>CM066985.1:106589616-108989616 GCA_033977485.1 Hydrangea macrophylla | reverse complement strand
TGGCTTAACTTACCCTCTTGTTCAGAATTTAATGTAGATGAAATTATGACGGGGTGAGTCTTTTTAATCCCTAGGAAGGCGTATTTGAGCTCTATTGGAAGCTCCTTTAACTCCAAATCGGGAAACTGAAAATTGGAGGGCATGACTAATTTCGTTTTTGGAGGTAGTGGTTCATATGGTGTTACCTACATGCATTCAGCTCTATCCTCCTCTTTCGTTTTCATCATGAGGCAGGTGTGATTTAAAGCAGCATCCAATGGGGTAGAATCGTTAGGTTGATAGATAGCGTCAAATTGTGACACAACTACCTCCAAGGGATCTTTGTAATCTACAAAATCAGCCTCGTCTTCGATGACCGTTTCAATGTAATTGATTTCTTCCTCATCCTCGTATTCTTCAGGTCGGGGATTTGAAAAAATCTTGACATTTAGAGTCATATTCCCAAATACGATGGACATAATACCACTTATTATTTTTATTATGGCATCTATGGTGTTGAGGAATGGATGTCTAAATATTACCGGGATTTGTGCACATGGATTAGACATAGGTTCAGTGTCCAAGATCACAAAATCAACCAGGAAGACAAATGAATCTATCTGCACTAGAACGTCCTCCAGTATTCCTCTAGGGTATTTGACTGACCTATCTGCCAGTTGTAACGCAACTCGGGTAGGTTTGAGTTCACCCAACCCTAGTTGTTTATAAACTGAGTATGGCAGCAGGTTTACGCTCGCTCCTAGATCAAGGAGTGCATTGTCTATCCTTTGATTCCCAATTCGGCACGAGACAGTTGGGTACCGGGGTCTTTGAGTTTCGGAGGCAATTCATTTTGGATGATTGTGCTTGCTTGGCAAGCGACATAAGCGTGTTTCTTTACACTTTGCCTCCTTTTGACCATACATAAGTCTTTAAGGTACTTAGCGTAGGCCGGCATTTGTTTGATTGCATCAAGGAGTGGGAGATTAATTTTGACTTATTTAAACAATTCCAAGAACTCCTGATTCTTTGCCTCATTTTTGGGTTTCCTAAGCCTTTGAGGGTAAGGCGCAGCGAAAGGGCATTTAGGCAATTCGTCTTTAATTGGTTCCTTTCCGGGCCTTCTCTCAACTTCTTCTACTTCTCTAGGAGTTTCATCTTTTGCATTTAATGATTCGTTATTATTGAATTGCTCCTCTTTTTGAGTAGACGGTTTGTTTTTAGTTACTACTTCGTCTTCCTCATACTCCTCGGGAGTAGAACGAGGTATGTTTTGCCCTATAACCTTGCCGCTTCTCAGAGTAGTCACGACTTTAGCATGCTCTTGGTTATTGGGACCATTTTTTAATCCTTTAGGGTTTTGAAGTGGTTGAGCAGGAAACGTTCTACTCGACCCTTCTTATCGTGCATCCATTCTTTCTAATGTTGCGGACATCTTACTCATCATCTGAAGTAACTGTTGCGTTAAATTTGCATGAGAACGGATCTTTCTCTTGTACCTTTTTGTGAGGTGGCACGTAAACATTTGATTGCTGATTGTTAGAGAGTTGAGCTTTGTTGTAGTTGTGTGATCTATTTTGATTGAATGGCTGGGGCTGCCTATTGTATTGCCCTTGATATTGATTATTGTTATTGTAGGGCTGTTGTTGTTGGTATTGATTTTAGGTCCCAGCATCGTTTTTCCAATCAAAACCGGGGTGATTCCATCGATTGTTATTATTTTGCGACTTATGATTGTTATAAGAATTTCCCGCCCCCTATACCCTTGCATGACATTCATTTCCATGGGGGCTTGTTCTTGAAAGTACAGTACATTGGGACAGTATTGATTGGTGTGTCCCAACATGTTGCATGTGCTGCATGGTTCTTCAGGTAAAACCTGCCTAGAACTCTCTCCTTTCATTCCCAACTCTTCTACTTTCTTAACTAATTCTTCATATTTGTTCATCAAATGATCCTCACTTTTTAATTGGTATAGACTTTTTTCTTCTACACAGGATATCTGTGAGCGTGTGACATCTTCCGAATTGGACCATTCATGGGCATGTTCAGCTAGCCACTCAAAGTGAGCTTCAGCTTCTTCAGTGTTTTTGCGAAGAAACAGACCTGAGCTCATGGTTTCGAATAACTCTTTAATTTCACCATTTAACCCTTCGTAAAAGTAGCTTATGGTTCGCCATTTCTCGTACTCGTGGGGCATGAGAGAAGCAAATCCTTGAAACGCTCCCAAGTTTGGGTGAAGGTTTCATTGCTCTTTTGTTTATAAGAGTTTATTTGTCGTTTAAACTCGGTGGTCATGCGAGGTGGAAAGAATTTTTTCAAAAATGAAGTGTTCATCGCATGCCAGGTGTAGATTGAATTTGGCTTAAGAGTGAGAAGCCACGCTTTTGCTTTATCCTTCAAGGTAAAGGGAAATAGCATTAGGCGTATCATGTCTACAGGACAAATCTGTGAGAATGTTTTACAAACATCCTCAAAAGTCTTTAACATGTAGATACGCCTTCTCGCTCTCCATTCCATGGAAGGTTGGAAGGAGTTGAATCACTCCATTGCGAAATTGAAATTCGCCAGCATGAGGTGGAATGAGAATACAAGAAGGTGTAGGTGCGTGTTCAGGTGTCATGAGATCGTACAAAGGACGAAGCGAATCGTCAATTGGTACAACCATATTCTCACCGTTTTCACTTTGATTATCGGTCATTGAATTGGTGGGTGTGGCCGAGAGATTAATAGAACTAGAAGAGTCGGATGAATAGAGTGGATTTCTATAAATTCCTTCGATGGAATTATCGGACATAGAGGGAAAGGTCCTAAGTAGTTTTAATCTAAAGAATAAAAGACAAAAGAAAATAGAAAGAGATAAAGATAGATTGAGGTAATCTAAGTATTAACTCGTCGCCTTCCTCGGCAACGGCGCCAAAAATTTGACACGTATAAAAATCTGTGTGCGCTTGTGTGAAATACCCAAGTGTAGGTAATCGTGCAAGTAGTAATCTGGTTAACACCAGGTCGATCCCACAGGGAAGGTTAATAACTTAATACCTAGATTAATCTCTAAAAGGAAAATAAAAATCAATATTCGAAAGGTTGTAGAACATAAAGTTCCACGGAGTGACTACTAAAAATAAAACAACTAAATTAAATTAAACTAGTGATTAACTAATTAACTAAAGCGGTATTTTAAAACGGGTTTTTACTTAATAAAAGGGAATGTTGGGATTACACGAATTCACAACAATCATGCCATCTACCATGCAGTTACATTTAAGCTATAAGGAGTGTGTCTATCTACAGTATTCCGTATTTTCTAAAGATAGAGAATCAATAACCCGTTCATAGCCAGGACTACATCATCACATTTATTTTCAAAACACATGAAGGTGGTTTAAAACAATAGTTAAGTCTCGCATTCTGAATGGTGTTAGCATTCAAAATGGTTTGCAAAAGTTATTGAAGAAAAATGCCTTAAGGCTTAAAGTGATGAAACTGTTTTGACAAACTGAGCGTATGGGGACAGTTTGATAACAAATTTCAAAAGCAGAAAAGTCTTAGAATACTGCAAAAAGTCTTCTCAACAATCTGAAAGTTCGATCGAAAATCATCATCTCTCGAGCGATCGAAATGTCTTCGATCGCTTGACTATGCGTCTGCTTCGATTGATCGAAATACTTCGATCGATGATCGAGTGCATGTTTTATACTGCTGCATGGCAGAGGCTGGAGATCACTGTTTTATCGTGATCTCCCAACCTAGGGACTACTCAGACATGGTCTGGAGTGTCACAGATTCTTTTTTAACGTAAAAGTTCATTAAGGGCGTGTTTGGTTGTAATTTTAGCATGAATTCTATGAAAAACAATGATGATTTAAAGCTACTACTATGATACTATTAATGCTAGCAGATTAAACTACGATTTTAAGCGACTAGAATGTAAATAAACTGAGATTGCTGAACTTGGAATAGAAAAACTTATATTAAACGATAGGAAGCAATCCCAAAAGCAATATCCAAGCTTCAAACCTACAAAAACATGTAAAACTCTCTATCTCTCTCTCTCTAAAACTGGTAAAAAACTGAAGTGGGCGTAACCTGGGACGTAAATAAAACGCATATATATACTAAAACCTAAAGCTAGGGTTCAAAACTCCGTTTCTGCTGCGTGCAGTTAAGTTCTGATAAAAGCCATGTTCGATCGATCGAACTTCTGGAATCTTCGAGCGCTTTAACTGTCTTCGATCGATCAAACTCTCGATCGCTTGAGGGATCTTCGATCGTTCGAGAGTCGCTTTTCATGTTTGAATTGTCTTCCTTAAAATCCAGCAACCCTTTTATCCTGCTTATTCATTTCTTCACACAGCAAGCAGTGATATGCACAAATTATAGCTAAAACAATACAACTTATCATAGATTAATCATATTATGTAAACGCTGGCATTGTAATCCAAATTGCAGATTTGCAAGGGAGTTGTAGACTAAATAAGTGTATTTCTTTATTTTAGCGCGGTTGTATTTTACAAATACCCCCACTTGTCAATTCCAGTAAAGTGTTGACACATGAAATGCTCAAAGATATCTACATTTCTCGTTGTGGAAGAATAAAAGTATGACACGTGGAAGGATTTAAACAAGAAGATCTAAGCACGAGCAACTTGTCTTTCAGTAAGGTTCAAATTCAAAGAGCAACTGTCCAGACACGTATTGAAAGAAGATCAAGCAGTTTGAAGTAACATGTTATTAGCACGTGGAAATCTAAAGGAGCTGTTACTTCAAGAACCTATACATAGAAGAAGAGATGAAGAGCAAAACACATGCAAACACATCAACCAACTCTTCAGAAATACACTTCCTGTTGTTATTCTGTCTGTCATTTCCTTAGGAGTAGTATACCACTTCGAAGTCTCCTTCGAGATTAGGATTTGTACTTTACTTTATTTTTAATAAAGTATTTCTTTTCTTTTCACTACTTTACAATAGTTAATGTTATAATAACTTAATTTATATTTTACCACAGTTTGTCAATTCTATAAAATAAAAGTCCTTTTAATTAAAGCATTCGAACGGTCACAGCTGGTTTAGTGATGCGCATTTGGCTTGCACACACTACACAGACATATTAGCAACTTGCTTGCCTGGCACGCTCGCACAATAGTTAGTGTTAGAATAACTTAATTTATATTTTACCACAGTTTGTCAATTCTATAAAATAAAAGTCATTTTAATTAAAGCATTCGAACGGTCACAATTGGTCTAGTGAGGCGCATTTGGCTTGCTTACACTACACAGACATATTGGCAACTTGCTTGCCTGGCACGCTCGCACACACAATTACACAAATATCCTTCGAAGGATAAATAGCCAAACAGGTTTCAAATTAAGAGTTTGTTTTGAAAAATCCAATTATTTAAGTAAGCTTTTTTATCATTATGAATATTTTCAAATTTTCAATATAATCCATCTTTTAAATTCAAATTTTTAATGTCACATCAAATAAAAAGTGAGAAAGTCTTATATAATAAAAGATAAATTTGAAAAATACGTAGTTAGAATACATTGAATTATCAAAGAGGACTCATAAATTAAGGGGACCTTCTTCCAACTTGGTTACAACAATAGGACCGATTGTTATTATTAAATGGCACATTAAAAAGTAACTATCACATGACACATCGTTAGTATCAAGTAATATCATGAAAAAGTTCCTACTACGTACATGGCACCAATTTACAGAAAATGGCACATTACAGATTTTGGGACCTAAAATTTAATTGTACTGTATAATCAAAAGTACAAAGATGTATTGAATTGATTTTGTGCCCCAAAATGGAATAAAGAATAGAAATTTAGTGAAAGAGTCTCTTATTTAGATTAATTAAATTTAAAGGACACGTTTTTTTATTTTTTGTCAAAACTCCATGACCAGTGAAACTTAATCGAATCAAATCCTTATATTTTAAAAAGTTATGCAAAATTTTACTTAACTTTTTTATGTGAAATTTCACATAACTAGTTCAATTTCATCTTGCATGGACTTTTCACTAAAATAAAAAATTAGTTGGATCTAATTCGAAAAAAGTTTATTTTAAAGGACTTTTGATTAAAATTCTCCTAAAAGAATGGGTGAAAGAAGTCGTTATCAGCGGCCAGCGGGTATGACTGTTTTCGAGAATAGTAAAGATTTGGGCACAAACACTCCACAAATAAATTACACTAACATCAGTGGGAGATTGCCATATGGCATAGTTGAAACTTTTTTGTCCCCTGTGTGGCAGACAATTCTACCACATGACAGTCTCCCACTAGTGTTAGTGTAATTTGTTGAGTTAATTACAAAAACACCCCCTCTGGTTAGGCGTTTTATCAGTTATCCCACTGTACTTTAAATTGTATCACTAATACCCCATGTGGTCAAGACTAAAGTGAAACAGTCACTTTTTCAGTTAAAGTTAACGAAAAATTGATAAAAGTACGAAATTACCCCTATTACATACTAATGAGAACACACTTATATATTTAAATGTTTACTTAAGCATAGGTGGTATATTATTATATTATTTTGATATTATATTTGTTGCTAGAGACCATTTTGTGGTCACTTTGAGGTACCTTCCTGAAGCGAATTTATTTATTTTTATTTTTATTTTTGATCTACTCTTACACACACACACACAATCTTGGTGATATGTTCATTTTATTTTTATTTTTTTAATCTACTCTTAGCCACACACAACGAAATCCAGTGTAGTGATGTACTAAGATCTTTTAAAAAAATAATAATAATAAATTATTATTATTGTGTCAAATTGACTACAGAATGGTCTCTAGCAACAAATATAATATCAAAACAATATTGTAATGTACCAAATATGTTTAAATAAACATTTAAGCATATAAGAGTGTTCTCATTAGCATGTAATAGGGGTAATTTTATACTTTTATCTTTTTTTTTTCCCGTTAACTTTAACGAAAATAACAACCGTTTCACTTTAGTCTAGACCACAGGGAGTATTAGTGATAAAATTTAAAGTATAAGAGAATTACTGATAAAAAGCCTAACCACGAGAGATGTTTCTATAATTAACCCTAATTTATTTGTGCACTGTTTATACCCAAATCTTTACTCTTTGGAGAATCTTATTATCAGCCCAATTAAATAACAAAAATGAAAAATAAAATTATCTTTAACACACTACAAGTCTACAACAGAGATTTGTGTTGTTGTGTGTGGGTTCGATATAATTCTTTAATCTTTTGAGTGTCGACTATTCTTTCTTTTGCGTCTACGGGGAACGCGGTTCTTTTGGGCCCTACAGACCCCTTAGGGTCAAACAACATACTAGGAGTGACACTTTAAAGCCCTGTTTGGAATGAGCTCTTTAATTGTACTTTTTGGCTCCAATTGTGTATCTGTTACCACAATGCATATTCTAAGCAGTTTGGATCAATTTTAAGCAATATCTAGAGTCCAAAAGCACATTTTAACGCTTGTTTATTTCATGGATATAGAAAGGAAAACAAGTAATCTGCATTTTTTTTTTCATGCTTAACCAATACCTTTTTTTTTTTTTTTTCTATTTTTTTTAAAAAGGAATTTTAGTGAAAAATCCTTCAAAGTAGATTTTTTAGGAGTATGTCCAACCCGGTTTTTTTTTTTTTAGTGAAAAGTCTATACTTTATCAAAGTTGTTATGTGAAGTTCACCTAATTTTTGTAAAAAATTAAAATAGTTATGTAAAATTTGACATAAAAAAAAATTTATGTGAATTTCACATAATTTTTAAAACATAGGGACTTGATCCGATAAAGTTTCACTAGTCATGGAATTTTGACAAAAAAAAAAGGGTTGTCCTTTTAATTTAATTAATCTAAAATGAGGGTTATTTTAGATTAAAAGATTAAAAGGTCCCAAACATAATGTTAAAGTAAGGGGGAAAAAAAGAAAGAAAGAAAAATGACTCACAAACTCAAGATAACTAATTTATTTCTCACCTTATCTTATTTTTCTTCTTATTTTCCTAATTGTTTCCTTGCTAAAGGTAAAATATTTTCTCTATGCGTTATTTTCTTTTCACTAAATTTCTAAAAAAAAAAAAAAAAAAAAGATTAAAAGGTCCCAAACATAATGTTAAAGTAAGGGGGGAAAAAAAGAAAGAAAGAAAAATGACTCACAAACTCAAGATAGCTAATTTATTTCTCACCTTATCTTATTTTTCTTTTTATTTTCTTAATTGTTTCCCTGCTAAAGGTAAAATATTTTCTCTATGCGTTATTTTCTTTTCCTTAGTAAACCCATAAATCAAACAAAGTCTAAAACATGTCTAGAAGTGCTTTGGTCCAAATTTGATGCGAGAAGCAAATTTGAATTTCATATTGATTTTGTTTTAATTTTCATGATGTCATTTACTTCTACTTCTGTCTAAATATAAAAGCTAATTCAGTCCAAACAGGCCCTAAGCCTTTAAATGATGCCATCAACCTACTATAACGAACCATAAATGTATGTATTCCTTGTCTTTGAGAATCTAAGGAAAGTTTTTGTTACTCCAAAAGTATCAATTTAAATCATTAGCCGTATAAACCCATCCAAAACATTCGGGGCTCTCTATTACTGAACATTGAGAGTGGAAATGATGCAGAATATACAGTTGGAAGATGCAAACTTTGGATCTGAACAAATCAACAATATTTCAGAAGAAGGGCTAACTGGGTTATTTGCTTTAAGAAGGTAAAGTAATTTTGTGCTTATTCTTTCTTTGGAAATGCAGATTTTTAAGCAAGAAGTGGATAATTAAGTGAAAATTTGAACTGGGTTTGTGCTGATTTGGTGAAAATCAAGGCTAACTGTGCTTTGTCCTTTTGAATACTTGATTACCTTTGTTTTTTATTTCAGGAAGGAGATAGAAGTGATTGTGATCCGTACAGTGGAGCAATTGATAGGGCCAATCCTGGAACCTTTGATTCGTAGAGTTGTGAGTGCACTTTCTGTTTCTGGCAATCATATACCCCAATAAACACACATATATACATATGTGTATATATATATATATATGGGGGCTGCTAACCTACAGCCTACAACACGGTGGTTGTAGGTTAGCAGCGCGTGCCCCAGCTCTTAGCCACGAGACTTTTAGCGACGAAAATTTCGTCGCTAAACGTGCTGTAAGTTAGCATTCTCCTCTCTCTCTATATATATATATATTAAGAGCTTGATATGAATTGCTGGTTGGGTTCTTTTACAGTTTAAGCTTTTTAGTGATCCAAGGTGATATCAAAGCTTTGGTTCAATTTGGTCTTGGATTAAGTCTCTCTATCCCTTATTCTAGTGTGTATTTGTTGGATTATGGCTTGATTTGAAGTTGAAGATTTGGAAATTTTGGAATATCGCTCTAGCGAGGTTGGCTTCATTGGACACTATAATCCCGCTCGAGCGAGAACGCTATTTTCAGGCGGAAATTAGGTTCCTAACCCGATTTGGGTTCCTAATTGGATTTGGAAGCAAAACCTTTGCATGTATGGTTAAGGGAACGTGAGAGACCCTATATAAAGACTCTTTTGGGTCATTGGAAGTATTAAGCCTTTGGAATGGTGAGGTTTATTGTTCTTGGTTATTTAGAGACCCTTTAATTCATTAGGATCTCTTTGTTTAGCCTTTTGGAGTGATTTTGTAAGGCTTTGATTGAGAGAATTTGGTTTGTTTGTGAGTTCTTTGTGAGAGCTTTTGGTGAAGGATGTGAACTTTCTTTGGTACACTGTAATCATCTGTTTGAAATAGTGGAATTGTTCCTTTGCTCCGGTGTGTGGACATAGGCTTACGCCGAACCATACATTAAATCTTGTGTTCTTGTGTGTGTTTGTTTTATCCGTTTTTCTCGTTTGAATTTTGTCTTTATTTTATTTGGTTGGAACGCTTCCGCACAGCAGTATTGTTCGGATTTTTGTACTTTCTTATATGTTAATTTGTTTTTTGTACTGAAAGAGAATCCTTATTTTCAGACATGTTAGTCAAATTTCATGTTAAAAGACATTTTGTGTTTTCACGTGGGAAGGAATGTTTCTGTGCCAGATTAGGCTGTTTATGTTTGGGAATAAATACTTCTTATTGCAAGATCCAAAATATCTATATAAAATTAGACTTGGGCAATTGCAAGAAATACTCTTGTGGATCTGGAATGTTTTGGTCCAGAGTGTCCAAACCTTGAAGTCATTATGCAAACAAGTGTGTCTGTATATGTTTCATAGCTTCAAATTATTCTACCGAATGTTCATAAACTTCATTTGTTTTTACCCTTGGATCTTCAATAGTTTATGGAGTCTGGGTCCTAAATTGGGGTGGACTTTCTTTTCTGTCCATGGTGTTCAACTCACTCTATTCACTAGTCGGCATTTTTACTTTGTATGGATCGCAGATTTTTGTTTGCAACTATTGGGCAATTGTTTAAAAAAGACATTACAATGGAATAATTATTTACATGCAAGAAGGATGCAAAGCTATCTCTACAATTAAAGTGAAAATTGGAAAGTTATCTTTGTTATTCATGCATTTATTCACTGTATTTGGTGCTGTACTAAGTTGAAATTATTCTACGTTTCATTTGACCTCAATTTTCTTTACTGGGTAAATAATAGATCCAAGAAATGGCACTTGTTCATTTATCCAATGGAAGATTATGTACCAAACTTAATCTTCTGGCCTTTATTATTATTTACATAATGATGGTTTTGGAGTTCCCTGTTTTTGTGGGCTCATTCTTTCTTATTGTTTTTTGTAGGCAAATATGGGGCTTTGTGTCGACTGTCGATTATACCCCTCACCTATACATACGATCTGCCTCTTTTTTTCTTGCTCTTAAGATAATTTGTGATTTTCAATGGAGCATATTAGTTTTTTTAGTGCTTGAAACTTTTGTGCTCAAGATTTTTCTTAAAATTCATCTCCATAATATTTCTTGCATCTATTGTATGGCTTCTTTTACATTGTCTCTACAATCAGTTGTCCTGCGTCCTAAGAGGACCATTTTCAGGATACTGTTTACATTGCACGAATATGCTTCCTAATCAGTTTCTTCTCCATGGTTTGGAAGTTGAGGCAAAAAAGGCCATGCATGAGTTTGTCTTTATTTTTGAAACATATCTGCTCAAGATATTTTTTTTTTCTTCTTTCGTATGTATTTTATTTTATTTTATATAATGAATTTCTATCCAAGACTATCATTGAATCCCAACTCTCTTAGGTCTTAGTTGACTTTATAAATTATTAATCATATCTTGTCGATGCTACTCGTGTTTCCAGGTAAACGAGGAAATCGAATCGGCACGAGAGAAGATTTCAACTAGCAGGACTCGGTGAGGAAGATACAAAAGAACTTATGATTTCATTTTATTTTCCTCTTTATAATTTCCTTGTGAGATGTGGCCAACTTTATCCCTTTTCCCTATGTTTTCTTTGGCAACTGCTGGCCCTTGTCCCTTAATTTTTGAGTAAAATGCATTTTCACCTTGGACTATACACCAATTTGCAGTTTGGTCCTTTATCTTTCAATTGTAGAAATTTGGTGCCTTAACTTTGTAGGCAAATTGCAATCAACATCTCTTAGCTTCCGTTTTATAATATTACTGATGCTGCCATGTGGAGCAATCTCAACCTTCCACGCTGCCGTCACTTTTTTAAACAGATGCTAAAAACATCCTACCTTCAAGTGTTTTTTTTTTGGGGTACTTGTTCCATATATTTCAGTCAAATTATTTTTTTCTCCTTTCTTTCTTTCTTTTTTTTTTTTCATTTATTATTTATTTTATTTTTTTAAATTTGAGTTGAGTTGAAACCTGGCCAGTGACTTGTTTATATGTAACATATCCTACTTATTCAGGAACCCTGGAAATGATATACATCCTTCAGAGTCAAGAAGCTTACAACTACGGTTTTCAAGCAAAATCTCTCAACCTGTGATGACCGGAGAGCAAATTAAAGGAGAAGAACGCGATTCCATTAAAGTAGCTTTAGTTGATGATCTTACTGGTCAAGTTGTTACCACTGGGCCTCTAGCCTCGGCAAAGGTGGAGATGTTACTTCTCAGGGGAGATTTTGATGGTGATGGACAAGATTGGACACTCGAGGAATTTAATGGAAAGATTGTGAGAGACTTGGAAGGAAAAGGAATTCTTCTCAATGGAAAAACATGTTTGAATCTGAAAGAAGGTGTTGGAGTTCTAGATGAGATATCATTTAAACACAATTCAAACTGGATGAAGAGCTGTGAACTGAGGCTAGGGGCAAGAGTTGTGGATATTCCTAATGGGATCAGAGTCAGAGAAGCAAAGACGGATCGCTTCACTGTGATGGATCGCCGCAACAATTGTGAGTACTTCTGATTTTATCTTTTTCTTTTGTCTCAGTAATATCTTGAAACAGATTGAAAATGAGAATGGGAGTAAACCTGAACCTGTTTTTTGCATCCCCAAACAGGCCCTATCACTTGACTCGTGAACCCTAGTTGTCTAAATAGAAAAATCACTCTTCAATACATAACACAACGAATTTATATCAGCTTACTTTTTGGGGGAGATATGTTTTAAGGAGTTTTATAGTAATATTCATCAAATCAAACGAGTGTATATAAAGTGCGGAGGAAGTATTTTTTGTCGCTTTTATTGAAAAGGCAAACTTCAGAAAGTATATACAGTGCTAACTGTATAGACTAAATTGCACAAGGCGCAACTCTGCTTATATGAGATAGCACACCGAAATACATTTAACCTTATGGAACTTGTTTGAATATCAGAAAATCTTAAGATTTTATTTTAAATGCTGTTGAAAAGACGCATCCGCAATGATGATCTCTTTTTCTCTGCTAGTTAATCCAACCATATCTGGCTCCCGTATCTATTCCTTGTTGATTCCAGAGGAGTATCTAAATATTTTTTCTTGATGGGTATTGTCAAATAGTGAAAAAACTAGGGAAGAATTAGATTCAATTTTTATGCGAACTAGCCGATCACTTAGGTGTGTGGCTTTCACCTCATAAAGTGGCTTCTAACTTTTGGTCCTCAATAGGCAATGTGGGTTTTGTTTTCTTGGTATTTGCAACTACTAATTGTACTAGTTATACATTCGAACAACTTCAATAATTTTTTTTCCTTGTCTCACTCCCTTTTTTGCAATCTAAATCTTCTTGAGACCATAAACAAGAAACTCAAAATGCACGTGCTTGATATATGCTAGTGCGTTGGGAAAAAATGACGTAAAGAAAACAACAGAGATGAAAATACAACTTCTGGTTTCTGTTCGCAGTGTACAAGAAGCACTTCCCTCCATCTCTCACGGATGAAGTATGGAGACTAAAAAATATTGGCAGAGATGGTCCATTTCATAAGCGTTTGATTCGGGAACACATCAACACTGTGGAAGATTTTCTGAGGGAGTACTCTAGTAACCCTCAAAGGCTCCAAGACGTAAGAGTTATTGACTACCGGTCTTTTACCATTCGGTAATGCTAGGGGTCCAATCCATTCTTACAACTCATTTAGGAGAGAGATAGAGATGGTTGTAAATGAGTTGTAAGAATGAGTTGTACCCGTAGCATTACTCTTTACCATTTGCAGCACCTTTTTTTGTGGTACACTCATTTTATTGCTATATTCAGCAATTTTATTTCCAAGTCCTGTATATGTATGAATATGTTTTTTAGACGTTGCTTCAGTAAAGTTCTTTATGAACATTTTGTCTTTTTCCACTTTCTGATTGGACCACGTGCGCAATGTTAGAGAACAAGATGAACTGATCATAACAAACTTTATTGAAGTATTTTGCATGTTTCTTTGGTCTTTTCTCTTCATTGTGAATATAAAAAATTCAGAGGTTGTTTCTTAGGAGTTGGAAGAGACAAATTTTATCTTTTTGACATGGCCAAAGTTTCATCTCCATACATAGTATTTCTGGGATCCGTACATCGACCTCCTATCTTCCTATAGCCTTCAATTTATGGTTCTGTAGAACTCCTATTATGTGTAGGTTCATCAAGTTTTTTTTATGACCTTGTGATTTGGTTTATAGATCAACAATCTTGAGAGTAGAGTTCTTAGTGCTTAAACTTTATCATATATGTCAATTTAAAATTTTCATCACCTCCTCAACATCCCAAGTGTTGGATTGTCCCAGCCCGAGCATAGCCCCCATCTGTGCTTCTTATAAGTCTGGTAATCCTCCTCTCATAAGGCGTGTTTTGAGGGTGAGTCAGGCCCATTGGTCTTTCTATTTGGTATCAGAGCTGAGTTGGGCTCCCTCCCCTTGTTGGACAATCCAACATTACGTACTAACCCATTCTTCTTCTTTCTTTTTTCGGGTGGTTTGGATGCTTGCAGATCCTTCACGCAGGTGATAAGATGTGGGACATTGTGGTAGCGCATGCTCGGACATGTGTACTTGACAAGACTATGAATGTTGCTGGACAGGTGGGCATTCTTTCTGAGTCCCAGTATGTACCTTGCGATGGCCTTCCAGACACCAACAAGGCATGCTTCGTCTTACCATTTGATCTCTCTCTCGCTCTCTCTCTCTCGCTTAAATTGATTGTCATTTCCAACTCCTTTACGGTTTTGTTATCAGGCAAACGCCCAAAAGTCGGTAGTGTCTGCATATGAACAATTGAATGACATTGTCTCCTATGATGGCGAGACCTCCGTTGTAGAAGGCTCTTCATGTCCACCCATTGCTGAAAACCCCTCAAACTTATCCCATTCGGAGATTGCTAGTGGCTATAACTTTAATTCTGTGGGAAGCTCTTCGTGCTTATCCATTACTGAAAACCCCTCAAACTCATCCCAATTGGAGTTTCCTAGTGACTTTTACTTTGATTCTGTTGAAGGCTTTTCAAGCTTTCCCAGTGCTGAAAACCCCTCAAACTTGTCCTTATTGGAGATTCCTAATGGCAATTTCAATTCTTCTCTTACGATTGGTAGAAACGATTATTTGCAGCCAAGTACCTCTTATGGGGGTGCAAATGATTTGGGTGATTATTCCTTTGACGGATTTGAAAATTACCAGTCTTTGAGTATGCCGGTCCAAGTCACCAATTCCTTGTTTAGTGTCCCCGAGTCCTCAACTCAAGCTTCCTTGTGCCAAATTTCTTCTAATATTGATTTGTTCGTCAATACCCAGAACCCGAATTTGGAATCACAAGGTTATCTACAGAGTGTTGTGAACGAAGCTATGCTGAAAGTGAGAGCTCAGAGGAAGAGGACCAAGTATCCTAAGGTGCTGCTGAGATTTATTTCACTGCAGGTCGTCACTTTGAAAAGGATTCGTGCTGCGAAAAAGCTGTGATTGTGTTAGTGCTCTGTGCAAAAGAAAAGGTTTAGTCCCAGTTTTGTGTGCAGTAGTGGGAAGTGTTGACTGACAGAAGCCTATGCAGTTCTGAAGTGGGACAAATTGGAGCTTTGTTAAATGTATATACAGTAGGGAGCGTGTATACACATATTGTACGACTATACCTGAGGGTTGTTTGAGTCAGAAGTTTTGGATGCATCGTATAAAGCTGGAATCTTGTTAACTTGGTTGATTTCGAGTCTTTCTGGTAAGGAATTCAATTATGTTGCCCGGTACCATCTACTCAGCATTCATAATTCTTCTTCTTCTTTTTCCCTTGTGTAATTGAGCATTCATAATTTCATAAGGGCAGTAGTTTTTTTTTTGCTTTGGGTGCTCTAATACAATACCATTGTTGTAGATAGATATAGGAATGTATTTAATACTGTGGATATGTAAGGCAAAAGGCCACAGAGAACTACTTACAAGCTCAAGAGTAGGAACAAGTATTTGTCGAAATACGGAGTATATAGATTTTAATTATATTGAAGCTGGCTATGTATTTGGTCCCTTGTAACAACCCAAATATTCTACGTGCTTTTAGTAATTTTTATATTATTATTTTCGAGTATTAGACATTAACTGTGTGTATGTATCTTAGTGACATCTAATAAAAATGTTGAAGTAGCGTGTACGGGTAGTTAGTATGTTAAGTAGTGTGCTTAACATAGAAATTTAGTGCCTGGGGTTATGGGTACCCATTGGGCTAATCATTTGTCACATTAGAATGCATTTTCGAGTCCATATAAAGCCTTTTTCTGAGGCCCTTAGATAAAAAACGGGATTCACATGTTTGTGTGTATTTTATTTATAAGTGTTGTGTGTGACATATACAAAGATTCTCTAAAGAGGGCCACCTCTCTTTATTAAAGAGAGGACCTCTGTTTTGGCCGTTGGATTGTGTTAAAAAACTGTGAAATGACAAAACTGCCATTAATGAAAACACGATCCGACGGCCAAAATAGAGGTCCTCTCTTTAATAAAAAAAAGGGCGCCCTCTTTATAGCCTGACTCGTGACATATATATACACATATTAAACCCTAGCCCCCATTTAACAAAAAAATAGGGAAGAGGAGAAAAGAGAGAAGAAGAGAGAACAGACGTGTGTGTGTGTGTGTGTGTGTGTGTGAGAGAGAGAGAGAGAGAGAGAGAAGAAGAAGAAGAAGAAGAAGAAGAAGAGAGTAAGGGAAGAAAAGAGGAACTTCAACCTTTAGTTTGTGTAATCATCATCAATATTGAAGTCCTAAATCGGTGAGTTAACTTGTTATTTTCTTTCAATCTCGTTTGATTGAAAATTTAAATGTATAGATTATTAAATTAGTATGGTTATGAATTATGAGATTTAGGTTTTTATTTACAATGATTGAAGTCATGATTTGAGATTTATAGATGAGCCTTGAATATTCATTTGAGCAATTATTCAATTTTCGGATTTGGGGTTTTCACGGATCAGATTTTAGTAGAAAATTCATAATAAATCATACGTTACAGTTTTCGTGATTCTGTCCACGTAGGCCTGTAGGAAACGCAATTCTGGACAACTTTCGTCTAATGGTGTTTTTCCCAATTCTGCACCGTTTGGGCAGAAAACGCATATTACAATTGCAGTTTATGAAAGTTAAAATAAGCGTATTTGCTATATCATATTTTTGTGTGATTTCGTGCTCGTTAATATGAATTAATTTGTTTGTACTTAGGGAGCTATGAGTTCTCATGTATAAATGAGCTTTCTGAAATTGTGACTGTGCAATTTTGTAAGAGTTATGAATCTGTGTGAACATGTAGCTGTTAATATGATTTTAACGGGAATTTGATTTGAGATATATGAATCTCTTATAAAGTTGAGTTTTGTGAAAAATGTGGATGTATGAACATTAGAAAAGTCCTTATAGTTCACCACTACTCCTTATAATTTTAGGCGGCGACTTCATGGATGACCCGTCCTTGTGTGATTAGACGGCGACTACGTGGATGACCCGTCTCTTCATTTTTAAGCCTTATGCCCGGCTTGTTGGTCTATTTCATGTGTATTTAGACATTGTTTTATTGACGTCAAGAACGTAAGGACTAACCTTTCGGTGGATACTCAAATCCCAGTGATACCCCATGGGAGTTGGGACAGGAGTGGGAGTTAGTATTACGTTAGGAGACACATGGGATATATGTGTAGGCTAAACCATGGATGGGTAGCCGAGGTGGTGAACATAAGGTGTAATTTGGATCGAATATTATGTGTTTTTTTTTTATTTGCGGATTTACAGTTGTAATGTGGTTTATGATTTTCAGTTATATGAAATTCTAGGAATTGGTAGTCGTGTAGTTTTCAGGATTTTAAATAATTTCGGTATTGTGCCCGTTAGCTGAAACCTAGCATTCCATGTGTAACGTACCATTTTTGGGAACGTAGTAATTTGATAATAAACTGGACCAGATTAGTAAATTGAATATTTTGGATACTTAGATTCATAGTTTATGGCCGTTTCGCGTAAACTGAAGTAAAAAGACGATCCGAACAACTTTAGTGTTTTACACTTTTTCTAAAAACGTCATCTTGACACTATTACCATCGATTTTCAGAATCTGCTGAACATCGTCTATGTAAGAGCTGAATTTTAATAATTAATTTCTGAATTATCTATTTAGAATTTATGAACGAGGACGCGTGTCATTCCTTGAAAATTTTATTCTTGACATTTTTCGTGTTTTAAGTTTTGTCTAATTCCAGTTCTTTGTTAGAAATAAAATCATTTTAATTAATAACACCTTATTATTGGTTTATATTATTGTGTTAAGTTCTATTTGTACAGGATGGTAGGCCTACTAATGGTTTGCAGGTATCGGCCTACCATAGTTAAGAAATGTAAGTATTTAATTGTTTTTATTCGAGCAAGAAACTACTTGCCACCACATAAACGGAAACTACTCTATTGTCCAGATATGTGTGTGGAACTACCTGTCTTGGCCCAAGAATGTTGTAGTATGATTTGTAGTCTACGGGTTCAAGTTGGATCCCTAAGACTTGTGTTTTGTTTAACTCATATCAGTCATGTGACTGACCCGAGTGTGTTATGCATTCGGGTGCGTTTCTGTTTGAAACGTAGTCGGAGGACATATGCAGGATAGTATAGTTGGAGTTCATTGTGGAGCAGCCGATCTGTTCGTGAAGTTGAAGATACCTTCTTTTTATTCTTTAATTACTATATGATACTCTTTTATTTAGTTGGCATTGTGAGCCATGGTTGAGAACTTGTATCAGATGTAGGTATATTTCAGTTGTATTATTGGACTTTTGGGGACATTTATAGCAGATCTGACCTGAGATAGTGTAGTGTTGAAATTATTCCGTTTATTATTAAAAATAGATACTTTTATTGTGATTCGATGGAGGAAATTATATTATTTTTATGTAAAGGGAAACACTTGGTTTTCATTTTGTAATAAATGAGAATGGGGAAAATTTGAAACGTAGATTTTTCTTGTAATGTTTTTTTGGGAATGAATTTGATGATAAATGAGTTTTGTTTAAATAGAAATCATGTGGTTTATGAAAGCAATTAAAATCAGTTTATCTTAAAATGCTCTTTTAAAATTGGGTATGGGTTGTCACCCTTGGATTTTTGAGTGGTTGAATATTGATTAGGGTATGCACTTGATTGAATATTTGTCTTTTCAAAAATCGGGTCGTGACATCCCTTGTGTGTATGGCTTTGGCTTATTGGTATTGAATGTAACTTGTTTTTGTGTTCAGCAGAACAAAAAGAAAAAAAGAAAAAAAAACTAGTTTCTATTAAAATTGATAGGCTAGTTGATGAGTACTAGTATGCTTTCCAAATTTAAATGAGTAAATAAGAAAATTACTTTAGTTTTCTCATTTTAAAATTACTTTATCACCCCCTTGTTAACGAGGTGACATGCACTTGTTTTGTCCTTGTAAAGTGAGCACAACGTTTTCGACTTATCCTACAACCTTTGCGTAATAGGATAACAAATTCCTCTATATGTATGTATAAGTTTGTATGCGTACACACACATAAAGACACTTTCGTCTGGAACCTATCTCATTTACAATTGACTTCATTTTCATGCTGATGCTCACGACTTGGTAAAATCTGCATTTGAACACTTGGGGGGATGTAGTCTCTTTCGACAATGATGCCTATCTTGTGAATGGCTCTTCCAGTTTGTTCAATGTTCTCTACCCCTCGATCTAAGCTAGTTCTGATGGAGAGAAGAAATTAACCTGTCACAAGAAAACCAGATTCGATGATCCGCAACCAAGTGTACCTTCTCTGGACATCATTCCACTGATCTATTCCATAGGGGGTGTAAGTAGTTTTGGGTTGCTTAGTATTGATTCTGTGGATCTTAGATACAAATAAACTCTGAGCCTCCCGGTTTGTGACACCGAATCAATTTGTCAATCCTTATTTGATGACGAGCTTTGGCAGTGTTTTGAAGGCGATATTGCCATTCAGTCTCAGAACTTGAGTGGGAATTCACGGGCTGATTAGTGCTGTGAATGGCTTTCAATTGGATCGTTCCTCATCCGTTGATTAAGCTCAAAGGAGATGGAGGATTTTGTTCAGTGTTCTGAAATGCTTCTCAATGAAAAGGACTGTTGCCAGAAGAACCTGTGTTGAACAAGCGCAGAGTTGTTGTTAATGGGCTCTTCAATCAGCGTATACCCATATATATATATATAATTACATATATATATATAGGGTCAGGCTCTCCAGTGCACTCGACGAGTGCACTGGGCTTTTAAGCCTAAAAAACCCACGGACTGCCTATATATCTATATATAGTGTTGCTTGACTGAAAATCGTGTGCAGTGTAAAGTGAGAAAGCTGGGAGTTTTGGACTTTTGCATATACAACTGTTAATTTGTGTAGCATATATATCTACATGATTTGAAGTTGTATGTAATAACCACAACTCGAATATGGAGAACAAGCTACTGCTTGAAGTTCAGTAGGTTACATACCTGATTGTCATTTTCTATGGGAACATTTGTTTTTATTAAAAAAAAAAATACTCTTTGAATACAGCCATTTTTTTTTTTCTTTTTTTTTTTTTTTTATTATGGCTTTGTTTGTGTGTGTGTGTGTGTGTGTGTTGGGGGGGGGGGGGGGGGCAAAAGTGCAATCACAAATAGGGTACAACACACATAGGAGGTATAGGATCAAATACGAGAGATAAAGAAATTAGTTATAAAAAAGAAAGCTTCATTCATTCAGATGATTTTTTCAATGAGAGTCAAGCTCCTTTTATAGGACTTAAGGAGCAGCAAAAGCAAACCGACAAGTCCACATGGTTTTTCAAAAGTAGACATAAAGCAGACTAACATAGACAGAAACTAAACATAAGTAAAAGTAAAAACGTACGTCCCTTATTACACACTATTATAAACAGGGGAGAATAGTAACACACTATTTATGAACAGGAGAAAATAGTAAAAACCAGTACAACAATCATTCAGTCAGTCACGAGATTCAATCAGTGTTGGAGCTATCTGAGGTGTCAGGCTGATCTGTTCCTGAGTGGGTAATCAAGCTGGTAAACACGTTACATTGCATGATCTGGGTGTGAAGTGTCCCAACCATATTGGTTATGGAAATCTCTTAGGATACCACGAAATAATTGACAATAATCCAAAGGGTAGAGTCCAATATTGTGCCAATCACTGGTGTTTTTGTGGAAAAGTTCTAAGGACTTTAGCAGGATCTATCTGATTGGCATGGCATAGCTGGGTTTGTAGATAATGGAAAGTATTTAAATTCTCAAATGATAAAAGTTCATCATATATAACCAGTGAGAATGCGGGATGAAGGGGTTTTGTATATCATCGTCTCATTTTGCGGTGATGTAATGAAATGTTCCCTAAATGAGAAGAGGATGACACAGTACTTCTATGGAGATTGGCGCAAAAGGGTTTGCCAATATGCAAAATCTCCAAATAGTTTAAACCATTTGCCAAGGCGGGGAGAAGGCAAGGAAGATCTTTCGTTTGACCGTAGTAGACATTGAGCAAAGTACCTGAGCAGGAGACATCTATTGAACATAATGCCGATGGTATAAAGATTGGCTAAATACTATAAATATGCCTATGTTGGGAAATTATACTGGAAAACATGGTTGAAATGGAGCAAGGTCAAGAATGGATAAACAGGATGGAAAGGTAAAGGCCATAGTGGGCTGGCATCGAGACCATAACAGGATACATAAAGCTTGAGAAGAGAATGGAGGGTTTCTGTATTGTGAGAGATGAGTGTGCTTTCTAAAAGAGTGTATGTGCATTGGCATGGTGAAGAGGAAAGAACCTAGTGAATTGGCACTAGGGGTGCAACTCGGGCGGGACCCAAAAGGTTTTGGCTCTGCCCAGGCCTGAGCCTGAATTTAAGCAATCTGCCCAAGCCCGAGCCCGAGCCCGATAACCTGAACTTTTCAACCCGAGCCCAATTTGTGATTTGGTATTACAACCCGAGCCCGAGCCCGAGCCTGAATTGCAAATTTTTTTGTGCAAACAACAATATGTAGAGTATCAAATCAAAAAAAAAAAAAATTTGTTTAGATTTGGGAAAAAACATTCATCTATTAATTTAGTACTTGAATTATATCTAATAGTGTATTCTTATCACTAAAAAACACTATAATATAATGTCAAAAATAATACATAATAGAATTCGGGCTCGGGCTCGGGCTCGGGTTCCACGGGTTAGCAAAATACTGCCCAAGCCTAGCCCGAATTGAATTCGGGCTTGCATTTTTCTGCCCAAGCCCACCCATGGTGAAAGTACCGCGGGCCCAAGTCCTGTAATTTGTGGGCTGGGCCCGACTAACCACGGGTTGGCCCGCCCGAGTTGCACCCCTAATTGGCACTAGTTGAATCAGGAGGAACTGCGGATGATTCTCCATGTTCAAAGTTAGCGACCAAAGGAATAGATGAGGTGGTCGAGATGGGATTTATTTATTTTTTGAGACGTGAAAGAAAGTCAAAGAGGATATTGGTCTTTCCTTTGATATCGACAGTATCAAAACTCCATTATGAAAACCAGTCCATCGAAGAAGTTGGGATGGTGGGAGAGCTTTCTGTTTGAATTTGAGCATTTGGGGAAACTCATCAAATCTATTTCAATGATGGGAGAGCTTTCTGTTTGCATTTGAGCATTTGGGGAAAACTCATCAAATCTGTTTCAATGAGAAAATGATGGCCAATAAGATGGAATTTAAATTTTCAACGGCTTTTCTGATGGCACGGATTTCTTTGTAAGTGGAATGGTAATGTAACTCAGCAGGGGTGAATGGAATGGTAATGTAACTCAGCAGGGGTGAATGCTCCACTTTTATATCCACAGATGTTTCTGGTGCCATTTTCCTCTTGCTCTAATAGAACAGCCCCCCAATATAGATCAGATGCGTCTGTCTGAAGCACTCACTTTCCTTTGGAAGGAATATGTAATTGGGTAAGGTTTTGGCTATCTGTTTGAGAGCATGAACAACCTGAGTACATTCAGGTGACCAGGTGGAAGCGTTCTTTCTGAGTAAAGAGGAAAGCATCTTTCTATGCTTGGCAAGATGGGGAATGAAGTCGGCCATATAATTTACAATACCAAAGAATTGCTGGACTTGCTTCATAAATCAGTTGGAGTTTGGAAAATGTTCAAGTTAGCTGGCAATATAGGGCTGAAGAGTATACTTGCCCTGGGAAATATTTAATCCCATAAAATCTATCGAAGAGACTCCAATGATCATTTTCTTCTGAGAAAGTATAATTCCATGTTGTTGGACTAAATAATGGAACCTTTGTAGTAGCTGAGCATTAGAATCTGGGTCAGAGGAAAATATAAGTATGTCATCAATGTACACTAGAGCAAAAAAGATGATTGGTTCGAAAATCCAAATCATTGCTTTCTGAAAGAGGGATGAGGTTGTTTTAAGTCCAAAGTGCATAACAGTCCAATGAAAATGATAGTTGGGAAGGTAAAAACTAGTTTTGGGCCTTTCGTCCGGATGGATACCAAGTTGCCAAAATCCTGCTTTGAGGTCAAACTTTGAGAAGACCTGGGCTTGAGGTAATTGAGCCAAAAAATATTATTGTGGCACGGAAGTGGGAACTTATCATTATGGAAAAAATGATTGAGAGTCTGGTAATTAATTACCAGTCTAAGTTTCCCACGAACTTTTTCTGCTTTTTTATTGACATAAAAAGCTTCACATACCAATTATGACATAGTAAGTTCAATTA
This sequence comes from Hydrangea macrophylla, assembly GCA_033977485.1. Taxonomy (NCBI): domain Eukaryota; kingdom Viridiplantae; phylum Streptophyta; class Magnoliopsida; order Cornales; family Hydrangeaceae; genus Hydrangea; species Hydrangea macrophylla. The sequence goes on along the minus strand of CM066985.1, from coordinate 108,966,034 downwards.
GCCATTCCTTTTGTAGCTGAGTAATTTCAGCTAATGCTAGTTGGTGGCGGTGACCCCCTCAAGAAATGAGCATATGCATATGCTCTAATTTTCGCAATTTTATGATTGGGGTTGGTGATGCGTAGATTATGGTGTTTGGATACGAAATAACTTGTTTTTCATATTGCATTTATGAATATGGAAAAAAAAACATTTTTGCTCGCCAAAATATTGCTCACTCAAATATTACTGACCCATTGTTTACCCAATTCTCTCATCGGCCAATGCAGTGGGACTAAGAGTTTACACTATTAATTAATTCTCATTTATTCCTGGGACTCATTGCATTGGCCAATGGGAAAGTTGAGTGAGCAATTTTTGGGTGAGCAAAAATGCATTCATATTGAAAAACGTGGAATGAAGAGAGGTTTTTCACACTAAGAAGTGATGAGCAGTCGCGATCAAAGCTTGGCTCTTAGCAGCCGTTTCCAGGTGTTGTTCCCTTCCAAGGGCAGATCTTACGTGCTACTCACCCACCTGCCACTGAAACACCAATTCACGGCCGACTTGCATGTGTTAAGCATGACAACATTCATCCTAAGTCAGGATAGAAAGAGGGTAGATCTTACCAATTATGTCCATAGCCCATCCACGAAATGGCTTATCGGTTTAAAGCTTCACGTAGACATATATGCAAAATCAATTTGGGCATTTGGATATTGTATGCCAAATATAATGTACCAGTGAATTATTTCATGAGACCAGAATAAAAAAATTTAAAATAAAACAAAGTTAGATAATAAGGTGGAATAACTTAGGCACGCAAGTTCTAGTAACCTTACACCATAGAGAAAGAGGCATTTTGTCACGGCCCATCCCACTATGCGTGGAAATAGGACACATGGCACGCCATCAAGCCTTATCCAGTTCCATTAAAGTCAAATAGCAGCGGAAAACATTATTAAGATTCATTAAATTCAGAGTTATAAAAAGTTTTAAGGCCAATTGAATCCTTTCAAAAGAAAACAGTTTTGAAAACAGAGGACCAGTCGACTGATCGAGGGTCCGGTCGACTGGTGATCTCAAACAGCAAGGTTTCCAAATATAACAGCCCATCCAGTCGACTGTGTCGGGGACCCAGTCGACTGGTGCCTAAAATTTTCAGTCGACTGAAGAAGTCCAGTCGACTGGTACCTTACTCCAGCAGAATGTCATGGCCTGGGGCTCCATCCAGTCGAATGTTTTCTCAACCCAGTCGACCGAACCTCAGACGAAACAAAGCAGTAACCAATTCAACACAGCGATCCAGTCGACTGGATCAAAAACCAGTCGACTGATTTCTATCAGCAAACTCAAAACTGCAGCTTTCCCACTCAAGGTTCTTCCAATTCCAAACCAACACATAACCACTCTATTCCATCATTCAAAACATAAATACCAGAGCGTTTACCAGGGATTACAAGTACCAAATCTAAGTTCAGATTAAATTACAACATATTACAAAAACTCAAATCCTTATACAAGTTTTAGGATTAAAACAAAAGCATATACAATTGTGATTCCCCGGCGTTCCTCGGCCTCACTCCTCACGATTCTTCTTGTCTTTCCTCTTACCTGCAATGGAGTACATCTCCACTGCTCAGCTATATGCTGAGCGTACAAGTCTAACATATGCAATATATGACAAAACATGCTTTAATCTCATAAATCATATCAATAGTCTCTAGGGAGGAAAATACGCATTCATCCGGTAGCGGCAAGTCCAAGCCTTAAACCGCGATGTCAATGGCAAGTCCAAGCCTACAACCATTACATCCCACAAGTGCCATGGCAAGTCCAAGCCTACAACCATGCACAGTAGCCGTCGCTACTAAAATTCTCAAACATCGAGAAGCTTACTCCGGCATGAATTTGTATAAGACTCCCATTTGAACCACATAGACAACTCAACGTGCTCGCGTAAATTTAGACATGCTTTTCACAAATTAACGCGTGCATAATTAACGGGCCTACAATTAACACATGGATTTCGCCCGGATCTCAATTTTGTCGTCGAAATATAAAACATGTATTTCTCTATATTTCATAAGTTATGACTTCATACCTCGTGCGATTTCCCCCAAACTTTGAAGGATCGACTAGAAGGCTAATTAATCGTCGGATTTCGAATTTGAGAAAATTCCTACAAGTTTATACCTGTTTTTCCCAAAAGTCTAGAATTAAGATTTTTACAAAAATTTTCCAAACATGGCCTAAGTAGTATCAAAACGTAGTTTAGTGTGAGATAATTCGTGCTACCCGAAGATGGATTATGTTGGTGCTTGAACCATGATTATCTTCTTGTCGGAGGAATTGGGCTTGTAGCTACAATTCCCCATATTCATCCAACGTAATAAGCTAAAGTAATCCATAAATATTCTTATTATGAAGCTAGTGGTGGATTTGCAATCCTAGGTTCCCTTAAACATTATTTAAAACAATTTTAATTGCTTTCATAGTTTAGATTTACTTTTATTGTTCTTAGATTAATTAAATCCAATTCAAATCCGTTTTCATAATTAACTAAAGTTAGGTTTTAAAATTAAGTCGTTGTAGTTAACCAATCTCTGTGGGTTCGACCTTTACTTCCACACTGCAAATCTTTTGAAAAGTAGAGAACACTTTTTATATCTTGATTCTGACAAGATCAATTTTTGGCACCGTTGCCGGGGATTGTATTACTACCTTTAGTTTTAGAATCGTAGTTTAGTTAATTCGTAAATATTAGATTAGGTTTCCTTTTCTTATTTTCCGTTTTAATTTTAGTTACTAACTTGTTTTTTTTTTTTTTTTTTTTATTATTTTGTAGTCAACGTTTCCGAGTGGAGCAGCTAATTACATCAAAGGAGCTTACGCAAATAAAAATATAAATAAAATTAAATAAATTGCTTCCTTTGGAATTCGCTTTAAACCGCTGTAAGTCAGGGCGCTGTGACGCACGATTTGCATTAGTTTAGGGTTAATTGCACTGCATTAGCTAGGAAACCTGGGGCGCTGGGCTTGACGCGGTCATTGCATTACAGGATAATTTTCATGCATCATAATAGTTGAGTGCTTGTTTATCTTATTTGCGTGATTGTTATTTGTTTATTTTGTTTACGAGTGAAAACTATAAATTCCAAAAGTTTTCGACTAGGTTTCGTTTGGTCCAAAAAAATAACGTCCGAAAATTATATTCTGTGGAATCTCTACACAACCTACCTCTTTTTAATTAACGTATCACTCACGTTCTCACCACAGTTCTCAAAATGTTAACAACCAATACCGAAAATACCAAAAATTATACTACACAGGTATAATTCACTATTCACAAAATACCATATAAATCAAATAACATTTAAATCATATAAATGCCAGTTACTCATGCTCATGCCATATGAACTACCATGTTCCCGTGTCCTCACTGACACCTTACCGTTGACTCACAGTCAACCTCAACTCAAATTATTAATAACATTAATAATTTCAAAATCTCAAAGGATGCATTTTCAAAATCATAAAATTTCTGGAACGGGTGTGACAACTCTCCCCTCCAAAAAAGAAGTTTGTCCCCAAACTTTACCTCATGCGTCGAACAGGTACGGATACTCATTCCGCATGTCTTCCTCATTTTTCCACGTAGCCTCTTCAACAGTGTGACTACGCCATAATACCTTCACCATCAGAATCGTCTTAGTTCTTAAGACTTGTTCTTTTCGATCTAGAATCTCGACCGGTTGTTCTACATAAGTCAAGTCTCCCTGAATTTGCAGCGGTTCAGGTACAATGATCTTACTAGTATCAGTCAAACACCGTCTCAACATTGCTACGTGAAATACGTTATGCACATGTTCCAACTCTGATGACAAGGCCAATCGGTAAGCCACTGGGTCTACTCTCTCTAGGATCTCGAAAGGTCCTATAAATCTTGGATTGAGCTTTCCCCTCTTTCCAAATCGTACAATGCCTTTTGAAGGCGATACTCGCAAGTATACGAAATCTCCCACTTCAAAATTCATTGGTCGTCGTTTAGAGTCCGCATAGCTCTTATATCGACTCTGAGCTACCTTAAGACGTTCCTGAATCAATTTCACCTTCTCAGTAGTCACATGTATTAACTCAGGTCCTAACAACTTTCTTTCTCCCACCTCGGTCCAACAAACTGGCGATCGACACTTACGGCCATACAGAGCTTCATATGGTGCCATACCAATACTGGACTGAAATCCGTTGTTATACGCAAATTCAATTAACGGCAAATGGTGCTCCCAATCACTCCCAAAGTCTAACACACACAATCTCAACATATCCTCTAGCGTCTGAATCATGCGCTCTGACTGTCCATCGGTCTGAGGATGAAATGCAGTACTGAAACTCAATTTCGTACCCAAAGCTTCTTGCAAACTTCCCCAAAATCTTGACGTAAAACTACTATCACGATCTGATACAATCACAACTGGGACTCCATGTAGTCTTACAATCTCTTTAACATACAATCCCGCTAATTTGGACGGCTTAGTAGTCTTAATTGGTAGAAAATGAGCTGACTTGGTTAATCGGTCGACTATAACCCAAATCTTGTCATTCTTGTTGGATGATCGGGGAAATCCTGAAACAAAGTCCATCGTGATTTCGTCCCACTTCCATTCCGACACTGGCAATGGCTGTAGTAACCCCGCGGGTACTTGTCTCTCTGGTTTGACCTGTTGACATGCCGAACATTCAGATACAAACTTAGCGACTTCACGCTTCATACCCTTCCACCAGAAGTTTTCCCTCAAGTTTCTGTACATCTTATTACTTCCCGGGTGCACTGAATATTTCGTACTATGAGCTTCTTCTAGAATCCTCTCTTTCAAGTCTTTCCCATTCGGTACACATAATCGATTTTCCAGTTTCAACGTCCCTCGTTCTAATACAAAACCAGGTCGCTTTCCCAAAGGTATCTCGTCCCTCATTTTTCACAAATAGACATCGTTAAATTGTTCCTTCTTGATCTCATCGATAATATCTGGGTGTGCAATGATCGCCATCATTAAGCCATCATTGGTTCCTGGAATCACATCCAACTCTAAGCGTTCCATCTCTTTTACCAATTCTTTTTGTTGTGTTAGCTCATCGGCTAAATTCCTCGGCGTCTTTCGACTTAATGCATCGGCTACTACATTTGCCTTTCCCGGATGGTACTCAATCGAAAGATCGTAATCCTTCATCAATTCCAACTATCTTCTCTGTCTCATATTCAAATCCCGCTGAGTAAAAATGTACTTCAAACTCTTGTGGTCGGTGAAAATCTCACATTTCTGTCCATACAGATAGTGTCTCCAAATCTTCAAGGCATGAATTACTGCGGCTAACTCAAGACCATGGGTCGGATAGTTAACTGATTACGTCAAAATCAAGTTCTTTTGTTAACCCTATAAAAACGTAGTATGGTGGAAATAGGGTGTCGAGTCCACAGGGATTGGAGTGCAACAATGCTTGGTGGATGCTTAAAAACCAATTATAATGCAAAGAGCAATTAACTAACTTACGGAAAGAAAACGAGTCTTTTCGACTATGAATTTGATTCGATTGGTGTTAAATTAAACTACAATGAGCATTTAGAAAATGGAGAGAAACTTTAAACAATGTGGAGTTTAAGTAAAAATTCGGGGGTGTTTGTAAATGGAAAAAATTGAGATTGGGGAGCATTCCCCCACCTTGGACCAAACAACCCGTGGCTTACACACTCGCAGCGCATTCCAGAGTAGGAAATCCCATTGAGACATACCATCAAACATGTGGTAGTCAACCAACATGCTAGATGGATGTTCCAATGCAACACATGGGTGTAAGATTAGAGTTTGGGGATTCAAGCACTTCTAATGCTTGACATTAGAAGTGAAGTCTCACAAACTCCAATCCTACTCCCATGAACTCTAGGTGTGCTACAAAGTGTGGAAGTCTTACAATAAAACACTCATGGGTCCAAAGGTGGGTTTATGATCCCCAATCTTCAGAGTTTAGCTACTCATGAACATAATAACAACAATGTTAAAGAGAGGGGAAAAGAAGGTATACCAATAAGAGCAAACCACCATAAAAACCATAGCAAATTCAATGAAATCTTTCATTAAAAGCTTCCAAAAAGTCAATACAACCACCCTCTTCTCTCTCTCTAACACTAAATGGAGGTAGATAATGGGTAGATGATGAGTAATGAATAGAGAGATGAGGGGATTAGGGAGAGAGTTGGTACCCTAAGAGAGACTTACTAAAAATAGTCTAAAGAAAACAACATAACCCTAAAAAAAAGACATACACTAACTATATATAGTGTATACAAAGTGGCAAACATGTAATAAGCAAAGGAAACCTTCAGCAGAGGCGCGGATCGATCCGCTTGAAACAGCCGGATCGATCCATTTAGATGTCTTTCTCGCAGAATGTCCCTACCAAAACGCGGATCGATCCGCTCAGAAGGTCGGATCGATCCGCCTTTTCCGAGACTGATAGATAATCCTATTTAAACATGCGGATCGATCCCCTCGGAGGGCCGGATCGATCCGCCTCTACTGAAATCTTTTTCTTGCTTCTATATACTCCAAGTGTGTCAAGAGAGTTGAGTTCCACTATATCCCAACATCCAAAACCTACAAAAAGAGACCTTAATCAGCTATGAGAGAGTAACATCAAGAACAAAAGAAAGCACAATTTTTATCCATTAAATCTCCGGGTTGAGTACTAATTTGTGTCCAATACGGATAAAATTATGAAGTTCAAGAAGCAATATTGGACACGAATCATTAACCTCATGTGTCTTTAACTGCCTAGAAGCATATGCAATTACTTTACCACCTTGCATAAGCACACATCCCAACCCTTTATGTGAAGCATCACTATAGATTACAAATCCTTCGGTTCCAGATGGTATTGTCAGAATAGGTGCTCTCGTTAGTCGTGCTTTCAATTCTTGAAAACTGTCTTCACATTCCTGACTCCATTCAAAGAAAACACCCTTTCTCATTAACTTTGTCATTGGCAATGAAATCTTCGAGAAATGTTCAATAAAACGGCGGTAATATCCCTCTAATCCCAAGAAACTTCGAACTTCGGATACGGAAGTCGGTCTTTGCCAATTAGATACAGCTTCTACTTTGTGAGGATCAACTGATACTCCATTCTTGTCAATCACGTGACCAAGAAAAGTAATACTAGACAGCCAAAATTCACATTTCTTGAATTTACCAAATAATTGCTTCTCTCGCAATCTCTGAAGTATCAACCTCAAGTGATTCTCGTGTTCTATCTCACTCGGTGAATAGATAAGAATATCGTCAATGAATACAATCACAAAGTCATCCAGATAATCCTTGAACACTCGATTCATAAGATCCATGAACGCGGCTGGTGCATTCGTAACCCCAAACGGCATAACTAAGAACTCATAGTGTCCATAACGCGTTCTAAAAGCTGTTTTCTCAACGTCTTCGGCCTTCACTTTCAACTGATGATAACCTGATCTCAGGTCTATCTTGGAGAATACTTGTGCCCCACGAAGTTGATCAAATAGGTCATCGATTCTCGGCAGTGGATACTTGTTCTTAATCGTTAACTTGTTCAGTTCCCGGTAATCAACACACATACGCATGGAGCCATCTTTCTTCTTTACGAACAACACTGGGGCTCCCCACGGCGATACACTTGGTCGGATGAAACCTTTATCAAGTAACTCTTGTAGTTGAACTTTCAGTTCCTTCAATTCTAGTGGTGCCATTCTATACGGTGCTTTGGATACCGGTCTTGAGTCTGGCTTTACCTCAATGGTGAATTCAATTTCTCTCTCAATAAGAACATCTGGTAGATCATCAGGAAAAACATCTGAATATTCTCGCACTATCAGAATGTCTTCTACTTTGAATTCGGTCGCTGAGACATCGCTCACTGAACATAGGAATCCTTGACATCCCTTTTTCAATAACCTTCCCGCTCGGATAGTTGAAATCAAATACGGCGGCGGTATAACCCCATTCCCTTGGAAACAAAAGTTTCCATGCACCGGTGATAGAAAATTAACCTCTTTCCGTTCACAGTCTATTGTGGCTTGGTTAAAAGCTAACCAATCCATTCCCAGTATCACATCGAAATGGTTCACCGCAATCGGTATAAGGTCTACGGTCATCAACTTCTCACCTAGTTTGATCTCACAGTTCTTATATATCGTAGACGTCATTATTGATTTACTAAGTGGCACAGAAATAGACAATTCATATCCTAACGGTACCGATTCAATATTCAAATGTTCAACAAAGGCATGCGATACAAATGAATGCGTAGATCCCGAGTCAACAAGTATGTGTGCTAAGTGTGAACATACAAGCACCATACTTGAGACTACTGTCCCTGAAGCAGTCATATCCCCTGGGTTCATCTGATATGCTCTTCCTTGACGTTGTTCACTCCTTTGTCCCCCGTCATTAGATTGTCTGGGCTTCGACCCACTGGAAGCCATAGAACTAGCTCCTGGTTGAGAATGCTTCCTCGTGCAATCCTTGGCTTGATGTCCAAAAACTCCACAGTCATAACACTTACCTCTCATATCAGGTGTTGAATTAATACTACCCCCGCCTTGGCTCCTGTTCTGGGGTTTGGTCATGAAACATCGACCTGAGTGTGGTCGGTTGCAAAGTGAACACAACGGTATGTTACTTGGCGTTCTCCTGAAATCACTGAAACTAGAACCAGAGCCTCTTTGAAACGGTCTCTTGAAAGATCCACCTTGGTTCCTATCACTACCCTCATTGTTTCATTTACCGTGTTGATTCTGCCTCGACCTTTCCATCCCACTCTCGGCCACTAGCGCCGTTTGTTGTACCGCTGCCACAGTCGAATGTTCGTAGGTTTCCACCCTTAGATGAATATTTTCCCTTAAACCCTCTTCAAATTTCCTTGCCCTATCTTCCTCTTCTGGTACGGAACCCTTTCCAAATCTTAACAAAGCGTTGTACTTGGATGTATATTCGGTTACAGTCATATCTCCCTGCTTCAAGTTATCAAATTCTCGCTTCTTTGCGTTGTAGGCGGCTCGCGGAAAGAACCGGCGATTGAATTATGCCTTGAATCCTTCCCAAGTAATCGGTGCCCCTTGATCTAGTACATTTACCCACCAGTTTTGGGCTTCACCCTTCAGTACATCAGTTGCATTTTCTATTTTCTCCCTGTCGTTCATCGGAATGGATCGAAAAATCCTCTCCATGTCCATAATCCAATGTTCTGCGAGCGTTGGATCGGGTGTCCCATGAAATTCCATTTGTTTCTTTCGAGCGAATTGTTCGGATACAGATCTTATGCCTCTAGTTTCGGGTGCATGCACTACAATTATTGGTTCTACTTCTATGTGAGGTGTGTGAGGCAGTCGCTCCGCTATATTCCGTATCATTTCCCCCATATTCTCCATCATCTTTGCCATTTCATTCATTCGTCGGGTATGGGGTGATAACTCTCGGTCATCCATGATTACAATCCTGTAGTTCTCAATGCATAAACACTATGCATGTACAACAATAACAATAGCATGTATGTAAACAACATACATATGCATCAAACATCTCTAATATGTATGAATGCAATTTAGAACATGTGACAATTCACTCAACACTCCTCTCGTCGTCGAACGTTCCCTAAAGTTTTGTTACCTATTGCTCTGATACCGATAAATGTCACGGCCCATCCCACTATGCGTGAAAATAGGACACGTGGCACGCCATCAAGGCTTATCCAGTTCCATTAAAGTCAAATAGCAGCGGAAAACATTATTAAGATTCATTAAATTCGGAGTTATAAAAAGTTTTTGGCCAATTGAATCCTTTCAAAAGAAAACAGTTTTGAAAACAGAGGACCAGTCGACTGATCGAGGGTCCGGTCGACTGGTGATCTCAAACAGCAAGGTTTCCAAATATAACAGCCCATCCAATCGACTGTGTCGGGGACCCAGTCGACTGGTGCCTAAAATTTTTAGTCGACTGAAGAAGTCCAGTTGACTGGTACCCTACTCCAGCAGAATGTCATGGCCTGGGGCTCCATCCAGTCGAATGTTTTCTCAACCCAGTCGACTGAACCTCAGACGAAACAAAGCAGTAACCAATTCAACACAGCGATCCAGTCGACTGGATCAAAAACCAGTCGACTGATTTCTATCAGCAAACTCAAAACTGCAGCTTTCCCACTCAAGGTTCTTCCAATTCCAAACCAACACATAACCACTCTATTCCATCATTCAAAACATAAATACCAGAGCGTTTACCAGGGATTACAAGTACCAAATCTAAGTTCAGATTAAATTACAACATATTACGAAAACTCAAATCCTTATACAAGTTTTAGGATTAAAACAAAAGCATATACAATTGTGATTCCCCGGCGTTCCTCGGCCTCACTCCTCACGATTCTTCTTGTCTTTCCTCTTACCTGCAATGGAATACATCTCCACTGCTCAGCTATATGCTGAGCGTACAAGTCTAACATATGCAATATATGACAAAACATGCTTTAATCTCATAAATCATATCAATAGTCTCTAGGGAGGAAAATACGCATTCATCCGGTAGCGGCAAGTCCAAGCCTTAAACCGCGATGTCAATGGCAAGTCCAAGCCTACAACCATTACATCCCACAAGTGCCATGGCAAGTCCAAGCCTACAACCATGCACAGTAGCCGTCGCTACTAAAATTCTCAAACATCGAGAAGCTTACTCTGGCATGAATTTGTATAAGACTCCCCTTTGACCCACATAGACAACTCAACGTGCTCGCGTAAATTTAGACATGCTTTTCACAAATTAACGCGTGCATAATTAACGGGCCTACAATTAACACATGGATTTCACCCGGATCTCAATTTCGTCGTCGAAATATAAAACATGTATTTCTCTATATTTCATAAGTTATGACTTCATACCTCGTGCGATTTCCCCCAAACTTTGAAGGATCGACTAGAAGGCTAATTAATCGTCGGATTTCGAATTTGAGAAAATTCCTACAAGTTTATACCTGTTTTTCCCAAAAGTCTAGAATTAAGATTTTTACAAAAATTTTCCAAACATGGCCTAAGTAGTATCAAAACGTATCTCTTACCTCCACGAGTTCAAATCTAAAATCTGGAGAAAATCTGACGGACGAAAAGTCGTCGATCGGTGTCGCAAAGCCCGTTGGCTCAATCTCCCTTCTCTCTCCTCTCTCTCTAGATATTTTTAGAAGTTGTGGATGAGAATGAAATCTCATCCACTTCTATATATAGACAAACTTTTTGGGAATTACGTTTACCTCCCCACAAGTTTCTCAAAACTTCTAATTAACTCCCGAAACTTCGCACACGTCCATTTTATGCCTTTACGAGTGAAAACTATAAATTTCAAAAGTTTTCGACTAGGTTTCGTTTGGTCCAAAAAAATAACGTCCGAAAATTATATTCTGTGGAATCTCTACACAACCTACCTCTTTTTAATTAACGTATCACTCACGTTCTCACCACAGTTCTCAAAATGTTATCAACTAATACCGAAAATACCAGAAATTATACTACACAGGTATAATTCACTATTCACAAAATACCATATATATCAAATAACATTTAAATCATATAAATGTCAGTTACTCATGCTCATGTCATATGAACTACCATGTTCCCGTGACCTCACTGACACCTTACCGTTGACTCACAGTCAACTTCAACTCAAATTATTAATAACATTAATAATTTCAAAATCTCAAAGGATGCATTTTCAAAATTATAAAATTTCTGGAACGGGTGTGACACATTTATTTTTTATAGGAGGAATTTAGTTGTGCATGTATACAAATTAATGAAATAGGATAAGGTTAATTCACATCTTCATTTTCTCTATGATTTTATTGTAAAGTCATCATCAATTTAAGTTGAGAGAGGACTTACATTTAATAGACTCCTGCGAAAAAAACGTAGCTACTAAACAGTGGGATATAAATTGAAGTGGTTCACTCTGAATAACCTCAAAATGAATTTTAAATTTAGTCAAACATTAGCCCTTTTAGAAGTTTGCTGTGTTGCATATTTAGTTTTTTTTTTTATCCTTAATAGTTAATACCTAATCTCTCGTTTGACACGAGTGTCAAAATCACTCGTATGATTTTTTATTTTTTTTGATTTTTTATTTTTTGCTTTTGTAATCTAAAATTCATCACAATTTCTCCAAAACACTTCATCGTTCTAAAAAATATCAATTGTTTGTTGTGGACACATTTGGCACACCTTTTACTTCAGTGATTCAATTTCAAAAATTATTTTTGGCCAAAAGCCAATTGCATATTTTTGCGATTGATTTGGCACACCTTTTACTTCAGTGATTCAATTTCAAAAATTATTTTTGGCCAAAAGCCAATTGCATATTTTTGCGATTGATTAAATCCGATGAAATCACAGAATCTTGTTTTTCAAATAATTTCATTTTAGTTTTTAAAATTTCATAATCACTTATGGACTTCAAAAACAGTTGCTAAGGACTCGCATAATAATATTGTGATTTTTGCTTTCATTTTTTGAATTGATCACAGTCAACTTCTAATATTAAATATGAAAATAAAAACTGAAAATCGAAAACCACTAAATTATCATGTGAGCCCTAAACAACCTCTGAGTAACTTGACCAAAAAAAAAATTGCTAATTATTGTCCGGAAGAAGCAGATTATACTCCAAGATAACATAGACTAATAAAAAATGACAAAGCCTACCACTCCGTTTGGTATGATTCTAAAATAGAATAGAATTTAATTAGAGAGAAAAGAAAAGAAAAGAAATGAAATGAATAGAATTGATTTGCAATTATAATTCTCATGTTTGGTTTGAAAGAGAAATGAAATGAAATGAATCACGGTCATTTACTACATTGCCCATATAAAGAGAGGAGGTGTGAAATATATAGGGGTAAGTTTGGTATATCACATTATTTCACTTAAAGTGAAATCATTTCTCACCAAATCCTACAAAAAATGATAGGATTTGTTTTTGGGCTAAAACAAGAATTGGTGAGAATTGGCTAGAATTGAAAATCAATTCTTTTGTCAAACCAAACACAAGAATTGTCATAAACAAGAATTGCAAATCAATTCTTTTCTAATTTGTGGCATACCAAACGGACCCTAAAAGGATCAGAAAACAAAGAATATAAGGTAGGAAAATGCTAGGCACACCCCAAACCACATCCCTTGCTTTAAATGCATGTACTTTATGCTGTTTGAAAATTTTACACTTTTCTGTGCACCACTTACACAGCACAGGGTACATGCATTTAAAGCAAGTGTGTGGTTTGGGGTATAATTTGAAATGTGTGTCTAACATTGCTCGATAGGGTAAGTTACACAGACAAACTTCAGGTGTGTCCCATTTTCACTTTAAAAAAAAAATAAATTGTAAAATGACAAATTCACCCTTGCAAAATTTATAGCTTTCCCCTTCTCTCTCGAAAACTGCAATGCTCACCCGGCCACAGCCAAAACTAAATTGGGTTTATGAAATGCAGAGACATGGAACCAAATTCTTTTTTTTCTATTATAGTGTTTCTTCATACGTAACAAATACATATAACATATGCAATAATAAGAGGCGAGAATTATGGGTGAATTTCTGCTCAATGTTCTAGGGATAATTGGCAGAAGGATATTATTATACTAAGCCACTTAAATGCCATCTGCTGGTCACGTGATTAAAATTCTAGTACTCCGTATTAATTTACTTAAATGGCATATGGATGGAAAGGGTATTAGTGCCAAAAGTTCTACTCTTAAGGGGTTGACCTGTCGGATAAAATAGTTTAGAGTGCTAAGTTGGGAATAGAATATAGTCGAGGGGGTGTTGACTTATATTACACAAAAATACGTAAGATAAATTAGAAAAACATCCCCTCAATTATGGATCTTTTCCAAATATAGCCCTAAACGATAAAAGTTGACAAATTGATCCCCTCAACTATTACATTTTTTTTACTAACACCCCTTCCGTTAAAATTTCTTCCAAAAAAACTAACTTTTTGTATCATGTGAGCAATATATGATAATATATATATATATATATATATATTAATTGCATGATATTTATTTAGAGTAATACTTCACCCAGAACCTTCACATAACTTTTTGTTCACAACCCACAAAAGTATCTATATCTATCATGTGTCATCCTGTGATATCAGTGGACCCCACAGTAACACAGGAGAGAGACCTACAATGACACAGGAGAGAGATAGACACACTTTTATGGATTGTGAATAAAAGTTGTGTGAAAGTTATAGGTGAAGTATTATCCATTTATTTATCCTTAATTTGAGCGGTTGCAACTTTGAGGACAAAATTATCATTGATTGCGCATCTAATTGACCTTTGCTAAATTGTTGTACACACAATTGTAGGCAATTTTTGTTCTAAAATTCTCACTAACTCAAAAAGGAGAGGTAAAAATTGTCCTGTTATTAACGCTTTTATATCATATGCTAGTAACATGATTAAGAAAAAAAAAAATCATTTTTTTGGACGAGAGCCTAACCGAAGGGGTCAGCCGTCAGGGGTGTTAGTAAGTCAGGGGTGTTAGTAAAAAAATAATAATAGTTGAGAGGGCCAATTTTTTGAGTTTTATAGTTGGGTGGTATTTGAGAAAAGATCATAGTTGAGAGGGTAAATACCCCGAATGCACTGCAAGTCTCTGCAACACATACGAGTGTTGGTGTGTGTGGACTGGTTTGAGAACTTACGCGGTCTGTTCGCCTTTTCGGGACCCACCAAGCAGTTAAAGTCAATCAAAGACACCTCTGCCTCTTTTTAACCCCCTGAGACATCATAGATTCATCATAACCAACCCAACAGATTTAGGAACTGTTTTTTTAAAGTAATAGAAAACAACACCGCAATCATTTATAGCCGTATCTCCACATATCTAGCATTAATTTTTCGTCTCAACAAGTTACCATCGTGAGTGAAAATGTTGCTAGAACTAGAAGGTGGAAACTTTGGATATAAACAGATCAGCAATAGTTCAGAAGAAGAACTCATTGGGTTGTCTGGTTTAACCAAGTGATACACAATTTACTTATTTATCTGCTTATTATTTTTTGGGGATATAAAGATTTTTTTTTTTTTTTTAGCAAGATTTGGAAAATTAGGTGAAATTTGAACTGGATTTTTTTTTTTTTTTTTTGTTATTTTTGGTGACTACTCCCTTGTTTGCTGTGTCTGATTTCAGGAAGGAGCTAAAAGTGCTTGTGATCCGCACAGCCGAGCAATCAATTCGTCAAGTTGTGAGTACCTTTTCGGACAGTCACGTGTTCAATAAACACGCACCAATACACACACACACATAAATATATATATATATATGGTTTGTCTCTACAACTGAATATTGAGAGTGAAATGTTCCTGAATCCACAGTTAGAAGATGGCAACTCCGGATCTGAACAAAGCAACAACAATTCAGAAGAAGAGCTTATAGGACTATCTGCTTTAATCAAGTGAAACACCATTTACTTATTTTTTTTTTGCTTGTTCTTTATTGGGAAATACATATATTAGCAATATTTGGAAAATTAATTGACATTTCAACTGGGTTTTACTTATTTGGTGATAATCAAGGCTGGCTAAATGTGCTTGGACCTTTCGAATTTATGAATACCCTTGTTTCTGATTTCAGGAAGGAGTTAGAAGTGCTTGTGATCCGTACAGTTGAGAAATCGATAAAGCCAATTCTAGAGCCTATGATTCGTAGAGTTGTAAGTACATTTTCTGACCATCATGTGTTCAATAAACACGCACCCTCACACACACATACATGTATATGTGCCTATATAAATATGTATTGTTGGTTTTGGAGTTCCTGTGGTTGATTTGTTGGCCCCTTTTTTTGGCTTAGGCGTCCGGATGGTCCGTTTGGACTTTGGAGTTCGGACGCATAGAATTTGGTTTTGGACAGTAAGGTTTCGTTGGAAGACCAATTGATTGGTGATCAGATGGTTGGGGCATTTTGACGGTAGGCGCTGTAGGTTTGTGTTGATTAGGAATTTAGGATCTCATTGTTTTCTGGAGTGTTCTGTCTCCATTAGGATCTCTTGTTTAGCCTTATGGATTGTTTTGCGAGGCTTGCTGGAAAGATCAAATTTTGGTTTTTGAGTTTCTCTTGGAAACACAGTATTATATATGTTCCTTTTTTTCCAGTGATTTAGGATTTTGCCGAATCACGTATAATCTTGTTCTTGTGTGTGTTGTTTCATTCGTTTCTCCTTTGGGATATTTGTCTTTGTGGGTGCTTGTACACAAAATATACATATATATATATATATATATAACATGGTGTTTTAGGAGCTTGATATGCATTGTTGTGAGGTGTTCTTTAACAAGTTTTAACTGTTTTAAGATTTCTTAAGTGTTTAGTGCTCTTAAATGATCTTAAAGCTTTGGTTCTATGTGATCCTGGATTCAAGCCTCTTTATCCCTCATTCCAGCTTGCATTCTGTGGATTTTTGCACTTCATTGTCTGTTAATTTCTTTCTACGAAGAGAGAATCCTTATTTTCAGAAATTATAAATTGCATAGTGGTGATGCTAAATTGGGTTTCTGGTTTTTTGTGGTACTTGTTTCTGGGTTTCTTCTTTTTATTGTCTAATTATAATGTATTTGGAAGTCTCCTGTCCATGAGTTGAGGCCAAAAAAAAAAAAAAAAGGCCATTACTTGCTTCTGGTTCTGCCTGTTTGGGTGCTCGGTAGCCTTGTAGGGTAAGGTCCAGTATAATTAACTGCTTTAAACTCACACCCACATTCTCATTCTTAACATGGGTGCTAATTTTCAGTCATAGTCGACATAATACACTTTTAATAATATCTTCTATATGTTAAACGTGTTTCCAGGCAACAGAGGTACTTGATTCGGCACTAGAGAAGATGTTAACTAGCACCAGCCAGTAAGGAATATACTAAAAAACACTCTTGTTCCTTAAAATTTTATTTACCCATTAAGGGCTTGTCCTCAAATATTTGAGTCAATGATTTCTTTTATTTCCTTCTTCTTCTTCTTCTTCTTCTTTTTTTTTTTTTTTAGTTTTTCAGAAACTGTACCCATTATGGGCTTGTCCTCAAATATTTGAGTCAATGATTTCTTTTTATTTCCTTTCTTCTTCTTTTTTTTTTTTTTCTCTTTCTTTCTTTCTTTTTTTTTTTTTTTTGGTTTTCAGAAACTGTGTAGTTGAATTACCCTGGTCAGTGACTGATTTATAGGTGACATGTCCTACTTATTCAGGAACTCTGGAAATGAGATACGCCCTTCAGAGCAAAGAAGCGTACGACTACGGTTTTTAAATGAAGTCTCTCCACACATGCTGACCAGAGATCAAATTCAAGGAGAAGAAGGTGATTCCATAAAAGTGGCTTTATTGGATGATCTTACCGGGGAAGTTGTCAACTCTGGGCCTCTAGCCTCGGCAAAGGTGGAGATAATAGCTCTCGAGGGAGATTTTGGTGGTGATGGAGAAGACTGGACGCTCGAGGAATTTAACCAAAAGATCGTTACAGAATTGGAAGGAAAAAGATCTCCTCTAACTGGAAAAACGTCTTTCAACCTAAGAGAAGGTGTTGGAGTTCTAGATGAGATATCGTTTAAACAGAATTCTGTTTGGAGGAAGAGATGTCAATTGAGGCTATGGGCAAGAGCTGTGGGTAATACTCCAAATGGGACTAGAGTGAGAGAAGCAAAGACGAAGCGCTTCAATGTCATGGATCGACGCAACAGACGTGAGTTTTTCTGGTTTTATCATATTCTTCACAGTAGTAATATGGGCTTTAGATGTAGTTCATTGGAGTACACATCTATATATTTAGTGAAATCATAATAATATATACTGCCTATTTGAATATTATAACTGCGGTGGACCAAACTGCTGGAGCAAGGTGTATGTGGAGTGGAACTCTTGGAATTTAGGTGATTGTCAGAGATTCACATGTTTCGCCTAGTTTATGTCTATATCTGAGTCTTTTTCTTGACGATTGTCATTAAATAGTGCAATAAGGTAGGAGTATGCTCAGATTCTTTTTTTTTTTTTTTTTCAAAAATGCGAATCAACTAATCACTTCTTTTTTCCCCACATCATAAAGCGGCTTCTAAAGTTGCCATTTTTTGGTCAGCTCTGCTAATTTCCATGTGACAAAAATCTTCAATTCTAAGGATTTTGGCCCCGAATAGACAATGTGGTTTTTGGTTTTCTGGGTATTTGCAACTAACTTTGTGCGAAATATTTGCTTGGATGACATTAATAACTCATTGTCAAGTCACTAGTTGCTCTAAAAGCTTAAGCTATAGAGAATAGGCCCAACAGTGTTTATAAAGCTTCAATACCACCCTCACGTGCAACCCCGACTTGCATGCGGGGAGACAACAAACTAAACAAATCGAGCTCCATTATGATGGAGATAAACAACAAAGTGAAAACATGCACACCAAAGCGAGGACTGAGACTCGAGCCTGAGAACTCCCACAAACAAGGCTCTTTTACCATATTAAGTCACCAGTTGCTCCAAAAGCTTGAGCTTTAGAGCAGTTGGTAACTTGGCACTTGTTTTCTTGTCTCACACCCTTTTTGAGCAATCTAAATCCTGTTGAGACCATTAAGAAAAAGAAAAAAAAGAGATGAAAATATAACTTATGGTTACTTCTTTGCAGAGTACAAGAAGCACTTTCCACCATCTCCAGGTGATGAAGTGTGGAGACTAAAAAACATTCGCAGGGGTGGTCCATTTCATCAGCGTTTGAGTAGGGAACGCATCGACACTGTGGAGGATTTTCTGAGGGAGTACTCTTTAAACCCTCAAAGGCTCCAACATGTAAAAACCATTGACTACTCTACTTCCTCTGTCTTTTTCTATTTGCAGTACTTGTTTGTTGTACACTCAATTTGTTCCTATCTTTAACAATTTTATTTCATGTCCTACATTCTATATACTAGAAGGGTGGCACTCACTACATCAGTGCAAGTAGGGGAGAGAGAGAGAGAGAGAGAGAGAGAGAGAGAGGAGTGGGAGATGGCCCAGGTGGGTTAGTTTTATTTAGGTAATTACTTTCAATAATGCTTGGGGCACCAAAGGATACAAAAAACTTCCACAAAATGAGTGGAAAGTCTATGTGGCACACTGGGATCCGCCAGCAATTAATGGAAAAAATGGTTAATTACTGGCGGGTCCCAGTGTGCCACATAGACTTTCCACTCATTTTGTGGAAGTTCTTTGTATCCTTTGGTCTCCCAAGCATTATTCAATTACATTTTAGTTACCTGTACATGTCAGTGTTGAAATTTTTTTTTTTGGGTACCCCTTCCTTTCCCTTTCTATCATGTATGCATATATATAAACATTTTCCAGACACTACTTCAATAACGTTCGTTATGAACATTACTGATTGGTCCACATGTGCAATGTTGTATAGGTGGACCAATCACAAGAGAGAACAAGTGATATGATCCTAAAAGCTTTATTGACGTTTTTTTCCATATTTCTTTGGTCTTTTCTCTTCATTATGAACATAAAAAAATTCAGAGGTGGTTGTTTAAGAGTTGGAAAGTGACAAATTTTGTTTTTTGACATGGCTAAAGTTTCATATCTGTACATAGTTTTTCGGGGATCGCTGCATCGACCTCCTATATTCCTAGGCAGTAGCCATCAGCGTATGGTTCTGTAGAATTCCTATTTATGTGTAGGTCCAACAAGGTTTTTTTTTAATATGACCCTTGTGATAGATATTTGGTTTGTAGATCAATAGTGTTGAGATTCTTAGTGCTTAAAACATTTCCATATATGTCAATTTAAAAAAAAATTATCGTCTCCTCAGCATCTTACATACTAACCTTTCTTTTTTCTTTCCATCTTGGGGTTTGGATGTTTGTAGATCCTTAGCATGTATGATAAGAAGTGGGGCACTATCATAGAGCATGCTCGGACATGTATGCTTGACAAGACTATGAACTTGGACGCTCCTCCAAATTCTCAACCACCAATCATTGTTGAACAGGTTGTGGGCATACTTTCTGAATCCCAGATTGTTCCTATGAATGGCCTTCCAGTCACCGGCAAGGCATGCCTCGTCTTACCATTTGATCTCTCTCTCTCTCTCTCTCTCTTAAATGTTTTTGTTATTTCCAACTCTTTTACGGTTTTTTTATCAGGCGAAAGCCCAAAAGTTGGCAGTGTCTGCACATGACCACTTGAATGCTGGCGAGACCTCCATTGTAGAAGGCTCTTCGTGTCCACCCATTGCTGAAAACCTCTCAAACTCATCCCAATTGGAGATTTCTAGTGACTTTTACTTAGATTCTGTTGAAGGCTCTTCATGCTTACCCATTGCTGAAATCCCCTCAAACTCATCCCAATTGGAGATTCCTAGTGGCTTCATTAATTCTTCTCCTACGATTGATATAAACGATTTTTTGCCGCCAAGTACCCCTTACTGGGGTGCAAATGATTTGGATGATTATTCCTTTTACGGTCTTGAAAATAACCAGTCTTTGAGTTTGCCGGTCCCATTCACTAATTCCTTGTTTTGTGAACCCGGGTCTTCAACTCAAGCTTTCTTAAGCCAGGAGTCATTTATTGATTTGTTGGTCAATAACCAGAACCCGAATTTGGAATCACAAGGTTGTCTACAGAGTGTTGTGAATGAAGCTATGCTGAAAGCTCAGAGGAAGAGGACTAAATGTTCTGAGGTGCTGCTGACGTTTATTTCACTAAAGGTCGTCGCTTTGAAATGGATTCGTACTGCCAAAAGGCCGCGATTGTGTTAGTGCTATGTGCAAAAGAAACAGTTTTAAGTCACAGTTTTGTGTGCAGTAGTGGGAAGTGTTAAGACTGACTGAAGCCTATGCAGTCTGAAGTGAGACAAATTGGAGCTTTGTAAAAATGCATATACAGTAGGGGGAGGTGTTTGAGTCAGAAGTTTTGGATGCATATATAGGATAAAGCGGGAACATTGTTAACGTCGATTTCGGGTCTTTCTGGTAAGAACTCATTCGATTACGTTGCCCGGTACCATCTTTAGCATTCAGAATAATTTCTTCTTTCTTTCTTTTTTCTTGGGTAATTGGGCATTCATAATTTCACTTTTAAGGCAATAGTTTTTTATTTTCGGGTGCACTGATACCATTGTTGTAGATAGATATAGGAATATATTAAACACTGTGGATATGTAAGGCCAAAAAGCCACAGAGAACTACTTCAAGCTCAAGAGTAGGAACAAGTATTTGTCAAAATATATAGACTTAATTTATATTGAAGCAGGATATGTATTTGGTGATTTTGGTCCCTTGTGTATGACTTAGCTTATTGCTATTGAATGTTACTTGTTTTTGTTGAAATTGAAGGCTAGTTGATGAGTAATGGTCGCTTTTCAAATTTAAATTCCAAAAAAATTTTCTCAATTGTTTTAGTAACAAGTGTTAAAAATTAGCCCTAGATAGCTGGGTTAAATGACCGCATTATCCCCAAATAGGGTATTAATCCCAAAATTAACCTCACTGAGGGAGTTAAGTGTTAATATTTTTGGCCAATTTTAGAATTTTCTTCAATTTTGAGAAAAATCTTAATAGTTTCACTTTAGTCTGAAACAACAAAGAGTTAAGTGTCCATTTTTAAAACACATGTGTGTAAAATATATTTAACTCTTTATTTTATTACCCTACCCTACCATCAATAAAGTTCATTGTTAACAAATAGCAAAAATATCAAAAGATGGGAGAAAATTTTCCTCTGCTAATCCCTCCAAAAGTAGAAGGGTTAAAGTTGTGGGCCCAAGAAGAGAGCATCCATCCCCTGTTCCTCTCTATCATCTTTCCTTTTTCTCTTTCCACCATCCCTCTCCTTCTGTCCCCCTCGTTCCAAACGGTCCAACCATAGAATGCTCAATCAAAATCGGGGCATTTTATAGTCAGTTCCCATTCACCTTGCCTGTATCTAGGGGTTATACGAGCCGAGCTGAGCCGAGTTTGTGTATTAGCGAGCTTTCTCATAAGCTTAAACAAGTCGAGCTTTCAAGTGATCGCGAGCTTTTTAACGAGTTTTTTTGTACGCCCTTTAAAATCATATAGTTTAATAATAAACCAATCATTTATCAAGCCTATTTACGAGGTTTGTCTTATTTTCTATAAAATTAAATACTGTAGTTTTACAATAAAAAAATATATATCAAAGTCAGTATATATATGCTCTTTATCAACCTTATTCACAAGGATATTTACGAGCCTTAATTAAACGTGAGCACGAGCTCTATCGAGCGAGCCGAGTTGAGCCTTTATCGAACCGAGCCTCGAGCTCTTGTTGAGCGACTCAGCTCATATACACCCCCACATGCATAGAAAGCATTAAACCAAAAAAACAAAAGGGCAAATTACACTGACCTCCCTTGAGGTATATGACAATTACAGGGACCACCCCTTTAGTTTGAAAAATAACACTCACCTTCCCTTTACCTACTTTTTGTGTGTAAGATTACCAATTTACCCTTTATCTCCTTATACATATATATATATATATATATATATATATGAGTAATACTTGGAGCACAACCAAAGCCACAACCTTTTTTGCACAACCTCCACTTTGTGTCTATCTCTCTCTTGATGGGTCCCACAGTGACAGTGACCCCACAGTGCCCACTAGGAGAGAGATAGACACAAAATAAAGGTTGTGTAAAAAACGTTATGGCTTTGGTTGTGCCCCAAGTATTACCCTATATATATATATATATATATATATATATATTTGGGATAAAAATTTGGGAAGCATAGCATTACTCTAAATAAATGTTCTAATGTCTATCACCTTCTACTTGACAAAAAAGTTAATGGTTTAATATTAAAAAACTAAATCTATAAAATATTGTAAATTTGTAAATTTTCATTTGGGATAAAAATTTGTGAAGCATAGCATTATTCTAAATAAATGTCGTAATGTCTTTTACCTACTACTTGGACAAAAAAGCTAATGGCTTAATATTAAAAATAATAAAAAATAAATAAATAAAAAACTAAGGGTGCGTTTGATAAAACTGAAAATTAAATGTTGAATTTAAGTAATGAAAATTTTAAGTGATTTGTATTTGTAATACAGAAAATAGTGTTTTTAAGAACTAAAATAGACTGCATTCAGTGATTATTTTCAGTAGAAAATTTCCACTTTACGTTTTCAGCGGATTTTTGACTACTTTTTCAATTAAGTGGCACATTATCAAACTCACAGAAAAAAAAATTAAGTGTTGAAAATTTTAATTTTCACCACTTAATTGGGTTATCAAACACACTCTAAATCTGTAAAATGTTGTAAATTTGTAAACTATTTAGGTTTTATAATCTTTGCCCTAATTAGGGGTGGACACGAGCTGAGTCGAGCTTGCTCGCGAAGAAGAAGCTCGCGAGCTCAAATGAGGCGAGCTTTCAAGTGATCGCGAGCTTTCTCGCGAGCTTTTTAACCAGCTTTTTCGCGCGCCCTTTAAAACTATATAGTTTAATGATAAACAAGTCATTTTATCAAGACTATTTGCAAGGTTTGTTATATTTTCTCTAAAATTATATAGTTTTATACTCACTCCGTCCCATTTTTTGAGTCCTATATTCCATTTTGGGATGTGTAGTAACTCGTATTTTCATGTTTAAATTGACGATTTAGACTTCGTGTACGATTTTAGCGAAAATTGGTCATAGGGGTATTTTGGTCATTTTTCCAATTTTATAAGTCATGAACTGAAAATATAATTTTTAAGAAAGTTGCGTGAGATTAAATGATTTGGTATTCGTGTTGGAAGTTAAGATTTTTCGATCTCCGTTTAGAAGATATATCGGTTTCAGTACTTTTCACATTTAGTTGAATCCTAACTAACTTGGTTCAAATCCAACCGACTTGGGGACCAAGCAAAATATTTAGTTGCTACCTAACCAAAATAATCTTGACCATCAAATAGACTACCTAACCTGAATGATCTTGGCCACCAAATAGACTACCTAACCTAAGCTAACCAATCACCAAGAAGCTTAGCCTATAAATATGGATGATATGCTTCATTTCTTTTACACTAAATTTCATAGAGGTCAAAGAGAGTTTTTAAGAGCAAGTTAGAGGAAGAAGAAGAAGAGAAGTGTTTGTGAGTTGCTCAACATCATTTATAGGTACCGGGTTGTGTACAATATGCTTTCTAAACTCTCCAGAATATTTCTTTGTTATCTCTATTTGTACTTTTTTTTTGCAGTTATATTGTCTTTTCATTTGGAATCAATGAGTATGTGTTTATTGCTAAGTGCTATGGGACTAAAGGGTCATGAGCAAGGAGCACCTACTAACAGTCCAACAGGCCTTAGAGACCGACGTACTGGAGACAGGTGAGGTGAGGTAAGGTGACTATTTGCTATGTGACCAAGAAGAACCTGGTATGATGTTATTGGTATGAGCGTTTGGGTAGTGTGAGCAGTTGGGTTGTGAGACTGGTCAATTGATTTGATGTCGTTCTATGTATTTGATTGTCATTATCCTTTTGAGCCTTTATTATTCATGTCATATTGTATTCTTTCCGGTGTGGTTTTTAGATGCAGGTAGTACTGGTAACTGGAGCCTGGAAGGGAGATAAGGTTAAGGATGATATAGGAGATTCGTGGAGAATATGGACCTGTTGGAAGTTTTAAGGAAATAATGTACTTTTATTTTAAAGAATCAAGTGTAATTCATTCTATTTTTCAATAGAAATACGCTTATTTTGCGGGGCATCACAGGTGGTTCCAAAATTAGTGTCCACTTTCCTTAATTGGTATACAAGTTTTACTTACTTTCCAAAACTACCCTTCCTTGAAATCTACACAAAGATAAACTAAAAAAGTTATGGAAATGATTAGGGGCAATTGTGGAAAGTAGGCGTAGATTCTTTTTGTCCCCTTAATAAATTGAGTTCCCAAAGGTGGACTAAAAAAATGGGACGGAAGGAGTAATAAATATATGTAAAAGTCACTATACAAGCTGTTTATCAAACCTATTAACGAGCTTGCGCACGAGCCTTATTCGATCGTGCTTACGAGCTCAAACGAACGAGCCAAGCTTCAAGCCCTAGTTGAGCGGCTTTATTCGTGTCCACCCCTTGCCCTAACTTATACTCCCTCCGTCCCATTTTATATGTCCATCTTTCCTTTTTGGGATGTCCCAGAATTGTTGTCCACTTTCCTAAATTAATATGCAAATTTTACTTAGTTTTACAAACTACCCTTCTTTGTAAGAGTAAAGATTAGGATCACCCAAAGACAACTTTTGGGACACAACCCAAAAGATGTGTCTATATCTCTCATGTGATGTCACTAGACCCCACAGTGACATAGAAAAGAGATAGACACATCTTTTAGGTTGTGTAACACCCGTACTCGGAGAAAGGAGTTAATTATCATTTTAAATGCATTAATTAATATAATTAGTGTATATTATGGAGTAAGGGGAGGCTTGGACTCGCCCGTATGAAAAGTGTTCAGAAAAGGGACACTAGTTGGAAAAGTCCCCAGTGAGGTGGGACAGGTATTAGAATGGGACCCAGTGAAGGGCCGAATATTAATATTTGCATTTTATATGATTAAATGCATTTATATGATTAAATGACTAATTGTTTAAATGCTTTCATAATATATGATAATACATGTGTTGACAACTTGTATTAGTTTGGATACTCAAATAAGGGTATAACTGAAAAAGACTTATAATTGGTAGGTGCAATAGCAACTTCACAAAATATATGGGACTCACGGTGGGACCCATACGGAACTTAGACAAACACTCATTAGATAATTGGGTAGTTAATGGAATGTTTGGGGGATTTCATAATAGGAACTTAAGAAATTCTGAGGGTATAAACGAAAAGAAGGAAAAATGGGGTGACACCTCATGCTTGTGCATGAGTGGATGTGTCAAAACATGAAACTTGTCTCATACTTGCTGGAATTAAAACAAAGAAAAGAGGAGAGCTCACCGAGAGAGAAGACGGAACCGTCACTGACGACGTTTTTCGCCGTTCCGTCGCCGCCGTTCACCGGATTCACGATCCGAGACCACTTTTGGACTCGTGGAGGTAAGAGGATCACATGCACGTAAATTGCTTTCATTTTCGGCAACGTTTTTCTGGAAACCGTTCTTGATAAATGATTTTTGTTTTACCAAAACTATGTAGGATTTACTTTGGGAAAGAATTGAGCAAGATTTGTGAAGAAATTCTTCATTGCTAGCTTGAATTTGGGTAGATCTTGCTAAGGTGAGTTTTCTAGCCTAAAAATGATTGTGTTTAAGGTGTTCAATGAATCCTTGTATATCTTTGGTTGTTGATATCATGTTTAGAAGCTACTATATTGTTGGATTATGAATTTCTTGTCAATTTTATGAAAATTGTATGTTGATACATGTTTATGTGCTTATATGTCTATGTGGTAGTCAATGAGCACCGGGGAAATGGTTCATTAGTTGGGAGTAATAAGGGTGGTGAAGAGGAAGAATCCGAGAAATACGGAAGTCCAAGGAATAGAAGTGGCCACGGGACCAAGGGAGGTCTCGGGTCTAAATGAACCATATAACCGGTGACTCGGCGATTACGAATATGATTTATGTGTTAATTGTTGCATTGCACATGTTAAACATTCAATCATGCATAGATTACTCGCTAAGCGTAATGCTTAAGAAAACCGTGTTCTGTTTCTGTTGTGGTAAATAACAACCACCGCAGGTACGGAGCAATATCCGGAGAGAAAGTATCGTGCTCGGGAACGGGGGAGAGATTTGGACTGGTAGTTATGT
The DNA here is from genome assembly GCA_033977485.1 of Hydrangea macrophylla. NCBI lineage: Eukaryota > Viridiplantae > Streptophyta > Magnoliopsida > Cornales > Hydrangeaceae > Hydrangea > Hydrangea macrophylla. The sequence goes on along the minus strand of CM066985.1, from coordinate 108,939,204 downwards.
TTATAACTTGTAATATAGTATAACTTGTGGGTTAGTATCCTTGACTTATGGATTAAAGTCTTGACTCGTGGTTGTATCCATGGAGTTAGTTTTGGAATTCTACGACTCATGTGGATAATGTACATTTGTAGAAACCATGTAATTCTCTATGTTAGTAGTTAGTTTTGGGTAAGACGTGGAGGATTTGAAGGTTGTTATGGAAATCCTATGTATATTCTTAAGTTACAACTATGGGTATGTGTGAGTTGGTTGGGAATGGACCTTTCCGGCGAGTCCGGGTATGTGTCGCAACTCCTTTGGTTAAATTCCTTTTTGTAACTAAGTGTTTTGAATGGTTTTGAAATCCTTTCTGAAAAAGTTCTATGCGTATGGTTGCTCTTTGAAAGAATTTGAAGTTGATCACTTGTTTGACTCAAATAAGGTTACATTCATGGTTTGAATGCTTAGAATTGGTTTTGATATGGGTTCCTAATGTTCTATGTTGTTAGTTATAGTTTAGGTTCATTTTCAACAAGATTTTATGAGTTACTAGCTTTTGACAAGAGCTTAAAACTTCAAAACTTGATTTGATTAAAAAATGATGTGTCTATGGGTTAGTTGATTCAAATGAGGTTATGTTCATGAATTGAATAATTGAAAGAGTTTGAATTTGTATTTAGAAATGTTTGAATGTGTTTTGAAATAGTTTGAAATGGTTTCTTAAAGTTCCATGAGGTTTGGGTTGGTTTTGTATATGTTGTAAAACTTGCAACAAGACTTTGTTTTTTTTAGCAGCAGCAAAATACTTGCTGCAGAGAGTTGACTCAAGCAAACTCTGCCCTGAGTTGAGCTAACTCTTGGCAGATTGTCCTTGGGTGTATTCTGCTGAAAGTTGGCTCAAGCAAACTCTGCCCTGGGTTGAGCTAACTCTTGGTAGATTGTCCTTGGGTGTATTCTGCTGAAAGTTGGCTCAAGCAAACTCTGCCCTGGGTTGAGCTAACTCTTGGCAGATTGTCCTTGGGTGTATTCTGCTGAAAGTTGGATCAAGCGAACTCAAGTTGGATTAATCCAACTTTGGGCAGAATGATTTATTGCTTAAGTGTAGTCAATTCCAGATAAAAATGAACATAACTCGGTCTAGGAAGTTCGTATTCACACGCCATTTTCAACATTGAGTTCCTTATTTGAAAAGCTACCTTTTGAGATGAAAACTCGACAAAAATCTTAAAAGACCATTTTACCCTTGGGGTTAGTTACATATAAATGAGTTTTATTAAGAGTTTAAAAAGAATTTAAGCTTGTTTAATGCTATATCTATTGGGAACGTGCCTTGGTTTCGTTGTTACTGTCACGCCCTGACGTAGCATAAATATGGAAAGCGTTTAATTTCCTTTATGGACCCATAGGTCGTGACAGTTTGAAGGATCGATTCCGTCCCAAACGTCAACAACAAAACATAATAATCAGAGCAGAGCAATCAAGGCTTATAAAATTTTTCTAACTTATTACATATTACAGTACGGGTCATCTAAAGGTACATGCCGCCTTGAAACAAAACAATAACTTAACGTCTATTACAGTCATCCTTAATACAAAACAGTTCATAAATTAAAGCATAGGATATTGATAACAGTTCTATCATCCAAAGCAGCCGTTCTCAATTTGCATAATCATAATGTTCCGCTTGATCAAAACCTGAAAAGCCTGAACACAAATGTCCAGGGCGCATCAACGCCGTCAGCTTCAAGAAGCTGGTGAGTATTAAAAACATAACTTTGAATGTAAAACATACTCATTTACCATTCTCCAATTCTCATTTAATTCAACAAGTTTATTTTTAAGGTAAGGTGTTCGTTTTAGAAAAGCAACCACAATATCGTATGACAGATATAATTCATATATGTGACCGTGTATGAGAACAATGCACCATCTCATCTTACCGACTCTTTTTTCTTGACAAAACCCATCAATCCACTATCACACACCAGTATCTTTGAAATACTCCGATAGCCACACTTTAGCACATAGGTGCCACGGAATGTCCAGTTTGCCTCACACTTTGGTCCGGGGTACCAGGGAGTGTCCAATGCTTCACACTTTAATACCTAATCCTCCATGCAAATACCGTAGGAACCCTCACGCAGTATCCAGACTCGGGTATCAGGGAGTGTCTGTAGGCCACACTTTAGCACTACCATGGGTCCCAGGGAATGTCCAAGTTTGGCTTCACACATTTTGACGCTACCATGGTCGTCAGGGAGTGTCCAGTTTTGCCACCGTCGTATTTCAAAGACACCCTCACCGCAATCTCAATCACAACACACTTTGGTACTCACTTACCAGGGAGTGTCAACAACACAATCTCAACCGCACTCGCTATGCCACACTGACCATTACTCTTTCCCACACTGACCACCACTCACCATGCATGTACAACTGACTCCACATGAATGATATGTGACTTAATACATAAATATAAAGTACTGGGAACGATAACCACGGATATACGAGAAGAAATCAAATCTTATATGAAACAACCTGTGAATTCATCAAATAATGCTTTAATATGCTTTTATCGCTATTAGAACACAAGTGGGTCTACTTTGAAGTAATGTCATCAAAAATGAGTTATAATTTGTGTACATGAATTACATATCAAAAGAAATGTCTTTGAGTCTAGTTTCCAACGCTTCAAACCGTGCGTGTTTTCGAGTTTCCTAGAGGAAGTTATGGCCGTTTTACTAAACGTCGTCAGTGCTGAAAAATGCCAATCGATTAGTAAACATGCCAATCGATTGGTAATGGTTCCAATCGATTGGTAAACATGCCAATCGATTGGCATCAGCAGTTTCTCCCCTGTTAGGAATTTAAGGCTGATTTTTTATCCATTTTCAAATCAGAATGTAAACATGACTTGTAATATATGGTTCTCTCCGTTTTTTCGCAAGGATCGCGAATACGCGATCGGTTTTAACCAATTTCAATCGTAGCTCTCGGATTTTACGAAAAACCGAGAGGTGACAAAACTTCAATTCTAATATACTTTCATATACGAATGAATTAAGCTCCAATACTTTGAACATAGCTTCTATGAACTGTAATCTATCATAATTATCTATCAAAACAAATTTTGGTCAGGTTTTGGAAATCACCATTTTTCAAGCTTCAAGCTTCCATGAAAAATCAACAATGGCAACTACACATAAGACTGATATAAACAGCAAACTAAAGTATAATTTACATTCTGAGTGAGTTGGTAATACTCACAGAGGTGATTATACAGAGAATTTGAAACCGAGAATTTTCCGCCGAAGTTTCCGTCATTAGAAATTACTCCTCCGTCTCTTGAATTATATATATGTATCTGTGTATGTATAAGTGTGTGTATGTATATATCATATATAATCTGTATATGTGTGTGTGTGTGTGCTCTTCTTTGAGAAAACAAGAGAGAGTTGAGAGAATTTGAAAGAGATTGAGAGATAGACAGTGAGTTAATATGAAAGAATACAGTGATATATATAATCTGTTAAAAAAAATGTGTAGCCTCCAAGCAATTGGTGGATATCACCCGGTGTAGTTGAGCTCACGTGCTCCCACACCCAAGACACGGTGAAGGCGCAGTTTTAAAATAAAAACTGGCATTATCCGGTTGAAATAAAAATACAGAAAGTTATGATAACGTAGGAATTAAATTCCCAGTTGTTTAAAAAGTATAGATAGAGTTTTCAAATCTATAGAAATAGTTTTCTATATTTGTGGAAATTATGTTTTTACCCCAAATAAAATTTTTTTAATAAAATAAAGCAAGTAATACCAATTAAAATTATGAAAATCACATTTAATAATTAAATGAAAATACAGGTTGTTACATCCTTCCTCCCTTAAACAGGATTTCGTCCCCGAAATCTAGACTAACTAGTCATAAAACAACTCCGGGTACTTCTTCCTCATATCAGCTTCAACTTCCCACGAGGCTTCGTTCTCGTCATGGTGATTCCACTGAACCTTCACCAACGGGATATCCTTATTTCTCAGCTTCTTGGTACTCTGATCCAGAAACTTCACGGGTCTCTCCTTATAAGAAACGTTATGACTTGTCTCAATATCATCATAACTAACCACATGCGAGGGGTCTCGTATGTACTTTCTCAACATACTCACATGGAATACATTGTGAACCCCTGACATCTTCGGTGGCAGTGCGAGTCGATAAGCCACTTTCCCGACACGTTCCAAAATCTTGAACGGTCCGATAAAACGCGGAGCTAACTTCCCTCTCTTGAGACCAAAGCGTACTACTCCTCAGGTCGGTGAAACCTTAAGAAGTACATGATCTCCGACACTGAATTCCAAATCTTTTCGGCGTCGATCGGCATAACTCTTATACCGGCTCTGAGCGGTCCTCATCCTTTCCTGGACCAAGGAGATTTTCGCGTTAGTTTCTCTAACCAAATCCGGTCCCAACAATTCTGTATCTCTCACCTCTGCCCAACACAACGGAGAACGACATGGTCGTCCGTGCAATGCTTCGAAGGGAGCCATCCCGATACTTGTGTGATAACTGTTGTTATAGGCGAATTCTACCAAAGGCAAGTGTGTCTCCCAAGATTCTTCAAAATCGATGACACAAGCCCTAAGCATATCCTCCATGATCTGATTAACACGCTCAGTTTGCCCATCTGTCTGAGGGTGAAAAGCAGTACTCATCTTGAGCGAGGTTCCCATAGCTTCTTGCAGACTTTCCCAAAATTCAGAAGTAAAATGTGCGTCACGGTCTGACACGATTGACACAGGTGCACCGTGAAGTCACACAACTTGTTGTATGTACATTCGGCTCATCCTTTCTACCGGGTATGTCATACTATAAGCAATGAAATGAGCCGACTTAGTCAATCGATCAATAATTACCCAGATAACGTCATGACTCTGCTGTGATCGGGGCAATTCCACTACAAAATCCATGGTAATGTGCTCCCACTTCCAACCTGGAATAAGTAAGGGTTGTAACAATCCCAGGGGTTTCTGGTGTTCGGCTTTAACTTGCTGACATGTCAAACACTTGGATACAAATTCGGCCACATCCTTCTTCATACCTTCCCACCAGAAATTTCTCTTCAAATCCTTGTACATTTTCATTCCCCCTGGGTGAACTGTATATCTTGACTTATGTGCTTCATCCAGGATATCCTTTCTTAGCTCTCCATCACCTGGCACACATAATCTATCTCTGTACCAATATCCTCCATCAATTCCTACCTTCCATTCTGTCGGATCTTTCTCTGATATCTTGCAAACCATGTTTGAAATTTCTCATCTTCTTTCTGAGCTCCAATAATGCGGTCGATAAGAATAGGCTGTAGGATAAGACATCCTAAAAAAGTTGCCCTTCTCCTTCCTCAGCACTTTGCATGTCGAGCTGAACCAATGTCTCCAACACCCACTAATGGTCTAATCATTAGGGAGTCAATCATTCCACGGGTCTACCAACTCAAAGCATCAGCAACAACATTAGCTTTACCAGGGTGGTATTCTAACGTGAAGTTGTAATCTTTGATCAAATTCATCCATCTGCGCTACCTCATGTTCAACTCTTTATATGTGAACAAATATTTCTGACTCTTGTGATCGGAGAACAAATCAAACTTCTCACCGTAGAGATAATGTCTCCAAATCTTGAGTGCAAATACTATTACCGCTAATTCCAAATCATGAGTGGGGTAGTTCAAATTATTCAATTTTAGCTGCCTAGATCCATATGCGATAACTCTACCATCTTGCATAAGTATACACCCCAATCCTTGATATGACGCGTCATTGAAGATAGTGAACTTCTCATCAGGCTTGGGATGGCTAGTATTGGCGCGGTGGTGAGTCTCTCTTTCAATTCTAGAAAGGTGCGCTCGTGCTTCTCCGTCCAGTCAAATTTCAAATTCTTCTTCGTCAACCCAGTCAATGGTGCAGCTATTTGAGAGAATCCCTCAACAAATCTTCTGTAATAGCCTGCGAGTCCAAGGAAACTCCGAACCTCTGTACGGTTGCTCGGCCTAACCCAGTTTGACACAGCATCGGTCTTGGACGAATCCACTGAAATTCCTTGAGATGACACCTTGTGTCCCAAAAATAAATTTCTTGCAACCAGAACTCACACTTACTGAACTTGGCATACAAGTGGTGGTCCTTAAGCGTCTGCATCGCAATCCGTAGATGCTGTTCATGTTCTTCTACTGATTTAGAATAGATCAAAATATCATCTATAAAGGCAATGACAAACTGATCCAAATAAGGCTTAAACACCATGTTCATCAGATCCATAAACACTGCCGGGGCATTCGTCATTCCAAACGGCATCACCAAAAATTCATAATGACCATATCGGGTTCTGAACGCAGTCTTAGGTATATCTTCTTTCCGTACCCTCAACTGGTGATATCCCGACCGTAGGTCTATCTTGAAAAATGTCGTAGCTCCTTGTAGTTGATCAAACAAGTCGTCGATTCGAGGTAAGGGATACTTATTCTTGATAGTCACGCGGTTCAGTTCTCGGTAGTCAATACACAACTTGAGCGTTCTGTCCTTCTTCTTTACGAATAATATCGGTGCTCCCCAAGGCGATGTACTTGGACGTACAAAACCCAGATTCTCGAGCTCTTGAACTTGTTCTTTCAATTCTAATAGTTTGGTGGGGGCCATTCTGTAGAGGACCTTGGTGATTGGAACAGTACCTGGTATAAGCTCAATACAGAACTCTATACTTCTCTCGGGCGGTAAACCAGAAACGTCTTGAAATACTTCTTCGAAGTCCTTGACTACAGGTATAGACGACGTTGTCATCTCTGTACTGACGACTTTGATGTTTGCTAAACATCTGGTGAGGAACACATCTCCCGAAGGGTTACATTGAAAATCAAAGGGTCGATTCTCATTGTGGAGGAATGTGATTCTCTTCCTCGCACAATCCAACTTCACTTGATTCTGAAAGAGCCAATCCATTCCTAGGATTATGTCAAACTCCTTCATCGACAGAACAATTACCCCTTACAGGGATCTCACGATCTCTTAGTCGTAGGGGAAATTCCTTGCACACATGTCCTAATTTGACCATGGCTCCTAAGGGTGAGGTAGCCGTCAGAGCTTTCTCTAAACGATGAGGTAAAATACCCAATCTCTGAATAGTCTTAGCAGATATGAACGAAAGTGCAGCACCCATATCAAATAAAACTTTAACATGGGAGTTAAACAGAGTCAATGTACCTTACACTGCTTGCTGATCAGGCCGAGCTTCTTCATAGTTCCATTCTTCATAAACCGTCTCATCATGCTTAGCAGCATCAAGAATAATAGCATTCAAGCAAGTCTGGCCCTTCTGACCATAAGTTACCCGCCTAGGAGCAGTGTAGTACTTGCAGATGTGACCGGGTTTACCACAGTTATAACAAAATCTATTCTGATGAGCGATGCGCTTAGGTGCCTTGCAGTCTCGAGCTAAATGACCGTGGGTGCCACAGTTAAAGCATTGTGTTATCCTCTTGGGTAAAGCACATCTTTTGGAAAAATGTCCAGGCATCTGGCAGTTAAAACATACTTGGGGTTTGGTTTTCCATTTCTTTTTCTTCTCTTTTGGTGCACACCTTTTCTTACGAAGGTGACGCAGACTGTCGTGTTCCATCCATTGAGTTTCACTGCAATCATACCAAACGTGACTTGGTAGGTTGCAATTAGCACAGAGGCAGCTTGATCTGCTTGTACCCTTGTTCTCAATTGGAGTCACCGTCTCTCGAAACTTCCTTTTGTCTTGCTGCAGTTCAGATGATTTCGTAAGGAAACTCTTGTACAGACCATCTCCTAACTGACCTAAGGTGACCCTATCTCCTAGCTCCCATAAGCTCAGAATAAGTGACTCAACCAAGCCGGTGGGATCGACTTCTGGGGATAACAGTTGGGATTGTCCGCCTGATTGGTTCTCGGTTGCCTGAGACGACTCAATCATCTATGATCCTACACATTCGTCGAGCCTAACGGGTTAATATCATATATAATATACTCGTATTATCACATAAGTATACAATAAAAGTATGCATAATATAACTCAAGTATACATAACACCTAACACGTATTCGAACTAGGGCTGTCTAATAGCAAAAGGGATCGTATTCTTATTCTTATTCTCCTTCCAAACTCTGGCCGTAGGCTATGCTGACTGTTTTGAGATTTGACTCAGGAAGTTCGTCAGTATCTAAGTTACCCAAGCGGGCTATGGCTTACCTCAACTTCCCAGAAACTCGACTATTATCTGTCTGTATAGAATTCATATGTCATAACCAACTTGGCTAATTTCTATATGGATACGTCCGAGGATATTAGGCGACTGCTAACATTATTGTTGATGTGACAAAACATGTATAATTGTCTCTACGATGAAACCAACCAAGATATTCGAGTTCTGAACTAAGGACAATCAGCGTTAACTAACGAAAAACGGGAACCTGGTTGTTCGGTAAACCTAAGTTTGGTAAATCAGACTCGACTTAACTTGATTGTATAGCTTAGTAAAAATTCCACGTTAATCTATGTCACTAATCTGTGGCGTGAATAACCGAGCCTGGTTAAACTAGATAACATGGCTCTGATACCACTAAATCCTGTCACGCCCCGACGTAGCATAAATACGGAAAGCGTTTGATTTCCTTTATGGACCCGTAGGTCGTGACAGTTTGAAGGATCGATTCCGTCCCAAACGTCAACTACAAAACATAATAATCAGAGCAGAGCAATCAAGGCTTATAAAATTTTTCTAACTTATTACATATTACAGTACGGGTCATCTAAAGGCACAGACCGCCTTGAAACAAAACAATAACTTAACGTCTATTACAGTCATCCTTAATACAAAACAGTTCATAAATTAAAGCATAGGATATTGATAACAGTTCTATCATCCAAAGCAGACGTTCTCAGTTTGCATAATCATAATGTTTTGCTTGATCAAAACCTGAAAAGCCTGAACACGAATGTCCAGGGCGCATCAACGCCGTCAGCTTCAAGAAGCTGGTGAGTATTAAAAACATAACTTTGAATGTAAAACATACTCATTTACCATTCTCCAATTCCCATTTAATTCAATAAGTTTATTTTTAAGGTAAGGTGTTCGTTTTAGAAAAGCAACCACAATATCGTATGACAGATATAATTCATATATGTGACCGTGTATGAGAACAATGTACCATCTCATCTTACCGACTCTTTTCTCTCGACAAAACCCATCAATCCACTATCACACACCAGTATCTTTGAAATACTCCGATAGCCACACTTTAGCACATGGGTGCCAGGGAATGTCCAGTTTGCCTCACACTTTGGTCCGGGGTACCAGGGAATGTCCAATGCCTCACACTTTAATACCTAATCAGCCATGCAAATACCGGAGGAACCCTCACGCAGTATCCAGACTCGGGTACCAGGGAGTGTCCGTAGGCCACACTTTAGCACTACCATGGGTGCTAGGGAATGTCCAAGTTCAGCTTCGCACACTTTGACGCTACCATGGTCGTCAGGGAGTGTCCAATTTTGCCACCGTCGCATTTCAAAGATACCCTCACCGCAATCTCAATCACAACACACTTTGGTACTCACTTACCAGGGAGTGTCCACAACACAATCTCAACCGCACTCACTATGCCACACTGACCATTACTCTTTTCCACACTGACCACCACTCACCATGCATGTACAACTAACTCCACATGAATGATATGTGACTTAATATAGAAATATAAAGTACTGAGAACGATAACCATGGATATACAAGAAGAAATCAAATCTTATATGAAACAACCGGTGAATTCATCAAATAATGTTTTAATATGCTTTTATCACTATTAGAACACAAGTGGGTCTACTTTGAAGTAATGCCCTCAAAAATGAGTTATAATTTGTGTACATGAATTATATATCAAAAGAAAGGTCTTTGAGTCTAGTTTCCAACGCTTTCAAATCGCGCGCGTGTTCGAGTTTCCTAGATGAAGTTATGGTCATTTTACTAAAAGTCGTCAGTGCTGAAAAAGTGCCAATCAATTGGTAAACATGCCAATCGATTGGTAATGGTTCCAATCGATTGGTAAACATGCCAATCGATTGGCATCAGCAGTTTCTCCCCTGTTAGGAATTTAAGGCTGATTTTTTATCCATTTTCAAATCAGAATGTAAACATGACTTGTAATATATGGTTCTCTCCGTTTTTTCGCAAGGATCGCGAATACGCGATCGGTTTTAACCAATTTCAATCGTAGCTCTCGGATTTTACGAAAAACCGAGAGGTGACAAAACTTCAATTCTAATATACTTTCATATACGAATGAATTAAGCTCCAATACTTTGAACATAGCTTCTATGAACTGTAATCTATCATAATTATCTATCAAAACAAATTTTGGTCAGGTTTTGGAAATCACCATTTTTCAAGCTTCAAGCTTCCATGAAAAATCAACAATGGCAACTACACATAAGACTGATATAAACAGCAAACTAAAGTATAATTTACATTCTGAGTGAGTTGGTAATACTCACAGAGGTGATTATACAGAGAATTTGAAACCGAGAATTTTCCGCCGAAGTTTTCGTCATTAGAAATTACTCCTCCGTCTCTTGAATTATATATATGTATCTGTGTATGTATAAGTGTGTGTATGTATATATCATATATAATCTGTATATGTGTGTGTGTGTGTGCTCTTCTTTGAGAAAACAAGATAGAGTTGAGAGAATTTGAAAGAGATTGAGAGAGAGACAGTGAGTTAATATGAAAGAATACAGTGATATATATAATCTGTTAAAAAAAATGTGTAGCCTCCAAGCAATTGGTGGATATCACCCGGTGTAGTTGAGCTCACGTGCTCCCACACCCAAGACACGGTGAAGGCGCAGTTTTAAAATAAAAACTGGTATTATCCGGTTGAAATAAAAATACAGAAAGTTATGATAACATAGGAATTAAATTACCAGTTGTTTAAAAAGTATAGATAGAGTTTTCAAATCTATAGAAAGAGTTTTCTATATTTGTGGAAATTATGTTTTGACCCCAAATAAAAATTCTTAATAAAATAAAGCAAGTAATACCAATTAAAATTATGAAAATCACATTTAATAATTAAATGAAAATACAGGTTGTTACAGTTACACGTGTCCTAATCCGTCCGAGGCGGGTTGGGGTGTGACAATTTTTGGTATCAGAGCATTAGGCTAGAGCCTTTGGGGACGAGAGACGTAGGATGCGTAGTGTGCACACAACGATACGTAGTTACACGAACATGCTTACACGTTTATTTAGCATGCTTAAAAAGTTGTTTAGTAGGCATAGTATATTAGTTATAGTAGCATGCATGGAAATGATCTTGTGGATGCTAGGCATCATTGTCTAGTAATGGATCCGGGAAAGTGATAAACATCTCCGGTAAGAGTGGACCAAGTGGAACGAGTTGTTGAAATAGTAGTGAGGGCAGTAGAAATCAGAATATCCTCAGTAGAGGAAGAACATAAAAACCCAAATCCTGAGGTAAGAATGGAATAACCGACCGTGAAGGAGTTTCCAACAGAGCTCCGGTAACATGAAGAAGGTAAGAAATCAGGAGAAAAATGCAAGTGAAAGTCTAGCTGGGCAAGTGTAAAAGAGCAGATGTAGAAAGTTCATCAAGTAGTACACCGATAGAGAGAAAGCCCCGTTATTCGACGTGTAATAAGCAGCACTGGGATGAATGTTGTCACATTACAGTCTGTTATGTTTGTAGAGGGGTCGAGCATATCGCAAGGAATTATCCAAGCGTTAGTACAAAGTTTAAGGGTAGGTGTTATAAATGTGGTTAATCGGGTCACCGGGCACACAACTGTTTTAATAGATGATAAGAAGGTTCAAGTTCTTCGATACCTAAGACTACTCCAGGATCTGTTCAACCGTTAAAGGGCAAAGAACAACAAGAGGATAGAAGCTTCTAACTTATGTTCGAGCTGCCACGTACTTCGAGCAACCGGTAAAATTATTACTTATTATCTTATGAGTAATTCTATTGTCACAAGGGATACAGATTTATTATATCATAGCAATTCTTGAGTAATCAAGGATAATATTGGGGAATCTCTAGATCTTAGATTTGGCTTTGGTATGCCGTGGGTAAGAGAGTTAGAATTGGAATGGTGTTCGAGTAGTATTGGTTATAAGGACATTGTTACGGGATGGAGACTTGAGTTGAGTATTCCGTATGGTGTGGGTACATACTTCTTTCCGTATTCGATGTATCATCAGGTATTATACTGAAGAAGATTCTTTCCGTATAAATTTAGGTGCGTTATTTCAAAGGGTCTTCTATTATCAATGAAATTATGGAATTCTTACGGTGTTGGTACGTGATGTCACGCCCCGACGTAGCATAAATAAGAAAAGCGTTTAATTTCCTTTATGGACCCGTTAGGTCGCGACAGTTTGAAGGATCGATTCCGTCCCAAATGTCGAACAACAAAACATAATAATCAGAGCAGAGCAATCAAGGCTTACAAAAGTTTTACTAACTTATTACATCTTACGATACGGGGTCAACTAAGGCACAGACCGCCTTAACACAAAACAATAACTTATCATCTATTACAGCCATCCTTATAAACATACAGTTTAAAACTTAAAACATATAACTTAAATATACAATGATGATAACAGTTCTCTCCCAAAAGCAGCCGTTCTCAATTAGCATAGTCATAAGGCTCAGCATAGTTGTAACCTGGAAAGCCTGAACACGAGTGTCCAGGACGCATCAACGTCGTTAGCTTCAAGAAGCTGGTGAGTATTAAAAACATAACTTTAAATGTAAAACATACTCACTTACCTTTTTCCATTTTTCAGTTTTGTTAAAACAACAGTTTAACCATAGGAAGATTTCAATTATAAAAGTAACAGGGAATATATTTAAGAATCGTTCATTCATTTAAAACAAATGATCGTGTATGAGACAATGCACCACACTCATCTTACCGACTCTTTTCTCTCGACAAAACACAACAACCCACTATCTCACTCCAGTATCTTTGAAACACTAAGGTAGCCACACTTTAGCAACGGGGTGCCAGGGAATGTCCAGTTTACCTCACACTTTGGTCTGGGGTACCAGGTAATGTCCAATGCCTCACACTTTGAATACCTAAACCGTCATGCAAATACCGGAGGAACCCTCACGCAGTATCCAGACTCGGGTATCAGGGAGTGTCCGTAGGCCACACTTTAGCACTACCATGGGTGCCAGGGAGTGTCCAAGTTCGGCGTCACACACTTTAACGCTACCATGGGCATCAGGGAGTGTCCAAATTTGCCACCGTCGCATTACAAAGATACTATCACCGCAATCTCAACACGTCACACTTTGGTACACCATAACCAGGGAGTGTCCACCACACAATCTCAATCTCATACTCTTTCCACACTGACCACTACTCTTTTCCACACTGACTGACACCCATATGCATGTACCACTGACTCCACATGTATGTCATGAACCTTAAAAAGAAGTCGCTGAATTAAAGAGACAACGTACGTACGGGGATTGATAATTCATAATACATTGTTTTAATCTTTCCAACATAACCAAATGTATTCTATTTTAATAGAATTCCCAAACAGAACCTTAACGGTGCTTTAAAATTAATCCAAACAGTCCCTTATACGAAAACACACAAAAACCAAAAACTACCAGAAGTCGCGCGCGCGGGCCACTCGCGCGAAAGTTTGCTCGCGCGATCTGCCTAATTTTTATTTTATTATAAAAACCTTTCTTTCTGCCTGAAATTAGCTACCTCGCGCGCGCGGGTCGCTCGCGCGAATGGTCTCTCGCGCAATCCTCGCTCGCGCGACCTGCCTATTTCCATTTTATTATATAAAACCTTTTCTGTCTGCCAGAAACCACGCGGCTCGCACGCGCGAAAGGTCGCTCGCGCGATCGTGGCGCAAGATGAAGCAGAGGCTTCATCTTCTTCGTGGAGAATGCCCTGTTTCAGTTTTCAGGGCTCTTTTGACCCATTTCCGAATCCGGAAGTAAATAAGGCATGTAATATATGAAAATCTTTGTTTTTCAATGAGGATTAAGAATCTATAACCAATTTTACATGAATCAATCTATAACTCAAGAATTTTATGAAAAGCTAAAAGATCACAAAACTAATTTTCTTATATATTTCTCATGTGAATGAATTAGGCTCTAAAACTTCAAACATAGTATACATGATGTATAATCTTTCATAATCATCTCTAAAAATGGATTTTGGTTAAGTTTGAAAAATCCAAGTTTCTAAGCTTTGAAATTCCAACATGTGATCATAAATGGAGATTAACAATTACATACACTCAAGTAGTAACTAAGCATGAATTACATTGGGAGTGAGTTAATAATACTCACTGGTAATAAGAGATTGAAGGAATTGTTGAGAAAGAAAGCTAAATAAGAATCCAATTGCAAGCTTGAAAGCTATGGTGATGTGCTTCTCTCTCTATAATTCTGAAACTAACTCTCAAACTCTCTCTCTTTTCTCTCTGAATTTCATTCTGCTGAAATTGTGTGTGTGTGTGTGTAGTGTATAAATAGAGATGCCAAAGGATGAGCTTGGGCTCCAAGCAAATTCTAACATACTCAACAAATTGGATTTTAATTAGTTAAATGCATATAAAAAGTTATACACAGCCCATGCATATAATGCATATACGTATATACACTCCCAGAACATCTGAAGAGGCAAGCTTAGACTAGTAGGGGCCAACAAGAAAGTGTTTGGGAAATCAAGCTTATGGCATAAACTAATACACAAAATAGGAGCATAACCAAATAAGGTTTTAACAAATGATTAGTTTGCCATAATTGGAAAGTAATGTGTAGTCACTTCCACTTTACATCGCTTCCAAAATCTGTGGAAGTAAATGCGGCGTGGACAGTTTTAAACGTAAACTGGTATTTTCGGGGTGCGGTGCTCACCACAAAAATACAGAAAATTCGTTTTAACATAGGAAGTGATTTTCTGGTTTCATAAAAATACTGATTGGGTTAAAAGAAAATGCTTCCACCATTTTGAAATACAGTTTCGAAATTTATCACGGGCGTTGCTAAATTTTTACAAAATCGCATTTTGACCCCAAAAGAATTAAAATGTACAATAGGATAGGGTATAAGGTTACAAAACACAACCATTAAAATAAAATGAACATAGATAATACAAATTAAATATGGAAATGCAAATTAAATTTACATGAAATGCAGGTTGTTACACGTGATATCTCGGATTTTGGTATTCTGGAATTCTTATAGTATCGATATTATGGTTATTTGGTGTACTCGGGCATTCTATTTCTATATTTCGGGAACATCTATCACATTACGGATATTTCTCTTCTAATGTGTATTTGGTGATTTAATGATTATCATCAATGGAGAGTGTTATTCTTCGGTTCGAAGACATGCTACAGTTTGTATGAACCGTTTGAAAGTATTGAAGAGTATCGAAAATCCGTAAACAGAGGAAAGGAAATGTGAAGTATTGTGGGAGATACATGTGTATTCTTGGCCTGGAGTGGTAATTTAGATATCTACGAATTTACGGTTTATTGGAAAGATATTCGGAAGTTACATGGGTGTGCATAGAGTGTTGAGGAATCTCTCAACTCGATATGTTACGCTTCTATTAGGGGATTCTTATTATCTTTCTCTAGCGACTTCCTTCAAGAGGAGACATGAATGAGTATAGGTTGGGTAAGAGATTCCCATACGGTGCATGTTCATGGTGCATATGGAGCATAGCCGCAGTTCATGTATGAGGGAATCAATTGTAGCCACAGAACCACGTTCAAAGAGATAAGTGTGGTTGTAATCGAAGTAAGATTTTGTATCATAACTTTGTGAACTAAACTTTGGAGTCGACGAATCGTTTTCAGTTAGGCTAGATAGTGTTGCGTAATAGACTTGATTTCTACCTTGGGCAATTTTACATGTGTACTAGTGGTGGAGTTTAATCCTAGCAATTTCAAATTTCAAATTTCAAAAGGAAGTGTTATAGCTTTGATTTATGAATGTGTTTGGGATGTTTTTTTTTTGTAAAAAAAAAAAAACAAAAGTATTTAAATGGTTTTTAAAAGGGTTGAGAACTATCTCCAACTGAGTTAGAATGACCTGGAGATGTTTGGAGTACCCCATTTGAGTAGGGAAGTTTGAAATCATTTTATTAAACAAAAGGGAAGGTACGATTCAAAATTCCTCTGACTTGGTGACAATTTTGCAAAAAAAAAAAAAAAAAAAACAAGTTTTTAATTTGGTCATGGCATGGTTTAGGAAGTTCGTTTCCACCCATCGTTTTCACTGTTAGGTTTCTAATTTGAAAAGCTATGTTTTGACATACAATTTGAGTCAAATGTAAAATGATTATTTACCTTGAAATTAGTTTGCGAAGAAAAAAAAATATTTGTAAAGGAGAATGTTAAATATGTGGTTTAATGGTACCGAGGAAATTGAATTGTTGCATTGGTAATACTAGAATCATCATCAAATGTTTTAACTGAATAACATCAGTGAAGTTAGAAGAATTGGAGATCCGTTGGTAAGAAGTATTTAGTGAGGGAATGTGTGCAATCAGCCTTGTCATTGGGAGAGCACTGTTTATGAGACCGACGTACTGGAGACAGGTGAGGTGAGGTAAGGTGACTCTTTGCTATGTGACCAAGAAGAACCTGGTATGATGCTATTGGTATGAGCGTTTGGGTAGTGTGAACAGTTGGGTTGTGAGACTGGTCAATTGATTTGATGTCGTTCTATGTATTTGATTGTCATTATCCTTTTGAGCCTTTATTATTCATGTCATATTGTATACTTCCCGGTGTGGTTTTAGATGCAGGTAGTACTGGTAACTGAAGCCTGGAAGGGAGATAAGGTTAAGGATGATATAGGAGATTCGTGGAGAATATGGACCTGTTGGAAGTTTTAAGGAAATAATGTACTTTTATTTTAAAGAATCAAGTGTAATTCATTCTACTTTTCAATAGAAATACGCTTATTTTTGCGGGGCGTCACAGGTGGTCCCAAAATTAGTGTCCACTTTCCTTAATTGGTATACAAGTTTTACTTACTTTCCAAAACTACCCTTCCTTGAAATCTACACCAAGATAAACTAAAAAAGTTATGGTAATGATTAGGGGCAATTGTGGAAAGTAGGCGTAGATTCTTTTTGTCCCCTTAATAAATTGAGTTCCTAAAGGTGGACTAAAAAAATGGGACGGAGGGAGTAATAAATATATGTAAAAGTCACTATACAAGCTGTTTATCAAACCTATTAACGAGCTTGCTCACGAGCCTTATTCGATCGTGCTTACGAGCTCAAATGAGCGAGCCGAGCCTAACCTTTATCGAGCCGAGCTTCAAGCCCTAGTTGAGCGGCTTTATACGTGTCCACCCCTAGCCCTAACTTATACTCCCTCCGTCCCATTTTATATGTCCATCTTTCCTTTTTGGGATGTCCCAGAATTGTTGTCCACTTTCCTAAATTAATATGCAAATTTTACTTAGTTTTACAAACTACCCTTCTTTGTAAGAGTAAAAATTAGGACACACCCAAAGACACAACTTTTGGGACACAACCCAAAAGATGTGTCTATATCTCTCCTGTGATGTCACTAGACCCCACAGTGACACAAAAAAGAGAGACACATCTCTTAGGTTGTGTAACACCCGTACCCGGAGAAAGGAGTTAATTATCATTTTAAATGCATTAATTAATATAATTAGTGTATATTATGGAGTAAGGGGAGGCTTGGACTCGCCCGTATGAAAAGTGTTCAAAAAAGGGACACTAGTTGGAAAGTCCCCAGTAAGGTGGGACAAGTATTAGAATGGGACCCAGTGAAGGGCCGAATATTAATATTTGCATTTTATATGATTAAATGCATTTATATGATTAAATGACTAATTATTTAAATACTTTCATAATATATGATAATACATGTGTTGGCAACTTGTATTAGTTTGGATACTCAAATAAGGGTATAACTGAAAAAGACTTATAATTGGTAGGTGCAATAGCAACTTCACAAAATATATGGAACCCATGGTGGGACCCATACGGAACTTAGACAAACACTCATTAGATAATTGGGTAGTTAATGGAATGTTTGGGGGATTTCATAATAGGAACTTAAGAAATTCCGAGGGTATAAACGAAAAGAAGGAAAAATGGGGTGGCACCTCATGCTTGTGCATGAGTGGGTGTGTCAAAACATGAGACTTGTCTCATATTTGCTGGAATTAAAACAAAGAAAAGAGGAGAGGTCACCGATAGAGAAGACGGAACCGTCACCAACGACGTTTTTCGCCGTTCCGTCGCCGCCGTTCGCCGGATTCCCTATCCGAGATCACTTTTGGACTCGTGGAGGTAAGAGGATCACATGCACGTAAATTGCTTTCATTTTCGGCAATGTTTTTCTGGCAACCGTTCTTGATAAATAATTTTTGTACCAAAACTATGTAGGATTTACTTGGGAAAGAATTGAGCAAGATTTGTGAAGAAATTCTTCATTGCTAGCTTGAATTTGGGTAGATCTTGCTAAGGTGAGTTTTCTAACCTAAAAATGATTGTGTTTAAGGTGTTCAATGAATCCTTGTATGTCTTTGGTTGTTGATATCATGTTTAGAAGCTACTATATTGTTGGATTATGAATTTCTTGTCAATTTTATGAAAATTGTATGTTGATACATGTTTATGTGCTTTTATGTCTATGTGGTAGTCAATGAGCACCGGGGAAATGGTTCATTAGTTGGGAGTAATAAGGGTGGTGAAGAGGAAGAATCCGAGAAATACGGAAGTCCAAGGAATAGAAGTGGCCACGGGACCAAGGGAGGTCTCGGGTCTAAATGAACCATATAACCGGTGACTCGACGATTACGAATATGATTTATGTGTTAATTGTTGCATTGCACATGTTAAACATTCAATCATGCATAGATTACTCGCTAAGCGTAATGCTTAAGAAAACCGTTTTCTGTTTCTGTTGTGGTAAATAACAACCACCGCAGGTACGGAGCAATATCCGGAGAGAAAGTATCGTGCTCGGGAACGGGGGAGAGATTTGGACTGGTAGTTATGTTTATAACTTGTAATATAGTATAACTTGTGGGTTAGTATCCTTGACTTATGGATTAAAGTCTTGACTCGTGGTTGTATCCATGGAGTTAGTTTTGGAATTCTACGACTCATGTGGATAATGTACATTTGTAGAAACCATGTAATTCTCTATGTTAGTAGTTAGTTTTGGGTAAGACGTGGAGGATTTGAAGGTTGTTATGGAAATCCTATGTATATTCTTAAGTTACAACTATGGGTATGTGTGAGTTGGTTGGGAATGGACCTTTCCGGCGAGTCCGGGTATGTGTCACAACTCCTTTGGTTAAATTCCTTTTTGTAACTAAGTGTTTTGAATGGTTTTGAAATCCTTTCTGAAAAAGTTCTATGCGTATGGTTGCTCTTTGAAAGAATTTGAAGTTGATCACTTGTTTGACTCAAATAAGGTTACATTCATGGTTTGAATGCTTAGAATTGGTTTTGATATGGGTTCCTAATGTTCTATGTTGTTAGTTATAGTTTAGGTTCATTTTCAACAAGATTTTATGAGTTACTAGCTTTTGACAAGAGCTTAAAACTTCAAAACTTGATTTGATTAAAAAATGATGTGTCTATGGGTTGGTTGATTCAAATGAGGTTATGTTCATGAATTGAATAATTGAAAGAGTTTGAATTTGTATTTAGAAATGTTTGAATGTGTTTTGAAATAGTTTGAAATGGTTTCTTAAAGTTCCATGAGGTTTGGGTTGGTTTTGTATATGTTGTAAAACTTGCAACAAGACTTTGTTTTTTTTAGCAGCAGCAAAATACTTGCTGCAGAGAGTTGACTCAAGCAAACTCTGCCCTGAGTTGAGCTAACTCTTGGCAGATTGTCCTTGGGTGTATTCTGCTGAAAGTTGGCTCAAGCAAACTTTGCCCTGGGTTGAGCTAACTCTTGGTAGATTGTCCTTGGGTGTATTCTGCTGAAAGTTGGCTCAAGCAAACTCTGCCCTGGGTTGAGCTAACTCTTGGCAGATTGTCCTTGGGTGTATTCTGCTGAAAGTTGGATCAAGCGAACTCAAGTTGGATTAATCCAACTTTGGGCAGAATGATTTATTGCTTAAGTGTAGTCAATCCCAGATAAAAATGAACATAACTCGGTCTAGGAAGTTCGTATTCACACGCCGTTTTCAACATTGAGTTCCTTATTTGAAAAGCTACCTTTTGAGATGAAAACTCGACAAAAATCTTAAAAGACCATTTTACCCTTGGGGTTAGTTACATATAAATGAGTTTTATTAAGAGTTTAAAAAGAATTTAAGCTTGTTTAATGCTATATCTATTGGGAACGTGCCTTGGTGGTGTTGTTACACGTGTCCTAATCCGTCCGAGGCGGGTTGGGGTGTAACAGGTTGTGTCCAAAAAGTTGTGTCTTTGGGTGTACCCAAAGTATTACCCTCTTTGTAATCAACACCAAAACAAAACAAAAAAAGAAAGTGCAATGATTATGGGCAATTGTGAAAAATAGGTGTAAATTTTTTTTGTCTCCTTAAATAGTTGGATTCTCCAAGATGGATACATAAAATGGGACGGATGGAGTAATAGTTTATAAATATACAATATTTTACAAATGTAGTTTTTAATATTAAACCATTAACTTTGTCCAAGTAGTAGGTGAAAGACATTTGAACATTTATTTAGAGTAATGTTATGTTTCCCAATTTTTCATCCCAGATGATACTGAAGTGGGATCAATGTGGAACCATTTTACATCAACCAATCAAAATCAACTGGGTCTACTATCACATGTGTTGGAAAACACTTTTGGGAAATAAAATTGGAAAGCATAGCATTACTCTTTTATTTATAAATTTTTATAAAGTTTTTTTTTTTGGAACAATAAATTTTTATAAAGTTAGGACTAAATACTATAAATCTAAATTTGTAAAATTTGCTAATGTATGTATAATTTTATCTAATGCGCACATGCGCGCGCGCGCGCACACACACACACACACATATATATATATATATATAAAGGGATAAATTGGTAATCTTACACACAAAAAGTAGATAGAGGGGAGGTGAGCGTTATTTTTAAAACTAGAGGAGAGGTTCTTGTAGTTGTCATATACCTCAAGGGAGGTCAGTGTAATTTGCCCAAAAAAAAAAAACAAGGATTGCCTAATAAATTCGTTGACTGCGGTTCGGTTGAATTAATAAGGTACAAAAATCGGGGCAAATTTAGAAATATGGTCAAGTACGGGGGTACGTTGAAAATTCGAAAAAAGCAAAAGCAAGCTTTCTTCTTCATTTTTGCTTTACCTAGTAAATTTCAGAGCATCTTCTCGTCTTAGCTCCATAGTCACTGCTCCGAAAATGGCGTTCTTGCTGAACAAAACCCCCATTCTCTCTCACATTCGCTCTCATTCCCAGGTACTTCCTCTCTCTCTCTCTCTCTCTCTCATTTCCAGGTACTTCCTCTCTCTCTCTCTCTCTCTCTCTCTCTCTCTCTCTCTCTCTCTTTCTCTGTATTTTTCACATTTTGATGTGTTTACATATATAATTGTAAACTTGTATATATGTTTGCACATAACTACCATTAATCTTCTCTTCGTTTTTGTCAAATATACTCTCCCTGCACGTGTTTTGAGCTGCAGAAGACGGAGGATTCTCCATCTTTATCGCGTAGAGGGTTTCATGTCGAACCGGGGGCCCGCGAGAAGGCCGTGAGTACTCGCCTTTTTATACTTCTCTTGTTCTATTTTTGTTTTTGCTTTCTTGTTACTACTAATCCAATTAGTAGTTGATTAATTTTTTTTAGATCGATTCTTATCCCATGCATGAATAGTGTATGGTGGATCTCGATACTTGGTTTGAATATTTGGGATTAGACACAGCAAATGAATGAAAAATCATAATAATTGATCTTGTAAATGTAGGGAAAATTCAGGGATGATTATACACTATGTAATGTTAAATCTATAAATGTGGAATATTATCAATTAGTTCTAGGATACCTCTTTATAATTTATGGACCAGTTTTTTGATTGCTAAAGGCAGTCAATTTATAGGAAACACTTATAAAAGGCTGCTGCTTAATTTCTTGATTACCTTAGGCGTTTCCTCCTAATTGCTCTTTTCGGAGTAAGGTAGTATCAAGAAGAACTGAAGAAGCTATCCAAAAATATTCCTTCATGGCCTGCAGCGCTATAAAGTCTTTTGTTTTCCCAAAACCTTCAGGTCAATTATTTTAAAGCATTCTGTGTTCATCGCCTCGTGTAATAACTCATCTAAGGTTTTATCATTCTTTTGTTTTGAGCTTGAGTTTGAGTGTATGACTTGTGTCCCTCCTGGAAACTTATGTTCAGCTTTATACCTTTAGCAATATTTTTTTTGGTTGTATATTGTGTGGTATCTATAATGTCGTTATCTCCTACTTTCCCTCAGAATTAGGCCATACGATTGATTAATATTTGTGTTGAGGATATTGGTAACATTTATGCCTTTGGTTTTGTGTCTCTTACTCTCACAAATGTCTGATTTGCATTTTTTTTGACAATACTATCTGATTTTTGAACCAAGCTCATCACTTGCAGCTCTTGGCAGAGGACCCGTCACTAAAGCGGTTCAAATCACATAAAAGAAGTGTTTGGCGACTTAAAAGGATTGGAGATGTTCTCACAGTCATTGTTGTTGCTGGTATGCTAATCTCCGCAGTATAAGTTGAATGGAGTGTGTACATATCAAGTAAAAGTATAATATATTGAGTTGTACAGTTGTTGCATATGCTGCTGCCATAAGGAAAATAGATGCTAAACCACTAACTCCTATGTATGTCCCCTGGAACTAAAACTATTAAAAGTGAGCTGTCAAACCATTCAACTTCGGAGTTATAATACCTTTGCTTTAAGTTGTGGCCTTGTGGGTTAACTTTGATGTTTGTTTTGTTTTGTTTCATTTTGATCAATGAACTGTTTGAGAGCTTCACCATTAGAACCTGTGAGGTGAAGGATAGAAATCAACACCATTGGCAGCACAACAAATATATGGGTGATAATTTGTGTTCACTTTGGATCAAGTTATTCAAATGCTTAAATTGTACATAATAATTGTTCCTAATTGGTGGGATGCTTTCAGAATGTGATTCAGATATTTTAGTTGCAACACTAACATTTTTCTGTATAAGCTTTCCTATCCTTGACAAAAGTCGTTGTTCAGTGATTTATTGTGCTTCAGAGGCCTTATTGTATACTCCTGTATGTACTTTGCCCTTTGTCCTTATGCTTTTGATAAAACTTTATTTATTAATAATAAAAACAGAAGTGTGTATCCTATTCCTCTCCCTATGAGGTGTACACTTTTGTCTAGGTTTGTGGTGTGTGTACGAGGGGTTTCTTTTATATTTAGCCTAGTCTTTTCTGGGTGTTTTTTTCAGGAGCTGTGCATTCTTTCATTCGTGTGTATCCATACTCTTGTGGGTGAGTGCGTTCCTTTTCGTGGGTGTGAGTTTTTTGGGGTTCTCTGCTTGGGTTTGTGTCACAAATATTTCATTTAGGTTTTTGGGAATTGCTGACGGAAGCCTGTGAAGTCTCTTGGGTGTGTTCAGCGTCCCTTGGGTTTTGTTATACTATTAAGATTCTTCATTTGCCAGCCTTTGAAGGTGCTGCTGCGGAACTGATTTTATCTTGGTTCAGGTTGTGATATCCTCGGTGCTGTTTTTTTTTTGCCCCGTTGCGTATACAATCATGTCTTCCTTGTCGTTTTTGGAGGCTTAAGATCAAATTTGAAATGGCTGTTTTACTCCGTGATTTTCATTGTCTGCATGCAAATTTGGCGAGTGATTTTCAGCATGACTTGTTTCTATCGGTTCAGATCAGTGGTGCAGATTAGTTTGGGTTTTCCTATGGTACTCTTATCGCTGATCAGTTTGTGCTAATTGGGCGAGTGATTTTACTGTCTCTAGATGGGGCTTCTCCTTGAGCCATTTTGGCTGTCTTTTTGCTGGGTTTTGGTCTGATTGTTATGGTTTCTTATTGGCTGCTTGCAGTTTGGTTTCTGTTTCAGATTTGTTTTGGGTATTGCTTTGGGGTCCAGGTTAGGCTTGGGAGTTTTATGTTTTTCCAATGAAGTCTTGCATTGTAGGTGTTTGGGTTTTTGCCTTAGAGTTGGCTGGTTGTCTGCCGTCTAACAGTTGGCTGGGTTGATGTTCCTGGGGTTTTTTTAATGGTCAGGGTCTCTGTTTTGTGTTGTTGGGACTTGTTTGGGGGTTATTTCTTCATATGTACTCTTATTATTATTCAATGAACAAGAAAATGAAAAAGAAGTGAAATTGCGTAATGCATAGTTCCTGTTGAACCTTAAAATTCAGTTGCCCATGTCTTGTGTAACTTTCACGATGGCACGTGAATAATTGCTTTGTACTTTACCCTTTGTTCTCGCAGTTCGGTATACCATTTTTATTTGAAAGACTTTGCCTCGTTTTAGCCCATGTTTTTTTGTGTTTTAACATTTTTTGGCGAAACCAATTGTTACTTACTTTTCTTCTTTTCCCATTTCTCTCTCTTTGTATATGGTCATACCAAAGCAAGGTTGGGTGGCGACCCAATTTGTCATTTTTACCTTGTAACATAATTTGGTTACAAGTCCCACCTCTAGTATGGTTTGCTGCAAGACCTTGACCAATTTTTGGGTTATCAGCTCAACAATTCTCATCGAAGTAGGTTGCGTCTGGGAAATCACGATCTTCGCTGTAACAGGAAATAGATCTTGATTTTCTTGAGATTCTAAACTGATTATTTATTTTTAAAAGTGTTTGTGCTTATGCTCTCTTTCGGTAGTCAAAAGTTCAAGAATAGGCATTGTTCATCCATAGCATCATTTTTGCAGTTCCACTTCACTTTTTACTGCTCTCAAAATATTCACATTTTGTTTCTTTCTTTTTTAGGATGTTGCTATGAGATTTATGTCAAAGCAGTAATGCGAGAAGAGGCTCGAAAAGAGGCAAGCGGAAGTGCATAGCGAAGTCAGTTTTGCTGGGGCATTTCTTCTGTATTTTGTTGGTACCATCATTAGGGCTTTAATGATTTTGTTTTGCCTCTGTTAAATAAGACCGCACACACGGAACTCTAAAGTGCTTAATCCCAAAACATTAACTAACATTACAATAAGTTATTATATCATTGTTGTATGATGATTTTAATGAATTTAATGCTATATCTCATTTGCTTCTGTGATGAATATAGATGTAATCAAGATTGTTATTTCAATGGGTGGATTTAAACTTAGACATGGTTTTGTCTTCATTTATCATATGGAAGCTATCTGAAGCTTGGTATGTGAGAGGAAGCCATGATACCAATTTTGGTGGGTTATTTGTTCAAGATGATCAATGCAAGCGCCCGCGCACACATATACGTGCGCGCGCACACGTGTGTATACTGTATACATACTACAATTGTCTATGGAACCTTTTCTAGTATGGATGGTTATAGACTGTTATTTGACTACCAAACTTCAAAGCACGAGTCTATGGCCAAAGAATGAGGCATGTTTCCGTCATTTTGCTGTTCTTCATGTGATATTCTGGGTGGAATCTTCCTAATCATAGTTTATCAAGTTTTATTTTGTATCAACTGAAGTTATTCTGTTGGTTCAACACAGTGATTCTCTTTGGATCTCTTAGGTCCTGTTTGGGAGTGCATAAAATAGGGTTCATTTAAGTCTTGGAATTTTTGGTGAAGTGATTCCAAAGCTAAGTCATTTAGGTATGTACAATGTGTGAAGTCTGCAATTATAAAAAATAATAATAATAATAATAATAATAATAATAATAATAGTAATAATAAAACTTAAAAAAAAAAAAAAGAATAATAAAAAAATCCCAGGGTAGTTAGTGTAATTTTCCCAAAAAATTAAAAACAATATCCAGGCGAGTGACAACATGACTTCATTGGCCTTTGTACGTTTGTGGACCCACAGAGGAAAAGATACAAAATTTGAACATCAGATTCATGGACCATGGTTGCAACCGCATATATTTTTGACTTTTTAACATTTTGATGTGTATAGCATATGTAGCATTATTGTCACTGGCTGGGACCCTGACCACTGTTTTGTCTCATGGACCATGACCCCAGCTTTGGGTATTTTACATAAGGGTAAATTACACGGAACTTCTCTGAGGTTAGGTCAAATTATAGGAACCTTCCTTGTGGTATGCAAAATTATACTGACTTCCATTGTGGTATGCAAAATTACACTGACTTTCCCTGAGGTTTGACAAAATTACACGGACCTCCCCTCTAGTTTGAATAATTGAACTCCGAATTGGGTTTTGGGTTTTCATTGTCTGTTGTAATTAGTGGGCTATTTAATTCTTGCAGTTTAGAGATTTTATAGAATAAACATTTGGAGTGCAGTTTTGCTCACCCCAAAATTGCTTATCCAACTCTCCCATTGGTTAATAAAAAGTCAGATAAGTCCCACTACATTAACCAAAGAAAGAATTGAATGAGCAATAGGCGAACAATTTTGGGGTGAGCAAAAATGTTTTGATCAACCAAATTCATTAATTAACAAAACCAACTATTGAGAAAAAAACAAATCTTCAAGAAATAAACCAATATGGACATCGAGAAAACATCTTTAAAAAAAGAAGAAGATAAATTGCAAATTACACCCATATAGTTTGAGGGTTGTGACAATTTGGTCCTTGTGGTCTCAATTTTGGCAATTTACACACTATAGTTAGAAAAATGTGCAAAATCCACCCAACTACAAAAAAAAAAAAAAAAAAACAAGGGCACAACTTTCAAAATTGTGCAAAATCCACCCAACTACAAAATTGTTTTTGTTAATTAATGAATTTGGTTGATCAAAACATTTTTGCTCACCCCAAAATTGTTCGTCTATTGCTCATCCAATTCTTCATTTGGTTAATGTAGTGGGACCTATATGACTTTTTATTAACCAATGTGAGAGTTGGATAAGAAATTTTGGGGTGAGCAAAACTGCACTCCAAATGTTTATTCTATAAAATCTCCAAACTGCAAGAATCAAATAGCCCACTAATTACAACAGACAATGAAAACCCAAAACCCAATTCGGAGTTCAATTATTCAAACTAGAGGGGAGGTCCGTGTAATTTTGTCAAACCTCAGGGGAGGTCAGTGTAATTTTGCGTACCACAAGGGAGGTCAGTGTAACGGAAGGGGGGTCAGTGTTACCCAACTACAAACCTCAAGGGAGGTCAGTGTAATTTTGCATACCACGAGGGAGGTCCCTGTAATTTGACCTAACCTCAGGGGAGGTCCGTGTAATTTACCCTTTACATAATTAGGTTAAATTTTTTAGTAGTTATTTGTTTATTAAAACAAATTATATTCACACTTTACTTCATTGAAAAGGCCTGTTTGTGAATACTGAAATCGGGATCAGGTTTAGACCAATTTTCACTTTTATTTAAGAGTAATACTTGGAACATATATATTTATTGGGTTGTGTAGAAAAAGTTGTGTGAATGATTTTTATTTAATATTATTTTGACAAAGAACCAATTCTTGAGACATTTTACCAGACACGAACGTTTATGTAACTAAAGATAGCTACAAAGTATATGGGAAAATTGGTGAAAAGGTCATTAAGAGGGGTTTTATTGGATTGAAGGACAATTTAAAATACACATTGGAGATGAGTCCTCCCAATGTCCATGGACCAAAATGCCCTCATCTTCAACCTTTAACCCTATAAACCAAACCCTAGCCACCATTACCACCACTCCATACCACCTCCAACCACCACCCTGCCACCTCCGGCCACCACCCTGCCACCTCCGGCCACCACCGACGACACCACCTCTGACCACCACCCTGCCACCTCCGGCCACCACCGACGACACCACCTCTGACCACCACTGTTCACGATGAACAGTGGCGTTCACTCTTGCTATCTCTGGCAACCAATGTTCACAACACCACCATCCTAGCCACCTCCGGCGACCACCGGCAACACCACATCCAACTTTTATTACAAAAATTATTTTTGCTTTTATGAACAGTTTGTTCTTAAGTGAAATTTCACTTATAATCAATCTTAAGTGAAATTTGACTTAAGATTTATTTTAAGTGAAATTTGACTTTAGATTGATATGTAAATTATGCAACCAAAAGAACTGAAACATCACTGAATAATCACAAATCACCATCTTAAGTGAAATTTCACTCATTAATAGAAGTTACAATTGTTGATTTAAGTTTGTAATTTCACTAAGATTACATCTACACTTAATAAAAGAACTGAAACATCACTGAAACATCTGAAAATTTTTGAAATTTCAGTTTAAAAATCTTAAGAGAAATTTGACTTAATATGTAAATTCTGCAACTAGCATACCTCTGCAACTAAAAGCTGGTAATGGTCACCTAGAGTACATGGTTGTCACCGGAGTTCATTTACATTGGCCATGTACAATCGAATCTCGATCTAGATCTAGATTTAGATCTCAACTGGTGAAGGAGATCTAGATCTAGATCTGGATCTAGATCGACATCGGTGACGATGGCGGCGTTTGGGTGCGATGATGATGACAGCTGCTTGCTGGTGGTAATGGCCATGGCAACATGATGCTTGGTGGTGGCGGCGGTGGATCGATGATGGTGATGCAGAAAGAGGTCGTGGAAGGGAGTGATTGCTATGGTGGAGGGAGGTGGCACTGGATCAATGGTGGTGGTTCCGGCAGCGATGGATGGTGGCGGTGGTGGAGGTGTACCAGTGGTGGTGAGAGAGATCTTAGAGAGAGAGAGGTCGTAGAGAGAGAGAGAGACCAAAACAGATAATATGGGTTTAGAGCATTTTTGGAAGTGAGGGGTAGTTTGGTAAGTTTATAGTGTTGAAATGGACTTGAGGAGTAAATTGTTAGTGGTGTGGACTGGAGTGAAAAAATGGGCTTGGACTTTTGTCCTTGTGGGGTTTATTGTTAATGGGCTATCCCTCAAACCAAGTATGGCCAATTTTAGGGACCTTACACCAAGCCTCCCGTAAATTATTTAAAATTGGTTCTTTCTCTTTACCCGTAACCTTAGCAGCCTCATAAGCTGTTTATTTATTTATTTCTTATGCTCTTAAGAGCTGATAACTTTGAACTTGTTCTTTTATACTAATCACAAGTCATTGATACGACTATTTAGAGACTTCACAACTAGGCTAATTCTAATGACACTTTGAGCTTGCAATTATCATAAATTTTTTTTTTTTTTTTTTCGGAAAATGGTAAATATAATTATCATAAATTTTGAATGCAAAAGGAAATAGAAAGAGTGACTTTCCATTGAATTTTCATTGCTATTAGTAAAACAGATTATTCTGAATTCTATACACATTTGTAAGGTATATTTATATTCAATTCCGAAAATCAATTTTTTTATTTTTATTTTTTTTTGAATAAATTCCAAAATTAAACTGATTCAAGTTTTTATTTAACAATACAATTCTAGCTTGAAAACGCTTAAATGCCTTATTTTCAATTATTTCAAACATAAATTCCCTTCCACCTATTATTATTATTATTTTTTTAAAGTGCAGTTTTGCTCACCCAAAATTATTGACCATTTGCTCACTCTTCTATTTTATTGGCTAATGCAGTGGGGTCCAGTACTTTATACCATTAATTAATTCTTATTTAATATTATGTTTTACTGCATTAGGCAATGAGAGAGGAATGTGAGCAAAGAATGAACAATTTTGGGTGAATAAAAATGTATTTTTTTTTTTGGAAGGGCTTATTAACATTATTAGAAAGTCTCATTTTTGTATGTGTTGTTCGATGGAAGTGTGAGCAAAAAGGAAAACTTTGTAGCCAAAATCTCTCATCATTTCAAATTCGAAAACATTAGTTCAAATTTCATTTATGATAATGACAAAACTTCAAATTTTCTACCCATTCCTGAACTCAAACTCAAAGAGAGAGAAACCAGACCAAACCAAACAACTTTTATAAGAAAAATACAAAACAAAAAGTAAATGGAAGTACTTTTAAAATTTTGAGTAGCATTATTTAAGTTGAGTATGAGCTGTTCATTGTGCATGCACTCACTCTGTTCGGAATATATTAATAAAATTTTTTTTAAAAATAGAAAGCTTTCAAATAAAATGATATGTCATCATGACAGACTAGAACAAAACACCAAAAGTTTTTGTTTTACACAGGAATATTTACCATCAAGAATATTTACACATTCACTCTCTCGAGAGCGCGTTGCACATAATTCTTCTACATCTTCGTGAAAACCGCGATATGTTCGAATCCGAATTAGGTGCAACTCGGGTGGAATTTAAAGAGTTTTGACTCTGTTCAGGTCCGAGTCCAAATTCAAGCGTTTGTCTAAGTACGAGCTTGAGCCCGATATAAATTTGATTTTATCAACCCGAGCCCAGTTTGTGAATTAGTTCTACAATCCGAGCTCGAGTCTGAATTACAATTTTTTTTTAGTGCAAATTGATTTTTAGTATGTAAACAACAATATGTAGAGTATCAAATCTATTTTTTATTGTTTAGATTTGAGAAAAAACATTCTTATATTAATTTAGTATTAGAATAATATCTAATATTATCACTAAAAAAATACTGTAACATAATGTCAAAAATAATACATAAATAGAATTCGATCTCAGGCTCCTGCTCGGGTTCCATGAGTTAGCAATTTTTTGTCCAAGGCCCGCCCGAATTCAATTTGGGCTTCCAAATTGTTGCCCAGGCCCGCCCACTATGAAAGTATTATGGGCCCAAGCCCAAAAATTTTCGAGCCGGGCTCGGGCTTCCCGCGGGTTGACCCGCCCGACTTGCAGCCCTAATCCGAATACCACTAAAAGTAATGTTAGACTCACGTAAAATTTAACAGAAAATAACAATAATGATATACTCACTCCATTAATCACACCCCCAACCACATTCAGTACATTTTGCCCCTTGATTTTAGTGGGTCCTATGTGGAACTCATATGAAACCCACCAAAATTAAGGACAATCAATGGTCAGGATACGCTGAATGTGGTTGGGGGTGTGGTTGAGGGAGTGGGTATATCATTACACACAAAATAATTCTGGTCATTGATTCTACTGTGTCCCATGTTTCTCTATATAGGAAACATGGGGCACACTAGAATCAAGGGTCAGAATTATTTTGTGTGAATAGAATCCACCGAAATCAAGGATCATAATTGTTTTGTGTGAAAATTTATGTGAGTCTTAGCATTGTTACCTTTCTAGGTCTAGCATTGTTACCTTTCTAGTCTCATAGTGTATTACATTTTGGGTATGCCCTATAGTAGGGTAGGGGTACTATTGTACTTTGAAATCAAATTTTTTTTTTTCCTTTTAAAAAAATGGTTAATCAAACAAAAAGAAAAGTCATACATCTAAAGAAGATACAAGGGACATACTCTAAGAAATACAAAAAAGCTTAAATGCATAGAGATCAACTCTAACATGAGATGGAATACTATCTACTACAAAAACAAAGAGAGAACCCAATCCCAATCGTTCAAAAAACAAAAGGACACAATCAAGATCTGTGATGACTCTTAGGACGACTACCAATAAACTTCATCTTTGCTTCCTTTTTCTTTTGCCTAAAAGACGTGGATTGTTCGGGACTAGGAAGATAATCATAAAAAATAACATCAAAATCCTCTTCATTCTCATCATCGTTCACTTCCAAATTTGCATTGGAGAACATTTTGAAGTCAATTTTAGGACCCACTTTGTGGATAGCATCACATGTGGCAGTGAGTCCACTTAATTTTCATTGGAGAATATTAAAGTGGTCTCTCTATTACATGTGTTTAGAAGAATATTTGGGATACAAAATTTAAGAACTATAGCTTTATCCTTTGCGAAACCCAACTTTTATGCAATGAGAGCTGCTAAATACACCCACCATTTGGTACCGAGAGGAGTAATGCAGTATTGTCTCGTGTATTGTACATGACTACATGAACCACAGAAAAAATTTGATGGATGTATGTAGTAACTTGTTGTGCTGTTTAGGCCCGTTTAATTAGCATAATAGGATGCACAATTGGACTTCCAACTGCAAATTTTCAAACAAATTGGAAATCCCACGATTGCATTGCAATCAGAAGTTTAACCAAAAATGGGATTCAATTGCAAACAAATTGTGACTGTTGAAGCTTTAGCTTTATTACATGCTCTGAAATTTGCAATTTAATTGGGGCTGCGTAAGGTGATTATTGAGACTGATGCTCTAACCATTGTGAAGGATGTCACAGAGGCCAGTTCTTGCTTTACTCTCTATGTGAACATTATTAATGAAGCTAGGGATTTTATGGCTCTTTTTTGATGATATTCTATTCGCCATGTTAACAGAAGTTGTACTCATGTTGCTCACTTTTTAGCTAAGTTTAGTTTGGACTTACAGGGCAGTCATGTTTGGTTGGATAACTATCCTCCTTATATTGAGAACTTGATTCTCTATGATTTTGTTCTTTAATACTCCTTTAAAAAAAAATTTGCAGAAAAATTGTGAGGCAATCATACTTTTATATCATTGGTCAGAAGCTGGATTGGACAACTATGACAACTAACAACCAAGTTTCTTGTGGCTGAGTGGTAAGCTTCTTGGGTGTACTACCCAAGAGGTTTAGTGTTCGAGTCATGGGGAGCGTGGCCACTGGAGTATTCACCCGGCTCCTCGGAGAATTAGTCAAGGTGCACGCAAGCTGGTCCGGACACTCCCGATTATCAAAAAAAAAAAAAAAAAAAAACTATGACAATTAACTGCAATTGACGGGATGTTTGGGAAGTCCAAGAAAGGTTTAAATGTTCACAAGTGAACTAATTTTAGGCTCTTAGCAAAAAAAAAAAAAAAAAAAAAACTAATTCTAGGTACTCTATATACTACTCCGTAATTGTTTGACAGATGTTCCTTTACTATTGTGTAGGAGTTTGTGTTTAATAAAAAATTCTTCACAATTAATTTTTTTTAAAGGAGATTTAGTAGAAAGGTCAAAAAAATTAGATTTTTTTAGTGAGACATTTAACCCATGTTTTATTTTAGTGAAAATTTCCTATGTTATAAAAGTGATATAAAATTTCATATAACTTTATTGAAAAATAAGAAAATACTACAATATAGAGCGAAATAAAACTAAAAAAAAAAAAAACAAACAAACAAAAAAAAAAAGCTGGACCAAATCACCAAAATGCCCCACTGTGGTAAAAAGTAAAAACAGGAGTTAGTAGTCAAAAAATCACCAAAATGCCCCCACTACTCAGAGTCTCTGACTATCTGAGCTGTAAAACTCATCCGACTCGGAGAGAGAAAGTGAAGTCTAGAGAGAGAGAGAGAGAGTGAGGAAGTCTTCTTATCAACAAAAAGCTCTCTGATTTTCTTCAATCACTCTTTGAAACTTTTGTAGTGAGTCTTGTTGTGGGTGTGTGAAGATCTGAGGAGATGGCAACGTTTGCAGGAACAACCCAGAAGTGTAAGGCATGTGAGAAGACTGTGTATTTGGTGGATCAGCTCACTGCTGATAATAAGGTCTACCACAAGGCTTGCTTTAGGTGTCACCACTGTAAGGGAACCCTCAAGGTGATTACCATCCTCACTTTTCTGATTCTCTGCTTGTTGTATTTATATAATCACTATATATGTATATAAACTTCTCACAGGCATTTATACATACACATGTAGCTATGGATGTGTTACTTATTGTTTTTCTGATGTGGGTTATGTGGAATTGGGTTTGTTTGATCATGGGTATGCTTTAATATGTTTAAGGATGATTTGATGATCATGATATCCCTGTTCTAAAGTTGAGTACTTGGATCATGATCTTCCCTTGCTCAAGTTTTTAAATATGGGTTAGTAATTTAATTTTTTGAACTGGTTAGGTGATAGCCTCATAGGGTTTTGGATCCATCTTGATTGCAATGGAAATCCTAGTGAGATCCTAATTCTATAGCAGTGATTCTTAGAAGATTTTGTTTTCTCAATTTACTTTCTTCTGGACTTATTGGTACTCTAAAACTAGCTCACGAGCAAGTCAATAAAGTTTTGATGATTGATTCAAGTGGTTAAAGATTGGAAGACCAAATATTATTGAAAGAAAAATGATTTGAAGACCATATCTTGGTGAATTTTCTTGAATCATTAGACTCTGATTGGAATCTTCAGAGGATTCAATGGATTATAAATTCTAAAATTGTGTTAAGACACCATAATTCAAAATTTTCCCTTTAAGCTTGAGAATGTTATCACAGTGTTAATATTAGGCCTCCAGATATAGCTTACATGTCATTAGTAGCTCAAAGAAAATCTTGAATTGTTGGAGCATTTATTTGCCAATTATTTTTCTTTCAGAAAATGCCACCATCATAATTAGATGATATGGTGACTTGTCTGGCCTTTTGTGACCGTGGCTCCATATAATTGTTATGCAACTTAGCTTAAAACTATAGAAATTGACAGAGGATGTGATACAATAATGAGAAATTCGACCGTTCAGAAAGTTTTCCTTGTTTTTAACGATGTGTTTGGGTTGCATTCGAAGCCAGTTTTTGGAGATGACCATTGCTAATCTCTGCTTTAAGCTCATCTTAAAGGTCTGTGGGGGACTAATCTTGCAAATTTTCTATCTTATCCAATCTGGTGATTTTTTTTTCCCTAGCTTCCAGAGATGCTTAGGGTGTGCAAAACCCAACTTTCCTTTTCTTTCTCATAGTATCCGTGAAGTCAGCAAGACTAATTGCTCTCAAATCATGCATATCAAAGCTCTAGAATATGGTAGCCTTGATCATTCTAGAACCCTTGCTGATTCGATAGCCTGAGAAAGATCGAATGCTGTTTGGATTTTTTGACAGCCTAAGCAATGCTTCACATAATTTTTTTGGTAATATTTTACCAGGATTTTCTATGAATCAGAAATCTATCGGATACCAGTAAGAAATCCTATCAATTCCACCTACACTCTATAAAAGACCACCTACACCATTTTGCTATGGCACATAAATTCCTTTAGCCAAAATTGCTCCCAAACGGAGAAAGAGCATTGCAAAGGCACTTTATCGCTTTCTCATCTATCGTCGAGGGTCTAATTGTCACATCCTCCTCTCTCCCAAATATTGACATGCCCAATCTGAAAACTTTGCCAAGATGTTGGCAACAACGGGAGTGATTCTGGACCACCAAACAACCAACGCTTGCGAACATTCCTGGGTAGTGTTGGTAAACTGTTGAGGAGGTCCGGCGCAGTGGAGCAAGGGATAGGGTTAGGTTGTGTCTTGGCTCTGATACCAAAAAGAAATTAGGAAAATGATGATTTTATTAGACTGATCCCATGTATATATATACAAAGTTTAGAAAAATGAAAAAGGAAATAGATCTCGCCTAATAAATAGAAAATAATGACTAGTCAACATGTCCTAAAATAGAAGAATAAAATCTGCAGTAAATTTCCTAATTCCAACATAAACACAATGTAGATCATAATGATAGTCAGGATGTAGGGTGATGCCTCTCTAGTTAGGCATGTCCCTCACCGCTCCGAAGAACTCAGGAGGAAAAGGGCCAGTAATTGAAGAGGAGGAATCTCCACCATCGGGGACAACACCATCGTTTTGCCTCCGTCTTCCAAACAAGAACCAATGGGAAGATGAAGAGGGATGATAAAAAGAAACTTCTCCCCTCTAATATAGCCTAGGGAACGAAAGCAATACAGTCACTCTCACCACATTTAAAAAGGC
This sequence comes from Hydrangea macrophylla, assembly GCA_033977485.1. Taxonomy (NCBI): domain Eukaryota; kingdom Viridiplantae; phylum Streptophyta; class Magnoliopsida; order Cornales; family Hydrangeaceae; genus Hydrangea; species Hydrangea macrophylla. The sequence goes on along the minus strand of CM066985.1, from coordinate 108,903,363 downwards.
AGGATGCGCCTTTGATGAACACAACTATCTCCCTCCAAATTATAAATGCTATGTTCATAATGACTGCTGCAATGACTCCCCGCATCCGATAGAATACCTATAAGGGGATAGATTACCGCAATTACTTTTCTTTCTCTCTTTACCAATTTTTTTTAGAAAAAGAAATAAGTAGGATAGAGGAAAAGTGGAGAGAAAGAAGTAACATCAACTAAAGTGCCATGAAGTTTGTAGAGAGAAAGAAGAGTGGCTAATTTCTTAGAGAGAGAAATAAGTATGGTTTCTTAGAGAGAGAAATAAGTATGGAAACCACTTTTAGAGAGAGAAAGAAGAACTCAACTAGATGGCCATGGAATTTCATAGCAACTAACATATATTACTCGTCACCTCTTAGAAGTAGAATACAAAAAGAAATGAAAAAATGGTGGCAATGGAATTCTAAGGTTTCCATATGAGCAAAAAAGATGGCAATGAAACCAATTTTTAAATGCTTGATTGGCCCTTATCCCGTATTAAAGTCATATCCTGCCTTTTCAGATGCGGTGGGAGTGGTTGTCTTGCGTTCGTTCCCCAGGCTATAGTAGAGGGGAAAAGTTTCTTTATACCATCCCTCTTAACCTTCCCCGTGCTTCTTATTCGAAAGACGGATGCAAAACGATGGTTGTTGTCCCCGATGGTAGAGATTCCTCTTCTTCTTTACTGGCTATTGTCCCAGAGGCATTGCCTTACATCCTGGCTATCATTATGATCTGTAGAGGCGTAAGTGTCTTCCTTCATTTGAGCTTTTAGAGGTGTCAAATGGAACTTGACAGGCCGGGCCGGGCCCGGTCAAATCGGGCCCCGATCGGGCTTCACCAAACATCGGGCCGGGCTTGGGAGAGGAGGGGGGGGGGGGGGGGGGGGGGTTGTCCGCCCTGGACCGGTTGCCCAGGCCTAGCGGGATATCAGGCTGGGCCGGACGGGCTAGCGGGCTTTCTTCAACTTTTGGACTAGGCCGTGGTGGGCTTCGGGCCAGGCCGGACTTTTTCTTCATATCGGGCTGGGCCATGGACGGAAGGATGGGTGTCCACCCCGACCCGGGGTATGGGAACCGGGCCTAGCGGGCCGGGCTTTTAGCCCGAAAAGGTGGGTCTGGCTTGGACCGGGGCAACCCGACCCGATTGACACCTCTATTTGAGCTGCTCAAGAGCTCTAAATAGTGCCCCTTTCTTTCCTTTCCACGCTAAATTGCTCTATCCTTCACCTGAGCCAACACCTCTATGTTTACCCTCTCTGTGTTGAATGTGTTGTCATTGTGTTACGAACCATCTCGCAGAACTCTTACACACATGACTTTTCCTACTCTATCCACTTGTTCGCCTCAACATCAGATGACAAGTTTACAACTGTAGTTATCCTCGTGTAATTGCAGTGTCTTTTAGTTTTGGCACACTATGGGGGTCAAGTTTAACTTCTTTTGAGGGGCTAAGTACCCGAGAGTTTAATGCAGGTTCTATAGCAAAATGGGCTTTCTACTTTTTCCTATAGATACTTTCAAATCTATGGAATTTTGTAGGGATCGATGTAGGGCTATTTAGGGAATTCATGTTTGGGCTAAAGCACCTCTAAACATGCATGAACCAAAATGTGCTTTAGGGGATCTAAAGTGCTTCCCAAAATTAATTTGAGTAGGCTGATCAAGGATATAAAATTTTCTATTATTTCTGTTCTGCCCAAAAACAGAAATGTTTCAGAAACATTTTGAAACATCGGGAAAAATTGGAAAACATTGAGAAACATATATGCACGTACAAAACTAATAATTGATTTTGAAAGGTCTATATATGTGCTTACATTAAAAACGTGTGTTCAAATTGAAAATACATGAGGATTAAGTCGTCAATCTGCTGTTGAAACACTATGCATAAAACTCTTTCTAGAATACAAAAGTTACATATAAGCATGTAGTAAGCTAATAAGCCATCTCCAAAATAAATTGATTATTCATATGACAAATACACATCCATTGGATTTTTTCAATGGAACAATCATCTTTCGGTGGAAGCAAATGAAACAATGTGGAATCATAGGTCTGTTTCGGTGGACACAATCACACTTCGATGGAAACAAAATCATTTTGATGGAATCCATGGAATTTCCAGATTCCATGGCTGTTTCGTTTCCATGACCCAAGAAACTGTTTCGGCCTTTTTCCATGGAAACAAAAGAAAATTTTGATCCAATGAGGCTAATGTATTGCAGTCTAGGTGCCGAAGCACTTTGGGGCCCAAAACGTGTGTTTGGTAGATGATTCCAAACAGGCCCTTAGTAACACGCAGACCTACCTATATTATGAGGCCCATGGTTATGCTTGAAATTTTTATTGTACAAACTCTTGCTGTACAGTTTGATTTAAGATGCAAATAAGGTATTTCAAAGTACAACGCTCATAAACATTTTCTTCCATTTCATTTAATCACTTGTCTCCTAATTCAGACTCGAATTTTCATGTTCTTCTTTGCAGCTGAGTAACTATAGCTCCTTTGAGGGCGTGCTATATTGCAAGCCTCATTTTGATCAACTGTTGAAGATGACGGGCAGCTTGGATAAAAGCTTTGAAGGTGATTAGCTCTTTCCGAGTAGATCTCATGGATATATGCACTTTTTCTATAATGTACTTGTTAAAGTTCATTACTCGATTCACATATGTTTCTTTGCTTTCTTGTTTTTTCCCCTTTATTTATTTGTAGGTACTCCAAAAACTGTTAGAGTTGATAGATCTGCTGATCAGGTAGTTGATGGTGTTGGTTTGATAATCCCTCTGTTTCAGACATTAAAAAAAATTATGTATAGACGTAAAGTGTATGTTGATATAAAGATATAGACTTCACTTATATATATTCTTATTGTGACTTGTGATTGAAATTGCATAGGGTCATACCAACAGTAAAGTTTCAACCATGTTTGCTGGAACTCAAGACAAGTGCGTTGCTTGCAAGAAAACTGTGTACCCAATTGAAAAGGTAAAATCAGCAGTGTTATGTTGAATCACTGAAATTAATATCAGTAATGATTAGCAGTATTCTTGACCTAAAGAAATGAGCTTTGCAGACCTTATGCTGCATTTATTGTAAAATTGACTTTGTTGTGTGTGTGTGTGTGTGTGTGTGTGTGTGTGTGAGAGAGAGAGAGAGAGAGAGAGAGAGAGAGAGAGAGAGAGAGAGAGAGAGAAGTTGTCGGAGAAGTAGATACTGGGTTTGTCAACCCCTACTCATGTCCTTGTAAGCAGAAGTTAGTAAGACTTGTCATTTTGACAAGGTAAAAATTATACCAAAAAACTAAATAAAATTGTATCAATATGCATCCCTTAGAGAAGTTGAAAATTTAGAGAATAATGCTCTGGATGGTACGAAAGTGACCTTTTTTTTTTCCATAGTACAAGATAGAGTGAGAGTTATGCTCCGTTTGGTTCGGTAATTACCTTTTTTTGTAGTACATGTACCAATATGGATATATATTGACATATATAGAGGGAAAACCCCCGAAAGACGGATAGAGATAAAGGCAAAAACATTATAGAGAGACAATTATTCGCTATAGAAGTTTGGGACCCTAAACCCTAGAGATTTCTTGTAAAAACACTAGCCTTGCTTAGTTCATAAAGAGAATATTTTCATCTTTTTTTATTCCATGCATTATTCTCATTATGCACATAAGGGAGGAGCCGTAGTATGAGATGAAAATCTCACGTACGGTTCTGGAACGGAGATTCTTTGAATCGAATGACGACCGTAACGGATGTTAGCTCAATCCGAAGGAAATTATGCGGAAGCTTTATAGAATTATTATGAAGCTATGCGACTAAAGAATACAATGGAAAAAACCAAAGAAATTCAAATAAAATGGAAATACTATTAAAAAAAATAACTTGTGTTGGATTGGAACTACATAGAGAATCTAGATAGATACAACTCATGTCCTTGTGTAGGAAATGTCATCTCCAACTTAAAAACGGAAGCAAGTAAGACTTGCTTTTGTGAAAAGATAAAAAATTGTACTAAAATGCGTCTTTAAAATAAGTTGATAGCAAAGAGGATGATGTAATTACAATGGGCGAGAATGCATTCCGAATTAGTCATTCCAAACACACCCTTATTTGTTGTAGAAGTTGAGGAGCATGGGGTTGCATCAACTCACAACTCATGTGCAAAACATCATCTCCAGTTTAAAATCAGAATCAAATAAGACTTGTTTTTGCAAAAAAGTTAGAAATTGCATTAGGATGCATGTTAAAAATAAGCTGATTATGAGGATAATGTAATTGCAGTTAGTTAGAATGCATTCTGAAGTTTTCATTACCAAATACACCCTACTTTTAATACAATTCACGAGCGTGCATTCCGAAAATGTCATCCAAAATCAATCTATTTTCTAGCTCAAGAAAATTCCATTACCGACACTGGATATTACAAGTTTCTGCTGCTACCACAGTTTGTTTTCAATTGGAAGTTCCATTTATTTTCTCCCTGTTTACTTTTCCTTCCTTTTTCCTCACTGTTTTCCTTATTCACCTTAGAAAGAAAAGTGTTTTCTTCAAAGTTCTCTTTTCCTTTTTTTCTCACTAAAACGATGAACCAAACAAAGCCTAAAACACTGGCATACCATGATTCTTCTTCTTTCAGGTGGCCGTGGATGGCACGTCATACCATAGGGCTTGTTTCAAGTGCTCTCACGGAGGCTGTGTGATCAGCCCATCAAACTATGTGGCGCACGAGCATCAACTATACTGTAAGCACCACCACTCTCAGCTTTTTAAGGAGAAGGGCAACTTCAGCCAACTCACCAAGCACGAACACGCGGTGACTGAGGATGCGACATCCGCTTGATGCCGTAAGTATATGTATATGTATCAATGGTAACTTCTTCTGATATCACATCAATATCAGGGAGGAAGTGTCGGAATCAAATGTTTTAACACATAAAGGTTGAGATACTGAGCACATGGGCTGATTTGATTTAAATGTATGTTTTTGATATAGAGAATCATGACGATAGGTGTTTTGAGTTGCTAATGATTTTGACTGTGAGCTTTGAATAATAGTTTGTGATGTGATTTTTTTTTTAGGAAAGTTTGTGATGTGATTTTGAAGTTTGATACAGTATAACTGTTTTTTTTTTTTCCGTCTTTTTTGTCTCAATGGTCTCCTGTTAGTGCTAATCCCATTTTGGTATTGTTTTTCTTTAACATAATCCTACTGCCTTTTTTTTTTTTCCTCTTTCTTTGCTACATAGTTTATGGAAATTTTATTAGCTATAGCCTAATACATGAGGAATGAAAGATCAATAGAATGGGGAGTATGGTGCATTTTATAAACTTTTAAGGCACAGTGGTCCTGATGATTAATATTCATGTTCAATGATTAAGTTAATTGTTATATGTTCATTTTTCATTAAAATATTAAAAACCTTAGCAACATAATGTCAACTTTGTCGATTTTATAACCTATATAGATCAGAGTCTGAGGTTTTTGAGCGATTACTTTGTGCAAAAATGCAAAATGTTAGGGTGTCTACGTCTGCGGTCTACCCCTCCTTGTTTATTGCCATGCGCAGGACCACTACTGGATAATGCCCGTATAGATTAGATCGAATTTGGTTAATAATAGTACAATACTATGTTATATTTAGGTCGTAAAAATATGGAGGGGGAAAAAAGTGGGTTCTTTAGGTAGACTGGTCTATAGTCATATTGTTTTAGGCTAACTTTAGGGCTCCATGCCAGGCTTACCATTACGTTACGAGAATGGGAGAGTTGGGGCTCCGTGCCAGGCTTACCATTACTATTACTATTACTGTTACTGTGGCCATCGGAAAGTTTAATCAATTGGCTGTGAGTTCCGTCCAAGCAAAGTATAGTTGGACCTACATGGGAAGAGTATGTCAGTACCATGGATCCATAGTCCATGACATTGTAAATCGTGTCGAATGTCACATATAGTGAGTTGGTGCATACATGAAGGTGAATAATGAGAGGACTATTTCTTATTGCGGTTAATGTAAATGGGCATAGTTTTCTTCCAACATTTGGCTACTAAATACATATCAGCAGACCCTCCAAATTCTTAGTACATATGACAAAAGTCTCATACGGAGTATTCTCTTTCATTAAATACTTGCTTGGTTAAATTGGGGTGTCTACAGTTATATTCACCATCTCCAGACTAGTTCTCTACCCCTCAATCTGTCGGTCGTTCAGCCCTGAAGATCAGTTCGAAATTATTTTATGGAGAGAATTGTTAGAGATCGCTCTCGCTGAGAAGGAAAAGCTGTTCAAGCAATGATTATTGGTAGTTTTCAGTTAATTTCTTGCTTTTACTGTTAGATATTTAAGTTCATTGAGCTTTCTATCGGTCAACATCTTCTTTTATTAGAGCGTAGAGATGGAGAAATAATTATCTCGTGTGACCATCACATCCGTATGACTTTCACTGTGATTTGAGTTTTTTTGTGGGTCTCACATAGATCCTACAGTAATGAAGAGATCACAGTAACCGTGACATGCTGAGATGGTCACATGGAATAATTTCTCGTTGCGATGGACCACTTGTATATGATCTCACCCAATTCAGAGTTGGTCCCTCATTAATTGGATGGTTGAACTTGTGAGGAAGAGATTGCACAGCAAGATCAATTAAGTAGAGCAGTGCCTGCCATACAAACATTCTATTCTTTGACTCAGTATGCAAGAGAAGGAGATACCAGCACGTCGATATTTGAAATAGAACTTTTTCAATCTACCAAGCACAAGTAAAAATTACCAAAATATGCAAAAACCGGTTAGACTCAAATTTGAAAACTAGGAAAAACTTTTCGAAAATGGAACAAATGCATTTTTTTTTTTTTAGGCTTAAACGATTGAATTTAGTCGAAAGATAAGTGTGCATTGCACAATCCAGTTTTTTTACTCTCAAATTTAGGGTCTGTTTGGAATTACTTTTCCCACTCATTTAAGCCTAAAGATGCTTTGGGAAACAAAAATGCACCCATTCGCATATTCGGATAAACTTTTAGAAAACACTTTAGGGTTCCAAAAAAACTTTTTAGGTGAAATAGGTCCAGAGGTGTTTCAATCCAAATGTTATCGAGGAAAACATATTTGAGTTTTAATAAAAAAAAAATTCTCAATTTCCATCGTGTCTTTGTAATCAGAACTTCTGCGTCTGCTTCAGATTCTGCTCATGTTTCTGTCTAAACAGACATACATGCCTCTAAATGGAAGAGTACTTTATTTTCAAATTTATACAGTTTATAAATGTTGTTCATATAATTGCAACTGTAATGTTCATTTACGAAAAATAGAAAATAAATAAAATATTGCAATTGTAGGGTCATTTACCAGGGGCATGTTTGCCCGAGTGGTATCACCACTCGCTCTCCAAGGGAGAGTGAGTGGGTTCGACTCCCCTTATGGAGGAGTCCTTGTAGGGTGGACAATCCCCTTCCCTGCTTCCTCTGTGGGTCTGGCCACAGTTCTTCTCAAAAAAAGGGTCATTCATTTGTTAGTTTTGACTTTCTTGGTGGTCTGTAATGCGAAGTTTGACTCTGACACCTAATGAACACAATCATACTGTTCGGGATTCTTTTTCAGGAATACAATAAAAAAATAAAAAAATAAAAGAAAGAAAGAAAAAAAAAAGTGTGACTGTATCCTGCTTACTCTTTACTCCCTCCATTCTAAATTAATTTAAAATTATTTACTCTTTACACCCACCCTTCATCCCCAAATTAACCCTAATCTCTATATCTCCACACCCACCACCTTGTTCAACCCAAACATTCATCTTCTACTCCTACCATTTTCTATCCGTTTTACTTCACTTTTATCTTTTAAGATGATCTTTAATCTTTGTTCCAGAGCCGGCCCTGAGATAATAAAAATTATCCGAGGCCTCAAGCGAATTTTCAAATGGGTCGAAAAAATGAGGCCTTTACACTAAGTTTATTGAAATTAGGAAGAAATTGGAAGAAAATAAGCCTAAAAATGATAAATTTCATTAAAAAATTAGGATGATTCCACTTACACATCTCCTTACCACTATAAGAAGTTTGGAGTCTCCAAGAACTTTCAAAAAGGAGATCTTGTGGAGTAGGTCTAGGATAATAATATGGCAGAGTTTATATAACATTTTATTTATCTCAGGTGGAGATTTAGAATTTTTTTTTTCTCTAAAATTATTTTCAGTGATTTGAAGTTTCTCCAAAAATTATCCTCTTAAGCCTAAAAATGATAAGTTTCATAAAAATTAGAAAGAAATTTGGAAAAAAAAAAATAGGCCTAAAAATGAGGCCTAAAATCTCGACTCCATGCGATTGCTTCGCCAAATTACCGCAGGGCCGACCTTGCTTTGTTTGGATCGTAAATCTGAGCAAAGAAATCAGTCTATCTCTAGGTTCTACAAAACTAGCTTCGACATAATATACAAATCGATTAAGAAAAAAAAAATCCGTGGACTTTTGTATGTCAATTCTGGTCAAAAGAATGGAGTACAATGGTGATTTTGGAATTGTCCAATGAATAGAAAAGATCATCATGCTCAATAGAATACATATCAATGTATCTGTACATACATATACATATACAATAGAATACATATATATATTGAATACATACATACATATATTTATAGATATGTATAAACTTATCTGTAGGACTATATAAGTGTATGTATGTGTATATGTGTATACATATAAGTTAGGGTTTGTTGAGGTAGATGGGTGTAGAGTGTAACTTTTTAAAAATTCTTTTAATTGATTTTGCCTTAATATGTAATTTGACATCTGGATATAACTGTAATGAGAAAAATTCATTAAAAAGTGGGTGTATAAAGTAAAATAGGTGGGTACGGATATAATTTCTCAAAAAAATAAAAAAAATAAAAAATATAAATAATAATAATAATAATAATCAACAAAGAATATGTTATAAATATTACATATTTATGTGTGATTGCCCACATTTTGTATTAGGTTAGGAATTTAATTGTAAAGTGATAACTATTCATACACACCTAACTTACCCTATAAATAGGGAGCATATCAATGAGAAAAGCTTATTTGATTCTGGTATTACTTTTCTGCTTTCTCTTATTCTCTCTTTATTATAACATAATACGATTTATTATGAGACGGATAATAGTTGAATGGCAGAATACACACACAGATAGATGTGTATATGTGCGTGTGTTTATATATATATGCGTGTGTATGTGTGCACACACCAACATGTATTGGTACTTGAGCTGCAGCTTACCCTCGCGGACTTCATGTTACAATGCTGGCCAAATGCGGGATTACAGAGTTAAAAACAGAGTATTTTTGCTCCGATTATTTTTGGTCCATCATTGCTTATTCAGTGTTTATTTTTGGTCCACCATTCCTTATTCAGTCTTTGCTAAATGATACGTGTCCCATTATGTACTATCAACATAATTACTGAAATGAAATACATGTCATCCAATGAAGACTTAAATGAACAATAGTAGACCAAAAATAAATGAGCAAAACAATGCTCAAGAGTTAAAAATATGACTCCATTTCGTTTGGGGTTTTAAAAATTAAGCAAAAGGAAACAAGAAAAAAGCGGGAAAAAAACACTATTTTTTATACTCCCTCCGTCCCTTTTTTTGAGGCCACCTTTGGGAACTCAACTTAGTAAGGGGACAAAAAGAATCTACACCTACTTTCCACAATTGCCCCTAATCATTGCAATAACTTTTTTAGTTTTGTCTTGGTGTAGATTTCAAAGAAGGGTAGTTTTGGAAAGTAAGTAAAAATTGTATGCCAATTTAGGAAAGTGGACACTAATTTTGAGACATTCCAAAATGAAATATAGGACTCAAAAAAAAGGGACGGAGGGAGTAGTATTTTTCTTTGTTTACACTTAAATAACATTAGGAATTTAGAAACTACGACTTTTCAGAATACAATGGGATTTAAAAAAAAATACTTATAAAATTCAAAATTTATAACCTTTTTTTTAGGGTGATGCTATTGCCACACCATCATTGAACTAGTACACTCCATAGTACCACTCTTAAAACATGTGGTACCATACATATCATGCATTGCATACATGATACCACATGCTCTGAGAGTGGTACCATGGAGTGCATTAGTTCAATGATGGAGTGGCAATAAAACCCTTCTATATTTCAATTTTACAATTTTCTTATTGAATAGAGCGAAGAAGAGTGTTTTTATAGTGTTTTTTTTAAAAAATTTTATTTACTCGCTAAATCCATCAATCAAAAGAGACTAGCTACATATTCATAATACTTCTACCTGGTATACTTCATTCGTCTTAATTTAAGAGGTTTTTATTTTATTTTGGAATGTTCTCTTTGAAAAATTAATATATTTTAAGGCTCTGGTCAATTCATGGATTTCATGAAGGTGGGAAGGGGAACAAGAAGGAAAATTAGCTTCCTCTAGTTTTCTTTCATCCTAAAAAATAAAAATAAAAATTAAAAATTAAAATACAATTGCAATTGCGATGTATGAGCAAATGAAGGGAATGACTTGCAACATTCAAATGTTTTAATTTATTTCTCAGCTTATTCTCTTTTGTTTCTTATTTTCTTAATCGTTTTCCTTATAAACCAAGCATAGGAAAATGCTTTGGCTAGCTCTATTGCCCGGCATAAATGGCTAATACCAGAGCAAAAATGTCGCTAAAAGTTTTAGCGATATTTTTTGCATTGACATTAATCATCGCTGCTTTGGCAATAGTATTACCCAAATGTTTTCTTCTACATTTTCTTTTCATTTCCTTCACAAAATTCAAGAACCAAACAACGCCCAAATAAGAATTTTTCCAAGTTTTTCATTTATTACATAATACTCACTTTTTAGGAAGCGTGACACTTAGATGTTTTTGAATTCAATAGAGAGCATTAGTAAAATTTGAAAATATTCATCACAATAGGCCTCATTTGATAAAATTTAAAATTAAGTACCGAAAGTTAAGTACTGAATTTTAAGTGTTGAAAATTTTAAACTAAGGGTGTGAAAGTCAACAAGTCAATTATTTTTCATGCAATCAGAATGCATTCAGTGAACTCTTTTAATAGAATTTTTCTACTTTACATTTCTAGTATGTTTTTGGTTACTTTTCCAATGTTAAGTGGTGAGCTCTTGTAAATTGTCAACCACACGAAGAAAAAAAAAAAAAGCAATTTTTTTTTTCAATGCTTTGTTGCGTTATCAAATATACCCAAATTTTTGCATATTACTGTTAGAACATGTAAAAAAAAATTGGAACAAAATTACTAGCCTCTTTAACATGTCATGGGCCGAGTCGCGGATCTCGCTTTCTATAAGACGTTTCGTGGCTTTGCCCGAAGTGTGCAAACAGTTCGTATATGCCACGCCATCCCCAGGATAAAACAACACATAATCACCACTGTCTCAATTTCTCTTACACATCGAGAAAACTGGTATACTAAATACCCTTTCTGATATATTGCTCGGAAACAAAAATTGGAACGTACGCTCTCTTTAATTTTTGAAGACAAGAATCACAAAATGAGTTTGCTCTCTTTCTCAAACTTGATGAACTCACAAAATTTTTTCAAGTTGAAAAACCCATCCACCTAGCTCTATACATATGTATATATATATATCGTATATATATCATATATATGATATATATATATATATAAATATTTATGGAGAGGATCTAAAGTGAATTGGGTTGAGTGAACTTATCCAGTGAACTAGATTTTAAGCCCAAAAGAATCCGCGGGTTGTCCCGCTAACCTGCCCGCCCTGATGATCCACGAGTTCTTTTAGGCTTACAATCCAGTTCACTGAGTAAGTTCACTCAACCCAATTAACTTTAGATCCTCTCCCTATACGTGTATATATATATATATATATAATATTAATAGAACCAATGATTGCACAAGTTACACCATGACATAATGTGTCATTATTATTACATTTTAACAGTATACTAACGTTCTTGTGAACGCTGAACAAAAAAAAAAACATTCTTGTGAACGATTCTTTAACAAATTATAAAGGTTTTTCTTTAATTCTATTTTATTTAAGTGAAATTAAAACATTGAGTCACTTCCAAAAGACATCTCCACTTTTCTATGATCTCTCTACCACTGCTTTGAAGAGCATTAAAATTTGTAAATTAACATTTTTATTAAAATACTTCAACAATTTCTAAACAAGTGCAACTACTGATGGCACTGCAAATGATCTTCAAAACAAAGTCTTAAATCCATTAGCTAACCAAGAGCTGATTACAAACCATTTTAGGTGTTCCCTTCTTTCTTTCACTATACAAGTTGATCTAATCTTCTGGACCTTCACTTGATGAAGAACCTCTTCAATCAATCACTTGGCAGACTACTCCGTAGTATTTACTTTCACCAATACTGTAAGAAGTTAATTTCTGCTGTTTTACCTCTTAGAAAGGACATGCATATATTATATATATATATATATATATATATAAAATAAATAATCAGCTTCCACCCTCAGATATGCTCTGTAATGCAGGTTGCCATGCTCTTGATTTTGCAGCACCACAGTTAGCTGGTGTTGTCCTTGGTTGATGCCTTTCATGTTTTTTCACCTGCAATTTTTTTATATCTATAAGGATGTGTCCCAATCTTTACTCTTTTTAAAATGATCTAATTTTCTTTGATTTTTTCAACGTATTTAAAGATACATTATATTAGTACGTACAACTTTTATTCCAAAATATTGTAGGTTAACAGCAAGTCAGCAAAACATGCACTTGAAAGTGTTTCTATCTCTACTCCTATTTCATCAATTTTTCTTTTTCTTTTTCTTTTTCTTCTCTACATATTTACAGTACTTTATCAATTCTTTTTCATTTCCTCTTTCTTCTCTATGTATTTACAGTACTTTATCAACTTTGATACATGTAGTGGAATTAGCCGGAAGAAAACATGTAATTTCCATTCCCAAAGGAACATCATTAGGGTCATAATTTTGGGTTGTGATTATTAATTAGAAGACTTTCAATTTGTAAACGCGTGTAACTCAAGGAGAATTGTTAACAGCATCCCAAAACATGCCAGAATGGACCGTGTGGTCAGGTGAGCAAGTGCCCCACAAAAAAATTAGATCTGAAAAACAATTTTTCGATCACACTACAGTTTACTTAGTTTCCTACAAATGATCTATTCCGTTATATTATTTTTTGCATGTCATTAGCTATCATCTTCAAATGACATGCATTTATAAGTTAGACATTCGGTAAAGAGTCCCTCATATTGAAATGTTTGAGTTTAGAGCACAACACGTTTTTAATTTTGGTCAAAAGTCCTGATTATTAAAACTTAATCAAATCAAATCCTTATGATACAAAATTTCAAATAACTAGTGATGTGGAATTTTTTTATTGACGGACCATTTACTATAATGAAAAAAGGGGTTCGACCTATGCCCGAAAAACTCTTATAGTACATTTGACTAAAATCCCCTTAATAAATTGATGATCCCAAAATGAAACTAAGATGCTTTTAAGCCTAAAAGTAAAATCACAAAAAATATTCTCCTTTCTTTTTCTTTTGTGATATTTTTTCTTGAATTGTATGTGTTTGAGCTGTTAATCAACAATAAACAGTACAAAATGGAACTTATATCGAGATTGAGATTCAATATATATATATATATGTATATATATATGTAGAACTTGATGATAATAGCCTTTATATGTATATAATAGAAATCTCACCTGATTGGTTTTCTCTAATTCAGATCTTCTGCTTGTTATCTCAAATCCTGAATCCAATTGCTTCTTCTTCATCTTTGCACACTTTTTCGCCCACAAACCTTTCACTACCTCTGCCAAAACAGCAAAACCCACATAAAAACTTGTATTTAATTTCACAGAACTAATTCCATAAAAAAAAAAAAAAAAAAAAAACCACAATCCATTTTAATTTTACAAATTTGATCATATAACAAACCTTGAGTGGTGAAGAGTCTGTAAACTTGCCCAAGGACAAGAGTGTCCGTTGGCCGGAGAAGCTTAATACGCGTAATTCTAACGGAATTGGCGGCTGCGGCGGCAGAGGTGGTGGTGAGGAGAAGAGCAACATAGTGGTCAGGGTTCATTTTCATGACCTCATTAGCAGTTACAGGCCAATACAGGTTGTCTACTCTGCCACATGGGTGTTGTATCACTAGAGTTGCATTATCAACGGCTTGGCAATTCCCCATCTCTCTCTCTCTCTCTCTCTCTCTCTCTCTCTCTCTCTCTCTCTCTTCAGTTTTCAAAGGGCAAGGGAAGAAGGAATGAGGTGAGGCATAGCAACAGTATATATATAGGCACCATCCACCACTTATCTACTGGGGTAATGAGTAATGACTCCCAAATGCGCACAACTCCTGCAAAAAGTTACTGCATTTTGTCACACTCCCAATTGATTGTGATTAGTTATTATGTGGTTCAGGACCACCAGTGGCGGAGGAATCTCGGTCAGGGGCTATGTATAGGAGCTTAGAGTCATACCGGGATCAGGGGTAGCGCCCCCGCAGCCAATTTTTTGGAATCTACTTGTAATTAGGCAAATATATTACATATAATAAGTTTTTGTTTTTTTTATTTGTTTTTTCAAATTTTAGGAGAATGAAGTATAATTGGGCTAACAATATACATATAAAATCCTTTTTTTTTTTAAGCCTAACTAATATTTTTTGGGGGCTATATGATAAGTTTACTTATGTTGGGGGGACAAAGCTTAATAAAATCTAAAAATTTTTAAAATACAAGTATAAAAATATAATTTTCCAAAAGCTGGGGTGGCAGTTATCCGCCACTGAGGATCAGGAGCAAGTATTCAATATCACGTTGATATCATGTTGTAGGTATTAATTACTACAGTATTACACCAATACACATGGGATTGTGCTTGTGCGATCTCATTTATTCCTTAAAATTTGGATTGACATGGTTTTAATAGTGACCTCTTATTGATTTGTGACACCATGCATGTAAGTAAAATAATCGTTATAACGATTATTTTTACCCGAACCACCACCTCATACGAGTGAAGTGGTGATCCGCTCCAATGAAAGAGATACGAAGAAGGAAACGACTTGGGCCCCTTTCCTTTGGTACATTTTTTTGTAATTGTTTTAAAATGTGATTGGTCCATGCGTTCAAGTGGAGGGGCGAAGGTAAGGTGGGGCCAAGGTGGGCCCAAGCCCCGGCCCCCTAAAATTTAGGAAGTTAAAATTTTAGCTTAAGTATGTAGGATATTTCCTTTTAGGCCCCCCTTCACAAAAAAAAAAAAAAAAAACACACTAATAAGGGAACAAAGTAAAATAAAATAAAATCAAATCAAATCTAAACATAATTATGTATAGATAGACTCCAAAATAATCCTCCATAAGTATAGAAAGGGTCTGGTTTCCAATTCTTACATATTATTCTTCACATAAAATCAATTTCACACATAATTATGTAAAATTAAACCCAAAAAAAATCGCCAATAAGCATAAGTATGGCTTGGTTTCTAATTATACACATTAAGCCAATTTTATACATAGTTATGTATAAGTAGACCTAAAAAAAGGCTTCGGGAGAGCTGTCCCCAAACTCCAGTTTAGCTTAAGCCCCCCTAACAAAAATTTCTGGCTCCACGATTCAAGTGTGCCTATCTAGCACATTTGTGACACGCATATGTACCAACAATATCTTAGAACAGGGTACCAAATTGTACACTCCTATCACTCCATCACTTATATGAAATGGTGATCCGGAGTTTAACATTAATTCCTTGGAAAACATGAAGGAGGGTTGTGATTTGTGAGGGTCCAACCACACGCAGACACACACTACTTCTGGTGAAAAACAGAAAGGAAAAAAAAAACGTAAGTGGGTGTCGCATGTGAAAGGTTTTTTTTTTTTTTGGTAATTGGGGGTGTTCGGGCCAGCTTGCGCGCACCTCGACTAATCCTCCGAGGTCTGGAGGCGCCGGGTGAATACTCCAGTGGCCACGCTCCCCATGACTCGAACACTAAATATTTTGGATAGTACACCCAAGAAGCTTACCACTTGACCACAAGGGACTTGGTTAAGCGTGTGAAAGGTTGGGGCCCCTAATTGACATTCATTGGTTACAATTAAAACGTGCTTTGCAAAGGAAAAATGCAATTTGAATTTGGATGTTTCATGTCAAAAGGCGTCTCAGATATGTTTGGTAGTCAAGAAAAATGGCATGCTTTTTTTTTTCTTTTTTTTTTTTTCTGTTTTTTCTTGGTGTGGGTCAAAAAACAGGGCATGCTCCGAAGTGCTTTTTTGAAAGGGAAAAAACAAGAAGCTAACAGCAGAAAGCCAAAAAGAGGACAAATAGAAGAAAGATTGCTCTTTTGGCTAGTAAATATGTTGGTACAAAATTTGAAAAGAAAAAAATTCTTTAGGCTTAGTTTGATTTACAAATGTTTTTTTTTTTTTTTAAAGCACAAAGAAAACTCTTTCTCAAGTAATTTTTTTTATTTTTAGTCTTTTCTTTCATGCTTAAATGCCACTAACACAAATCATAATTTTGTGAAAACTCAAGAAAATAGTAAAGAAAATGACACATTTTAAAAAACTCTACTTACCTCCACTCTATTTTCTTTTCTTTCCTATTTTATTTTATCCCGTGAATCTTGACCCATTTTAAACGTACACACGTAATTAGTTGCAAACATCGTATATCAATTAGGTCCAAGTGTTTGACACATGTGAACTCGAGACTAATTTGATAAAGAAACATTTTGGTTTTTTTTTTTTTTTAAAGTCAGGGGCAGCCAACTATTTATAACCAGCTATTTTCTCAAATATTTGAGAAATTTAAAGGTTCTTTAAGGGTACTACATTGCAGTCTTACGCAGTACTTTGTAGACAATAAAAGGCGAATCTTTTGGATTGTGCGACTTATCTGGATGCAAGAGAGGTTCTACTATTTGTGGGTCCTAAAATGTGTATCCCGCACAAAAGACCCACTGCACTCCAAAATTCCAAATTAATTGTAGAATCGTCACAAAGGACTGCAACGACGGGGTATCCTAATATTTACAATAAATTAAACTGATCTCCCCTAAGATTTTTTTTATTATGTAACACTCACCTCCCGTTCGTTAGTCACAGACTCACAGTCAATTGACACTTAACTTTATGGTTAATTTTTTTTTTTTTAAATGACTACTTTATCCTAACTAAAGTTTAAAAAAATAAATAATCAAAAAGTATTTTTTTTTTCACACCTCTCAGTTTTAAGTGCATATTTAAGGGCAAAATTTTCATTTAATGACATTATATTCTATTTCAAGGGCAAATCGGTACCTTTACATAAAGAGCATTACTACACCCACACACTTTTCTACAAACTTTTTGACACTCAACTTTAAATGCATGTACCTTGTGTTGTGTAAGTGGTGCACAGAAAAGTATATAAAATTCAAACAACACTAGGTACATATATTTAAAGTATAGTGTGTCAAAAAGTGTGTAAAAAAGTGTGTACGCCTAGCATTATTGTTACATAAAACTTAGAACCATTGGCGTTTTCACCTTTGATAAGGAATGTCATTGTAATTTTTGAAACTACGAGGGAGGTGCATGTAACTACGACATCGAGGGACGTAAGTGTAATAATTTACCCTAATGTTCAAACCCCCAAAACAAAACACACCCACACACCCACAACCCCCCTCCTCAAATTTTCCCCTAATATTTATGAATTTGGCAAGATGCATGGTTAAAATTAAAATCTTTTGGTAGGTGATTGAAGTACACACGGGGAATGATCACTGTAGTTCATTCCACCCAATGAGTCAATGACTGATCCAAGCTCAATTATCATGAGAAGGGGGACCATGATAAAGCTTTCATGCTTGGTTGTTGGATTTTGAAACAAATAACTGATACAGATCATGCGGTTCCCTTACAAACCCAAAAGAAGAGAACACACACAATCAAGTGCTGGGACCCAATAATCTCGCAACTGTTGTTTTTGTCTTCTAATCAGACGACTGACAAGTCATGGTGCTCCACTTTCCCTCTGTCATCACTTCCATGATTTTTATCACACATGCATCTTATTTATATATTAGTAACAAAAAAAAAAAAAAAAAACTCTAAAAGCAGATTAGTCCAACAACATAGGTTTTGTTATTCATTTTGAGTAATTATAAACCATCTCACTTCGATGAGATGGCCAGGGCACCTCTCCCTAATGGGGTGGTTGTGGGTTCTAACCTCCTTAAGGAAAAGTAAGGAAGACAATTTCTTTAAAGTGGGATATGACCCCCCCCTTGGTATGCGTGTGTTACTAACACTAACAACTAACCCCACTCATGTCACAGAGGTAGTTCGTTTCTGAGACACAAACCCAAAAAAAAAAAAAAAAAAAAAAAAGATAATGATATGCTTTTTGGTTTAAAAATGTTTTGTCAATTGTATGTGGTATCACCGACCACTGTCTCACCATGTGCATGTTACCACTATTAAGTTTAGGGATGGCAATGGGGTGGATTTCTCCGGTTCCCCGTCCCGCCCCTAATAGGCAGGGTATGGGGGTGGTTAAATCGGGGTAGGGGCGGGTATGGAAAAATTTTCTTAAACCCGAGTCGGGGTCGGGTTAGGGGCAAATCCTCCGAACCCGCCCTGATTATACTTAGAATTTACATTAATACCATCATTAGTTTTGAGTATTACCTAAAACTCTCTTACTATAAATACCATGTAATGCAGTTAGGGCTTTAATTGACTTATTTCTTTCTTCAGATTGATTCAAGAGAACAAGACGGCGCTCTCTCAAGAATCTCATCTGAATATCTGATATGAGATTCTCAACTTTGAAGGAAACCCTAACCCATCTCATCCCTTACCTTCGAAAACCCTCTCTCATCTCATCTATTCACTGTTTTTTCTTGTGAGTGTGTGCAGTAGTGGATGCGTGAGTGTGTGCGGTAGTGAGTCAGTAAGTGTGTGCATGAGTATGTGCGGCAGTGTGAGTGTGTGCGGCAGTGTGCATGAATGTGTGAGTATGTTGTGCTGTTGTGCAGTGTGTGCGTGAGTTTTCCAAATTGATTTTCACCCTCTATTGGTCCGTTTGCAGGTCAAGTTCACAAAAATTATCCTTTCTTTGCTTAAACTTGTTACTTTGTAGTCTATGCTTACTTTGCCTTTAAAAATTGCAGATAGATACAAGACATCATTTTTATGTGGTGGAGCATTTATTGATTTGGATTTGGGGGAAAACCAGTTCAGAGCATTCTTTGATTTGGACTAATCGGCGTGGGGCGGCGCGGGGCCGAGTTCCCCGTATGCAGTCGGGGTCAGGGTCGGGATTGGGAGGAGGTCCCCCTAAGGGCGGGGCGGGGCGGGGCGTGTTCGGGGTCAGGGTTAATCTAACCGGGGCGGGGGCGGGGTATGGGGCCCCGTCCCATACCCACCTGTTGTTATCCCTAATTAAGTTGCTTGACAATCAAATTTGGGCAACATAGCTTTTTCTTTTTATTATCTAAATACCTTGGGTAATGCTTTCTTTCCTGATTTAAATTTTATATGTAATTCTAAAATGCTTAACAGTTGTACAACATGTAGTGATATTGGCATCAAATTTAGAGAATATTACTACATGTGATCGATACAATTGTTAAAACATTTGAGAACTAAATTTAGAATTCAACTTTGGGAGCATAGCTTTATTCAAATAGTTTCTGAGAAATTATTGTGTTGTCCTACTGTCATTTTTCGAACGGAATTACCGATACTGTTTTATCATAATAGGACAGAGACAAATCTTACGTAGGTGCACCGACCACTATATTTTTCAGACAGAGTCACTGTCCCCACCATATTGCATAAATGACATGGTGGTCCGGACTAGTAAACGAAAGTCATGTAATTAAAAAGTCACTATCTTCAACGTTATTGCACAGGTCAATAGTTTAGTGTTTTTCCTTAGATTTTTTTTGATATGTCGTAAAAAAAAATTAAGTTTGAGACGGTTCATCAATTCTCACATGCTTTTGCGGCACCCAATCCCCAGTTTACCACATAGGAATATTATCGGAAATGTTAGATGCACAAAAAAAGTGCACAACGAAATGCACAACCAGTTTAAAATTGTTGGACTTTGTGCTGAAAAGTTTGTACACACAAAAAGACAAAAAAAAAAGAAATGTACAACTTTTTCAGCACGAGGTCCAACAAATTAAAACAGATTGTGCATTTCGTTGTACACTTTTTTTGTGTATCTAGCATTACTCGAATATTAGTTGCTACACTTTTGGGGAGCACACTATAGAATCCTTGGTTGGGTTGAATAAGAATAATTAGAGTGGGATCCTTTTTAACTTTGGTTACATAAAATAGATTTTATGAGTTTTCTTCGACTACGATGCTAATTTTATGGGTATCTTGAGGCCAAGTTTGGATTCCTTTGACCGGATTGAACAAATAATATTGTTGTAATTAATTAAACTTAGGATTAATAAATTAACCTTATCTTTCATGGATTAATTTGTAGTCATGTTCAAGACTATTTAGTTAGAATGTATTAATTGTCTCGTGCCACATTGGCTTCCCAAACGCTAAGCTTTTTTTTTTTTAAAATTAAAATGGAGTTATGGACCAATTCCCTATTTAATATTCCTCCACAACACACGTGGCATGAGAGTATTATGTAGCATGCTGACATAGTATACTATATCCAATACGAGTAAATTGTTTATGTGGAGCCCACTCCCCTACATACGAGAAATAATTTACCAAGCCGCCACACTATGTCAGCGTGATGACATGGTGTGACATTCCAATCAAATAGTTCCTATTTCATGTAGCCTAATATATATGTTGGTTATGACAAGTGGTTGTCCTCTGTACTTTCGTGGTCATTACTCCACTATTTGTGATGTGTCCTCTATTCTTTGAGGGCACGTGTGAATGGAGAGTCACACCTCATCAACTTATGATACAATGGTCCTATTATTTGTGAGTATTGAGGCATTGATTCCACCCAAAAATACCATCTTTCATTAATTGCGAGGTACTTCATCAGTACGTGGTATCCTAAAAGTACCTAAAAATTTCTACTCATCTCTAGAGTCCCACTTGGATAAATTAAAGCAGTTATTTTATAGTGAGTTTCCCAAAATTGCAGCAAGCAATGTTTTGACTTGGGAGTAATGCTATGGACACAACACATTGCACAACACAAAGTATAACATAGTTTTAAATGCTTGTATCCTGTGCTGTGTAAGTGGTGCATAGAAAAGTATGAAAAATTCAAATAGAACAGAGTACAAGACATTTAAAGCCCTGTTGTACTTTGTGTTGTGCTTTGTATTGTGCCTATTACATTACTCTTTGACTTGGTAAGTAAGGATTGGGAGCCACAAAAGCATGGGAGAACGACTGATCCGTGCCAAATTCAATCTATCCTAAAATGTATTGATTCACTTGTATGACACTTGTACTTATCGACCAATCACACTTTAAAATAGTATCAAAAAGAAAAGAAAAAAAAAATGCACAAATAAAAAGGATTTAATTAAGGCTTAGTTTGGCCCCCACGTGGCTTTTTAAAAGGAGCTTATGAAATTTATTACTAAGTTCTTTGATAATTTTATACAAGTGACACTCTACTCTTCAAAAAGACATCATGAAACCAAAAAAACAACTTTGAGCTTTTAAAAGCTCAATTCTAGAGCTTTTAAAAGCTCCCTCTAAAAAAGCCTTAAGTTCAATTTTTGCAAAGGTCATAAACTAATTACCAAATAAATTAACATAAAATTATACTTTAAAAAAGAAAAAACCAACTATATGGGGGTCAAACTAAGCCAAAGTCGCTTCCACACTCAAAAATAAACACAATAACTTATAGAAAATACTTTTGCTCACCCAAAATTTGGTACACCAATACTCACCCAAGCATCCCATTGGCCAATGCAGTGGGGCCCAGGATTAAACAATATTAAACAACATTTGTTTAATCATGGGCCCTACTGCATTGACCAATAGAATACTTGGGTGAGCATTAGTGTACCAAATTTTGGGTGAGCAAAAATGCTCTCTAACTTATATATGTGCAATAAAACTAACGATGGTGACTTTATTGTGCCACGTAGCTTTTTACTACATCATCAATAGAAGGTGGTGGTGGAATAATTTCTTCTTCTGCAGAGCCTATATCATTTTTCACTTTTGAGGAAAACTCTTCGGTACAATTAAGTGGTTTGGTTGTAAATACAACCAAACCACTTGCCACGTGTCATGTTTCTATTAGTTGTTCAGACCACTTTTTTGACTTTTCAGGGAGCATTAATTAAAGTGTAAGGGAGCATTAATTGAGGAGTAACCGGTTATAATGGTATTCTTATCTTCTAGCTTATGTTTGTTCCTTTCTAATATTTGATTATTCCTCCCTCACTAGCTTTAGTTCTTGTAGTTTATATTTATTCCTTCTTAATAACTTATTATTCCGTCATCACTAAACTTTCTGGTCTTGAAACAGTTATTTATGAACAGGAAACAGAACTAAGTGATCATGAAACAAGTTGTTGTGTTCAAGGAATTAATAGTTATGATTTAGGAACAAAACTTGTGAATTATGGGACTAATACTCAGTGATCATGGAACAAATATTTATGATCAATGATCAATGGTTATGATTAAGGAACAAAATTTGTGAAATCTGGAACTAAACTCAGTGGTCCTGGGAACAAATATTTATGATAAAGAAACCAGTATTCATTTTTAAGAAATAAAATTCGTTGAAATCTAGAACTAAAACTTAGTTTAAGAAGAAAAAAAAAAAGGGCACCAAACATTATGGTATTTGGAACAATAATTTATGAACAAGAAACAGAACTAAGTGATCCTGGAACAAATATTTATGATCAACAATCAATAATTATGATAAAGGAACAAAATTTGTGAAATCTAGAACTAAATTCAGTGGTCCTGGGAACAAATATTTATGATAAAGGAACCAATATTTATTATAAAGGAACAAAATTCGTTGAAATCTGGAACGAAGACTTAGTTAATGAAAAAAAGTCCTAAACATTCTGGTCTTTGGAACAATTACTTATGAACAACAAACAAATTTAAGTGATCTTGGAACAAGTTGTGTTCAAAGAATAAAGAGTTATGATTAAGGAACAAAACTTGTGAATTATGAGCCTAAGACTCAATGATCATGAAACAAGTATTTATGATCAACAATCAATAAATATGACAAAGGAACCAAAGTTGTGAAATGTGGAACTAAAATTAAAAGAGAAAGGAACAAAAAATTATGAGCATAGAACAAAAATATATAAGAGTGGAACTAATAAATAGGACAAAGGAACAAAAATTGTGAAATGTGGAATTAAAACTAAAAAAGAAGAAACAAAAAATTATGAGCATGGAACAAAAATATATGAGAGTGGGAAACAAATAAATATGACAAAGGGACAAATTATTAAATATGACAAATGAACAAAAGTTGTGAAAAGTGGAACTAAACTAAATGACAAAACAACAAAATATTATGAGTATGGAACAAAAATAAATGAGAGCGGAACTAATAAATATGACAAAGGAACAAAAATTGTGAAATGTGAAACTAAAACTAATTCAGAAATGAACAAAAAATTATGAGCGTGTAACAAAAATCTATGAGAGTGAAACAAATAAATGTTACAACGGAACAAAAGTTTTGAAATGTAGAACTAAAACTAAATGACAAAGAAATAAAAAAAAAATTATAAGCATGGGCCAAAAAGTGCCGGAAGTAAGGGTCGGTGCCCAGTTCTTCCAAAGACGTGAAGTAAGGGATGATTTTAGTGTAAATAGTAAAGTAAAGAGTTAGTAAGTCAGGAGTTAGAACAAGTATATGAGACTGGAACAAATAAATATGACAAAGCAACAGAAGTAGTGAAAAGTGGAACTAAAACCAAATGAAAAAGGAACAAAAAATTATGAACGTGGAACAAAAATTTATGAGACTGAAACTAATAAATATGACAAATGAACAAAAGTAGTGAAAAAGTGGACTTAAAACCAAATGAGAAAGGAACAAAAAATTATAATTGTGGAACAAAAATATATGAGACAGGAATTAATAAATATGACATAGGAACAAAATTTAAAAAGTGTGAAACTAAAACTAAATTCTGAGTTGAAATATAGTATTAAAGATCTCAAGGCAACTTATGCCCTTATTACAAAACACAATACTAAATTCTGACAACAGAAAATAGAAGCTATAATCTATCTATATCTTCAGCTGGCGTACGCATCGCAATCAGTATAATAGGCTTCTCCAGTGTCTCCTACACCAGTAGCCCCATCTCCTGTATATCCTTCCTCCGAGTAGTATCCATCATTAAAAGGTTCCCTACTTACATTACCAGCAACACGATAGTTTGGACGGGGAATGTCCAGGCATAAAGGCAGTAAACTTTACGAAAGCTGAGTGAGTAAAAACTTACACAGTATCATCGGTATAAAGTAATTACTAGTTATGAAGGTCATAAGATATAGTTCTACTAATAATACCTTTCTCTGATTTAATCATGCATTAGTCGATTTCTTACGTCTTGTATACGAGAATAACAACATTGACTCATTGATGAAAAGACAACTCCTGGATACACGAATGTTCTGTCTACTGCATGTACGATATTCGCAATCCACCGCACGTCATAGATGCCACGTCATATGACAAATGAACAAAAGTTGTGAAAAGTGGAACTACAATTAAGTGATCCTAGAACTAATATTTATGGTAAAGAAACAAATAGTTATGATCAAGGAATAAAAGTTGTGAAATGTGGAACTAAAACATAGTGGTCATGGAACTACACTTTCTGGTCATGGAACAAATATTTATGGGGAATGAACAAAACCAAGTGATTCTAGAACAAATATTTACGATCAAGTAACAAAAGTTGTAAAATGTGAAATTAGAACTTAGTGATCCTGGAATAAATATTTATGGTCAAAGAACATATATTTATGATAAAGGAACAAAAGTAGTGAATTCTAGAACTAAAACTTGATCAAAAGAACTAAACTTTATGAAAAGGGAATAAAACAAAGTGATCCACTTTTCAAATCAAAAGTAATAATAATAATAATAATGAAGTCGAAGATGACCTTGTCTTTCTTTTGAGAACCACCTTTGAGATATAAAATTTGAGAAGGGGAGAATTTTATAGTGGTATATTGTTATTAAAGGTGGTCTCATTGCGAAATGTGTTGAGAACCACATTTGAGATACAAAATTTGAGAAGCATAGGATTGCTTCCAATGAAAATTAATTGGGTCCACTACTATATGTGATCTAAACACATATGTGATTAAAAAAAAAAAAATTTTGCTCACCCTAAAATTGCTCACCCATTGCTTACCCAACTCTTCCATTGGTTAATGGCTTAATGCAGTGGGACCGATGATTAAATAAGGATTAATTAATGATAAAAAGTTATAATTTCCACTGTATTAACCTGTGGGAGAGTTGGGTGAGCAATTATAAGTGAGCAAAATTCGACTGAAATTTTTTTTTGGGAAAGATGAAATTAATCAAAAGAAAGAAGAGAAAATAAAAGGACAAAAAAAAAGACGAATACAACACAAAAGAATGGTTGAATAAAGTCTTGTTTGGGACCGGCCACAAAGAGTGGGGAATTGGTGACCGGCTGAAGAGGTAAGAGGAAAGGAGTGGGGCGCTTGTTGCAAAACCACACAGTGGTTTTCTTTTAAATTCTGAAAAGTTGATGGACGGTTGGGATGAATCTCCCTCATGATCCAGTGGTTGTGGCTGTTTGGCTGTACATACAACCAAACTGCCAGTACGTACCAAAGAGGGCTCCCACTTTTGAAGCCCCACGGTTCAGAGATCGATAAAGCTCAAAAGGCACATACCATTTTCTTCAATATCTATTACGTGCTATATCTTTCGGTGTTGTCAAGTGAACTAGGCTTTTGGAAAAAAAAACTCTATACAATGGAACACTCAATCCACTTAGGATTGCTTGGTGCTTAAACTAGACCCGCTCCAACAAATATGTGGGCGATCCGAATGTCCACAATTAATCTTACACTTCTCATATCAAAATGTGTTTTGAGTGTGCATTATGCATATTATATGTATAATAGTGCAGTGTGCTCCAAACAAGATTGTTATTACGTTGGATAAATATCATTTAGACCTCTTGAGTTTAGCTTTAATTACACTTAGACCCCATCAAATACACCAACTGAGATTTGAAGCGCATATCACCTAAACCCCCTCCGTCAATTCACCATTAAAATATTGATGGACTGACATAAATAAAAATAAAACATACCCCTGAAAGTTTGATCCTTGTGTCATTTTAGTCCCTCTAGGTCAATTTGATCCTTACAATTTTAAATTGAAGCAATTTGATCCAAATGCCCCCAATTCTGTGAGAAAAATTGACAGAATTTACCCACTGTTAGGCACAATAATGCTAATAAGCAGGGAGATTGGTGGTGTTCCATTTTTTGCCTTAAAAAGTGTGACAATGGATAGTAAGTGAATAAATTCTGTCAATTTTTCTCATAGAATTGAACATTTGGATCAAATTGCTTCAAATTAAAACTCTAAGGCCGAAATTGACACAATTGAAATTATAAAGACTAAAGTGACACAAGGACCAAACTTTCAGGGGTATTTTTTGTATTTATTTATGTCAATCCATTATTTTTTTAACGATGGATTGACGGAAGGGGTCTAGGTGATAAGCGCTTCAAACCTCAGGCGATGTAAGTAATATTACCAAAACATGAAGAGTCAAAGTGTGATTAGAGCAAACCTCAAGTGTTCTAGGTGATATATATCCTATTTCATAAGATGCCATCGTGGCTAAGGCAAGTGATAAATTAAGAGAAACAACAAAATCTTTTGGAGATTTCGCAACCCTTGTAAGTGACAAATTTAGCCATTGGCTCAATCTTCCTCCCCTAATATAAATTAAAAAAAAAAAAAAAAAAAAGAACTAAGAAGTATGAAATTTGTATCTAAAAGTAAGAGTAATGCTAAAAACATCTAAAATAATCAACTATAAGTAACCAAGTGACATCGACAACTAAAACTCGTTAATTACAAAACAAAATCACAAATTTTGATAATGAATTCCAAAATTATCGTTGACACCTCGGTAGGTAAACAGATCGTTCAAATCCAGCAAACTAGCTGCCATTCCACTGGCTAATTTGCCTAGCTAGCTAGCTAAATTCTTTTCTCTTTACAAATCTCAGTGATCAAATTTTGTCAATTACATGACACAAATCTCAATCATCAACGAAATGACAACTAAAAGCGATCCCAACGACAATAGGCATTAGCTAGATAAATTGCCAATTTTTCTAGTTGAATAGTGAGAAGGTTAGTCAATATTTTTAACTTCACTCTAATCATGCTAGCCAAAATGGCCAACCATTATTTATTTTCCTACATTTTACACACTCTAACCATATATTTCAACCTTCATGAAAGTATTTTTTGGCTCATCCAGAGGGTAATAGACATTTTGCCAAACAAAATTTTGATTTGGCATTTTGCCTAGTTTGATGCCTAATCCGTTAGCGATCAATTTTAAGGACTTCTCTAGCTAGGCATTTCAGTTGTTAAAAGGTGATGGCTCGTCGGTTAGAGTTGCTCTAACTACTTGTGTTTTTTTTTTATAAAAAGGACAGTTAGTGCAAATGATGAATGTATAAGATTTTTTAATATTAAGGACAATTTAAATTTATCATTAAAGATAAGTCCTCTCCTTATTTCTTAGAATGAAATATGTCACCTCATCTTCATCATCTAACTCTAACCACCATTACCACCACCCCCACCATTTCCGGCGACCACCCCACCACCTCCGGCACCTAAAACAATAAGTGAAATTTCACATGTTATAGCCAAAGTTAAGTGAAATTTCACTTGATATAGAAAAAAAAAAAAAAGAAAAAAAAAGAGGAGTGAAATTTCACTTAATAATTGTAAAATCTGCAACTAACGTGGAGATGGCCGAATCTAATTTGAGCTCGTCGGAGATGGCCGGATCTGGTTTGAGCTCTTCAGATATTGTCGGATATGGTTCGAACTCATTGGAGATGGCCGAATGTGGTGGCTGCAACAATGGAGGTAGTGGTGGTGGTGACGGCCGGGGATAGTGACCGTGGTGGTTGGCGATGACTCGCGATCGTGGAGGTGGTGGTGGTGGCGGCAGATCGATCGTAGTGAAGGCAGGCGCAGATCTCAGAGAGAGAGAGAAAGAGAGAGAATATTTAGTCTAGGGATGTTTACAAAATATAAGTTTCAACTAGAGGGACTTTTTAACAAACTAATAAATCTTTTGGACCCTAAATTCTTAAGAGTCACTTTGAGGAATTTTTCACAAATTCCACCCCCCCCCCAAAAAAAAATAATAATAATAAAAATAAAAAATAACTAAAAAATAAAACAAAACAAACAAGCAACAACAACAACAGCGTCAGCAAAATATTAAAATAAAGTGGCTAGGTAGAACGGGGAATGTACTCAAAATTCATTGCCATGAAGTGACTAGCTAAAGTAACAAAGCGGAGTTTTTAGCTATGTAGATAAATCATGCACACAAGCATGGAGTTGGGTTTAGGTCACTTACCTAGCGGAATATAGCCTGACGGATCGATGTTCGGCGTTGTTATGAGCCCGACG
The DNA here is from genome assembly GCA_033977485.1 of Hydrangea macrophylla. NCBI lineage: Eukaryota > Viridiplantae > Streptophyta > Magnoliopsida > Cornales > Hydrangeaceae > Hydrangea > Hydrangea macrophylla. The sequence goes on along the minus strand of CM066985.1, from coordinate 108,874,633 downwards.
AAAAACCCCACCTATATCTGCTCCTTCAAGCCTCTGTGTACCATCTTGTCCTTTGCATAGGTCGTAGAAGACGCTACTGGAACAATCCCCTTGACAATCGCGCGCTAAATCCCAAGGCACCGTTGGTGATGGCCTTAGAGAGAGAGAACCGTAGAGAGAGAGAGAGAGAGAGAGAGAGAGAGAGAGAGAGAGAGAGAGAGAGAGAGAGGGGAAAGGGAGAGAGGAGGCTGCCCTAAAAACATTAGGAAGAGAGAGTGTTTTATGTGATATATATGTGTATATATATAGGCACACAAACCCTACTAGGATTAGGACTCCAAAACCCAAAGCTTGGTGCCTAAGCAAGGCATCTTTGGACCCGATCCAACAACATGTGGTGCCCGTATGACCCTCAATATTTCCTACATCTCCCACTTACCCATATAGGGCTAGTACTAAAACCAATCTCTCAGACAATGGGACTTCTCAACTCTTCATATGGGAAATAGAACATGCGACCTTACGAAAAGAAAATACAGCGACATGAGTGTAATGCCAAATCATCACCACAACCAACAAGACATATCACTCGGAAGCTTCTCGTATATGCCTTAAATGATTCAACCACACCGAACACAACATTCTCAATCCCTCGGTGAAAAGAAGTTGTACCACCTCAATGTAATGTACTCATGACATATCAGTAACAAAATACGATTGTTGTAGGCCTGCTAATGAGTCACAAAAACATGGTGTGTTATTCAATGGTCTTCCTTGAGCCCACATGTCAATCCGACTAACTTGATCGCTTACCCAGACACACCCTATAGAACACAATTATCTCTTCGTCCTAGGAAACATGCTAAAGTAGCCACTTCGTAAAGGCAACCAGTTTGTAGGATAACCAATGTCTTGGATATGCTACGTGGCTCACACAGCAATGAAGAGGAATCCATTCACTGTTGCACAGTCGATCGCAAAAGCATATACAATATGAAATGTATGCTATGGCGTTCTTCCATAAAAATGGTCATGTCACTTTGTGTTTGGAAAAACAAGTAATGCCATACGAATTTTAGTCTACACGTTATACAAAATGTCTAACTTGAGTTTTCCAGCACAGTCACCCCTCCTAGCGTCCGTCTGAAAACTCATATTCGGCTGTAAATAAGCTACATAGAGTCGTGAGATCTCTCTATGTTCGACCAAATATAAAGGTCTCATCTTAGCTCCATCTAAGGCGATATATAGAAATAATAAGAGTTTATATCTAGCTCGATGTTCTTATACTATGTAGATATAAGTGTTCAAGCTCGCTTTCTAAGCGCTATGGACACGCATGTCCCAGCTAGCTATCTAAGCACCATGAACACAAATGTCTCATCTTGCTCGCCATCTAAGTGCCATGAACACACATGTCCTAGTTCGCTATCTCGGCGCCAAGGTGAATCATCTGTGTGAGCAGGTCAATTCAAGCCCGATGACATATTAGAAATGTGCATTCATTCCATTCATATAACAAATATATATGTATGAAAACCAACTAGTTTATTATTAACTGATAATAAAAAAACCTGAATAACAATGTCAATAACACAATGAAGTGTCTAAGCACATCAAATCCCCAGGTGGAGACAACTTCCCTTTGCGCAAACCAATGTCCATGTGCTAGAATGGTTTTTGAGATCTTTTGCATATGCTCAGGCTTACGTGCTATCACCGTAGATGAGCACAACCTCATCACTATGAGGTAAAGAACTTAGCCACTGCAAAAACTCTTCAACCAAAACGGCTTCTCGAACAGCTGGTAAGCATACCACAAATTATGCTTCCATTGCGGACATCATAAGGTAAGGTCTACAATCCTACGAACACATCACAAGATACTCTTCACTACTCTCTAGTGATAGGACCAGGGTTACTTCAACAACGACTAATTAAACCAACCGCATAGCAAACATCTGACTGAGTATACATATATGCATACTTTAGATTCCCTATTACAGACGCATATGGCAAACTAGACATGTGTTTCCTCTTCTCATTATTCTTAAGACATTGATCGATGGTCAAGGTGAGTCCAAAAAAAATGGGATGTCAATGGGTTTATAGCTCTTCATGTGAAAAATGTTCAAGAACCCTCGAGAGAAGCTTGTAAGAACTATCTCTCACAATCTAAACTCCCAACACATAGTTGACATCATGATTCGTGTCCAATATTGCATTCTTAACTTCATGATTTTACCCTTATTGAACACAAATTATAACTTATATTGGGAGATTTAATAGATAAATTGTGCTTTTGATTGTTCTTGTTGTTAGTCTCCTTGAGCTAATAAAGATCTCTTTCTTGTAGATTATGCAAGCTTGGGTGAAGTGAAACCTAACCCTTGTAGCATTCATATAGTAAAAAGGGGAAAAGAAGAAATTTCAGGAATGGCGGATCGATCCGCCCTTTTGAGGGGATCGATCCACGTGTTTCTTAAGGAACTACTATCAGTTTCAAAAAGAGCGGATTGATCCGCCATTGAGAAGGGATCGATCCGCGATCTTCCGATGACATTTTGCAACAATGAGCCTGAAATGGATCAATCCAGCTAGAAGAGCGGATCGATCCACATCTTCCCAAAAAACCAGGCGGATCGATCCGGCCCAAAGAAGGGATCGATCTGCGGCTGCTGTGTTTTGCCCCCTTTTTATTTACAAGTTTGCCATTATGTGGGTTTTGTATAAATAGAAAAAGATAGGGTTTTTGATATAGAACATATCTTGTGTTTTTCTCCCAACATTCTTCTTCTTCTCTCATTTTTGGGAACCCAAGTCCATTTCTTCTTTATTTGTATAAACTCAAAGCTTGGATTGAAGTTTTAATGGCTAGGTATATTTTCTATCTCTTCTCTTTTGATGATATTGGTATGCTTTCTATTATTAGTTAGATTTACTTAGGTTGTGGGTCATGAACTCTTAGATTTAGTGTTGTAGCATTTCTAGGGTTCATTTGTGTAGGATTCAAAACTAGGGGCTTCATCTTCTTTGTATTGCATTTTTTATTGTCAAAACTTAGACTTTGAATCCTACCTTATGTATTTCATATGGAATATTATTTAACCTTGTGTTTGCACTCCATGTGCTTGATAAATATTGTGTGTGGGATTTATAACTCGGGGTCTTCATCTTTGATGTCAAGCATCTTTGATTGTTCAAACTCTTGGGTTTTAAATACCATCTTTTGAAGGCTTTATAGGTGATTTGTCCACCAAGTAGATTAGTTAGTATAGGGTGGACAAATCATTCGGATTAGAAGCCATAGAGGCTTCATCTTGTATGTCATGCATCCTTGATAGTCAAACGTTAGCTTCAAATCCGTTTCTATGAAAATTTCAAAGCTTCCTTCATCTTTCACATAGATGCACTCCTTACGTTTGATAATATGCCACAATGAAGTGTTACCTTAGAATGTGCTTGAAACACTAGTCCATTTCATCTTGTTATGACCCAAGATGGGGGGGAATGATCCCAACCTATTGCTTTTTAGATTAGAATTTATTTCCCATTTTCTCCTCCAAAAACCAAACTAAAAGCCGCAAGACGCAAAGTCATTTTTATTCCTTTTCATCATCTTTTCTTACTTCTTTCTTTTGAGCATCATAATTAGTTACTAAACTTCCCAAACGTTGTTCTTTTATCAATCCCTGTGGACTCGACACCCTACTTCCAACATACTATGTTTTTAATAGGGTTAAATAAGAACTTGATTTTGATAACATCATATCACCCATATCCTCAGTTTTAAATTGAGAGGATAACCACTCTCAAGTGGCGACAATGGAACTCATCTCATTCCCTGCTAGAAGAATGTCATCAACATGCAAAGAATTAGAACACTTTTCTTGGACCATTTAATGTATACACATTGTACCACTGCTTAGACGATTGCTAGCTTGAGATAATAAATAGAACGTTTGAGACAGCATACTTTTGCGCTCGTTCCCTTTGGTCACAAAACCAATGGGATGATCCAAATTTATCTTTTCGTCTTGTTCTCCATTGAAAAAAACATATTAATCATCCAAATAAAAAAGTTCTAAAATTAAAAGTGTGACAATTGCTAGGATAAGACGAATGGAGTCAGATCTCACCCTTGGGAGAACATGTTTCCATGGTCTATACCTCTCTAGGTACAAATGATCGCCACAAGGCGCGCCTAATACTTGTCAATTGAACCATCTGCCTTGCGTTAGATTTTGAAAACACACTTGTCTCCAATAGTCTTATGCACAGGTAGAATATCAACTAACTCCAAGACCTTATTCGCGTCCATAGAGCTCATCTCATTTGGTATAGCAACTATCCACCCAGCTTCAGCAGATGAGAAAAAATGCTTCATCAAAAGAAGCAGGCTCATCCTCATCTACTTGTGCACACATTTCCACACATAAAAATGTCTCCCCCAATTAGAAACAGCAATAGTGAACTTTTTCCTCATCACCTACAGTGTAATACTTGAGAATCTTGAGTGCCTAGCAGTGCACTCCCAATATTTGGTACACTCCCACTAGAGTCTAGCAGCGTACTCCCACTCAGTTGGAGTCTAGTACCATTTTACAGCGATTACTGTTAGTGGATGTGGAATCTAAATCTCCCCATCCTCGCATAAAGATGGTATGTTGTCTTCAACATTCTCTAAATCATAGAGGTCTTAGTATTACCAACTTGGGGAAGTCATTCTCAAAATCATGTGACACCATTTCTGTCACTCCTATACCCGGTAGTTCATTATATGGAACATAGCCTTTCGAGCTATTAGTATATCTTATAAAGATACACTTTCTAGCTCTTAGGCATAGTTTCTCACACTTATGAGAGGTATAGTGAACATTTTCTCCTGAGCCCCACGGTCGTAAAATACTCCAAAATGAACTTTTCGCCTTTCCATAGCTCATAAGGGGGTACTAAGGAATTGACTGAGAAGAGGCACTCTAGTATGTAAGCAACAATCAATAGTACATCCCCAAAAACAACATTGGGAGGTTGACTTGAGCATCGTAGTCCTAGCTATATCTAGGAATGTCATATTCCTTTTTTTTGCAACACCATATTGTTGTGGAGTTTCCAGAATAGGAAGTTGTTTGTGTTCCCCTTTTTCCTCACACAGTTCCCTGAACTGATTAGAAAAGTACTCACGATCCTCATATCGCGCAAAATTATCTATAAAAGTGAGAAAATGAGAGGTGCCATGACGTGCCTGTAACAATCTGCATTTTCATTTAATTCATTATGGTTGTATTGCCTTATTTAAATTCAATTTTCATTGTCTGCTGTTATTTGAAATTTAATCCTCATGTTCTAAATTGCATTACTGGTTTTATTTCATATTAAAATTCTCGTTGGGGTCAAACTATAAATTTTATAAATCTAGTGATACCAATGTTGGATTTCAAAACTGTATGTTAAAACAGTGAAAACATTTACTTTTGACTCAACTGTATTTTTATAAAACCAGAAAATTATTTTCTACGTTAAAATGAATTTTCTGTATTTTGTGGTGATCACCGCACCGCGAAAATACCAGTTTATGTTCAAAACTGTCCGCGACGCGTGGGGATTCCACAGATTTTAGAATTGACGTAAAGCAAGACATGACTATTGCTTTATATCCATTAATACTTCTAATGATTGTTAGGGCTTAATTAGTTTGGGAATGCATTTTTGGTGAGTATTACTTTGTAACCATGAGCTTGACTCCCAAACACACTCCACTTGACCACTATATACCTAACTTGGCCCTTTGATCAACTGTAGAGTTGATATAAACTATATACGTATGTATATGCCTGTATATTTGGTAATTAGTTAATTTCAAAATCAAACCAATTGTTGAGTGAAGAGAAAAATACTTGGCCTCCAAGTTCCTCCATTATTTCTCTTTATAAGCCTAGCACAACACTCACAATCTGGAGAATGCAAGTTTCAGAGGAATTAGAAGTAAGAGCAGAGAGTTAATATAGAAATTTGATAGAGAGAGGAAGCTTGAAGAACTCAATCCCCATAGCCATAACTTGACCTTGGGTTGCTCAAATCTTAACTCTTTCTCAACAATTCTCCAATCCTTATCACCAGTGAGTATTTAGAACTCACCTTGAATATAATTCACATCTTAATTTTCTGTTGGTATAGCTCGAGTTATATATCACATTGATAATTTTACGTTTAAATTTCAAAGCTTAGAAACATGAATTTTTCAAACTTTACCAAAATCTATTTTTAGAGATGATTTTGATAGATTATAGTATATAGAAGCTTCGATTCAAGTATTAGAGCCTACATTATTCGTATCACGACGTATATTAAAAACAAGATTTTCGTCGTCTCTCGGTTTTTCATAAAATTCAAGAGCTATGGATCGATTCATGTTAAATTGAATTTATATTCGTAATCCTCGCGGAAAAACGAAGAATTTCATCTATTGCATGTCAGGTGTTCTGTCCGAATTGAAAATGGGTCAAAAATACCCTAAAATTTCTGAAACATGGGTGTTTTTAGGAGGAAGACGAAGTCTCTGCCTAAATTCGCGCGTGCGATTGGGCGAGCGAGGGTCGCGCTAGCTGCCCGGGCGCGAGATCCCTGTAGATTTTGACAGTTGGAAAACTTTTATAGAAAAACAAAAATTGGGCATATCGCGCGAGCGGCCCGCGCGAGCGACCCACCGCGCGCGACCTGGTAGTTTCTGGTTTTTGTCTATTTTCTGCTAAGGGACTGTTTGGATTGACATTTAAAGGTGGTTAAGGGTCTGTTTGGGAGTTTCATTAAATTAAAATCCTATTTATTAAGTCTAGATTATAAATGTGATGAATTACGACTTATCTATCCTCGTATGCGCGTTGTTCCTATATTTTAATGATTTACACTTCTGTACAAAGTCATATGGCATACATGTGGGGTCAAGTGTACATGCATGATATCTGAGTGGTCTGTGTAAAAAGAGTATGTGGTTGAGATTGAGTTGTGGACACTCCCTAGTAATTGTGTACCAAAGTGTGATGTGTTGAGATTGCGGCTAGAGTATCTTTGAAATGCGACGGTGACAAAACTGGACACTCCTTGGTGCCCATGGTAGCGCTAAAGTGTGTGACGCCGACTCTAACATTCCCTAGCACCCATGGTAGTGCTAAAGTGTGGCCTACTGGACATGGTATGGTCAAAGTATGAGGCATTGGACGCTCCCTGGTACCCCGTACTAAAGTGTGAGGCAAACTGGACACTCCCTGGTACCCTTGTACTAAAGTGTGGTCATCTTAGTGTTTCAAAGATACTGGAGTGAGAGAGTTGGGTGTTGTGTTGACGAGAGAAAAGAGTCGATAAGATGAGATTGGTTGCATTGTTCCCATACACTGTCACATGTGTTATGAATTAAAGTTTATTAATGTTATCCTTACTATTTTATTATGTGAATCCATTGCTATATTGATAACCTATTGAAAAAAAATGAAACTGGGAATTGGAAATTAGTAAATGAGTATGTTTTACATTCGAGCATATGTTTTTAATACTCACCAGCTTCAATAAGCTCACGGCATTGATGCGCCCGGGACATTCGTGTCTAGGCTTTTCAGGTTATGAGCATGATGGACCATATGACTATGAGAACTGAGAACAACTATCAAAGAAGAAACTGTTTATTTATTATTATATGTTTTAAGTCATAAACTGAATTTGTAATAAGGATAACTGTAATAGATAATAAATATTATTTTGTTTCAAGACGGTTTGTGCCTTTAGTAACCCCGTGATGTAATGATTAGTAAGTTGGTGAAATTTTGTAAGCCTTGATTGTTCTACTCTGATTCATATTAATATATACCATTCGACGTTGGGACAGAATCGATCCTTCAAACTGTCGCGACCTACAGGGTCCATAAAGGAAATTAAACGCTTTCCATATTTATGCTACGTCGGGGCGTGACAGTGCCTTTACAATTGTAGGTCCACAGATATCTGAATGAACTAGCTCTTATGCTACAGTAGCTCTAATAGCCTCTCTAAAAGACTTTCGGCATACTTTGCCAACTAAACAAGACTCACACATAAGTAGTTCAACCTTAGCGAGTGGATCCAAAAGGGCTTCTCGAGCTAATCAAGTCCAGCATGCATGGCATGTCTTAGAATAAATGAATAACAGAGGAAACTATAATTAATAAAAATAATTCTTTAGTTATCCCTAGATAATCATATCCTGGTAATACTACCACCCAAAAACATCCATCCTATTACCACCGAATTTAGAAAAACACCTTCAACTGCGCTCTTCCACTCGTTAGCCTTGGGCGCCAACTTGCTAGCCCCACGGTGCCTCTTGGCCAGTGTACTCTTACCATTTCATTTAGGCCCACTGGAATTGTGCTTACTTTCACTTATGGAAGTTGTGGTCAGGAGTCTAGCTACACGGTTCCGCCTTACCTTTTGGTGCTCCATATTTAGCTCAACATGTCGGGAAATGTCAACAAAAAAAAATTTTAACATTTCCGTTGTGGATCATGATTTGTTTTCTGTAGACCCGCAAATCAGGCAAAGAACTAATCACAGCCCGAAACTGTAGTTCGCCAGTAAAGATGTTCCCAGTAATCTGAAATCACAGATCATACCTGACATCGACCTTAGATGTTCAGTCATCGTGTACTTGGAATGCTTTCTTTACTTTCCTGAAATTCATAACTAGATACTCAATCTAGTAGTGAACGTGCCACCGAAAACAAATTCAACCTGATCTAACAATACTTTGGCTATTGGGTAGTACATATACTTCCCAACAAGATCATGGTGCATGCTGCTTATCACAAAGCGCGTGCTATAATCCTTCTCAAGCCAAGTGTCATAGGCTTTCAAAGTTATAATGAAATTGGGTCGGAGGCCCATTATTCGGTTCAATGGGTTAGACTATAGAATAAGTCTAAAGCCCATAAGCTCTTACTTATTCTGTAGGTATGTTACTTTGCAGTGCCATAGTACAAAAGTTAGTCCCTTTAAAATTGTTATCTTCTGTAAAGATCAACAAGGTGTGGTTTGATACATTTGAGACACATGCATAAGGGATTGACATTATTATTTGCACATTTCATACATTTGTTTTAAAATCCAATTACAAATAAATTTTTCCCATTTTCTAATTTAAGACAAAAAAATTTGCTATTTCTCATTATCAAATCTCAATTTTGTAAGTTAAGAAAAACCTTTTATAATTGATTTTTCTAAACAAACATCAATTAGGTGGTACAATTACCTATCTAAGATCATCCACAATGATATAAAAGTGCGTCATACAACAAAAGTGCGCATGGACCTCCACATGAGTCTGAATTGACAACTTAGAGCTTATGCTAAGATATTCAAGTGTATGATGTATGAACAAAGAAAATCATCCCTTTACAAATATGTTTTTCCCATACAAGAAATAAAACACTCTTCTTCACATTACATTTACAGCCCATAAAAAAATAGGGATGCTTTGTTCATATACATATACAAGAACAACCTTAAACATACATCGTGAGAACATAAGCTTTATAAATTGTCAATTATTGTCTATTCATTTAAGCCAGATTAAAATATATATTAATCGCATACTTTAAGCACTCATGCGGTCTTATTATAAAATGAATGAACTCATCATTCACTCCATTTAAGGAGGAGGATTAGAGGTCTCAGGTCATCCAATGACAAACAACAGTAATTAAACATGACCTATAATGCAATAACTCTCTAAAAAAAAATAAAATGTGCAATAAAATAATTATTGCATATCCCGTATAGCCCCCATAAGATAAGTAAAATCAATGAAAAGTCCTGGATTTTTCACTAATTTTAACACAATTTTGAGTCTTAAAACATATTTTAAAACCAATTCATTAAGGGCTTTTAAATTAATAAATTAATTTAAAACCTCATGGAAAATTTAATTAACTGAAAAACTGTTTTTTATTATAAAAGAATTTCCAGAATTTTATCAAGGCTCAAAAAACATTTTGAATCAATTTTAACAAATAAATTGATCTAGTTAAACGAAATAAACTATGAGCAATTAAATTCCCTAAAAATGCAAAAATTTCAAGGAATTTATTTTTCAAGGATTTTGAGTGGTCTAATATGGTGTTTTAATACCCCAAATTAATTTCAAAAATTAATAGTCTATTTTGGCTATTTTAAGCAATCCAAAAAAAAAAATGCCCATAAGTATAAATATTTTGCTCTAAAATACCAAAACAAAAATGGGATAATTCACTAAAATTTTCTCATGTCTCCAATCAGTGTATAAAAACACTATTTATTAAATTCAAGAATTAGCAACTTCTTTTGTTATATTTTAAGCAATTAATATCGTGTACTTAACACAATATATGCTCTAAAATATTTCACAAAGAGCGAGAAAGTTCACTAAAAAAAAATTTCTCAAGCTACCACTAGTGTTCTAAACACATTCTGTTAATTCCTTGAACTAATCATCAATAAAAATATTTTAAGCAATTTCATACATGTATAAAAACAAATGATTATATGCTCTAAAATATTAATATGATTTAGATAATTTACCAAAACTATCTATTGGTCCCACAAAATTTTATATGGTCTCAAAACAGTGTCCCTTATGCCCCTTATTAATTACAAAAATTAATAATGTATTTTGGTTACTTTAAGCAATTAAATAAATGCCCAAAAACATAAATTACATGCTCTAAAATACCAAAACTACATGATAATTTACACAAAAATTACCTTAGAGTCCCTTACACTATACTAAACACTAATAATTTAAAAAAAATTAATTTTCATTTTTTAAGCAATTAAAAACACATGTAAAACATATCTTTTATGCTCTAAAATACCAAAAATAATGAAATAATTTATCATAAAAACAATTTCTGGTCCCACTCAGTGTCCATAATATAGGAAAAATAAAAAATAAAAAAAAAATTTAATTTTTCATTTATTCCCGAATTTTAAAGTAATTAAAACATATTTAAACTATTAAAAACTTAGTTTTTAATCACAGAAACTGTTTTAAATACATAATAATTAAATAATTTTTTGGAATATTTAATAAAAATATATTACAATACTATAGGCCAAGTACCCACACTCGCCGGAGTGGGGTCCATACCACCACCAGCGTCGCCACATGCGCGACACGCGCTGTTGGCGTGCGTGGGGGTAGTATGGACTGGTCACCTTCTTCCCCAAATCAACCCTAAAAAACGCAGAACAAGAGCTGTGGGGCAGGAGGGGGGGGGGGGGGGGGGCTATGTTTGCAGGCTTATTCCCGATACGTTACTCAGCCAAAAACCTTGAGTCTTATACCATTTGAAAGCTCTCATGGCACAGATGAGGATTATACCAAAAAATAGTGGGATTGGATGTCAAAATCATCCTGAAAATTGGATCAAAGTTGACAAAAAATTTTGGATTTTATAGACCCAGAAATTAGGGTTTGAGATTTGTTCCGCATTTGAGATAATCAAGTCATGGGACTTCATGGAGGGATTCTAGGAACCATATGGGACACAACCATGTAAAAAATTTGCCCCCTATTGGAGTTTTGTATTAGACCCACTTCAAATTCGATTTTTCAATGTTTATGTAAAAACTTGGAATCCATTAATGGTGGATTCATTTTTGGGCATATACGGGCGAACAACAACCTATTTGCTCTGATACCAATGTAGATAAATTATGCACACAAGCATGGAGTCGGGTTTAGGTCACTTGCCTAGCGGAAATCGCCTGACAAATCGACGTTAGGCGTTGTTACGAGCCCGACAAAAAGCCCCATCTACAGCTGCTCCTTCGAGCCTCCGTGTACCATCTTGTCCTTTGCATAGGTCATAGAAGACGCTACCGGAGCAATCCCCATGATAGTCACGCGCTAAATTCCAAGGCATCATTGGTGATGGTCTTAGAGAGAGAAAATAGTAGATAGATAAAGAGAGAGAGAGAGAGAGAGAGAGAGAGAGAGAGAGAGAGAGGAGGAGGCTGCCCTAAAAACATTAGGAAGAGAGAGTGTTTTTGTCACGACCCATCCCACTACGCATCGAAATAGGACACGTAGCATGCCATCAAGGCTTATCCAGTTCCTTTAAAGTAATTTAGCAGCGAAAAACGTAAGTAAAATCTATTAAAATCAGAGTTATAAAAAAAAGTTTTGTCCATTTGAAATACTTAAAGAAACAATTCATCTTTGAAGACAGGGATCCTGTCGACTGTATCGCGAACCCAGTCGACTGGAGATCTAAAGCAAAAAGTTTAAAAAAAACCCCACAACCCGGTCCAGTCGATTGTGTCGGGGACTCAGTCAACTGTAAATGTCCGATCAACTGGTATACTATTCCAGCAGAAAGTGGTGTCCTGGGGCATGATCCAGTCGATTGTTTTATCGAACTAATCGACTGATCCGCTATCACATCAAGCAGTGTTTGGGTTATTCACAGTGATCCAGTCGACTGAAGTGAAAACCAGTCGACTGATCAGCCTCAGCATACTATGGATTCTGAAGAAATTCAAGCTACACTCTTCCGATTCAAAACCAACACAACCCCAACGATATTACTACGGTTTAAAACATAAATACAGGAGTTTGAATACAGGATTAGAGTACCACCAACTAATTCCCAAGGTTCCAATACAATATATTACAAATTCCTAATCCTTATACAAGTTTAGGATTAAAACAAAAGTATGAAGAAGTGTGATTCCCCTGGCATTTCTCGACCTCACTCCTCATGGTTCTTCTTGTCTTTCTTTTTACCTGCAATAGAGTAAATCTCCACTGCTTAGCTATATGCTGAGTGCACAAGTTCTAACATATGCAATATATGATAAAACATGCTCTAATCTCACAATTCATACAAATAGTCTCTAGGGAGAAAGATACGCATTCATCCGGTAGCGGCAAGTCCAAATCTTAAACCGTGATGCCAATGGCAAGTCCAAGTCTATCAACCAATGCATCCCCAAGTGCCATGGAAAGTCCAAGTCTATCAACCATGCACAGTAGCCGTCGCTACTAAATTCTCAAACATCGAGAAGCTTACTCCGACATGAATTTGTATAAGACTCCCCTTTAACCCACATAGACAACTCAATGTGCTCGCGTAAAAGTAGACATGCTTTTCACATTTAATCGTGTGCATAATTAATGGGCCTAAGATTAACACATGGACTCTGCCTAGATCACAATTTCGTAGTCGAAATTTAAAACATGTAAATTCCTATATTTCATAGGTTAGAACTTCATACCTAGTGCGATTTCCTCCAAACTTTGAAGGATCGACTAGAGGGCTGATTAATCGTCGGATCTTGAATTTGAGGTGATTCTTACAAGTTTTACTGGGTTTTCCCAAAAGTTTAGAAATTCGATTCTTACAAAAGTTTTCCAAACATGGCTTAAGTGGTATCAAAATGTGATCTTACCTCCACGAGTTCAAATCTCAAATCTGGAGAAAATCTGACGGACGAAAGGTCGCCGATCGTCGTCGCAAAGCCCGTAGGATTAAATCCCCTTTTCTCTCTCCTCTCTCGAGATATTATATGAGTTTTGTGAGAAATGACAACTCACCCTCATCTATTTATAGGCAAACTCTTCGGGAATCGCGTTTACCTCCCTGCAAGTTTTTCAAACTTCTAATTAATCCATGAAACATCTCATACGTCCATTTTATGTCTTTACGAGTGAAAATTTTAAATTACAAAAGTTTTCGACTAAGTCTCGTTTAGGTCCAAAATTACGTCCGAAAACTAAATTCTGTGAAATCTCTACACAATCTACCTTTTATTTAACGTGTCACTCATGTTCTCACACAGTTCTCAAAATGCTATACAATAATATCAAAATTACCAAAAAATTATACTACACAAGTATAATTCACTATTCACAAAAATACCAAAAAGTCAAATAACATTTCAATCACATAAATGCCATTTAACCGTGCCAATGCAAAATGAACTTTCAAGTTCCCGTGTCTTTCTGACACCTCATCGTTGACTCACAGTCAACTCCATCTCAATTATTAATAACATTAGTAATTTCACAAAGTCTCAAGTTATGCGATTTAAACCATGAAATTTTTGGAATGGCTGTGACAACTCTCCCCTCCAAAAAGGAAGTTTGTCCCGAAACTTATACCTCATACGTCGAACAGGTACGGATACTCGTTCCTTATGTTCCCATGTAGCTCTTCAACCGTGTGACTACGCCACAGTATTTTTACCATTAGAATTGTCTTAGTCCTCAAGAGTTGCTCTTTTCAATCTAGAATCTCCATAGGTTGTTCCACATAAGTCATGTCTTCCTGAATCTGTAGTGGCTCAGGTACAATGATCTTACTCGTATCTGTCATACAACGTCTCAATATCAATACATGAAATACATTATGCACATGCTTCAATTCGGATGAAAGAGCTAATCGATAAGCCACCGGTCCTACTCTCTCTAGGATCTCAAAAGGTCCTATAAATCTTAGGTTAAGCTTTCTCTCTTTTTGAATTGTACAATGCCTTCGAAGGCGATACTCGCAGGTATACAAAGTAACCTACTTCAAATGTCATTGATCGCCATTTAGAGTCTGCATAGCTCTTGTAACGACTCTGAGCCACCTTAAGTCGGTCCTGAATCAGCTTTACCTTCTCAGTAGTCACCTATATTAACTCAGGTCCTAACAACTTTCTTTCTCCAACCACGGTCCAACAAACCGGTGATTGACACTTATGGTCATACAAAGCTTCATACGGTGCCATTCCAATACTTGACTGAAATCCGTTATTATACGTAAATTCAATCAACGGCAAGTGCTTCTCCCAGTCATTCCCAAAGTCTAATACACAAAGTCTAAGCATATCCTCTAGCGTCTGAATCATACGCTTTGACTATCCGTCGATCTGAGGATGAAATGCAGTACTGAAACTCAACTTCGTACCCATAGCATTTTGCAACCTTCTCCAAAACCTCGAGTGAAACTACTATCACGATCCGATATAATCACTGTTGGAACCCCGTGTAGTCTTACAATCTCTTTCACATACAACTCTGCTAACCTAGCGGGCTTAGTCGTCCTGATCGGTAGAAAATGCACTGACTTTGTTAATCGGTCAACTATCACCCAAATCTTATCATTCTTGTTGAACGATCATGGAAATCCAGAAACAAAGTTCATCGTAATCTTATCTCATTTCCACTCTGACATAGTTAATGGCTGTAGTAATCCTGCATGTACTTGTCTTTCTGCTTTAACCTGTTGACATGCCGAACACTCGAAAACGTACTTTGCCACTTCACGCTTCATACCTTTCCACCAAAAATTCTTTCACAAATTCTGGTACATCTTGTTACTTCCCGGGTGTACTGAATATCTAGTGTTGTGAGCTTCACCCAGAAGTCGCTCTTTCAAGTCCCTCACGTTCGATACACATAAACGATTTCCAAGCATCAATACCCCTTATTCCAACACAAAATCGGGTCATTTTCCCAAAGGTATCTCATCTCTCATTTTGCACAAGTAAACATCGTGAAACTGTTCCCTCTTGATCTCATCAAAAATTTCTGGGTATGCTATGATCGCCATCATTAAACCACCATGTGTCTCTGGAATCACATCCAACTCTAAACGTTCCATTTCCTTGACCAATTCATTTTGACCAGCTAGCTCGTCGGCTAAGTTTGGCATCTTCTAGCTTAATGCATTGGCTACTACATTAGCCTTTCCCGGTGATACTCTATCGAAAGATCGTAATCCTTCATCAACTCTAACCATCTTCTCTGTCTCATATTCAAATCCCTTTGGGTGAATAAGTATTTCAAGCTCTTGTGGTCCATAAATATCTCACAATTTTCCCCGTATAAATAGTATCTCTAAATCTTTAGGGCATGAATTACAGCGGCCAATTCTAAATCGTGAATCGGATAATTAACCTCATGTGTCTTTAACTGTCTAGACGCATAGGCAATCACCTTACACCTTGCATAAGCACACATCCCAACCCTTGATACGAAGCATCACTATAGATCACAAACCCCTCGATTCTGAATGGTATTGTCAAGATAGGTGCTCTCGTTAGTCGTGCCTTCAACTCTTGGAAACTGTCTTCACATTCTTGACTCCATTCAAGGGTAACCCCTTTCCTCATCAACCTTGTCATAGGTAATGAAATCTTCGAGAAGTGCTCAATAAAACGGCGGTAGTATCCCGCTAATCCTATGAAACTTCGGATTTCAGATACAGATGTCGGTCTTTGCTAACTAGACACAGCTTCTACTTTGTGAGGATCAACTGAAACTCCATTTTTGTCAATCACATGACCAAGAAAAGTAATGCTAGGTAGCCAAAATTCACATTTCTTGAATTTGCCAAACAATTGCTTTTCCCGCAATCTCTGAAGTATTAATCTCAAATGGTTCTCGTGTTCTATCTCACTTGGCAAATAAACAAGAATATCATCGATGAACACTATCACAAAATCATCCAAGTAGTCCTTAAAGACTCGGTTCATAAGATCCATGAATGCGGCTGGTGCATTAGTAACTCCGAATGGCATGACTGAGAACTTGTAGTGTCCGTAGCGCGTTCTGAAAGCTGTTTTCTCTACATCTTCTGCTTTTACTTTCAACTGATGATAACCCAATCTCAAATCTATCTTTGAAAATACTTGTGCTCCACTAAGTTGATCAAATAGATCGTCAATTCTCGGTAATGGATACTTGTTCTCAATTGTCAACTTATTTAGTTCTTGGTAATCAACATACACACGCATTGAACCGTCTTTCTTCTTCACAAATAACACTGGAGCTCCCCACGGTGATATACTAGGTCGAATAAAACCCTTGTCAAGTAATTCTTGTATTTGAACTTTTAGTTCTTTCAGTTTTACGGGTGCCATTCTATATGGTGCCTTGGATACAGGTCTTGCATCTGGCATAACTTTAATGGTAAACTCAATCTCTTTCTCAATCAGAACGTCTGACAAGTCATCTGGAAATACATCTGAATATTCTCGTACTATCAGAATATCTTCTACTCTTGGTTCGGTTGCTAAAACATCAGTCACTGAACATAAGAATCCTCTACATCCCTTCCTCAACAACTTACCCGCTCGGATAGTCGAAATCAAATACGGTGGCGGTATAACCCCACTCCCTTGAAAACAAAAGCTTCCATGTATCGGTGATTGAAAATTAACTTCTTTCCGCTCACAGTCTATGGTAGCTTGGTTAAAAGCTAACCAATCCATTCCTAATATCACATTAAAGTGATTCACAATGATAGGTATAAGGTCTACAGTCATCAACTTCTCACCGAGATGGATCTCCCAATTCTTGTACACCGTAGACGTTACTATTGATTTACTAAGGGGTACGACAATAGATAATTCAAATCCTAGTGGTGCCAATTTAACATTCAAATGTTCAACAAAGGCATGCAACACAAATGGATACATAGATCCTGAGTCAACAAGTATGCGTGCTAAATGCGAACATACAAGCACCATACCTGAGACCACTGTCTCTGAAGCAGCCATGTCTCCTGGGTTCATCTGGTATGCTCTCCCTTGACGTTGCTCTGTCCTTTGTCCCCCCATCATTAGACTGTGTAGGCTTTGACCCACTAGAGGCCATAGAACTAGCTCCTTACTAAGAATGCTTCCTCAGGCAATTTCTAGATTGATGTCCAACTATCCCACAGTCATAACATTTGTCCCTCGTATCTAGTGCCAAGCTAGCATTGTTCATTCTTGAGATTTACTCTGGAAATATGTCATAAAACATCGACCGGTATGTGGTCTATTATAAAGTGAACCCAATGGTATATTACTTGGTGTCCTCCTGAAATCACTGAAACTAGAACCAGAGCCTCGTTGAAACGGCCTCTTGAAAGATCCGCCTTGGTTCCTATCACCACCCTCATTCCCCGTTTTCTGTGTTGATTCTGCCTTGCCCTTTCTATTCCACTCTCGGCCACAAGCACCGTTTGTTGCACTGCTGCCACGGACGAGTGCTCGTAGGTTTTCACCCTCAAACAAATATTCTCCCTTAATCCTCCTTCAACTTTCCTTGCTCTATCTTCCTCGGTCAACACCGACCCTTTTTCAAATCAGCAAAGCATTATACTTTGAGGTGTATTCCGTTATAGTCATCTCCCTTTGCCGAAGATTATCAAATTCCCTCTTATTTGCATTGAGAGCAGCCCTTGGAAAGAATTGACGATTAAACTCTGCTTTAAATTCCTCCCAAGTTATCGGTGTTCCCTGATCTAGCATGTTCACCCACCAATTCTGGGCTCACCTCTAAGTATATCACTAGCGTTCTCAATCTTCTCCCTATCGGTCATCGGGATAGATCAAAATATTCTTTCCATATCCATAATCCAGTGTTCTGCTAGCGTCGTATCCGATGTCCCATGGAATTCTGTCGGTTTTTTCCTGGCAAATTGTTCAAATATTAATCTCATACCCCTATTCTCAGGCGCTGGTACCACGACTATCAGTGCTGGCTCAAATGGAGGTGTGGGAAGCAATCACTCTGCTATATTCTGTATCATATCCCCCATGTTTTTAATCATTTCGGTCATTTCATTCACACATCGGGTATGCGGTGATAAGTCACTGTTAGTCATGCTTACAATCCTGTAACTCTCAATGCATAAATACTATGCATGCACAACAATATTTATAACATGTATGTACAATAACATACATATGCATCAAACATCTCTATCATGTATGGATGCAATCTATAACATGTGCCAATTCACTCAACACTCCACTTGTCGTCGAACATTTCCAAAGTTTTATTACCTATAGCTCTGATACCAATAAATGTCACGACCCATCCTACTACGCGTGGAAATAGGACATATGGCACGCCATCAAGGCTTATCCTGTTTCTTTAAAGTAATTTAGCAGTGGAAAACATAAGTAAAATCTATTAAAATCAGAGTTATAAAAAAAGTTTTGTCCATTTGAACTACTTAAATAAACAATTCGTCTTTGAAGACAGGTATCTAGTCGACTGTATCGCGAACCCAGTCGACTGGAGATCTAAAGCAACAAGTTTAAAAAAAACTCCATAACCCGGTCCAGTCGACTATGTCGGGGACTCAGTCGACTGGTACCCAAATTTATCAGTCGACTGTAAATGTCCGGTCGATTGGGGTACTATTCCAACAGAAAGTGGTGTCCAGGGGCATGATCCAGTCGACTGTTTTATCGAACCAGTCGACTGATCCCCTATCACATCAAGTAGTGTTTTGGTTATTCACAATGATCCAGTCGACTGAAGTGAAAACCAGTCGACTGATCGGCCTTAGCATACTATGGATTCTGCAGAAATTCAAGCTACACTCTTCTGATTCAAAACCAACACAACCACAACGATATTACTACGGTTTAAAACATAAATATAGGAGTTTGAATACAGGATTACAGTACCACCAATTAATTCCCAAGGTTCCAATACAACATATTACAAATTCCTAATCCTTATACAAGTTTAGGATTAAAAAAAAGTATGAACAAGTGTGATTCCCCTGGCATTTCTCGACCTCACTCCTCACGGTTCTTCTTGTCTTTCTTTTTACCTGCAATGGAGTAAATCTCTACTGCTTAGCTATATGTTAAGTGCACAAGTTCTAACATATGCAATATATGATAAAACATGCTCTAATCTCACAATTCATACAAATAGTCTCTAGGGAAAAAGATACGCATTCATCCGGTAGCGGCAAGT
Source organism: Hydrangea macrophylla (assembly GCA_033977485.1). Classification (NCBI taxonomy): domain Eukaryota; kingdom Viridiplantae; phylum Streptophyta; class Magnoliopsida; order Cornales; family Hydrangeaceae; genus Hydrangea; species Hydrangea macrophylla. Next base: position 108,854,892 of record CM066985.1, on the reverse strand, counting down.
CCAAGTCTTAAACCGCGATGCCAATGGCAAGTCCAAGTCTATCAACCATTGCATCCCCAAGTGCCATGGCAAGTCCAAGTCTATCAACCATGTACTGTAGCCGTCGCTACTAAATTCTCAAACATCGAGAAGCTTACTTCGACATAAATTTGTATAAGACTCCCCTTTGACCCACATAGACAACTCAACGTGCTTGCATAAAAGTACACATGATTTTTACATTTAATCGCGTGCATAATTAACGGGCCTAAGATTAACACATGGATTCTGCCTGGATCACAATTTTGTAGTTGAAATTTAAAACATGTAAATTCCTATATTTCATAGGTTAGAACTTCATACCTCGTGCGATTTCCTCCAAACTTTGAAGGATCGACTAGAGGGCCAATTAATCGTCGGATCTCGAATTTGAGGTGATTCTTACAAGTTTTACTGGATTTTCCCCAAAAGTCTAGAAATTCAATTCTTACAAAAGTTTTCCAAACATGCCCTAAGTGGTATCAAAATGTAGATCTTACCTCCACGAGTTCAAATATCAAATCTGGAGAAAATCTGACGGACGAAAGGTCGCCGATCATCGTCACAAAGTCCGTAGGATCAAATCCCCTTTTTCTCTCTCCTCTCTCAAGATACTATATGAGTTTTGTGAGAAATGACAACTCACCCTCATCTATTTATAGGCAAACTCTTTGGGAATCGCGTTTACCTCCTCGCGAGTTTCTCAAACTTCTAATTAATCCATGAAATGTCGCACACGTCCATTTTATGTCTTTACGAGTGAAAATTTTAAATTACAAAAGTTTTCGACTAAGTCTCGTTTGGGTCCAAAATTACGTCCGAAAACTAAATTCTGTGGAATCTTTACACAATCTACCTTTTATTTAACGTGTCACTCACGTTCTCACACAGTTCTCAAAATGCTATACAACAATATCAAAATTACCAGAAATTATACCACACAAGTGTAATTCACTATTCATGAAAATACCAAAAAGTCAAATAACATTTCAATCACATAAATGCCATTTAATCGTGTCAATGCAAAATGAACTTTCAAGTTCTCGTGTCTTCTCTAACACCTCATCGTTGACTCACAGTCAACTCCATCTCAATTATTAATAACATTAATAATTTCACAAAGTCTCAAGTTATGCAATTTAAACCATAAAATTTTTGGAATGGATGTGACAGTTTTGTGTGATATATATGTGTATATATAGGCACACAAACCCTACTTGGCTTAGAACTCCAAAACCCAAAGTTTGGTGCCTAAACAAGGCCTCTTTGGACCCGGTCCAACAATATATGGGTGCCCGTATGACCTACAATATTTCTTACAAGCTAAAATAACTAGCATTATTGGAGATGCCATTTCACTTCATGTCAGTAGTTTACATTATGTGCAAGTTGCATGGGCTTTAGCGTAAGACTAATCATTTCGGGGTCCATACTTCATGCGAAAAAAAACCCTAAATAATTTTGAGCAAAAGCCACAAAAAATCCTCTCAAGATTTATGATCTTGATTCACATTAACGGAATGGTAAATTAGGATTCAATCATTGAGAAGGTCAAGATGTCATCAGCAAAGTTATAAAGGGGGAAAAATTTGATGTTTTAAAAAGTAAGGTGCCGAATATTCATATAGTGTATTTATAAGAAAAGATGAAATCACTGTTTTTGAGTTGTACGCAATGTTATGCTGAGTTATTCCTATGTTGTGCACGTTGTGCAAGCTTCTCAACAGCAACTTGCACAACATTAGGAGTAAGTATGCAAAAAGTTTGGAGAAACTCACGTGTACAATACTAATTAATAGGTCAGAATATATCTGGTCAAATTCATATCGCCACATCAACACGGAGACACTGGGTCAGTTAGAGAAGTTGCTTGGAATTCAGCTATCCTGGGTTGATCCGTCGATACTGCCCGCTCTGTGCCCACAGCTCGGGGTCACGAGGCAGATACCTACCCCAGTGGGTGTGGCCCAAGCTTACACCGTGGCTTGCTCTACAAGGTTGCTGGCACTCCCCTAACTTAGTCAGAAGATTAATTCGACCAGTTTCCTAAACTACTCGGGGAACCTCCATGATTTATGCTAGTCACATGTAATCAAGTTAGGTTTCCTAACTTAGCTAGTTACCTTGTACGAGTGGTCTCTTGCTGTTTGCAATAATTTCTGGTGTGGTGTGCGTTGGGCGTGCCAGAGTCCGTGTAGACTCAAATTGATGTGATTACCTAATCTGACTTCTAATTCAGCGATTTGTTATTAACAATAAAACAACAGAATGTGGGCTTTCTCTACTCTGATGCAAATTACAAATGGAAACTGCAAAAAGGCAAACTAAATACAACGATTCAGAATACCTCCATAGACATCATCTTCTCCATTGATTGAAAAGTGATTACAAATATTCAAAGCAACAAGCACTCTGGAACAAGAACTCACAGATCACTCAAGAACAAAAAAGAATTGTTATGAGGAGTCACTAAAAGTCTGCTGAGAGCAGAAGTGGCGTGTGTGTTAGCCCCCTTTCCAATGTTGCACCACCTGCCCTATTTATAGACTTGTTTGCACAACCGCTCATGTTAGTGGGGATCATGGGGTAGTGGGGTACGTGGCCCCTGGTTTCTAGGCATGTATCTGTTTCTGCTCCCACTATGTCCCATGATCAACTTCCATGAATTGTGTGATGATCCCACTTCTGCCATGTCCCTCTTTCAAGCAACTGCTTTCCATTCCAGCTCAGCATACTCTGAAGACCACGTTTTCATTCCTCATTCCTGCTTAACTTCCTACTATCTGAGTAGATCCATGACCGATTACGTTTCTCCCTGAGTAGCTTAATCTTTGCTGGTGATAGAAATCGGCCTTGTATTCAGTAGAAAGCCCACTCGCGTCTCTTGGTTTCTTTAGACCAATGTTGCCTTTTGACCTTTACTGATTCCCTAAAGTTATTATCCTACGAACTTGCCACTGCAGGATCGGTCATCGGCCTTGATCTGCTACCGCCGAGGTATATGCCCCTGATCCTTCCTGATATCGGCCTTGCCTTTTGGGACCGATATCTTTATTAGAGTCGTGTTCCTCTTACCGATACTAGGGCTCAACAGTCAAAAAATCGGTTGGGGTCGGTCAAATATGACCGATGCTAAGGCTATTGTTGGTGCTACTCTGCCACTAGCCACTTGTTAAACTGGGGTACTTGTCTTTTATCATCCTATCCTCGGTATCGATACTGATGTCCATCGTGTTCTCGGTCTGGATACCGATATCCTCATTTTAAAGATATCATCCTTACCAGTAGCTAGATTAAATACCGTTCTTTCCTGCATCATCGTCCTCATCACCTGTTCATCTGCCTACATGGTCTCGTGATGACGTCCTCAATTTATATAACAGTCACGTGCTTTGGGGAACCCTAATTTAGGGTGTAAACAATGCCCCCAAAACGTCTTGTTAAACGTGGCGCCATCAGTTTGATGAGACGTTTTAAAATTCAAATTTAATGCTACTCTACAACTGGCGGCGTACGGCTCCACGTGGCATTTCCCCAATAGCTCATACTTTCTCGTTTCCAGAAACGAGGCATACCTCTTGGGAACCCATTCCAAATCACAATGACCCCCTTCTCTATTCTATATAAATCATTCTAGCCCTTGTCATTTTTTACTCTTACTTTCTTGCCTTTATTTTCTCGGAAAATTTTCTTCCCTTCTCAGATTTCTATGGCTTCCTCCTCTACAACTGGTACTTCCCACACCACCGGTGCAACCTCGTCTTCTCCTGCTGCTACTGATACTGCGCCGGCGGTGAAAACAAATGCCACCGCCGTTAGGCAAGCCCTTGAGACCATTCTTGGGTTAATCAACCCTCAGGTATTGACTCCTCTTCCTCCTAGTTCTTCAATAGGTCTTGGTCCTTCTTTTGATTCTTTTCCCCCATCTTCTTTAGATCCCTACTTCCCTCTGGTTGTGGAAGACAAGGAACTACTCTATCAATCCCCCAACTTTGATTGGGGCTCCCAGTATGCCCCTTCTAATCCCTTGCGAAATTGGCCTATTCCTTCTCCTGACTGGATCTCCTGGGTAGACCGATTGGCAGAGGTGAAAAAGGACCTATGGAAGGCCCTTGACTTCTATGATGCCATTATGCTTAGCCGAGAGAGATTTTACCTTGATAAACCTCTCTTCTTCTCTTCTCTCTTCTTCTGGTCGACCTCGGCAAACGCCTTCTTCTTCCGTTGGGGCCTTATGAGCCCAACAATCCAAGACATTTGTTTCCTCACTGGTCTTCCCGCCCATGGTGAAGAAGTTACTCCTAACCTTTCGTCCGCATTTGAGTTTGAATACCCTAGGACCACGTCGGGCAAGGGTTCTCGTGTTATAACTGGCTTTGGTCATTTCATCTCGGTCTGTATGGAACAAGGGAAGGTCACTGATCGAGAACATATTGCCTTCTTGATCTATTAGCTGAACCAATTTATCTTTTGCTCGGCCTCATACGGCATAACCAAATAGTACACCCACATCGCCCTTGCTCTTGCCTCAGGCACAAAACTTGCACTTGCTCCTCTTGTTCTCTCCCACCTATACCGTGGTATTCTTGAATTCATTTTTTCCGATTTCAAAAACTCGGGAGGAGCCATTTGGCTCCTCCAATGTTGGCTGCAATCCTACTTCCCCGAAAAATGTTTAGTTGATACCTTTGACCCTACTACTCTTCCCGAGGACTCTTTCGCATTCGCTTTTCATTTTGCTGGATTCGGCCCGAAGGGCCTTTCTTTCGATCATCTCTTTTCTTTCTTTTACGAACTCATGGGGAACCGATCGCCCCAACAATTCTTCCCCTTTCACCCTCGTCTTCGGTGCCCGAGTTGGCTTCTTTATGGTCCAGGCTGAGCTCCTGAGGTCGAACAAGAAAATCATGAAGAAATCTGGGCCAGCTTTTTAGTTGACCGAGATCTCTTGTACAGCCCTATCTTACCCCAACACAACAACAAATGTGGGGTGGAGTACTATAATGCTCCCTCTTTAGCCCGACAATTCGGGCTAACACAACTAATCCCCATTCCTCCATTCCGAACATTTAACCGTTCAATGGCAGGGCGGTCTCTTTTTTCTGACCTGGCCAAGGTCGAGAAATGTCATTCCTTTAGTAGATCGGCCCGAGCGGGATTGGAGTTTTTTCCTTTTGAAGAGCTTCCTTCAACATCCACCGAGTTTGAAACTTGGTGGTCCAAAGTTCTATCGGGTTTACGTTTTGAGCCCGTTTTCTCTATACTTGTACGTATTTCTCCACCTGTCGCCAAGAAACCATCTCATTTATCTAACCCCTCTATGGTTCAGGTTGCAGGTCATAAGAGGAAAGCTACTACCTCCAAAGATAAAACTCCATATCACGCCGTTCTTGCATTTGAAAAGTTCTTTAAATTCAAATTTGACCCCAGACATCCCGAGATCATGCGATCCGATATAAAGTGGCATTTGAGGGTGCTTGAGCGGGAACACAAGGAGAAAACAACAAGGGCATACAAAAAGTACCTTCAGACGGTTGACTACTCATCCGTCATGTCCTTCGAGCAGTTCCTCAAGCCCTTTGAATGTCGTCCACCTCTTTTGCCCGAGGCCGATTTTGCAATTGCCATTCCGATGGAGGATAAGCAGGCATCGTCAATGATGGAACCTTGGAAGAGAGTTACTTATACCGGATGGCATGATCTCGGCGCGGTCGATCATTCATCGGCCATACGGGTTGTAGAATCTGGAGCACCAGTTTTAGGTATTTTTTCCTTTTGTTTCAATTGAACCTTCCCCTTCTCTAACTGATTTTATCTCTATTCTTGTTCAGAGGCTCTTCCTAGAGAGAATCCATCTGGCATGACCGATATCGAGTCGGATGAGGATATCCCTCTCTCAACTCGTCAATGTCGTAACGTTGCCACAGCCACCGTCAAATCGGCCAAGGTATCAAATTTCCCGTATTTACTTTGCTTTCAAATATGTAAAATTGAGGCTGACCTACACCTGTTTCGATATTAGGGGGCTAGCAGTGCTGCTGCCAAGAAGACTGGCCAGGCGACGATGAAACCTCCAACTTCTCTGGCAAAGATGCCCGCACCTCCAAAGTCTCCCTTGAAACCTCCAACTTCAACATCCTCCCCAGCCGCACCAGCGGAGATAGCCCCTCAGATGTCCTATGATCAACTGATGGCCGAGCTCCAACGATTAAGAGGACTGGATGAGGCCAGGCAGGCTGGCCTTCATGGTGCGACCGAGATATTGTCACCTGCCACTCACAGCACCGGTGCTGGTGACACCTTGGAAACTACTGAGGATAAGAGGCCCTCTGGATCGGATCGCCATGATCCCATTGATCTCAGCGATCCTGGAACCCCTCAGGCGACTGAGGTCATGGGGGAGCAAACTGTCCCCGGTCAGCCTCCTTCCACTGGTGCTTCTGGTGCTGAGACATCGGTCTCTCCACCGGTCCAAGTGCAGGCACCCGCAGTACCAATACCCCCACCGGCGACTTCCTCAACCAACTCCTCCTCGGTCCAGGTAATGTATTGCTTCTTTACTGTACTTCGTGTCGTTTACCTCTTCTTTGTACTTTAAAACGTATTCCCTTTTGCAGGTTTCCAGCTCTCTTCCCATCCCTGACTTTAGATCGGTCACCTCAATTGAGGCCTTCTTCGTTCTCCTGAACCCTGAGAAACTCCTTCAAGCCGAACCTGTCATTGCTCAGGCTACCGCTGGTCCTTCCGCTGCTGAGTACCAACGGGCTGAGGAGTGGTTTCGGACTACGGTCCAACAAAAACTCTCCCAGCTCCCAGATTTTGATGAGTTTCACTCGGCCATGGGTCTCTTGCTTTCCTGGCTGGATATATCTGAAGAAATGAAAGCCGATCTACGGGATTTGCAAGTGTGGCTACCAGACTATTTGAACTGACATCGGTCTGCTACCAAACTTATCTCCGGAATCGAAGAGAAGTCCAGGGAATGCAAAGCCCGTGTCGAGCATCTAGGTGCTTGCAAGCAGCAGTTTGAAGCGTCCAAAGCTATGAAGGAACGCCTTCTTCAGGAGAAGGTTAGGATTGAGGCTGAGATGGCTAAACTCGAGGCCGATCTAACAATATGATGCAGGCCTTGCACTATCAGAGAAGGCCATTCTTGATGTTGGGCGCACAGCGCAGGAGAACATGGATGCCTTGACCGGCACTGCAGCGACTGCAAGCAGGTGGGAAGCTGACAAAGCTACCGCTGAAAAAGAGTTGGAATACTTGGACCAGGCTTGGGAAGAGCTTAGGTTAAGATTTGCTAAGAAATAAATTTTTTTTGTAGCCGTTAAGAATGTGCGGCTAATACCATGTAAACATTTTTTAGCATTAATGAAAATGAATTATCATTCATCTATTTTTACTGATTCCCAAAGGGATGGTACATAATGCTTTAAATATTTTCCATTTATCGGTCTTGAATGCATCTCGCCATCTAAATCCATTAACCGATATGCGCCCCCCGTAATGACTGATATCACCTGGAATGGTCCTTCCCATTTAGCTGACCATTTTCCATATCAGACATCCTTTTCTCCCAATGGCAATACAGCTTTCCAAACTAGATCTCCTTCGCCAAACGACTTATGTTTAACCCTCTTTTTGTACGCCCGAGTAACCCTATTCTTCTGTGCCTTAATACAATCCAATGCTTTAAGACGAACATCATCAAGTTCTTCCAACTCGGCTATCATTGCCTCAGTGTAATCAGCTGATTTAAGGCCGAGTTGGAATGCTCGTCTTGTTGACCGGACGGTTACTTCCATTGGCAGCATTGCGTCATGACCGTACGTAAGCATGAATGGAGTGATGTTTGTGGACGCTCTTTTAGAAGTACGATATGCCCATAACGCCTCCGATAATAGATCATGCCATACCCTAGGGTTGTCTTCCACCGTCTTCTCAATTATCCCTTTGATTATTTTGTTTAACGATTTGGCCTGTCCATTTCCTTGAGCAAAATACGGAGTCGAATTAAGGATTTTGATACCTCAGCTTTCAACAAATGCCTTAACTTCATCCCCAGTGAAGACCGATCCTTGATTTGCTGTAATCGTTTCGGGAAGTCCGAATCGGTGAATTATGTGTTCGTTAATGAATTTGATCACATATGCTTGATTTACTGATTTTGCTGGTACTGCCTCCACCCATTTGGTAAAGTAATCGGTAGCCACCACAATGAAACAGTGTTGGCCCGATGACGGTGGATATATCTTTCCAATTAAGTCCATGGCCCAACCCCGAAATGGCCATGGTCTGACAATCACCTACATTTCGGTGGCTGGTACTCGCTGAATTGGCCCGTGTTTTTGGCATGCCTGGCATCCTTTTGCGTAATCAATACAATCGTTTAGCATGCTTGGCCAATAGTAATTATATCTCCTAAGAAGCCATTTCATTTTCGTACCAGCCTAGTGTGCACCTCAGATCCCTTCGTGTATCTCAGCCATTACTTTCATGGCCTCGAGTTTGTCTAAGCATCTTAGTAAGACATCGTCCTTGAAGATTTTCTTAAACAACTCTCTATCAAGTAGGACATAATTAACCGAGGACAACTTTATTTTCCTCTGGGCCTCTCCGCTTAGATACAAGAGGCACCTGATTATTGGGACTCTCCAGTCCTGATCATCTATGACTACCGAGAATGCTTCTGTTGCCATCTCTCATTGTCTTACCGATGGTAATATTCTCCTTTGCACTCTAATCAATTTTTCACTATCGGTGACATCCAATTTAGTTCCTGACGCGACTTGTGCCAAATTATCGGCCTCGAAATTATAAGCTCGAGCAACATGCTTCACCCTAATATCGTCAAATTCACGCAACAATTCGAGAGCGATTGAGTTGAAAGGCAACAATTCCCAACTCTTGCACCGATACTTACCACTGAGCTGATTTATAACGAGGTTTGAATCACCGATAATATGAATTGCCGATATATCTAACTCAGCCATGATCTCCAGACCGATGATTAACGCTTCATACTCAGCTTGATTACTAGAACATTCAAATTCTAATTTGAATGAAAAGACGGTCTTTCTCTTTCTCGGTGATATCACAATTATCCCCGCCCCAGCTCTGTCAGTATTTCTGGATCCGTCAAATATTAACGTCCATGGGGTCAATGAAATTGTTGATAACAGAGTAGAATCAATAGCTTCATTTAATTCGGGACCGACATCCAGACAAGGATGATCGGCCAAGAAATCGGATCTCTGTGGAACGTATTGAAATGTGAACTCCATCATTGCCAGAGTCCACTTTTCTACACGCCCACGCATTATCGGTCTTGACAGCATGTATTTAATGACGTCAGTTTGACAGATCAAGTAAACTAACACAGGGAGCATATATACTCTTAATTTTTGTGAAGCAAAGTACAACGTTAAACATAATTTCTCTATCGGCGTATATCTACGCTCGACATGAGTAAGAACTCTACTTAGATAATACACTGTATGTTCCTTTCCCCATTCGTTATCTTATGCCCGCATACAAGCTATTGATTCATCTGAGGCCAATAGATACAGCTTTAACGGCCTCTTCTTTCTCGGAGGCATGATAACTGGTGGTTCCGATAAATATTGCTTGATGGCCTTAAAGGCTTGCTGATGCTGAACCTCCCACCTGAATTCTTCTTCGGCCTTTAGCTTAAGTAACGGGGACCAAACATGTGTCCGGCCCACGCAGTTTGAGATAAATCTCCACAAGAAGTTTATCTGCCCGAGAAGCCTCTGTAGCTCCTTTTTGTTCTATGGGGCTTCCGCTGATTGAATAGATCGAACTTTGTTTTTTTTTTATCTCAATCCCCCTTTGGTGTGCTAGAAACCCGAGGAAGTTTCCTGCCGATACTCCAAAGGTACATTTCAACGGATTCATTTTCAGCCCATGAATTCTCATTCTTTCAAAGGATCGCCTCAAATCGGCCAAATGCTTCGCTTGCGTAGCCGATTTTATAACAACATCATCGATGTACACTTCCATGATTTTCCCTATCATGTCATGAAAAATTGCATTCATAGCCCGCTAATACGTTGCTCCGGCGTTCTTCTATCCAAACGACATCACAACCCATTCAAATGTCCCAATCGCTCCTGGACATCTGAAGGCGGTTTTTGGGACATCCTCTTCAGCTATATAAATCTGATTATAGCCCGAGTACCCATCCATAAAAGATAAAATCTTATGTTTGGCCGCGGCGTCGATAAGTTGATCGGCTATCGGCATAGGGTATTCATCCTTTGGGGTTGCCATGTTCAGATTTCAAAAATCTATACCCTTATTTTGCCGTTTTTCTTGACCACAGGTACGATATTTGAAATCCAGTCGACGTACCTCGTTGTTCTGATAAAACCAGCCTTCAGCAGTCGCTCGATCTCCTCTTTGACTTTTAGAATCACCTCGGGGGACATTCTCCTAGGTAATTGCTTGTACGGCCTGCACCCTTCTTTAATAGGTAACCGATGTTCCACAAGTTCCCTTGCCAGGCCTGGCATCTGATGGTAATCCCAAGCGAAACAATCTTTGAATTCTTTTAGCAAAGAAATCAATGATGCTTAGAAATCGGGCTCTAGTAATTGGTTTACGAAAGTAGGCCGGTATTCCCCACTTGCCCCCAAATTAACCTCAAGGAGGGGATCTTGTACCTCGGCCTTCAAATCGTCGAGTTTTACAGGGGCCGATGCCAATTCTTCAAGGTTGATGTAATCTTCCAGAATTTCTTGGTTTTCTAGGATATCGGCAATGTCTTCTGAAGATATTTGTGCTTGTTTATCTGTCAGAAAAGCTTGTATTCTGGCTACACTGGCCTGCACGGCTAGTGCTTTTCTATACCTCGCTGATGATGGGCTCTGGTCCATTGGGTATATCAAGTTCTTTATCATCGTCGATCGGCGTAATCACAATTGATGGCCGATCGAGTTATTTGTATACCTGAATCAATTGATTCTTCTGATCCTTTACCATGGTGGCCGATCTCGGCTTGCCGTTCTTGTTTGTTCCGATGAATTTAACTGGGCCGATGTCGTCCTCATATAAGACAGCTTCCGAGCAATGAACTTTGGCAACAAAAGGCTTGTGATCAGCCCAAACTACTTCCACCTCATCACCGTTCTAGAAAATCAGGAATTGGTGCAAAGTCGATGGAATACATCAACTGGTGTGAATCGAGTCCCTACGCAGAAAGGCATTGTATGAAGCCCCAGAGTCTACCACGAAGAAGGCTGTCATGGTGGTTTTCTTTCCCACTGTGAGCTCTACTGGAAGGATTCCTTTGGTCTTTGTTGGGGTCCCTGTGAACCCACAAACTGTGAGCTCAGTTGGGATTAATTCCTTTTCATCGCGTTGTAATTTCAACATCATAATCGATGGTAGGATGTTCACCGCTGCTCCATTATCGATCAGCACCCTTGAATACGTCACTCCATCAATGGCCGCATTAATGTATAACGGCTTTAGATGTTGTGACATTCCTTCTGCTGGCTTCTCAAAGACCACCTTCGCAGGCTTCTTTCCTTCTCCATCCTCGGTCTTCGGCCTTATTATCGAGACCCTTGACTTCTCCATTTTCACTTCTTGGTTAATAAACACGAGCGTCGATGGAATCTTGTCTTTATGCAAATCATCTTCCATTTTCCTTTCCTGGTCCGATTTCGCTCCGAACGTCATCGGCAAAGTGTATACCATGTTCACCGAAAAGTCTTTTGGAACGCTTCTGAACTGGATAAACTTCACCAATGATTCATCGTAGTCTAACCCGATATCGGCCATTTCTAAGTCCGACTCGTTTGCTTTCAGAATTGATGTTTCAAGCTTCAGAGGCTTTACATCTCGGTCTTCAGCCTCCATCTTTTCCTTTCCTTTATGGCTTGAGATCACCCTTGGCACCATGTCCTTTTGTTGATCCGCTCGCCTCTTCTCCAATCGGTATTTAGCTTCCCAATCTCGAGCTTCTTGCCTCAACCGCTGCATTCTTCTTTTCTGGGTCTTACTGAAGTATGCACGGTCTAGGAATTTGGGGTGCTCCACTCTTGTCCATCGGTTTACTTCAGTTCGTGGTGGAACGACCATCCGTGGAGATCGGTCTTGGTACTGGTAAGTCTTCCGTCTCAAATCCCAAGCCACCTGCCTTGATTCCTTGATATATTGCTCGTGCTTCTGAAAGTCGGGCCTCCTGTGGTATTCCTGATTTGGATAGGTGAGGCGGCTTTGGATCGGCGGTCTCGGGCTTGGTGACCGATCTGCTTCTTCCTTCTTTGATTCAGGTTTTTTAGTTACTTCAGCCTTGCACTTTGGACACAACCCTTGATTGATCAAATCAATCATCCATTGTAAAGTTGTGCCATTATTTACCTCGGGAGTAACCTTGTCTGTCACCACACTAGAAGCCAATCTCGTTCCTGATTTTCCCTCCTTTAGTTTTGTGCTTGATTTGGCAATGTCGACTCCTCTGATGTCGATTTTTTCCCTTGGTCTCCGCAAGATGGTGAAATCAGGTGTCACCATGTTTGCCCCCACTATCTCTAGAAATGGGTTGCTATCAACTCCCATTACTTCTTTCTCCTTCTCGGCAAACTTCAGGTTTCCCTTATCAATCATATCCTGCAAAACATTTCGGAATACCAAGCAATTGTTAGTGGTATGGCGCCAAAAGTTGTGCCATTTACAGTACTCTTTTCCTTTCAGCTCGTTGGCCGAAGGTAATTTAGCATCATGAAGAAGTCGAATTTGTCTATCGGCCATTGCAATGTTAAATGAATATTGTTTACCGGCCTCAAAAGGCTATTTTTTTACCGAGGACAACTGCGCGTCGGTCGGTTTTGGCAATGGCTGGCATAAATATGGCCGTTTTGAAACGATCTCGGCCACGTCCACTTCGGTGTTGATTTCATATTCAGTAGCATGAATATCATAATTGGGATCCCTGTAGTAGGTTCCCTTAGATGAATTCTTCCTTTCTTGCTCTTCGTCTAGCATGCACTCATATCGGGCTGCTCGAGTTGCCAGCTCGAAGAGATCTCAGAAGCCCATGCCTTCAAACTTTTTCCTGAGTTCGAAGAAGAGTCCCCCTAGGGCTATATTGACGAATTCTTCTTCAGGTAATATGACTTTGCAGCGATGCTTAGCTCGTATGAACCTAGCAATGTACACTTCAGCTGATTCACTTGGTAGCTGATACAACCTCGTCAAATCAGCCATGGAGACTTCAGGCTCTGTTCGATAAAACTGAGCGTGGAAAGCTTCCTCCGTTTGGTTCCACGTGTGGAATGAATTTGGAGGTAAGTTGATGTACCAACTGAAAGCCACCCCGGTCAAGGAGTTGGGGAACAGCTTTAGTAGCATATCTCCTTGGTGACTCACTTCTCCGCTTTGAAGCAAGAAACGACCGATATGTTCCACGGTTGATTGATCTCCTTCACCAGAGAACATTGTGAAATTGGGCACCTTGTATCCTCGTGGAAGAGGCATTCTTTCAATGGCATCACTATGCGACCTCCTATACATGGGCCGCTGAGTCCTTCGCAGAAGGCCGCCAAAATCTTGATTAATGACTTCGGCGATCTGTTCTCGGTCAACTCTCACCGTTTGGGTTGGATTAGCCCTTCTTATGCCAGCCTTATGTTCTAGTCCGATTCTATCATTCCACATTTGTTCATCTTCGGTGACTATATTGTCTCCGAACAACGGGTTGACTCTCCCCCAGTGTCGGTCTATATCCTGCCCGTTTAAACCGGCACTTGGTTCCCTAATGGTCATGTTTGGTCAGACCACTACCCGGGGTGGGTTTCCTATTTCTCCTAAAATCTCTTTGCCATCCCTCCTTGGCGGTGCAACATATTTTTTAGTCTGGGAGGACGAAGGGACATTCTGGCTTGCCCCTAACCCAACCCGAGAAAGGGAAGTTGGTGGAATAGAGGGCTGTGGAGGATCACCCGCTTGATGCTCCTTCCACTCCCTCATTTCACGGAGCATCTCACTCACTTGGGTAAAGGTTTGGTCTTGCCTAATGGACATCTCAGCCAATCGTTAGTTGAACATCCCTATTAAGTGATTACTCATATTAGACAAGTCGGCCTGACTGGCTACCGAGCTAATGACTGGGTCTATGACGGGTTCAATGACAGGCTCTATGATAGGGTCTAAGAGAGGTTCACGTGACCCTACCTCCTGGGAAATTCCCTTAGATCATGTTCTTTTTGCAGCCATTTTACACGAGGTCCCACCGGGCGTGCCAAAAATTATTTGCAATAATTTCTGGTGTGGTGTGCGTTGGGCGTGCCAGAGTCCGTGTAGACTCAAAGTGGTATGATTACCTAATCTGACTTCTAATTCAGCGATTTGTTATTAACAATAAAACAACAGAATGTGGGCTTTCTCTACTCTGATGTAAGTAAGAAATTACAAATGGAAACTGCAAAAAGGCAAACTAAATACAACGATTCAGAATACCTCCATAGACATCATCTTCTCCATTGATTGAAAAGTGATTACAAATATTCAAAGCAACAAGCACTCTGGAACAAGAACTCACAGATCACTCAAGAACAAAAAAGAATTGTTATGAGGAGACACTAAAAGTCACTCTGGAACAAGAACTCACAGATCACTCAAGAACAAAAAAGAATTGTTATGAGGAGACACTAAAAGTCTGCTGAGAGCAGAAGTGGCGTGTGTGTTAGCCCCCTTTCCAATGTTGCACCACCTGCCCTATTTATAGACTTGTTTGCACAACCGCTCATGTTAGTGGGGATCATGGGCTAGTGGGGTACTTGGCCCCTGGTTTCTATTCATGTATCTGTTTCTGCTCCCACTATGTCCCATGATCAACTTCCATAACTTGTGTGATGATCCCACTTCTTCCATGTCCCTCTTTCAAGCAACTACTTTCCATTCCACCTCAGCATACTCTGAAGACCACGCTCTCATTCCTCATTCCTGCTTAACTTCCTACTATCTGAGTAGATCCATGACCGATTACGTTTCTCCCTGAGTAGCTTAATCTTTGCTGGTGATAGAAATCGGCCTTGTATTCAGTAGGAAGCCCACTCGCGTCTCTTGGTTTCTTTACACCAATGTTGCCTTTTGACCTTTACTGATTCCCTGAAGTTATTATCTTACGAACTTGCCACTGCAGGATCGGTCATCGGCCTTGATCTGCTACCGCCGAGATATATGCCCCTGATCCTTCCTAATATCGACCTTGCCTTTTGGGACCGATATCTTTATTAGAGTCGCGTTACTCTTACAGATACTAGGGCTCAATAGTCAAAAAATTGGTTTGGGTCGGTCAAATATGACCGATGTTAAGGCTATTGTTGGTGCTACTCTGCCACTAGCCACTTGTTAAACTGGGGTACTTGTCTTTTATCATCCTATCCTCGGTATTGATACCGATGTCCATCGTGTTCTCGGTCTGGATACCGATATCCTCATTTTAAAGATACCATTCTTACCAGTAGCTAGATTAAATACCGGTCTTTCCTGCATCATCGTCCTCATCACCTATTCATCTGCCTACATGGTCCCGTGATGACGTCCTCAATTTATATGATCGTCACTTGCTTTGGGGAACCCTAATTTAGGGTGTAAACACTTGTACCTATAAAAGAGACCCCTCACCCTCATTGAAGGGGATCACATTCTTATTTCCGAGAACTGCAATACAGATTATTTACATGTATAAACCTAGTCGGTCTCTCTGGTAGTACCGCCCTCTTTGTTGGTTCACCAAAGACCGCCAGTGATCTGTTAGTAAATGCGCTCTGATGCACCCGTTGACGTAGGTCACCTAATTAACATGGCCGAACCACATAGAAGTTCCTTGTCTCTCTCCTTAGATTACTCTTCTTGTCCTTTACCAACTTTTCGGATCATCAGTTTGGCGCCGTTTGTGGGAACCGTAAAAACTCTCTCAGAAAAACAATCGTTGACTGATCAAAATGTCGCCGAAGAAGGGTAAGAAGACTGTTGCTCTGGTAGGTCAGGCAGATTCACAGGCCGGGCAACCGGCTACTTCTATGACCTCCGAGCGGATTACCACGGCTCTTGCGCAACTCCTAGAGGGTCAGCGAAAACTCAGCAACAGACCGAAGCGCTGCTGGCATGTTAAGAAAAGCTCCCCCAAATCGAGGATCAGCCCAGGAAGGGCGTGCGCGATCGGGAACCCATACGGGTCTGAAGGCGTGCCCACACTGAGCCTGTGTCCCCGCCTGCTTTGGGTCAGTTCGGGAATGATGAGCGTAGCCAGGCTCTCGAACATCGCCGGGTCAACCCACACTAGGCGGGGGATGCCAGGGAAATCATCAACAGTAGACGCGCTACCAAAGGGGAGGGCTAAGGGCAGACTGCCCGGGATTCGCCCAAAGACCCCTCGACCAAGAGCCGTAGGGATCTTAGGCATACGATTACCCAAAGTCGAAGCCGGGTCCTATCTCCGAGGACAACGCACTTTGAAGAAGAGTCCTTATCGTCCAACCCAACGTACCATTCAGATACAAAGTAGAAGACCGGTCAGAAAGATTTCAAGGCCCAAATCGAGAACCTGTAGAAGCAAATTAAGAAGTTGAGCCATAAGCCAAGCCATGATCACACCAATACGAAAATGAGTCGCCCTTCACCGTCCAGGTCACAGGATTCTCCATCCCACGAAAGTTCAAACCACCGCACCTTGATTCTTATGACGGTTCGGGAAGCCTGGTGGATCATGTCTGGACTTATAAGGCCCAGATGGCACTGGTCACTACCACCGACGAGCTACTGTACTTGGCCTTTCTTAGCACTCTTAAAGGGCCGATCGTATAGTGGTTCCATGCTCTCAAACCCCGAACGATTGACAATTTCAAGGCACTTAGCAAGCTCTTTATCAGCCAGTTTGTGGGAATGCTAGACTGGTCGCAACTCGACACCCAACTGCTGACCGTCAAGCAGCGCAGGGGAGAATCCCTGAAGGATTACATTGACCATTTCAACCAGCAAAGGCTCCAGATCCGCCATCTGAATGAAACGGTCACTATCACGGCCTTTTGTTCGGGAGTTCAACACACCAAAGTTGTTACGTCGTTCCATCATGACTGGCCGGCAAC
Organism: Hydrangea macrophylla; assembly: GCA_033977485.1. Classification (NCBI taxonomy): domain Eukaryota; kingdom Viridiplantae; phylum Streptophyta; class Magnoliopsida; order Cornales; family Hydrangeaceae; genus Hydrangea; species Hydrangea macrophylla. The sequence goes on along the minus strand of CM066985.1, from coordinate 108,837,754 downwards.
CCTAGTGGAGCTCTCCGAGAGGGTTGGAAAGTACATCGACACGAAAAAATTCTTAAAATCCAAGCGTGCTAGCTTTGCGGGAGATGAATCCCCGAGAACCAAACGCAAACTCGAAGGCTCCGAGAAGGGCTCGAAAAAGAAGCCGAAGCAGGATCAGTAGAAAGGCGGTCAGGATTAGGCCCCAATTACCTTTACACCTCTTTCTCGGCCTATCCATGAGGTCATGGACGCTGCCGAGACCCAGAGGCTCCTCCAACATCCAGCAAAGCTAAAACCCCCGCCCAAGAAGAGAAATCGGGATAAGTTCTGCCGGTATCATAAAGACCATGGTCATAACACAGAAGACTACTTCAAGCTCAAGATTTCCATTAAAAAGCTGATTGAACAGGGTCACCTCATCGAGTTCGTCGCGACTGATAGACGACCTCAGCCTGACACCCGAGCCCTAAGCAACCGCAACCCCTCGGGCAAATCAACATGATCTCCAGAGGAACTTCGGGCAGAGGGGATACACAGTCGACTAGGAAGAGGTATGCTCGAGCATCCCGATCGAATGTCTGGCACATCCAATTCGTCGGCTCCCCACCGATCGACGTACTGACTTTTTTGTCTGATGACGTAAAGGACCTGCACCACCCCCATGACGATCCGCTGGTGGTCACGCTCTCTATAGCGAATGATGTGGTTAAGAGGTTGTTGGTGGACACGGGTAGCTCCTCTGATATTCTATTCATCTCGGTCTTCGATTAGTTTGGGATATTAAGGGATCGGCTCCGACCCTTGGCCACTCCCCTGTAGGGTTTAATGGATCTAGCACACAACTGCTTGGTACCATCGAGCGCCCAATTTTCATGGGGACCTATCCCCAGCAGGTCTCCGTACTAGCAAACTTTATGGTGACAGAAGCCCCGTCCGCCTACAATGTCATCCTGGGGAGGCCTACGCTCAATAAGGTCAAGGTGGTCGTATTACCTTATGGCCTACTTATCAAGTTTCCAACTCCACAGGGTCCGGGAGCTTGCGTCGAGACCAAGCAACTGCCCGAAGCTGTTATGTCAGCTCCTTGTGCAGAGAAGCAGTTACAGAAACATTGAATGTCTAGGAGATGGACCCAAGGGAATCAAGGGATGGAGTAGGCCCAGCGGAAGAACTGGAACAAGTGGTATTGGACCCCCAACTCCTCGACCGGTCTGTCAGTATCGGTGCTCTCTTATAACCAAGCCTCAGGGAAAAGTTAATCCAGTTCCTGCGACAGAATTAGGACATCTTTGCCTGGTGCCATGAAGACATGCCTGGGATAGATCCCAGAGTTATGTCCCACCATCTTAACATTGACTCGGACTCCCGACCGGTCAAGCAGAAGAGGAGGTACAAGCAGCAGTGCGCGAAGAGATTGAAAAGCTCCTTAAGGCAAAGTCTGACCAGAGAAGTCCACTATCTCAACTGGTTGGCAAATGTGGTACTAGTTAAGAAAAGCAACAGAAAATGGAGAATATGTATGGATTTCACTGACCTGAACAAGGCATGCCCCAAGGATTACTATATGTTGCCTAGGATAGACCTCCTTGTGGACTCCATGGCCGGTCACTCACTTTTTTTGTTCATGGATGCCTACTCGGGGTACAACTAGATCAGTATGTATCCCGAGGATAAAGAAAAGACATCTTTCATCACCGACCAAGGGACGTATTGCCACAAGGTGATGCCCTTCGGCCTTAAAAGTACCACGACAACTTATCAGCGCCTGGTCAACCACATGTTCAAGGATTTGATCGGGAAGTCAATGGAGGTGTACGTCGATGATCTATTGGTCAAAATCTGAGATGAGTCTGACCATCTCAAGCACTTGGCCGAGACCTTCAGCATCTTAAAAAAGTTTCGAATGAGGTTGAACCCGGCTAAGTGCACATTTGGAGTCTCGTCCGAAAAGTTCTTGGGACATATGGTCAGCAGGTGAGGGATCCAAGCCAACCTCAAAAAAATTCAGGCTATTATTAACATGCGGTCACCCAGGTAAACCAAAGAAGTTTCAAGTTTGGCCAGACGGGTGGCGGCATTGAACCGATTCGTAACTTGAGCTACCGAACGGTGTCTACCATTCTTCAAAATCCTCCGTAAAGCGTTTCAGTGGTCGGAAGAGGGCAAGGAGGCGTTTCAGGATCTCAAGAAATACCAGACATGCCCCCTCTACTCTGAACACCCGTACCAAAGAAGGAGTTGTTCTTGTACTTGGCGGTATTGCCCTCAGCGGTAAGCTCGGCACTCATCCGAGAAGAACATGGGATACAATTCCCAGTTTATTATACCAGCCGGACACTTCAAGGCGCAGAAACCCAAAACTCCTGCATCAAAAAACTGGCCTTCTCCCTCATCACTTCTGCCCAGAGACTCTGCCCATACTTCCAGGCCCACGTTATCGAGGTCCTCACAGATTATCCTCTCTGCCGAATATTATGTAGGCCCGAAACATCGGGAAGGCTTGTCAAGTGGGCGTTGGAATTAGAAGAATTTGAGGTATTCTATAGACCCTAGACAGCAATCAAGGGACAAGCAGTGGCTGATTTTTTCGTTGAGTTCACATATCCTGAAGATCCTGTCGAGGAGCTCGACCCACCATTTTTACCACCCGACCTATAGCCTGATACCCTGACCTAGGTGCTCTATATGGATGGGTCCTCCAACAAATAGGGTAGTGGAACAGGGATCATCCCGACCACACTCGACGAGATCTAGCTGGAGTACGCATTAAGGTTCGGGTTCTGAGCCTCTAACAACGAGGCTGAGTATGAAGCCCTGCTGGCGGGTTGTAGTTGGCCACCTCCATGGGTGTGCAGCATGTCCAAGGGTATAACGATTCCCAGCTCGTGGTCAATCAAGTCAATCAGGAGTACGAAGCTTGGAAAGAAAACATAGTGGCTTATTCAGCCCTTGTCTACATGGTCTCAAAGAAGTTTAAGGGGCTCTTCATCACACAGATCCCGAGGGAAGAAAACACGCGAGCCGACCGGCTAGCCCGCCTTGCCTCGTCCACTGAGTCTGACCTACCCGGGATAAGGATAGAATATTTACCCGAGCCCAATGTGGTCAACTTAAAAGGCATGGAGGTCGAACCGGTCTCCCTAGGGCCCAGTTGGATGGATCCAATAGCGATGTTCCTCACGGTCGGCACCTTACTGGACAAAAAAAAAAGAAGCTTGACGGGTAAAGTATTGGGCGGCCAGATACCACCTCGTTGATGGCATCCTCTATAAAAGGGGGTTCTCTATCCCGTATCTTTGGTGCGTCCACCCCGCATAAGTCTAAGGAATATTGCATGAAATCCATGAAAGAGTGTGTGGAAGCCACGTCGGAGGTCGGACACTCTCTCAAAAGGCCTTGTTGCAAGGATATAACTGGCCAATGATGGTCCGGGATTCCCAAGAATATGTCAAGCGGTGCGATAAGTGTTAGAGGTATTCGCCTATGATCAACCACCCAGGAGAGCTCCAAACCCCAATCATCAACCCTTGGTCGTTCACTCAGTGGGGGATGATATCGTCGGTCCCCTCTCGATTGGAAAAGGACAAGTCAAGTTTGCGGTCATCGTCGTGGACTATTTCACCAAGTGGGCAGAAGTCGAACCCTTGGCAAAAATCACTAAGAAAAAATGAAGAACTTCATCGAGAGAGACATCCTCAGCCGATTTGGCATCCCAAGGGTCCTGGTCAGTGACAACGGCAGGCAGTTCAATACCCCAGTGTTTAGGCAATTCTGCTCGGGGTATGGAATATCAAATCACTACTCTTCCCCCGAGTACCCGCAAGCCAATAGCCAAGTTGAGATGACAAATCAGACCATTCTTCAGTCAATTAAAACCAGACTTGAAAACACCAAAGGACTTTGGGCAGAAGAACTATCAACCCTTCTGTGAGCATATCGCACTAACCCCCTTTTCCCTCACCTATGGCTTCAAGACGATGGTCCCCATAGAGCTCGGGTTACCCACTTATCGAGTAGCAAATTTCAGCGAGCAAGGCAATGAAGAAGCCCTCAGAGGAGAGCTTGACTTAATAGAAGAGAAAAGGGACTGGGCATATCTGAAAGTGGCAGCCTATAAGTAGCAGGTCTCTCGGTATTTCAACAGCAAAGTCAAGCATCGTAGTTTCCATATAGGAGACCTAGTCCTAAAGGCAGTAAACCAATCTACCAAAGTCCCGAGTCATAGAAAATTAGGTCCGAACTGGGAAGGACCATACAGGGTTACCCGAGTCAACTGACCGGGAACTTACTGGTTACAGACTTTGGATGGGCATGATCTATCTCACCTATGGAACATACAGCATCTTGACAAGTGTAGACACCCCATTTTGTCGGCTATCAGATTTAGGAGACCCATAGCTTGGTGGTTCACAATGATCGTAAAAGACTCAAAAGGACTCTCGGAAGTCAGCTCTATCTCTCAGAATGCTCAGAATGACCAAAATGCCCTTGAAAGTCTGAAAATTCTCAGATTTGGTCCCAAAGTTCTGAAAACATACTACGTCGTAAGAAAAGTGATAAAATGAGTTTTTAAATAAAACCGGAAGAAATCGTCAGCTCCCAGAGACCCCCGGAAGTCCCGGAAGTTCCCCGAAAGTCCCCGTTGACCGGTTTGACCAAGGTTTGACCAGGTTGACCAGAGTTTGACCAAGTTTGACCAAGTCTGACCGAAATTGTCTGAATTCACCAGAATCATTCTAAATCATGAGAAAAGTATTAAAACAAGTTCCAAAAGAAAATCGAGCGAAAACATCAGCTCCCGGGAACTCCCGGAGGTTCCCAGAACTTCCCGGGAATCCCAGGTTTGACCAGTTTGACCAAGATTTGACTTTGGAATCGGGGCACCGAAACAATTTTCAAATATTTTTCATGGATACTAGAGGTCAATAGCTTTCCAACGGTATATCGCACATAATTCCTGGATTTAAAACGAATTTATTTCGAATTTCCGAAGGCAAAAAAGGCGATCAAATCAGCATTTATCGCGAATACCGCAAAACTTTTCAAAGTGACCTATCCCCGAACTATTTTTTATGTAAAGTAGACTCCATTACCTTTCCAACGGTATATCACAACCTCAATTTGGAGTTCGTATGCATTTTTTGTGAATTTCGGACGAAATAGGGCCTTTTCGCGAATACCGGAACCTCTGGGGGGCCTAAACGTAATTTTCTGGGCTTCAGAGGAGCACTGCCGCCGCGGCACTGGCCCACTGCCGCCGCGGCACTGGCCCAGTGCCGCCGCGGCACTCATCCCTCGCAGAGTCCATTTTTGTAATTTTTTTGGGGGTCCAATTTGATTAATTGAAAGCCAAAACGACATAGTTTTATGTTCACAGTTGTTTGGGACCAATGGGAGTACTTCTAAAACCCCAAAACCACCCCAAATTGGCCTATTTAAACCCTCCATTGCTCTTCATTTTGGGGGGGCCAAGTGCAAAGCTTGAAAAGTTGTAGAGAAGAAGAGAGATAGAGATAGGTTTAGAAGAGAGAAAGGGAGCTTCTCCCATTGATTTTCCATAAGAAAGTGAGTTTTATTCTTGATTTCTTTCATTATCCTTCTATATACTTCACATTCAAAGTCCATTCCAACCCTCATTCTTGAGCATTCTTGAGTTAGGAAGCCACTTCCATGTCCAAATGTCAAAATCTATGAGTGAAACACCAAGCTACAAGTCCAAAATCACATTGATTATCATCTATTGATTGCTATTTACTTGCTTTGATTATATATATGTTCATCTCTCCTTATCTCATTTCTTTTTCTTTTCTTTATTTACTTACTAGTTCATCATCATCTAAGTGATGACATGAAGTTTGGGGTGAGTGAATCCTTATGGATAGTAGCTCTTGACCTCAAAAACATGTTTGATAGATGATGATCATAACCTCAATACTTCCAAGGTATTCTTGGGATGTATTGAAGTTATGTTCAAAATAAAAATAAATCTCTCCAACAATCTTGGAGGTTCTTAATGATGGGTTTGATGTTGGTATTCTAAGTGGTCATAATCCTTATTGAGTGTTGAAAATATGTTTTCAAAACATCTATTTCAAAACCCCTCTCAATCCCTCTCATTTGATTTCAAGAAATAAAACTTTGTTTTCCTCAATATCTCCAAAACAATGACCCAAAACAGTGAGCTGTTCAGATTCAAAGATTTGTTTTGAATTAAATACTCAAGTTATGACGATGAAACCACTTGGAAAACCTTCCCAATACATCATAGTTTGTCCCTAATTTTTCCCATCAATTATAGAAATGTGAGAGTATTTGTTTTGGATGTGAGAAGTTCACATTCATAATCTGCCTCTGTTCTCACAGAATGTTCACCCAACTTCTTGCACTTATTCTGGACATTTTCATCACTGTACATATATCTTTTCTATTTTTTTTATAAAACTTGGGTGTCTTAGGAAACTTTTGGTATATAATGGGTCATCATAAACCTTTTCTTTGATTTATGAAAAATCATACAAAATCAGTCAACAGTGCAGCTTTTGTTTCTGAGTCATGTGTACATTCTGATTTTTTTCTTTTAATCTGTGATAGCTATTGATGTTTGGCTTTTTGGGTTATTTTCTAGACACAATAAGAATAATCTCAGATTTTTCTCACATTTTTCTAGGCACGTTTGACCTCCCATTATAATGTTGCAAAGTAATACATGCAGTCTGTCCACTATTCACAGCAAGCACATTTCAACTTTTATTCTTTGATTTGATGCACATATGCATTCCAAATTAGCCCATATCTTAGGAAGTAGTTCATACTACATTTGTATATATCCCATGTTGATTAATCCATTCATTCATGCACATTTTAGACTTCCAAGTCATTTTAGAAATCCATGTACACAAAACACACTACAACCTTTGCACATTTCTAGGTACATACATTGTATCCATGCAAAGATTTGGGGTTTTTGTAACTCTTAATCTAAGAAGATTATAAGGAATGAACTTGATCACGCGTTCATGCTTCCCCTCGATCTAATCATCCTTTCTCATCCGTCCCGGGGATTGAGAGGTCTTCTTTTCTCAAAAGAATAACATGCATCATTCTAGTTTGCTAAGCATACTTTGATTTCTTTGATTATTTGTTTCAAGAACAATTCATGTCCCCTTTTAGATTAGGAAGTCTTGATTATTTGATACATGATTAGATGATTTTTCCTAGGTTTATTTGTGTGATTTTCACTTTACATTGTATGATATTTGACTTAGATTTTATGAATGATATCTTATCTTTTGATTCTCAATTTCAAGATTCTTATGTGATGTAATATACTATCATAGTATTAATTGCCGAACCAAACCTAGTATAAGATGATTATTTGGATGCTAATTGAGGCCCGTCGAAAGACGGGGCGAGTAGAGGGTGTTTTAGTCGCGACAAAGGCTCCTTCCTCTCTCGTACCAAAACCCCGAACCAAGTTCTTTGGTTATGAAGGGCCGGTGCCCTTATCCGCTTGGGTGAGTCAAAATTAGGTTTCTTGGTTCCTTAAAGACCAAGTGGCGACTCTGTATCTGTTTTCAACAGACCTTTCGTTTTCTTTCCTTGATTCAAATCAATTTCTAAACAATCTCAAACAAGAGAGAGGTGGTCCGAAGCCCGGTATCCACAATCTGGCGACTCTGCTGGGGATTTTTATTTTAAAACAAAATAATACAGAGGTTTGACTCATAAGAAGCATCCTTAAAATCATCTTTTTACTGTGTTTGGTTCACCGCATTGCACTCTTGCATTCCCCCCTCCGACTGTGTCTGAAACGCGGCGCTGACATTGTTCAGGTCTTGCTGTGCCAGGGCACAAGTCACCGTTGATACTGTACCTTCCAAGGTATATCAAAAAGAGTAAAAACCTCCGTACTGTCTCTCCGACGGTATATTGGAACTCTCGTCAACGGACCCTCTTTGACTAAACCCAGCCTTTGCATATAGATTCCTGTAGAACCTTTCATAGGATTGTTCATTTATCTTTTCAGATAGGACAATGTGATATAACTGCTGTATGCCCTGGCGGGATTACCTGCGCGATGTAGACGCTTATGTGGCATAGAACAGAACCTCTTTCTTATGATTCTCAAGGCAATCACTCACATGTAATCACATTGAGTTGACCTGTTTAAGCATCATGACAAGGATGTCTTCTCCATGCTCTCAAAGATATACACCGCAAACCTTGTTTGTCGGTCTTGAGACATAGGAGTATGAAAACCTGCTAGAAAGTATGATCACTATCACCATACTTACCAGTTTCTCCCAGAAACTCTGTCCTGATATCCCAGATATAACCATACTTACCATTTTCTCCCAGAAACTCTGTCCAGATGTCCCAGATATACCCGCATTAACCTGTTTCTCCCAAAAACTCTGCTAAAAACTGTACCCTGATATCCCGTTTTCTCCCAGAAACTCTGAATGCCCAGTCCTTCTTAGAAGCCTCCGTAAACCCTGGAAATCCTTGTTATCCCTTGGTGATCATACTGGAAAGTAAGGTTAGCACACTCTGTATGGCTAGGACCTTATTTGTTTGACTGCTACCTGTTAGAAGTAGGGGCATCATATAGATTAGGGCTTGCATCCGCATGCTTGTCCCATATGCATACACCATTCCTATCGGTCTGCACGCACTGTTTCAGTCAGGCTGTACACGAGTCAGTCCACGTCTGTTAACATCACTATAGTTGTCATCTCAATCATCACTGTTAAAAGTCTAACACAGTCTTTTCATACCTATATGTCAGTACAAGTTTTGAGCACCCAGGATCTGCATTTGTGAGTCAGAGGATTAGGGAGTCACCTTGTCAGAATCACTCAGCCGAAAGTCAGCTTTATGGATCCAGAAGGTTTGGAAGCAAGAATGACAGAAATGATCAACCAACAGTCTGAACGGTTGGCCCAAGTTTTATCCTTCATGGAGGAATTGAAGCAGCAGCGGCCGCAGCCTCCACCTGGGTTTGAACCACCCCTACATGAGAACGACGGAGAAGGAGTATGGTTTCAAGGGGTCCCGCCGCCTGCATATGAGAAAAAGCTCCAAGAGAAAATGGATAAGGTCGACAAGCTCGAGAACATACTAAGGAAGAGTAAAGGGATCGACGACTACATGCTAGATCTGGAAGGCCTTTTTGAGCCTGTTAAGCTGAAACTGCCAGAAAACTTCAAGATGCCTGAAATTGATCGTTTTGATGGAACCGGGAATCCGAAGAGCCATGTAAAGTTCTGCATGAGTGTTTTCCAATCAATGGGCTGCAGCCATGAGCACATCGCAATGTTGTTCCCTCAAACCCTCGCCAAGGCTGCTCTATCTTGGTTTCTGACCTTGGAGGTTTCTAAGACGCGGACTTGGGAAGATATAGTCCAGGTCTTCGTTGATCATTACTCCTACAACCAAGAGCTCGATGTCACCATCCGGGATCTGGAGACTACCCGGCAGAACTTCAATGAGTCCTTCGCTGCGTTCTTGAGCAGATGGAGGAGCAAAGTGGCCCAAATGACCCACCGACCAATCGAAAAGGAACAAGTCCGGATGTTGATCAAGAATCTACTACCGCTGTACCATGAGAAACTCTTCTACCAATCCATCTCAACATTTGAAGAACTGTTTGAGATTGGGACTAGAATTGAGGATGCAATCAGGGAAGGGAAAATCAAGAATGAAGAATCGCAAAGCCAGTCCAAGAGGCCCGACTACTCCCGAAACCCTTCGAATGTCAACGCCCTTAGTAACCAACCCATGGCCTGTTCTCCCCAATCATACCAGTTCACAAACCAAACCAGCTCGCCTAGCCGCCCTTACCAAAATAGGGTACCCCGTGAATTCTCCAAGCTGGATATCTCTCCCTCCGTAGCCTTAGGCCGCCTGCTAAAAAAGGGACACCTCCAACTCCTTCAGCCTCGTGCTGACCCCCCACCACCTAACTGTAACATGTCCAAACGATGTGCCTACCACCAAGGCCCAGGCCATGACACCGACCGATGCATACGTCTCCGCCATGATATCCAAGACCTCATTGATCGAGGAATCATCGAGCCACCACCCATTCAACCCCATATCACCTAAGCCCATGGCCTATCCTCTCAAATGATCCCTGTCATTGACACCCATGAATGTTGAATCCGTGCAGTGGAGCGATAGTGTTTGGAACTTCTGCTAAAATAATAATAATAATAAATGGGTCACAAAGACACTCTATTTGAGACCAAGTCGAGTCTGTTCTATGTTTTGAGTATATTTCAAGTTTAGTCTTATGGTCAAGTTCGTCCGTCATCGAGTTGTTATGAGTTTGTATCGAGTAATGTAATCCTTCTCTTCTGAACGGAATGAAGTCTCAATTTGCTTAATCTGATGTGCCTAGTCATAAATGCATGAATCACTAAACTGAAGTGTCACTTTTCAAATTACTATGGATATTACTCTGCTAATAATTTTTCTACGACAAAACAAAAAAGAATCCTGAAAGGTTAAAGTCGATTTCACGCTGACACTGATGAAGAGCTGAGAATTGAATAGCCTTACTTTAAGAATTTAAAGATGCTCTTGCCTCAATCTTAAAAAGACATACTTGAAACTGACTTGGGGCTTGCCCAACACCCTTTTCCCACCATTTCGAAGCCTTAAGCCCAATCCAATTGGGAGTCACGCAATCTGTCTGATTGAAAAGCAATGCGAACTTAGCCCTTGATGGTAGCCAAACATTTCAGTGAGTTTCATCTCCACTTTCAAAAAAAAAAAAAGAAAGAAAAAGAAAAGAAAAGAAAAGAAAAGCTCGCTAGGTTGAAAACCCGAAAGGGCACCTAGGCAAAAGTTAGAGCTGAAAAAGGTGTTGATTTCCAAAATCTGACCCTAGCCAGTCAAAATGTTGGAGGAAAATTTTGATAGAATCATACGCTTCAAAATACATCTTAAGAACGTGCCAAGATCACATTTCAAAAGGCACAGAATGACCACAAATAAATTCCGAGAGCTGACATGCACATTCTGAAATTCTGAGATTGCGATTGAAAGATTTCACAAGAATCGACTACATTAAAAGGCAAAATTGACTGGCTAGGCGAAAGTGAAAAGGATCAATCCTCAAAACAAAACAAAAAGAAAAAGAAAAAGAAAAGAAAGGGAGATTGAAACTAAATCCTTTCATTCAAAGCTACCACAAGTGGCTCAAGTTTGAACTCCTTTGACGATTGGTTGGAAAAACCCTCATACCTCTAACCCCTTATTTTAGACCTTGCCTTGAACTACGCTCGACCTGATTCCCACTCGGGGATACGTAGGCAACCACATCGGTTCGGTCAACACCATCATAATCAAACCAATTTCCTTCAAGCCTTGCCTTGAACTACGCTTGACCTGATTCCCACTCGGGGATACGTAGGCAACCACAACGGTTCGGTCGCCCCACCTACTCAAAAATAGCCCAATTTCTTTCAAGCTTCGGCCCGAACTACGTTGGACCTGATCCCCGTTCGGGGGTACGTAGGCAGACTTTAAAAAAAGAAAAGAAGGATGGCTCGCTAGGTTGAAAATCCGAAAGGACGCCTAGGCAAAAGTTAGAGCTGAATCCAAGGTGAGCAATAACAAAAGAGAGAAAAAAAAAAAAAAAAAAAAAAAAAAAAAAAAAAAAGCTCGCTAGGTCACCTCACTAGTACCTAGGCAAAAGTTATGAGCATTTGAGAGATTAAAGTCACGGTCCTTGCCTCAAGCCAGAAATCACCTTCCACACTAGGGGCAAACTTTGGCTACCCGCCTCGTTTGCCTAAATTTTACTATCTACCCTTTATACAAGGGGCAAACTTCGGTCACCTACCTCGCTTGCCCAAAACCTCCAATGAACCTTCCTCCAAACTAGGGGCAAAACTTCAGTCATTTGCCTCGTTTGCCTACCGATCCCACTTCATGCCCTTCAAACTAGGGGCAAACTTCGTTTGCCACCCGATCCCTATACACCAATGGTAAGCCTTCAAGTCACAACATTGTCTTGAAAAGATAAAAATGGAGCATCTTTCATTCTATAAGCTAAGGCACTAATTCAAAGCATATCTTGGGAGAAGCAAAGAAATTGATTAGATCAGTAGGGAGAAATTTTCAAAAAACCAGATTTATTAGCAAAGTGCTGACATATCAAGATGAGGAGTGAACATAAAAGATGAGCGGTACATCATTCATGGTAAAGGCACTTTGGATCGTGGCAATTTGAGAATTTCATGTCCAAGTCAATCCTTCTTTATTTGAGTCAGTAGTAATCTAATCACAAGTGTGTCAGAGACCGAGGTTTCATACAAACTAACCCAACTTTCCTTGTCGTTCCTGTTAAGTCCATTTGTCCTGATGGTCTCAAATGTGTGGGTTAAAGGTGATTCCCAATTATTAAAAAAAAAAAAAAAAAAAAAAAAAAAAAACTTTGGATATAAGCAGAAGTGCCAAACATTATTACTACACCAGTCAAGGTCATAACATGAGAATGTCCCAGGTACGAGTGGCATAGACTCGTAAGTGGTTGCAAACTACAAACCGACACTTGTTTCTCAAGGCGGCCGATCGGAGGAAATATCGCCAACACCGAGAAACTATTGCTGATAAGGTGTGTCGATGAGACGTGTTGTTGAGGTGTTTTAGGGCCCAAAGTCTAGATGTGTTGATAAGGAGTGTTGATAAGATGCGTTTTAGTGCCCAAAGTCCAAGTGTATTGTTGAGGAAGAGCATCAGATGTGTCGAGGAACATCAGAAGAGAGTATTGTTGAAGAGAACATCGGATGTGTTGAGGAACATCAGATTTGTTGAGAATCATCGTTGAAGAGTTGAGGAATATCGGATGAGTTGAGGAACATCAGATTTGTTGAGAAGCGTCGTTGAAGAGTTGAGGAATATCGGATGGGTTGAGGAACATCAGATTTGTTGAGAAGCGTCTTTGAAGAGTTGAGGAATATCGGATGGGTTGAGGAACATCAGATTTGTTGAGAAGCATCATGGAAAAATCGAGAAGCATCGTTAAGATTTGAAGAACACCGTTGACAATCAAGAAGCCTTGAGAAAGCACCGTCAAAGATTCGAGGAGCAACGTAAGCGCCATTGAGAATTGAGGATTGAAAAGCACCGTTGAGACTTTGGGAGTCACCGAGTCCATAGTGTCACGACTAAGAGGAGCACGAGTCAAGAATTACTTCACCCAACATGACACATAGCCCATCGGTTGCGGCACACACAAATCACAAAGCCCACTGGAGTGGCAAACACACCATAAGCATTCTTTTGAGCACCACAGTATCACTTTGAGCACCACGCTCTTCCTTGAGTAAGACCTCCAGGTCGAGCTCCCTCACAAGTCTATTAGTCATAGTGAAGCATAGATCACCAAGCCCACTGAGAGTGGCAAATGCACTGAACACATGTACTAGGACCACAAGCGTTTTAGAACACAATACAGGCACGACACAAGTCCACTCGGAGTGGTACACCCCACAGCACCAATTCATGCTAGGATCAGAACACTAGACATGATAGGACTTAGGACAAGATTCATATCACATCCATGCATAGCATATCACTCTTATAGCATAGCATCCGCTTGATTGTTGTGTATGTGCATGTGTGATTTATTCCTTTGTGCCCTGAACTACGTCCTGGTCTGATTCCCCTTGGGATGCGTAGGCAGCTCACGCAGAGCACGACCAGCACTAGCCTCAGCATCATTGCATCTTTTGCAACGCTTTTTATCCTAAATCTATAGCCTCCAAAAGACCTGTCTCTTCAAAACTTTGGCACTCGCTTGCGACATGCGTTGCCTCGCAAGTTCATGCCAAAGAGGGGCAAACTGTAGACACCCCATTTTGTCGGCTATCAGATTTAGGAGACCCATAGCTTGGTGGTTCACAATGATCGTAAAAGACTCAAAAGGACTCTCGGAAGTCAGCTCTATCTCTCAGAATGCTCAGAATGACCAAAATGCCCTTGAAAGTCTGAAAATTCTCAGATTTGGTCCCAAAGTTCTGAAAACATACTACGTCGTAAGAAAAGTGATAAAATGAGTTTTTAAATAAAACCGGAAGAAATCGTCAGCTCCCAGAGACCCCCGGAAGTCCCGGAAGTTCCCCGAAAGTCCCCGTTGACCGGTTTGACCAAGGTTTGACCAGGTTGACCAGAGTTTGACCAAGTTTGACCAAGTCTGACCGAAATTGTCTGAATTCACCAGAATCATTCTAAATCATGAGAAAAGTATTAAAACAAGTTCCAAAAGAAAATCGAGCGAAAACATCAGCTCCCGGGAACTCCCGGAGGTTCCCAGAACTTCCCGGGAATCCCAGGTTTGACCAGTTTGACCAAGATTTGACTTTGGAATCGGGGCACCGAAACAATTTTCAAATATTTTTCATGGATACTAGAGGTCAATAGCTTTCCAACGGTATATCGCACATAATTCCTGGATTTAAAACGAATTTATTTCGAATTTCCGAAGGCAAAAAAGGCGATCAAATCAGCATTTATCGCGAATACCGCAAAACTTTTCAAAGTGACCTATCCCCGAACTATTTTTTATGTAAAGTAGACTCCATTACCTTTCCAACGGTATATCACAACCTCAATTTGGAGTTCGTATGCATTTTTTGTGAATTTCGGACGAAATAGGGCCTTTTCGCGAATACCGGAACCTCTGGGGGGCCTAAACGTAATTTTCTGGGCTTCAGAGGAGCACTGCCGCCGCGGCACTGGCCCACTGCCGCCGCGGCACTGGCCCAGTGCCGCCGCGGCACTCATCCCTCGCAGAGTCCATTTTTGTAATTTTTTTGGGGGTCCAATTTGATTAATTGAAAGCCAAAACGACATAGTTTTATGTTCACAGTTGTTTGGGACCAATGGGAGTACTTCTAAAACCCCAAAACCACCCCAAATTGGCCTATTTAAACCCTCCATTGCTCTTCATTTTGGGGGGGCCAAGTGCAAAGCTTGAAAAGTTGTAGAGAAGAAGAGAGATAGAGATAGGTTTAGAAGAGAGAAAGGGAGCTTCTCCCATTGATTTTCCATAAGAAAGTGAGTTTTATTCTTGATTTCTTTCATTATCCTTCTATATACTTCACATTCAAAGTCCATTCCAACCCTCATTCTTGAGCATTCTTGAGTTAGGAAGCCACTTCCATGTCCAAATGTCAAAATCTATGAGTGAAACACCAAGCTACAAGTCCAAAATCACATTGATTATCATCTATTGATTGCTATTTACTTGCTTTGATTATATATATGTTCATCTCTCCTTATCTCATTTCTTTTTCTTTTCTTTATTTACTTACTAGTTCATCATCATCTAAGTGATGACATGAAGTTTGGGGTGAGTGAATCCTTATGGATAGTAGCTCTTGACCTCAAAAACATGTTTGATAGATGATGATCATAACCTCAATACTTCCAAGGTATTCTTGGGATGTATTGAAGTTATGTTCAAAATAAAAATAAATCTCTCCAACAATCTTGGAGGTTCTTAATGATGGGTTTGATGTTGGTATTCTAAGTGGTCATAATCCTTATTGAGTGTTGAAAATATGTTTTCAAAACATCTATTTCAAAACCCCTCTCAATCCCTCTCATTTGATTTCAAGAAATAAAACTTTGTTTTCCTCAATATCTCCAAAACAATGACCCAAAACAGTGAGCTGTTCAGATTCAAAGATTTGTTTTGAATTAAATACTCAAGTTATGACGATGAAACCACTTGGAAAACCTTCCCAATACATCATAGTTTGTCCCTAATTTTTCCCATCAATTATAGAAATGTGAGAGTATTTGTTTTGGATGTGAGAAGTTCACATTCATAATCTGCCTCTGTTCTCACAGAATGTTCACCCAACTTCTTGCACTTATTCTGGACATTTTCATCACTGTACATATATCTTTTCTATTTTTTTTATAAAACTTGGGTGTCTTAGGAAACTTTTGGTATATAATGGGTCATCATAAACCTTTTCTTTGATTTATGAAAAATCATACAAAATCAGTCAACAGTGCAGCTTTTGTTTCTGAGTCATGTGTACATTCTGATTTTTTTCTTTTAATCTGTGATAGCTATTGATGTTTGGCTTTTTGGGTTATTTTCTAGACACAATAAGAATAATCTCAGATTTTTCTCACATTTTTCTAGGCACGTTTGACCTCCCATTATAATGTTGCAAAGTAATACATGCAGTCTGTCCACTATTCACAGCAAGCACATTTCAACTTTTATTCTTTGATTTGATGCACATATGCATTCCAAATTAGCCCATATCTTAGGAAGTAGTTCATACTACATTTGTATATATCCCATGTTGATTAATCCATTCATTCATGCACATTTTAGACTTCCAAGTCATTTTAGAAATCCATGTACACAAAACACACTACAACCTTTGCACATTTCTAGGTACATACATTGTATCCATGCAAAGATTTGGGGTTTTTGTAACTCTTAATCTAAGAAGATTATAAGGAATGAACTTGATCACGCGTTCATGCTTCCCCTCGATCTAATCATCCTTTCTCATCCGTCCCGGGGATTGAGAGGTCTTCTTTTCTCAAAAGAATAACATGCATCATTCTAGTTTGCTAAGCATACTTTGATTTCTTTGATTATTTGTTTCAAGAACAATTCATGTCCCCTTTTAGATTAGGAAGTCTTGATTATTTGATACATGATTAGATGATTTTTCCTAGGTTTATTTGTGTGATTTTCACTTTACATTGTATGATATTTGACTTAGATTTTATGAATGATATCTTATCTTTTGATTCTCAATTTCAAGATTCTTATGTGATGTAATATACTATCATAGTATTAATTGCCGAACCAAACCTAGTATAAGATGATTATTTGGATGCTAATTGAGGCCCGTCGAAAGACGGGGCGAGTAGAGGGTGTTTTAGTCGCGACAAAGGCTCCTTCCTCTCTCGTACCAAAACCCCGAACCAAGTTCTTTGGTTATGAAGGGCCGGTGCCCTTATCCGCTTGGGTGAGTCAAAATTAGGTTTCTTGGTTCCTTAAAGACCAAGTGGCGACTCTGTATCTGTTTTCAACAGACCTTTCGTTTTCTTTCCTTGATTCAAATCAATTTCTAAACAATCTCAAACAAGAGAGAGGTGGTCCGAAGCCCGGTATCCACAACAAGTATTTTCAATGATACTTGGATAAGAGCGGGTTAACACTGGTTAGGAAATTTGTAGCTCTTTTCGAGCAATTACTATGATTTAAAATAAAAAAATTAAAAAAAAAAAGAATAAATATTTTTTTGTTTTCGCTGCGATAAATGACCCCTACCATTGCTCCGTGCAAAAAAGACCTCAGGACCAAACCGGAGGTACAAAAGACCTCGGGACCATACCCGAGGCGGAAATGACCTCGAGGTCACACCTAAGGCCAAAGACCTTGGTGTCACACCCGAGGCACCGAATTTTCCTAGGTCCATAACCGACAATGGGGGAAAATCCCCCTAGGTGGCTAATGATGGCAAGCTTCAAAAGACCTGACAACCACCAATGTTCTAGGTCGGTTCTTTACATTCAATCCCTCTACCAACACTTGCCTTGGCAAAAGCTTGGGGGGCAGGGGGGAATACCATATTGAAAACAAAGAATCATACTAGGCGCTAACGGGGCTTGGAAAGGACTTGGAATTCCAAAACATTCCTAAGTACCTATTCCTAAGTACCTATAGTGCCCAAAGAAACCGACCGGGACAGTAACAGGACCTAACTCCTACACTGTACCCGGCAGGACCTTCAAAACAGGTCCCGAGAAGACCAAGTGTTCCTTACCGGTCACAGTCCTAAACTTTTACCAAGGCAGGGTTTCCACGGGATTTACAACCGGTCAGTCACATGCAAGTACAAAAAGTTACACAGGGATAATAGTTTATGCAAAATAGTGGCCTCAAAGGACCTTTTCATTAACAGAAATAAAATATGTACAAAGCCTGGGGGCAGTTTTAGTAGCCTCCCAAAAAATAAAAAACAAAAAAACAAAAAAAAACAAAAAAAGAAAGAAGCTATACGTCGTCCACAACCACCACGTCTTCGGTTTCTCTAGCCTCTCCACCCGGGGCAACATCTCTGCCATAAGCAGTGTCCCCGCTCGGTTCAGAGCCTTCAATAGATCCAGCCTCAGTAGTAGGATCCTTACCAGAGGAAGGACCCATGTCCCATTAGTCTAAGACTATCCCTTTGTAGGATGAGATGTCGCACTCGGGATTGTCCCGGGCTAGCCTCCTCTTTAGGTCTTCATAGCCCTAGAAGAAGCCATCGTCAAAGGCCTCCTCTGTAGACCCCGCTATCGCTGCCCCATCCAGGGCCTTTTTTCGAGCCTCCGCTGCCACCAGGTTGACCTGGATAGCCTCCCCTTGCGCCGCGCCAAGGCCCAGGGCCAAGCCCTTGACCTTGTCCTTCTCAACGGCCAAGGTAGTCTCCTTTGCCTCAGAGGCTGCCCGTTCCTGCAACAAGGCAGCCTCAATAATAGTGGCCCTCTCGGCCAGGAAGGATTCAGCTCCGGCGGCCATGTAGTCGACCTGCAAAAATAAGCAAAATTGGACAGTTACTCAACAGACAGCTAAGAAAAAAATGATGACGGATGCTAAATGAAAATGGTTGAGGTACTTATGAAATGGGAGAGGTTGTACAGCCACCCCTAGAAGACTTGGGGAGACATGTTAGCACACATCTCCGCCTGACCAGAGAGAAAGACTGGCCTAACCCTCTCCCTGATCTCTGCTGATTCCCCCAGTACTGGTGTCCCAGACGGTAAGTCTGCATAGGAAGGGGGTCTCTTCCACCACCACCCCACGGGGAGCCAACGTCCTCCCGGGTTCCTTGTGAGTCATCGTCCCATGCCTGATCTGCCTGAGCGGACGATCGCTGTCTGAGGTCTCAACGGTGGGCCTCTTTCCTCTATCTGCCACCCTGGTGGTGGCAGCGACCTGTCTGGCCCTCATCTACTCCAAATCTCTCTTGGGGTTCATTTCTATGAAAAAAGAAAATGTGCGGTCAGTAGCTGGGAAAAGTCGTAAAAGATGGATGAAGCTAGACAGTTCGCCCGAATACTTACCCGGGATTGGAGGGAAGACGGGAGCTACGACGGGTTCGTCCGTGTCGTAGGAGGCCTTGAAGTCTCCTGTCCGGGTTAGCACGTTCCAAATGTTGGTGGGCAGGTTTGCCAAGCGCCTGATCCTAGCCTAACACTCCTCGGGAATGCATGGTGAGTCGGCTGATCCTATTGCAGAACAAAGAACAAAACAGTTAGCCACATGGTTTCAATCAAAGGCAAACGATAGAGAAGTGATGGGCGAGCTTACTCCTCAGTTCTCGCGCCGCCCAGGAAGTCCTCAGATGGATTCCTGGGGCCGCTCGCAGAGCTTGGGGGTGGATACTTGGAAGAACTTGTTCTTCCACCCCTTATTGTTGCTCGGGCAGTTGACAATGATCTTTTTCCCTTATCGATCCCCTAGAGAGAAGAACCCGACCCCCCATGCATAGGGAACTGTCGGTGGGTCCACAAGAACTCTTGAAGGGTGAGTTCATACCCAAAGACTTGGGGCCAGAGAGAGATGGACCCCATCAGGAACCTCCACCCGTTCAGGGCTAACTGCTCGGGAGCGATCCCAAGGTAGATCAGGATGTCCCAGGCGACTGGGTGAAGTGGAATACGAAACCCAGCCATGAGGGAGTCCTCGTACAAAGTGACGAGCCTGGGTAATGGAACTGGGTCCCGCCGACCTAAACGATCTAGGAACAACCATCGGGAATGGCGTACCTATCCCTAATTCGTCCGAGCTCTTGAGCGCTCAAGACGGAAGGGGTGAGTTCACAAGCGAACACAACCTTGGGGTCGGGGGCCTCCGGTATTTCATCACCAGAACCTTGAGGGACGGAGGCCACCGGGGCCTCCTGGTCCAATTCATCGTTCGACAACCGGATTGGGATCCTGCCCTTACTATGATGGTCTAATGGAGTGATAGAGAGTGGATCCAGGCTTGTGTCCGGGGTCCCAAACCGCGATTGTTCATCCTCCGACCAAGAGGAGGAGTCGAAACCAGAGTGTTGCATCTCTAAGGTCCCTGGGACTGGACAGGGGATAAATGGCGGCCTAGGTAGGGGTCAGGGACTCCGAGCTTGAGGTACAAGGGGGGCAGTCCAACAACCTATGGGGTAAGGTGCACAGAGCTTTCAGGGTAAAGACAAACTCTGTCAACACTTGCTAGACAACCTGACCGGTTTAACCGCTCTATCACGAAGGATGGGTTACCTGACTAAAGAGAGAGATGGATCTAAAGAAGAAGAAGTCCCACTCCCGTGCAAGCCCCAGTGGGTTCGTCCTTTCTAGCCTCACTCAGGAAAGAAAAAAAAAATAGGAGAGGGAAGAGTACAGCGAATTAAAACTGGAAAAGTGAAAACTTACAAGGAAAAGCGCAGAAAAGAGCTCGGGAAGCTTGACCAGGAGCTTTTTCTCTCAAAACCGCTCGGTAACTTCTATCTTAAAGTAGCAGGAATGAAGGAAATAAACAAGGACCCCTTATATATACAGCGCGAACAGTCCAGATCTGTCACACCCGTTCCAAAATTTCATAATTTTATCATACATAATTGGAAAGTTGTGAGTATATCAATGTTATTTGATAATTGGATTGAGATGAGGTTGACCGTGGGTCAACGGTAAGGTGTCAGTGAGGACACGGGAACATGATAGTCCATTTTGCATTGGCATGGTTAAATGGCATTTATGTGATTTAAATGTTAATTGACTTATCTGGTATTCATGAATAGTAATTATAGTATAATTTTTGGTAAATTTGGTATTGTTATATATCATTTTGAGAACTGTGGTGAGAACGTGAGTGATACGTTAATTAAAAAGGTAGGTTGTGTAGAGATTCCACATAATTTAGTTTTCGGACGTGATTTTGGACCCAAACGAGACTTAGTCGAAAACTTTTAAAAATTATAGTTTGCACTCGTAAAGTTAAAAAGTGGACGTGTGCGAAGTTTCATGGGTTAATTAGAAGTTTGAGGAATTCTTGGGGAGGTAAACACAATTTTTGAGAAGTTTGCCTATAAATAGAAGTGTGTGAGATTTCATTCTCATCCAAAACTTCTAAAAATATCTAGAGAGAGAGGAGAGAGAAGTTAGATTAAGCCAACGGGCTTTGCGACAACGATCGGCGGTCTTTCGTCTGTCAGATTTTCACCAAATTCATGATTTGAACTCGTGGAGGTAAGACCTACGTTTTGATACTACTTAGGTCGTGTTTGGCCAATTTTTGTAAAAATCTTAATTCTAGATTTTTGAGAAAAACAGGTATAAACTTGTAGGAATTTTCTCAAATTTGAAATCCGACGATTAATTAGCTCCCTAGACGATCCTTCAAAGTTTGAAGAGAATCGCATGAGGTATGAATTCTAGATCTATGAAATATATGGATTTTCATGTTTTGAACATCATTTTTGATATTCTTGGATCCGGGCGAAATTCATGTATTAATTAGGCCCGTTAATTATGCACGTGAAATTATGCAAAAAGCACGTATAACTGTTTATGTGAGCATGTTATGTGTCTACTTGGGTCAAAGGGGAGTTTGGTGCAAATTCATCCGGAGTAAGCTCCTCGAACCTTGAGGATTGGAATTTTGATTATGATTGTGATGGAATTAGAATTTTGGTTGTGTCTGGAATAGAGGTGGGCCCAACCAGGACACGGTACCTGGTATGGAGGAAGGCCCAACCAGTGTACGAGATGCGTAGGAGAGGTGGGCCTCCTACGGCATCGACCGGATGAATGCGTACCACTCACCCTAGAGACTATTTCTATGTGTTATAGATGCTTAAACCATAAACTGCCATATAAGCATACATTTAGAATTGTACGCTCAGCATATAGCTGAGTAGTGGAGATGTACTCCATTGCAGGTAAGAAGAAAGACAAGAAGAAGCGTGATGAGTGAGGCCATTAAAGAACACCGGGGAAATCACTTATTGATATTTTGTTCCTATTTCCTAAACTTGTGTAAGAATTGGGAAATTGTGATAATATGTTGTAATATAAACATGGATTAGTTTCGCAGTATTGTAATCTTGTAATTGAACGTCTGTAATTGTGTTTTAATATGTCAAACATCAGTTATGGTTGTGATTGTGGTTGGTGTGGAGTAGCATGAGTTGTAAATTTTCATTACAGGCTGCCCAGCAGGGGAGCAGTCGACTGGACCCAGGATCAGTCGACTAGATCTCGTGGGATTGAGACACTGAAAGTGAATAGTAAGAGAAGCAGTCGACTGGACCCTTGATAAGTCGACTGAACCATTGTGGATTTAAGCTATTGATCCAAATAGTAACTAGTGCAGTCGACTGGGTTCCTTGATCAGTCGACTGAACCTCTGATGAAAAATGTTAAATTTTAGTTCTGCATAACACAGTCGACTGGGTTCCCTGATCAGTCGACTGGACCTTTGTTGAGAAATTAGGGTTTTGGTTTCTGCTAGGCACAGTCGACTGTACCCTAGGCACATTCGATTGAACCTCTGTTTTCAAAACTGATTCTTTTGAAAGTGTTTCCACTGGCCAAAACTTTTTATAACTCTGATTTCAATGGATTTTACAAACTCAGAGGGTAATGTTCCCTAAGTTTTATAATACCCAGGGTTGTTTTTAAAGTTCTTTCTGCTGTGTATTGTTATATGATGTTTGGATGAGCCTTGGTGGCGTGCCACGTGTCCTATTTCCACGCGTAGTGGGATGGGTCGTGACATTTATTGGTATCATAGCTATAGGTAACAAAACTTTGGGAACGTTCGACGACGAGTGGAGTGTTGAGTGAATTGTCACATATTCTAGAATGCATCCACATATTGCAGAGATGTTTGATGCATATGGTATGTTGTTATACATACATGATTATGTTATTGTCATACATACATAGTATTTATGCATTCGTGAATTGGTTGAATCATACAGATGTGGAGCTGTATGATGAGATGACGTTATCATGAGTTATAATAGACCGCGTGTTGTGGCAAGAGGGAAAGATGATATTTTGGTACTGATGAACAGTGAAATTTCTAAGCGAAAAGAAAATGGTTTTGATTAAATCGGTGGATGTTTTCAACGATAGTGACGAGTGTCCTTTGAGGGTTCTAACCGAGAACGGAGTTTGAATAGTAAACGTCATAGGAGATTTCTGCATTGTCCACATAGAAAATGAAGGTAATTATTCGTAGTGGAATTTTGGGATTGAGATTGATTGATAAGAGTCTTGTTTCAGACATTGGTTAAACATCGTGACATCGCGACGTAAGAGAATAAGGATGAACAGTTGGGGTTTGTGATTGAAAGATAGTCCAGCAATATGTATTGCTAGCGTATGGGGTCGGTGAGGAATCTCTCACCTTATCTTACGATGTTAACCTACGGTACAATCGTACGAGGTTATCTTATGAAGTATCTTACGGTATATACGGTGTGTATTGGGTAATTGAAGAATCTTTCAACTTATTGTGCGGTATATGGTATGTATTGGATGGTTGAGGAATCTCTCAACCTATCTTACGGTATGTGTTAGACGGTTGAGGAATCTCTCAACCTATCTTATGGTATGTATCGGAATTGGGAAATATCTCAACGAGTTATGAGTATTGAGGTTGTTGAGGAATTTCTCAACTGAACCTAGTTTCGAATGTTTGTGTTACCATGGTGGATTCAGATGTGGTATAGAGGTTAGTAAGGAAAGCTACCAGATTGATTGTAAAAGTGGGAAGTGGTATTTAAGGATTAACCTAGGACGAGGTATTAAGAACGAAAATGATAGAGTATACTTTGACGGTTTGAGACTACAGTTAGTAGAAGTAACGGGTTTCAACCAAGAATCGAAAATGGCACAGTATGAAGCGTTGTATGGGTATAAGTGTCAATCGCTGATTTGTGGGATCAAGGATTGGGAAAAGAAAGTCGTTAAGACCTAAGATGATACAGTTGACTACGGTAAGGGTAAAGCTAATTCAGGAATGACTTTTAGAGGAGGCTCATCGTACTAAATATTCAATTCATTCGGGGAGTGACAATATGTACCAGAATTTGCAAGAAAACTTTTGGTGGAGAGGTATGAAGCGAGAAGTTGCCAAGTTGTGTTTGAGTGTTCAGCATGTTAGCAAGTGAAGGCTTACAAGTACCTGCGGGGATATTATAACCATTACCAGTGTCAAAGCGGAATGGGATGAGATCATGATGGATTTTGTTTCGGGATTTCCACGATCGTTTAATCAGAATGATAAGATTTGGGTTATGGTTGATAGATTGACAAAATCAGCGCATTATTTACCGATCAATAAGACTAAACCTTCCAGGTTGGCGGAATTGTATGTGAAAGGGGTTGTCAGACTACACGGAGTTCCGATAGTGATTATATCGGATTGTGATAGTTGTTTTACATCGAAGTTTTGGGAAGTCTAAAGGAAGCCACGGGTACTAAACTGAGTTTCAGCAGTACATTTCATCCTCAGACCGACGGACAGTCAGAACGAACGATTCAGACATTGGAAGACATGCTTAGACTTTGCGTACTAGACTTTGGGTAAGTCAATATAGATTGAGAGGAGAAAATATAAATTGGAAAGACGAAGCTTTAAGGAATAAGTGAATAAAAACGGTAAGAATGGGAGGAAGACATGGCAGTACGTTGAGTACATTAGCGGATATGATAGTAGAAATGTAAAATGGTGAGGACAATGGTGGATACAATGAAAAACGACCTCAGTGTCCTAGGTTCCAAAAAGGTTGGAGAGTTTTGAGAATGTCGAATTTCACCCTAAGAAAAATTTTAAAGTGTTTAAAATGTTAAAATAAAACTTTCGTTGAGCAAGAAAATTTGTTTTAAATATTTGTGATTAGGTATCAAGTAGACCTTGGAAGACGGTATCGTGGAAAGATATGGTATGCTAAGTGCTTGGGACATAACGGTGGTTGTCAAATGAATGAGTTCTATGTGAGCAGATTCTGAATTTAGAAATTCTAATGGAGTTGGTGAAATGTCGTGTACCTAAAGTTGGCTAATTGGAAGTTATGACTTTAAAGGAGTGGTCGTGAGTATTGTTCCAAAGGGAGCTCGACTTCGATTTAAGTATTGAGGTAACTTGAGGTAATGAATGATTTGAGGCTTTGATCAATCAAGAACTTGATGAGATCCATAAAGTGTACAGAAAAGGTGACAGTTAGGAATCAGTTGGCATTGGTGACCGCAGTGAGAATTTTACCTTGGCGTATTATCGTGAAAGGTATGTAAATTGGAAGTCAATATGGAATTTATTTAACACAGTGAGGCTATAATACTTTGTGGGAAGATTTAATTACCGGCTTATCCTCAGATTGTATGTGAGGATTGTATTAATGCTGTGAGTAATAAGTTATTCAGGAATAATGGATTGGAGACCCGGATAGCATAAATAAAGGACTAGAAAGTTAAATGGGAAATTGAGTCAGATTCAACTACGGTTATGAAACATTGAATGTCAGAATGAGGTATGGTGCCTTGAGATGTTATACGAAGAATATACGCTTGGTGTGAACGGTTGTCAGGAACTCAGTGAGAGTTGAGATATAGAAGTGTGAGCGATATGGATTTGTGAAAAAGGTGGAAGTGAAATATCAACGACGTATAGAGTCGTAAACTACATAAATGGTAGTGGATCTACTTGGACTATTATGAGAATGGACTACATTGCAGTTGAGATCTTCGAAAGAAAAGTGATTGGCTCAAGAGTGTGAGTACACTAGGTGAACATGATGGATTGTGAATGATCAACGGTTTGGGACAGGAACAGGGCATGTTTTGAACAAGAGGATATGTTTGATAAACTATGTGGTACGTGCATGATTGGCTAAGTCAAATTTTGATTAACAATGCTATTCGTTACAATGGATATTGGGGTGGTGGTGTTGAGAAAGAGATGAGGTATTATGTGAGATTTCAAAATAGTTGTTTTAAAACCTGAATGAGAAATGTATTGGACTTTGTTAAACATTTTAAAGTGAATGTTAGGGGTAACCTTCTATGTTAATTGACGATAGTTCGAGTACAAACTTGGGAGCGATGAACAACGAATGTGTTTGACCTCACTGTAGGTGATTTGGGACATGTGTCGACTCAAATGAGTAGAATGGTGCGAAATTTTCAATAGAGTATCTGATTGATACCTTACGAGGCACGAGTGATGGGAGTATAGCACGAGGTTAGTAAAACCTAAATGGAATGATAAGAATTAGTAGAGACAGAGGGAAAGTATTAATGTGACGCACTACCGACTATGTGATAGTCATTTCAACTGAAGTTGCCATGATATGGATTTATTAGGAAAGAAGGATTGGAAATTGAAAAGAACTTGGGAGTCGTTTAAAATGTGTTATAGTGCTACAAGTGGTTTGGTGATTAACAGAGTAAGAGATTGAATCTATAGTATGTGAAACAATTGATTGAAGCATTGACTTATCGACGGGGTATATATGTGTGATAGTACTCAGTTGTGGTTCACTTCAAGATGAAGAATCATGTATGATAGTGCACCAGCTAAGACGTGTTGTCAACGACTTTTAGTCGAAA
Organism: Hydrangea macrophylla; assembly: GCA_033977485.1. NCBI lineage: Eukaryota > Viridiplantae > Streptophyta > Magnoliopsida > Cornales > Hydrangeaceae > Hydrangea > Hydrangea macrophylla. The sequence continues at coordinate 108,811,141 of CM066985.1, read as the reverse complement.
AGCAAGATAGGTGAATGAGAGAAGAATTGTTGTCTTGGGTTTGAGTAATGTGATGAAACTTTTGAGTTTCGGAAATGAAATGTGACAAGTAAAATAAAGATATATGGGAGTTGACGTTGTGACATCGCGATGGGATTGAATGTCAGGTTTGACTATAGAGTAGGTTCTACTCAGGTATCGATGTTCTCATTTATCAAGATGCTTCGGAGTATGGATCCTGTTTGAATCTTCTATCAGATTGAGACGGGGGCTCTGAGGATTTATTTTCCTCAAGAGCCTGAGGATTTATTTTCCTCATGAGATTGTGGCATCTCAGTGAAGTGGATTGTGTATGTGGCAAATGTTGGAAGTACTTGTGTGAAGTCTTGGTGACTTGAGAAGATGGTTTAAGTTTGGGGACGAACTTCCTTTTTGGAGGGGAGAGTTGTCACACCCGTTCTAAAATTTCATAGTTTTATCATACATAACTAGAAAGTTGTGAGTATATCAATGTTATTTGATAATTGGATTGAGATGAGGTTGACCGTGGGTCAACGATAATGTGTCAGTGAGGACACGGGAACATGATAGTCCATTTTGCATTGGCACGGTTAAATGGCATTTATGTGATTTAAATGTTATTTGACTTATCTGGTATTCATGAATAGTAATTATACCTGTGTAGTATAATTTTTGGTAAATTTGGTATTGTTATATATCATTTTGAGAATTGTGGTGAGAACGTGAGTGTTACGTTAATTAAAAAGGTAGGTTGTGTAGAGATTCCACATAATTTAGTTTTCGGACATGATTTTGGACTCAAACGAGACTTAGTCGAAAACTTTAAAAAATTATAGTTTTCACTCGTAAAGTTATAAAGTGGACGTGTGCGAAGTTTCATGGGTTAATTAGAAGTTTGAGGAACTCGTGGGGAGGTAAACACAATTTCTAAGAAGTTTGCCTATAAATAGAAGTGGGTGAGATTTCATTCTCAATCAAAACTTCTAAAAATATCTAGAGAGAGAGGAGAGAGAAGGGAGATTGAGCCAACGGGCTTTGCGACGACGATCGGCGGTCTTTCGTCTGTCGGATTTTCACCAAATTCATGATTTGAACTCGTGGAGGTAAGACCTACGTTTTGATACTACTTAGGCCGTGTTTGGCCAATTTTTGTAAAAATCTTAATTCTAGACTTTTGAGAAAAACAGTTATAAACTTGTAGGAATTTTCTCAAATTTGAAATCCGACGATTAATTAGCTCCCTAGACGATCCTTCAAAGTTTGAAGAGAATCGCACGAGGTATGAATTCTAGATCTATGAAATATATGAATTTTCATGTTTTGAACATCATTTTTTATATTCTTAGATCCGGGCAAAATTCATGTATTAATTAGGCCCGTTAATTATGCACGTGAAATTATGCAAAAAGCACGTATAACTGTTTATGTGAGCATGTTATGTGTCTACTTGGGTCAAAGGGGAGTTTGGTGCAAATTCATCCGGAGTAAGCTCCTCGAACCTTGAGGATTGGAATTTTGATTATGATTGTGATGGAATTGGAATTTTGGTTGTGTCTGGATTGGAGGTGGGCCCAACCAGGACACGGTACCTGGTATGGAGGAAGGCCCAACCAATGTACGAGATGCGTGGGAGAGGTGGGCCTCCTACGGCATCGACCGGATGAATGCGTACCACTCACCCTAGAGACTATTTCTATGTGTTTTAGATGCTTAAACCATGAACTGCCATATAAGCATACATTTAGAATTGTACGCTCAGCATATAGCTGAGCAGTGGAGATGTACTCCATTGCAGGTAAGAAGAAAGACAAGAAGAAGCGTGATGAGTGAGGCCATTAAAGAACGCCGGGGAAATCACTTGTTGATATTTTGTTCCTATTTCCTAAACTTGTGTAAGAATTGGGAAATTGTGATAATATGTTCTAATATAAACATGGATTAGTTTCGCAGTATTGTAATCTTGTAATTGAACGTCTGTAATTGTGTTTTAATATGTCGAACATCAGTTATGGTTGTGATTGTGGTTGGTGTGGAGTAGCATGAGTTGTAAATTTTCATTACAGGCTGCCCAGCAGGGGAGCAGTCGACTGGACCCAGGATCAGTCGACTGGATCTCGTGGGATTGAGACACTGAAAGTGAATAGTAAGAGAAGCAGTCGACTGGACCCTTGATCAGTCGACTGAACCACTGTGGATTTTAGCTACTGATCTAAATAGTAACCAGTGCAGTCGACTGGGTTCCTTGATCAGTCAACTGAACCTCTGATGAGAAACGTTAAATTTTAGTTCTGCATAACACAGTTGACTGGGTTCCCTGATCAGTCGACTGGACCTTTGTTGAGAAATTAGGGTTTTGGTTTCTGCTAGGCACAGTCGACTGGACCCTAGGCACAGTCGACAGAACCTCTGTTTTCAAAACTGATTCTTTTGAAAGTGTTTCCACTGGCCAAAACTTTTTATAACTCTGATTTCAATGGATTTTACAAACTCAGAGGGTAATGTTCCCTAAGTTTTATAATACTCAGGGTTGTTTTTAAAGTTCTTTCTGCTGTGTATTGTTATATGATGTTTGGATGAGCCTTGGTGGCATGCCACGTGTCCTATTTCCACGCGTAGTGGGATGGCTCGTGACAAGATCAAATCAGATCCAACGGCCAGGAAGTTTTTTCGCCTAAACCACCAGCCAACTGTCTCCTCGGGCACGTGAAGCATCGCCTCAAAAGGTGCGCGCATTAAATGCGAGACGTGACAGTTCGGTTCTGCTAAAACTGGCCCCGTTGGATCCTAACCAGACCAGTCACTCCTTGATACGTGGCGGCCACCGACCCCGGGTTCCCAATGGTATCGTTCGGTCTAACCCCCGGGTGGCCAGGGGGACGAGTACATTCCCGAGGAACGACCCCAGAATTTCCCTGGGCGGTTTACTGAATAGCACAGATTTTCAAACCTCATCCTATGAAGCATCGTGTCAGCTTTAAAACAGGGGGCAGCTAATAGGTCAGAAAATATCCAGTCAAAGTCATATCGCCACGTCAACACGGAGACACTGGGTCAGGCGGAGAAGGTGCTTAGAATTTAGCTATCCCGGGCTAATCCGTTGATAACGCTTGGTCTGTGCCCACAGCTCGGGGTCACGAGGAAGATACGTCCCCCGATGGGTGTGGCCCAGGCCTACCCCGTGGCCTGCTCTATAAGGTTGCTGGTAGTCCCCTAACTTAGTCAGAAGATTAATTCAAGCAACTTCCTAAACCACTAAGGGAACCTTCATGATTTATGCTAGTCACATGTATTCAAGTTAGGTTTCCTAACTTAGCTAGTTACCTTGTACGAGTGGTCTCTTGCACCTATAAAAGAGACCCCTCATCTTCATTGAAGGGAATCGCATTCTTATTTCTGAGAACTACAATACTGATTATTTACACGCATACACCCGGCCGGTCTTTCTGGTAGTGCAGTGCCGCCATCTTTGTTGGTTCACCAAAGACCGCCGGTGATCTGTTAGTAAACGCATTCCGACGCACCCGTGGACGAAGGTCACCTAATTAACGGGATCGAACCACATGCAAGTTCTTTGTCTCTCTCCTTAGATTACTCTTCTTGTCCTTTACCAACTTTTGACATCATCACTAATTATATAATAGTATCTTTCCCTATAAACACACTTCATGGATATTCATGTTTGTTAAAACATCAAAAGTGATATATATATATATATATATATGTATATTGTTGATGTCTTTTTAATTTTTCCCTTTAAATTGGTATCCTTTTAATTTAAAAAAAGAAAAAGAAAAAATTAAAATGACATTTAATTACCCGTAAAGGAACAAACTTTAGGTGTTGGCACAACCCTTACCTGACTGACCCAAATCGTGGAAACAATTTCTTAATGTAAAAGAATTTCCAGAATTTGTATAGGTTGGCATAGTTCAAGTGGTAAAAAGTTTGGCATTTATAAGTCCCCTCCAATGCATAGATTCGGTGTTCAAACCTCATCCCCTAGCCTCTCTCATAAAAAAAAAATAAATAAATAAATAAAATAAAATAAGAAAGAAAAAAGAAAAAGAAAAAGAATATCCAGAACTTTATTTTTTTTGTAGCCAATTTAGTGTAATGTTAAAAATAAAAAATAAATAAATAAAATAAAAAGAATATCCAGAACTTTATTTTTTTTGTAGGCAAGTGTAATGTTAGGTATGATTTTTCCCAACCTTAAATGCTTTATTTTTTTATGGTCGAAAATATGACAAGAAGTTAGGGTTTACATACCTACCTACCTATAAAAAGAGAGAGACAGTGACACATAGTAATACCACTTAAGGGGCTGTTTGAGAAGGCAAACGATTGATTCTGTAGTTACAAATTCAAATAATTGGTGATCAATGTCTGTGTCTTATACAAGAAGTCCGTGTCCAGACTAGCATATCTCTTAAATCTAGTTATTTGTCAAATTAATTAGTTTAACATTAACTCTCATAAAAACTAGATAGAAATGAGAATTACTTTAAGCCAAATCCTATTTCAATCATTTCCAAACAGGCCCTAACAGATATTCTTTACCTTCTTTTGTACTTGGATCTGTACAACCATGAATAATTATAAACTTAGTTTTTTTTTTTTTTTTGAAGTTTTGTAGTGTTTGAAACAAACTAGTGGGTGGCCTTCAACTCCTTTTCTTTTTCAATGCATTGAAGTGGGTGAGAGAAACCAATTTGTGGGTCCCAATGTCAATATCATTTGGAATTTAGCATTCTCTAAGCAGACCACCACCCACAAAACAGCATGCAGAGTATATTTGGGGTTTGTTATATGGGTATACATTGATTCTCTTCCTCTACCTTATGCCTCTAAATTCAAGACACACACCCAAAAGAAACTCCTAGGATTTTGTATGCAATTTTTGTATCCTAATATACATGGAGAATTTTATACTTTATATGGCAGTGGGACTATCTACATTTCTATTGAAAGTTGTATTAGTTGAGAACTAATTTTAAACATCATGACATTATTTTGAATCATTTCTCAAACATACGTTTTAATCCAAACATGCTTCTGAAATTCAAAAACCTCATATTAGCCTATTTCTGATGATTTTTTTTTTCCCCTTAATTTATATGGTGCCCCTGTGATTAAAGGCGCTTCTATCTAAATGCAAAAGTCGAAACCAATCTAAATGCCCTACATTTAAACAGCACATAAGCCTATTTATTGGGTTTTGTTTTTGGACAAAATAAGTACTCCTAAGAAAGTCTAAATTACTTTAAAATAGTCAATAAGACAATAACTCAAAGGTCACAAATTGATTACATTGCTAAGATCTGACCACAAGTTCCATCAAATGTAAACAATATTGAACAACTATGATAAATTGATAATGATGTTGATTAGTATGTGATGTTATATGACAATCATAATTCCCTGACCAAAATTAGCCCAAGTCGTACATTCTCTATTGAAATTAACAGCAATGATAATGACGATGTTGATTACTTTATGACAAAGAATAGACCAAGATAATGAAAAGTTATTCTATGCGACTGTCATACAGTGTGACAATCACTATTATCGAAGTATTTTATAGGTCTTCTGTGAGTTCCACAAGGACCGACGCATCGCCAGTCTCATGAGATAATTTCCAAGTATAATGAATAAACCATATAATTCATTGATGAATTAATTGAGTGGTCCTTGACAAGTCCACCTACCTAACAATGCTAAATTTATGACCTATATATTTACTCTCAATTATAAACCAAGAGGGAATAAATTAATACTTCCTAAGAATAGCGCATCTTCACTTTAAAGATATCGTTTTTGACCTTTATCAGATGGGTTATGGAAAGGACTTCTATATCTCATGAAGCATCTTATTTCCATATATGCTTTTGCATTTTATTATGTTTCAACTTTTTTTTTTCTTTTACAACTTTTTGAAATGACTTGAAAGATTCATCTCTTATTGGGGCTTTCCAAAAGAAAGGAGGCCATTAAAGGTTATATACACTAGTATTAAATATGCAGTTTAGATGGTATAATTAACACATCATCAGCTCCAATTTATCATTTGTATTTTTTTTTATCACTTTTTTGGTAACATATGGGAGTGCCTGATTAATCCAGAACTTGAGTATCTCTAAAAATAACCTTTCAATTTTTTTCTTCCAATCTTTTCTTAAGTGATCTAAGTGGCGCTTTGAAGAGCACTTTTCGCACAAAAAGTTACGCGACTCGTTACTTCAATTGAGATAGTGAAAAATCATTTCATATTTTTAGTTGGAACTTTAGGCAGTTCTCAAAGATAGTGAAAAAAAAAAAAAAAAAATTAGAGTATTTGCAAGAGAGTCTTTGCAAAAAATTATTTTGATCTATGGAACATCCTACAACTTCCAACAATAATATCAAAACTGAGTTTGAATAGCTATAAGGCTCTATAAATGAAAGGAAGCGCGAAGAATGACTCGATATTTTGCTTCTGACCACTTGAAGTGTCTCTTGGGGTGGATTATCAGCTGAAATGCTCATGTGGCTCAGCAACTTTAAAAAGTAGAGACATTTGAAGAGGTTCTTGAAAATGCTCCAAGTAAACAAGAACATTAGACATCCAAAATTCAACAAATAAGACACAACACACACACACACACACACACACACACACACACACACACATGTTTGTATGTCATGAGAAATCACTCTTCCAAGTCTGAACCTTTACATTCTTCCATTCTTAATCCAAACTTTCAAACACACCCTTTATTCATCCTTCATTAATAATAGAGTGTTATTTGTTGACTAGTTACATGCAATAATGAGATTCTATATCTTTCATTAATAATAGTGTGTTATCTATCGCCTATTTTACATCCAATTTGAGTTAGTTGAGCTTTCTTTCTTATGTGGATATCTGTTTTTTTTTTCAAAGCTCTCCACTCTAATATTCCAAGTACTCCTTTTCAATTTGAATAATAATATGCTTCTCAAATTTGAATTAGAAATTCTTTGTAAAAATTTAGCAATATTTTAAATTAATTAAGTTTAAAGGACAACCAGTTTTTTTTATTTGGTCAAAACTCTATGACTAGTGAAACTTAATCGGATCAAGTCCCTATGTTTTAAAAGTCATGTGAAAATTTCACACCATTTTTTTATGTAAAATTTCACACAACTAGTTCAATTTTTTCACAGAAGTTCTGTGAATTTCACATAACTTTTATATGAACTTTTCACTAAAAAAAATTAATAAAAAGAAAATGTTGAACCTAATAATAAACAAGTCTAATTTAGAGGACTTGACTAAGGTTCCCAATTCTTTAATAGTGTACCACACATTGTGAGTATGTAATGGTACCAGCATTTGAGAATCAAATTTAGAATTTAAATTTTAAAAAAATATAGCACTACTCTTATTAATGAGCCAAACAATATGGGAATTAGGCTACATGAGGCAAGACGAGGTAGCTGACCTGTCACTTCACCAATAAGAGAAACCCATCAGAGTGATTGATCACCCAATTAACACAAATTTAAATGTTTTTAAGTGACTAATCACACCAAACAATACTAAGAGAATCTCACCCAACATACACAAAAGGATATACGATAAATACAATACAAATCTCTGCCTTAGCGTTGCGGACGTTATTACCCCTGACTGTAGTTGGGATCGTAATTATTTGGAGAATTTTATTAGTCCAGCTAATTTGGATGCTATTTTGAACACCCCCATCCCCCAATTTACTATTTTTGCTGACTACCCTTCTTGGGGCCTCTCTGGTTCTGGGCAATTCTCTACTAGGAGAGCTTATAAATTTATTGCTAACTTGGACTCTGACAACCCTGGAGGTTATTGGAAATGGATCTGGTCCCTGAAAATTCCTCATAAAATCAAGATTTTTGTTTGGCTTGTGAACCATGATCGGATTCCTTCCAATCACCTCAGGGTCGTCCGTCACATGACTAATGATTCAAGCTGTAAACGTTGCAATTTTTGGGATGAAAACTCTATCCACATTCTGCGTGACTGTCATAAGGCCAAAGAGATTTGGACTAAATTCCCTATTCCTTTTCCAAGCTTCTTTACTGCTCAGATTCATGATTGGATTCACTTAAATTCTACTAATTCTCTTGTGATGTTTCAGGAGCCTATTGAGTGGGGTATCTTATTCACTTCAGCCCTTTGGTTTATATGGAAAGAAAGGAATAATTTTGTGTTTAATAACAGGGACACTCTCATTTCTACCCTCGTCCATAATATCTTTAGTTTCGCTAAGGACATCACCCAGGCAAATCGTAAAGTTGTGAACTCCCATCCTAAATTGCCCAGACTTATTAAATGGGCTTTTCCCCCTGCAGGAAAATGGAAGATCAATACGGATGGCAGTGCAAAGGGAAACCGAGGCAGAGGTGGGATCGGTGGTCTGGTCAGAAATGATCAAGGAACATGGATGAATGGTTACATGGGATCTATCAACTTCTGTGACAGTCTTGAAGCTGAGGTAAGAAGCATCTGGCATGGTCTAAAAATTATGCGTGATAATGATTGAACCAACTTCGTTCTTGAAACTGATTCTGAGGTTGCTGTTAAGCTCATCAAAACGACGACTCGAAGCGAGCGTCCTTTGTCGGCCCTCATTGAAGATTGCAAAACTCTGTTGGAATGGGGAAAAGGAGAGATAACTCACTCGTACCGTGAGGGTAATATGTGTGCTGACTTTTTGGCTAACCAAGGGGTTGCCCAGAACAATAGTCTTGTTATTTTGCAGTCCCCTCCCACAGCCATTGTCCAATTTTTGCTCGCGGACAACTGTGGGACTAGCTTTTTACGTTAGTGTTTTGCTTTGTTTTTGTCCCTTGTACCAAAAAAAAAAAAAAAAGATAAATACAATACATAAGGCAGATCTGTCAGCATCATGAAGCCTACATAATTCACAGTAACGCCCATGGAAATTCGAAAATTCACTACAGTTTGGTTCTTTTGTTGTCTCATGGAAATTGGGATAATTAACATAATCATCTTTACTTTAAATACAGAATTTTAGCCTGATCCGCACTCGGGCAAAACCGGCGACGTTCCAGAGTGTGATTGGGTCACATAGTATCCACCAATCACATTTCAGAACAAGAAATGTACAAAAAGAACTGTATCTAAGTCTTTTTCCTACGAGATTTGCTCCTCTAGCTACCCATAAAAAAAATGGAAATCTCTCAAAATATTCAATATGCAGGAATCAAAATCTTCACACAAATAATCAGGCCAATATGCATAATGAAAAGCAGCAAACTTCTTAGCAAAAAAAAAGAACAAAAAAAAAAGCTTGAATCATTGCTACTTGAGCTCTGTATCACCCACTCAATTTACAACAACAAAAAAAGCTACTACAATAAATAAATGTTCTAAGAACATCCTGTGAATGAAGAGATTAATATAGTAGTATATGCCACATTAGCAAGTTATTAAGATGATGCACAATACAAAAGAACATTGATATGATAGTACTAATCCCACAAATAGCTACAAAGAGCTATTGAGAGAAATGATTCCATACGTCACCTTGTAGCTCAGAATCACACAGATGGGAAGTATTTGTTGAGATTGAAGGGAAGGGAATAGAATTCCTCACTTCTATTATCGGTCTTGAAAGTTTTAAATTTGTCCCACCAATGCTTACCCCTGTCTTTCCTAATTGTGCCGTCTTTCTTGTGTATCGTGTTGTCTAGAAAATATGCCACTATGCCCGCAACAAATGCTTCGGATGAGAAAGGGACATTCACTATATCGTTGAACTGCATTGTAAGATAAAGACATGAAAGTTGTCAGTGGAGTTGAAACCAACCATGGCATGATTATATTTGGTTAAGGTGTGTTTGAATGACATCTTTGGAACGCATTCTGAGACTTTAACCTATTGTAATAACATCATCTTCTTCAATTTCAGCATATTCTAGAGATGCAGCCTAAAACAATTTTAATTTTTTCAAAAGAAGCAAGTCTTACTTGTTTACACCTTAAGGATTGTTTGGTAAGGCTCAGAACTAGTTCAATGGTTCACACTTGACCCGCTTCTACATATGCAAGTGTTTGATAAATTCCATTTTATTGCACGGGCGTCTGCTTCTGATCTAATATCACACTAATAACAAGTTCTTTATCAAACCCACATGATGCTTGGTTTTCTTAAGAACCATATCGATAGTAAATGAGGGTGGGACTAATTCCCTTACCAAACAGACCCTTAAAGTGGAGATGGTGTTCTGCATACGAGGACATGAGTTGGGGGTTGACAATACACTTTGCTCCTTAACTTCTATAGCAAACAACTCACACTCTATCATGTTCTATCTCCATTCCTATACCATTTTCCCTTTGTTTCCCTTCTATAAATCTAAACTATATTAATATGAGTAATGCTATGCTTCCCAAATTTTTATCCCAAAAAAGTGCTTCCCAAAGATGTGGCAGTGGGGCAGGTCTAATACAGTGGGACCAGTTGAATTTTGATTGGTAGCACTTTTGGGATGAAAATTTGGAAAGCATAGCATTACTCTATTAATATCGATACATGTACTTGGAACTAAAAAGTCACTTCCGTACCAAACATATCCACTACTAATAAAGAGATTTAGGATGGTTGAGGGGAGTTCTTAAGCATTACCCATCTCCCGCCGGTGTGAACTGGACCAAAACCTTTCACCACGGTGTACTCATTGAAGTACTGGGGTACAGACAAGCCCATAAAGACAGAGAAGCCTAATATAAACTTATTTCGGAAGCTGTTGAGGTTGCAGAACTGGAGGAAACTTAAGCCTCCTGCGCCTGCACGTGCACGATACAAAAGGTACAACCAATTTTAACAGATCTTGTGAATCAGGGTGAAGAATTTATGCAATCAAGCTAGGTACATCATATTAACACTTACCCACATAAGCAAAGAAAAGGCAATACAAAGCAGCAACGATTGGTGCCGGAATTGAAGCAAAGACTGCTCCAAATTTTCCTGAACAAGATTTATTATACAATGAAATTTATACAACTTTGTTTTTCTAGGAAATAAACATAATGCTTGTGAAAAATGGATCAGATGCTTGAAATGAAAACTCACATAAAAAATTTGAAAATGAGAAAATAAAAATTTACCAAGAACGGCGAAGAAAATCATGAATCCAGCAGATATTTGGACAACCCGTCGACTGCCAACACGTGTTAATGCTAAAAGACCTGCATTTTCACTGCAAGGAAAGACAGAATAGTAGTTGGGTCAATAAGGTTGGTTTGTTTCAGTTAATGTTACCTTATAAGCTCAAGTAGCAGAAAGGTTCTTGTCGTGTCTTACACAGATACCGAGGATCCATTTGCTGTTCCAAACAACCCAGAAAGTAAAATGCCGATTCCCTGAGAAGATCAAGTAAAAAAAAATATTCACAGCTAAAAGGAATTTATTACTCACTAAGCCTATTTGGCTCTCGAGGAAAACACTTTTCTTCGTTTTATTAATAAGGAAAACAGCGAGGAAAATAGGAAGAAAAAGAAAATAGGGTGGAAATTTGGGTTTTTGATATTTTGAATCACTTCTCTACCTCTTTTCTCGAGTTCCAAAATTTTGAGATTTTTAAATTCTAAATATTATTTATTTAAGCATGAAAGGCAGCACCAAGGAAAACACTATGGAAACACTTTTCCTTTTTTGCTTTCCGTTTCCTTCTCTAGAACCGCAAACCAAACAAAGCCTAAATGCAAGAAGAAAGGAAATTTTGCTTCTTTTAGGAAAAGAGGAGCAACTTTTAGCCCACAAGAAGCTTATAATTACCTGCCAACCAACACCACGGCTGAGAATAGAAGGTGGCAAGGGAGTTGCACTAGCGTATCTCGACACCGCAATAAAGGCACCAGTGGACTGCTCATATCATTGGAAACTAGTAAGCAACAAGCTATTTTGCAAAGTAACAAAAACTTAGTTTGAAACAAAGAAAGTTGCTACTATGAAGATGCAAGGATGTTCTTATTGGCCAATTAGCTGTATGTTGAAAGTTGATGCTAAAATTTGATGGTGTTATTCGAGCTGGAGTGGTTATGTTGAAAGGCAATCTCACTCTTCAAGAATATAACTTAGGTGTAAGAAGAGACAATCTAGGAATGATGAGAGTGGGACGAGGGTCGGTGAGACTGTGACTGTGTACAAGGAATGAATTCCCAAAAGAGAAAACAACCAATCCGTTAACACAGAATTATCACTATCTCAAAGATCCAATGATATCCAACCCCTACCCTAATGGGCAAACCTTCCTATTTATAGAGATATTAGCATGGTCAACAAGAAATGGGAACAGCCTAAAATATATAAAAATGATGCTCAAAACAGTTGAGCGGTTACAAAAAGATGAGGACCACAGAATATCCAGTCACTCTCTAGGAGTTTTACTGCAGATACAAGTATAGTGACCACCCTTTATGGACTCTCTGTAACGCCCCAAGTGGTCCACTAGCCCAACAACTTGACGGGACTGTCACATTGGCCCTTAAAATGCTTAAGCCCAAATTGTTAATAGTAGCCCACTTGGTTCTACATATATCAGACTAACTTTTTATATTTATCCGATGTGGGACTGGATCGATCTCTCTCTCTCTCTCTCTCTCTCTCTCTCTCTCTCTCTCTCTCTCTCTCTCTCTCTCTCTCACCAAGCCACATAGCTCTGAGAAGTGAGAATCCAATAAGAAAAGGCCACAGTAACGCCTATACGGTGTTACTGTAAGTAACCATCGAGCCAAAGAGGGTCTCTGGACTATGCCCTTGAGTCTAGGTCAATAAATATGACAAGGTGGCCATTGCAACGTTGCCTAGAACATGGAAACAAATGGTAAGGTTTGGCCTAAAGCGCTAGTTCGGCAAAACTGGATTTGGGCGAGACAAACTCTAACAGCTTCACGAGGTACGTCCGACATGAGGAGACCGAGAGTATCGCGACAGGATATCATCGCGGTGTACTAAGTTGCACGATAATAAGGCAAGAAAGACACATGACAAGATGTCATTGGGGCCAATTGTGAATACCAACATTGTACAATACTCATAAGTAAATATAATTAACAATTTAACTTTAGGGGCTATTTGCGAAGCCAAATGATCAATTCTATGGTTCATAACTCATAAGTGAACCGATTCTATAAATTCAAGTGTTTGGTGAATGTCTATTTTGTGCACATGAGTCCATGCCAATCTAATATTTCTCTTAAAACGGCTCCTTGTCAAACCATAACCTTTGTTCTCATAAAAACAAATGCAAAATGAGACTCGGGCTGAACCATATCCTATTTTTAGTATTCTCAAGCCCTTGGGAAAGTATTTTAAGCTATGCTAGCTAGTGGAGAAAAGTTCAGTTCCATTTTATGGTTGAACCTAGGAGCTAATAGTTCATTTGGAGATGATAAATCTATGTTCAATGGTTGGTCAATTTTTTTGTTCTCGAGCATCCTCTTGTCCTCTTTTATTCCTCTTTCTAATAAATTTAAAAAAACAAAAATGAAAAACTAAATCAGTAGGAACTATTTAGGCTGCAAGAATATCAACCCTTGGATGATGATTATGAAGTTAACGAAAAAAGAAAACACCAAAACACTTGTCAACAAGTAAATATGAGCAAAAACCACCCACACGACAAGGCAAAGCACTTCCACTATTAGTTTAGTAGTACTACGATGGAAACTAACCTCCACGAGAGCAACAAATGAAGCCATCATCATGGCAAAGGCTTCACCAGCATCAAACGTAGGTGCTCCCCATTGAAAGGGGTATGGAACTCTGATCCTGCAAATGCAACACACGGTTCAAAAACAAAGAATGTTCTTCCCCTGTTGCACACATCTTCCCACAATATTTTTTTTTTAATGAATCGGTTATTCAGATGATTACACAATGATTAAGCAAATCATTTGACCAGATTCACAGTCTTGATTGGCGAATTACCGATTATGCCTCGTATATAATACTTAATTTGACATGTGCATACATAGATATATAACATGAAAGGATATGGGAACAAAAATATAATGCAACACCTTCTAGAAAGGAACTATGAGTTTCCATTTCCACAAAAACTTAGTATCTATGTCCAATAACTTCACATAAACAATTTACATACTCCCGGATCACAGGCTTTTTTCCTTTGAACTGCAATCTACACAGCCAGACACACATAACGCGAACCATTGGAGCTCAAATTACCCATATATAGATATTTATGTACAATATTCTTCATTCATCTCCATTAGTCATGAATCTCTCAAGCTCATTTCTAATTCGTGGGTAACAACAAAATTTCATCACATTATTGCCAAGTTTGGCATAGTTAAACTATAAGCTAAGACAGTATCAGCGTCTCAAGGAACCTCAACCTTCAAAATAAACTGCATTGTAAACAGTTTACATGTAACAAAGAAGAAAGGCTTACCAGGGAGCAGCATCAATAAGACCGGCACGATCTGTACGGCAGCTTAGTTGTGTTCTTGGCGATTTGCCGTTGTAGGCCCCGCCCACAGTTAGTAGGTGAGCATAAATCCATACAATTATAACCGAAAATATAACCGCAAAACGGTCAAAGATATGTTTTCCTGAGTGTATGAAATGGGATAAATACTGCAAACAACGAATAAAATAAAGAGAAATTTCAGTCAAAAGGAGTAATGGCAAGATAAGGTTGAGCATGGAAAACGTTTGGATCATTAAGAAATAGATATTAAATAAAGGAGTAAACAAAATTTTGTGATACGTAAAAGCACATTACCTGTGAGAAAAGAATCAGAAGAATGAGCTGTGGCAGTCCAATTTCAACACATTTGGCAACCTGAAGAACCAAGCCAATGGTCAAAATCCAAGCGGAGATACATGCATACATACATATGCACATACAGAATATTTACAGAATCCATCATCCAAAATGCAGAAAAAGTACACTTACCCCAGGAAAACCAAACTCATAGAGCCCAAAACCAACAAGAGCGACCAAAGGAACCGCTGAAATTGGACTCAAGAACCTGAAAGGACATGGGTTTCATACATTTAAATTGAGAGGTTGTCAAGATAGGAATATTCAAATTTCTTTGCTGACATCCAGCCAGATTAAAACTGGATTGGTTTGGTATGAAGTACGAACAAAAAACCTAAGGAGTTTGGGAAGGCAAAAAACTAGTTCGTCGGATGATAATGGAACGGGTTGTATAATTTTTAACACATTGTTGGGTAACACAAGAACCGGTTTTTTGGTTTAGAGAGTAAACAGTTCTGAACAGTTATGTGTTTGTGAAACTGCTTTTTAGGTATACACGAGGTCATATCTGGCTTAAAAATGACGCAAGAACTCGTTCTTTATTTATCAAACCAACACAACTCGGGTTTAACAAGAACTATTAAAAGTGAGACTTGGTTTGAATCTGAACTTGTTTTCAGCATAACCCTGTTTGAGTCTTGTGTCCTCAATATCTTCCTTAAAACTGGTTCTTTTGTCAAACCAACTAAACCTTGGTGTATCATGAAAACCAGACAGAAAAGTGAGACCGCGACTGAACCTGATCCCATTTTAAGGATTTCAAAACAGGACCTAAGTATAACTCGAGTAGTCTATGCCTCGCAAGACAGATTGACAAAGAGCAACTAATCGAAGTCCATGTGAGCCAACTATAATAAGTTCAACTGGGAAGATATCTGGGTAACATCTAATCTGATCTTCTAATCATTAACTCATTAGTCTCATTTAATGGAAGTCCAATCCTGATATCTACTATAGATAGAAAAATACACGAAGCAGAAGTTGCTCAAGTTATCTACGCAAATCCAAGAATTTAATGTCAATCGATAGACTCCGAAGTCAGAATCAACCTAGCGACATTACGCCAAAGGCCGCTGAAACCCAGGACTATCTGAAGAGTTGAAGCAACAATGAGGGCACCCTGGGTAGCTTGTACTATCTGCTCGAATCTCTGAGTAGCAAAAAAAAATAAATCACATAGTTAGAACCAAATAATGTCAAGGTTAGTCTGGATTTAGAAAGTGAATCTTTTCACTTATTTTCCTTCTCTCCAATATGCAACTTTAAGAAAATGTGTGTTTATATGTTGTTATCGGTCTCATTAAAAGAAAATTCTGTCATCCCGATTTCTATGTACCTTATGTTCATCCCAAGTGGTGTTAGGTGAAATCAGGAATATTGACAAGATTTCTTCATATTCATTGATCCTAAGCCATACTGGTGCTATGTTTGGTAGGAGGTATATAGAAAAATGGTAGGAGTATTGACAAGACTTTTAACATATTCCTTCAATTTCTTTGCTAAATAGTAGTAATAAAAAAGGAAAGAGTGACTCTATTTACACCCACCTATTTTACTCTCTACACCCACCATTCTAATTTAAGTTAAAATAATTTACTCTCTACACCCACCATTCATCCCCAAATTAACCCTAATCTCTCTCTCTCTACACCCACCATCTTGTTCAACCCAAATATTCATCTTTCTACTCTCACCATCTTCTATCCATTTTACGTATCTTTTATCTCTTAAGATGATCTTTAATCTGTATTTGGATTGTAAATCTGAGCAAGGAAATCAACCCATCACTAGGTTTCTACAAAACTAGTTTCGACATAATATACAAATCGATTAAGAAAAAAAAAATTGTGGACTTTAATATGTCAATTCTATTTGAAAGAATGGAGTACAATGGTGATTTTGGAATTGTCCAATGAATGGGAAAGACCATCATGTCCAATAAACATATCAATGTATAGAGAGAGAGAGAGATACATATACAATAGAAAACATACATATATATTGAATACATACATATTTATATATGTATATATATACAAACGTATATGTGAGAAAAAGGATTCATACAGCCGACCCCAATTGATTGGGACACAAGGCTTGGTTTGGTTTGGTTATATGTGTATACATATAAGTTGGGGTTTGCACAGGTAGGCGGGTGTAGAGAGTAACTTTTTAGAATTCTTTTAATTGATTGTCTTAATATGTAATTTTATATAGGGATATAACTGTAATGAGAAAAATTCATTAAAAGGTGGGTGTATAAAGCAAAATAGGTGGGTGCAGATAGAATTTCTCAAAAGGAAAAGATGAAGAAAAGTATGGAATATTATGCATTTTAGCATTTCACCCTTCCATAACAAAAGAAAGTATATTTGTAAGGACAAAAATGTCAAACAAAAGAGAGAGAGAGAGAGAGAGAGAGAGAGAGAGAGAGAGGGGGGGGTGAACTTCTTCTCTCTCCCAATCCCTCCCCTATTGGAGGGATGAGAGTTTTCAAGTAGCAATGCCTCCCCCATTCTGTCATTCTCCCCTTCCTTCGTACCAGACATAATGCGGAGGAACAGAAGTCATGCTTTTGACGACTCTTTCCTTCCAAGTTATTGAAACAAAATAAAAATAAAAACAAAAAAGTCCTTTAGAAGGCGCATATAGCAGAGGAAGTCTAAAACAAATGTATTAACATACATTTATACGCATCATCCAACAAAACAAATGTATAGAGGGATGGGATTTAGTTCACAAACCTTTATAGGGTTCGGGTCATTGAATCGTCCAGAAAGGATAATCGAAATTGTAGGTGCAACGTATGTATACGATGCTCCAATCACAGTAGGTAATCTAGTCCCAAAGAATGTTTGCAGCAATGTGTTCAACCCAGCAACAAAGAGCAGTGTCTGGATCAGCTTTGCTTTCTCTTCCTTCAAGAATATCAAATGTGGTTTCTTTTAGATTATTAAACATCAAACACCATTATAACATGTCAAAAAGTCATTTCATATATATATATATATATATATATATACACGTGTGTGTGTGTGTGTTTATTTTTAGGCCTTACATTTCCTCCTCCCATCTGGGGAACAAGAGCAGTGGGAATAATAACAATTGTTCCGAGCATCACTAGATAATGCTGAAAACCAAGGAGGATAGCCTCAGCTGCATCAGAAATGAACCCATTAAAATGACAATTTAGAGAAACCCCATTAATGGAAGCAGAGTCTTGCAATTATAGCTTACTGTCCCAAAGATGTTGGACAGAATTGAGAAAGAATCCAGAGAAAGCACCATTTGATATTTACACAATTAGTTGCAATAAACTTGTACTAAATAGAATGTAGATTTACAATATATAGCGAACCAACAATAAAGTATCAAACCAAATCCCAAATCCCAAATCCCAAACAAGCCCACACACACACACACACAGAGACAAATTGATTACTAGGATACACATCCAACATCTTTAACCACGGAATTAATCATTTTTTCCCTTGTAAGTGTAGGATTTTACTAAATATAATATGGAAAAGGAAAAAGTAACCTACGAAGAAAAGGAAATATATATACACACACATATATATATTCCAATATTCTGTATGCAACAATAAAATAGGTGGAGAATAAATGAGAAACAACTTATAGAGAAAAAAAAAGGGGCGGGAAAGAAAGAAACTAGATTAATAGGAATCAAAATAGATAACATAACTAAGTATATACAGATGAATCTATAATTGAAGCAACACTATTTCTTTCCAAATCAAAGTTGAAGAGAGATTCCCAGCAAGTTGCAGTATTATATAGTATAATTCACAGAACATACTAAAGAGAAAAGAGTGGATAATAGAGACTCACGCCATGGAGGAGGACTAGTAATGCAGAAGTAAACATTGGGGAGCTGATCCTTGGGGGGGTGGGGGGGCGGATCATCCCCAGACTTCGGAGCTGCTCCACCAGCCATGACTTTCTCACTCTACTTTCTCTCTCTACAGAAAAAAGAACACCTCAAAAACCACTGAATCTCTAGGAACTATAATACCCAAACCTGCACAAAACCCAGATCCCAAATCGTTAAGAAACTCATAAAAAAAATGGTAAGAAATTGAAGATTAACACTCAAAATTAGGGTACCCAGAAAGCTAAATCAATAATACACAAAACGATACAACACAGAGACAAGATTGGAACAGCCACTCACATGTACTACCCCCTATTTTACTCCATATGACTGTAAAACCTTAAAAGCTGAAAATGAAACTGTAACTAGAGTGTTGTGTACACACACACACAAGTGTGAATATTAATGGGTAATAATTGAAAGAAAATGATAAGAGAGGCACAGGAAATGAGAAAACTACCTTGGAACAATCTTTCAGAAGCAAAATCAAGTGGAGCGCATTAAAGTCAAAAAAA
This sequence comes from Hydrangea macrophylla, assembly GCA_033977485.1. Taxonomy (NCBI): domain Eukaryota; kingdom Viridiplantae; phylum Streptophyta; class Magnoliopsida; order Cornales; family Hydrangeaceae; genus Hydrangea; species Hydrangea macrophylla. The sequence goes on along the minus strand of CM066985.1, from coordinate 108,791,914 downwards.
TAAAATCATAGACCCCACGAAGAGAAAGTTCAACAAAAGGGGTTTAGAGAGAGAGAAAGAAAACTTTTAAGATGCAGTATCCCCAAAATCAAAGTCTAAAAAGTAGAAACAGTAAGAGGAGATAATGGGATAAAATGATGGAATGAGCCCAATGAAAGTGAATGAACAGTTCTCTTTCTCTCTCTTTCTGGAAAAACTAAAGTTGAAGAATCTCTCAGACTAAACATAAATTAATGTTTTCTTTAGTTTATCTTATTTTTTGGGCTATAATTGTTTAGTTTTTCTTGCTTGTCTGTTTGCTTTATCCAATTAGGCTCTACCACTTAGTAGGTTTAAATTCAAATTTTACTGTATAAATGAAAAAGATATTTCTTTCTTTAATATATATATATATATATATATATTTTTTGAAAAATATTAGACACATAATCTAAACCACACCCTTATTTTAAACGTACGTAACTTTTTTTTTTTTTTGGGTGAGATTTTTTTTAGATATTTTAAGCTGGTTAAAAATGAAAATCATATTCAGATGGCAAACTTTACAACACAGTAAACATCGGACGACGATGTCGTTATGACTGCTTTGAGCCCTGTACTAGGCGAAACCTTGCCTTGGCAACATCAACTCCTAGTTCTAAACTTGAATGGATGTTAGAGTGGTCCTATCATTTGTGAATATGATTTTACTATCATATATATTGAAAATCGCATTTAAGATATAAAATTTGGGAACTATAGTGTTATTCTTGTTTAAAACCTCAAGCTAATGAGTAATAAGTAATAACTAATGTTATGTTTCCGTACTTTTATGAGTTGTATCTCAAATTTGTTCCCAACAGAGGTGATAGTGAGCTCCCTAAATTTTCAAGGAGTATTCTTCGGTACACCCAAGTGGTTTGGGTGTACCTACTATATAGTGATTTTGGGGTGAAAATGATTGTTACGCGATCAGAAACATATGTTCTGGGGGATTTTGATGGGAATAAATATTTTTGATCGCGAAATAAATATTTTTTATTGAGAACAATCATTTTCCACCCAAAACCACTATAGTGTAGGTACACCCAAATCACTTGGGTGTACCGAAGATTTTTCTTATTTTCAATGGAACATGTTAGAATGATCTCACTATTATTGAAGATAGTCTCACTGTCATATGTGCTGAAATTTGAGATGTAAAATTTGGGTGGCATAGCATTTAGTCCAAGCTAATAGATGCATCGGGAATGCAACAAAGACTTGAAAAATGACTTGAAAAATGATTGAGAGCATTTTTGCTCACCTAAAAAATGGTACACCAATGCTCACCTAAGCATCCTATTGGCCAATGCAGTGGGATCCAGGATTAAACAAAAGCATCACATTGGCCAATGCAGTGGGATCCAGGATTAAACAATTTAATCATGGATCCCACTGCATTGTCCAATGGGATGCTTGAGTGAGCATTAGTGTACCATATTTTGGGTGAGCAAAAGTATTTTCAAAATGATTTCATGGTTACAACAGAAATGGTTCTTATATATTCAAGTAATTAATGGATATTCTTTTACTCAATTTATTTTTTTAATTGTTTTTACTTGTTTTTTTGTTAGACCATATTAATATTCCTTTTAAGGAAAAATTAGTGAAAAATTCATCAAAATAATCTTCTAAAATTTAAAGAACAATTTAATTTTACCATATTGTGAAAAAGGCAAAAGAGGTGAAATGTCAAATTTGCCCAAAAAGAATCTTAGCCTGCACATGCAACTCGTGTGTCATGTTCTGGAACCACACAGACGATTCTAGGATACGTGGCATGTCACCAAGGCTCGTCCCAAGTCATTAAAGTTCCAAAAATCATATTAGAAAAAGTTTTGACTCATGAACATAACATTTTTTGAACATTTTCAAAAGGATTTTATACACACATGCACCCAAACACAGCTTAAAGAAGTTTGTTTTCGAAAGTAACACTTTTGTAGGTCAAATGAGTCCTAAAGGTACCCTCATACCAAATTAGAAGTAAAACCGAACTCTCAAAGTAGGAGAACTAGGCACATTACTTAGGGTTTTTAGACCAGTCGAACTGCCCCTTTTAACTGGTCGAATGACCTCTAGGCAGAATTCCTCCCTACTGAAAATTTTGCCAAAGAGCCAAACATCCATCTCAATTTTTTACAACTTTCAAACATCTTAAAACATCAAGTTCATTCCAAAAACATGTAAAAACATCCACAGATCAAACATCTCAGACTTCATGAGTTCATTTCAATCATTTGAGCAAAGAAATTAAAGTTTAAGATAAAAATTAATTCATGTCGAACTCATTGAGCAAAACTCCGAGTTCATCGCCCCAAACTAACCAAGCAAGGTATAAAGAGTCACAACATACCCAATACCAAACCAACATAATGCAATCCTTATATTACTAGAGTTGAACTTGTTAACCAACAAATACATGAACTACCAAATCCGATTACAAGTCCTCCACTATATGCTTAGAACATAGTTTTGAACCAAATTACAACCTTAACATAACACATGAGTTAAGAACTATACTAGTAACATAAACTTTTCCAATTCAAACCAACTACTGTCATATTACAAGTTTCAAAGCCAAACATTAAACCATTAATACTAGCTTCAATCATTCCCAAAATCTCACGTGATTTCGTCATTTCTATTTTCACTTCTTAGAGCCATCATATTTATCACCTACAATGGTTATTTAATAACCACTATACTATATGCGTAGTGAATAACAACAATCATGCTTATGAATAATAAACATGTTCAATTTCATCTCTTACACATAACTATGGTCTCTGAAAACACAAGTGCATACCACCCTTTCACACTAGTCCGCGACTTCTCCGTAAGTCCATGCGATTAGCCGAGACCCATGCCTCTCTTATTTAGACGTGCAACCTTGCAGCCAAATCGGCCCTATCACAATACTCGGTGGCAAGTACAAATTCTCTTTTTAACCCATATAAATAACTCAACATGCTCATATAACCATAGCACCATATAATCACACAATTTATTCTTGAACCATCAAAAAATTACACTAAGCATGTGAAATTAAGCTAGCTAAACATGCTTAACATCACAAAGTATAACACCCACATTTGTGTTATTGCTTTCCATTGCATTGTCATGCATGATAATGTGGTGTGGCGTGTCTTATGACACATGGTTGAGTGAGTTTTGACTCACGAGTTGATTTGGGTGTCTGTATTAAAGAACCCTTTGAAACTGTGGTGATTGAGGATTTGTTGTTGTGACGTCTCTCCGAGTATGAGACGGTCACTGTGGAACCCTTTAATGTTTATCTGAAAATAAATGTTTACCTGTGTATTTCAATATCTGTATTATTTTCTGTTTTAGAATTTATATCTGTTGTTAGATTTAGTATCTTGGTGAGGACAAATGAACACGCTATTAATTTGGTAGGCTAATTAGCAACTTCGAAAACGTCATGTAGAAATTCGCTTTTTAGCGACCAAACGAAACTTTGTCGAAAACTTTTATAATTTTGAGGTTTCACTCGTAAAGCTATGAATTAGCTGTGTAGAAAGTTTCAGAGGCTGATTAGGAGTTTGGAAAACTCGTGGGGAGGTAAACGTAATTCCCGAGAGTTTTGCCTATATATAGATAGAGATGGTTGAGATATTTTCATAAGTTCTTGACCTAAATTCCAAAAGGAGGCCAAGGGGGAGGCCAAAGGGAGAATTAGTTGCTTCAAGCTTTGCGACGCCAAACGACGACCTTCTGTCAGTTTATTTTCTCCCAGATTTCATATTCGAACTCCTCGAGGTAAGAGCTTCGTTTGATACCTATTAGGGCCTGTTTGGCTAAGTTTTTCGAAAAGTTGTTTTCTAGAATTTTTTCATAAAAGTTGATAAATGGAATTTTGATTCATAGGAATTGTACTAAACGGACTTCTGCACGTTCTTTGTGCACGGGTTTTCTTCAGATTGAATTATAGGAGCGTTATTCGGAGGTGAGTGATTCAACTATGTTTTTGGAATGATTTCTTGACATGTATTCATGTTTTTGTGTGAATAGCATGTATTAATTCTTAGAGATATATTGTGTAGTTCATATTGGGCATTTATATTGATAAGTAGGCTCAATAGCACGGTGATATGTTTTGATTACTGCGAGTATGGTGATATGTATTTGAGCATGTCTTGCTTATGTGGGTCAGAAGGAGCACGTGGTCACCGTGCCATTTTGTGGAGCCGATATAGGCATTAAGGTCGCACGATTGAAGAGAAGAATCGTGGGTCTTACCCTTTCGCGTGGACTTATTGGCGAGGAGTCGCGGATTGGGAGTATGGACGGGCACGTGAGTCTCCGGCGACTAGTATGAATTGTAGAGATGTGAATGCGGACATGTTTATCATTCATGTGCATATGTTGATTTATTCACTAAGCATTAGCTTAAACAAATCGAATATGTGTGGTTATTCAAATAACCATTGCAGGTATAAATGCTGGCGATGAATCGCAGAAGTGAGTACGTGGGTTAGGAGTTCTTTTAGAAGGCAACTTGATTGTTAACTTTGTAGTTTTGGGACAATAGGATGTTGTAATAAGAATTTTTATCGTTTTAACTTATATTTATCTTCGTATGATAGAATGGATTTTAAACCGTTGTAATAGTTAGTGACATGTTGTAATCCTGCTTTAGAAATGTTTTAATACAGCTAAGATTACTTTGGATTGAGTTTGGATTGAGTGGTTGATCATTGGTGAAAGTTAGGAAGCTTTTAAAACTTGAAATTCTGCAGAATGGGCTGCTGCCAGGGGAGCAGTCGACGGGACAATGCAGTTAACTATTTTTTCCTTAATATGGTAAAAGCAGTCGACAGGGCAGTCGACGGGACAATGCAGTTAACTATTTTTTTCCTTAATATGGCAAAAGCAGTCGACGGGGCAGTCGACGGGACAGTGCAGTTCAACTATTTTTCTTATTTTGGTAAAAACAGTCGACTGGGCCATGCCTCAGTCGACTGGACCTCTGAAGGTTAATGTGTTCATTTTGTTTCTGCTTACTTCAGTCGACTGAGGGTCCCGACCCAGTCGACTGAACCTCTGGTTTTAAAATGTGTTTTGTTTTTCCGCTGCGTGTGTTCTTCAAACCTAATTTTGGAAACGTTAATGAATTGATTTAGCCTCGGTGGCGTGCCACGGGCTCCGGTTCCGCTATTGTGGGACCAGGCTGTGACACAAAGATTATCTCAAATATGAAATTAACCAATTTTCGTAACTATTGTCATTCACTTCCTGGTTTTTGCTCTTATTCACTAAATTAAGATCCTTGAAGGTTCCAGGTATAATTGCTATACAAAATTCACAGATATGAGCTAAACCCTGGAAACGAGTCACAGAAAAACTGTCACATAAATCAATAAGATAGGTACTAACGCATTAGACTCATCTCTAGAAGTTTGAACATGTGATCTATTTTGAAAATCAATGTTAAACGGTGTGTCGTTTAGCGTCAAGAGCGTCGGCATGAGTTCGTCGAGATTTTCGGTACAATTCTTTGTAAATCACTTGGTTGTATGAAATGAAGAAGAAGACTGGTCATGAGTCACTTGCTAGATGTCTACTAGCGTGTAATTCCAAAGTTTGTGTTTCTACTATACACTCCACCAAATTTTATTAATTTTGTATTTATACTTCTGCTAGTTATAAAACTTATTAAAATTATCTCAAACTTAAATGAGTGTTTGTCTATGTCACGTATGAGTTCCATAAGTGGTCTCATTGTAAAATTGTTAATTAACCTACTAATTATGTAATGTGTCAAATTTGTTCTCTCAAAAATATCCCTAACTGACCACAGAAGTGGTCTATAACAATTACTCCGTAACATATTATTAAAACAACATAATAATATTAATCACATAAGCCTTAATAAACATATAGGCATATAAAGGTCATCCCACATATTTGCCCCATTATACGGGAACCTCTCATAACTCTCCCAAACTGGGACTGTCACACTAGCCATATATGGGTTCCCAACTGGACACACCCCTAAATAATTTAATGAGTCAAAACCCACTTATCACATATATCCACATCATTAATATAATACTAATAATGCATGCTAAACGCGATTAATATAATATGATGGAGTGGGTGTATAGCGTCACTTCAACTGATTATAAGAAATTATATAGTGTGGTGCTCGCACATTATGAGTAGCCACATCATAAAAACTCTTATTTCAAATAATATTTTTAATCTTTAAATATTTATAACTTTTGATCTAAAACTCCATTTTCGTAAATTTTATACCGTTGGAATCATGTCGACGAGAGCTACAGAACTAGTACCATTGTTGGTACGTTTTGAGCAAAAAAAATTCAAGTTTTTACATATATGAACAATAAGTGAAATTTCACTTGACATACACGAATATTAAGTGAAATTTCACTGAACTCGTACATGAACATTAAGTGAAATTTCACTTAATATTTATGTATGCCGAGTTGATATATTTTGAGGAAAAAATTAAAAAAAAAAAAAGAATTTTCCTAGGGAGAGTTCTAGTGAGTTTTCAAAAGAATTCTTACATTTGTGTCGTTTAAAAAACTGTGTTTTAATAATTGATGTGAAATTTGGGTTTTTAACAAAATACAAATTGTTAAATATGCAAAAAGAAAAAAGGAAAAAAAAAAAAAAGAGGGGGGGGGGGGGGGGGGGGGGGGGGGGGGGGGCGGGTGTGTGTGTGTGTGTGTGTGTGTGTGTGTGTGTTAAATTTCACTTGACATACATGAACATTAAGTGAAATGTCAACTGAAATTTCACTTAATAATTTCACTTAACTTAACATTTGAGAGACCTTTTAACGAACTACGAATCAAATTGGACTTTAAAACTCTGGACAGTAACTTTTAGAGACTTTTGTATAAATTTCTTTTGGGGTAATTAGTGAAATTTTACTTGGCATAAGTGAATATTAAGTGAATTTTCACTGAACACGTTCATGAATATTAAGTGAATATTCGCGTATGTCAAGTGAAATTTTACTTATTATTCATGTATGTAAAAATTTGAAATTTTTTTGCTCAAAATATATCAACAATGGTACTAGTTTTGTAGTTCTCGTCGACACGATTCCAACGGTATAAAATTTGCGAAAAATAGAATTGTAGATCAAAAGTTATAGATGTTTAAAGTTTAAAAATATTCTTTAAAATGAGAGTTTCTAAGTAGTGGTCACTTATACCGTATGAGGGTTACACCATATCATTTCTTATATATGTGGGCATGTGGCTGTGGACCAAGGGTAATTTCGGATTTTTGAAATTTTTTTGTCTTTTATTCAATGATATTTTTTTGGTAAGAAAGTTATCTTCAGTTATAGATTTTAATTGTCCTTAAATCTATTTTTTTTTATATTATAATTTCATTTTCACTAACTGTTCTTTATTTTAATAAATTAATTAAATAAAAATTAGAGTGAGACATAATGCAATATTCTTTTATCAATTTCCTGACTAGAATTGAATATGATAAATTCAAGCCTTGTTTGACAACAACATTTGACATACAAACACGAATTAGCTGCTCAGGAAGTTGCATTTATGATATCAATTGCAAAAAATAAAATAAAAATGCTTCTACTTAGTGACGATTTTTAGCAATTATCATCAAAATGCACCCACAGTATTTATCTTTGTATCCAGCATCCACACAATAAGGTTGTATGTACAACTCTTCAATGAAGCATGTGATTGTAGAGAGAAAAATAGTTGGTGCATTTAGAATTTTTCATTGTTAAAGCATGTGAGACTAGTTGCTGTTTAACAAAAATCGCGGACTGAATCGACCGACCAAATCGAGTCTAGTTGGCGGTTTTCAAATGTATAAACACAAAAGAAAACCGAACAGACCGACTAAAAATTGCAATAAAATCGACCGACCCGAGCTATTAAGTTGGTTTTCAAAAATGAAAAAATTGAGAAAAAAAAAATTATAAGAAAAATCAGCCAAACCGACCGATGCACACCACTATCTAAAACCCTATTTCAGAACACTCAAAACATGATAAGATTCAGTTTAACTTTCATTAATCTAGTTTTTATGAAAACTAAAAACTAACATCATGTTAGTGAGATAAAAAATCATGTTTGAGAATGATTTTTGGTGGAATCTATACAAAACACCTAAATTTGTAAAACCAATTTATCTATAAACAATTAAAACCGATTTTACATGTTTCAACAACCTCAATTATTAAAGAACCAGCTAACTTTGACTATGTGGTCACCGACTGTACCCTCAAACAGAATATTAGGAAGAAAACGAAAAGATAAAAAAGGACACCGACACATTCTCTTATCCCTTACTGTTGTTCGAACCTGCAATTCACAAACAAAACTTCTTGACACAACCCTAGGTCTTTAGGGTTTTAATTAACAATAATATTAGCGGTATTAACAAATTTTACTAACCTTCATACACACATTCTATCTCTTTTTTAGTGACACTTTAGGTTCACTACGGACCCCACAATACCACTAGGAGAGAAATAGAGTGTGCGTGTGAGTGTTAGTGGAATTTATTAGTACACCAAATATTACTCTTTAATTAAAAAATTTTTTAATGGGATTTGGACAATGTTTGAGTTGAAGTTAATAGATAGCAAAGGTTTTGGCCTTGTTAGACCAATTAATTTAAGCTATGAAAAAAATCTTCCACTTCATCCAATCAAGGTATGGCTCTAGATAAAGAATATTAATTTTTTTTTTTTGTATGATTCTGTAAATTAAAATTTAACAATTTGTATCCTAGCAGAGAAACAGAGATATGATATTAGAAACTTTTGTGTGTTTGGGTCAATTGTTGATTTTAAACTCTCAAAGAACCCACTATACTTTATTGGGTCAAAATATAATGATGATTAAGTTGGTGTAAAAGGAACTTAATTATGCTACTTTTAACCATATATTTGCAGTCTTCAAACATGGGAGAGGCTCTCCCGTGACTGGATAAGTGCACTGACTCAGTGTATTAGGCTTTTAAGTCAAAAAAATTTGTGTTCCAGTGCGGCAGCGGGAGCAACCCGCGAGTTTTCAAGCTTAAAAGTGCAGTACACTAGGTCAGTGCACTTATCCAGTGTATCTAATACCCTTTCTCCTTAAAACATTTAAGAGGATTGTAGAGATATCTGATTGAAATGCTCAACTAATATTTTAGGGCTTGTTTAGGAGAGCTTAATATTGGATCTGTTTTTTTTTTTTTTCCTTCACTTTCTATCCAATTTTTAGAGAACTAAAGCTCGGTGTTATAAAGAACCAATTTGAAGAGATATATTAGACTAGACATATATATTGTTGAAGATAATAGCCATTCTCCAAATATTATTGACAATCATAAAACTAGTTTGCTTATGGACTACACAATTAGTTTTACTGTGTTATCAATGATGCACTTAAAAGTCAACAAAAAAAACTCATGCTGCTAGAGGGTAGCTGTCAATCATTTTTATGAAGGCTAAATTGACAATAAAATAGTGTAACCTACTACGCATGCACATATGCAAACTCTAACCAGATTCCTTGTACTAATTGTATTTAAAACAGAATTGGGTTTATGAATGCACCTGATTATTGAAAATTGTGAATGTGCATTTCTTATTAATCTAAATTAAATGTTGGTAAAGATATAAAATTGGACTATGTTCTGATGGAAGATTCCAAGGGAAGTACTGGAACACTAATAATCAACCACTTCCATTTATTTTTCTATTAACGTACGACACAATTATAAAGATTTTAGGACATTTTTATATAATAAAATTTTTAATTCAGGGTAGGATTTGGCTCATTAACTTAATAAAATAAAGTTCAGTTAAAAAAAAGGCAGTCTTGTGTACAAGTTTATTGCACAGTGAAGTTAATTTTGGAGTCATGAGGGCTAAGGTGAACTATAACGCCACCATCGTTTGAACATTTTCTAACTATAGTTCCGGACACATTTTCTTCTTATTTTTTCAGTTTAGCACCCCTTAATAAAAAAAGTATATTTACTATTTTCCAAAAAAAAAAAAAAAAAAAAATTAAAAGTCAAACTCTACTCTTTAATGCAGTGTAAGGTTTTGAGATGGTTAAATGTGTCCAGACTTTCGTCGCAAGTAAAGATATTGCTCACAGGTTTTGAACTTGTGACACCTTAGTGTAATGACTCATCCCCGTTTAGTAATAATATTGTTCGATTTAGGTCTAAAAAAAAAAAAATAATAAAAATAAAAAATAAAAATAAAAAAAATCCCAAGAGGCCACCCATCCTAGTACTGCAGTGGCAGTAGGACGCTTAATTACAGGGTTCCTTTGTGTTTAGCTCCTTCACGGTTTTAAAATGCGTTGTTACATATAGAGGGGCAATTAAACCTTAGAGCATCTCCATTGGTGTAGTTAATATGATAAGTTAAGTTAGTTTTTGAGGAGAAACACCCCAGCGGTGTAGTTGTAGGGTAACTTAAGTTACCTGTTTAGTTAAATTTCTTACCCTACAGACTAGCCGGCAGAGGCTTGACCATTTTGTTACTAACCGATAGAGCCTCTGCCGTTTGGATTTTTTTCTTGTTTGTTGCAAAAAAAAAAAACCCAACTCACCAGCTAAGGCATAGTCAGCCACCTATAGCTGGCTGAGGCTTGGCCGGTCACCCTCTAGCCGACACACTCTTATCCAACTACCCCTTAACACCGTTATAGAATTTCACCTCTCTGTATAGGAACTTAATTCAAATTTACCTTATACACCTTAACACCGCTGGAGATACTCTTATAAACTAGTTTATTGTCTTCACCCATGTGATATGAGACAAGTACTCACACCTTACCTCACCTCATCCATTTTAGCTTTTTTAGTTCAGGATTATTGGCTCTTGGTCATCACACTCAACCATTATGACATTTTACTTAAAAATTAAAATTGAGATTATTATAATTAAAACTTATTTATTTATTTTCTTGATAAATGACAATATTACATCATACGGAGTAGTTTTAAAGGATGAGAGAGGGGAATCTGTGAGGGAAGTTGGAGCGCATGCCACTCAAGTAAGACTACACGTCGTGTTCTCTATTACTCCCTCCGTCCCATTTTATGTGTCCCTTTTTGGGAATCCAACTATTTAAGGGGACAAAAAGAATCTACACCTACTTTCCACAATTGCCCATAATCATTGCACTTTCTTTTTTTTGTTTTGTTTTGGTGTTAATTGCAAGGAAGGGTAGTTTGGGAAACTAAGTAAAAATTGCATACTAATTTAAGAAAGTGGACAACAATTTTGGGACAAACCAAAATAGAAAGGGGGACACATAAAATGGGACGGAGGGAGTAACACTTAAGTAAACATAAGTTTGCCATTTGTGTATCCATCTTTTCATTTTAGTTTTATTTAGGAACAAATAAAAATGAGTATTTTCAAATTGTATTACCTAGTTTGCCCCCCAGTTACTCTATTGACTGAACAACTTCTTCACCTTTTTCAAACACACCCAATATTTCTTCTATTATAACTAGGCAGGCACTTGTCAGGCTCGATCGTCGCCAGATACAAATTCAGCAAAGGAATGGTCTCCTTCACAGGATCGACGTTGCCTGATGTGACAAGCGACTTCATAAGTTCCAATCAAGTAGTGTGTCCCCATTATAGCTTCTGCACTGCCACTGCACTGGTTAGAACAAATTTAACCAAAATTTAGCTTAAATTTGTTGTACAAGTTGTGCGTGTTTAATATGGTGTAGCTCTCAAACGATTCTCGCAAAATCGTTTGAAACAAAATGACATCATTTTCTACAAAATGTAATATATTTATCCAAAGAGTAATACTTGGGACACAACCAAATACACAATTTTTGGGACACAACCTAATTAATGTGTCTAACAATGACACATGAGAGAGATAGACATATTAATTGGGTTGTGTCCCAAAAGTTGTGTGTTTGGTTGTGTCCCAAGTTTTACTCTTATCCAAAACACACACACACACACACACACACACAAAAAACTAGAAGCTTCAAACGGCTCACACTGTGTCGTTTGGGAATTAGACGGCACAGTGTGTGCCGTGTGGGAGATTGTTTGGTGGTACACGACTTTGTGTGTGCCGTTTGGGCTCTCATGACACACTCTATGACATATGCCTTGTACAATAGTGAAACTTAAGCGAACAATAAAGTTAAGTTTCACTAAATTTCTTCCCCTAAGTTTAATGTTTAAACTACACCACTGCATGTGTACAATGCAAAGTTTCCTTAAGTTTGTGATATCAACCCACCCACTGCAGATGCTCTTGGATGAGTAATCTAAATATTGAATTTCAAATTGATTTCAATAGGTTTTGTCAATTGTATCATGTGGTACTATTATCATTATAATATGTGGTCGAATTGACAAATTTTTTGGGAACCAATTTAGAATTCAAAATTTGAGAAATGTAGCCTTAATCCCATTAGATATAGACATTTGCGAACAATGTCAAGGTATGTTTGATAAAACTAAAAATTAAGTACCGAATTTTAAGTACTGAAAATTTTAAGCGATTGAATTTGCAAGACTCAAGTGTTTCAAGTAATGAAATATACTGCATTCAAATATTTTTAGTAGAAAATTTTTCCTTAAATTTTTCAATGAATTTTTGTTTGCTTTTTCAGTTAAGTGGTACATTATCGAATGCTAAAAAAAATTCAAAAAAATTAAAAAGTGCTGAAACTTTCAATTTTTAACACTTAATTGAATTATCAAATACACTTCAATCTATCCAAGCAAACAATTGATACACCACAAGGTTCTATTCCTACCCCGTTCTCTATCTTCAAACAAAAGGGCCTTGTTGTATTCTCACCCGACAACCAAGGTTTAATATTAGGTGTTTTTTTAAAATGGGCAAACATGTAAAATGGACAATCTAGTTTTAAAAATCTCATATTTGACTCATTCGAAAATTTCTATAAAATTGAATAAAATTTATTTGGTTATCAAAATCAAATAGGATTTTCATTTTTTTCCCCCTTTCCAACCACACCATCCATCTTGTCACAAACATTTACACACGTAATTACACTCTCATACATTTTCTTACATTCATTTCTTGAGAGATGATGGTTCAAGAAAAAGTAACTCTTTGAGCACATAAGAGTTACACAAAAAGAGTATACATAAATTATAATGTATCTATCTCTCTCTTTTGTGGATCTCACTATGTCAGTGAATCACTGAATCCCACAGTGTCAATGAAACCCATCAGGGGAGAGATAGACACAAAAAAATTTATATACATTTTTTTTATATAACTCTTATGTGCCAAAAAAATTATCTCATCAAAAAATGAACATAACTACAAATTCAAATATTATATTATACAGAAGGTTGGTACCATTATTATGTGACTTCACAAGGGTACAGGAGAAATTGTCATATTGCGGACTGCCAACACCAAACACTTCAATTGGTTGAAGTGTTTGGATTTATTCAGTATGGAAAAGCACATATCATATTCAATACTGGACATTAAATTTGAAACGCCAATGTTAGAAATTTTATTCATTTTACACAGTGTCAGAGTCACATAGGGACAAGAGGGGCACGTGTCTCTCTTGATTTTTCAAATTAAAATTCTACCTTTAATTTTTTTCTAAATTTTTATTGTGCCTACCCTAAATTTTTCATTGTGCACCCCTAACTTATCTTTTGGCCCCTAGATGGGGTTGTAAAAATAAAACTCTACGCATTTTCTCTCCACTACTTTAATTTTATACCTTAAAAAAACCCACTCACGAGTAATGTTATACTTTTCAAATTTCTATTCCAAAATTTCTTCCCAAATGATGTGGCATGAGACAAAGTAAACAACTTTCAACCAAAAACAACTGGTCCCATTGTGTTAGACCTGACCCTACTGCCACATTGTTTGGGAAGCACTTTTGGGATAAAAATTTGAGAAGCATTGCATTACTTTTTTTTTGGTTAAACCCTTCCTTCTCTCTCACTTTTTTGTTTTTGCTAAAGCAGTAAAGCTTTCTTCTCTCTCTACCATGTTTGTATCTCTCTCCTCTCATTGATTTTAAATTATTGCTTGTTTAGGTAAGTATTTAGTTATATGAAAAAAAAAAAGAAGAAGAAGAAGGTATTTAGTGATGTATACGTGCAAGTTATTAGAACATTTTATAATTGTGACATAAAATGAATTCTTCACATAATTATATATAAATAGAAGATAAAAATTCAGGGGCAGTCCCAGACTAAATTCTTCACATAATTTTCTCTCACTTTTTTGTTTTTGTTAAAGCAGTAAAGCTTTCTTCTCTCTCTACCATGTTTAAAAACAATGTATTTGTCAAAAAATGTTAATAATATATATATTTTTTAATAAATTGAACTATGCATTTTGTACTTTAGCACACCGACTGAATTTTCTGTACAAGAGGGGATTTCACTTTTCATTTTTACGAGAATAGTCCAATTACAACGTATTATCCACGTAGCTGAACATTTCAATCAATAATTTCATGGGTCCAGGATAACTTTGACATTATAGACTTGCTTCAAAATGCAAATAATGGGATTAGAATCCGTCCTGCTCCTATTTCTATTTGGTATTTATAAAAACCAATGATATAGTAGTTTAATAATGAACTTGTTTTTGAAGTTATCTTATGTTGGGGAGCAATTTTGCTCACGGAATAAAGCTCACGGCTTACTCATGGTTAGACAAGTGTCATTGTGAGATCGACCCACTATTTTATTTGCATTGAATGTTCTTTTTTTTTTTTTTTTTTGTGTGTGATGTTTTACAATCATTTTAAAAGTTGTGAGATTTGATGTTGGTAAGAAAAATACTTTTTGTCATTTAATAAGTAAACTTACGAAAAATAGGAAGGAAAGAGTAATGCTATATTTCTTAAATTTTGTATCTCAAATGGTTCCTAAATACATGTGACGGTAAAACCACCTTCGATAATTCTGAGAGAACTTCAACATCCTCCAATCAAAATCAGGTGGGCCTACTACCACGTGTTTGAGAACCAATTGGATACAAAATGTGATAAGCATAGCATTACTCATATTTTAAATATTATTAGTTTTTTATAGTATTAATCATGGATGAAATGCAAGGAAAAATACCAGAGAATTAATTTTCTTTTTCGATTTCCTTTCTTCTTTTCTCTCCCTCACTACGTCCATGAACCAAATAAAGCCTAATAGTAATAACTAATAAGGGTTGATTGTAGATTGAACTTTGTAAAGTTTGGTATGATGATAAAACAATTTGGGTGGGCTAAACTAAGAGATGAGATAAAAATGAGTTGGGACAAATATTTAGGGTGTGTTGGATTACAGTTGGGCCAATATTTTACATGTTATTATTTTTTCTAAATTGTGGGGTTGTCTTTTGGATCAACATATTACTCATAATTTTTTTTTTCAAAATTGAGACCTTATAATTTTCCTTTATTAAATTGGGGCCCTACTTAAATACCAAAAATTGGGGACCCTAGGCGACCGCCTACGTCGCCTTTGCCTACGGCCGGCCCTGGTATTTTTTTTAAACACATAACAACACATATGCTATTACACCAATTTTCCTTAAGTTTCAGAACAATTTATTAGTTCTTTCATTTTCTCTTTCTAATATTGGTGTGCATGGATATTTTTTTTAGAAAATTTTAAGATAATTTTTGTGTATCAACTCTCAATAACACAAATGCTATTACAATAAATTTTTTTGAAGTTTTAGAACAAATTGATTTGTTCTGTCATTTTCTTTTTCTAATATTGGTGTGCATGGATTTTTATTTTAATGAAAACTTAAGGTAATTTTTTTGTATCAACTACCAACAACACATATGCTATTACATCCATTTTTTTTAATTTTATTTTTAAGTTTTAGAACAAATTTATCAGTTCTTTCATTTTCTCTTTGTAATATTGGTGTGCATGAATTTTTTTTATAGTGGAGACTAGATAATGGACAATAAAGATGTTGAAAGTCTATATTTAAGTGAAATAGAAGAACTTTATGAGAACAATGTACAAGAAGTAAAAGTTACACATGATGATGAAGATGTTTGCAAAAATGTTCCTTCACTAGGTATGACTTTTGAAACTTATGATGAAGCATATGAATATTATAACTCGTATAGTAGAATTGTGGGGTTTAGTGTGAGAAAACAAAGATTAAATAAAGATAACAGAAGTGGTCTAATTACAAGAAGAGAATTTTGTTGCAACCGATAAGGTTTCTATACTAAAAAATGTACTCCCAAAAAACTAAGAGATTCAACTAGATGTGACTGTAGTACAATGCTTGAGTTAAATTCATGTGTCTAGAATGATTGTTGTGTCAAAGTTTGTGGAAGAACATAATCACGATTTTGTTCCTCGCTCATGTTTGCATTTATTGAGGTCCCAACGAACGATAAACCCATCACAAAAAGAATTGATTACTACAATGCATACGTCGTGTTTAGGACAATCACAAATATTCTCTTACTTCTTTACTAAAGTAGGAGGGTCTCAAAATTTGTAATCATTTATCTTTATTGTAGCCATTTATCTTCATTTAGTTGGTTGTAGAACAAACACTTAAAAGAATTGGGGATCCCATTAGTCCAACCGTGTGCGCTTTTATTTATTTATTTATTTTTTGAGTCCAACCGGTTAGTTTTTTTGGGGGGTAAATTACACTGACCACTCTTGAGGTTTGATGTAATTACACGGACCTCCTCTTTAGTTTGAAAAATTACAATGACCTCCCTCGTCGAAAACGGAGCTAACGAAAAAAAAAAAGTCAATAATGCCCTTTACAAAGTGACGTAGTATTGGTGTTTAAAAAAGGGTAAATTACAATTTACACCCCTATGGTTTGATGGTTGTGACAGTTTAGTCCTTATAGTTTCAATTTTAGCAACTTACACCTTATAGTTTGAAAATTGTGCAAAATCCACCCAATTACAAAAAAAGCAAGGGCACAATGGGAATATCACATTATTTCTACCAAAAAAATGACCCCATGTGTAAGGGTAGACCCAGGAGTGTAGTTCATGGGAGCAGAAGCTTGGAATATAATTTTTTTTTTTTATGGATAGAAATAGTATAATTCTATGTGGTTCTTTTGTACAATTAAACTAATCTATCTCATAAATAACTTATAATCTTTTAAACAATTTGATACACTTAAAGCTTATAATATGATAATATCTTACAGTCTATTAAATCATCCGATAATATCTTATAATCTATTAAACAATATGATACATTTCAAACTGGACACTTACTGCCACACAAATATTAAAGTGATAAATATAAATAACAAATTATGCTTATAATACAAAATTTTTGTGAAAGAATTATGGGACAGATTAATTTGTACCAAAAAAAAACCTCAGAGAATTGTACTATTTCTATAAAATAAAAAATTAAAAAAAAAATCAGGTCAGGGTGCTCCTGAACTTCCGTATAAGATCTTGCTCTCACTGAACTACACTCCTGGGTCTGCCCTGCATATGTGGTTATTTTTGGCTGGAAATAATGTGATATTCCCACTGTGTCCTTGCTTTTTTTGTAGTTGGGTGAATTTTGCACAATTTTCAAACCAGTGTAAATTTATTGAGGTTTGAGGGTGCTTTGGTCTATTTACACATTGTCTTTTATGGTGAGGGCAAGTTTGGCATTTTGTTAACAAAAAATGGTGACATAAGCTAATTCCGTCACGGAATACACAAGTTATCTAGCGGAGGGGAGGTTCGTGTAACAAGAACCCAAACCTCAAGGGAGGTCAGTGTAATTTTTCAAACTAAAGAGGAGGTCTGTGTAATTTTGTCAAACCTCAAAAGAGGTTAGTATAATTTACCTTTTTTTTTTTTTTTTTTAAACTCCATTACACTGTTATATTAATTAGGGTCTGAAAACAACATTTAATGCAAAGGAATTAGTGGGTCTCACCATAACACTAGTACAACCATGAGCAAGTCGCGAGCTTTATTCCGTGAGCAAAATTGCTCCCTCTTATGTTGATGTTGGGTATGGACTCCCACACAAAGAAAATAACATTTATAAAACGCTTATATTCATAGTATTTGCTCAAAAATCGGTTATGCTCAGCCCTAAAGTGGAAACTTAGATGGCAAGTAAAGGAAAAAAAAAACACCCCCCTCCCTCCCTCTTATGAGCGCATTTTGAATTTTTGATAACCCTGGGGCCTTTGACATCTCAAGATCACATGGTTTGAAATTACAAGAAAAGGGAAAAAAAAATAGACATGTCAAATCAAACCACTTTAGTGTAACAAAATTACTTCTTGTTGAGTTGTTGTGATCTTTATCAAGATATTCTTGTAGCTGGTATAATTATAAAGTGTAGAGAAAAAATAATGTGGTTTGATTAAAATATCATTAGTGGTGTGATGAGATATATGAAGTATGAACCGCTCCACTAATGATAGGCTTAACTGAAATTAGGGGAGTGAGGAGTGAGAAGGTAAAAAAGGACAAGAGACAGAACGTGGTTGTTGCTTTCCTTCCTTTCTCACTCTTAACCATATCTCTCCCAACCCCCTCATGAGTGGGGACCACAGCATCTATCAAATTCTCTGGCTCTTTCCCTCTCCCCCATGATTTTGTGTTGCTTTTGTTTGGTCATGTGCTAGTGTGCTCTCTTTACACACATACATATACATTTGTGGATGTATCGAAAATTCTTTGTAGAGGGCGGTTCTTTTTATTAAAAAGATAGTATTTATTTTGTTCATCGGATTGTGTTTAAAAATTGGATTTGATAGACAAAACAGAGGTCCTCTCTTTAATAAAGAAATAAAACCCTCTTTAGAGCCTAACTGATGAATGTATATACAGATGACTTGATATTCTACTATGAGTCCCCGTTTGTCGTAGCTTCTGCGATTCGGTCGCTAAAAATTATTTTTAATTTAAAGTTGTTCAAGATAGTTTCTGAGTAGTCACATATTTATGCGATGAATGACATTTTTTTTTTTGCGATCGATTGAATTGCATAATATAATTTGTCAAATAGTTCTATTTTAATTATTGGAATTCCATATTAGTAACTTAAAAACTTCAAAAGTTATTATCAAACACCATTTTTAAGAAGGTATCAGAGTAGGATTGTGTTTAATTTTAAATCGAGGAAAAAAAAAGCCATTGTTACCTTATCAAAATAAGAGCAATTAATTAAGTCATTGACTTTATATATCCTCGTTTTATTGAGATGGTAGAGGCTCTTTTTGTAAAAATAAAAATTCACTCTTTTTAATATATATATATATTGTTTTAAATAAACCACAAATAAAAAACATTGCTACCTCATTAAAGTAAGAGTAACTAAGTTATTACGATGAGCACGCTAAAGTAATTGGCTTTTAAATATCCTCACTTTCTTGAGATGGCAGAGACTTTTTATGCAAATAAAAATTCGCTTATTGTTCAAAGTAGTCAGTTAGCATTTCTCCAAATATATACATTCATTTATCGTACAATCACATACAAATATTTTGTGGGTATCTATATGTTATACCAGCCATATATGTTGATAGATGACTGGTTTTATTTTTCTTCCTTTTTCATGCACATATGGATGAGATTGAAGGTCACTGTTAGGTCCATGGAAGAAAGTGAAATGGTCCCTCCATTGTTTTTTGTTATTTATTTGATAACTTCCACTATGTCTTTGAAGAAAAGTTCAAGCTAGGTTCTTCACTCAAATTTTGTTTCCCCCCCCCCCCCCCCCCCCCCCCCCAAAAAAAAAAAAAAAAGAAAAGAATAGGAACAGCTCATAGAAAGTGACTTCTCAACTATGGTGGATAGTTTTCGCATTACTTTTTTCCAACCACCAATATTTGGGTGTTTTTTTATTTTTTTTCCTTTCTAAATTTTCTTAGTTTGAATCTTCATAAGAAAGTAATCTAAGATACACCTTGAAAATGTTAGAGTTATCCCCCTGTATTAATATATATATATATATATATAGAGAGAGAGAGAGAGAGAGAGAAAGGCTATTCAGTACACTGGATAAATGCACTAGGTTTTTTGGCCTAAAAAACTCGCGCCCCGTCCCGCCGCCACTCTGATTCACGAGTTTTTGAGGCTAAAAAATTAGGGGTGGTAATTCGGGTTCTCGTGTCATAATTATGTCATTAATCGGGTTGTGTGCTTTGGGTTTGATTTTTAGTTTCGAGTGCTATTCATCTATAATACAAACTATTTTAAATTAATCGTGTCATGTCGTGTCGTGTTCGGGTTGTCTCAGTAAAACGGGTTGTCGTGTCAAAAATTGCCACCCCTATTAAAAATCCAGTGCACTGAAGAGCATGACCCTATATATATATATATATATTTTGGTCCGGTTCCGGTGTGTGGTTTAGTGTTTGTATCCCTTGTTTATTTTCACTTATGGAACCTTAACACATGCCTAAAGGCACATGTCAA
Organism: Hydrangea macrophylla; assembly: GCA_033977485.1. Classification (NCBI taxonomy): domain Eukaryota; kingdom Viridiplantae; phylum Streptophyta; class Magnoliopsida; order Cornales; family Hydrangeaceae; genus Hydrangea; species Hydrangea macrophylla. Next base: position 108,771,451 of record CM066985.1, on the reverse strand, counting down.
CAAAACCCATTGTGTTTTTTTTTTTTTAGTAATGATATTGTAATAAGCTTCTCATATGAGAAAACACCTTACAATCCTTGGATGAGAAAATAACCATAAATACATCTCAAAATCCTAAAAATTTTGTGATTGCTTTCTCATTCAAAGATTATAAGATTTTTCATATGAGAAGCTTCTTATAGTGTCGTTACCTTTTTGTTTTTTATTGTCCAATCCATTTGTTATCTTCACAAACATTTCATGGCATTTCATATCATATTAGTAAAATGAGTGATGTAAATCGATATTAAATACTAGGGGTGGGAATTCGGTCGGGTCAGTTCGGTTTTGCCAAGTTCGGTGCGGTTCGAATTGATGACGAATTTCTCATACCGAAAACCGAAGTGAAATACATTTCGAAAGTTCGGTTCGGTTTATTCGGTTTATCGGTTTGGTTCGGTTTAGAATACTTCGGTTCGGTTTCTCGGTTATTAAGCTTGAATTTTGGTTCGGTTCGATTCGGTTTAGCCAGAATATCCTATACCGATATCCGAACTGAAATCTAGTTCGGTTAATCAGTTCGGTTTGGTGAAGAAAAAAAAATTCGATTTGGATTCAAAACTTCGAGTTCGATTCGGTTTGCCCACCCCTATTAAATACCATGTAGACTTTGAATTTATTTTTGCTTAGATATCTCACCAAACACTATAAATTTTTGGTTGAATATCATTATATCAGCACCATAATAAATTGATGAAAACCTGTTCTGTCTATTTATTTAGCGTTGAAGAATTAGTCTATAAACTCATAAAGTGGCAACATGTCACTAAAAATCACAGAAATTCTATTAGTGAAATTTTCTGGACGTCACCCTCATCTCCTTAAATGGAAAAATTGATATATCTATAAATCGAGACCGTCCTATTACGCTTGTTCTCTTCTCACGAATCTCATCCCAATAATTGTGAAATTATTTCATCTAATCGTCGTTTGATTTTTCTCTCACATTAATGGAAAGAGTTAAAATCATATAAAGGTAACCCACCTTTGTAAGTGAAATAAAAAGAGGTAGTGATTGATAGCAATTTTTCTTTTTCTTTTTCTCTTTTTTTTTTTTAGGGTTGGTATGTCTTCTTATCTTTCATTTCATGTATATGTAAGTTAATGGGGGACAAAAAGATTATAATCAACTAATTTAGCATATGAAAAGTTACAAATCAAGCAATAAAAGGACAAACAAACTTTTGCATACCATCTTTTTAGGTGAATTAAGTCCACTAAGAAATCTCCACTTGTGTAACACTATAGGTAATAGATTAAATTGAAAAAACGTTCTTTCCTAATTATCTAGGCTGGGTGTTCATGAATCATGAATGCAACAATTGAATGCATATTTTACATACATAACATTTTAACTGAGAAGATAGTCATCTTAGATAACCCCATTAAAATGCTGGTCACTTAAAAAAAAAATTTGAGTTCATAGGTGTTACATTTCAAGCTAATCCACTACACACTGAATTTCACTTTTACCATAAGGAGTAATTGAACTCAGATGACCAGATTAAAAATCCTCACTTTCTTAAAATGAAGGATCTCTCTCTCTCTCTCTCTCTCTCTCTCTCTAAATATATATATATATATATACAGTCAGGCTCTTAAGTTAACAGAGTTGAGTGAACATATCCAGTAAAAATATTTTTTAGCCTAAAAAATCCGCGGGTTGCCCCACTGATCCGCAGATTTTTTTTTTTTTTTTTTTGGCTAAAAAACATGTTCACTAGGTATGCTCACTCAACCCTGTTCACTTAAGAGCCTTACGTACGATATATATATATATATATATATGAGGAAGTCTATTCAAACTATGTAGGCTAAGGATTATGAATTTTGTGGTAATAAACTCCATAAATTGTGAATGAGGCTTTTCAATACATGTGACAACCAACAAAAGTTACGGCAAACTGCAAAGTTAGTAAAATTATCTTTTAGGAGTATCATTGTTAGGTTTGTCGAATATATTTTTCTCACCCCAAAATTGTTTACCCTTTGCTCATCCTCCTATTTCATTGGTTAATGTAGTGAGATCCAGTATTAAATGAGAATTAATTAATGGAGTAATCCCATTGCATTAACCGATAAGAGAGTAGGGTGAGCAAAGGGTGAGCATTTTTTGGTAAGCAAAACTCCACTCTAGATTGTGCAGTTAACAACTCCTCAAAATAGTAGAACAAAAAAGTGAGAAACCTGCAAAAGAGTAATGCTATGGCTATGCTTTGCAAATTTAATTCCCGAATTTGATTTTCAAATGCTTTAGTAGTTGTACTACATGTTAGGGCAATGCTACAATTGTTGCTTGTACTATATACCACTGTATGTGACACAATTGTTAAATCACTTAGAAACCAAGTGGACAAAGAAGAGTAGGGAACTTAGGGAAGCCTACAGTCATGGGCTAAAATTTGTGAAGGCCTCTACATGGGCTTGCAACATTTTGTAACTATGATTAGGTATCATGTGAAATTAGCCCATTGCAACTCAAAATCATTCTTCTTCCTCTACTTTTAATTGGGTAAAAGCCATTGTTATTTACTTGGCTCTTATATACCCAAATCCTGCTGGTTTCCCACTTCAATCTCTTTGCAATGTTCTATAATAGGAACTAGGATACAAATAAAGTGATATTTCTAGAAAGGAAATAAGTTGTAAAAGGTTTTTTTTTTTTTTTTTTTTTTCTTCTTATCTTCTGTTTCGTGGTAGAAAAAAAATGAAGAAAAAGCTGTTTGATCATTTTTATGGTATCAAGTATAAATTTGATTTTGAACTAGTTACTATCAACTAAAATAGAAAACCTTTTTCTTCTTCTTATCTTCTGTTTCGTGGAAAAAATAAAATTGAAGAAAAAACAATTTGATAATATTTACGGTATCAGATATAAATTTGATATAATTAGCTTTGAACTAGCTACTGTCATTTAAAATAGTAAAAAGAATTACCTACCGTGTTTTTGGATTAAGGTTGTAATTTGGAACGGAAATTCCGTTTTCGTCCGATTTCGATCCGAAAAATTCCGATTTTGGCAATATAAAAGTAATTCCGAATTCCGAAATTCTGATTTTCGAAAATTCCAATATATATATATATATAAGATTGGAATCGGAATAGTTCTGGAATTTTCGAAAATTTCAAATTTTCAAACTGAAAATATTCCGAATATTTTCAATAAATTTCTGAATTTTTTTGCCGAAATATTCTAACTTTTTTTTTTTAATACATTCTATATCAAAATTAGGGGTTTGACTACAATTCTAAAAACTTTTGTCCTAAAAATCAATTTACAAAAAATCTACTAATCAAATATTGAAACAATTATATGTTGATTCTTTATTTTTTTTCCTGAAAAATCCGAAATTCCAAAATTTTCAGATTCTGAAAAATTCCGATATTTCAAAAAATTCGGAATTGGAACATAAAATGGAAATTCCGAAATTTTGGAATTGGCATTGGAAATGTTTTTTACATTCCAAAAATTTTGAAATTTTTTCCCAAACTGTCATTTCTGATCCGTTCCATCCGAAACACGCCCCCTATTTTGTATTGACATTTTTAGAATACTGCGAGTCAGCAACTAATTGCTCTTTTCCTGTGGCCAGAGCCCAAACTCAAAATCTGTTTTGATTTTTTCAAACGGGCTAGAAAATACCTTTGCAGGCCCAAACAGCAATTTGTGACTCCAAACCCAAACAATTTCGGCCTCTAAACGTGGTTGCCAATTGCTTGTTAAATATGAGCCTGTTTGTCAGTGCTTATGCTTATGCGATCTTGATCGTGATTGGTAGAACTGCTTAAAAGTAGAACTACTTATTATGGTTTGGATGTTTGGTTAATATGCTGTGAATTGATTAATCATAGAGATAATTTTGAAAATCACCCCCCCACCTGCTTATTGTCAAACTGCTTTTTGGATTAAATCTGCTTATATTTTTGCTGAAATAAACAGATCAATAAGCAGTTTGGACCATCAGAACTGCTTAAAATGGACAAATAAGCAATGACAAACAGCCTCTATGTATGATGAGATGAAATGAAAATATAGAACTTTTTAAAAGTTGATAACTTGGATAAGGTGAAAGTATTTTTCAAAAAATATTTTACATTAAAATAAACACAGCGTAACTGCAGGGCCGGCCCTGAGATTTTGAGGGCCCTACTCGAACTTTTAAATGGGGACCCTCTTTATATTAGCATAAATATTACAAATATTACTTATTGATTACTTAAATAATAAATTTGGGTTAGTATTTTTAAGAGTGGGCCCTGCCTAAAGGGGGCCCTAAGCGGCCGCGTGTGCCGCTTCCCCTCAGGGCCGGCCCTGCGTAACTGTATTGAAATGCACTTAAACATGGGATCTTGTTTTCAGAGTCTCACTAGAAAAACACAGTTACCTCTCCTCCAAGATAATTCTTTCACGAGAGAAACTATAACTATGGGGATAAAATCAGAAGATGTCATACAAAGATCTAAAAACTAATGGCAATATTGAAAACTGCTATGAAGGGAGTCAATTTTCTTTTCTTTCTTTTTTTTTTTTTTTTTAATTAAAAATTCTGTGTCAGAAATCAAATTGACACTAACCACTAACCACTAACCAGTACTGTAAGCTGCACAGGTATTGCTATGTTCGTGATGATGACAATCTCATGACATGAAGTTCTTCTCCAACTTGAACTTCATTAACTAATTTTTTATATATTTTTTTTATTACTTTTATCAGTTTATGTGATAATATGGAATTATGACAAGACTTGGGTACTTTTTTATTGTTTTAAGATGTGACTGATCTACGTGATGAGTGTACAATAATGCTATAGGCAACGAATGGTACCGACAAATAGCACCGAATTCGGTAGTCCCCACTATTTTGACACTTTAGTTGTTTGAACCAAAGAATGAGTCGGATCTTTTTTTTTTTACCCATTTCGATTTTAAAATTAAAACCCAAATCGCAGTGCTATACCTTTCACTCTCCTCAACAAACAACTCCAGGAACCATCAACCATTTGAAGACTTTTAGAGATGGCCACCCTGAAAATCTTAAGAACACAACACAACTTTCTCTCTCCTCCCAACTACGACTCCTGTTCTCCTCCCCCACCGCCACTGCCACTTGTTGGTACACCCCCACCACCATCAAACCCACACAGGACCCAATCCTGAAGACACTCTCTCAAGCCATCAAATGATCGCCCCAAGAAGCTAATCCCCAAACTCAAACCCATTCATATAATAAATCTGATCAACCTCAACCCACTCTCTCTAGACCCACATTCTCTCTTCTCCTTCTTCACATAGCTCTCTTCCCAACCCCCTTTTCATCACACTGTCCAAACATACTATTCCATGCCCCACTGTCACGCCCTGTAGTAGCAAAAATAGATAAAATAAATTCTTTTTTTGTACCCGTAGGCCATGATAGTTGAAACTCACCACATTGTCCATGCACCAAGTCTAATCATCAGAGTAATAATCACACGACACATTGGAATATCTAGGTTCTCATAAACAAAGTTCAACACTAACTATTACAACCCATAAGTAGCAGCGGAAACATAACTAAAGTGTTACGACAACATACGCCGATTACTAACTTTAACTATTACAGAAGTCTCTAAAAAATAAACTATATATAGCGAAGCACTAGGTCTTCAATTCGCATAGTAGTTAGCATCAACATAGCCTCCATCTTTGTAGGCTCCATCCTCATAGCCCCTAGCCATGTATTCTTCATCCCCTGTATGCTCATAATCCTGGCCAACTGGATGTCGAATATCCAGTGACATAAACTCCGTCAGCTACGAAAGTCGAGTGAATGCAAACACTAACAGAGTATTTATAGATATGTAGCATATATATAAAACAACATCATTATTAAGAATCGTCTCGTCGCTCACATTCATGTATGCACCAACTCAATACATATGGACGAACGTCATCCCTACCAATCCCAATCATAATATGGACTCTTAGGTCTATACCTCGCACGTAGCTTTACATCTCACGATACTCAACTCAGACACGTAGTCCAAAACTGGACGATCTATCAAACCCGACACGAAGTCCCCATTTCTAACCAATACATCATTTCGGCCAACACGCCCTGATTTATTCCGGCCAACACGCCCAATACATTACTGCCAATACGCCCAATTCATTACGGTCAACACGCCTAATACATTACGGCCAACACGCCTGATACGCTATGGCCAACACGCCCGATTCATTATGGCCAACACGCCCGATACATTGCAGCCAACATGCCTGATTTGTTACGACCAACATGCCTGATTTGACGGCCAACACGTCCGATTTGTTACAACCAACACACCAGATTCGTTATGGCCAATAAGCCCGATTCGTTACGGCTAACACGCCCAATACGTTACGGCCAACACGTCTGACTCGTTACGACTAACACGCCCGACTCATTACGGCGAATACATCCGATTCATTACGGCCAATACACCCCTTTGATATATTCTGGCCAACATGCCCCTTGATACATTCTGGCCAATAGGCCCTGGCCGACATGTCGTAACACGTGCTGGCCAACCCGCCCCGACGTATTAAATTTGACATAAAGTCCTATATCACATAATTGTCTTACCACACCCAACATTGTATGATCTTTGCGACCGCATTCGCCCGTACCATCACACATAGTATTGACCTCTGCGGTCGATAGACCCACTATTATGCACATTGGGGTGTCTCCTCTTTCTCTTTTTCTTCTTCTCTTTCTTTGTCTCTCTCTCTTTCTCCTTCTGTCTTCTTCTTCTTCTTCTAACTTCATAGTGCCCATATCTAGTCTTGAAAGTAGTCTTGGAGATATCCTCAAGTCGAACCAATGGTTGGTGATATCCTGACCGTAGATCAATCTTTGAGAAAGTCGTTGCTCCTTTCAGCTGATCAAATAGATCATTGATTCTAGGGAGTGGATACTTATTCTTAATTGTGACCTTGTTGAGCTCCCTATAGTCGATACAAAGTAATTGGGTTTCGTCCTTCTTCTTAACAAATATCACTGGCGCTTCCCAAGGCGACGTGCTAGGTCAAACAAACTTGAGGTCCTTTAATTCCTGAACTTTCTTCTTCAGTTCTTGCACATCCATTGGTGCCATCAGATAAGGAGCCTTCGATTGTGGTAAAGTACCAGGCACTAATTCAATGCAGAAGTCAATCTCTCACTTTGGTGGCAGTCCTAAAATATTTTGAAACACGTCCTCAAAGTCTCAGACTACAATAATCTATGCAATAGTGAGTTCCGAACCCGAGCTCTCGATAGCTGCTAGACGGCTAGTAAGAAAAAGCATCACTAGAGGGGTTGTAGTGAAAAACAGCTGACTTCTGGGTACCGAAGAAGTAATCATCTTATTGGTACAATCCAACTTAGCACGATACCTCGTGAACTAATCAAATCCTAAGATGATGTCAAATTCCTTCATTAACAAAACGATTAGACCTGCAGGAAGAATTCTATCCTCAAGGGTTAAGGTACAGTCCTTACACACTTTTCCTAATCTTACGGTTACTCCCAAAGGTGATACAGCATTTAGGGCTACATCAAGTGCCTGGGCTACTAAACCCAAAAGTTTAACAACTCCAATAGCAATAAATGAATTCGAAGCACTAGTATCAAATAAAACTTTAACTCGAGTGCAGAATAACGTAAGAGTACCTGTTACGCCCCGACGTAGCATAATAGGGAAAGAATTTAATTTCCTTTATGGACCCGTACGTCGCGACAGTTTGAATGATCGATTCCGTCCCAAACGTCGAACAGTAATATAATTTAAATCAGAGTAAGAGCAATCAAGACTTATAAAATTTTTCAAACATAAAAGTTATTACAGCACATAGTCATCTAAAGGCACACCACCTTGCAAAAGAATAATAATCTATTACATGAATCCTTATTACAAGTTCAATTTAGAATTAGAAGCAGAATGTCCAATCTCTTTCCACATGCAATTGTTCTCAATTGGCATAATCATATAGTCCAGCCTGGTCATAACCTGAAAAGCCTAGACACGAATGTCCAGGGAGCATCAACGCCGTCAACTTCAAGAAGCTGGTGAGTATTAAAAACATATACTTGTAATGTAAAACATGTTCCCTTTTACCATTTCTGATTCACAGATTCATTATTCAACAAGTTAGAAATACAAGAATGAATTCGTGTTTAAACAAAAACAAAGGACAACATAATAATACAGCGCATGAAACCATGTAGCCCATTCATCTCACTGACTCGTTTACCTCGACTACAAAACCCAACACAAATGGTTTCCTTGAAACACTGGCCCATGGCCGTTAGATTTAGAATGTCTATCGATATGCCTACCGTATTCTAATCGGCCAGGGCGTACCAAGACATTCAAGGTTACAATAACTTGATCGGTATTGTATCTGAATTTGCTTGGACACGATCGAACTGGCCTGCCGTATCCGAATCGACCTGGGCTCAGTCCCTCTTAATTAACCTGCTGTAATCGAATTGACCTGGGATAATTAAGGTTATAACACATCATTTTTTGGCCTGTCGTATCCAAATTGACCTAAGCTCAATCCTTTCCAATTATCCTTCCATATCCGAATCGGCCTGGGATAATTGGGGTCACAACTCACATAACACATTCTCTCGACTCTTTTCAACTCACCATCACACACCATGCATGTAAACTCGACTCAAACATGTATGTCACATGACTTGTGCGGCAATACCTAATTACTGAAAAGTAACAACATACGCACTGTCACGCCCCATAATAACAAAAATAGAGAAAATAAATTCCTTTTTGAACCTATAGGCCATGATAGTTGAAAGTCACCACATTGTCCATAACCAAAGTCTAATCATTAGAGTAATGAATCAAACAATGCATTGGAAAGTTCTAAGGTCGATATATAAAAACGGAGTGTAATACTCAACTATTACAAACCTTGAGTATTTGCAGAAACATAACATAAAGTATTACGGCAATGTATGCCGATTTCAAGCTTAACTATTACAACAGTATTATAAAACATAAACATAAATAATCTACGGCAAGCTCCAGGTCTTCAGCTCGCGTAGTAGTCAGCACCAACATAGCCTCCGCCATCGTAGGCTCCATCCCCGTAGCCTCTATCCATGTATGCATCTCCTGCATACTAATAACCCTAGCCAGTTGGTCATCGAATATTCAGCGGCAAACACCGATAGCTACGAAAGTCGAGTGAATGCAAATACTAATAGAGTATCTGTAGATATACAACATATATAAGCAACAATATCATTAATGATCATATCATCGTTCACGTTCATGAATGCACTAACTCAATATAACTCAACGAATATCGTCTCGATCCATCCTAAATATAAAATAGACTATTGGGTCCATATTAATCAGACATGTAGTCCCATACCTATGGTCTGTCACACCTGACACACATCCCCAACATTCTGGCCAACATGCCCTGATTCACAATTCCTTTTATGACGTATACCTCTTAGTCTTGGTCATGGATTAAAGTGACATACCCCTTAGCCTCCTTCGGATCTCCCGTGTCGGTCTTGGACTAAGGTAATATTCAGTTAATCCTTATCGGACTAAGTTCATGATGTATCTCTCTTAATCTCGGTCATGGACTAAAGTAACATATTCCTGTAGTCTCTATTCCGACTTCCCGTCCTGGTCATGGACTAAGGTAATATTCCTTTAGCCTCTATTGGATTAAGATGATAACATCGGCATAACCCTCAGTCTCGGTCTTGGATTAACGTGATCATGCCCTTAGTCTCTGTCGGATCTCTCTTGTCTCAATCATGGACTAAGACAACATTCCGTTAGTTTATCAGAGTAGGGTGCTAGCCCATCACAGTTACCATGATTCGTATCCCTTAATCTCTCTCATGGACTAAGGCTACATCATAAATATATCACTTAGTCTCTCTCATGGACTAAGACGACATCACAAATATATCCCTTAGTCTCTCTTATGGACTAAGGTGACATTACCACTATATCCCTTAGCCTCTCTCATGGACTAAGGCGACCCCACAGTATATTCCTTAGTCTCTCTCATGGACTAAGGCAATATAGGTAATCTCAACCTCACATATATTTCCATAATATATATCCCATAGCCTTTCTCGTGGATCAAGGCAATACCACTAATATATCCCTTAGTCTCTCCTATGGACTACGGCAATATAAGAATACCGCAACCCATATTGTACGACCTTCGTAATCGCATTTCCCACGCACCAATCATAAATAGTATTGACCTCTGTGCTCGATAAATCCATTACTATGCATGTCAGCTTCTCAATTTGCTTAACAACATCATACCACCATTATATAATTGGTTCCACTGTTCAATGCATTAAGCCCATTATTCCACGTGTGTATTATTCGAATACAACTTCTCCCAATCAACACATGATAATATACAACTTAACAGTTCATCGGATATAAACAAACTAAGCATTTAACATTCTGTCATCTTCGATCGATTGAACTATGTTCGATCGATCGAGAGCGGTCTGTGTTCAATCGCTCGAAAGCAGTTCGATCGATTGAATGCTGACTTTCTTCCCAGCTAAACTGGTCTTCCCATGTACGTTCGGGGTCCATTCTAGCTTATCGAAATAGATATATACAACCATATCTACGCTACTAAGTGAGTATAGACACTCACCGATAAGAAGAGTGACCTAATTGAGAGAGCCACCGGCCTAATGGTCCGGATAAGACATCGCATTTCAGTGATTTCCTCCGGCACGGATGCCCATGCTTCAGTGCAGCGTAATGTTAAACTTTCCGCCTTTCCGCTTCTGTAATCGAAAAGACTGACTGTTTTCCGATTTTTCGTTCTGCCTCTGGACGAATTCGCTTACGCTCTCCCGCTCCGGAATCCATTTGCCTTCTTTCTTGTTCCCCCCTCCCCCCTTTCCCTTATTAAGTAGAAGCTGGACCTCGTTTGGCTAATCCCGGAAGTGGTCTTAGACGACGACGCCGACAAGCTCGGGGTGGCCGCGGCTGGTCTCGGGGTGTGTTCTCTCTCTCTTCTTTCTATCTTATTCTCTTTGGTTTCTTCTCTCCTTCTCCTTCTTCTCTTTTTCTTCTTGAGAGTGTGTGTATGTGAGTATTTGTATATATATATATATATTCAGGTGTATGTGTATATACACAATATATATCTCTCTCTCTAACTCTCTCAAGGTTCAGTAGCCCAAACACACATGAAATCAACATATATATAGGGAGGGAGAGGGTATAGACGACAGAATACATATACTGATAATTCAGAGTTCGATTGATTGAGAACAGGTTGGTCAGAGTTCGATCGATTGAGAATAGGTCAATCGCTTGAGAATGGGGACACGTCATAAATTCAGGTCAGCAGAGGTTTGATCGCTTGAAGTGGGCTAGATTGATTGAAGAGAAAAAAGTTTGATTGATCGAAAGAGGTTCAATCGCTTGAACTTGAAATTATAGGAAAGTAAAGATAAGTACACTGAATCTTATTTATATCAACAGTAATATAAAAGCACAACGGAAATACAGGGTATTACACGCGCATACGAGAGTTCGAGTCTTTTTAACTTTTCCTTTTAAAACATATTTTGAATTAACATAATTCCCAAACAGTGTCTTAAAAACCTTTAAAACTTTATCCAAACTGTTCCTTATACAAAAAAACAGAAAGAAAACACAAAAAGGCCAAGTCACTCGTGCGGGTCGCTCGCGCGATATCCCTCTTTTTTTATTTTCTTTTAAAATTTCCCAAATAATCAAAATTACACATGTCGCGCGAGCAGGTCACTCGTGTGATGGGTCGCTCTCGTGGGTCGCTCATGCGACTGTAGATACCCCAATTTGACCAAACGTTGGGTTAAGGGGAGTATTACCTCTAAGGTCCGATGATGACAATGGCCAACTAATCTAGGGTTTCCCAAGGTGATTCAAGCTCTTCCAAAAAGCCTTTTCAATTCAAAACAAAAAAAGAAAAAGAGAGAAAAAGAAAAATAGGGTAAAACGGCACATGACAGGAGCTGCGGCAGTCTCGGATTACCGCTGCGGCACTATCTGGAGTGCTAGATGGCATTCTATGAATGCCGAGAATTCCAGCAAATGCCGTAAAAAATGGATTTCTACATAAAAATGGTAGTCTGTGGAGTTGTCTACGGCACTCCTTGAATGTCGTTCCGGCATTCATTGAATGTCGTTCCGGCATTCATTGAATGTCGTTACGGCAATCAGTGGCTGCCGCATCGGTAATCACTGATTGCCGCTTCCATCTCCAGTGAGTACCACATTTTTGGGCAGACAGTTGTAAAACAACACACTTTGTACCATCAAAAGGACATACGAAATTAGTATTTTGCCCCTGAAATGACTAAAATACCCTTTTAAAATTGTCTATATAAGAAGGGTGAATATCCCATTACAAGGGAGGAGTTTTTTTTAATCTCCCAACATCATCTTGATTTTCCTTCTCTTAAAATTCTAAGAAAATTTTCTAAGTATACTTAAGAATTGTTTTTTTGTAGTTTGAAAAAGAAGTTTGTGTGTGAGTTAGAGTTGAAGAGCTTGATTACTTTGTGGAATTCCTCCAAACCACCAAGTTGAGTATATTTAGAGGTAGACTCTAGACTAAATCATCCTTTAAATATATGTTAACCTAGTTAATGTTTTAATATTGAGTCCCCTTTCTTTTATTTTGGTTGTGTACATCTCTTGGGATTTATGAGACTTTCAATGTCTCATTCAAATACTTTGATTTGAAATCTCTTGGTCTTCTTGTGAGTTCATAGTTCATAAGAAGATTAGGATTGATAATGAGCATTTTGGTTGACAAGTTCAAACCCATCTCCATGGTTTGATTTTGTTATTCTAAGGCTTCATAAAGTTTCTTCATACTTCATTGAAGTCTATCAATTATGAGAGTCATTAGTCTCCCATGACCATCAAATGGTAGGAGGATTAGTTTAGCTAAGGCCAAGTTTAATGGCTTTATAGTTAAAGTTAGTAAGTGAAAGATGAACTAAACAAAAGATGCAGTGAGTTCATCGACCACTTTTCATCAAAGATTTTTAGTTAAACATCGAACCGTTGGAACTGGATGAAACCAACGGAAAAGTGTCTATAACTTAAAGTCCTACCACTACAATTTTTATTTTAATAAGATTCTATGGTTAAGGGTGGTTTGTTCATGGGTTTTGGCAAAGACAACAATCTGCCCAGAGTTTCAGAACAGCAACACCCTTATGAGATGAGTAAATCAGAACCTTAATCAAACATTTTTGACCCCAAATAATTTTTTATATGAAGTTTGATGTGCTAATAAGGTCCGATAAAAAGATCTAAGTGTTTCTATTTTTTTGTTTACTATTTTTAGAAAATCATACAAAAACTCTGGACAGAGAGTTATGAAGTCCTGAGTGACGTCTAGTATTTGTTTAATTCCCAGAGATCTAACCGTTGAAACCTCAATTTTCTTTTTGGATTGAAAACTAGACTCACAGAGGCAGCTTGTATCCAAAAATCATCAAGATCAAATCACAGGAACCATGCCTTTTATTTCTTTGAAGTTCTGATCTGCTCTCAGCAATTTTCAGAATCTTGTCACAACTTTGGCCAACCTTGTGAATAATGACTTAAATGATATTTTCATGAGTTAGGGTTCAAACCATGCTTTGATATTGATTGTTTAGACTTGAATTCATAGGTTAAATAATCCAAATTAATGAGTACTTCATAACTTATTCTTATCCACGCACATATTCATCCATGTGGCTTGATGTTTATAATTAAGATTCGTTTGCTTTGGGTTTAATTGCATTTGATAGATTTAAGCTAGAAGCCTATGATTATCATCTAATTTTATATCACGTATATCATGTGGACTAACCTTTGTTTTGTAGCGCCGATGAGGTATGACCTCTTGTCTTTTCTTTAGTTTAATGATCCTTTAATTTGATTGATTTTCGACCTCATGCGCGACTCCTTAGAACTAGGCTTTGTTTTATTTGTATACATGGATTAGAGACCTTTTTCTTAGGTTTTCATCTTTTGTATGCATTGCACATTTAAAATATTCGTGGCTGGACCCCGGGTGAGTTATCTACTTCTCTATTTTGCATATCATATTGCTTTCTAAATGAACTACTTGGTTTTGAATGATATTTTGTCTTTAGCAATTTTACACCATTTTGACATGTTTGTGTAATATATATTTCTATCTATGTATTAGTTGAGGGCATGCTTAGATTAATAGTTTGATTAAAAGGATGTTGAATAGAGACCTATCGCGAGGTAGGATGAGAGAGGATGTTTTAGTCCGTCGGACTCCTTCCTCTCTCATTCCATAATCCCCGGACCTAGTTAATTTCTAGTTTAATAAAAAAGATCGATTTCCTTTAAAAATGTTTTCTTAATTTTTCCTTAAAAAAAAATTAAGTGGCGACTCATCGTTTTGTAATTTAAATTTGAAAAAGGTTTTAAACAGAAAGATGTGAGTAAGGAAAAATTGCGATATCCACAATCTGGCGACTTTGCTGGAGATCAAATCCAAAATCTCTGGTTTCACAGACCAGAATTTCTGATTTTGGGTTCACTCGAGGATTAGACTTGAAAGCATCCTTTTAATCAAATTAGTTAAGCTTTATATGCTTGTTGCATTTCACTTGCATGTCTCGCCAGTCGATTGCACGGACCTATAACCTTGGAGGCTCGGGGCAACCCGGTCGGTCAAGTTATCATGGAACCGTGTGATCACCCTTGATCTCGTACCATGTATTTGTATATGAAGCATCCTATCGGATAAGTGTCAAGGGTCCCTTATTTTGACCAAAACCCGGCGTTTGCATGATAGCTTCTATAGAACCTTTCAATCTAGGAAATCAATTCTTAATTAGGATTATGTGCTTGGAAATTTTGTATGCCCGGAAGGGATTACTTGAGATGATGACGATGCTTGCTTGATATAGGATGTATAATCTTTTAATCACCTTTTAGCAATTCCTTCTCATGTCCCGCGATATTTGGGAACATGCTGAATCTTGATTATAAGATTTCATCTCTTTTATCTTGTTAGCTAAGCATCATTGACCTTGTATGCATCCGAATTCATGGAAAGCGCGGTGATGATCTGATCATGTGATCCTTCTACCTAAGAATTTTAAATCCATCTTTAAAAGTAAACAGATCCTTGCTATCTTCATTCAAAGTACTTAATCGCTCTTTCAAAAGATCTTTGGAGTTCATCTTTTGATTAAATTTTCAAGTCAAAAACTTTTTGATAAGGCTCTCCTCTCTAAAGGAAGAACCCAGAAATCTTGGAATTGTTTTTTTTTTAAAAGAAGTGCTTTTCAAAATGAATTTCAAAGCAAAACTCCAACCTGAACATCTTTAAGAAAGGTTTTCATTTTCAAAAGAATTCTCGAAAATTGTTCTTAACCAACCTCGAAAAGGTAACAAGGATCGAAAGGAAAGGTGAAATTGGCGCATTGGACATGGGTAATGATTTTATATGCTTATATGTCTATTTGCTAGGACTAGATTTTTTTTCCTTTCTTTGGCATATAGAGTGGGCACACACATATGCATTGCATCCGTGTGACATATGAATCATTCATGAATATTTCGCTAAGCATTTGCAAAAGAAAATGTGAAAAATAATAACAAAATCAAAATTCTTTTGAAATCAATTAAAATTGATTAAAAATGAGATGTGAATGTAAGCGAGATAGCACCCCGAGTCAAGCACTATTTGGTACAGAGATTCAAGCATGAGATTAATCAGAAAGGAACAGATAGATGCTTATGCACACATGGTGCTAAGTGAGGTGATTGTGTTATGAACTGCCGCTGCTGAATCAAATGTGGATGCTCTTGGGAACCCAATAAATTGAAAATCATTTGTGACGCTCCAATTGAGACCAAGTCAAGTCTGGTAGTCGAGTCATGTTAAGTTGGAGTCAAATGTCAAGTCCAGTCGAGTCTTCTGGTCAGTTTGTTATCAAGTTTGTTTGCAAGTCTTTGTTGAGTTTATCGAGTCAAGTGATGTAATCCTCTTTCTCTACTAGTTGAATAAAATCTAATTTTTCTTGATTCAGTGTGCTAAGTCGTGAATGCATGGATCATTAAGCCAAAAAAAGAAAAGAAAGAAAAAGTCGCTTTTTCAAACGATCATGGAAAATACTTTGTTAATAATCTTTGCATTGAAAAGGATCCCAAGTGATCAAAGCAAATTCTGTGCCAAATCCAAAGAGGAGTAGGTAATTGACTAGCTTTACTTTAAGAATTTAAATATGCTCTTTTTCAATCTTGAAAAGATGAACTTGGAACTTCTTGAAGCTTGCTTACCATCCACTTTTCTCAAATACCAAGCCTAAAAGATGAGCCCAACCAGTCCAAAGCCATAAAACTTGGTCATTGATGGTAGCCAGACATTTTAAATGAACTTCTTCTTCCAAAAAAGATAAGAATAGAAAAAGAAAAAGAAAAAGAAAAAGAAAAAGAAAAAGGAGCTCGCTAGGATGAAAACCTGAAAGGGCGCCTAGGCAAAAGTTAGAGCAAAAATAAGATGCGTGTTGATTTCAAAAATCCTAATCCTAGCCAGTCAAAATCATGGAGAGAATAAGAGATAGTAAGGTACAAAAAAGAAAGGAAAAAAGAAAATAAAAGGTAGAGAATAGATAAGATTGAGAATTCTTGAGCACTTCAAAGTAGATTATTAGCACATGAATTATCTC
The DNA here is from genome assembly GCA_033977485.1 of Hydrangea macrophylla. Classification (NCBI taxonomy): domain Eukaryota; kingdom Viridiplantae; phylum Streptophyta; class Magnoliopsida; order Cornales; family Hydrangeaceae; genus Hydrangea; species Hydrangea macrophylla. The sequence continues at coordinate 108,754,671 of CM066985.1, read as the reverse complement.
AAGGCTTTGTTCTAAACAAAAAAAATTAGAAATGAAAAGAGAGACTTATTAGCTTCAAAATTTTCGTGAGAGGCTCAAATGCTAAAGTGAGCCTAAAACAATGCAGAGATATCTTTGAAAAAAAAAACAAATAGAGATTTGAAGGGCTGATGTTACTTTGTGAATATGATAGAGTATGAATGAAACATGATAGAGTATGAATGAAACATGATGAGAGTTGTAAAGATTAACTGGCTAGTGAAAAGGTTAAAGAATCAATCGTCAAATAAAAAAGAAGAAAAGAAAAGAGAAAAGAGAATAAAGGAAAAATTGCGATATCCACATCGACTCATCACAAAGACTTCATCTTCTTCAGTTTTCTCCCCTGTTTTCAGTTTTGAGGTCTGTTTTGACCCATTTTGAAATCTAAAAGCATACATGACATGTAATATATGGTTCTCTTCATTTTTCCACAAGGATTATGAATATACGATCGGATTAAGGTGAATCGAATCGTAGCTCTCGAATTTTACGAAAAACTGAGAGGTGACAAAATTTCAATCCTAATATACTTTTTCATATGAATGAATTAAGCTCTACAACTTTAAACATGGCATCTATGAACTGCAATCTTTCATTTTCATCTATCAAAATGGATTTTGGTTAAGTTTCATAAAATCATATTTATGAACTTCATGGATGAATTCATCAATGGCAATTCAAAATTTCAATCATATAAATAGTAAACAAAACATCTATTACATTTAAAGTGAGTTTAAAATACTCACTGTGATAGGTGATTGAAGTATGTGTTGAGAGAGAATCAAAAATAGGAAACCCAATACAAGCTTTGGCTATGGTGTTGAAGCTCTCTTTCTCTAAATTCTGTAAATAAACTCTCTGCGAATATGTTTCTTTTCTCTCTGGTTTTCTCAGTTTGTAAAAGAAAAAATGCAGATTGTGAGTGAGAGTGTATGTAAGTGAGTTATATATATAGACTTTGAAATTCTTGGAGCCCAAGAACTCTCCTCTTCACTCAACCAAATGGAATTATACAAATATGTATAAATTACAGTTAATATATATGATATATAGATACGAATAAGCTGATCCTAAGTTCATAGGGGTTGTCTAAGTTAGATAGTGGTCATATTGAAGTGTTTGGCAATTTAGCTTTTAGGCACAAATTAACACACACACTAGTTGCATTCCCAAACATGGCTTAACACAAGTTGCCTAGGAATCTATTAGGGTGTTTAGGAAAACAACTTATGGAACTACAATAACACACATCATATAAGCATTGCCAAACAAGCCTAACCAATGATTACTTGTATTAAATGGTTAAAAAGCAAATATCACATATGAATGGACGTAAATTCCCAATCTGTGGGAGTTCAATGCGGCGCGGACAGTTTTCATACATAACCTGGTATTTTTGCAATGCGGTGATCACTACAAAAATACGGAAAAATAATATTAATGTAAGAAATGATTTCCTGGTTGTATAAAAATACAGTTTGAATCAAAAGTAAATATGTTCACCATTTTGAAAACATATATTAACTCAATTGCAAGTATTCTTGAAATGTTGTTAGAAACCATAACAGGTATTGCTCAATTATACAAATTACAGTCTGACCACAAATAAAGATTTCTATTACAACAAAGCAAGTTATACAAATTAAAATATGGAAATTACATTTGGAAACTAAAATAAAATATAGGTTGTTACAAAATCGGCGGTAAATATCGGTTGGTTTCAGTTTTTACGATGGTGGGAAGTACAATCTCAAAAGTCAAATATGTATAACAAATCAAATGTAGATATTTGTATTTTTTTATCTGAAATCAAATACAAATCTAGATCTTGATAAACAAACAAAAAAAATACAGATCTAGATCTACAATCATACCAAGAAATCTGTAGATCTCCAAAAGGGAGATTAAGAGAAAGATAAATGGTTACCTTCAAAGAGAAAGAAATCTGTAGATATACACATTGGCGTCGGCGATGATGGCAACTAAAAATAACAACATCAAACCCACATCGGCGTCAGTGATGGTGATGGCCATAGCTCCTTGTGATGGCGATGGTACCATGTCAGCAATAGTAGTATGCTCGGTTTGTGTGTGTTTGTGTGAGAGAGAGGGTCTTGGTAAGAGAGAGAGAGAGAGAGAGAGAGAGAGAGAGAGAGAGAGAGAAAGGTCATGATAGAGAGTAGAGAGAGATCAGTCATGGTAGAGAGAGAGAGGGTCTTGATAAGAGAGAGAGAGAGAGAGAGAAAGGTCATGATAGAAACTAGAGAAAGAGAGAGATCAGTCATGGTAGGAGATGGGTGGCTGAAGGACTCCGAAATCCAAAATCATTTTCTAATGAAATGGAGGCTACTTACAGTTCGGGTTTCTAAAAGACACACTATTTATATATCTGTATATATATTATTACTCATAGTTTGGTTGGTGTTCGGTCAGTAGCGCTCTAATGCTACTAAAAATCGCGGACTGACCGTATATTTCGATTTTTAAAATTTTAAAACTACAGACCGATCTTAGACTATTAAAACCGATCAAAACATGCAAAACCTGTCACGACCCATCCTGCTACGCGTAGAAATAGGACACGTGGCACGCCACCAAGGCTCATCCAATTCCATTAAAGTAAAAACAGCGAAAAAACATAAGTACAATCCTTTAAAATTAGAGTTATAAAAAGTTTTGCCCAATTAAAACACTTCCCAAACAATTCATTTTTGGAAAACAGAGGTCCAGTCGACTAAAGGTGGGACCCAGTCGACTGAAGATCAAAAGCAGAAAAAATTAAAAGTTCACAGGCCTCGTCCAGTCGACTGTGTCGAGGACTCAGTCGACTGGGGCCTCAATTTATCAGTCGACTGGTGCGTTGTTCGGTCAATTGGGTACTGTGCATGTAGAATGCCATGTTTTTGTGCAAAGTTCAGTCGACTGATGCTCCCCCTTCAGTCGACTAATGTATTCGAAAATTGAAGGAAAAAGTCTGGAAGTCAGGGGTCCAGTCGACTGGGTCGGGGATCAGTCGACTGATCTTTCTCAGGATTGCCCAATCTGCAGCAATCTCAAACTAAGCTTCTCCAAATCAAACACCAACATAAATACAACTCTATATCCATGATTCAAACATACTACCAGAGTATTTACTAGATTACATTACTGCCAATCCATGCCAAAATTCTATTACATATGTTACAAATTCCAAATTCTTATTACAAGTTCGGAAAGAAAACAAAAGTATAAACAAGATGATTGATGTTGTCAATATCAAGATGTAAAAAGTATACTTTACTTTTCTAAAGATTTGTAGCAGTGAAAGTAAAGGTCGAACCCACAGAGATTGAAATACTACAGTGCTTTAATTTTAAAACCTAAATCTAATTAATTAAGAAAAACAGATTTTGATTTGATTTTAATTAAACTAGGAACAATAAAAGTAAATCTAAATTATGAAAGCGATTTAAAATTGTTTTTATAAATATGTTTAAGGAACCTAGGATTGCAAATCCACCACTAGCTTCATAATAAGGAAAATTTCTGAATTACTTTAGCCTATAAAGTTGGATGATAATGGGGAATTGTAGCTACAAGCCCAATTCCTCCGTCAAGAAAATAACTATGGTTCAAGCACCAACATAATCCATCCTCGGTTAGCACGAATTATCCCACACTAAACTAGGGTTGTGGTATAATCCGTCTAATCTAGGCATGGACTATTCGGATACTTGATAGCACAATTCAATAAAGCACCATTACATGTAAACAATCCATACAAGCACAGCAAATATAGATCATTGAGCACATCACAGTCAAAATAGATCTAAAACAAGAATAAACTTTGAAAGTAATGATTTAATCAATAAAAGTACGATTTATTTATAAAAATCCTCTAAACATGTAATCATCATCCATACATAATAAATCTAAAATAAAAACATAAATAAAACCCTATTACTTGGCTAGGGTTTCATTGAAACCCTAGATTTAGGTTTAGTTGGCCATAGAATTGATGAACAGCAAGAGGTTGATGGAGGAGGCCATGAGAATCCTTGGTCTTCTTCTTCTTCTCCTTGCTTTCCTCCCTTCAATGGCTGAAAGTATGGTTGTATATGTGTGTAGAATAATTTCAACAACCCTTTAATTGAAGTAAAATAGGGTATATATATATTTACAACAAGTTTTGGAAGCTTTCCTAACCCGAAACGAACTGAAACTGATATATTTTACAATCTGGACGCAGTTAGGACGTCTCGTTTGCACAGGAGTCTTCAGTATACTGAAATACGCAACTTTGGTTTTTACACATATCGCGCGAGCGGGTCGCGCGAGCGCTACATTTGGTACTTCGCGCGCGCAGATCGCGCGAGCGATTTCGGTACTTTCGTGCGAGCAATTCTCTGGTTTTCGCGCGAGCGGGTCGCGCGCGCGAACTGGCTTTTTCAGCTTCTTTTCTTTTGCTTTTTCACCCTGTTTAGCCTGGTATACTTGATTTCTTCCAAATCCTGTCAGAAAATAGAAAACGAAGTAAAAATATACAAAAACAGGATAAAAAGGTACTAACAAATGCTCGTTAAGGCGTATAAATAGGATCCGTTCTCTCCCGATCACACCCCCAAACCTACATTTTGCTAGTCCTCGAGCAAAACTAAAATAAAAACTAACTACTAATAAAATACTACTCTATTTTCGCATGGATCACTATTGCATTTAGCATATGCAACAAGCCTTTTAAACCTCTAGGTGTCCCTAGTCGGACGAGTGAACTCTCGTGAGGGTTCTCATCTACAAGTCACCCACAACCATATTTATTAACTTGTAAACTTAAAAAGTTTTAATAAAAATGAACAACAAAACATTCAATACTCCTTATTATAAAACAATGATTTGAAATAGAATAACGAACAAGAAGAATGGGAATCAAACGTCTACCTACATCATGAAAAACAATCTCAAGCACCTGCATCGTATAAATCAATAGAGTTTCTCATAAAATTGCACGTGTGTGATATGATAGTCAAATGAACACGCGCATGTCATGAACTTGGAATATAACTCGGATGACCATCTAACTATGCTTCGACTACGAATCTCACAATGAATTACACTCTCAAATGAAACACTCAGAAACATGTGTAATTTTTCTAAAATATGTGAGTAAAGGAATATATTTTCAAAATGATACATGCTCACATATGACTCGAAAAAGACGCATGACACGAAAGAACAGTAGTCTCATGGATAGGATGCCAATAATCAAGAAAAATTAATCATTACCATGCTTTAATCCTCCTCCCATCGTTTTCATATCCGAACCATGTTTCCTAGGATCAAATAGGACTTTTCAAAGGTTGTAATGTGGCTCAGGTAATGAAAAAGGATGGAACGAATATATCAAGTAGTTTCATAATGGCATTGTAAGGCATGTTCGATTTCTTTCATTCTTCTTCTACAAACTTTCATCTTTTTCTTTCTCTTCATTCCTTTTCATTCATTTTTCTTCTTTTCTTTCATTTTTTTCAACCTTCCTCTTCTTTATTTTGTTTCTTTTCCCTTTTTTTTTTCTTTATTCTTTTCCTCCTTGTTGCTTTTGAAACGAATATTCAATAAATAACAAGGCAACCACCCCAAACATCATCTTATTTTCTTCTTCTTCTCAATCACACATCGCCTTAACACCACTAAAAGGTGATCAATCTTTCAGAGGTGAACTCCAAGTTGGCCAAATTGGAGCAAAAACAGGATAATGGTAATTAAAGAAAAATGGCATTTTAATGGCTCAAAGGGCGAACTAAGGTAATTTATCATTTATCGGTCGGCAGTAAACAAAGAGGGCCTAAAATCATTTCCTATGGTAATATGGTTTTTCAATGTTTACAACGGAAGATTATTTAGCATGGTAACAAATATTTTAACTTGACTATCAACTAAAACAAGAATAATGAGACTAACAACAAGTTAATGCGCTAATTCAATGAAATTCGACAAACACAAAATGTATATATAACCCTCAAAACAGAAAAGATAGGCTCAAAAGCTCACTGGATTTAGCCTCCACCTTGTGTTTTCTAGAAATCCGAATCATATTATAGTTCACAACCAACATGTATTCAAATGACTACGTGCAGTGCATAAGTTTATGTGCAAATCTATGATATAAAACTACGATTCAAACGATACATGACCTAAAACGTCATATCATGACTTCAACAAATATTTAATCACATATTATATTATTTACATAACAATAAGTATCTAATTCATATTGCGAAAACGTCGGTAACATCGTTTATTTAAGCACAAATCGAAAAATTTGAAAATTGGTGTGCATAAAATAATGTGCATGTGTGCATACCCCCAAACCTAAACCTTTCATTGTCCCTAATGAAACAATAAAATGGAAGAACGGAAAGTACGTAAGGAAGGAACGATAGTACCTTGGTTTCAACAATGACAGAACAGGTTAACACAAAGGAATATGGCAATAAAGTTCAATGTTACTTGTTAATACTAGAGAAACGAAAAGAAACTAACAAAAGAATATTAAAAGTAAATGAAACCTAAATATAAAATATAAATCGATAAACTAATCGAAGTTAAAATTAAACGAACAACCGGCATAAAACGGAAAAGTATAAATGTAATAAGGAAAACAACAACTAACTCAATCTAAAATGACCTAATAAACAAAAACAGAAAAGGAACACAAATAAAATAGGTAGGGGGAAAGATATAGAAAACAAAAGGGAAAAACAGGAAAATGGGTAAATCGCGCGAGCGGCGGTCGCGCGCGCGAATCCCAATTTTTTTTTTTTTTTTTAAACTTTCGCGCGAGCGAGCTCCCTTGCGCCCGCGAAACCAGGCGCGAGTAAATGCTGAGAGCTCATATAAGGAAAAAGAAAGAAAAAACACTAAGGCACATTCTCGCGCCAGCGGGCCGCGCGAGCGATGCCTCGCGCGAGCGAGTTAGATTTTTTCCACTTTTTGGTTAAAATTATGTATATAATATTAAAATAAATTAATTTCATCCCCCAAACCTGTCCAGAAAAACTCTAAAACTGACAAAAAGGACCAAAAACAAAGAAAATAGACGAAATTAAGCTTGGGTTGCCTCCCAAGAAGCGCTAACTTTTACGTCTTTAGCTAGACCGTTCTAGCTCAAGACTCACGGAGGTCGTAAATCGGAGTTTGTACCCTTTAGAGCATCAGGTAGAGCTCGGTGGTAAGCAAAAATCACGTCGCTTTGAATTACTTCGATTGACGGTTTGTCAGCATGTTCAAATCGATTTCTTACCTTCCGAGTAGATTCAGCATTAGGGTCCAAGGTATTAGGGTTCATCCACTCATCATCCACCGTATTATTCCCCTCATTGCTATTTATTATTTTATTAGGTTCAACAGTTCTTCTAACCACATTACCCTCAACACTTAAGTATTCATCGTCCTTTGGAGGTTGATCAGCTGCATTAAAAACATTTAATTTTAATTTCAAGTTCCCGAACGACACTTTCATTACCCCTGTTTGACAATTGACACGTGCGTTGGCCGTGGCTAAGAATGGACGACCAAGAATAACAGGAGTGTATTTTCTAGCATCTAGCACCGGTTCGGTGTCAAGGACCATAAAATCAACGGGATAGAAACATTGATCAACTTTTACTAGGACGACTTCGACGATTCCTCTAGGTATTTTGACAGAACGATCCGCTAATTGAATAGTAGCGGCCGTGGGCTTAAGTTCACCTAGACCTAGTTGTTTATAGATATGATAGGGTAAGAGATTAACACTAGCACCTAAGTCAAGGAGAGCCCGATGAATGATAGTGTCACCTATGACACATGAAATCATAGGCGTACCGGGATCCTTATACTTCGGAGGAGCGTGTTGGAAAATTGAACTTACTTTTTCCGTGAGGAAGACCTTTTTCGGAGTGTGACTGCGTATTTTGCGCTTTTGCATACATAGGTCTTTTAAACATTTAGCATAAGCGGAAATTTGTTTTATAGTGTCGAGGAAAGGAATATTAATTTTAACTTGTTTAAACACCTCAAGTATATCTTCCATTTTTGACCCTTTCTTGGGCAAATGTGACGGTCCCCCAACGTTAGGTGGATACGGCATTCTCGGAATATGATTAGTTGGGACCGGTTCATTTTCTTTTCTATTTTGATTCACGTCCTCACCTCTCTCTTTATTAGAGTTGATGGTCATTTATATCACATTCTCATTCTCATTCTTATTAGGGGTTTCTATCATCTCTTCTCGTGTAGTCATCCTAGTTGAGACGGCATTTACTTGTTCATTCGACCCCTTAACCTCATATTGTCCCTTAGGGTTTTGAATTGTTTGACTAGGCAACGTCCCCTCGGTTCTACGACTCACTACAGTAGCTAGTTGTCCCACTTGGGATTCAAGCTTCGCAATGGATTGTGTGTGAGAGTGCACTATTTGTGCTTGTGCCTGTACTTGTGTTTCAATTTTATTAAGGGACGCCAACACCTTTTCCTCAAAAACATTACCCCTTGAAGGATTCGAATTAGGAGGCGGTTGTTGGTATTGATTAGGTTGAAACTGAGGTCGATACGCATTTAGAAAATTAGTTGCCTCATTATGATTATTAGTATTATTTTTCCACGAGAAGTTAGGGTGGTTTCTCCATGGCGCGTCCGGATTATTATTAGTCGAATTATAATTATTTCGTGGATATTGTTGAATAGAATTAATGTGTTGCTCCACGAATTCCGGAAATTGACTTGCCGATGGACATGAGAGTATAGAATGTGAAGGATCAGAACATAATGCACAAATTTCATGAGAGGGTGGATTAGACGTTTTGTTTATTTGCATCAGTCGGTCAAGTTTTCTATTTAATTCTTGTATTTGCATGACTGACTTGACTCAACTGTCACCTCTCGCTTAGGTTGAAGGTATCCCTCAGAACGGACAGACACCGCTTGGTGCATCGAATTCTCGCTCAAAGTTTCGAAAATTTTCCAGGCCTCGTCGGCGCTTTTGGGTAGGAAAGTCCCCGCACAAACGGCATCGACGGTATTCCTAACAGAGGGAATAAGCCCCTCGTAGAAGACTTGAACCAATTGCCACTTGGGAACCTGATGATGTGGACACGAGCGTAATAATTCTTTAAATTTTTCCCACGTGTCATAAAGAGTCTCCCCATCTTGCATCACAAAATTAGTTATATCTTTTCTTATCTTATTTGTACGCATAATAGGGAAAAACTTTTGTAAAAAGGCGGTGTGTAAGGCTTCCCATGTTTTTATTGTGTTTGGCTCAAGTGATTGAAGCCAATACTTCGCTTTGTCTCTTAAGGAAAATGGAAAGAGCCGCAATTTTAATTCATCATTATTTAGGTTTTGTATTTTCAAAGTAGAGCATATACCCTGAAAATCCCCTAAGTGTTGGTAAGGGTCTTCATTTAGACGGCCATGGAAAGATGGAAGTAGCGAGATGGTAGACGACTTTATCTCAAAGTGAGATGCCGTCGCCTCCGGTAAATCAATACATGTTTGTGGTGTGTAAGTCGTAGGAATAAAGTAATCTTTAAGTGGAGGAGGTGTCGGTATATTAAGATTATTCAGATTATTTCCGTTGTTTCCGTCAGCCATCTTAATCGGTTCGATTTTAAAAGTTCGAGTTCTCCTTAACCGTTCACGGGTACTTTGAATTTCGGCCTCAAACAACGACGACGGAATCGGAGTTGATTCGTCGTCTTGCAACCCAACTCTCGAAGCTTGGGTTGTGGACTTACTAGTTCTTAAGGTACGTTCAAGTTCAAGATCGAAAGATTTTAATTCTGGTTTATTTAAACGCATACCTAACATAAACTAAAAAGAAAAGAAACTTAAAATAAAACTGACTCAAATAAAAACAAACACTAATCACGCAAGTAAGACAACAAGCAAGCACACAGTACTACTATGATGCATGAATATTATCCTGTAATGCAATGACCGCGTCAAGCCCAGCGCCCCGGGTTTCCTAGCTAATGCACGTGAACAATCACTCCTAAATTAATGCAAATAGTGCGTCACAGCGCCCTGACTTACAGTGGTTTGAAGCGAATTAAAGGAAGCGAATACTTATTTTATTTATTTATTTTTTTTCGTATGCTCCTTTGAAGTGCTTAGCTAATCCACTCGGAAACGTTAGGATTTGATGACTCGAGAAACTACAAAATAAAAAAAATAAATAAATAAATAAAAAGAAAAGTTAGTGACTCAAAATAAAACGAAAAATAAGAAAAAGAAAACTAATCTAATATTTACGAATTAACTAAATTAAGATTCTCAAACTAAAGGTAGTAATTTGCAATCCCCGGCAACGGCGCCAAAAATTGATGTTGTCAATATCAAGATGTAAAAAGTATACTTTACTTTTCTAAAGATTTGTAGCAGTGAAAGTAAAGGTCGAACCCACAGAGATTGAAATACTACAGTGCTTTAATTTTAAAACCTAAATCTAATTAATTAAGAAAAACAGATTTTGATTTGATTTTAATTAAACTAGGAACAATAAAAGTAAATCTAAATTATGAAAGCGATTTAAAATTATTTTTATAAATATGTTTAAGGAACCTAGGATTGCAAATCCACCACTAGCTTCATAATAAGGAATATTTCTGAATTACTTTAGCCTATAAAGTTGGATGATAATGGGGAATTGTAGCTACAAGCCCAATTCCTCCGTCAAGAAAATAACTATTGTTCAAGCACCAACATAATCCATCTTCGGTTAGCATGAATTATCCCACACTAAACTAGGGTTGTGGTATAATCCGTCTAATCTAGGCATGGACTATTCGGATACTTGATAGCACAATTCAATAAAGCACCATTACATGTAAACAATCCATACAAGCACAGCAAATATAGATCATTGAGCATTCACAGTCAAAATAAATCTAAAACAAGAATAAACTTTGAAAGTAATGATTTAATCAATAAAAGTACGATTTATTTATAAAAATCCTCTAAACATGTAATCATCATCCATACATAATAAATCTAAAATAAAAACATAAATAAAATCCTATTACTTGGCTAGGGTTTCATTGAAACCCTAGATTTAGGTTTAGTTGGCCATAGAATTGATGAACAACAAGGGGTTGATGGAGGAGGCCATGAAAATCCTTGGTCTTCTTCTTCTTCTCCTTGCTTTCCTCCCTTCAATGGCTGAAAGTATGGTTGTATATGTGTGTAGAATAATTTCAACAACCCTTTAATTGAAGTAAAATAGGGTATATATATTTACAACAAGTTTTGGAAGCTTTCCTAACCCGAAACGAACTGAAACTGATATATTTTACAATCTGGACGCAGTTAGGACGTCTCGTTTGCACAGGAGTCTTCAGTATACTGAAATACGCAACTTTGGTTTTTACACATATCGCGCGAGCGCGACATTTGGTACTTCGCGCGCGCGGATCGCGCGAGCGATTTCGGTACTTTCGCGCGAGCGATTCTCTGGTTTTCGAGCGAGCGGGTCGCGCGCGCGAACTGGCTTTTTCAGCTTCTTTTCTTCTGCTTTTTCACCCTGTTTAGCCTGGTATACTTGATTTCTTCCAAATCCTGTCAGAAAATAGAAAACGAAGTAAAAATATACAAAAACAGGATAAAAAGGTACTAACAAATGCTCGTTAAGGCGTATAAATAGGATCCGTTCTCTCCCGATCAATGATGATTCCCCGGCGTTCCTCGACCTCACTCCTCACGCTTTTTCTTGCCTTTCTTCTTATCACCTGTAATGGAGTAACGCTCCACTACTCAGCTATATGCTGATTGCAGAAGTTCTAACATATGCAATATATGACAAAACATGCTTTATTCTCACAATTAGAACAAATAGTCTCCAGGGAGAAAAATACGCATTCATCCGATAGCGGCAAGTCCAAGTCTTAAACCGCGATACCAATGGCAAGTCCAAGTTTATCAACCATTGCATCCCCAAGTGCCATGGCAAGTTCAAGTCTATCAACCATGCACAATAACCGTCGTTACTAAATTCTCAAATATCGAGAAGCTTATTCCAGCATAAAATTGGATAAATCCCCCCTTTGACCCATATAGACAACTCAACGTACTCGCGTAAAAGTAGACATGTTTTTTTACATTTGAGCGCGTGCATAATTAATGGGCCTAAGATTAACACATGGATTTTGCCCGGATCTCAATTTCATCGTTGAAACAAAACATGTATATTTCCCATGTTTCATAGGTTAGAACTTCATACCTCGTGCGAATTACTCCAAACTTTGAAGGAAGTACTATGGAGGCAGTTAAACGTCAGATCTCCGTTTTCAAGTGATTCCTACAAGTTTATAAGGGTTTCCCCCAAAATTCTAGAAATTAGCTTTTCGAAAAAATTTAGCCAAACACGACCTAAGAGGTATCAAAACGTAGGTCTTACCTCAAGGAGTCCAAATATGAAGTCTGGAGAAAAACTGATGGACGAAAGATCGCTGATCGCGTCGCAAAGTTCGTGGCAACAAATCTCCCTTTTCTCTCCTCTCTAGATACTTTGAAGATTATGACAAATCAAGTTTCCTATTTATAGGCAAAGTTTTCGTAAATTACGTTTATCTCCCCACGAGTTCTCAAAACTTCTAATTAATCCATGAAACGTCACATACGTCCATTTGATGACTTCACGAGTTAAAACTAAAATTTATAGAAGTTTTCGTCTAAGTCTCGTTTGGTTCCAAAATAACGTTCGAAAACTAAATTCTGTGGAATTTCTACACAACTTACCTTTTACATAACGTGTCACTCACGTTCTCACCACAATATTCAAAAAGCTCTACAGTGATAACAGAATTACCAGAAATTATACTACACAGGTATAATTCACTATTCATAAAACACCAGATAATATCAAATAAGATCAAATAACATTTAATGCACATAATTGTCATTTACTTATGCCAATGCAACATTGCTTATCAATTTCCAGTGTCCTTACTTGACACCTCATGTTGACCTCCAATCTACCTCAATTCAATTATTAATCAACGTTAATAATTTTCACTTGTTACCACATGTGTGAAATAAAATGTATGCAAATTCTGGAACGGGTGTGACAACTCTCCCCTCCAAAAAGAAAGTTTGTCCCCAAACTTATACCTCATACGTCAAACAGGTACAGATACTCATTCTTCATTTCTTCTTCACGTTCCCACGTAGCCTCTTCAACTATGTGACTGTGCCACAGTACTTTTACTATTGGAATCGTCTTAGTTCTCAAGACTTGCTCTTTTCGATCTAGAATCTCTATCGGTTACTCTACATAAGTCAAGTCTTTCTGAATCTGTAAGGCTCAGGTACAATGATCTTACTCGTATCTGTCATACACTGTCTTAACATAGATACATGAAATACGTTATGCACATATTCCAATTCTGATGACAAAGGCAATCGGCAAGCCACTGGTCCTACTCTATCTAGGATCTCAAAAGATCCTATAAATCTCAGGTTAAGATTCCCCCACTTCCCAAATCGGACAATGTCTTTCGAAGGCGATACTCGTAAGTACACAAAGGCTCCCACTTCAAAGGTCATCGGTCGTCGCTTCGAGTCTGCATAACTCTTATAACGACTCTGAGCTGCCTTAAGTCGCTCTTGTATCAACTTTACCTTTTCAGTAGTCACATGTATCATCTCAGGTCCTAGTAAATTTTTCTCTCCAACTTCAGTCCAACAAACCGGTGATCTACATTTACGCCCATACAAAGCCTTATACGAAGCCATGCCGATACTTGACTAAAACCCGTTGTTGTAAGCAAATTCGATTAACAGTAAGTCCTTCTCCCAATCACTCCCAAAATTTAAAAAACAAAGTCTCAGCATGTCATACCCTAACCTGCCTCGTGCAGATTAGGACACGTGCAACAATGCTACAAGCGCCCAATTACATTAATTGCACAGGAACATGTGAATTACTAGGAAATGCATGTGTTTAACAACATAAAACAACTCTATTGTGACAAAATAGCACCAAAGGGCAAAATTGTCATTAATAAAGTATAGCAAATTTTATACCAAAAGATAGGTCTTTGAGTCTCGGTTCTAACGCAAAAAATGGCGCGCGAATCAGAATTCTCTAAAGTCCGTTTTCGTAAAAGCTGTCTGGCTAAAACTGGACCTGCGGATCGATTCGCCCTCCGGTTTTGGCAGAATGCCATTTCTGGTTCCTCCAGGTGCTCCGGATCGATCTGCCCATGACCCGAATCCATCCAATTTCTGCAGAACCCAATTTTTGACAGAAAACTCCTATTACACTAGTTCAAACATATCCAAAACATCATCAAACTTCATGGAACCCTCAAGTAACCTTCCAAACATATTCCTAAACATATTTTAACATTAACCAAGCATGTGGAACATACACATACTCATAATTGAATCAAAACCACCATGAATACAACTCCTTTTTGGCTCAAAACAAGTTTTGAAGTTCAACTCTTGTCAAAAACTAGTATCTCATGAAATCTTGTTGGAAATGAACTTAAAGCTATAACCAACAACATAGAACATTAGGAAACCATATCAAAACCATTTCCAAGCATTTAACCATGAATGTAACCTCATTTGAGTCAAATAAGTGATCAACTCCAAATTCCTTCAAAGAACAACCATACGGATGAAACTTTTTGAAAAGGATTTCAATACGCTTCAAAACACTTAGTTACAAAAAGGAACTTATCCAAGAAGTTGCGACGCATACCCGGACTCGCCGGAAAGGTCCAACATTACAACTCACCCATGATTCAACCACTACATAGGAAATTTACATGAGTTCCCCAAGTTCAACTACAACCCCACCAACAACATATATTACAACATAAGTCAAGCACACTAAGCCACAAGTCATACAATATTACAAGTTATGGACATAACTACAAGTCTCAAATCTCTCCCCCATTCCCGAGCACGTTGCTTCCTCTCCGGATATTGCTCCATACCTGCGGTGGTTGTTATTTACCACAACAAAAAAGGAAAATAGTTTTCTTAAGCATTACGCTTAGTGAATAATCTAAACATGATTGAATGTTTAACATGTGCAATGATACAATTAACACATAAATCATATCCGTAATCACCGAGTCACTGGTTCAATGATTCATTCAGACCCGAAGACCCTCCCTTGTTCCCGTGGTCACTTCTATTCCTTGGACTTCCGTATTTATAGAATTCTTCCTCTTCACCACCCTTTTTACTCCCAACAATGAATCATTTCCTGGTGCTCATTGATTACCACATAAGCATATAAGCAAATAATCACATAAGCATGGCAACTTTTCACTTTTTTGACATGAAATCATAAACCAACAATTTCATATCTTCTAAGCATGCTTTCAACAACCTAATTTATATAAGAAACATTGAACACCTTAAACCACAATCATTCTTAGGATAGAAAACTCACCTTAGCAAGATTATACCCAAATTAAGCTAGAAAATACTGAATTGTACCAAATCCAAGCTCAATTTCTACCCCAAAGTGAATCCTACAAGAATTAAGCAACCAAGTGTCACCGAGTAACCTGAGCTACCAAAATTACGATGATTAAAGCATAAATTAAAGATATAAAAACGATCGTCTCACCTCCACGAGTTCGAATACAGCTTTGGTTCGTGAATTGGACAAACAACGGCGACGAACGGTGTAAAAACGGCGTTGACGTCTCAAAATCTCATCATCTCTCTCCGAGCTCTCTCTCTTTTCTCCAATTTTTGTAAAATGAGAGTCTTGATCTCATTTGACACCTACACATGCAAAGGCATGAGGTGTCTTGACCTCATTTTTCCATCTTTTCACTTATACCCCCAAAGTTTCTTAAGTTCTTATTATGAAATCCCCCAAACATTCCATTAACTACCTAATTATCTAATGAGTGTTTGTCTAAATCCCGTATGGGTCCCAACGTGGTCCCAAATATTTTGTGAAGTTGCTATCACACCTACCAATTATAAGTCCTTTTCATTTATACCCTTATTTGGGTGTCCAAACTAATGCTAACACATAACAATACAATATGGAAGCAACTTAGAAAATATCCATGTAATCACACAAAATGCAATTAATCATTTAAAATGAAAATTACTAATTAGCCCTTCATTGGGCCCACTCCAGTAACTGTCCCGCCTTACTGGGGAATTTTCCATATGGTGTCCTTTTCTGAACACTTTTCATATGGGCGAGTCCAAAGCCTCTCCTTAACCATTATATACACTAATCACATGAATTAATGCATATTAACATATTAATGTACCCTTTTCCCAGGTACGGGTGTTACATTTCTCCCTCCCTAAAAGGGAGTTTGGTCCCTAAACTTACTCTTACCTCAGGTTTCGAATAAGTGCAGGTACTTTGCTCAAATCTCATCCTCTCACTCCCAAGTAGCTTCTTCAACTGAATGCCTATGCCATTGAGCCATTACAAGTGGAATCACCTTGGTTCTCAATACATGATCTTTTCTATCAAGAGTTTGCACTGGATGCTCCACATAAGTCAAATCTTCCCGAATCTCTAACGGTTCTGGAACGATAACATGTTTCGAATCTGACACATTACGTCAAAGCATTGACACGTGGAACACATTATGAACGTTCGCCAACTCTTGTGGCAATTCCAACCGATAAGCTAACGGTCCCACCCGGTTAAGAATCAAATAAGGTCCAACATATCTTGGACTGAGCTTACCTCGCTTACCAAACTGTGCTATGCCTTTTGAAGGCGACACCTTCAAAAAGACATACTCACCTACCTCAAACTCTAACGGTCTTCTACCCCTATCCGCATAACTTTTACAACGACTTTGAGCCGTTTGTAACCGCTGCTTGATCAAATTAATCTTTTCGATAGTGATTTGAACTATCTCCGGTCCCAAAAGCTATTTTTCACCAACTTCCCACCAACAAACCGGCGATCTATACTTTCTACCATATAGTGCCTCGTAAGGTGCCATTCTAATACTAGTTTGAAAGCTGTTGCTGTAAGAAAATTCAATCAATAGCAAATGGGTTTCCCAATCAGCTTTAAAATCCATAACACATACTCTTAACATATCTTCCAAAATCTGAATCACCCTTTCAGATTGACCATCAGTCTGGGGATGAAACACAATACTGAAATGTAGAGATGTTCCCATAGCTCTTTGCAAGCTCTCCCAAAATCTAGACATAAATCGGGTATCACGATCTAACACTATTGAAACAGGTGCCCCATGAAGTCTAATAATTTTTCTGATATAAATCTCAGCAAGTTTTGATGGATCTTCGGTCTTGATAGGTAGGAATGGACTGACTTAGTCAATCGGTCTACAATAACCCAAATACTATCATTTGACTTTGTCAATTTTGGAAATCCCGATACGAAATCCATCATGATATGCTCCCACTTCCACTCTGGTATCTCTAGAGGGAGTAGTTCTCCCCCGGGTCGTTGATGTTCCATCTTTACTTTTTGACAAGTCATTCACTTAGCGACGAATTATGTAACTTCTCGCTTCATACCACTCCACCAATAAATATCTCATAAATCTTTGTACATTTTTGTACTACTTGGATGTACTGAATACCTAGTATTGTGAGCTTCCTCCATAACTTTATCTCTCATATCCCCAACCTTAGGTATACATAACCAGTTAATATATCTTAGAACACCACCTTCAAAACTAAACTCCGGCGTTCTACCCTTGGGTAATTCATCTAAAATTTTCTTGAACTCTGGGTCTAGTAGTTGATTAGATTTTATCTCATCAATAAGACTTGGCTGGGCCATAATCGTAGCCATTAACCCACCTTCAATTCTGGGAACCACTTCAAGTTCTAGTTGTTCAAATTCTTTCACTAACCTTTCTTGTCCGGTCAAGGCATAAGCTAAGTTTTTCGACGACTTCCGGCTCAAAGCATCAGCAACTACATTTGCTTTTCCCGGGTGATATTGAATCTTTAAATCGTAATTTTTCATGAGTTCCAACCACCTTCTTTCTCGCATATTAAGATCTCTTTGAGTGAATAGATATTTCAGACTTTTGTGATCGGTGAAGATTTCACAAGTTTTCCCGTATAGATAATGTCTCCAAATTTTCAGGGCGAAGATTACTGCTGCTAACTCTAGATCATGTATTGGGTAATTTTTCTCATGTGGTCTCAGCTGTCTTGAAGCATAGGCTATTACCTTGTCACCTTGAGTTAACACACATCCCAGGCCTTGATGAGAAGCATCACTATAAATTCTGAAATTTTCGGTACTTATTGGAATTGTAAGTATCGGTGCCGTTGTTAATTTCTCCTTCAATGCTAAGTAACAGAATTGAAGCCCGTGGCACGCTACCGAGGCTTTTTCTATTCATTTCAAAGTTGTAGCAGTGGAAAATAAACTTTAAAGATAATAACGAGTAGTCACTCTTTTGAAACAATACATCCAAAGTCAGTAAAATCCGTATAAATTTGAAAACATAATTATATTTTGAAACGAATGAATTTATATTCAAAGGGGTCCCAAAGGTGCCCTAAGAACCAATCAAAACATTTAAATAAGTTGCGGAAGGGGTATAAAAAGTTTTCATGTAGGGGTCATTTTGACCGGTCGAGATGCCCCTTTCGACCGGTCGGATGACCCTCGATAATAATCCTTCACAACAGAGGGCACTTCGACCGGTCGAACTGTCCCTTTCGACTGGTCGAATGACCCTTTGACAGCAATCCTTCTTGCACAAGGATTTTGCCTAAGGTCAAGTGACCCTACGACCTCAAACGATCTCAACATTAAACCAAGGCATAAAGTTGACAAGCAAACATTTTAAAATGTGAACTCCAGGTTCGTATACATAATAACTTAACCCACCCAAACCATGTTCTCCAAGTTAAAACAAAATGAAGTTCTAGCTACTCGGAAGTGATCCTTACAACACTTGGAAGTATAAAACTTATACAAGGCTATCATCCATTCCTATTACAAGTCTCTTGACTAAACAAATGAAATAGACGCTTCAATTACAAAACTACGAGATAAACATCTATGTGTCGCCTTCTAAGTGAACTCCCAACATTTCGCGATAACTTTCCCTATTCCTCGCCAGTATTCATATCTGTAATGGTTATTGGAATAACCACACTTATTTCGATTTGTTTAAGCTAACGCTTAGTGAATAAATCAACATATGCACATGAATGATAAACATGATTGCATTCACATCTCTACATTTCATACTAGTCGCGGGAGACTCACGTGTACATTCCATACTCCCAATCCGCGACTCCTCACCAATAAGTCCACGCGAAAGGGTATGACCCACGATTCTTCTCTTCAATTGTGCGATCTTAATGCCTATATCGGCTCCACAAAATGGCTTAGTGACCACGTGCTCCTTCTGACCCAAATAAGTAACTCAACATGCTCAAATACATATCACAATGCTCTCGGTAATTAAAACATTTCACCATGCTATTGGGCCTACTTATCAATACAAACGCCCAATATGAACTACACAATATATCTCTATGAATTAGCACATGCTATAATATGAATACACGCCAAGCAATCATTCCATAATACAAAGTTAAATCACTCACCTCCGATATACGCTCTTAAAGTTCGATCCAAAGAAAACCCGTGTACAAAGAACGTGTAGAAGTTCGTTTAGTACGGTTCCTATCGATCAGAATTTCAAATATCAACTTTTATGAAAAATTCTAGAAAATAACTTTTCAAAAAACTTAGCCAAACGGCCCCTAATAGATATCAAAACGAAGCTCTTACCTCGAGGAGTTCGAATATGAAATCTAGGAGAAAACAGACAGACGGAAGGTCATCGTTTGGCGCCGTAAAGCTTTAAGCTCCAAAATCTCCCTATGGCCCCTTTTGGAAATTAGGTTAAGACTTATGAAATTTATGAAAGTCATCTCTAACTATATATAGGCAACACTCTCAAAAATAATGTTTACCTCCCCACGAGTTTTCAAAACTCCAAATCAGTCTTTGAAACTTTCTACACAGTCAATTCATAGCTTTACGAGTGAAACCTCAAAATTATAAAAGTTTCCTACTAAGTTCCGTTTGGTTGCTAAAACGCAAATTCTTATATGACTTTTTCGAAGTTGCTAATTAGCCTACCAAATTAATAGCGTGTTAATTCATTCTCACCAGGATACTAAAACTAACAATAGATATAAATTCTAAACTAACAATAATACAGATATTGAAATACACAGGTAAACATTTATTCTCAGATAAACATTTAAGGTGGTCCACAGTGACAGTCCCATACTCGGAGAGACGTCACAACAACAAATCCTTAATCTCCACAATCTCAGAGGGTTCTCCAATACAGATACCCAAATCGACTCGTGAGTCTAAACTCACTCAAACATGTGTCATAAGACACACCACACCACATTATCATGCATGACAATGCAATGAAATGCAATAACACAAATACAGGTGTTATAACTTTTGCACTACCATGAGCGTCAGGGAATGTCCAAGTCGACGTCACACACTTTAGCGCTACCATGGGCGTCAGGGACTGTCCAGTTTTGTCAATATCGCATTTCAAAGATACTCTAAGCCGCGTTCTCAAAACATCACACTTTGGTACACAATTACCAGGGAGTGTCCAATCACAAACTCAACCATTTACTCTTTTTCACACTGACTCACACTCACCATGTTGCCAAATGACTCCACATGTATGTCATGAAACCTTATACAGAAGATGTAAAGTACCGGAAGTGATAACCATGTATATATGAGAAGAATCGAATCCATAATCATTTCTTACTGACAAAAACATAACTAACAGGATTCTGATTTAACATATCTCCCAAACAGTACCTTAAAAACCCATAAAACTTCATCCAAACAGTTCCTTAACAGAAAACAGACAAAAAGCAGAAAATGCGAGGTCGCTCGCGAGGGCCGCTCACGTGATATGCCCATTTTTTTTTATTTTTTTATAAAAATTTATAACTGCCAGAAAACATACAGGTCGCGCACGCAAGCCGCTCACGTGATGGGCCGCTCGCGCAAATCTGCGCACGAGGTGAAGCTGAGACTTCATCTTCTTCGTTAAAACACCCCTGTTTTAGTTTTCAAAGCCACTTTTGACCCATTTTGAAATCTAAAAACATACATGACATGTAATATATGAATTTCTTTGTTTTTCTACAAGGGTTAAGAATCAACGATCAATTTAACATGAAACAATCCGTAGCTCAAGGATTTTACGAAAAACCGAGAGACGTCAAAACTTTGTTTTTAATATACGTCACGATACTAACGAATCAGGCTCTAATATCTTAACTATAGCTTCTATGAACTATAGTCTTTCAAAATCATCTCTGAAAATGGGTTTTGATTAAGTTTAGAAATTCACCCTTTTCTAGTTTGAACTTCTATGAACAAATTAACAATGGTGAAGTCACAATCACCCATAATAAGCAGTAAATGAGCATGAATTACATTCAAAGTGAGTTCTAAATACTCACTGATGATAAGAAGATAGAATTGGTTGAGAAAGAAATCAAGAATTTAGAAATTCAAGTTGCAAGCTTGGCTATGGTGATCAAGAGCTTCTTTATCTACAATAATTTCTATAAATGAAACTTTCTGTGCTTCTCTATATTTCAATTTGTAAACTGTCACGACCCATCCCACTACGCGTGGAAATAGGATACGTGGCACGCCACCAAGGCTCATCCAAACATCATATAACTACGCAGCGGAAAAAAGTATTTCTTTAAAACAACCCTGGTAAGTTAAAACTTAGGAACATTCCCCTCTGAGTTGTAAAATCCATTGAAGTCATAGTTATAAAAGAAATTTGTTCAATTGAAAATGTTCACAAGAATCCATTTCAAAATACAGAGGTTCAGTCGACTGCCCAGTCGACTGTACTAGGGTCCAGTCGACTGTGCCTGGCAGAAACTAAAACCCTAAATCCTCAACAGAGGTCCAGTCGACTGCCCAGTCGACTGAGTCATGCAGAACAAAAAATGCATCAGTTTTAAAAAGGGTCCAGTCGACTGATCTGAGGACGCAGTCGACTGCTTTTCCATTATTAGAAGCAGTAGCCAAAAATCTACAGTGTTCAGTCGACTGAAAAAGGGTCCAGTCGACTGCTTCTCTTACTATTCACTATCAGTGTCTCAAATACACGGAAACCAGTTGACTGGTCCTGGGTCCAGTCGACTGCTCCCCTGCTGGGCAGCCCTGTGTTGAAAATTAACAACCCATGCTTCTTAATACCAATAACAATCACAACCACAATTGATTTTCAACATATTAAAACACAATTACAGACGTTCAATTCCAAGATTACAATACTGTGAAACTAATCTATGGTTCCATTACAACATATTACAAATTTCCAATCCTTATACTAGTTTAGGATTTAAAACCAAAAACATATACACGTGTGATTTTCCCGGCGTTCATCGGCCTCACTCATCGCGCTTCTTTTTGTCTTTCTTCTTACCTGCAATGGAGTACATCTCCACTGCTCAGCTATATGCTGAGCGTACAATTCTAAATGTATGCTTATATGACAGTTCATGGTTTAAGCATCTTAAAACACACAGAAATAGTCTCTAGGGTGAGTGGTACGCAATCATCCGGTCGATGCCGTAGGAGGCCCACCTCTCCCACGCATCTCGTACACTGGTTGGGCCTTCCTCCATATCAGGTACCGTGTCCTGGTTGGGCCCACCTCCAATCCAGACACAACCACAATTCCAATTCCATTTCAATCACAATCAAAATCATAATCCTCAAGGTTCGAGGAGCTTACCCCGGATGAATTTGCACCAAACTCCCCTTTAACCCAAGTAGACACATAACATGCTCACATAAACAGTTATACGTGCTTTTTACATAATTTCACGTGCATAATTAACGGGCCTAACTAATACATGAATTTCGCCCGGATCCAAAGATATCAAAAATGATGTTCAAAACATGAAAATCCATATATTTCATAGATCTAGAATTCATACCTCGTGCGATTCTCTTCAAACTTTGAAGGATCGTCTAGGGGGCCGATTAATCGTCGGATTTCCAATTTCAGACGATTCCTACAAGTTTTACTGGGTTTTCCCCAAATTCTAGAAATTAGATTTTTTCAGAAAAGTTTGCCAAACGTGGCCTAATTAGTATCAAAACGTAGATCTTACCTCCACGAGTTCAAATCTGAAATCTGGAGAGAATCTGGCGGACGAACGGTCGTCGATCGGCGTCGCAAAGCCCGTTGGCTCCAAATCTCCCTTCTCTCTCCTCTCTCTAGATATTTTTGAGTTTGGATGAGAATGAAATCTCATCCACTACTATTTATAGAAAAACTTTCTGGGAATTACGTTTACCTCCCCGCAAGTTTCTCAAAACTTCTCATTAACCCATAAAACTTCGCACACGTCCATTTTATGCCTTTACGAGTGAAAATTATAAATTACAAAAGTTTTCGACTAGGTTTCGTTTGGGTCCAAAAATAACGTCTGAAACTAAATTCTGTGGAATCTCTACACAACCTACCTTTTTAGTTAACGTGTCACTCACGTTCTCACCACAGTTCTCAAAATGATATATAACAATATCAAAGATCACCAGAATTTCCACAACATAGATAAAATTACTATTCATCAAATACCAGATAGTCAAATAACATTTAAATCATATAAATGCCATTTAACCGTGCCAATGCAAAAATGGACTATCATATTCCCGTGTCCTCACTGACACTTTACCGTTGACCCACAGTCAACCTCATCTCTATCCAATTATCAAATAACATTGATATACTCACAACTTTCCAATTATGTATGATAAAACTATGAAATTTTGGAACGGGCGTGACATAAACCAAGAGAAAAAATGCAGATTGAGAGAGGGAGAGAGAGTATATAAAGACAACCAAAAAATTGATCTTCTTGGAGGTCAAGTAATTTGTTGATCACTCAACAATTACACAAGTTTAAAATCTAAAATCCTAATATTCACAGCATACATATAAACGTATTATAGATTGCATCAACTCTATAGTTGATCTAAGGGCCAAGTATAGATGTGTAGGGGTCAAGCTTGAGTTGTTTGGGAAATCTAGTTTCTAGGCATAAATTAACACATACACTACAAGCATTCCCAAACAAAGCCAACATAAGTTGTCTAGGAATCTCTTTAGGTGTTTGGCAAAAATAGCTTATGGCGCTAGAAATGTACATACCCAAAAGCAATACCCAAACAAGACATAGACAATGATTAGTTGCCTTAAATGGAAAAGCACATGTCACATCTTGATTGGTGGAGAATGCCATATTGTGGGAGTTCATCGTGGCGCGGACAGTTTTGAACATAAACTGGTATTTTCGCGGCGCGATGATCACCACAAAAATACAGAAAATTTATTTTAACGTAGGAGATAATTTTTCAGTTTTATAAAAATACTGTTTGAGTTAAAAAAAAATTATTTCCACCGTTTTGAAATACAGTTTTGAAATTCAACACAGGTATTACCAGGACTTATGAAAATCAGTTGTGAAAACATAACACCAGTATTCCTAATTTTTTAATAGAATATACAAATAAATCCCAATTATGGAATTGCTGATAAATTAAAAGCAAGAGAATAAATTAAATTAAATATAGAAATGAAAACAAAATTAAATGAAAATGCAGGTTATTACACATTCATACAGTATATGGGCAAGTCTTAAATCTTAAACCGTGATGCCAATGGTTAGCCAAGGATCACTCAACCAATGCATCCATCTGCTTTGGTTGGCCACTTCCCACACCAAGCAAGTAGTCGTCACTACTATAAACTCTCAAACATCGAGAGGTGTGCACTGGGATGAAATTATACCAAACTCCCCTTTGACCCACATAATCATTTAGCATACTCACATAATCATGTCACCATGCTTTTCTATACGTACTCGCTAAAATTAACGGGCCTAATTTAACACATAAAATTTACCCGGATCACAATTCATGCAAAATATCTAAACATCCAAAATTGTATGTATAACACAAGTTCGGAATTCATACCTCAAGCTATAACTCTCAAACTTCAGGAGAAGTACTAGGAGACCAAATAAACGTCAGATCTCCAATCTCAAGCGATTCCTACAAGCATTTACATGTTTTTTCCAAAGTTTTAAAATTATCTTTTCGGAAAAACTTTGTCAAATGATGCCTAAGAGGTATCAAAATGAAGCTCTTACCTCGAGGAGTCCAAATATGAAATTTGGTGAAAAATTGATGGACGAACGGTCGCCGTTTGTCGTCGGGAAGATCGTGGCAACTAAATCCCCTTTCTCTCTCCTCTTTCTAGATATTTTGGAGTTGCGGATAATTATGAAAATCTCATCCATTACTATATATAGGCACAACTCTCGGGAATTACATTTAACTCCCCACGAGTTCTAAAGACTTCTAATTAATCCCTGAAACGTCGCACACGTCCATTTTATTACTTCACGAGAGAAAACTAAAATTTATAAAAGTTTTCGTCTAGGTTCCGTTTGGGTCCAAAAATCACGTTTTGAAAACTTATTTCGTGGAATCTCTAGACAACCTACTTTTTATACAACGTATCACTCATGTTCTCACCACAGTATTCACAATGTCTAAAACCAGAGTAAAACTACTTGAAGTTATACTACACATGTATAATTACTATTCATGAAAATCAGGTAAAGTAAATAACATTTAAAATCATATAAATATCATTTCTTGATGTTAATGCATTATGGATTTACTAATTACTGTGTCCTCAATTGACACACCACTGTTGACCACGTCAACTCTATTCACAATTACCAAATAACATCGATAATTTACGAAATTCAAATATACATTTTAAAGTAATGATTTTCTGGGACGGACGTGACAAAGTCGTCGATTCTCGACAACTGATACTTGTTCTTGATTGTCAACTTGTTTAGTTCCCTATAGTCAACACACATATGCATTAAGCCATCTTTCTTCTTTACAAACAACACTGGAGCTCCCCAGGCGATATACTAGGTCGAATGAAACCTTGTCAAGTAGTTCCTGTAGTTGAATTTTTAGCTCTTTCAATACTACGGATGCCATTCTATACGGTGCCTTCGATATGGGTCATGAGTCTGGCATAACCTCAATGGTGAACTCAATATCTCTTTCAATAAAAACATCTAGTAGATCATCTGGGAATACATCCGGATGCTCTCGCACTATCAAAATATCTTCTACTTTCAATTCTGTCATCGAAATATCAATCACTGAACATAGAAATCCCTGACATCCCTTTTTCAACAACTTACCCGCTCGGATAGCTGAAATCAAATACGGCGGTGGTAAAACCCCACTCCCTTGAAAACAACCATGCACTGGTGATCGAAAATTAACTTCCTTCCGTTTACAATCTATCGTGGATTGGTTAAGGGCTAACCAATCTATTCCTAGTATCATGTCAAAGTGGTTCATCATAATCGGTATAAGATCTACCGTCATCTACTTCTCACCTAGTTTGATCTCACAGTCCTTGTATATTGTAGACGTCATTTTTGATTTACTATGGGGTACAGTAACAGATAAGTCATATCCTAACGGTGCTGACTTAACATTCATAATTCAACAAAATCAGGTGATACAAATGAATGTGTAGATCCTGAGTCAACAAGAATGCGTGCTAAGTGCGAACATATATGTACCATACCTGAGAGCACCATACCTGAGACCATTGTCTCTGAAGCAGCCATATCTCCTGGGTTCATCTGAAATGATCTCCCCTGACGTTGCTTCATCCTCTGTCCCCCGTCATTGGTCTGTCTAGGCTTCGAACCATTGGAAGCCACAGAACTAGTTCCTTGCTGAGGACGTTTCCTCAGGTAATTCCTGGATTGATGCCCAATCATCCTGCAATCATAACATTTACCCCTCGTATCTGGTGTAAAACTAGCACTACTCATCCCTTAAGTTTTGTTCTAGAAGTTCGTCATAAAACATCGACCAGTATGTGATCTATTATAAAGTGGACACAACGGTATGTTACTTGGGGTCCTCCAAAAATCATTGAAACCAGAACCAGAGCCTCGTACAAATGACCTCTTGAAGTTCCGCCTTGATTCCGGTCTCCACCCTCATTACCTCGCTTGCCTTGCTGATTTTGCCTCGACCTTTCCGCCCCACTTTCAGTCACAAGCGCCATTTGTTGCACTGCTATGACGGTTGAATGCTCATAGGTCTCTACCCTCAAATGAATATTTTTTCTTAAACCTTCCTCAAACTTTCTCGCTCTATTTTCCTCCTCCGGTACTGAACCCTTCCCGAAACTCAACAACGTATTAAACTTGGAAGTATATTTGATTACAGTCATGTCTCCTTACTTCAAGTTATCAAACTCTCTTTTTTTTGCATTGTGCGCGGCTCACAGAAAGAATCGACAATTAAACTCTGCTTTGAATCCTTCCTAAGTTTCGGTGCCCCTTGGTTCAAGACATTTATCCACCAATTCTGAGCTTCCCCTCTCAGTACGTCACTTGCATTTTCAATCCTCTCCCTATTAGACATTGGAATAGATCGGAAGATTCTTTCCATATCCACAACCCAATTCTCTACCAGTGTTGTGTCAGAAGTCCCATGAAATTCAGTCGGTTTCTTCCTTGCAAATTATTCTGATATAGATCTCATACCCCTATTCTCATGTACCGGCATTACGACTATTCACAAGTTCTAACATATGCAATATATGACAAAATATGCTTTATTCTCACAATAAAAAAATAGTCTCTAGAGAGAAAAATGTGCATTCATCCGATTGCGGCAAGTCCAAGTCTATCAACCATTGCATCCCCAAGAGCCATGGCAAGTCCAAGTTTATCAACCATGCACAATAGTCGTCGTTACTAAATTCTCAAACATCGATAAGCTTATTCTGGCATGAAATTGCATAAATCCCCTTTTTGACCCATGTAGACAACTCAATGTGCTCGCGTAAAAGATGTTTTTTACATTTAAGCGCGTGCATAATTAACGGGCCTAAGATTAACACATGGATTTTGCCCGAATCTCAATTTCGTCGTCGAAACAAAACATATATATTTCCCATATTTCATAGGTTAGAACTTCATACCTCGTGCGAATTCCTCCAAACTTTAAAGGAAGTACTAAGGAGGTAATTAAACGTCAGATCTCCATTTTTCAGGTGATTCCTACAAGTTTATAGGGGTTTTTACCAAAATTCTAGAAATTAGCTTTTCAAAAAAAGTTAGCCAAACACGGCCTAAGAGGTATCAAAACGTAGGTCTTATCTAAAGGAGTCCAAATATGAAATCTAGAGAAAGACTGATAGATGAAAGGTCGCCGATCGTCGTCGCAAAGTTCGTGGCAACAAATCTCCATTTTCTCTCTCCTCTCTAGATGTTTTGAAGATTATGACAGCTCAAGTTTCCTATTTATAGGCAAAGTTTTCGTAAATTGTGTTTACCTCTCCACGAGTTCTCAAAACTTCTAATTAATCCATGAAACGTTGCATACGTCTATTTTATGACTTCACGAGTTATAACTAAAATTTATAGAAATTTTCGTCTAAGTCTCGTTTGGTTCCAAAATCACGTCTGAAAACTAAATTCTGTGGAATTTCTATACAACCTACATTTTATATAACGTGTCACTCACGTTCTCACCACAGTGTTCAAAAAGCTCTACAGTGATAACATAATTACTAGAAGTTGTACTATACAAGTATAATTCACTATTCAAAAAACACCATATAATACCAAATAAGATCAAATAACATTTAATGCACATAATTGTCATTTACTTACGCCAATGCAACATTGCTTATCTATTTCCCGTGTCCTTACTTGACACCTCATGTTGACCTCCAGTCAACCTCAATTCAATTATTAATCAACGTTAATAATTTCCACTTGTTACCACATATGTAAAATAAAATGTATGCAAATTTTGGAACGGGTGTGATAGAACTGGTCGGTCAGTTCGGTCTTTTGAAAATTTCTTACACCCCTAGTGTCATCTAACTAAACTTCCTACTAATTGCACTTACACCCCCATAATTTCTAAACACCTATTTTAAAACCCCTTGAATATATATTAACTACCCCAATATCTAAATGAGTATACGTCTATATCACGTATGGGTCCCAAATGGGGTCCCAAATATTTTATGAAGTAGCTAATTAACCTACTAATTATGCCACATGTCCAATTACGCCCTCACAAGGGTACCCAAACTGGTCCTATAAATAATCATGAACAATAATAGAATATCAAAGTACTTTACATTGTAGACACCCCAATTTTGACCTAATGCCTAATTTAGGGGAGTATTACCTCTAAGATCCGATGATGACAAATGCCCGACTAATCTAGGACTTCCAAAGGTGATTTAAGCTTTTCCGAAGGTTCTTTCAATTCAAGACAAAAAAAAAGAAGAAAAAAGAGGAAAAAGGAAAATAGGAGAAAACGGCACATGGTGAGGGTTGCAGCAGTCACGGTATGCCGTTGCGGCACTCTATGGAGTGCCGGACGGCATTTAGTGAATGCTGAAAATTTTACCAAATGCCATGAAAAATTGGATTTCCATAGAAAATGCAGTCCCTGGAGTTGTCCACGGCATTCTTTGAATGCCGGCACGACAATCATTGAATGCCATTGCGGCATTCATCAAGTGTCGTTCCGGTACTCACCAAGTGCCGCTTCCATCTCCAGTGAGTACCGCTTTTTGTGACTGCCAGTTATGAGATAGTACGCTTGTACCCTTAAAAGGACATTCGAATTAGGGTTTTTTGCTGTGAATTTACTGGAATACCCTCGCAAAGTTTGCCTATATAAGAGAGGTAAATATCCCATTTCAAGGGATCTTCTTTTTTGACTTGAAATAGAGAATGTTAGGATCCCAATATTGATTCTTCTTCAAAAACTTTCTAAATTAAGAGAGAAGTAGAATTAGAAGAAGGAGCTAGAAGAAGAGCTTGATCATCATTTGGAGGTCCCAAAGCAACAAAAGAGTTGAGGATAATTAGAGGTAAACTCTAGAGTAATTAGTTTATTTAGTAGTTCAATCACAATATTTAGATTCTTTAAGGCTTTTTACACATTTTCAAAAACTCTCTCCCTACCTCATTTCATCACACACCACCAATATTGTGATTGAACTTTCATTTCATGAGTTTGGATCAAAATAGCTTAGGTTTTAAAGCTTCAATAAATCTTGAAGTAGAACTTTGGTCTCCTTCCTCTTGATTATGTTTATTTCTTAAGATTGATAAGACTTTCAATGTCTTACTTGAATCTTTTAAAAACCTCTAGTACTCTTATAAACTCATGATTTATGAGGGGATTAAGGTTGATATTAGTGTATTGAGTTAATAAGTTTGAACTTTTACCATAGTTTGAACTCATTACTTTGAGGTTTTATGGAGTTTCTTCATACTTCATTAAAATCCACAAGTTTAAGTGTCCTTAGTCTCCAATGACCATCAAATGGTAGGAGGAATAATTTGAGTCTAAACTTATATCCATGGTTTAGATTCATTGTGTTGAGGTTTTATGAAGTCTCTTCATACTTCATTAAAATCCACAAATATAAATGTCCTTAGTCTTCAATGACCATCAAATGGTAGGAGAAGTGGTTTGGTTTAAGCCTAACTTCTTGGTTTAGTAGTTGGGGTTAACAAACAAAGATAAACTTGACAATGAAAGCAGTGGTTTCATAAACTGTTTTTGATCAAGGATTTTTAGTTAAACATCGGACCGTTGGAATTGAGTGAAACCAACGGGAAAACGTCAATAACTCAATGTTTTACCACTGTAATTTCTGTTTTAGTGAGATTCCATGGTTAACTTGGTTTGATCATGAGTTTTATGGAACATCCATATTCTGTCCAGAATTCCATAACAGAAGGTCAGTTTTGAAATGGGTGAATCAGACCTTTATTCAAACATTTTTAACTTTAAATAATTTTTTATAAGAAGTTTAATGTGTTAAGAAGATCTCCTAAAAAGAACAAAGTGTTTCTCATTTTTTTTTTCTTTACTATTTTTATAAAATCATACAAAAACTCTGGACGGAGAGTTGCAGATTACTGAGTACTGTCTAGTG
The DNA here is from genome assembly GCA_033977485.1 of Hydrangea macrophylla. Taxonomy (NCBI): domain Eukaryota; kingdom Viridiplantae; phylum Streptophyta; class Magnoliopsida; order Cornales; family Hydrangeaceae; genus Hydrangea; species Hydrangea macrophylla. Next base: position 108,723,541 of record CM066985.1, on the reverse strand, counting down.
TTTTCCTTATTCCCAGAGATCTAACCGTTCAATTATTGATTTTCTATTTGGGTTAAAAACTAGACTCACAGAGTCACTTTTTGTCTAAAAATCATCAAGATCAAACCATGGGAACATGCCTTTTATTTTGTTGAAGTTTAAGTCTGCTTTCTGGAATTTTCAGAACCTCATGACAGATTTGACAAACTTTGTAAGTAATAGTTCAAATGATCCTTTTTTGACTTAGGGCGTATACCATGCTATAATAATGATTAGTTAAGCTTAAATTCAGAGGCTAAATGAATGAATAGTTCATATCTCTATCTCGTTCATATTCATATATCCATATACATTCATCCATATAGACTGATACTTGTAATTAGAATTCATTTTAGGTTAGGATTTATTACTTAGGAATTAAATAAATGTATCTTGTTTAAAGCATGTAGACTAATCGTTTGTTTTGTAGCGCTATCGAAGTATGATTTCTCAAAACTCCTCTCTAGTTTATTCATTTATTAATTTTATTGATTTTCGACTATTTGTACGACACCTTAGAATTAAGTTTTGTCTTACGTGTATATATGACTAGAGACTCCTTTGCTAAGGTTTTGTTAATTTGCATGCATTGCACGTTTAACATTTGCGGCCGGATCCCGGGTAAGTTCTCTAGTTTCTCATTTCGCATATCATCTCGCTTGCTACTCGAAATTAAGTGATTTTGAATGATATTTTGTTATTAGCAATCTTACACCCTTTTGACATGCTTTTGTAATGTATAATTGTATATGTATTAGTCAAGGGCATGCTTAGATTAATAATTCGATTAAAAAGGATGTTGAGTAGAGGCCTATCACGAGATAGGATGAAAGGGGGTGTTTTAGTCCGCCGGGCTCCTTCCCCTTTCATTCCATAATCCTCGGACCCAATTTATCTTTGGTTTCGCAAAAGATCGGTTTGCTTTTAAAATGGTTTCTTAATTTTCCTTTAAAAAATTAAGTGGCGACTCTTTGGATTTGGAAAGGTTTTAAACAAAAGCTGTGGGTAAGGAAAAATTGCAATAACTACAAACATTTGATCAATTAAATAATCATATGACATCAACATGTATTATAATGTACACATTTACATTTACATGTCTACCATTTAATCACATAAATACAACTAAATGCAATTTAACCAATCTAGACCTCCTGTGTGTCCTGTTTTACATTATCCAACTGTGCTATTTTTCAAGCACTTATCACATCAGGGTAACTGGTAGGGGTGACAATGGGGTGGGTTTCCCAGGTTCCCCGCTCCATCCCGCCCCTAATAGGTAGGGTATGGGGGTGACTTAATCGGGTAAGGGTGGATATGGGGGAAAAAAATTCAACCCGGGTCGGGGTCGGGGTTAGGGGTAAATCCCCCGAACCTGCCCCGATTATACATAGATTTTGCATTAATACCCTCATTAGTTTTGAGTATTACCTAAAACCCTTTTTAGTGTAAATAATATGAAATATGTTAGGGCTTTTCATTTCATTTCTCTCACAGCAGCTGACAATCAAGGCTCTCTCATCTCTCATCTCATCTGATTCACAGAGTATGTGAGTGAGATTGTGAGTGTGTGCAGTGTGTGTATGCGTGGCAGTATGTGATTGTGAGTGTGTGCAGTGTGTGTGTATGCGTGGCAGTATGTGATTGTGAGTGTGTGCAGTGTGTGCGCGCATTGTGTGGGTGAGCTCTATAAAAGTGATTTGATTGTGTAGAGAGGATTCAGTGATTTGGGTTACTATTTTTTACTGATTTCTTTGTTCTCATCAATTTTTTAGGAAGTGGGTTGCTTGATGTGAAGATAAATGATTGAATCTTTGAGGCTACAGTTCATGATTTTGGAGTAGGTGTTAAGATCTGAATTCTACAGTTCATTCAATCCAATTAGGAAGTGGGTCTGGAATCTCTATTTAAACCATCTTTGTATGTTGAAGTGCCCTTTTTTTTGGGATCTGAAATGCCCTAAGTTTTCAAGCTTCAGGTATGGCTTCCATATGTTCTTGGTTCATTCATAGGAGTTGAATCCCTTTGCTTTTAGGTGTACATTGTGTTTGAATATGTGTACATGGATCATGAATAAAATGAGTAATTTCAAAAAAAATTCTGTTCATTTTTTACAAAAATAAAAAAATTGTATTGCACTCCATAGAAAATATTATCGGGGGCGGTGCGGGACGGGTTTCCCATTACAGGGCAGGGTTGGGGTCGAGACACACATCCCCTCGGGGCGAGGCGAGACACATCCCCTCGGGGCGAGGCGAGGTCGGGGGAAGGGATCATACAACTAGGGAGGGGTGGGGGGAAGGGGATCCCGTCCCATACCCACCCCATTGCCATCCCTAGTAACTGGAATTTACCCAAATCAACACTTGTAATTAATTATACCAATTAATGCATGCAAAATAAATATTAACATTATTTTTTGGGTACAAGTATTATAATTTAAATCAAGGAATCGAGGAGTGTGGTTAAAAATAATGTCACCTAAGGGGTATAAAACAATATTTGGAGTGGGGTAGTATTAAACCAGCATGGATAAGAGTTAGTAGGATTGTGGGGGGCTAAAAGACCAATCTTCCCCTCTCCAAATCCCAATAAGGTGGGCCGACTAAGTGTAACTTTGAAACGTTGGGCCTTGATACCTAAGGAAAAGTGGGCCAAGAAGAGAAGGAAAGTAGGAAACTAAGGGAAGCCTACAGTCATGGGCTAAAATTTGTGAAGGCCTCCACATGGGCTTGTAACATTTTGCAACTATAAGAGCATCTCCAAAATACTAGCAATTTTAATTTTTAAGAACATAACTAGTCATGTGAAATTTTATGTACTCCAGAAGACTAGCTACATGGCTAGTTATTTTAAAATCTAATGACAATATTGAAAACTACAATGAAGAAAGTCAGTTTTATTTTCTTTTCTCTTTCAACATTGCTAGGGTGACAAACACTTTTTACAAGTACTTACAAACACTCTATCTCTCTCCTAAGTGGCACTGTGGGATCCACTAAAATTATTTGAACCCCACAATACTACCTAAGAGAGAAATATAGTATATTTATAAGTATTTGTAAAATGTATTTATCACCCAAATATTACTCCTTTTTTTTTCCTTTAAAAAATTTGTGTCAGAAATCAAAATGACACTAACTAGTACTTTAAGCTGCACAGGTATTGCTATGCTTGTGATAAAGACATTCTAATGCCACATGAAGTTCTACTCGAACTTGAAGTTCATTAACTATTTTGTTTTTTGTTTTGTTTTTTTGTTTTTCTTTTTGACTTTTATGTGATGTTTGTTTTGCCAAGAATATGGAATTATGAGAAGACTTGGTACTTTTCTATTGTTCTAAGATGTAACTCCACGTGTATAGGTAAATTTATGTGGCATATAGGCGACCAAATAGAATTTTAAAAGAGAATGACAAGTACCTAGTAAAATGCACTAAAGTGTTTGTTAATGGAATTTAAAAAAAATGGGCATCTAGATTCGTGTAACTTGTCACACTAAATTTGGTAATTAAGTAAAGGTGTTGAATCATGGATATATTTTACTGAGACACGAGAGGCTTGTCAAGATGAAGAGGATGATAAGTGCTTTATGATCATTTCCAACTTGCTCTAGTGTGAATCTCTTTTGTATTGGAATAGATTGCTTATAATGTTACATGAGGGACGCATATATAGATTATACTAAGTAATATTATACGTTAATGCAAATTATTTAATGCATATCATATTGTATAAATATTGTATCAATGTGGTACATAATATCATATCATAATACATTAATAAAATATCATAAAATATATACATTAATATGATTGTAGATTACTGTGATTTTGCATTTTTGTACCCTTCCTTCAGAGAAAATATTCAATAAAACGATAATACCACGTCATCTTATCACGTTATGAGTACACATGGAAGGAATGAGCAAAATAACAATAAAAAACAGACTTTTAAAACTGAAGCTATTGCATTTTGAAGTTTTTCTACTTAAAAAAAGTTACAAAATTAGATTTTATTTCCCCAAAGGGTGACTGAAGGGCTTATTGGGTCTCGTGGATCCCCCCTTTTTTTTTTTGTTGGGGGGGGGGCATTACACTCGGGGAGGTAGTGATTTCCCAACCCATAAACCCCCCCTAATTGAAATACTCAACTATATAATAGTGACATCACATGATTTCATCTACTTTCGTTAATCTCCATTAACATAGGGAGAGATGATTGTTAAAACAAAAAAGAAAATTTTGATATTTGGTCATACATCAAGAGAGGTCAGCCATAGACTTTACAGGTCATGTGTAGGGATGACAACAAGGTGGGTTTGATACGGAGTAGCCTCTTACCAACTCCTGCTCCTATTAAAAAGTTGTTTCCCAAACTCGCCCTAACCCTATTTGTAACGGAGTTGAATTTGGTCGGTTTTTTATCGGGGCGGTGACGGGTTTACTATCGAGGTACCTTAAATAAAATTTTAAAACTTATATTTTAGTACATTAATGGATTGAATAATTAATTGACAGGTAACCATGGTGGGTTCTCTTATTTCATGAGTCAAATTTCTCAATTTTTGTTCTATGTAGTATTTTTGTTTCCTATTTATATATCATGGACTAATAGTATAAGGTATATATATATATATGTAAGTCATGGTATTTTAGCAAATAAAGGGAAATTATAAGGGTATATTACTACATTAGATACTTTAATCGGGTGAGGCGGGTTTTAACCGGGCATTTTCAATTATCACCTCTACCCCAACGCTTATTGGATTTTTACTTTCATTTACCAAACTCGTTCCTACTTTTATAATACCTCCTCCAAATCCATTTCAAAAAGAACGGAACAGGACGAAGTTCCGACGAATCGAAATTTTTTGCCATCCCTAATCATGTGATTCAAAATAAGACCTAATTTCCCCTTCTTATTAGGCTTAGTTTGGCCCCCACATGGTGCTTCTCCTTTTTTAAAGCACAATTTAATGTTAATTCATTTGGTAACTAGTTTATAAGCTTTACAAAAATTGAACTTAGGGCTTTTTTGGAGGGAGCTTTTAAAAGCTCTAGAATGGAGCTTTTAAAAGCCCAAGGTTGCTTTTTGATTTTATGATGTCTTTTTGAAGAGTAGTGTGTCACTTGTATAAAATTATCAAAGAACTTAGTAATAAATTTTATAAACTCCTTTTAAAAAACCACATGGAGGCCAAACTAAGCCTTAGACTCCTCTGGACCCAAAAGAAAGAAGATAGCATCCTCTAGTTCATTGGTTATTAGTAGACTCATAGCAAATCACAAATTTTGTTTTTATTTTTATTTTTTTGTCTAAAATATTATATTATAAGCACAATAATAGCAAAAAATTTCTGCTTGTTGGTCATAGCACGCAGCAGAACACAACATATATAGTCAAGTCAGATACACAACTCATGAAGTGTTGGAGCACCTGAAGACAACCTTAATTCCATCACATGGCCCCACCACAAAATGCTGTGACCTAGCAAAAGAGTACACACTTCAGCCCATGACCTTTTGGGGGTGATGCTATCTATCACTTCTCAAACTCTTAAAACCCTACAAAAGTGTTAAACAATTGGGTGAAACCAATGCCAATCAAAATCTCACACTCACCTCATAAAAACTAAAAGTCAAAACACGCAGTGTATCAGTCAACAGCCTATCACTGTATCTAACTGACCCGCGGGTGAGATTAGAGTTTCTCATAAGGGTTGCCCGATCTGCCCGCCTGCCCTACTCTGCTCTACCCAAAGTAACCCAAAGTACACCTTTTCTTTTGCCGTCTGTTGAAACCTCGCGACATCATTTCTCCCACCTCTCTCTCTCTCGCTATATTTCTCTCTCTACCTCTCCCTCCCAACGCCACCCTCCATCTCTCTCTCTCTCTCTCTCTCTCTCTCTCTCTCTCTCTCTCTCTCTCTCTCTCTCTCTCTCTCGCTGTATATATATTGTATATCGTGCTGTTTCTCTATATAGATCGTGAAATTGGTATCTTTCGAAGGCGGCTTTCTCTGTCTCTGGCGTTTTTTGGATCTGAAAATCTGTGGTTTTGAGCTTCAATTGGATCGGGAATTGAAGCCCTTGATATTGAATTCGATTGCTTTGCGTGATTTGAGTTGACGCGAATTAGGGTTTCTGGGAATTTTGGCGAGTCTGAGATGGTGCGGATGCGATCTAGGGTTTTGTGCGAATCGAATTGGTGAATTTTAAGGGCGATTCGGATGGTTGTCGTTGGGGACGAAGGTGAAATTGGGGAAGATGCAAGGCTATTATGCATGGTCGCGAAGGTGAAAATAGGAAACGGAATCGGCACATGTGGTCGGTCCCCTCGACAGAGACGAGGACTGTAACCGGCAATTCTACAGCTGATTCCTTCCGCAAGGTATTGCCTTGGTGGGTCTTTCAGTTTATTTATTTATTTATTTTTTTCCCTATATCATAGTTCCATTAATTCGTTATTTCTAGTATAAGTTTGTTTTTAATTTTATATCTCTACTTTGGTGGTATAAAACTTGAGTCCATTCTGTGTTTTTTTTTTTTTTTTTACACGATGTGAATTTAACTTTGTTCTTAGTTTTAAACCAGAGCATTATACTCAATGTGGTTGATGGAAAGTCAAGGATTGTCTAGTCTTGATTGATATAGAAATTCATTGTTCTGTTCCAGTTGCTTTTAAGGTAGTACAGAGTAAGCTGCTAACACCTGTTGAAGTTAGCTATCTTATTACCTTGTTAAAAATATGGCAAAAATTAGGTTCCCATTGAGGTAAACCAACCTCCAATCTAGAAACACCGATGTGGGTGCAGGGGATTCGGCAATTTTCGAAAAGTTTTAGGTTGTGGTTGTGGGGGTACTTTTATGGAATATTAAAAAAATGTGTTTTTATGAAACTTTATGAACTTGGCATTGTCTTGATTTATTTATTTTTATTTTATGTAATTATGACTTAAAAAAAAGAGCATAAATAAGTGAATGTGGGTGCCCATCCTGTGCGAACTCTTCGGCCTTTTTAGAAGAATCTGTGCCTCCTTACCTCTAAACTTTCTAACAAGAATATATATATACATACACACGGTTAGGCTCTATAGAGTGAACAGGGTAGAGTGAACATAACCATCAAAAATTATTTTTTTGCCTGAAAAAACCTGCGGGTTAGTGGAGCAGCCCGTGGGTTTTTTCAGGCAAAAAAAAATGTTTACTGGGTATGTTCACTCTGCCATGTTCACTCTAGAGCCTGGCCGTATATATATATATATTTGCTCAAGCAATTTCTTAAGTCACACTACGTTGCAAACACTAGTGGTCCACCAACCAATAGCAATCTTTAATTTTAGACAGACTACCTCTTATTAAGGAATGAGCCACTTCTGCTTATTTATTCTCGATTGAACAGTGCACATTGCACATTTTTCTTGCTAAATGTGTTTAGTTAAGGAGAAACTATTAGGAAATACATCCTATTTATTAAAGTTGTCCAAAAACAAGAGAATCCTGCACTTGGAGGAAGAAGTAGAAACAAGAACAAATACAAGAACCGTTCTACATCGCTGAATAAATTGGAGTGTCCATAAAAATTGTTTCTGTGTTCTTACAATTCATGTCGGAGGTATCCAAGTAGGTACAACTGCAAGGGGAACAATTCTATAAATCTATATGGTTGGAATTTATTTGAAGCTGCACATAAATGGGCATGAACACCACTAACACACGCAAGCACGCATGCATAAATAGAACTTGGTTTCGTAATTACTGTAGACTCGTAGACTAATAGTTAAATTAAGCTGAACGCAAATTGGGACATATGTTTAGGTTTTAAATTATTTTTATGGAAGGATTGGAAGCAAAAAGGACATCGGTTTAGTTATATCTCTTTCCATCTTTCTTCTATTACTCTTTGTTTGCATGTAGTTAAATGTAGTCTTAGTTCTTATATCTTTTTGTGTGTGTGTGTGTGTGTGTGTGTGAGAGAGAGAGAGAGAGAGAGAGAGAGAGAGAGAGAGAGAGAGAGAGAGAGAGAGAGAGAGAGAGAGCTTTGTAGATTTGGCTTCATGCTTTCAAGTTTCACCCTTTCCAAAAGCTCAAAGAACTATCCTTGGTATTCGCTCATTAGATTTTACATAGCTACGTGAAAGTGTATTATGGCTATTCAATAGCTATTATGAAAGTTGATAAAAGTATTACTCTGATGTTATAAAATACCTAGTATGTTGTACTGAGGTTAATTTGGTGGTTTATCATAGGAATCTTGGTATGAATCAATGAATGTATGGTAACTATTTCATTCAATTGCAGTATGATGTGTTGTGCGCCCTGGCGTAGGGGATGTAAGGTGTTCCTTGCTTATCTTGTTTTATTGTACGTTGCTTGATATGTTTACCAAGGAGTTGGCTATTCTAATTTTCACAATTGCTAGTATTGATCATTGGACTAACAGTCGTTTGGAAGTTTATCCGTTTGTTCACATCATCTCTTCGGACATACTGGAATGTTGTTGCAGTGATTGCATATCTGGTGTTAGTCCTAATGGAGATGAAGTTATTAAATCCAAGCCATGCCTTGTCCCCCTGATATTTTTGGGCCAATGCTTTTACTTTGTGAAAGCCACGTTTCAACTATCAAAGGATGATGTTGAGATTGATTTCTGCCTAGTGTTAAGTTGAATGACAAATTAGCTATCTTTACTGCTGTAAAATGTACATATCTATGTTGGTAATATTTGTTTACATTAGGCTCGCACATGCTATGTTCTTATTCGTCACCTCATATTAACTCTACATAAATGCCTTAACTTATAAATACTTTGTAGAAAGTTTGATGAGTTTTGGATGTGATTGATGCTTTACTGAAGCTAAAATCGTTTGAAAGTTTTGTTCTATGCTAATTTTTCTAGAAGTGGCATGTTTATGTTTGGAAGATTATGGGTTTCACTGAAAATATTGTGCAGTAATATTTACTCTAATATTTATTAATCAAATCTAGGAGTTTTCAGAGGAATGGATTTTCAAGAATTTCCACCTTTCTATTCTTGTTACGATTTGAGGGTCTGGGTTTGAGCTGCTAAAAATTGATCATAAAGTTTGGTGTGAGCGGCTGGTATGAGTAAACTACACTTTTTAGGTCATTTGGTAATAGGAAGCTTTCAAATAATCGGCTGCGGGTTAAGTTTGTTTGACATAAAACAGACCTAGTTGATTTGTGCCAAAATAGTGGGAAAAGAGTGCATCTTTTTCTTAAATCTCCTACACACATTGTTGTCAAATTGGGATTCGTATTGTGAATCAAAATGAAACATGTGAATTGAATCGGGATTCGCGAATTGAGAATCATAAGATTCGGTAACAAATTAAATAAAACATGTAAATCTCTTCTTCTTCTTCTTCTTTTTTTTTTTCTAGGCTGGTATAAACGTCTCCTCCCTTTTTTTTTCTAGGCTTGTATAAACATATCCTAATGGCACGTTTGGTAGGCAGGAATGAACCTTGGAATGGAATGGTCATTCCTAGGCTATGAAGCACCGGCACTCTCTTTTGCCCCACGTATCAGTGTCGGATACGTATCCGACACCGACACTCTCCGATACTCTTTGGACACGTGTCGGATACTCAAAATTTCGTGTCGGAATTTTTTGTTAGTTTTTCTTGAGCCGACACTCTTTGGACACGTGTCGGATACTCAAGTAGGTCATGAGAGAGTGCGGATGTTGATTTCATCCACCATTAGTGGGTAACCAACGGTCTATGGAGCACCGACACTCGTTTTGGCACTCGTATCAATATCGAAAGAGAAAACGACAACACAACCCTATATTTACTGATGATGGTGATGAGGCAATTGAAGAATGAGTGGATGAACATCTTTTTGGGACATATATAGTACTACTAGTTACTATTTAGTAATTAGTCGGTATTTTTTGGAACTTAATTCATAATCACAAATATATTTTTTGGGCTATATACTAGTGGACACAAGTTAGCAAATATCTTTTGGTACTTGGTTTATGTAGATGGATATACTTGGGGGACAAGTGCATACATTACTTAGTAGTTAGCAAATGACAATGTGCTTTGACACTTGGTTGATGAATGTTATTAACATATTAATGAAGATGTTTTTGAATTTTATTCATTTGCTTTGTTGTTTTTGATAATTTCATAGTATTGTTGTGATTTATGTGCTTTTATGCCAATTTTGATAAGACATGGTAAACATACATTTCAAAAAAATATATTTTAAAAATTGTGTCCCCAACGTATCGTATCCTGCTTTTTTTAGAAATGCCGTATCGGCGTATCCGTGTCGTGTCGTGTCGTGTCCGTATCGCGTGTCCGTATCGGTGCTTCTTAATCCTAGGTATTCCATTCGTATATTTGGTGTGGCCAGATACAGTGGAATGGACATTTCCTTTTGGAATGGTCATTCCTACTTAAGCATGAATGGGCATTCCTTGCCAAAACCTAAGGAATACCCATTTCATTCCCACATGATTGACTATAATTGTAAAATATAAGCTTTTTCTTAAAATATATTAAAAAAGGTCAGCCCAGTGCACGAAGCTCCCGCCATGGCGGGGTCCGGGGAGGGTGAGATGTACGTATCCTTACCCCCCTACAAGCAGAGAGACTGTTTCCAGATTCGAACCCGTGACTATAGTTGTTAGAATCGTACGATTCACGATTCGATTCATACGATTCGATTCGCTTCATGTGCTTGGCGATTCGAATCGGTAATTGGAATCACAAATTGAACTGAATCGGTGTGAATCGATTCTGAATCGTAGTGAATCGTGAGAATCGATCGATTCAACCGATTCGAAAAATGCCCCATTTTTTTTTCATGGAAACGATGTAGTTTGGTGAACCTACCTTTATAATAAACATATTTAAGCACATCGACGACAACAGTGGACAGCAGGAGTCCACAACCTAAACCCCTTTGGCCTTTGCGAAAGCGCTAACCTCGTTGCCCTTCGCCTTTCACTGGCTGATCACCGTCATCATCGCCATCTTCGACTGATCTCACCATCTTCGAGTTGTCGTCGTCGTCTTCTTACGAAGGTATTGCGCTCTCTCTCTCTCTCTCTCTCTCTCTCTCTCTCTCTTGTCATCAAATTGAAATAGAAAGACCCACTTTCTGTTTTTTTAGTTTGTTTCTCTATCTCTAGTCTCTTCTCCGAAACCCACTTCTTGAATTTCTTTTTCAATCTGACCAATTTGGAGTCTTGTGACTTTTGTGTTTGTATTATTGTACTCAATGATAATATATATTAATCTATTAGACTACTTTTTAAACCCATTAGAGTATTCTACAACATATTATTATTATATGGTTTTGTTAATATGTGCCCTTAGGGCATATGTTAATCTTCCAAAAGTGGAAATAAACAAGGGAAACAAACACTAAACCCTACACCAGACACTAAAGCCCACATTGTACCCCTTGTTTATTTCTATTTTTATAATTTTAACATATGCCCTAAGGGCACATGTTAACAAAACCCTTATTATATATATATATATATATGAATATGTGTATAATAATATTTTTGTATAATAATATTTGTATTAGACTACTATTATTTAGACTATTAGTATATAATTTAATATTATGTATATGTGTTTTTAAATCTTACGATTCACGATTTGATTCGATTCACGATTCATAATTTTGGCCAACCGATTCACGATTCGATTCACGATTTGACAACCATGCCCGTGACCTCCAAGTCACAATGGAGCAACCTTACCGTTGCACCAAGGCTCCCCTCTCTCTTAAAATATACTTCCCAAAAAAATATTAAATATTAAAACAAATATTAAATACTTTTTTAAAAAATTAATTATTTTTTTTATAAAATATTAAATATTTGGATTAAATATTATTCATACTAAAAAAACATAAAATGCTTATTAAACTTAATATTGGACTAAAGAATATTTAACTATAACTAGTAAAATTTTTAAAGAGATTTTGCAAATAGATTAAATAATAAGGTGGACTAAAATTGTTAAATTTGTTATATTATTTCATACAAACACTAAATATTAATTATTTAGGCTAAAAAAATATTAAGAAAATTGCAATTTCAAAATATTGCCTAAGAATATCCGATAGTAGATTCTTGGACTTCCAAAATACGTTAAAGATTACTTATTTGAAAAAAATATTCCAAGATATTCTATAAAAACACTTCTCTAAACAAAATTTCATAAAAATATTTGGTTCGTTTAAAAAAAAATTTATTATAGATAATTAATATTGCATGTTTGTACCATAAATATTTTGTACAAATATAAAATACTTTGCTTAAATTTGATTTTATTCCACTAATTGACTGTGTAAAACCCAAAGTGGAATGTAATTGGCATTTCATTCTTAGAAACTTAGCCAAATAGGGGAATGGAATGACTATTGCTATTCTTTTTCTATTTAATTCCATTCACGGGTCCAGTTCATTCCTGCCTGGTAGGCAGGAATGAACCTTGGAATGGAATGGTCATTCCTAAGTTCATTCCATTCCTGTGTTTGGTATGACCAGATACAGTGGAATGAACATTCCTTTTGGAATGACCATTCCTACTTAAGCAAAAATGGATATTCCTTGCCAAAACCGAAGGAATGCTCTTTCCATTCCCACAGGATTGACTATAGTTGTAAAATGAGTAAAACTTTTTTTAAAAATATTATATATATATATATATTAAATATTGGACAAAAAAATAAATTAAATATATATTAATAAATAATATATATATATATATATTACATATTGGACAAAAAATAAATGTTATATATATAAATATACATATTAAATATTGGACTAAAAAATGTTTATTAAACTTGATATTGGGCTAAAAAATATTTACTATAACTAGCAAATATATTACATTTTTAAAGAGATTTTGCAAATAGATTAAATAATAAGGTGGACTAAAATTGTTAAAAATGTTATATTATTTTATAAAAAATCTAAATATTAACTATTTAGGGTAAAAAATATTAAGAAATTTACAAATTTCAAAATATTGCATAAGAATATCCGATAATAGATTCTTGTACTTCCAAAATACGTGAAAAGATTACATATTTGAAAAAAATATTCCAAGATATTCTATTAAACACTTCTCTAAACGAAATTTCGTAAAATTATTTGGTTTCTTTAAAAAAATCTATATTATAGATAAATAATACTGAATGTTAGTACCATAAATATTTTGTACTAATATAAAATATATGATTTTATTCCACTAATTGATTGTTTAAAACCCAAAGTGGAATATCAGTGGCATTTCATTCCTAGAAACTTAGCCAAACAGAGGAATGGAATGACTATTGCCATTCCATTCCCGTTCATTCCATTCTTGAGTCCATTCCATTCCTGTCTTATTCCATTCCTGCATACCAAACATGTGGTTTAAAAGAGGGTTGGGAAACGAAAAAGAAAAAAAATGTAAAAAAATTAGTTTTGTGACTGGTAGCAAGTGAATCGTAAGAATCGTGGATCGAATCGTACAATTCACTTGCAAATTGTAAGATTCACTTTCGATTCTTGCATATGTTCGATTTGTGTATTGATTTGTATTGTTTTCATGTTGTATTGTATTGAATCGTACGATTTTGATAACAGAGCCTACACATCCTTAATGCGTAAATTTTGATCCAAGATGACCCTGTTCGACTACAACTTTTGAACTCGTATGTGATTATTGAACTCCAAAAGCTGTTTTTATTGTGATTGTGACTAGTGGGTCGATGGGGAAATAATCATCGTTCCAAGTTAGGGGAAAAAAGAGTACCTTGGTGCTTTTTATCTCTGGCATATCCTTAATCCGTAAAATTCGATCCAAGATGGCCCTGTTTGGCTACATCTTTTGAACTCGTAAGTGATTGTTGGACTCCAAAAGCTGTTATAAAACCGTTTGGCAAACTCAGCTTCTGCAACTCAATCGTATAAAACCAACTCAATTGCAGACAACTGCAATGGGCCAGGAGCTACCTTGGGCAACTTCTGGCCAATCACAGTTTTCTGCGATTTAATGGCGGAAGCAGAAGCTGTTGCCAAACTGGCCCATAAACATTACGTAAGTGACCTTAATGTTTTCAATTGTTTTTGCTCTACAACACAATATTTGATGTTCTCCATTAAATTGTTTGCATATTTGTATTTGGTCTACCTATTTCATGTAAGCTGAAGTTTTACTTGTTCTGTAGGATGGTCGCGAGATTAGTGTCGGTGACACTGCTCTTTTCAAACCACCCAAGGACTCTCCACCTTTCATTGGAATAATTCGTTGGTTAACATTGAATAAAGAAAGCAATCTGCAATTAGGTGTGAATTGGCTTTATCGACCCGTTGAAGTGAAGCTTGGCAAAGACATCCTCTTGGACGTCGCGCCAAACGAAGTCTTCTACTCCTTTCACAAGGATGAGATTCCTGCTGCATCATTACTCCATCCGTGTAAAGTTGCATTCCTTCCTAAAGGTGCTAAACTTCCTTCAGGGATATCCTCATTTGTCTGCCGTCGAGTTTACGACATTGCAAACAAGTGTTTATGGTGGCTAACCGATCAAGATTATATTAATGTGAGTTTTAGTTCCTTGTTTGTAATTTTTGTGAAACCTTTTTTTGAATCTAGGTAAGTTGTTAGTTTTCACTAATATCTTTCATATTTATCTTTATGTAGGAGCGACAGGACGAAGTAGATAAGCTGTTATACAAAACACGAATAGAAATGCATGCGACAGTACAACCTGGTGGGCGTTCTCCAAAACAAGTAAATGGTCCAACGTCAACATCACAGTTAAAACCTGGTTCGGATAATGTAACGGGTCCCACTTCCTCTGCTTCTCATGTGAAGGGAAAGAAAAGGGAGCGGGCAGATCAGGTCTCTGAGCCTGTAAAACGAGAACGTTCTTCGAGGACAGACGAAGGTGATTCCGGTCAGTTTAAACCAGATGGCAGTTTGAAATCTAAGATAGCTAAAATAACAGACAGAGGAGGGCTTGTAGACTCCGAGGGGGTTGAGAAACTAGTCAAACTCATGCAGCCAGATAGAGCTGAAAGGAAGATGGAAGTGATCAGCCGATCAATGCTTGCAGGTGTTATAGCGGCCACAGATAAGTTTGATTGTCTTAGTAGGTTTGTCCAGCTCAGGGGTTTGACCATATTGGATGAATGGGTCCAAGACATTCATAAAGGGAAGATTGGTGATGGTGATAGAGCCCAAGAGGAACTTCTTTTGGTTTTACTTCGTGCACTCGATAAGCTGCCGGTGAATCTTCATGCCCTACAAATGTGTAATATTGGCAAGTCGGTGAATTATTTACGTACACACAAAAACTTGGAAATTCAGAAGAAGGCGAGGAGTCTAGTTGACACATGGAAGAAACGTGTGGAGGCTGAAATGAACGTTATTGATGGAAAGTCTGGTTCGACTCAGGCTGTTTCATGGCCTTCCAGATCTCGTCTTCCTGGAGGGTCCTCCGAGGTTCCTGTCAAGAGCTCAGTTACACAGCTCTCTGCTTCTAAAACTTGTTCGGTAAAGCCTGTGCAAGGCGAAAGCACTGCTAAGTCAACGTCCTCATCCCCGAGGTTGATGAAATCACCTCTATCACCTGTGTCAAGTAAGGATGGTCAGTCCAGGTATGTAGCTGGAAACACCTCTGATGTTCCTTCAACAAGGGAGGAAAAGAGCAGCAGTTCCAGTCAATCTCACAATAACAGTCAATCTTGTTCGAGTGATCATGGCAAAACAATGGTTTCCTCGGGGAAGGAGGATGCGAGGAGTTCTACCGCTGGGTCAATGAACGTGAATAAGTTTTCCGGTAGTGGATCCCGACATCGGAGATCAAATAATGGCTCCTCGGGTTCTGGTGGTTCTGGAGCTCAAAAGGAAACTGGTCCAAACAGAACTTCTTCACTGCCCAGAAACTTGGTGTCTGACAAAGTATCACAATCCGGATTAAGTTTTGAAAAGTCAGTTGATATGCCTATTGTGGAGGGCATCTCCCACAAGCTGATTGTCAAGATACCAAATCGAGGCCGCAGTCCTGCCCAAAGTGCCAGTGGAGGATCATTTGAAGACCCGTTATCCATCATGAACAGTAGAGCTTCTTCTCCTCTTGTTTCAGAGAAGCCCGATCATTCCGATCGTAATTCGAAGGAAAAGAGTGATTCTTTTCGTGCGAATGTTACATCTGATGTCAATACCGAGTCATGGCAGAGCAATGATTTCAAAGATGTACTGACTGGCTCTGATGCAGGTGACGGGTCACCTGCTATTCCTGATGAAGAGCGTTCCGGAACTGGATATGATGCTAGGAAATTTGCAGATGTCTCAAAAGCTGGTTCCTCATCGTCGGGAAATGAACTTAAGTCTGGGAAATTGCACGAGGCTTCTTTCAGCTCTATGAACGCTTTAATTGAAAGCTGTGTTAAGTACTCTGAAGGAAATGCGTCTATGTCAGTTGGGGATGACATGGGAATGAATCTGCTTGCTAGTGTGGCTGCAGGTGAAATGTCCAAGTCTGATTTGGGTTCACCTATTGATTCTCCGCAGAGAAATTCCGCCATTGGTGAGGACAGTTGCACGGGCCACGATGTTAAATCGAAATCATCGCATGTGGATGACCTTGCTCGAGACGAAAGTGAGTTTATTGATGGTGAAGATGGTGAG
Source organism: Hydrangea macrophylla (assembly GCA_033977485.1). Taxonomy (NCBI): domain Eukaryota; kingdom Viridiplantae; phylum Streptophyta; class Magnoliopsida; order Cornales; family Hydrangeaceae; genus Hydrangea; species Hydrangea macrophylla. The sequence goes on along the minus strand of CM066985.1, from coordinate 108,706,839 downwards.
AAGCAGGCTTTTATTGCTGGTACTTTGTGCTCAAGAGATGGACTACATCGTCCATCTAAGCGTGCGTTGTCTAATATGAAGTTGCAACCAACTGCAGACCAATGCTTGGAGACGAATGAAAAAATGGATGAAGTAAAAGGTGCCATTTCTGTGTCTGCTTCTCCTGCCAGAACAACTGAGAAAGTGATGGACGTTGACGGAAGTAAACAACTTCTCGAGAGAGAGGCAGTTGTTACCAGTGGTAGTGCTGCTGACAGTCCAGATACTATACGGAAGGAAAGTAGTTCTTTGTCAATCAATGATAAGGCCAATGATACCCTCCAAAGCGCAGAAGTTGGTGCTCTAGCAGTTGAAGGTTCATCATTAGAGATTGAAAGTCAGATCCGGAAAAATGTGAATGAAGATTTTGATCGTGGTGTCCATATGGAGCAGAAGCTACCTCTAACCATGATGCATTCTGAGACCGTAGAAATCACTTCAGAAAGTATTCATGATTCTAAGGTCGGAGAAACTGATGAAATGGACAACGGGAGTCGCGTAAATCAGAATGAACAACAAAAAAATGATCATGAAGCCGGTGACGATCCAGCTATTGAAAACCAAGTTAAAGCTTGTTTGGGTACTGCTATGACTATTCAGAAGAATGAGTTTGTGGAACCAATTGCTGAAAGTAAAGAGGATCTTGAGACCCATTCTGATGTAATTGTTTATCACAAAGAGTCACCTGCATTTTCTCTCCAAGAAAAAGAGGAGCATAAGAGGCCTAAAGCATCTAAGTTGACTGCCGCTGAAGCAGATGAAACAGTGAAAGGTGCATTGACGGAGACCGACGGCTCTCCTTCCCCTGCTGCAATGGCGTCAGATATGGTTGCAAAACCCAAATTTGATTTGAATGAAGGCTTCACAGTAGATGATGGAAAAGGTGGGGAACCCACTGTTCATTTAACGAACGCACCATCTTTTCCTGGTTCTTCAGTGTCCAGTGGGCTTCCCGCTTCTGTTACGGTGGCTGCTGCTGCAAAAGGTCCTTTTGTTCCTCCTGAAGATTTACTGCGGAGTAAAGGAGAAATTGGGTGGAAAGGATCTGCTGCAACTAGTGCATTTCGCCCAACTGAACCCAGGAAGGTTCTGGAGATGTCACTTGGTACAACCAGCAAACGTGTCCGTCCTCCGTTGGATATTGATCTGAATGTGCCAGATGAAAGATTACTTGAGGAAATGACCTCTCAAAACTTGGATCAGGAAATGGGTTCTACACTGGATCATAATAATCGTGATATGCCACGAAGTGATCTGATAGGTTTTCCGCCTATCCGTGGCTCCGGATTTCTTGATCTTGATTTGAACAGAATTGATAATGACGCGGGACACCGATCGACTAGCATTGGTCGACAAATGGAGGCACAGCTTCTGCCAGTTAAGTCATCATCGTCTGGTGGATTTCCTAATTTTGAGGTACGGAGGGACTTCGATCTGAACAATGGACCTTCCCTTGATGAAGTAAGTGCCGAACCATCCTCATCCTCGTTTAACCAGCATGGAAGAAGCAGCATGCAATCCCAGCCAATTGTTTCTGGCCTTAGAATGAACAATGCAGAAATGGGTAACTTCTCTTCGTGGTTTCAACCTGTGAACTACTTGCCCGACAGAGGGGATCAGCCATTTCCAATTGTTGCACCAGGTGGGCCCCAAAGAATATTGGGCTCTTCCCATTTTGCCCCTGATCTTTACCGGGGTTCTGTATTGTCATCTTCTCCAGCAGTTCCCTTTCCATCCCCTCCCTTCCAGTGTCCTGTATTCCCTTTTGGGAACAGTTTTCCTCTATCCTCAGCCACTTTCTCAGGTGGGTCCGCCACATATGTGGATTCGTCATCTGGTGGGAGGCTTTGTTTCCCTGCTGGTAACTCACAGTTAGTAGGACCCACTGGTGCAGTCTCGTCCCAGTACCCGAGGCCTTACTCTGTTAATCTCCAAGATAGTGGGAACAGCGTTCGTGTTGAGAACAGGAAATGGGGCAGGCAGGGGCTAGACCTCAACGTGGGACCCGGAGGCGCGGATGTAGAAGGGAGAGACGAGACACTGCCTTCAGCATCGAGGCAACTTTCAGTTGTCAGTTCACAGGCACTAGCGGAGGAGCAAGCAAGGATGTATCATGCGGCAGGTGGTATTATGAAGAGGAAGGAGCCAGAGGGGGGATGGGATTCTGAGAGCTTTAGGTCCAGGCATTTCTCATGGCACTAGGGGTGCATACACAGCAATTTGGCATTCTATTAAAGCTCGGTAACTTCTATTTCTACGTGTTGTCCATTGCTTTGTGCAAATGTCCGGTTGTCTGAATTGGTCGAATTGAGAAGTATAAAAATTAACTTGTAAATTTGAATTGAATTTTAAACTACCTTTCACTTGGAAATTAACTTGTGTCTTTCTATTTATGATTGATCCAATTTTATGTGTGATCTTTTGTACTGTTTAACATTGTTCTTACATAAGTTTTCTGTATTTTTTTCAGTCTTAGATGAAGATCAAATGGCTGACCCCTGGATACTAGATGCTATCATACTCGCGTGCTTTCAATGGATGGGTGGTAAGTGAGTTGTTTTTAGTTGTGTTCATAGTCTCCGACCCCCACCTCCATTATCGTAAAAGGAAATGTCATGGGATGATCTGCAAGCACTTTGTTCTTGGAACTTTTCTGGGTCACTGCAGATTTTCCCTTTGTAGATATTTAACCGTTGGAAACTATGTTCTCTGTGATGCCCATTCAGGTTTAGTGCATGGATTATATATACCATGGGACCCAATACCACCTCTTATCCTAACCTTCTAGCAATGGAGGTTGGATTTTTCTGAACTGCTTCAATTGGAAGCTGTTTTGTATGCGTTTTCATGTTTATTTATTCTCCTTTCCCCGCTTCTGTTTTCTCAGTTACGTACATATAAGCAGGAATGTTGCCAAATTTTTGGTACTTCGAGCATTTCTTGATTTGGCATGGTTTAGCTGTTACATTACTTTGAGTTTACATTTTGGCCTCAATTATAGTGCCCTTTGCAACTGTTAAATTTCTGCCCTGGTTTTCATTTCATTTGCAAGAAGACCTTCATTACTCGAGATGAATCTTTTCATGGGCATGTTGAAGCTGGATCTACATTGTTGGTTCTCTACCAGCTTAAGCTTTAGAAGTAATTGGTGACTTAACTTGTATCATAGCCTTGCTATTGGAGGTCTTGGTTCACATACATGTCTCGTTCTGGTGGCGCATATTTGCACTTTCTTGTTTGTTTCCATAATGGAATTTGGTTTGTTTGCTTCACCAGAATTATCCTGTTTGTTATTCGTCTCCATCCACCTATTGTTGGTTTTTTTCCGTAGCGTTGCACGTGAGGGAGGGTGTTGAAGCTTGATATGATCATCCTCTGACAGCTTAAAAGGTCGCATGAGTTGTAACAACTTGAATCATGAAAATCAAGTGATATCTTTTTAAACTAAGAGAAATTCAATTATATGCCTTCATGTTCTTGTATAGCTCCTTCCTCTCCCTTTTTTTTTTCATTCTTTAAGTGGGGAGTTTGTGCAATAGTTGAAAATGTGAATACTAGGGTGAAAGTTTGTCTCCCTAGTAGTGGAAAACAATTTCCCTTTATTTTATTTATAAATTTATTTGTTCCTTTTGAAATCCACAGAGGTAAAGAAGAGAAATTACACCTTTGCCTGTGGACAAAATTGGCCTCTACAACCTGAAAAGCAATGTTTAATTCTATAGTTTATGAGCCTTGTAAAAGAGGCACTTGATATGCTCTTGTTTGCTTTACACCTAAATTCTAACACAGTATTTGGGGAAGAGTTTTATAAACCGGCTGGCCACTCCTATATGATTTCACATGATCTTCACAGAAATTCCTCTGTTCCTGCATGCAAACTGTTTAACAAAAATGATGATCAATGGGGTCGAACACAACCAAGACTTGGGTGGCTGATGTTGAGCACTTGTATTGCAATTTGGGACTTCATTGCGCAGAAGAGATTCAAGATGGGCTCTGTTCGAAAAAACAAAAAATAACATTTAACATTTACAGTAAAAAAATCTCACTTAAAATTTTTTAGTAGATTTTTTGCCTTTTTTTTTTTTCCGGCTGAGTGGTGAGCTCTTATATATTATTATCAAACATGCTTACAAAAATAAGTACTAAAATTTTTTATTTCCATTACTTATTATTGAGGTAATAAAACATGCCTTTTAGTTGTTTCATTGCAATCAAAGAGACATTCCAAGCAATTGCTCCAAGCTTGAAATGCATATGTAATTCAAAGGATCAATGCATAGAGCGAAAGCCTGTATTTGAATTCTTCCTGATAAAAAAAAACAGATTGAACTATTCACTTCTTCGCAATCTCACTAACATGGGACTACAAACTAGAAACGACATTGAGAGAGAGAGAGAGAGAGAGAGAGAGAGGGGGAACATTTCTACAAGAGTACATGGAAACATGAAATCTGAAGATGCCGAGTCTTTGTGATGGAGGGAATCAGCAACATTGTGTTAGTGTGTGAAACATTTTGGAGGATAAACTCTTCACACCAATATATGAGTCTATATATCATTTCAGACACCTGAAACTCCTCGTACAAAGAACATTTCTGCAATGGAGTAAAAATGTCATGTTAATTCATATATAATAGCAAAAGACCACTCATATGCACGAGTACAACAAAAATTCAATCAATATAAAGAAAAATTAAACTTTAAGGAATGACTCAAAAGAATAAAAATGCTTTTTCATAATTGACAAAAAAATTTCGAATCCTAAAGAACTCGTAAGTTTTCTTAATCTAGTTTCAAAAAGCTGATCCAACTCTTCAGGGCTTGTCATACGAACCCTATTCCTCACCTAGGGTATAAATTTGCTACATACACATGCTCTCGTATGTTTTCCTCATCAGGCATTCGTATTTCTACTTATATCCATTATTTGTCTATTTGTCTTAAACCTCTTGATTCAAAAGCCTCTTTTCAAACAGATAACGACTCCGATAAGTTTGGTAGTGCCTATTTTTTATTTTTTATTTTATTTAAACAGGATTGAATAAACAAAATTGTGTTGTGACACAGGAAAATGATAAACTTAATCACCACAATCAGAAACTCAGGATACAATTTGTCATATCCTTGAATGCACTTACTTCCAAGAAAGTGCCTTAGAAAGAAAGAAAAAAATATAATTTAATTTAAGTTCCATTGTAAAAAACAATGGACCCATTGAAACTCCCAAACAGACCACAATGGTCTGACTCTATCTAAAGTGGGATAACCAAATGTCCCATTGTTTTAGTTGACAGATACAAATATTGCTGCAGTAAGGCTCTCTTTGGTTCATGGATTTAGTGAGGGAAAAGAAAGAAAGCATAGAGGAATACACTTTCCTTTGCTTGGTTAATAAAGAAACAGTGAGAAAAGTAGGATTGAAATACGGCAGAAATAAATTTAACACTTCTGAATTTCGCGAGTCAGTTTCCTTCCTTAGTTCTTTAAGTTTAATTGAAAGTGTTTTTTTAAAACTTTTAATGTTGTTTAACCATGGAGGAAAACACAAGGGAACTAGTTTTCCTTCTCATTTTCTTTTTTTCATTGAATCCGCAAACCAAACGAAGCCTAACTAAATTAGAAGGATAAAATATGTGCTAGTGGTAATTGAGACAATCACTTTCAATTCAGGTTTTATAATACCCCAGAAAACATATATGGCAAATTGTTAAAAAGTAAATTAAGCAAGAGTAAGGAGCGTAAGCGATGAGGTTACTTACATCGCACATCCTCGACCTGGCTTCTTCTTTTTCTCCTTTTGTTTCTGCGGTGGCTTTATAACAACCTTGATTGCAGCATCAAAAACTGCTTTTACATTCTGCAATTGCATAAATGTGGAAAAAACAACCAAAAAAAAAAGTCTCACATAATAATTATAGAAAAACGCATATCGTACGCAACAAAGAAAATAATAGTCCAACTCCTTAAACAGCATTCAACATGCAGTATACACAGAGGGAGTCAGAACGACAGAGGTATCCCTCATTCAAAACACAATACTAAAACCCAAGTATACATATGCATTTATATAAAAATATATATACACACAGATATATATACATATACATTTGTGCTTGTATTAATAAGTGTAGAATGCCAAAAAGCACAGAAAACAATTGGATATTTGGATGCATAAAAGATAATTCCGGAAGCGGAGCGTATAACCACAAAATACATCAGAAAGTAATCATCAAGACAAGCGTACATGAGTTACAATGTTTCATAAGGTAAATAAGGAGAACCAGACTCTTGAAGACAAGTCAGAAGCTTCAATAATCATTTTGCAAATACAGTTCATTCAATTTATGTTGCATCAATTTCCAGATTACTTAGAGAACAACTAGCAGTATTTTTCAGGAACCAATGATCTCACTTTCTTGATTGCCAGATCACCCATGCTCAAGGGGCTGTTTGGGAAGGCAAGGAACCCGTTCTATAAATTTAATATTTGGTGAATGTTCATTTCTTGCACAGGAGTCCTTGCGTAAACTAATGTCTTTCCTAAAATTGGTTTTTTTGTCAAACCAACATAACCTTGGTTTTATAGAAAACAAAAAGGAAAGTGGGAATGGGACTGAACCCTTTCTTAATTTAAAGTATTCCCAAACAGGCAGTAAGTTTTTCAAACCTATCACTGTAGAAATTGAGAAGGTATCTTATCTCTCAGTTTTGCATTAATGCCCTATTATAACAGTCGAACAAATAAGGGAGACCATAGACTTGTATGGTTATAAATCAATTCATATTTTGTATTGCATGACTTTCACGAAGCAATGCCCGCGAAAGAAGATACCCAGAAGAAGAGGAAGAAGTACATAACTACAAACAAGTTTGGAAAATTTTCTGACTTGAAATTGATATATTCTCTTTAGGGCTCCGTTTGGTTTGCAGAATTACAGAGGAAAGGAGAATGAGAAGAAAGGCTTTTCCCCTAGTGTCATACACTGGAACGATTTAGTAAGATTGTAAATTAAAATTTTTGGAGTATAAGAAAGGAGGAAGAAAAGTAGCTCACAAAATTTAAAATTGTTAAATTTACTTTTTACCCTATATTCTTTTCCTTCCTATTTCCTCACTGTTTTTTTTATTAGCCAAAAAAAGAAAAGTGTTTTCGTCTATCTTTTCTTTTCCTGGGTATGCCAGGTTCCACAATGTTTGTCACAAATTAAGAAACTACTTGTGCTGCTACAATGAATGTTTATATGTACCTGTTGAGTTTTAGAGCTGCATTCAATGTAGTATGCAGCACCAATCTGCTTACGGAGCTCCTCTCCCTATTATAGAAAATGTTGAAAATCATCAGTGTCAAATATGATCAAATTGTAGCAGGAGAGCTATGGGCAGCCTACAAATAGAAATCAGACCTGTGCAGTGGTCACCGGCACGAATCCTGGATGATCAGCCAAATAGTACCTATCCTCTCGAAGGTCTATTGTCCATCAATACAAAGCGATCAATTGAAGAATTCGTTAAGGAATAGAAGCGATCGCGATGAGCATGAAATGCACTTCAAAATATATCCAAGTGTTACTTTGGAATAAGAACACTATAGTATGAATGATCATGTAATACAATGAAATGGGATACGATGATTGCTATAGCACAAGAATAAAAATGCTCAGGTGGAAATAATACTATAGTCTATGAAGAGCCCGTTTAGTACTGTGGGAATAAGAGATTTTTCCTTTAATAGATCTTCCCAAAAGCAGAGCACATTGCTGCTTTTGATTAAAGCTGTTTTTTCCAGCTTTAACATGGATTTAATTTTCAAAAAAGCTAAGAAAAAGTTTCTGTCAAGAGTCTCAAATCTCTCAATAAACCAAAATCAGTGATAGTTGGTCCCAAATAAGTTAATTCAAATGTGCTTCAAGGGTTGTACCAAGGGTGGAGGTTCGTCCAAATGTTCACTCTGTAAATAGAACCAGAAGTTTAAAAGATGAAATTTTTTATCTAGTCATTTCAAAATGAACGAAGAAAGATCTTCAATTTGGTTTCAAATTTTTAACAAGGACGTCCTAACTAAATGGAATTAATTCAGCAAGAGATCTGAAAGTTGAAAAGGCATAGAAACCTGCTGCCGCACAAAGATACAACTTAATAAGACGGGCACATGAAGAAGTAGTTGCGATATCCACTAAATTTTTTTGGAGGGAAACATTCTACATATGCGATTACACAATCGGAACTTAAAGTCATATGTTTTTTTGGTTACTATGTTAATATTCTGCAACGAAAACAATCCACATTTGAGATCGAACACCTTAACTATAGGTCACTAGGTCATGCATGCCTTCCAGTAATTCTGCTCTTTTGAGTCTTTTCTACTTGAGGATTCTTAATTGTCAAGAAGCAGTTTTCTTAAGGGAAACACGGATGGATATGATGCGATGCTTAGTTATTTGTTTTTATGTTCCCAGATAGGAAACGGTGTGTGTGTGTGTGTGTGTGTGTGTGTGTGTGTGTGTGTGTGTGTGTGTTGGATTGAGCTTGGTTGATAGATCGTAATACTTGATAGTGGTGATGATATAGTCAACTATGGTATCAACTTTCTCCCATAGAGACCAAATAGAAGGGAATTGTAGGCTCGATTATAAAGAACTACAAAACATCTTTCCTAAACAAGTATTGATTGGAGAACAATCTTTTTCTTTTGTGAACAAGGTAACTCAGGAAATAACATTACAAAGATCCATTTACGTTTTCTTCAATTTCATTAACAAGTACTTCCATCTTGCTAACTAATCTCCATTGTCAGCCAAACACAATTTCATTCCAAGAGATCTTATATTGTCATCAGTCATCACATTACACTGTCTAGTTGTCAACTGAATCAATAAACCGAGAATGTTTAGAGGCTTTTTGAGTAACACAATTTGTTCAAAAAAGGCTTTGAATAGTTTGGTGAGAGCATTTTTGTTCACCCAATTTTGGTTCACCAATGCTCACCCAGGCCTTCACTGGGTGGCATGTGTCTCATTCCAGTAATTACGTTGATAGTACAGGGGCAAAATGGGAATGAAATGGGACACATGTCATCCAGTGAAGGCCTGGGTGAGCAATGGTGAACCAAAAAAGGGTGAGCAAAAATGCTCTCTAGTTTGGTGATTGTTAGCAGCTTTTTGGCATAATAGAAGTCCCTGCTAGACTTAAAGATACCCCAATGACCGGTTCTTTATCAAACCAAAACAACAGTGGTTTTCATAAAACAAGATAAAAGGGAGACTGAGTCTGAACCTGATCTTGTTTTAGGCATTCCCAAAGAGGCCCTTAGAGTTAAGATTAATTTAACACATCAGTCATTGAAAATGACTTTCAAATGCAAATTGGGCCGTGGACATTGTTGATGACATTGCTATCAGTCTATTGACGATTTTAGTGGAGTGGTTAGTAAGAAATTCTCCCAGAACTAGTATTATATGTATATGAAGGTGCATATAGTTAAAGCTTTTCCTATGCTTGATATGTGCATTTTTGCACACCTATCTCCTTATGATGTCTAATAAAAAGTTACTGCCACATCGAACAAAGATGGGCAAACATTAAAATGGTAAGAATGTTATAACAAGAAAACAAAAAAATAACGATAAGCACTTTTGGAGCAAATAAGAGAACAGGTATATTATCTTAATTCTTATCGTACCTAGTTTAGTGCCAGCCAATACAACTGGGACTCCAGGGGCATAATGCTGAAGTTCAGGGATCCACTGACCAAAGCCAATTGTCTATCAGAATCACACTATACACACACACACACACACACACACATTGAATATCTCATCTCAAACAATAAATCAGAACACATAGCTCTTCAACTAAATGCACCTTTTTAAGTACGTTCTCGAAGCTTGCACGGCTCACTAATGAGAAAGCTAAGACAAATACATCTGCCCCGCGGTAGCTCAAAGGCCTTAGTCTATTGTAATCCTCTTGTCCTGTGAAGCATGGGGAAAAAAGGGTACAAAATAAAATTGCCCAATTTAGCTAAACTGCTATGGATAAAGTCATAGACCCACATGAACACTTTCATGCTTAATTTAATTTATTATTAAGGAAAAAATAACAATTAAACAGAAATGTAGTGAAAAGTTCCTTATTTTAGATTAATTAAGTCTAAAGGACAACCCCTTTTCTATTTTGGTCAAAACTCCGTCACTTCGGATTAAGTCTCTATGTTTTTAAAAATTATGTGAAAATCACATAACTTTTTAATGGAAAATTTTTCATAACTAGTACAGTTTTACACAAACGTCTTTTCACTAAAATAAAAAACGGGTTGGACCTAATACTAAAAAAGTCTATTTTGGAGGACTTTTGACTAAAATTAGCAGAAGCTTACCAGCTGTGTCCCAGAGCCCTAAATTGACAGTGGTGCCTTCAGCAACCACATTTGCACTGAAATTGTCAAACACTGTTGGTATGTAGTCCTGATCAATCCAAAAATTTTACTAATTCAGAAAATTAAAGTAACCCTTGAACTTTACTAATTCTGGTGAAAAGAATGAAAAAGGAGGGAAAACCAGAGAGAGAGAGAGAGAGAGAGAGAGAGAGAGAGAGAGAGAGAGAGCAATGCACAGACAACAAAATCCTAAAAGGTAAAGCAAAACCCAGAAGCAGAGAGATACTCAGAGAGAGATGAAATCATTGAAACACAAAAAGCTGCAAAACCCAGATTGCATAATGAACACATTAAAATATATCCAATAACCCAGAAAGCAAGAAAGATGCACACATATATATATACACACACGCACACATATACAGATTGGAAGCATATATATATATATATATATTCAGAAATGGGTGACCCAAATGGATCTTCCCAGAAGAGAGAAGCACTCACAGTGGGGAATTTGTTACTCGTGTAGCAAATAAGCATACAAGTCTTCCCAACAGCACCATCCCCAACTGTTACACATTTGATGAACCTTGAAGCACTTGAAGCCATTGATGAACACACACAAAAAAAAAAAAAAAAAAACTGAGAATAGAAACAAATTTGTTGGTTGGGGGGTGGGTGGGTGAGATTAGCAATTTAGCAGCTCTTTGTTTTGGGTGTTTGGAAAGAAGAGAGAGAAAGAGGCAAAGGTTGTCACATGATTCTTACTCTCATTCACTCTCTCTATGGCTGTTTGGTGGAGTACCTTTAATCTTATATTCAATTCATTGTACTTGCCAAGTGGGATATATATGGTCTTATTGTAATTTAACAAAAATGGTACACTCATGCCAAATTTTACATTCAACACATTCGCAACCTTGATTCATGTGGGACTTATGTGAGAATCACATAGAATTCACTAAAATTAAAGATCAGAATATTTGAGTGTAAAATTTGATGTGGGTGTAATATTATTCATAATTTAATTAGTTTGTGATATGAGTAATATTTTTTTTGGATGTATATTATATTGTATAAATTTAGACCAAATCATATTTACATATGGATCATAAAATGTCTCTTTCTTGTTCAATGAGAGAGAGAGAGGGGGGGTTGTGTAACTTGTGTTTGTTTGGAGATATTTTGGACAATTTGAGGGTAATATATGGCATGTCTATACATGGCTGGATCCAAAAATTTGAAGTTTTGATGGGAAAGAACTTGGAAATGACACTTAAAAGGGCTAAGTTTACAGGGGTTGGGGTTAAGCCTCACATTCAAAAGTGAGATCTCTTGCATGTAGGTGTGGGTCTTACCAAAAAGAATCTATTATTATTAGCTGGCGTATAACGTAACCTCAAAGTACCAAAAAATTAATCGTTTATTAGACCTACAATGAGTGTGTGGAAATGAAAGATTGTGTGCTTTGTAGATGGCATTTTTTTGAGTAACCTATGGGTTTAATGAGTTGTGTTATACTTCCTGAATGTGATTTTCAACACATGTGATATCCATTTAGTTAATTTTATTGAAAGATATTGAGTGATCACCTGTTGATGGTGGTTTCCACTGTCTTATGTGTTGGAACGACATTTAGGATATAAAATTTTGAAACCATATCATTACTTAGTTTAATTTAATTCACTCCAGACATATAGAAAAACATATTGTCTGTACAGGTATAGCCAGGGGAATTAGTCCTATTCCAGTTGAATCTCCTTCCTCCATTGTAATTTAAAAAAAAAAAAAAAAAAGTATAGACATGGAAATACAAACATGGTCTTTACTAGGAAAATTTTAAGTACAATTCGTTTCTCTCATAATATTGGACTTGTACTTGTCACTTTAATTTTTCAGGTTAGATTAAAAGTGAATCTAAACAAAATCATAAGATAGCATTGATAAATAAAGCTTTTTAAATCAAAATCAAAGATAGAAAGATATTAATGAATAATGATACATCTAATGTCGAGTTGAACTGTCAAATCAATTGGTAAAATGAATTCAGATAACAAAATTTGTTAAACTCTGCAGTAAAATTGCAAGAGTCAATCCTAAGATTTCCCAAACTGTTTAAACAAAAACAAAATTAAAAATAGAAAAATAATGAAAAACAGATGTCCCAGTTTACACTTCATCCCAAACTGGGCCACTGTGCAGGCTAAGATTTAAGTCTAGTGTATAAGCTATAAAACTAAATCTCTATTTTTTTTCCCCCTCTTAGCTATTAGAGCAACTTATAATTTTTTTTTTTTCTTTCTCTCCTTCTAATCATCCATGTCAATTTCGTAACTTAAGCCGTTTGGTATGAATTTTGTTTTTTTTTTTTTTTTTTTTTGTCGTAGCACATGTGTAATTTATTATGTATAGAGAGAGAAAAGATGAAAGAATGATAAAGATGAAGATGAGGCCATCATAGAGAAATAGTTCTTTGTTATAAAAATGAAGGAATATAAGATTCCATCAACCCCAACCTCATGTCCTTACGGAACACATAGTCTAACTTAAAAAGTAGTGGCAAGTAGCACTTTCTTTTTCGAAGAAGCAAAACATGTATTAGAATGCTGAATGCATCTTGTAATTAATAAGTTAAAAATGAAGATGATGATATACTTGTAATTGACAAGAATATATTAGAAAATTAAATGTCCTTCCAAATGGACCATATATAATAATACTTTCCTTGGTGTAGAAACATTTTTGGTTCTAAAAATCCACTAGATCTTAAAAAACTGTGCACCATAAAGAACAAAGAATTGGAGAGCCCTTGTTTTGCACCCTTCAAAAAAAAAAAGACTTGAAGTTTGCAAGTGCAAGTAATTGTACGTGTGTATTAAATTCATAAATTGTTAAGTTAGCTTATAGTACTTATAACCATGGTTAGAATACTACTCTATTGGAAAAAATAGAAAAGAAAAAAATGGCAAATTGATTGGTATCCATCCACAAACAGCTAAATCCTTAAAAAAAAATATTATCAACAGCCAAAATCAATTGAAATGAGATTGCCATATTTCTTTTAGATATATATATATATATATATACAGTCTATTTTTTGTGTGGACGTCCCAACTTAATAAGTTGTGGACTTGTGTTTTCAGTCACTGAATCCTGTAAAATTACTACTATACCCTTTATGAAAACTGAATTCAACGACTGAAAACACAAGTCTGTAACTTATAAAGTTGCGGATGTCCGCACAAGAAGCGGACTCTATATATTTATATGTATATAGATACATATGTAGGTCTAATATCTACGTAAGATAATTGCGCAATTGTTTGTTTAAAGGCACCGCCATGGACACACTACAAGCCCACTGGTCCCCGTGAAATTTAATATGCTAAGAATTAGTACTAGGTCCATTCTACGCATGGATACAAGGTTGTTATACATAACTATATCACTTTATTTATATATATGGGTACATGTATGTATATATTTGTATAATTTTGTAGATAATTCGTGAGAAACAAGTCGAGGTATGGTGCGGTATGGAGCGTTTGGGCATTGGACTTTCTGCTACCAAGCAATGCCATATATATATGGACCACAACCAGAGGTCCAGAATAGATAACAACTTATACAAAAATGATAGTACTACGCAACAATATCAGATAAGTGGAACCTCATGAGGACCACAGGCAATGTGATTTTCAAACTTTGATTGATGTAGGACAAAAATTGGGTTGGCTGCCCCAGCGAGGTCGCCGTCGAAGGAGTTTCGCGGAGTGAGATGAAGTGCGAGAAACCAGACTGAAAAGTCACTCGAGTGAGATGGAAAAATGCAGATGCGCAAGTCAAGCAGTTTTAATTAGTTTAGGAAATATTTTGTTTTCTTTTACCAATTTTATTTTATTTTTTTTTTCCAGTCAGATTTATAGAGTTTTATTTCCATGTTTTTGAGTGATTTTAGGAGTTTCAGATGATAAATTTAAGTCCCTTATCATATAAGTTAGGAGTATTTTTAGGATGTTAATTGGTTTTCAAGTATACAAGGTGTTTAATTAGGTAGTAAAGTATACAAACGAATTTGTTTTATTTCCTAATAGGATTAGATTTCTTATTATTATAAATTAATAAGGTTGTAACATACAATGAAAAAAAAGCTATTTGATTAATAAAATAAAATTACATAATTTCTGTTCAAAGATGATTCTCTGTCTCTTGTTGGTAGATTTCAAGAGCCCTTGGTGAATTCTGAGGTGGTTACACAAGGGCTTAGATGCAAATCTAATTCTTTTTCACGCTTCCGTACAGTGTCATTGATATACTTAAAAGCATTGTGTATTTGCCCGAATTATATATGGCCTATTCGTGAGAAATCCATACTAAGGTCGGACGGTCCGTTTTGAAACGTTGCAATTTTTGATTGCTGATTTTTAATTGTTTTCTATTTTTTATTCTCAAGGTTGATGGTAACTCAAAAATAAAAATGAAAACTTGAAACTAAAAACTACTTACATACCCTAAGAATTCCATTATAGGGTCATTCCGATTTTTCAAGGAAATTGATTCACTTTTCATGGTTTTGTTTGGTATTTTATTTTTTCTTTTTAGATAAAAATAAAATAAAATAAAATAAAGGCCTGCTTGATGTCGCGTACAAATTGTAACACTACTAGCAACTATACTCTCTCTAGCTGGACCACATTCTGTTTGGAAGAAGTTAAAAAGAGGCATTTCTTTGGTTGGAAGTCTGTTTGAGCAGTTTACAAGCCCATACAATTAAAAGTACACTTCACCAGTCACCACCAACTTTTTCTTGGAAAATAAATTGAGAAAGAAAAAAGAAATTAATGGCATGCAGGGTGAATAAAATTCACAAGTAAAGAGTATGAGAGAGAAAAAGGGGTAGAGAATCAGCTAGGCTAGTCGAGTTCACCAGAGCTCTTTGACACTCCAAAGAATGAGTGAGTTGGAATGATAAATCTCAAGTAGTTGGACCAATCGTACGTATTCAGAGTTTGGTGTGGGTTCGACTTCTATCGTCCACTCATCTCCCTGATTTACTTGGTGCGTATGATATGGGTTCGGTAAAAGTACCCGACCGGGGGTTTTCCCATATTTTACTCCGATAAAAGACAAAAGATAAACCGTTTGAAATACTGTGGGATTCCAAAATCACAGAGAATAGGCTGGGAGATTTGTAATCATCGTCCCAAAAAAAAAATAGAACAAGAAGAAGAAGAAGAAGGGAGAGGGATAGAAAATTGTGTATCTCTGGAAGAATAGGAAACGAGAATATAGGCATGTTTGACAATATTTTTTTGGAGTCCAAAATTAATTATGGAATTACAAAAGATCAAATGAAATTGTCGAGTTTATCAGCTTCTACAATTCAATTAAAGATAAAATGTGAGTTAATTACATAAAATAACGATTGCCCAAAAGTTAACTTGGACAATTTTTGACCAAAAATATTTTATTGCCATTAAATCTCATAAACAGAAGCTATTTTACAATGTAGGATTAAAGACTATAATGGTAGCTCTAAAGCAAAGAAAATGGCTAGACAAAGTTAATGATTGAAGACTTTAAAAAATTGGTCGGCCAATGGCATAAGTAAAGATGAAGCAAACATGATAAAGATGGGTTCACTATCATTTAGAAAAAGAAAGAAAAAAAATAAAAGATTAGTGCACATTTGTATATATGGCTCACGTGTACAAATTATATTGTAATTTATAGTTTGAAAAAAGCTAAAAATAAAGTTTTTGGTGCGACTTATGAATTTAGAGCTTATAACTTTGAGTTGGAGGTATATGATCTCCAACTTATAATTTAATTCGTCATTTAATTAATCTTGTATCGGACAACCTTAAGCTTTATTTTTCTTTCTATTTACATCAATTACTATCAATTGAATCAAATGAATCAAACCCCTCACTTGACAACAATCGAATAATTCTTTCTTCTTTTCCTAGACAGTTTTTAAGGACATTTTGGACAGTAATACAACAAATAAGCCTCCTGATCCCAAATATATATATACTACAACTTAATCATTGATTTTGAAAAGTTGCACTAAACTGGATACAACTTCTTTTGATTTCAAAAGTTGAAACTAAAAAATATATTCTATTTAATTGAGATGTACCAAACAGGGCCACTATACAGACAATATTACACTAGTCATATCTTGAGATAGAACCAACAGTAGTAAAGAATATATTCCAAATATCGATACATACATACAAAAAATAAAACATATGAGATTGATTCCGTCCATAAATATTTTGGGCATTGTTGAATTGTGGGAAAATTTTAAATAATAAGGGTTAATTACAGAAACATCCCATGTGGTTAGGCCTTTTATCAATTACTCCCTATACTTTAAATTTTATCACTAATACCCTCTGTGGTCTGGACTAAAGTGAAATAGTGACTTTTTCCGTTAAAGTTAACAGAAAATGGGTAAAAATGTGAAATTACCCCTATTACATGCTAATAAGAACACCCTTATATGCTTAAATGTTTATTTAGACATATGTGGTATACTATTATATTATTTTGATATTATATTTGTTAGAGACCATTCTGTAGTCACTTTGAGGTACATTCATGAGAGCAAATTTATTTTTTATTTTATTTTTGATCTACCCTTGGACACACACACACACACCACACACAGTCTTGGCGATATTATTATTATTATTATTATTATTATTATTATTATTATTATTATTATTATCTACTCTTAGACACACACAATCTTGGTGATATGTTAGTTTTTTTTTTTTTTAATCTACTCTTGATCACACACACAGTGAAATCCAGTGTAGTGATGTACTAAGATTTAAAAAAAATTTATCCCCCATATTTTTTTTTTGTGTGTGTGTGTGTGTCAAATTCGCTCTCAGAAAGGTACCCCTAAGTGACCACATAATGGTCTTTAACAAAAAATATAATATCAAAATAATATAATAATCAATAATGTACCACGTATGCCTAAATAGACATTTAAGCATATAAGGGTGTTATTATTACCATGTAATATGAGTAATTTTGTACTTTTATCAATTTTCCGTTAACTTTAATGGAAAAAGTGACTGTTTCACTTTAGTCCAAACTACAAAGAGTATTAGTGATAAAATTTAAAGTACATGAGAGTATTTGATAAAAGGCCTAACCACAAAGAATGTTTCTGTAATTAACCCAAATAATAATTGGGGTATTGCAACTTGGTATCACAACTTGTTTTGGTGGTTACTAGTTGGCCATGGCCCATGAGTTAATTATTTCAACGGCACCTGTTGACTCATCATAAAGCCCATAAGCCTCTAATTTTAATTGTTCCCCAATACAATGGTTCCTGGCCATGACTTCAAAAAATTGGCATGAAATAATATTATGATAGTCATATTAAGGTTCTGTATTGTAATTAATTTTAACTAAAATTATGATAATCATATTTGGGGTCGTAATCATAGTTGGGGCCTCTTTCTTTTGCAGCACGTTATGATTTGTGTCTGCATAATCTCTCTTTAATCATACTAAAGAATTAAATTTGTATCCTAGCTTGTAAACGATGCCGCGTGTTAGAGAAATGTTGAAAAGTTAAGCAAAATTTGCGGATGTTGGTTTCTATTTTCATAATTGGTTTAAAGCTAGGAAACCTGAAAATGTGTTTGTTTGTCGTTTTTATTTTCATTATATGTAAAACATTTTATCAAAATGCAGAGAAAATTGAAAATATTAAACAAAAGAAAATGTTTCTAAAACCTTTTAAAAATGAAAATTGGATGTTGCAACATGTTCATACGATTAGTGAGATTCAGTGATCCAACCTCCTTAATTGCAAATTTACGTGTACGTATACATTTAACATTTTTCTGCTTTTATTAATTTATTTTTATGGAAAAGAGAATAAAAAGTTGGTTTTAGTTTTCAGAAAATAAAAAATACGAAAATCCAAATATGTCCACCCTTAATCCTCGGGGGTCCAGGAAAGACGAGCAATATGGCAATTGACAAAGCAAGTGATAGTGAAATCAACATAGATGGCATTATGGGCCGCTTATTTTGTTAGGCAAACCATCATATATGTATGTTTGCATATAGCATATATATATTTGTAGGATATATATGTATTAGATATTACCCGTGGCTGAAGTCACTACAGAAAAATTCAAATCATACATACGTCCGACCATTATCAACTACTTGTGGATGTAACGCTTTAAATTGCTATTAATTGTGCTTGCAATGAAAATAGAACATCTCACAATAGTGTAATAATTTGTACGAAAAATGTGTATGTGGTGCCTAAACCTCCAACAAATCTCACATACAAACAAGGGCATATCTGCCCTGGGCAGGCCTGAGCTATAGCCCAAGGTCAATTTTGGTGAATTTTTTTTTTATTCTATGCTTCCAGCCCAGCTCATTTCATAGCCAACTATTATACTATGCTTTAGCCCATTATTTTGAACACCCAAAGCTATCAGCCCACTGTTTTAAATACCCAAAGCCTTCAGCCACTAACCCATTTGGATAGCCCACTGTTTTAAACACCCAAACCCATCACCCACCAGGCCAATTTGATAGCCCATTGTTTAAGTTTATTGAATTTGAGACATTGTTGGTCATTTGCCTTGATTGAGTGTATTCATTTTAGCTCCTAATTGATCTTTTGATATTGTTACTGTCTTAATTTACGTGCTAATGTGTAAACGATAGTAATGGAAGATAATTAATTGACACATAAAGAAGAAGAAAAAAATTCCGTAGATACAGAAAACAGAAACAGAGGAAGTAAAATGAAAAGTGATATAAAACTAATCCTGCTCATAAATAGACCCAAAAGTAAAATAAAAAATAAAAAATAAAAAATTTTCGGAGACTGCTCTCGAACCCCCGCATATAGCTATGTCTAACCCACCCCTCCGAAAAATCCTAGATATGCCCTTGCATACAAAAACCACAAAACTTCCAGCTAAAAAAATCGAGAGTAGACCCGATCCACATGACGTTAGTGAAACAATTTCTATCCTTGGCATTTCATGACATCAAGTTTGGATTATGATGTTATAGAAACATTCAGCTTTAGAGAAACATTGAGTTTTCTCATATACACAAACAAACACCATAGAACTTCCAGTAAAAAAAAAAAGGTTAATTACAGAAACATTCCCTGTGGTTAGGCCTTTTATCAGTTACCCCCTGTACTTTAAACTGTATCACTGATACTCTTTGTGGTTTGGACTAAAGTGAAACAATCATTTCTTTCGTTAAAGTTAACAGAAAATGGGTAAAAAAACGAAATTACCCCTATTATTTGCTAATGAAAACATCCATATATGCTTAAATATTTATTTAGGCATATGTGATGCATTATTATATTATTTTGATATTATATTTGTTGCTAGAGACCATTCTGTGGTCACTTTGAAGTACCTTCGTAAGAGTGAATTTGACACACACAGAGCTTTGGTGAGATATATATATATATATATATTAGATCTTAGTACATCACTACACTGGATTTCACTATGTGTGGCCAATGGTAGATCAAAAAAAAAAAAGCTAATATAACCAAGATTGACTGTGTGTCCATGGGTCGATAAAAAAAATAAAATAATATATCACTAAGACTATGTGTGTTGTGTGTGTGTCCAATAGTAGATCAAAAATAAAAATAAACATTGACTCTCTCTAAGCTCATCTTCCTCTTCAATTACTCTTCCATCTACCCACATTGACTTACATTATAGTGTCAGAGAAGAGTGTGAATGTATTGAATACTTTGAAGCTTTTATTGAAGTAATTTCTTAGAGTCTCTTGCATTTATGATGAGTTCTTCTAGTTGGTATTATTCATTTATTCCTTACTCACCTTCTTTAATGTTTATACTTTTACATCTATAAGTTGCTAGATAATGTAGGTTGGGATCATAAACCCACCATGTGTGCTTTAATGTAGGATTTTCATGTCTTGTAGCATTTATAGAGTTCATGTGTGCAAGGTTTGATTTTCTAGGACTCCACTTACAATGTCAACCATTATAAGTTGTTAAATCTTTAGATTTCAAACCTAACCTCATATATTTCATTGAGACCTCTATCTAGCATGTCGGTTGACCACCACATGTTTGATAGTTTTCCTCAATAGAATTTTCTACCCTAGAATGTGCTACAAGCATGGAATATAATCGATATGTTGTTTGGTCCAAGATCGGGGAATGCCCCCCAACCTCGATTTCTCCTTTTAGAAAACCCCAAATCTCTAATTAAAACTTGTCTTTGATTAAAGCTCACCTCTCACTTTAAATTCTCATTGTAGTTCAAATAGTAGTGATTTGAGAACCACCTATAGTTGAAAAGACTTAGTTCTATTTCTTAGCATGTTAATTTTTAATCGCATTGTAATTGCTTGTTAAGCGTCTATAAGCATCGTTTCAATCCAATCCCTGTAGACTCGACACCCTACTTTCAAATATTATATTTTTAATAAGGTTAACAAGAAATTGATTTTGACATAATCAGGTTATAGTCAAGAAGAGTATCCTCCACATTAAGAGAAACAATAATTGAGGTTTTCAAGAGTATAATACTTCAATTCGATCAAGAAGAGTATCAAAAGTAATTTTCTAATTTTTTAAACCCTAGAGATGATGGTGGGTGTATATAGTAATAAGACATGTTGAAACTTTTAAAGTTAGGGTCATTTTTGAGATAAATGGTGAGTGTAGAGAGTAATTTGTTTAAATTGAAATTAAAATGGTTGTGTGGACACGCAGAATTCCACCTCTTGTTTTGATTGAGATTGTTTTGAAGAGCAAATGAAAAAGTCTGTTGAAAACAGATACAGAGTCGCCACTTGGTCTTTAAAGGATAAAGGGCACCGGCCCTTCATAACCAAAGAACTTGGCTCGGGGTTTTGGTACGAGAGAGGAATGAGCCTTTGTCACGACTAAAACACCATAAACTCGCCCTGTCTTTCGACAGGCCTCAATTAGCATCCGAATAATCATCTTATACTATGTATGGTTCGATAATTAATACTATGATAGTATATTACATCACACAAGAATTTTGGAATGGAAGATCCAAAGATAAGATATCATTCATAAGATCTTAGCCAAATATCCTACAATGCAAAAGTGAAAGATCACACAAATAAACCTAGGAAAAATTGTCTACTCACATATCAAGTAATCAAGTTTTCCTAATCTAAAGTGGACATGAATTGTTCTTGAAATAAATAAACAAGTAAATCGAAATATGCTTAGCAAGCTAGAATGATGCATGTTAATCTTTGAGAAAAGAAGATCTCTCAATCTCCGGGACGGATGAGAAAGGATGATCAGATCGAGGGGAAGTATGGACGTGTGATCAAGTTCAATCCTTCTAATCTTCTTATATTGGGAGTCATAAAAACCCCAAATCTTGCATGGATGCAATGTATGATCCTAAAAATGTGGTGATTTGTGTACATGGACTTTCAAAAGTGACTTAGAAATCTACAATATGAATGAATGCATGGAGGAAATCATCATGGGATATGTACAAATATAGTATGGACCAATTCCTAAGATATGAACTAATTTGAAGTGCATATAAGCATCAAATCAAAGAATGAAAGTAAAAGTGTGCTTGCTGTGAATAGTGGACAGAATAGTGACTTGATCTTGTGGAAATTGAAAAGTAGGGTTATGAATGTTTTCAATGCATGATTTTTTATTTATTATTGAAATCATCCTTATTGTGTCTAGAACACAAATCAAAAAGCAAATCCTCAATAACTATTACAGATTGTGAGAAATCATATAAACAATAGAGGTTACTCAGAAACAGAGTCCGTACTGTCAACTGAAATGTTAAAAAATCTTAGAAAATGAAAACAAAAGATCTAGAGACCCATATTATACAGAAAGTTTCCTAAGACTCTGAAGTTACAGGAAAAAAATGAGTTGGGACTACTCATTTTGGAAAACTTTTCTGTAAAACAAGTTGAAAGTCAACCTAGCTGTTGTGATAGCAAAAACAGAATATCTGGAGAGAATGTTTGGGTCCAAATGGACCACTTTCGAGTATTTCCAAGTCAACCCAAAAATCATGGGTATTATCTAATGAGTTAATAAGACTTTACAAGTGGTCTCATGTTAATACTTTGAGTATTGAGTCCTAGAAAAATCTTTGAACTCAGATTGTTCACTGTTTTAAAGATTTTGGGAAGAACTAGGGTTTTATTCTTTGAAATCAAAATGAGGGGTTTAAGAGGGGTTTTGAAATAGAGGTTTTAAAAATATATTTTAAGCACTTAAATGGAGATTATGACCACGTGAAATATCAACATTTGAACCCATATCAAGAACCTCCAAGATTGTTGGAGTTATTGTTTTCATTTTTGAAGACAACTTCAAGAATACATAGGAATGTATTGAAGTTGAAATCATCTATCTATCAAGCATGTTTTTGAGGTCAAGAGCTACTATCCATAAGGATTCACTCACCTCAAACTTCATGTCATCATCTAGATGATGATAGACTAGTAAGTAAATAAAGAAAATAAAAAAGAAATGAGATTAAGGAGGGGTAAGCATAATATGTAAACAAGCAAGTAAGTACTCAATAGATGATATTCATGATGATTTTGGACTTGTAGCTTGGTATTTCACTCATATATGGTGACTTTAGACATGGAAGAAGCTTCCTATCTCACAAATGCTCACTAAAATGGTGGTTGGGTGTATTGAATGTGAAGTAAATGGGAGTAATGAAGTAGAAAATAAAGTTTAGAACTCACTTTTTAGTTGAAAATCAAAGGAAAAATCTCACTTTCACTCTCATATCCTTATCTTCTACAACTTTTCTCTCTATAACTTCTCTAAGCTTTGTATTTTGCCCTCTTAAATGAGAAGTCAAGGGGGGTTTATATAGGCCAATTTGGGGTGGTTTTGGGATTTAAAGAGTGCTCACGATGGCTCTAAATGTCTGTGAATAAGGAACTACGTCGTTTTGATTTCTAATTAATCAAAATGGACCCCCAAAATAATTTACAAAATGGACTGTTCTGGGGGAGAGTGCCGCGACGGCACTGGGCCTATGCTGCAGCAACAGTAGGCCAGTACCGAGGCGGCACTGCTCCTCCTTCGTCCAGATAATGCTGTTTAGGCCTCCAGAGATTTCGATATTCGTGAAAAGGCCCTATTTCGTCCGAAATTCAGAGAAAATGCGTATGAACTCCAAACTGAGGTTGTGATATACCGTTGGAAAGGTAATGGAGTCTACTTTACATAAAAAAATAGTTTGGAGATAGGTTACTTTAAAATGTTTTGCGGTATTCGCGATACAAGCCGATTTGATCGCCTTTTTCACCTTCAGAAATTCATAATAAATTCGTTTTAAATCCAGCAATTATGTGCGATATACCGTTGGAAAGCTATTGACCTCTAGTATTCATGAAAAATGTTTGAAAAATGATACGGTGCTCTGGTTTCAAAGTCAACTTTTAGGTCAAATCGGTCAAACCTGGGTTTCCGGGGAAGTTTCGGGAACCTCCGGGAGCTCCCTGGAGCTGACGTTTTCGTTCGATTTTCTTTTAAAACTCATTTTAGTACTTTCTAGAATCCTGGTCTGATTCCCTTGGGATACGTAGGCAGCTCACGAAGAGCACGACCAGCACCAACCTCAGCGTTCTTGTTTTCATCATTGCATCTTTTGCAACTCTTTGATCCTAAATCTATAGCCTCCAAAAAGACTTGTCTCTTCAAAGCTTTGGCACTTGCTTGCGACATGCGTTGCCTCGCAAGTTCATGCCAAAGAGGGGCAAACTGTAGATACCCCATTTTGTCGACTATCAGATTTAGGAGACCCATAGCTTGGTAGTTCACAATGATCGAAAAGACTCATAAAGGACTCTTGGAAGTTAGTTCTATCTCTCAAAATTCTCAAAATGACCAAAATACCCCTGAAAGCCCGAACGCTCCCAGATTCGGACCAAATGTTCTGGAAACGCGCTACGTCGTAAGAAAAATAATAAAATGAGTTTTAAAGCAAGACCAGATGAAATCGTCGGCTCCCAGAGACCCACCAAAGTCCCAGAAAGTCCCCGTTGACCGGTTTGACCAAGGTTTGACCGAAATCATCCAAATTCGCCGAAAAGTTTCGGAATCATTCTAGATCATGTGGAAAGTATTAAAATGAGTTTTAAAAGAAAATCGAATGGAAACGTCCGCTCCTGGGAGCTCCTAGAGGTCTCTAGAACTTCTCGGGAATCCCAAGTTTGACCAGTTTGACCAAAAATTGACTTTGAAATTGGAGCACAGTATCATTTTTCAAACATTTTTCATGGATACTAGAGTTCAATAGCTTTCTGACGGTATATCGCACATAATTTTTGGATTTCAAACGAATTTATTATGAATTTTCGAAGGTGAAAAAAGCGATCAAATCGGCTTTTATCGCGAATACCGCAAAACTTTTCAAAGTGACCTATCTCGGAACTATTTTTTATGTAAATTAAACTCCATTACCTTTCCAAAGGTATATCACAACCTCAGTTTGGAGTTCTTGTGCATTTTCTATGAATTTTGGACGAAATAGGGCCTATTCGTGAATACCGGAACCTTTGGGCGCCTAAACAACATTATCTAGACGAAGGAGGAGCGGTGCCGCCACGGCACTGCCCACTGCCACCGCGGCACAGGCCCAGTGCCGCCGTGGCACTCTCCCCCAGAACAGTCCATTTTTGTAATTTTGATTGGGGGTCCAAATTGATTAATTAAAAACCAAAACGACGTAGTTCCACTACAACCAAAAACCCTTATTATGACTTCAAAAAAGAGTCATAAAAAGAGTCATAAATGTATATTTATGACTTTTTTAAGCCTTTAAAATAAGTCATAACATTACAGTCATAAAAAAGTTCGAGTTTGTTAAAAAAAAGTCATAAATAACTATTACTTTACAACAGTTCTAAAAGAAAGACATAAAAAATGAATTCTTTCAAATTATTTATGATTATTTTTTAATTGATACAGTCATAAATAATATTTAAAAAAGTTATAATAACCTTTAAAACAGTCATAAATAATCTTCAAAAAAGTCATAAATAACCTTTAAAACAGTCATAAATAATTTTCAAAAAAGTCATAAATAACATTTAAAACAGTCATAAATAATCTTCAAAAAAGTCATAAATAACCTTTTAAATAGTCATAAATAATCTTTAAAAAAGTCATAATAACCTTTAAATAGTCATAAATAATGTTCAAAACAATCATAAAAAACTTTTTAAAAGTCGTAAAAAATCTTTAAAAAAAATCATAAATAACCTTTTAAAAAATCATAAATAATCACGCTATTTATGACTTTACTAGAACTATTGCTAATTTATGATTGTTTTTTATGAAACAGTCACATGTAATATAAAACACATTTTAAAAAAAATTTGATGATAATCCAATAATCAAGAATTACACAATTCACATACATCAAAACATGTTACACAATTCAAAATATATATACATATACAAATCAGCTCAAGAACCATATTCAAATATCATCTTCCTTTCAACCAAAATTTTTCATTCATCAATCTAATAATTAGTTATGTACAAGAAAATGTAACAGTAACCGCTAAGTATGTATTAAACCAACAAACCAATAATGTATATGTAACATTGTTAAGAAAAAACCAGATTGATGTCGATTCAAACTCTTCAATCACCGCTAGTACATCAATTTATTTCCAATATTTGTTCCATGTAGTCTAACTGCGTAACACTGAAATAAAAATGAAAATCAATGTATTAGATTCTATATAACAAGTACATAATTTTCTTAAATTGTAAAAATATAGATTACCTGGAAAAAAGAAAAAAATGTTGAAATTTTCAATACTTAAATGTATTCTTGAATGAACTCAATGAACTCAAGTTGAAGTGCATTTAGCTCGTGGCTTTCATATTTCACTTTTTCAGACAACTCTTTCATCTGAAAAAGTTTAGAAAAAAATGAGATGTTACGGACCACCCCCCACCAACAACAACAAACACCTCCAACACATGAAAAAAAATTCCACAATAAATGAATCAAAGTAAAACAACAAGAAGAGAAAAATTGCCGACACGTTTACAAAGAATACTACTCCGTATGATAATACCTTTATCTTGATAGATTTGGATGGATCCTCCATTACTACTCTCATGAAAAGTAACATATAGAATTCACATTCATAATTTCCTGGTTGCTTTGGTCCCTATGAATAAATGTATAAAAAATATTAGCCAAAAAATAAATTACTGTAATCACAAGTCGTGTAAAACTAACTTATCTTGGAATGAATGTTGACCTAGAATTTCTAAAAATTTCGACAGAGTCTCTTCTATAAATAGAATCTCCCAAAAATTTCAAGCAATGAAAACATACCCAGCAATAATTGAATAATCGTGACATACATTATATTACTATATTAACCATAACATACTAAGTATAATTTAAACAAGTATTATTATATCTACCATGTTTTTATCAATAAGTCTACACACACATTGTAAAACACAACACTTCTCACAATAAGGGTATCTCAGCAAAAATAAACTTGTGGGCTCCACACAAGTTATTGCAAAACAGTCCCTGCATCAAATAAGTCTACACAATCCCCAAATGTGGCCTCCCTCCCCTTTCACGTTAGAAATTGGGTGCCCTAACTCAATTGAGGAAGAGCAGTGAGCAGAGATCTACCACCACGAGCCGCCGAAGACAACCACGAGCCGCCGAAGATGAAGACCAGACGAAGACCACTACCAGGGTATCTCGGGTTATATATATATATATATATATCTCTCTCTCTGTTTCTCTCTCTATCTCTATCTATCTATTTGTACGTATATATATATATCTACATACATATATATCGACATGTATATAAACTATGTCTAGAATTTTTTGGTACCTATATCACTACCTCGTTCATCACCCTCCGTATTAAATCAGAGGCCTTTATTATTTTTTTATTTTTTTGCTTAGACGTAAAAATAAAAGGCTAGATACTCTGATTTGTGTATGGATTGTTTTGCTGATAGATGTAAAAATCTCATTAATGATTTTGTTTTGCTGAAAGTTTCTTGATTTTTGATTTGGTTGTGTAATTTGGGGATATATATGCAAAGCGGGGGTATTTGTAAAATACAACCGCGCTAAAAGGAAGAATTGTATTAGTTTTTATCACAACTTCCCGTGTTATCTGCAATTTGCATTGCAAGACTAATTTCTATACACTATGATTAATCTATGATAAGTTGTATTGTTTTAGCTGTTGTTTGTGCAGATTACTGCTGTGTGGACTAAACAGATGAACATCAGAATAAATGGAATGCTGGAATGAAAACAAAAGAAGCCAAAGCTGAAAAGTGGAGTTCGATCGCTCTAAGAAGGTTCGATCGATCGAGAGTTCGATCGCTCAAAGAGAGTTGAAGCGATTGAGTCTTAAGGGTTCGATCGATCGAAACCAGTTCGATCGATCGAACGGGGTATTTCCAGTAACATTTGCGTGCGCAGCAGATGCGGGTTTTAACCCTAGTTTCTTAGGTTTTCTTATATATAGGAGTATTGTACACGTCCATAAGGACGCCCACTTTACATTTTTACAGTTTTAGAGAGAGAGATAGAGAGTTTGCTTGTGTTTTTTGTAGGTTTTCATTGAGTTTGCATTGTGAACCGGATTTTTCTAAGTTTCATACAAGTATTCTTCATTCCAGGTTATCTATATACTGCTCACTTATATTCTGCACGTGTTAGTCGTAGTTTACTCGAACATCTCGTGATATTACATGCTAAATAGTTGTAAAACCATAGTTTTCGGATTTTTCATGAAAAACTCACAACCAAACAAGGTGTTAATGTTTTCTTACGTTAAAAATCAATCTTTGACACTCCAGACGATGTCTGAGTAGTCCCAGGTTGGGAGAACACGATGAAATAGTGATCTCCAGCCTCTGTCATGCAGCAGAATAATCGCTGTGTTCGATCGATCGAAGTTAGTTCGATCGATCGAACCAGAGACAGTCAAGCGATCGAAGTCAGTTCGATCGATTGAGGGATGAAGGTCTTCGATCGATCGAAAGCGCGTCGATCGATCGAACTCCCTGATTCTTGAGGATGTTCCCTGCAGTATTCCAGGACCTTTTGTTTTAAGATTTGTTATCATTCTGTCCCAAATAAATGCTCAGTTTGTCAAAACAGTTTTAAAATTAAGGCCCTAAGGCATTTTCTTTCAATAAATTTTGCAAACCATCTTCAATGCTAACACCATTGAGGATGCGAGTCTTAACTATTGGATTAAACCGCTTTTACGTATTTGAACTTAACTGTGATGATATGGTCCCGGTCATGAAAGGGCCATAGAATCTCCATCTTTAGAGGAATGCGGAAAACTGTGGGTAATGTACTCCTTTGTGCTTCAAGGCAAATGCATGGTAGATAGCTAGATTACTGTGGATTCGTGTAATCCCAACACTTTCTTTTAAAAAGTTAAACATCCTACTTTAGAGTACTGTTTTAATTAGCTAGTTAGATTGTTCAGTTAATTTTAATTATCTTCAGTAGTAATCCTAGTTTGTGGAACTTTGTGTTCCGCACCATCGTTCAAACTTAGTCATTTTATTTTACTTTCTTTTAGAGGATAGTCTAATTCAATAGATCAACACCTTCCCTGTGGGATCGACCTGGTCTTACCAGATATTACTTGCGCGTCTACCTACACTTGGGTATTGCACAAGAGCGCACAAGATTTTTCGCGTGTCAAGTTTTTGGCGCCGTTGCCGGGGAAGGCGACAATCAATTCCTTAGATTACCTCAGTCTCTCTTCATCTCTTTCTATTTTTATTTTCTCTTCTTTTCAGTTCTTCTGGGTAAGTTCTCACCCTAGGGATCCCCCCCAGTTCATGTCCGAGAATTCTATTGAAGGAATTTTTGGAAATCCATTCTACCGCTCTGACTCTGATAGTTCCATCAACCCGATAGTTACTCCAACTGTATCAATGGATGATCATCAGAGTGAAAATGGTGACAATAATTTGGTGCCAATTGATGAGGCACTCCGTCCTCTTTGCGATCTTATGCAACTAGAACATGCACCTACACCCTCTTGCATTCAAATCCCACCACATAATGGCGAATTTCAGTTTCGCAATGGGATGATTCAACTGCTTCCCACTTTTCATGGGATGGAAAGCGAGAAGGCGTACTTACATGTCACCGATTTCGAGGATGTTTGCAAAACATTCTCGCAAAATTGTCCTAGGGAGGTGACGCATCTAATGCTATTCCCCTTCACTTTGAAAGATAAAGCGAAGGCGTGGCTCCACTCCCTAAAACCGAATTCAATTTTCACCTGGCATGCAATGAGCACCGCGTTTCTGAAGAAATTCTACCCTACTCGCATGACCACAGACCTTCAGCGTCAAATCAATTCCTATAAACAAAAGAGCAATGAAACCTTCACACAAGCGTGGGAGCGTTTCAAAGATTTGCTTCTCTCATGCCCACACCATGGGTTTGAGAAATGGCGAACTATCAGCTTCTTTTATCGGGGATTGAATGGTGAAACAAAGAAGTTGGTGGAAACAATGAGCTCTGGACCATTTCTGCGTAAAAACACTGAAGAGGCCGAAGCCCATTTCGAATGGTTAGCTGAATACGCTCATGAATGGTCAAATTCTGACAATATCTCACGCTCACAGATATCCTGTGTAGAGGAGAAAAGCCTATACCAGCTCACCAATGAAGACCACCTCATGACTAAGTATGCAGAGCTAGCAAAGAAGGTAGAGGAGTTAAGCATGAAAGGAGAGAGCTCTAGGCAAGTCATGCCTGAAGAACCATGTGGCACATGCAACATGTTGGGACATACAACTCAATATTGTCCTAATGTGCCATATTTTCAAGAGCAAGCCCCTATAGAGATGAATGCCATGCAAGGTTTTCGAGGGGCGGGGAATTCCAACAATAACTTTCAAAGTAACAATAGATGGAATCACCCCGGTTTTGATTGGAGAAATAATGCGGGGACCCAAAATCAATATCAACAGCAGCCCTACAACAACAATCAATATCAAGGGCAAAACAATAGGCCAGCCCAGCATTACAATCAAAACAGAACCAATAATTACCATCAAGCTCAACCCTCCAATGCACCACAAACCAATACCTATGTGCCACCGCACAAGAAGGTACAAGAAGAGGAGCCACTTGCTAATGCCAATCTAACTCAGCAACTCATCCAAATGATGAGTAGAATGTCTGCTACATTAGAGAGGATAGATGCACGGCAAGAAGTCTCAGGAGGAACATTCCCTGCCCAACCACTTCAGAACCCCAAAGGACATAACAATGGTCCTAACAATCAAGAACATGCTAAAGCTGTGACTACACTGAGAAGTGGAAAAATCATAGAGAAAAGCATGCCTCTGTCCACTCCCGAAGTGTACAAAGAGGAGGAAGTGGTGGATGAAGAAGTTGAGTTACCATCTACTCGAGAGGAGGAGCCGTCTACTAATGACGAACCAATAAAGGCAGACATTGAAGCTCCTAGAGTAGAAGAAGAAGTTGAGCGAAGGCCTGGAAAGGAATCTGTTAAGGAGGAACCACCAAAATGCCCCTTTCCTGTACCTTATCCTCAACGGTTGAAGAAACCCAAGAATGAGACAAAGAATCAGGAGTTTCTGGAATTGTTTAAGCAAGTTAAGATTAACCTTCCACTCCTAGATGCTATCAAGCAAGTGCCGGCCTATGCTAAGTATCTCAAAGATCTATGCACGGTCAAGAGGAGGCAAAGCGTGAAGAAACATGCTTATGTCGCGTGCCAAGCAAGAGCGATCATTCAAAATGAGTTGCCTCCAAAACTCAAAGATCCCGGTACACCTACTGTCTCATGCCGAATTGGGAATCAAAAGATAGATAACGCACTCCTCGATTTAGGAGCAAGCGTGAACCTGCTGCCATATTCAGTCTATAAACAGCTAGGGTTGGGTGAACTTAAACCCACCCGAGTCGCGTTGCAATTGGCAGACAGATCTGTGAAGTACCCTAGAGGGGTATTAGAGGACGTCCTGGTCCAAATAGACTCTTTTGTCTTTCCGGTTGATTTTGTGATATTGGATACCGAACCTGTGGCTAATCCTGGTGCACATATCCCGGTTATCTTTGGACGGCCGTTCCTCAACACCATTGATGCCACAATCAAGATTAGAAGTGGTATCATGACTATCGTATTCGGAAACATGACGTTGAATGTCAAGATCTTTTCTAATCCCCGACATGAGGAATACGATGATGAGGAAGAAATCCATTATATAGACACGGTCATTGAAGATGAAGTTGACTTGGTCGACTATAAAGATCCTTTGGAAGTTGTGATGACTCAATTTGGCGATATCTATCAGCCTGCAGAGTCAACTCCATTGGATGCTAACCTAAACCAGATGTGTCTTATGATGGATACGATAGAGGAGGATAGAGCCGATTGCATGTGGGTAATGCCATATGAACAACTGCCTCCTAAAACCAAGTTGGTAATGCCCTCTAGTTTCCAGTTCCCAGAGTTAGAATTGAAGGAGCTCCCCAAAGAGCTAAAATATGCATTCCTGGGGGCTGGAGGAACTTATCCTGTGATCATTTCTTCTGCGTTAACTCATGAACAGGAAGGTAAGCTAGTGGAAGTGTTGACCAAGCATAAAGATGCTATGGGATGGACAATTGCTGACCTTAAAGGAATAAGCCCATCCATATGCACGCATAAGATATATCTGGAGGAAGACGCTAAACCCTCAAGGCAGATGCAAAGGCGTCTGAATCCCAACATGCAAGAAGTAGTTAAAAAGGAAGTGCTTAAGCTACTTGATGTTGGGATGATATATCCGATATCTGATAGTCCTTGGGTTAGTCCTACCCAAGTAGTTCCAAAGAAAGCAGGCATAACGGTTATCCCGAATAAAGAGGGTGAATTAGTACCGACACGTGTCCCCACTGGATGGAGGATGTGTATTGACTACAGGAAGTTAAATACTGTGACCCGAAAGGACCATTTTCCTTTGCCATTCATGGATCAAATGCTAGAACGTGTGGCGGGTCACAAGTATTACTGGTTTTTGGATGGATACAGTGGATATAATCAAATTGAGATTGCTCCTGAAGATCAGGAGAAAACCACATTCACGTGTCCATTCGGTACTTTTGCCTACCGACGAATGCCGTTTGGCCTATGCAATGCACCGGCTACCTTTCAGCGGTGCATGCTGAGTATCTTTAGTGACATGGTCGAAAACATCCTTGAAGTCTTCATGGATGATTTTTCAGTGTTCAGCCATAGCTTCGAAGATTGCCTCAGCAATCTCGAGCAGGTTTTAATGAGGTGTGAGGACAAACACCTAGTCTTGAATTGGGAGAAGTGTCATTTCATGGTGACCAAGGGAATAGTCCTCGGCCACATAATATCCGATGAAGGAATCCAAGTGGATAAGGCTAAGATCGACATAATCTCAAATCTACCTATCCCCCGTACAGTGCGAGACATTCGTTCATTCTTGGGGCACGCAGGTTTTTATCGTCGATTTATCCAGAATTTCAGCGCAATCTCTCGACCTCTTTGTCAACTTCTTGTCAAAGACGCACCTTTCGAGTGGTCGGAGAGTTGCCAAAAGTCCTTTGAGGATCTAAAAGATCTCCTCACCTCCGCACCTATAATACAGGCACCCGACTGGAGTTTGCCTTTCGAATTAATGTGCGATGCTAGTGATTACGCCATTGGCGCAGTCCTAGGCCAGAGGAAGGACAATAAGCCATATGTGATATACTATGCCAGCTGAACCTTAAATGAAGCTCAAATGAATTACACTACTACTGAAAAGGAGCTGCTGGCCGTAGTATTCGCTCTGGACAAGTTTAGGTCTTACCTGATAGGGTCACCAATCGTCTGTTTTACAGATCATTCGGCCCTCAAGTATCTTTTGTCAAAGAAAGACGCTAAACAATGGCTTATTCGCTGGATACTTTTACTCCAAGAGTTCGATCTAACAATCAAGGATAAGAAAGGAGTAGAGAATGTGGTTGCGGATCATTTGTCTCGGTTAACTTTTGTTGACAATACTGAATCCCAATCCATTAAGGACGAGTTCCCAGACGAACAGCTACTGGCAGTAAGTAGTCTGCCTTGGTATGCTGATATTGTAAACTACCTCGTTACGGGAGAAACACCAACTCATTGGTCGAACCAAGATAGGAAACGGTTCCTCTCGTTCGCACGCCATTTCTTCTTTGATGACCCATACCTTTTCAAGTACTGTGCTGATCAGGTCATCAGGCGTTGCGTCCCCAACGAGGATATAACCGTAATATTAGCGTCATGCCATTCTGAGGCATGCGGTGGCCACTTCGCGTCACAGAAGACCTCACAAAAAGTCTTACAAAGCGGTTTTTACTGGCCCACAGTCTTCAAAGATGCTTATTCCTTTTGCAAGACATGCCAACGCTGTCAAAAGCTTGGAACCATTTCTAAAAGGAATTCTATGCCTTTAACCCCGATCATCACAATTGAGATATTCGATTGTTGGGGCATAGATTTTATTGGCCCATTTCCCAAGTCGAATAACTGTGAATACATACTCCTTGCTGTCGAGTATGTATCCAAATGGGTAGAAGCGATACCAACGAGACGAAATGACCACAGAACGGTCATGTCATTTCTAAGAGAGCATATTTTGTCTCGTTTTGGTATTCCAAGAGCTTTACTAAGTGACCAAGGCAAGCATTTCTGCAATAGGCCTTTGGAGTCACTTCTCAAGAAATACGGGGTCCATCATAAAATCGCTCTTGCCTATCATCCACAGTCAAATGGGCAAGCAGAATTGGCTAACCGAGAAATCAAGCATATTCTCGAGAAGACGGTTAGTTCCAATAGAAAAGACTGGGCATACAAATTGACTGACGCGTTATGGGCATACCGTACTGCCTATAAGACGAATCTTGGTATGTCCCCGTATAGACTGGTTTACGGGAAAGCTTGCCACCTTCCTGTTGAAATTGAACATAAAGCTTATTGGGCAACACGCTCTTTGAACTTTGATATTCAAGAGGGAGGTCAGCTACGCAAGCTCCAACTTGCAGAGCTAGAAGAAATACGACGAGATGCGTATGACTCTGCAAAGTTGCATAAGGAAAAGTTGAAGGCTCGCCATGATCGTACGATTTGTCGTAAAACATTTGAGCCGGGGCAGAAAGTCTTGCTGTCTCTCGCCTCCACCTTTTCCCAGGCAAACTCCGTTCCCGTTGGACAGGCCCGTTCATCGTAAAAACTATTTTTCCACATGGGGCGGTTGAGATTGTCAATCCAAAGAACGATGAGTGTTTCAAGGTCAATGGTCAAAGATTGAAACCGTTCTTGGAGAACTTCCACTCTGAAGTTGAGCACATCCAGCTGGATGAGCCCAGCTATTCTCATACTTAAAAAAATCCAAAGTGGAGTTCCAAATTGTTGTTGTATTTCTTTTCTTTCCCTGCATTTTTATTCTCTCTTTTGTTTTTAACTTTTTACTATTCTTTCGTGTTTGTGATTTAGTTCTAATCCATTATTCCTTAAACCACTCTGTTGCAGGTGCGTAGATGCGAGGGGATGATGTTCATTCTGTCGGTTCTTGGGCTGATTCAGAATGTCGCTGTGGCACCTGGACTGAGGGTGAACTCATACCCTGCCCCTTGCTTCATCAAGATCCTGAAGCTCATTCTCTCATTGATGCTGCTCAAGGGTACATTCCATATCCACCAGCCCTCCTGGACATCAATCCATACGAAAATATGGGATTTCAGGATGACGAAGGTGTGGATGAGGAAGAAGACCTATACATGGGACGAATGGTGGATGACGCACTCATGGCGCAGTGGGAAAATGATGATATGTGGGAGCCATGGGAGGATCATGACCTTCAGGATGTCGTCCCAGAACGCCACAATGCCGTCTTTGTTTTTGTGGATGACTTCCTTGTTCCTGAGTTGGTCCCATACCGCTATGTGCACCTGAGCTACTTGCTATTCAGGCTCCAATGCCCCTTACCAGCCAGTGCATTTTGGGAACCTATACCAATAGTGAGGTTGGAATTTGTCACATTTCTTTGTATTTTTGTTTCTATTCTTTGTTTTTCTTTTTGTGTTAATTCGTGTTTCTTGTGTTCTGTTATTTTGATTTCAGTTTATTGTCTTTTGTCCAGGATTGTCACTATGTTCCTAAATGGCATTCCGGTATTCCTTCCACATCAACTGATTCATGGTCTTGGGCCCTACATAAGGCCCCCACACACTCCGCCGCGAGAGGAGAGTCCGTTGCGAAATCACACTCCGTTATCCTTGTCTCCGTCCGGATCACCTCTTGCATGGGCTTTCAATTCTTTGGAGATGCCAGACTTGTTTGATGATGTCCTTGCTGCTTTTCGGTTGTTCTGGGAATGGGAATCATCGAGTTTGGACTTCACTTCGGAAGATTCGGCGGGTTATGAAGAGATTATGGAAGAGGAAATCTTTATACTCGAAGATTAGTGCTATATTTCAGTTGTTTCTGTTCATTTTCATCTTTTGTTTATCAACTGGAGTGTAATCCTTGACAAAATGTTATTGGTTGTAGTTTTTGTTTTATTTTTGGTTTTCTTTAGTTAAATAAGGTTTTAACCACAGTTGGGGATGATAATGTTGCAATTTGGATGCAATTATAAAGTTTTATTTTTATATAAATTGCAATTTTCTATTCTGAGGATGAATTTCTGTCATACATGCTTGTACTTCAACTGTTTTTTTCAGTCTCTCTGCATGTCCAGATTTCTTTCTGTTAGTTGGGGGTGATGTGGTTCATGCCCCAATAGAATTCTGGAATTTTTGTGTTCGATCGATCGAACCCAGTTCGATCGATCGAAACCTGGATGTTCAAGCGCTTGTAGTTTATGTTCAATCGATTGAGGGATTTGTGTTCGATCGATCGAACATAGTTCGATCGATCGAACGAAGCATTTAAACGAGGCGTCTTCAGGACACCTCTTCATTTCCCTCACTCTCACTCTCAATCGCTCGAGCACAGAGGAAGGGGCGACTCGGCAATTTTCGTACCCTTGCATTCAATAAGACGCTCTGATCACTCCTCTGATCACCCTCATCGTCATATCATCATCCCCTCCATCTCCACTGCGAGTTCTACACCGAGGTAGGCCCCACTTGTTTGTGTCTTTCTCTTCCTTAATGTTTGTGTTAGAAAAATCCCAAGGGGGTGTCCCCTTGGTCTTAGGATCTTCTTTTGTTCGTATAACTTTTGTGTTCTTTTCGTTTCTGCGATCGCTGTGTTCGATCGCTTGAACTGGTTTCGAGCGATCGAAGGGGAGATGTTCGATCGATCGAACAATGTTCAAGCGATCGAGGTCTACTCCAGTTCAATCGATCGAACCCAGTTCAATCGATCGAACTCAAGCAGTGGCAGTTTTGTTTCTTCTTCTCCCTGTTCTTATCTGTGTCTTGTGTGGTCTTATTTTCAGGACTGCCAGATGAATCCAGTGACGGGCTACCATAAGTCTAAGCCCCTCAGCCGTATTATACCAGATCCGGTACCCGCACACGGGTTCCGAAATGACGAGGACAGGCTATGGTACGAGAGGTATTTTCAGACACGGATGGTGATGGTCGAGCGCCCTATTGAGCACATCTGGACAGAGAGCCCATGGTTCCTTACACGGATCCGCTCTATGCCTCACTGGTTCCATCTCCTGTCGTTGGCCAAGAGTGTCAATCTATCCTGGATTCGAGGTGCGTGTGCGACTATGATCAGCGACTCGTATGCACCATTCACCTACCATGCCTTCTTCCGGAGTCGCCCGTTCATCATCAGTCCCGCCACCGTTTCAGCCGCGTTGGGGGTACCAGAGGTACCTGATTATGTTTTCCCCCACCGGCCTGATGCACCAGTGACCCCACCATCCATTATTATCCGTGAGCTCACTGGAGGTGTCGTTCCGTCTTGGGATGGCGATGCTTTGATTGAGGACCACTTTCTCACTAATGGCTACCATATGATCCACTTGGTTCTCAGCAACTGCCTCCTAGTGACGTCCTATCGAGAGAAGATCGCGGCTTGGTATGCGCGAGTCTTATATGCAGTGGGGACGGGACAGCCAGTTTGTATACCACGCCTATATATTGATTTTATGGTCCACCCCACCCGTTATATCTCGTCTAAGAAGCACCTGAAGGGTGCTTGGGCGATTCAGAGGGTCATGGCTGATGCCGGGTTCCTCGAGCTCGCTGGAGATGATGTCCGCCCTTCTCCCCGCAGATTTAGCGAGGCGGCTGCTCGCCGCTCCGACGCCCAGAAGAGGAAGCGAAAGGGGAAAGGGAAAGCGAGGGTGAGGGGGAGGAAGAAGAGGCGTGGTGGGACAGACACGGAGGCGGGAGCTTCAGGGACACCCACCGAGGTGGAGGAGCTTGATTCGGATGATGATGAGGATGATCCAGTTGCTGCGGTTCAGCAGTTTGAGCTGCGACAGCGGTCGCAGACTCAGGCCCAGGGAGAGTCTTCTTCTTCTGTGCCTTTCCCGACGGTTCACGAGCTACTATTGGAGGAGAGAGAGGCCAGGATTAGACTCGAGGGCCGGATAGACCATCTCCAGACTTTACTGGAGTCCATTTTGATTCAGATTGGGGGTGAGTCGACTGTTCATTCTACTCCGCATCCATCGATGGCCCCGTCTGCACCACCTACCACTGATCCATCATCTGCTGCTGCCCCAGATTCTGAGGCTGCTGATCCTTTTTCCACCGCTGCTTCCGAGCCATCTGCTGCCGCCCCTGCTACTACCATATTGCCGCCTGCTCCCATCGACATCCCTTCTGATATAGCTGATGATGCGCCGTCCGGGGTCGATTAGTCTTAGTTGGGGAGGTGGTGTTTATGTATTTTTGGTTAGTTAGTGTACTGATTTTTGTTATATTTTTGGTTGGTTGGCTATATGTTGGTAGTTTTGGTTGGATTATTTGGTTGGATGGTTTTGTATAGACATTATGTATCACTGCTTTTATTTTATTCTGTTCATATTCCAGTGGTTTAGTTTGTGTGGATCATGATTTTTATTGTATTACTTTTATCTATTGATCCTGTTTGTTTTGGAGATTGTGTTCTACTTTTCTATGCTAGGTTGCTTGCTTGAGATCATCAATTTGCTCCATACAGGTGATACCCATCTATTTTATTTATTGAAAATCAACTTCTGGGGACTTTGTTGTTTTCAGTTGGGGGTAGGAGATAATAGATAGGTATGCACCCGTAATGATCAGGTTTTGCACTTGGAAATGTTTCAAATTTAATGAGAACACAGTCTGTTAAAATTTTTGAAACACAGTTAAAATTTTGCATTTTTTTAAAAATTTTTGAATAGTATTGATAGAATAACTCTGAATAACCTCTCCTGCTTGTTAATAAGACAATGACACATTTGTAGTAGTCTCATCTTCTTATGGATTAAATCCATGCGTTTTTCTGTATCACTGAAATGAATTGCATCTGTAAAGCTATTATGTACCCAACACTTTTGTGCACTAATTAGCAGCCATGTAGAAAACCTGAAAGTTGAGTTAATATGAATATTGTGCGAAAAGAACAAGTAGTGGAAGCTAATAACCCTTTGTGAGCTATTGAGCCAATCGTCATTTTTGAGGGGATTCTCATACATTGTCGAATGGTTTTTCTTGCATATACTTGGTGAATTCGTTGTTAAGTCTCAGTTTTCTTTAAAAATTTTGACTGCTTGTTAGAGGAGAACGTTCAGGATTTACCAATTAAACTCGATGAACACTTAAGTGCTAAAAATTGAAAGTTGAGAAAATGATTCAAGCCATCGTTTACCCATTCCTTTACCTAATATAGCTCACCTACATTCATTGAATCGTTTCACCCCTGATCCCACCTCAATTAAATATTTCCAATGAAATCACAAGAATCCAAATCCTTGATCTATACCTTGACCTCATTGAGCCGTTTGATAAAATTTGTTGAGAATGAGTCATCAAAGTATGTGAAATGGAAGGAAGTTGTTGTGGGATATTCCAGGTTATCCAAAAAAAAAAAAATGATGAATGAAGGAGAAGAGAAAAAGAGCATAAGAAATGAATGGGAGATTGGGTGGAGAAAAGAATAAAGAATAAAGAATAAAAAGAGAAGTTGAAATTCCATCACATACTAAGAAAAGCACACTCTTCTCTACAACACCCCCACCTACTAAATAAAAGCCGTAATTCAAAGTCTTGAAGATTCTCAACAATTGATTTAAACATGAAAGTGTGAGTTGAGTTATCCACGGTATTTCGCTCCTCTAGTAAGTAGTGTTCCATTCATGAGACTATACACTTTTAAAAGTCCGTTTTTCATAGAGTCAAGTATGAAAGCATTAGCACTTAGAATATCATTCTTATCAAAGCTTTCATACGATGTGCGATCATTGTAAAGCAAGTTTCTGAGAGACGTTCTTTTTGAGTGTGACCAATGTGAGAATTGAGCTAAAACTGCAAGTTTCCAAAGTACAATAGTCTAGATAACTCTTAATAAGGGTTGGACGCATGGTTATTAATTTCACACACACACGGGTGCATGATGGTAATACATTTGTATATTCTACTTGGTGATATAGGGGAGCATGTGGATCTCTTTCATGGGTTGATAGAGGATATTATATTATTGTAGAGCTGAATTAACAATTTAATGGAAGGGTGAATTTTACAAGTTATTCTAATTCTTTTTGAGCTTAAAATTGAGAATTTTGTGGGTATATTCACTGCAAACCCTCACGAGACAACACTCGTCCACTAGGGGGAACCTAGGGGTTTAACTGCTTGTTGCATTTGCTAAATGCAACCGCGATTCCTGCGAAAGTGAGTTAGGATTTTTCTTTTTATCTTAGTTTAGGTTGTTTTTTTTAGTTTTTCTTTGTTTCTTAGTTGTGGTAGTATTAGTTTAGGAGTTTTATTTTATTTTATTTTCGCTTTATCGCTAGGGACTAGCAATAAGCTAGTTGGGGGTTGTGCAAAGCGGGGGTATTTGTAAAATACAACCGCGCTAAAAGGAAGAATTGTATTAGTTTTTATCACAACTTCCCGTGTTATCTGCAATTTGCATTGCAAGGCTAATTTCTATACACTATGATTAATCTATGAGAAGTTGTATTGTTTTAGCTGTTGTTTGTGCAGATTACTGCTGTGTGGACTAAACAGATGAACATCAGAATAAATGGAATGCTGGAATGAAAACAAAAGAAGCCAAAGCTGAAAAGTGGAGTTCGATCGCTCTAAGAAGGTTCGATCGATCGAGAGTTCGATCGCTCAAAGAGAGTTGAAGCGATTGAGTCTTAAGGGTTCGATCGATCGAAACCAGTTCGATCGATCGAACGGGGTATTTCCAGTAACATTTGCGTGCGCAGTAGATGCGGGTTTTAACCCTAGTTTCTTAGGTTTTCTTATATATAGGAGTATTGTACACGTCCATAAGGACGCCCACTTTACAGTTTTACAGTTTTAGAGAGAGAGATAGAGAGTTTGCTTGTGTTTTTTGTAGGTTTTGATTGAGTTTGCATTGTGAACCGGATTTTTCTAAGTTTCATACAAGTATTCTTCATTCCAGGTTATCTATATACTGCTCACTTATATTCTGCACGTGTTAGTCGTAGTTTACTCGAACATCTCGTGATATTACATGCTAAATAGTTGTAAAACCATAGTTTTCGGATTTTTCATGAAAAACTCACAACCAAACAAGGTGTTAATGTTTTCTTACGTTAAAAATCAATCTTTGACACTCCAGACGATGTCTGAGTAGTCCCAGGTTGGGAGAACACGATGAAATAGTGATCTCCAGCCTCTGTCATGCAGCAGAATAATCGCTGTGTTCGATCGATCGAAGTTAGTTCGATCGATCGAACCAGAGACAGTCAAGCGATCGAAGTCAGTTCGATCGATTGAGGGATGAAGGTCTTCGATCGATCGAAAGCGCGTCGATCGATCGAACTCCCTGATTCTTGAGGATGTTCCCTGCAGTATTCCAGGACCTTTTGTTTTAAGATTTGTTATCATTCTGTCCCAAATAAATGCTCAGTTTGTCAAAACAGTTTTAAAATTAAGGCCCTAAGGCATTTTCTTTCAATAAATTTTGCAAACCATCTTCAATGCTAACACCATTGAGGATGCGAGTCTTAACTATTGGATTAAACCGCTTTTACGTATTTGAACTTAACTGTGATGATATGGTCCCGGTCATGAAAGGGCCATAGAATCTCCATCTTTAGAGGAATGCGGAAAACTGTGGGTAATGTACTCCTTTGTGCTTCAAGGCAAATGCATGGTAGATAGCTAGATTACTGTGGATTCGTGTAATCCCAACACTTTCTTTTAAAAAGTTAAACATCCTACTTTAGAGTACTGTTTTAATTAGCTAGTTAGATTGTTCAGTTAATTTTAATTATCTTCAGTAGTAATCCTAGTTTGTGGAACTTTGTGTTCCGCACCATCGTTCAAACTTAGTCATTTTATTTTACTTTCTTTTAGAGGATAGTCTAATTCAATAGATCAACACCTTCCCTGTGGGATCGACCTGGTCTTACCAGATATTACTTGCACGTCTACCTACACTTGGGTATTGCACAAGAGCGCACAAGATTTTTCGCGTGTCAATATACATATCATCAACATTTGTAGAATGTTGTTTTGATACTGGCTTTGGGCTTGATTAGAGGTTGTTTTGGGGTTTCTATGGCTCATCTTTTTGGCCCATTTGCAATATTGAGGTTTGAGTTGTTTTCAAATGTTGATGATATGTAGCCCTCTTC
This sequence comes from Hydrangea macrophylla, assembly GCA_033977485.1. Lineage (NCBI taxonomy): Eukaryota > Viridiplantae > Streptophyta > Magnoliopsida > Cornales > Hydrangeaceae > Hydrangea > Hydrangea macrophylla. The sequence continues at coordinate 108,664,540 of CM066985.1, read as the reverse complement.
AATTGTTTTGCAGCATATTGTAGTAATAGAGCCCAGGACAAAAAAATATGAAACAAATGTAGTAATGTAGATAACCTTGGGTCCTTTTTTTTGTTGGGGGGGAACCTTTTTTGATGCGTAGACGAATGTATGATACTATAGTTATAGGCTATTTACTTGAATTTCTTGAATATTCGAGCCAGTTTTATGCTCTGATCCATGCTATATAATCAAATTCACCATTTTTTTTAAAAACTATGTGGTATTTATACCATGTCTGCTTGTGCGTTTAGAATGTAACTAAACTACATGGTCACATTCACTACCTTTACTTACATCATTTGTAGTAATTTATTGTGCTTTCACTTTCGTGAGGGAATTTTTGAAGCCTTTAGGCATAGGGCAAGTATTTCTACACAATAAGAGCTTGTGGCTTGAAACCATAATTGAATGTAGCTTCAGCATGTTGATTGGATAAGTAGCTGAAGTTTGTATGTGTTTGTGCTTAAAATTTGTTTAGGTATTATTTGTCCTAACTTAGTCAAATGTGTGGCTCAACAATTTTTCACACTTTAATTTATCCAACCTTAACATTCCTCTTTCCATGATGAATAACAAAGTTACTGCTGAGAAAAAAAAAAAAAACAACATTATGGGCAGCCATTCTAGGATCTTTAGCAATGGCCTTACACAAGGCACGCAAAAATGTACCCACACAAAAAAAAAAAAAACAATTTCCTATGCCAATTCACTATTAATTATCATCCACCTAATACTGAGTTGTTGAAATAACTGGATTGTTTATGTGATGTAGAACAATGTCCTCATCTAGTAATAAAGCTCCTCCATTGAATTGTGTGAAAGTGCCATTAAAGAGGTGTCGTTGTGGTAGAGTAGCAATATTGAAAATTTCGCAAAAAGAATGGAGCAAGGATTGTTTGTTTTACTCATGTCCGGGATATCTAGTAAGGCTCAAATGATTGAATAGATTTCATTACTAAATATATATTTTATTTCTACGGTTCTTTTTATTAACAGTTTGTTTAATTCATAGGATCATAAACAACCATGCAATTTCTTTCTATGGTGCGAAGACAACAGTAAGGAGGACGTTGGGGCTGATGCAACTTCATCAAAGTGTGATGCCAACGAAATGAAAGATTTTCGACTTGAAGTGAAGACAACGATACAAACAATGGGCAATAAGCTCTTCTTGAAGATGCTTGTCATATGTGCTTTGATATTTTTATTAGGAAAACAAATGTAGTTTGGATGCATATGAAAGCTACAATGTTATATTAGTTGTTTTGTAATTTGTGTACTTGGAATCAATGAAGCCTTGTGTAAGGAATTGTACCTAAATTTTTGCAATTGTCATGTTTTAAAATTGTTTCAAAGTGTTTTTTTTTTGTTTGTTTAGTCCTACAACACCTTATCATGTGAGCTATCAAGCTATACCAAACATCTAATACATAATAAATAAATACAAGTCATATCACACAAATCTTACTTCACATTAGCATAAAGAACAAGCCAATATATAACAACACTTATCAAATAAGTCTTAATTCCCATTAAAATATATAACAAGCCAATACATCAAAATCCATATCAATTTTTAATGAACTCTTGTAATATAAATCACACTTGATCATCACAACTACATCTTGGAGGTGCATCTTTCTCGTAGCCATCTGTGCAATTTCCTGTGGAAGCAACAAAAAGATGATTGATCAACTGTTGTATTTTACCATATTGGAACCAACAAAGGAGGATTGACCAATTGTAATGTACCTTGACCTTGTACCATCCCCAAAGTTGAGGATTGCATAGATGTGAAACCATGAGCTACATTCCAAAATGGATTCTCATAACCCTAAAACAAGTAAAAGTTTTACGTACTTGGTTGGAAAACAAGCAAATTCTACAACTGCAAAATAAAAAAGTATATACCTGAAATCCAAACTGTCCTCCAACCCCAATATTTGGCTAAGTTGCAAATTGTCCTCCAATCCCCATATATGGCTGAAATGCTAATTTTCCTCCATCCCCAATATTTGGCTGAACTGCAAACTGTTCTCCAACCCCTATAAATGGTTGAAATGCTAAATGTCCTCCATCCCCAATATGTGGCTGAATTGCAAAGCTCTCTTGTGCACCATGCTCATTCACTTGATCATCATCTCCCTAAACAGTAGACATTAAAATATTATTGTATAAGTGAAAAAAAAAATAATTCATATCTTAAAAGAGTAATTAAATCCAAACATGTACATAAGTCGAGCTACTAGTCTTCTTTTTAGCCCTTGATTTTTTCTTCACTGCTTTCTCAACGTTGCCAACTTTTCTTTTAACTGGCGGTCTTCCCTTACTACGAGTAACCAAAGGATCAAGTATATTGGCACTCCCTTTTGAAATAACAATGCCTTCCCCGTGTGAAGTTGACTCATTATTTATATTAGTAGTAACTGGCAACGTGCTTCCACAAGTTTCAGCATGCTCTTGAAAGCCCCTCTTCAGTCGATATATATGTTCCATTACCGCATCACACCAACCATCAGAATCTGCTGCCACATCAGCCAATTCAAAGAATGCATTGCACATTTTATCATATCGACGTGCTTCGGGTTTACCCGACCAATTGTCATAACTGATTCGCACTTTAGTGTGTCTCCTTTTGACATTCTTGCTCCACCTTTGTAGGATGTATTTGGCAGGTACTGCATCATAAATCTCTCTCTCATTATACACCATAAGTTGGTGCCTACACATGATCCCTCTAAACTCAGATAGTCGACAATTACAATTAACTTCATTTGTCGCATCATTAAAGGTAAGCTTGAAAGTAGCAGACTTATGCCTTTCTCCAACTTGAACCCGTTCACGTACTTCGTATTTTCTAAAACCAACCTCTATAATCCCTAGTACAGTCAAATGACAACAAAGCTTCCCAAACATCTCATTTTGAAACTCCTTAAATTTGGCACGCGTGTAAACATTTTGAAATTGCTTCTCCAATCCTATGAAAGTTGCACAAGGGTAGCTTGAGTTATATGAATTGAACTCTTCTTGTTTTTCATTTTCTACCTTTTTGGCCAAGGCATTCTCATATTGCTCCACGAATTGCTTCAAAATGGTCTTGGAGTTAATGTACCCATCAAAGAAAGCGTGCATGCTTTCACTTCGCTGAGTGGTTGACATTCCAGCCCAAAATACATCCTTCACAAAAGCGGGTACCCACCTATTCCTCTCATCATACAAGCCAAGTAACCATTCATTACTTTATAGTTGATATTTATCAATGAATTTTTCCCAAGCATCTTCAAATTCTTCTTTGGATAATGACTCATACACAGCATTTTGCATACTATACTTGATTGATTCATATTCTTGGTATCCTTTCAATTTTTCTGGCAACTTCTTCATGATATGCCATAAGTACCATCGGTGTCGTGAATTAGGAAAAACACACTCGATTGCCTTTTTCATGGCTTTGTCTTGGTCTGTAATTATTGCATTCGGTGGACAATCAGACATACATCTAAGCCAAGACCGGAACAACCAAGTAAAGGTGTCAGTGTCTTCACATGAGATCAATCCACACCCTAGTAATACCGACTGGCCATAATGGTTCACCCCGACGAAAGTTGCAAATGGCATGTCATATTTATTAACCAAATAAGTAGTATCAAAGGTAACCACGTCACCAAATTCTTTAAACGCTGCCCGACTCCTTGCATCCGCCCAAAATACATTCTTTAGTCGACCTTCGTCATCTAAATCCATCATGTAGAAGAACTCAGAATTGTTCGATTGCATTTTCAAAAAATAGTTGTGCATTGCATTAGCATCACCTTCGCCCAGTTTTAAACGCCTAACTGCAGAGATGTAGTTCCTGACATCTTTTCAATAAAAGACAAATTCTCATGCCCCCCTGCCTCTACAACTAATGCATTAAAATTTTTGTTCACTCTAATTCCAGCTTTATCATTCATAAGGAGTCTCTTTTTAACATGTGGTTGTAAAAGCCTATTGGATTTGTAATATCGAGAATTGCCTGGACTCATCGTATGATTATGCTCTAGTACAACCCCTTTCACACACCACTTTCCATTGCGCGAATGGAATGCATTAATCTTAGCTTTGCAATTGATTTTTGAATTCGGACGCATTTTTGTTGGGTTGGAAGATTTGATTCTAGTCGTCCCACCACGAGTACACTCAATTTGAACATGTGTTAAGATCCCTTCGACTTTCTTTGAGGTTCTCTTGGCCACGGCAAAACCTTTTTGTTTCGCATACAATGCATAAAATCTCATAAGTTCTTCTATAGAATCAAACTCCATCCCCTCTTTCGGCTCTTCTATTTTTTTTTCTTCCTCGTTAATTGTTAAGGCATTCTCATACTCATTTTCAATAACATCCTCAGTGATATTCACAAACCCACTTGATACTTCTTCTTCCAAGTATCTACAAAATAATAATGTTTATTGCCCTCAATTATTTACTTGTGTATCCTAACTTTAATAAATTGGAGAAAACTTTACTATAAATTTTGGAGCAACTATACTGTTATTCTAACATACCCATACACTAGTACAACATTATATTTATACATGTCGATATAAATTGATGTTGTAAATGGGACAATGGGTGAGCCTGTACTGGGTCTTTCATCAAAAAGCTCTAAACAAGAAATTTGTGTATTCGAATTGGAATGCTGAATTTTTTAGACAGAGAGAGACCCACCTGACACCAGCATTGGCTTGGTTGTCGTTGAGAGCGCCGTCGCCGCCGGCATTGCTTGTCTCCGCCATCATTTCCCGACGTTTGATTTAATATCTCACATTTTGCTACAATATCTCAAAATCAAGCAATATCAACAATGCAATAAATTTATATATGTATATACCCCCAAATTACTTCACCAAATCAAAAATCAAGAAACTTTCAGCATCAAAAAAAAAAAAATATATATATATATATATATCTTCCAATTAGTAGTGGTGGTGGTGGGTGGAAAATTGGAAATTGGAAATTGGAAATGGGTTTGGTGGAAAAAACAAAATCAATAATGAGATTTTTACATCTATCAGCAAAACAATCCATACACAGATCAGAGTATCTAGCCTCTTATTTTTACGTCTAAGCAAAAAAATAAAATAAAATAAAATAAAAAGGACCCAAGGTTATTCTACATGACTACATTTGTTTCATATTTTTTGTCCTGGGCTCTATTACTACAATATGCTGCCAAACAATTGAAGAGGGCTACATATCATCAACATTTGAAAACAACTCAAACCTCAATATTGCAAATGGGCCAAAAAGATGAGCCATAGAAACCCCAAAACAACCTCTAATCAAGCCCAAAGCCAGTATCAAAACAAACATTCTACAAATGTTGATGATATGTATATACCCCCAAATTACACAACCAAATCAAAAATCAAGAAACTTTCAGCAAAACAAAATCATTAATGAGATTTTTACATCTATCAGCAAAACAATCCATACACAAATCAGAGTATCTAGCCTCTTATTTTTACGTCTAAGCAAAAAAAAAAAAAGGCCTCTGATTTAATACGGAGGGTGATAAACGAGGTAGTGATATAGGTACCAAAAAATTCTAGACATAGTTTATATACATGTCGATATATATGTATGTAGATATATATATATATATACGTACAAATAGATAGATAGAGATAGAGAGAGAAACAGAGAGAGAGAGAGAGAGAGATATAACCCGAGATACCCTGGTAGTGGTCTTCGTCTGGTCTTCGTCTCCGGCGGCTCGTGGTTGTCTTCGGCGGCTGGTGGTGGTAGATCTCTGCTCACTGCTCTTCCTCAATTGAGTTAGGGCACCCAATTTCTAACGTGAAAAGGGAGGGAGGCCACATTTGGGGATTGTGTAGACTTATTTGATGCAGGGACTGTTTTGCAATAACTTGTGTGGAGCCCACAAGTTTATTTTTGCTGAGATACCCTTATTGTGAGAAGTGTTGTGTTTTACAATGTGTGTGTAGACTTATTGTTTAGATTCAGGTTTAATAAGCACCATGTATACGAATGTCCCATCTCCCCTTCGTAAACCTACAAATTTCCATTTAAAATTCCTTCTTTCCAATTACAATCTCTCATAATGATGGTAACAACTAATATACATATAACATAGGTAATCAAACATCTAATCACAAATAATTCTCATAATATACTAATATGACCACAAAAAATTTATAAAAAGAGTCTACAACTCTATAGTAAAAGATGCATTCATTGCTTTGTAATTTTAAAATCCATCCTTAATTAAGGAGGAAAAACTAAAGATCAAGCTAGAAAAGGACCATACCTTGAAAGTAAACTTCAGACTCCAAAAAAAAAAAGAAATTAAGGATTGGGGCGCGCAGATGAAAAGTTCTCAGCTCCTGAAACCAAAAAATAAAAAATAGAGTGTCACAGCCCGGTCCCACAATAGCGGAACCGGACCCCGTGGCACGCCACCGAGGCTAACCCAATTCATTAACGTTCCCAAAATTAGGTTTGAAGAACACACGCAGCGGAAAAACAAAACACATTTTAAAACTAGGGGTTCAGTCGACTGGGTCAGGCCTCAGTCGACTGAAGAAAGCAGAGAGTTTTCAAAACAGGTTTAACAGACCATTCAGTCGACTGAGACTGGGGTCCAGTCGACTGAATCCCCCCCTTCGGTCGACTGAAGTAAGCAGAACCAAAATGAACACAAAACCTACAGAGGTCCAGTCGACTGAGGCAGGGCCCAGTCGACTGCTTTTGCCATAAATGGAAGCAGTAGCTAGCAGGCACAAGGGTCCAGTCGACTGCTCCCCTGACAGCAGCCTAAAATCTGCAGAAAACAAGTTTAAAAGCTTTTGGATTTAAACGGGGATCAAACACACGCTTCCAAAAGTACTCCAAAGTAATCCTAACTGTATTAACATATTACCGAAGCACAGTTACAACATGTTACTAACTATTACAACATTTTAGATTCGTTCTAACATACCAAGTTAAACATAACTAAAAACCATAAGAATTCTTATTACAAAATTCCTATTGTCCCAAAACTACAAGATTAACGTTCAAGTTGCCTTCTAAAAGAACTCCCAACCCACGTGCTCACTTCTGCGATTCCTCGCCAGCATTTATACCTGAAATGGTTATTTGAATAACCACACATGTTCGATTTGTTTAAGCTAATGCTTAGTGAATAAATCAACATATGCACATGAATGATAAACATGTCCGCATTCACATCTCTACACTTCATACTAGTCGCCGGAGACTCACGTGCCCGTCCATACTCCCAATCCGCGACTCCTCGCCAATAAGTCCACGCGAAAGGGTAAGACCCACGATTCTTCTCTTCAATCGTGCAACCTTAATGCCTATATCGGCTCCACAAAATGGCATGGTGACCACGTGCTCCTTCTGACCCAAATAAACAACTTAACATGCTCAAATACATGTCACCATGCTCGCGGTAATCAAAACATTTCATCGTGCTATTGGGCCTACTTATCAATATAAATGCCCAATATGAACTACACAAGATATCTCTAAGTATTAATACATGCTATTCAAACATAACATGAATACATGTCAAGAAACCATTCCAAAAATATAGTTGAATCACTCACCTCCGATTTACGCTCTTAAACTTCGATTCAAAGAAAACCCGTGTACAAAGAATGTGTAGAAGTCCGTCTAGTACAATTCCTATGGATCAAAATTCCATTTATCAACTTTTATGAAAAATTCTAGGAAACAACTTTTCAGAAAACTTGGCCAAACAAGCCCTAACATATATCAAAACGAAGCTCTTACCTCGAGGAGCTCAAATATGAAATCTGGGAAAAAACAGACTGACGGAAGATCGTCGTTTGGCGTCACAAAGCTCTAAGCTTCAAAATCTCCCTATGGCCCCCTTTTTGGAATTTAGGTTAGAAACTTAGAAAATATCTCAACCATCTCTATCTATATATAGGCAAAACTCTTGAGAATTACGTTTACCTCCCCACGAGTTTTCAAAACTCCTAATCAGTCTCTAAAACTTCCTATACAGCATATTCATAGCTTTACGAGTGAAAACTCAAAATTATAAAAGTTTTCGACTAAGTTTCGTTTGGTCGCTAAAACGTGAATTTCTACATGACGTTTCCGAAGTTGCTAATTAGCCTACCAAATTAATAGCGTGTTCATTCGTCCTCACCAGGATACTAAATCTAACAACAGAAATATATTCTAAGCCAGAAAATAATACAGATATTGAAATACACAGGTAAACATTTAGTTTCAGATAAACATTTAAAATATTCCACAGTGACCGTCTCATACTCGGAGAGACTTCACAAATAATAAATCCTCAATCACAACAGTTTCAAAGACACCCAAATCAACTCGTGAGTCAAAACTCACCCAAACATGTGTCATAAGACATGCCTCAACACATTATCATGCATGACAATGTAATGCAAAAGCAATAACACAAATACGGGTGTTATATAGAGATCCTTTGATTTCCCCATTTAATTGTGTCTTAGCACTTTGGTCTAGATTAGCATTAGCCTCTGTGTCGTTCCGTTCATGATATCATTATTAGCTTTGACGTTAGCAACAATTTGGACAATTTGATTTCGGCTCCTTCCTGTTTCACTTCTAAAAAAAGTAATTCAGAGTTATGTAATTTTTGTGATCACTTTATTTGCCTCTTTGCTTACTTGTGAGTCATCTTTAATAGTCCCCTTCAATGGGATTGAGACTAATGTACTTGAATTTTTTTTTTCAGGATTCAAATGATGTGTGTTGGTATGAAAATATTCGCAGTGGTATGTTCCCATGTTGTGTTCCTGATGCACTTATGTAGATTGCAGAACATAGCAGCCCACAGCCGCAACATAGGCAAGGCAGCACACTGCCCATACTAGGAGACAGTCACATTTAAAAGCTACCGTTTATGACAGAATCAATGATCATCTTTGCTTCGCTAGAAGTAAGAAAAAGGGAAGAAATGGATGTGTAAAAAGGGAAGAAATGGATGTGTAATTCAATGGCCCTTACCTCATTAAAGCCATTACTGGTCCAGGAGCAGGAGATATGATGATTTATGGAAAATGGTTAGTCATAAGTTAAAATCAGCAGCTAAATGGGCGAGTTTGGGAACAGCTTTTGTGCTACTTCTGCTTTCAACTTAATGCCCTATTTACTATGACAACTTCTGTATAGGAACGCAAAAGCTAAACCTTGCCTAAATAGTCCCACAATGTCTTTTGTGCAAAGCCAGTTATGTGGATCAAAAAGAAAAATGGCATGAATGGCTTGTTCATAACAACTACAACGACGATCGAGGATTGTGACACCAAATAATTTGATGGGAAAAAGTTGTCCAGAACTAGAACTAGATGGATGATTTCATGATTGAACAGAACTAGAAGCTGTCCAGGTCCATGCTTTGAATTGACTCTTCCATATCAAGCAATAATTAAGTTCAACTTACCAATGCCGTATAAATAATTGGCACATTTTCACTAAATTGGTTGACCAGCCTATCATTTTCAAACCTAGTAATCTTAACTTTTCTAGTGCCAAATGCCAATATACTACATTGATATCACACTACAGTTTTCTCTCAAAGATTATGTAATATAAGAATACATTTTTGTTCACCCCAAAATTGCTCACCCAACTCTCCTATTGGTTAATGCAATGGGACCTAGGATTAAATAATGATTAATTAATGGTAAAAAGTCATGGGTCTCAATGCATTAGCCAATGGTAGAGTTGATTGAGTAATTTTGGGGTGAGCAAAACTACACTCGTAATATAAACAAGCACAAATCAAGTCAAATATATATCTTCCAGCAAAAAAAATGTCAAATATATATCACAAGTTCATGCCCACAATATATTTTGCAACAATATGGTTTGTTTATTATATTTCACCCTACACTACTGCAACCAAATGAAGTAAACCTTAATATCAATTACTTAGGGTCTTCAACGAAAAAAAAAACTACTTAGGGGTAGACTGCACGCACACTGCTGCAAGTAGGCAAATCTGGAAAACTGATTCAAAATTGGTTGCCAGAAGTGTAGACACTTTTTCATTTGTGAACTCAATCATTGGTTTATGTATATTTGTTCCAACATTATTTATCTATAGATCAAAGACATCGAAGTCAATCCCCTCATTAGTTCACTAGTCAAGAAAGGCACAAACAAAGTGATGGACCTAACATAGAAATGCTATAAACTAAGAACATATAATTGCAGAATTCGGTGTAGTCAACAACTCTTCATGTTAGATAAGAGTCTGCTTACAGATTCTTAGGAAACGATAGTATACATGACCCACAAAATAAAAAGAAAAGAAAAGAAAATAAAAGCTAATGTCACACCATGTTCGCAAACTTGGTAATATGGACAGCTAAAACATGTCCAACAAGAAAATCATTTATGATTTTTAATTTTTTGTTGAGAAGGAATTAGTATGATCATAATTCGCAAAGTAATGCGTTGGAAGCATATGTATTGCAACTTGATTGCCATCTTGAGCAAACGGAATGTAGAAACTTAAGAGTAGTACAAACTAAAATTTTGCACTTGCAATAACTTTTGACGGTTGGAGGAACAAAACTTTAGCATGAGAGTTTCAGTAAGTATATGCCTTGAGTTTTAACATCAACATTGGAGAAGAACAGCCCAAAACAAGTGAGAAGAAACACAAAATCCTACATAGCTGTAATCATGGGTACAAAAATTACTCTAATCATTACATCTTGGAACTCCTTTCAAATTTTCTCTCTCTCTTTTTTTGCCAATTTGATGATTTTGTGTAATAAAATATTTTAATTCCATTCTTTTCTTAATTCCAGCCACGATAGAACCATACGATTTTAGCAGGCGGGAGGCAGGGAATCGGAAGAATAACAATTCTACTTATGCCAAGTCCGAATAGCCTTTCACTTTACATAGAAACTCAGAATTCCTGCTACTTCTTTGACAATGTATAAACAACTTGTTGAGAGGAAAGGCTAAAACCCAATACCCAACTTTACTCGTAGCCCATAGCCGCAGCACACTGCCCAGCTGCACACGTAGCACACTGCCTAGCTACACACGCAGCACAGGCAAGGCAACATACTGCCCAATGCTGCACATGCTATACAAGGTAGCTGCAGCTTAGCACTCCAGCAGCACACAAGCTGTACAAGCCAGCAGCACAGGCGTATCAACCAAGCATACCAGCAGCACACAGGCTGAACGCACACTGAGGAACCCCACGTCTAAAATTCAGCTAAAATTTAACTCCACTACCACATTGTGAATTTATGGAGATTCAACCGAGCAAAAATAAAACTAGGAAACTTTGGCAATTGAGATAGAAACTGATCAAAAGCCAAAATTAATTAATTCTCTTACGCACAATATTGTTGTAATTTAACTTAATTTGAGTAAATTCTTAATAGCCCCAGAGAAGAGACAACGACCTCCATCGGCTTATAACAACTTCATCAAGTAAGATATTAATTATTTAGTCCAATCAACATTGGATCGATAATTAATTATATGGACCTTAAATGTGAATTATAGTTCTATTATGTATAAATACTGTTATTAGAAAAGAAATTAGAAGACTCAAGACTAATTATCATAACATGACTCACAAAGAAGCCTTCAGTGCAGCTGCAAAAAAATTACTATTTCACAAATTTACTATTTTTTTGGCCTATACCATGACGGAGCCCTAAAGCTGAAGTTCACAAATTTACTATTTCAAGAGGAAACTAATTAAAATGAATGCTTATGACATGTTTGGCTATATTCAGTGGGCTCAATCCCCACCAATTCAGTATAAAAGAGATGGAGATAGTTGTGCACAGGGAGAAAGAAAGATGCCAAGGAGCTCAGGTGTTGATGAGGTACTTACAATGTTTCCATCATAACTTCAGAACTGTGTGAGGTTCTTAATTTCCTTTTTGTTACCAGAAAGCTAAGAACATTGATTAATTAACAGACAGAATTTGCCTTATACAAGTCCACATATTAGCTACTGGAAATTTAATTGACTCAAAAAATTAAGTACCCCCTTCCCAAATTAAGGGACACGTTTTGGAATTCCAACTATTATAAGTACCCGTTGCAACCTACCAAAGACCCCCCAAAGAAAAATATAAACCAACCTTGAAAGAACACACCAAGCAAAGAAGGATCAAACCCCCAAAGAAGAATATAAATCAACCTTGTAGACACCAGACGACAATCATTAGCGCCCAGCCCACATATATATATATATATATAAACACACGTATTTTACCCAGAAACTGCTATATATACGCACACACATATATATGCACAAAACTGCTATATATATGAACGTATATATTCGAAACAGAGAGAGAGAGAGAGAGAGAGAGAGAGAGAGAGAGAGAGAGAGAGTACCTGGCCGTGAGTAGCAGCGTGTTGCGCCGGCGGCAAGGAGCAGTTGAAGGTGCCGGAATCGAGAGGGATGGGTAGGGTTTGAGAGAGTGATTGAAATTGAGAGGGATTTGGTTGTGACTTGTGAGAGTCCTACATTGTTTTTTTAATGCGCGCAAGCTAGCATTATTAAAAGAGTAATATTTGGGGCCCTAATAAATTGCACTCACACTCACACTTTATCTCTCTTCTAGTGGCACTATGGGGTCCGCTATGGACCCAAAGTACCACTAGGATAGAGATAGAGTATGAGTGTGAGTGTGAGTGTTAGTGGAATTTGTTAGTGTCCATAGCATTGTTGTTATTAAAATAGGTTTTTTCAAATATCTATGACATTTTTGAATAAACAGTCATAAAAAGTCTTATTATTATTTATGAAACTTTTTAAAATACTTATTACATATGACTCTTTTAAAAAATTTGTCATGAAAAATCTTATTATTTATGACAATTTTAAAAAAAATGTCACAAAAAATCTAATATGATTTTAGTAAAATCTAAATTTATGACCTAAAAGTAACTATCAAGTGTTAATAGTCCAATATATTTTTTAAAATAAAATCTTAAACAGTAGTCCCTCAAAGGTCGATTTAACTAAAATTTCACTTAATATTCATGTACAGATCGAATCAGTGAAATTTCACATAATATACGTGTATGCCAAGTGAAATTTCACTTAATATTTTTGTACAAAGGATCTTTCTCTAATCAAGATCTTAACTTTAAATGTTTAGCATGTTGTCTTTTTTCACTATTTTCCCAAAAACAATACTTACGTTTGATTCTATAATTCAAAGAAAAAGAGTCATAGAGATTAAGAATATTTATGACTATCCAAAAATGAAGTCATAAAGTCTTGTTATTAATGACACTTTTCAAACGTGTGTCATAAAAAATCTTTTCATTTATGACAATTTTCAAAAAACGGTCATAAAAAATCTAATATGATTCGTAGTAAAATCTAAATTTATGACACAAAGTAATTAACAAGTGTTAATAGTCCAATTTAAAAAAAAATCTTAATAGCTAGTTCTTCAAAGGTCGATTTAAGCGAATCTTAAACTTTAAAAAATCTTAGCATATTAATTATCTTCTTTTTTTTACTATTTTTTTCTTCTAAAAACAGTACTTTCGTTTGATTCTACAACTCAAAGAAAAAGAGTCATAAAAATAAAGAATATTTATGATTAATCAAGAAAAAAAGTGATAAATTAAAAACCACTTACCAATTTTATGACTGTATTTGTAAAAAGAGTCATATATGTTAGAAAAAAAAAATACTTTTTATGACTATTTTTTAAAAAAGTCAGTAGCCCAAAATTAAAAAAAAAAAAAAAAAAAAGGTCATAAAAATGGTTTTTTTTCTTGTAGTGTTCTATGTTCACAGATGTTTAGGACCAATGGGAGTACTTTCTAAATCCCAAAACCACCACAAATTGACCTATATAAACCCCCATTGCTCTTCATTTTGGGGGTGGGGGGCAAGTGCAAAACTTGAGAAAGTTTTAGAGAGAAAGAGAGATAGAGATAGGTTTAGAAGAGAGAAAGGGAGCTTCTCCCACTGATTTTCTATAGAAAATGAGTTCTAAACTTAAGTTCTTCCATCATCCTTCTATATACTTCATCATTAATACACTCAACCACCATTTCTCTAAGCATTCATGAGTTAGGGAGCTACTTCCATGTCCAAATGTCAATATCTATTAGTGAAACACCAAGCTACAAATCCAAAATCACATTGATTATCATCTATTGATTGTTATTTACTTGCTTGTTCATATTATATTAATCTCTTCTTAATCTCATTTCTTTTTTTAATTTTTTTTTTATTTACTTACTTGCTCTTCATCATCTAAATGATGACATGAAGTTTGAGGTGAGTGAATCCTTATGGATAGTAGCTCTTGACCTCAAAAACATGTTTAATAGATGATGATTATAACTTCAATACCTCCAAGGTATCCTTGAAGTTATGTTCAAAATAAAAATGAATCTCTCCAATAATATTGGGGGTTCTTTATGATGAGTTTGATGTTGATATTCCATGAGGTCATAATCTCTATTTGATGTTCAAAATATACTTTCAAAACCTCTATTTCAAAACCCCTCTCAAACCCTCTCATTTTGATCTCAAGAAAGAAAACTCAAGTTTTTCCCAAAATCTTTAAAACAGTGAGTCAAAACAGTGAATGATCTGAGCTCAAAGATTTCTCTAGGACTCAATACTCAATGTATGGATGCAAGACCACCTGGAAAGTCTTACTAACTCATTATAGAACACCTATGATTTTTGGTTTGACTTGGAGATACATGGAAGGATTCCATTTTGGTCCAAACATTCTCTCCAGATATTCTGCCTTTGCTGTCATAGCAGCTTGGTTGACTATCAACCTGCCTTACAGAAAACTTTTACAAAAGGGGTGGTCCCAACTCATTTTCCCCTTGAAATTCAATGTCTTAGGGAACTTTCTGTATAAAATTGTCCCCTAGATCTTTTGTTTTCATTTTCTAAGATTTTTTTAACATTTCAGTCGACAGTGCGAACTCTGATTCTGAGTAACCTCTATTGTTCATATGATTTCTCTCAATCTATAATAGTTATTAAAGATTGGCTTTTTGGGCTGTGTTCTAGACACAATAAGGAAGATATCTATAAAAAAATTATGCATTGAAAACATTCCTAAGCCCTCTTATCAATTTCCAAAATATCATGTCACTGTTCTGTCCACTATTCACAGCAATCACACTTTTACTTCC
Source organism: Hydrangea macrophylla (assembly GCA_033977485.1). NCBI lineage: Eukaryota > Viridiplantae > Streptophyta > Magnoliopsida > Cornales > Hydrangeaceae > Hydrangea > Hydrangea macrophylla. Next base: position 108,649,309 of record CM066985.1, on the reverse strand, counting down.
ATCCTTTGATTTGATGCTTACATGCACTCCAAATTAGCTCATGGCTTAGGAAATAGTTCATAATATATTTGTACATATCCCATGATGATTTCCTTTATTCATTCATACACATTCTAGACTTCTAAGTCATTCTAGGAATCCATGAACACAAAACACACTACAACCTTGGCACATTCTAGATACATACATTGCATCCATGCAAAGATTTGGGGCTTTTGTGACTCCGAATCTAAGAAGATTATAAGGAATGAACTTGATCATACGTTCATGTTTCCCCTCGTTCTAATCGTCCTTTCTCATCCATCCCGGGGATTGAGAGGTCTTCTTTTCTCAAAGATTAGCATGCATCATTTTAGCTTGCTAAGCATACTTTGATCCTTTTTGATTTATTTGTTTCAAGAACAATCCATGACCCCTCCTAGATTAAGAAAACTTGATTACTTGATATGTGATTAAACGATTTTTCCTAAGTTTGTTTGTGTGATCTTTCACCTTTACATTGTGTGATACTTGGCTTAGATCTTTTGAATGATATCTTAACTTTCGGTCTTCCATTTCAAAATTCTTGTGTGATGTAATATACTATCTATAACACCCGTAATTGTGTTATTGCTTTTGCATTTCATTGTCATGCATGATAATGTGATGTGGCGTGTCTTTTGGCACATGGTTGAGTGAGTTTTGACTCACGAGTCATTTTGGGGTGTCTGTGTTAGAGGACCCTATGAGAATTTGTTAGTGAGTGTTTTGTGGTTGTGAAGTCTCTCCGGGTATGAGATGGTCACTGATGAACATTTTAAATGTTTATCTGGAAATAAATGTTTACTTGTGTATTTCAATATCTGCATTATTTTCTGGCTTAGAATATATTTCTGTTGCTAGATTTAGTATCCTGGTGAGGACGAATGAACATGCTATTAATTTGGTAGGCTAATTAGCAACTTCGGAAACGTCATGTCGAAATTCGCGTTTTAGCGACCAAACGAAACTTAGCCGAAAACTTTTATAATTTTGAGTTTTCACTCGTAAAGCTATGAATAAGCTGTATAGAAAGTTTCAGAGACTGATTAGGAGTTTTGAAAACTCGTGGGGAGGTAAACGTAATTCCCAGTAGTTTTGCCTATATATAGATAGAGATGACTTTAGATTTTTCATAAGTCTTAACCTAAAGTTCAAGGAGGAAGCCAAAGGGGATTTTTGGAGCTTAGAGCTTTGCGACGCCAAACGATGACCTTCCGTCAGCCTGTTTTCTTCCATATTTCATATTCGAGCTCCTCAAGGTAAGAGCTTCGTTTTGATATATGTTAGGGCTTGTTTGGCCAAGTTTTTCGAAAAGTTGTTTTCTAGAATTTTTCATAAAAGTTGATAAATGGAATTTTGATCCATAGGAATTGTACGAGACGGACTTCTACACATTCTTTGTACAAGGGTTTCCTTTGGATCGAAGTTTAAGAGCGTAAATCGGAGGTGAGTGATTCAACTATGTTTTTGGAATGGTTTCTTGACATGTATTCATGTTATGTTTGAATAGCGTGTATTAATACTTAGAGATATCTTGTGTAGTTCATATTGGGCATTTATATTGATAAGTAGGCCCAATAGCACGATAAAATGTTTTGATTACCGCGAGCATGGTGATGTGTATTTGAGCATGTTAAGTTGCTTATTTGGGTCAGAAGGAGCACGTGGTCACCGTGCCATTTTGTGGAGCCGATATTGGCATTAAGGTCGCACGATTGAAGAGAAGAATCGTGGGTCTTACCCTTTCGCGTGGACTTATTGGCGAGGAGTCGCGGATTGGGAGTATGGACGGGCACGTGAGTCTCCCGCGATTAGTATGAAATGTAGAGATGTGAATGCGGACATGTTTATCATTCATGTGCATATGTTGTTTTATTCACTAAGCGTTAGCTTAAACAAATCGAATATCTATGGTTATTCAAATAACCATTTCAGGTGTTAATGTTGGCAAGGAATCGGAGAAGTGAGCACGTTGGTTTAGAGTTCGCTTAGAAGGCAACCTAAATGTTGATCTTGTAGTTTTGGAGCAATAGAATTGTTGTAATAAAAATTTGAATGTTTTAACTTATGTTTAACTTAGTATGTTAAAATGGACCTAAAGCATGGTAATAGTTTGTAGCATGTTGTAATTAAACTTTGGAAATGTTTTATTATAGCTAGGATTACTTTAATGTGAGATTGGAGTGTGTGGTTAATACTTGGTTGTTTTAAAAAGCTTTTTGAAACTTGTTTTTTGCAGAATTGGGCTGCTGTCAGGGGAGCAGTCGACTGGTCCAGTGTTCAGTCGACTGGACCCTTGTGTCTGCTAGCTACTGCTTTTTAATATGGCAAAAGCAGTCGACTGGGCCCTGCCTCAATCGACTGGACCTCTGAAGGTTTATGTGTTGATTTTGTTTCTGCTTGCTTCAGTCGACCGAAGGGGGAATTCAGTCGACTGAAAGTTGGAGGCCCCAATCGATCGGAACCCAGTCTCAGTCGACTGGATGGTCTGTTAAACCTTTGTAAAAACTCTCTGCTTTCTTCAGTCGACTAAGGTCCCGACCCAGTCACCACCCCTAGTTTTAAAATGTGTTTTGTTTTTCCGCTGCGTGTGTTCTTCAAACTAAATTTTGGGAACGTTAATGAATTGGGTTAGCCTCGGTGGCGTGCCACAGGCTCCGATTATGCTATTGTGGGACCGGGCTGTGACATTTAGTGGTATCAGAGCATAAGTTTAGAGCCTTGGGAACGAGTGACGTTATATATGCTGAGTGACGTCGAGTGGAGTGTGTAATTGTGAAGATAATTGTTATCATTGTAGGAATGCTTCATGTGTTAGCATTTGTTGATTGTGATGAACTGTGCACATATATCTATATTGTGGCATAGCATGCATGGTCATTATGCATTGAACTCAACAGGGGAATATTTGAAACATTATGGCTGATCCGCCGAGAGAATTGTCACCGCATTCGCGGATGGACCAAATAGTGAATATGGTGGAAAATTTCATATAAGCGGTAAGTGAAAGAGAACAGATGAACGTTCAGCCTCCACCAGTGGAAATTCATTACATCAATGCACCACCGGTACCGCGGCCTCAACACACAATCGTGGAATAGTTTCATAAGCAGAAACTGACCTTGTATCATGGACAGGTTGACATAGACTTGGCCGATCATTCGATGATGGACATGGAAAGACATTTTCGTCAGGTAAAATGTACCGATGAGGAGAAAATTTTATGCGCATCCGATACGTTGATGGGCGAAGCATTGGATTGGTGGAACAACGTACTTGAACAAGGGAAGCCGACCACGTGGGAAGCATTTAAAGAAGAATTAAACAAACATTTCTTTCCGCAATTTGCTTATACTCAAAAACGCCAAGAGTTTGCAAGTCTGGTTCAGGGAGACATGACTATGAGTGAGTATGTATCCCGTTACAATACCTTGTTACGATTTGGGAAAACTACCGTTCTGACTGATAGGGATAAAGCTCGTAAGTTTGAGGAAGGACTTAGGGAGAATATCCGTGGCCGTGTGGATATGTTACAACACCCGACCGTTTCTCTCGTTGAGGAAGCTGCTCGTATTGCTGAGAAAACTGTCGACAGATATCGACAGGGACAACAAGGGAAGAGAGCAAATGACAGTCGGGGTAAGAGTCAAGGGAATGCGAAGAAACCGTTCACGCAAGATTCGGGATCGCATATGGGTAACCAAGGAGGACGTACATTCACGGGAGATTTGAGACCGTTCTGCTCGACATGTAACCTGCGACACAGGGGAACCTACTATCAATTGACCACTTGCTACCTTTGCAAGAAACTGGGACACGTATCTAGGAATTGTCCTTTGAATGCGAATGTGACTACACCGAACGCTACCTCGAACACAAAGAGTTACAACCCAGAGATGAGGGGAAATGTTTTGAATGTGGACAACCGGGACACATAGCGAAGAATTGCCCGAGTAAGAGACAACCGGGAATGAGTACCGGGGCATCGAGTGTGCCAAGCGGATCAAGAGTGGAACCTCGAGTGGATAAAGGGAAAGGAGTCGCGTAACAACAACGAAGATACTTCCAGCTCAGGTCTGGGAATACGGATGATACCGTCGTATCAGGTATTCTTCCTATTTGTTCGTATCCTGCACGTATACTTATGGATTCTGGTTCAACGCATTCATTCGTATCACGTGATTTTGTTAAGCATTTAACTGTTAAGTCAGAACCGCTAGGATATAACTTGTGTGTATCATTGCCTAGTAGTGAACCGCTAGTTACTTCTTCGATATTCAAGTCATGTGAGATCAAGATAGGTGATGAGTAATTCCGCGTGTCCACAATAGGTTTTAAAAGTATATTTTCAGCACTTAAATGGAGATTATGACCACTTGAAATATCAACATTTGAACCCATATCAAGAACCTCCAAGATTGTTGGAGACATTGTTTTCATTTTTTAAGACAACTTCAAGAATATATAGGAATGTATTGAAGTTGAAATCATCATCTATCAAACATGTTTTTTGAGGTCAAGAGCTACTATCCATAAGGATTCACTCACCTCAAACTTCATGTCATCATCTAGATGATGATAGAATAGTATGCAAATAAAGAAAATAAAAAAGAAATGGGGTTAAGGAGGGATAAGCATAATATGTAAACAAACCACTAAGTAATCAATAGATGATATTCATGATGATTTTGGACTTGTAGCTTGGTGTTTCACTCATATATGGTGACTTTAGACATGGAAGAAGCTTCATATCTCACAAATGCTCACTAAAATGGTGGTTGGGTGTATTGAATGTGAAGTAAATGGGAGTAATGATGTAGAAAACAAAGTTTAGAACTCACTTTTTAATTAAAAATCAAAGGAAGAAGCTCACTTTCACTCTCCTAACCTTATCTTCTACAACTTTTCTCTCTATAACTTCTCTGATCTTTGTATTTGCACCCCTATATGAGAAGTCAGCAGGGGGGGGGGGGGGGGGGTTATATAGGCCAATTTAGGGTGGTTTTGGGGTATAAGAAGTGTCCCAATTGGTTCCAAACATCTGTCAACATAGAACTACGTCGTTTTGGTTTCTAATTAATCAAAATGGACCCCCAAAAAAATTGTAAAAATGGACCATTCTGGGGGGAGAGTGCTGCGAAAGCAGTGGACCTGTGCCACGGAGGCAGTGGGCCAGTGCCGCGGCAGCACTGCTCCTCTGATGTCCGGATAATTCCATTTAGGTCCCCAGAGGTTCCGGTATTTGCGAAAAGGCCTTATTTTGTCCAAAATTCGCATAAAATGCGTATGAACTCCAAATTGAGGTTGTGATATACCGTTGGAAAGGTAACGGAGTCTAATTTACATAAAGAATATTTGGAGATAGGTCACTTTGAAAAGTTTTGCAGTATTCGCGATAAAATCCGATTTGGTCGCCTTTTACACATTCAAAAATTCATAATAAATTCATTTTAAATCCATGAATTATGTGCAATATACTGTTGGAAAGCTATTGGCCTCTAGTATTCATGAAAAATATTTGAAAAAAGATACGGTGCTCCGGTTTCAAAGTCAACTTTTAGGTCAAATCGGTCAAACCTGGGATCCTGGGAAGTTTCGGGAACCTCCGGGAGCTCTCAAGAGCTGACATTTTCGTCCGATTTTCTTTTAAAACTCATTTTAGTACTTTCCACATGATCTAGAATGATTCTAAAACTTTTCAAAGAATTCGGATGATTTTGGTAAAACCTTGGTCAAACTTGGTCAAACCGGTTAACGGGGACTTTCCGGGAACTTCTGAGACTTCTAGGGGTCTCTGGAAGCCGATGATTTCTTCTGATTTTGCTTGAAAACTTATTTTTAGTACTTTTCTTATGACGTAGTATGTTTCTAGAGCTTTTGGTCCAAGTCTGAGTGTTTTTGGGCTTTCGGGGGCATTTTGGTCATTTTGAGCATTTTGGGAGATAGAACTAACTTCCAGGAGTCCTTTTTGAGTCTTTTTTTATCATTGTGAACCACCAAGCTATGGGTCTCCTAAATCTGATAACCGGCAAAATGGGGTGTCTACAAGCGGTGCTGCCCTGGCCCACCTTTACAAGCATATGGGCGAGGTTTCCCGTGGCGGCATTAAATCCACTGGAGGATTCTAGCGTGCTTGGGAGGTATGACTCGTGACTTTTCCTTTTCTTTTGGTCCTTTCTTATTTTTGTTTTCTGACTTTCACTTTTCTGTGCAGCTCTGGAGCTTCGAGTACCTAAAAATGTTGGCTCCTAACCCCGTCGATGAGTCGGGTGAAGATGAGGATGGCATGACTCCTGTGTCGTTGTTCCCTCGAGGCTTGAGATGGAGAAGCAATGTTGTTGGGGTCAAGAGTGGGGCCCACCGGATCGTCCTTCTGAGAAATTTCCTCAAGGCTTGAGATGGAGAAAGGATGTTGTTGGGGTCAAGAGTGGGGCCCACCGGATCGTCCTTCTGAGAAATTTCTTATCCGAGTTGACGGTCGCTAGCGTTGATTGGACACCATGGGAGCATGTTTCCTATGCTGCCCCAGAGGAGATACAGGCGGTGAGACGTCTTGCTTCTTGCCGACTTTTGATGGAGAATACCGAGCATAGGCAGTGGTACCTTAGTGAACGGGTATCTCGGCATGTGGTTGGTGGTCCAAGGTACCGCGTTCCTTATGCCTATCCTGTGATGGATGCTGATGACCTCTCTGGTATTGCTTTGCTGGCAGCTTTGGCTGGTACTGATGCCTGGGATCATTTTCGCTCTGAGACAGGATATGAGACCTACCGTGGCTGCTTTCTGATGCCGAACTTTCCACTCCTGGATGTGAGTTTCTTTTACGTTTTTGTCTTATTCGTCACTTATGTTTTTGGATTTATCTTTTCCTAACTTGTCTTGTGCCTACAATTTCGCGAGATGTATAGGAGACAGGTGTCATACCCGCTCCCGCGGTATTTAATTATATTATATTAGCATGCATGGTATGCTTACTGTTGTGTTAATTAACACGTGTGATGTGAGTGATGGCTCACTAGTTGTTGGAGGGTGTCTTTTGAGAACCCAGTATTTGGCCTAGAAGGCAGTCCAGAAGGTGGACAAGTGAGAATTCCCTACGGTTGGAAAAGTGAGTAATAACTCAAAATTATGTGCTTAAATGTTTATTTAGGCATATGTGAATATAATTGATTATTATATTGTTAATAGCGACTCATCGGAGTCATTAGATGCCTGGTGAGGACGGAATTGAACACGTTACGTAATTTGGTAAGCTAAGTAGCAATTTCGTAAAATTTGTAGAAACTTGCGTTTTAGCAACCAAACGGAACTTAGTCGGAAACCTTTTTAATTTTGAGGTTTTACCTGTAGAGCTATGCATTAGCTGTGTTGAAAGTTTAAGAGACTGATTAGAAGTTTTGAAAACTCGTGGGGAGGTAAACACAATTTTCGAAAGTGTTGCCTATATATAGTTAGAGATGACTTTCATAATTTTATAAACATTTGACCTAAGTTCAAGAAAGAGGCCAAATGGAGGATTTCTTGGTTTAGAGCTTCAACACTCGAATCGACGGAGTTCTACCCGTTTGTTTTTCACCAAATTCCGTATTTGAACTCTACGAGGTAAGGCCGTCGTTTTGATACCTATTAGGCCTTGTTTGGTTAAGTTTTCTGAAAACTCATTTTTTCTAGAATTTTCATATAAAGTTGATAATTGGACTTTTGATTAATAGGAATTGTATTAGAAGAATTACTGCACGTTCTTTGTGCTTGAGTTTTCATTGGATCGGCGTTTAAGAGCGTAAATCGGAGGCGAGTGATATTAATCTTGAGTTTTGGATGATTCTATGGTTTAATGCATTTGATATGCTAGGAACCTTATATAGATAACATGTGTAGTTCATATTGGGCAAAACTAATGTGTAAAGTAGGCCCAAGGCATGTTGAAATGAAAAGCATGGTGACTTGCTAGTTGAGCATGTTTATGTGCCTATGTGGGTTAAAGGGGGATATGGGCTAATTCACCGTGAGACGTCCTCTCGAAGGGGGAGGATTAGTAGTGACGACGGTCACTTGCCGAGAAAGGCATTAACGCGACATGTCGAAGGGGCATGGGTCGTGGTTGAGTCTTAAGACTTTGGATCGGTGAAGGTGCACTTATTCCCTAGAGACCAATAGTTATGTGTTATGATGGATTGGAACATAATTGTTATCCATATGCTTGATTCATATTATTCACTAAGCGTTAGCTTAAACAAATCCATATATCTGTGGTTATATAAATAACCATTCAGGTGCAAGGACTGGAGGAGAGAATCGCGGGTAATGAGGCGAGGGAGGACCGGAAACTCCTTATGTTTATAGAACTTGAATTATGTTTGTAATATATGTTTAACTCATGCCGGTTGTTTAACCGTGCAGCTTGTAATAGGACTTGTTATATATGCGAGTACGGCACTTGGTTCACCTTAGGACCTTGATTGCCAAGACGTGTGAAACTTGTAGTTTTGATACTTGTAATCCGGGACGGGTTTATAGTGGTTGTACAAATGGATATATATGTTCTTACAAGTCTTTGGAAGGTTTAACTTGCAATTGAATAGTTTTGGTTTGGATTGGAATGGTTTTGAATGGTTTGGATTGGAATGGTTTTGATTGGTTTCTTTGGGTAAAAGAGGTATTGATTTATTAGCGGCGTTTGTCGCGGAAGCGCCGGGAATTAACGGCGTTTAGTAGGAAGCGCCGGTAATTAACGGCGTTTGCGGAAAAACGCCGGCAATTGTGAATACGGTCTTTTGGAGGTTTGGTTTCTGCACAGACCCCATTCGACCGGTCGAACGAGGCAATTCGACCGGTCGAAATGCCCCCTGCCAGAAATTTCAAACTCATACTTCCAATGTTCGGAACAACTTCTAATTAGGCATGGAGGTACCTTTTGGGACCCTTTGACCTACGGAAATGTTACTTTTGAAAACAAAACTCGTTAAGGCGTGTTTGGCACGTGTTTAATATAACCTTTGAAAAACTATTTGGAAGTTGGTTGTTTTGGAGCAAAACTTTTGTTAAGGTCATTTTTGGGAACTTTAACCATTGTTGGTAAGCCTTGATGGCGTGCCACGTAACCTAGATTCATATGTATGGATCCGGGGCGTGACATGTAGTGGTATCAGAGCAAAAAGGTTATAGACCTTGAGCTATGGGTTTAGGTTTAGAGCCTTGGGGACGAGAGACGACGTCATGAGTTTGAATATTGATTAATGTGTGCGAAATTTGGATTAGTGCATTACATATGCATATGAATAATGGTTGTGTGCATCGTATCTTACATGCATACTCTGAGATATATGTCATGACATACATGATATCATTATGCCAGTGGTTATCAGGGATAAGTGGCGGAAAGTATGGATATCAATAATGACAATGCAACAAATGCACGAATGGATCGAATAGAGGCCGCTATTGAGGGGTTTATTAGAGCAGTGGATGACAGAGTGCCACCAAGGAGAGTAGAGCCGGAAAATCCAAATTTGGCACCAAGGGCTGGGCAATCAATTGCCGAAAAGTTTGCAAAGAAGAATCCGGCAATATTCACTGGGGGATCGGATCCTGATGTGGCGGACTTTTGGAAAATGGATATCGAACGTATATTCCGTAACTTGGCATGCACCGATAGAGAGAAAATAGACAATGCCACTGATACGTTGAAAGAGGGAGCTCAGAATTGGTGGGTTGGTATCCTCGCAAGCAGAGCACCGACTACTTGGGCAGGTTTCATAGAGGAATTTGATAAGCGGTACTTTCCGGATTCAGTGAAGACCCAAAAGAAGCGAGAGTTCATGAACTTGAAACAAGGGGATATGACAGTAAACGAGTATGCAACTGCATTTAATGGGTTGGCTCGATTTGCACCTGGTATAGTTTTGGAAGAAGTGGATAGAGCCAGGCAGTTCGAAGAAGGTCTGAGGGAGAATATCCATAGTCGCGTGGATACATTTCGTCTCCCAACATTTGCTGAAGTTTTAGATGTGGCCCTAATAGCCGAAAGAGATATTGGGAACTATAAGCTTAGCCAACAAGGGAAGAGGAAAAATGAGAATCAAGGAAGGAACCAGGGTAACTTTAAGAAATCCTATTCAAGGGCACCTGGTGCTGGTTCAGGAAATCAAGGGGGAAGTTCATTCTCTGGAGGAGATAAACCGATGTGTACTATTTACGACCGTAGACATTGGGGTGTTTGTTATATGGCAAATACGATTTGTCATATTTGTAATCAACCGGGACATGTTGCCAAGAATTGTACACAAGCAAGAACCCAAAGTGTGAATGTGGATATGAGGGGTAAATGTTATGAATGTGGTATGCCGGGTCATCGGGAGAGGGATTGCCCGAACAAGCGACAACGCGGGGCCGGTTCTGTGGCTTCTAGTGGAACGAGAACAGTGCAACAACCAGACAAAGGAAAGAAGGAACAAAGGGAGGCGCGGGCATTTAACCTTTTGCCAGGAGAGACGGCCAACGCAGACTCTGTGGTGTCAGGTACACTACTTATTTGCTCACGTCCTGCACGTGTACTTATGGATTCAGGATCCACACACTCATTTGTGTCACATGAATTTGCTAAATGCTTGGATGTGATGTCAGAACCATTGGGATTTGATTTGTCCGTTTCAATTCTGTTAGGGAATCCTATAATAAGTTCATTAGTACATAAAGCATGTGACATCAACGTAAATGAAAAGACCTTAGTTGTTGATTTGGTACCCTTAACCATTCATCACTTTGATGTAATTTTGGGAATGGATTGGCTATCAGCGAATTGTGCTTCAATTGATTGTGTAAGGAAAAGAGTTGTATTTCAAATGCCAGATCAGGAAGAGTTTTATTTCCATGGGGTAGGGATCACGTCACCACCGTATATTGTATCGGCTGCACGAGCTTGTCGACTAGTGAGGAAGGGTTGTCAAGGATTCTTATGTAGTATTCTTGATACAAGAGTCACCGGAATGGGGATTGAAAATATTTCAATAGTGAGGGAATTTCCTGATGTGTTTCCTGAGGAGTTACCGGATACTCTAATTGAAAGAGAGATTGAATTTACCATCGATACGATACCTGGAGCACAACCGATATCGAAGGCACCATACCGAATGGCACCAGTGGAGTTGAAGGAACTGAAAATCCAATTACAGGAGCTACTTGATAAAGGGTTTATTCAACCAAGTGTCTCACCATGGGGAGCACCAGTATTGTTTGTTAAGAAGAAAGACGGGACAATGCGAATGTGCATAGATTATAGAGAGTTGAACAAGTTGACGATCAAGAACAAATATCCACTACCACGTATTGATGACTTGTTTGATCAACTACAAGGGGCCCAGATATTTTCAAAGATTGACTTGAGATCGGGTTATCACCAATTGAAAGTCAAGGTGGAGGATGTAGAGAAGACAGCGTTTCGGACTCGATACGGCCATTATGAGTTTTTGGTCATGCCATTTGGAGTAACAAATGCACCAGCGGCGTTTATGGATTTGATGAACAGGGTATTCAAGGAATATCTGGATGAGTTTGTGATTGTGTTCATAGATGATATCTTGGTGTATTCCAAAAATGTTGAAGAACATGAAAGGCACTTACGATTGGTCTTACAACGACTGCGAGAGAGAAAATTATATGGGAAATTGAAGAAGTGTGAGTTTTGGTTGACTGAGATAGCTTTCTTGGGGCATGTAATTTCGCAAGATGGAGTTTTAGTTGACCCGAAGAAGATTGAGGCTATAGCTAATTGGTCAAAACCAACAAATGTATCAGAAATTCGCAGTTTCTTGGGATTGGCAGGTTACTATAGAAGGTTTGTATAAAATTTCTCCAGGATAGCGATGCCAATGACTCAGCTGATGAGAAAGAACGCAGTATTTAATTGGGACTTAGAATGTGACAAGAGCTTCAAAGAGCTGAAGACTCGACTTATGTCAGCACCGATCTTGACGATTCCGTCTGGTACGGAGGGGTTTGTAATCTATAGTGATGCTTCACATAGAGGACTGGGATGTGTTCTGATGCAGAACGGCAAGGTGATTGCTTATGGCTCACGTCAGTTAAAGGTACATGAAGTGAATTATCCGACTCATGATCTTGAGTTAGCAGCGGTGATCTTTGCATTGAAGATCTGGCGGCACTATCTTTACGGGGAAAAGTGTGATATCTACACAGATCACAAGAGCCTGAAGTACTTGTTTACACAGAAAGAACTGAATATGAGGCAAAGGCGATGGTTAGAATTGATGAAAGACTACGACTTGTCGATTCACTACCATCCTGGGAAAGCAAATGTAGTTGCTGACGCATTAAGCAGAAAGTCTACAAATAATTTGGCCTACAATTTGACTTCACAGAAACAACTTGTTGGTGAAATGGAAAGGTTGGAACTTGAGGTGATTTCAACAACCGAGGGAGGTTTGCTAGCAGCTATTGTCGCACAACCGACATTGATAGATGAGATAAAGATGAAACAACTTCAAGACCCAGTTTTAAAGAAGATCTGTGATGAAATACCGCTAAATAAACAGCCAGAGTTTACCTTTGTGGACAATATTCTGAAATTCAAGAATCGGGTATGTGTACCTAATATGGATGGGATTAAGGAGTTAATACTTGAAGAATCTCATAATACCAAATATACAGTTCATCCAGGTAGTACCAAGATGTATCGAGATTTGCGAGAGGTGTACTGGTGGTCTGGAATGAAAAGAGAGGTAGCCGCGTACGTGGCCAAATGCTTGGTTTGTCAGCAAGTCAAAGCGGAACATCAAAGGCCTGCAGGGTTATTGCAACCTTTGGATGTACCAGAATGGAAATGGGAAAAGATTACCATGGATTTTGTATCAGGTTTTCCAAGGTCTACAAGATCGAATGACAGTGTTTGGGTAATTGTAGATCGATTGACTAAGTCAGCACATTTTGTGCCGATTAAGAAAAGGAACCGATGAAACTCGCGGAGTTATACGTTAAAGAGATTGTGAGACTACATGGAGCACCAGTGTCTATAGTTTCAGACAGGGATAGTAGTTTCTTATCTAGATTCTGGAAAGGGCTACAAGTAGCTATGGGTACAAAGTTAAACTTTAGTACAGCTTTTCACCCACAGACAGATGGACAGTCCGAGCGTGTGATTCAAATACTGGAGGACATGCTTCGACTATGTGTTCTTGATTTTAAGGGTGACTGGGAAAAATATATTCCATTGATTGAATTTGCCTACAATAACAGTTTTCAGTCTAGTATTGGAATGGCACCGTATGAAGCACTGTACGGGCGTAAGTGTCGATCACCAATTTGTTGGACTGAGGTAGGGGAACGAAGGCTAGAAGGACCTGAGATGGTTCAGTTGGCAGCGGATAAGGTAAAGGTAATACAACAACGGTTGAAAACGGCTCAGAGTCGTTACAAAAGCTACGCGGATACGGGACGAAGGCCACTAGAATTCGAAGTAGGTGACCGTGTGTTCTTAAAGGTTTCACCTTCCAAGGGGATTACGAGGTTTGGAAAGCGAGGGAAGTTGAATCCTAGATACGTTGGACCGTTTGAGATTATTGGAAAAGTGGGGCCAGTAGCTTATCGACTAGAGTTACCACAAGAGTTGGCTAATGTACACGATGTATTTCATGTGTCGATGTTGAGAAGAGTTATATCTGATTCAAGTCATGTGGTTACTCTAGAGCCATTGGAAGTCAGAGAAGACTTAACGTATGTTGAACGTCCAGTGAGAATCCTAGATAGAAAGGATAAGGTGTTACGAAACAAGACGGTTCCATTGGTAATGGTCTTGTGGCAAAATCACTTAGAAGAAGAAGCCACGTGGGAAAGAGAGGATGAGATGCAGGCAAAGTATCCATTTCTGTTTGAAGCATGAGGTATTGCAAGTTTGGGGACAAACTTCTTTTAAGGGGGAGAGGATGTCATACCCGCTCCTGCGGTATTTAATTATATTATATTAGCATGCATGGTATGCTTACTGTTGTGTTAATTAACACGTGTGATGTGAGTGATGGCTCACTAGTTGTTGGAGGGTGTCTTTTGAGAACCCAGTATTTGGCCTAGAAGGCAGTCCAGAAGGTGGACAAGTGAGAATTCCCTACGGTTGGGAAAGTGAGTAATAACTCAAAATTATGTGCTTAAATGTTTATTTAGGCATATGTGAATATAATTGATTATTATATTGTTAATAGCGACTCATCGGAGTCATTAGATGCCTGGTGAGGACGGAATTGAACACGTTACGTAATTTGGTAAGCTAAGTAGCAATTTCGTAAAATTTGTAGAAACTTGCGTTTTAGCAACCAAACGGAACTTAGTCGGAAACCTTTTTAATTTTGAGGTTTTACCTGTAGAGCTATGCATTAGCTGTGTTGAAAGTTTAAGAGACTGATTAGAAGTTTTGAAAACTCGTGGGGAGGTAAACACAATTTTCGAAAGTGTTGCCTATATATAGTTAGAGATGACTTTCATAATTTTATAAACATTTGACCTAAGTTCAAGAAAGAGGCCAAATGGAGGATTTCTTGGTTTAGAGCTTCAACACTCGAATCGACGGAGTTCTACCCGTTTGTTTTTCACCAAATTCCGTATTTGAACTCTTCGAGGTAAGGCCGTCGTTTTGATACCTATTAGGCCTTGTTTGGTTAAGTTTTCTGAAAACTCATTTTTTCTAGAATTTTCATATAAAGTTGATAATTGGACTTTTGATTAATAGGAATTGTATTAGAAGAATTACTGCACGTTCTTTGTGCTTGAGTTTTCATTGGATCGGCGTTTAAGAGCGTAAATCGGAGGTGAGTGATATTAATCTTGAGTTTTGGATGATTCTATGGTTTAATGCATTTGATATGCTAGGAACCTTATATAGATAACATGTGTAGTTCATATTGGGCAAAACTAATGTGTAAAGTAGGCCCAAGGCATGTTGAAATGAAAAGCATGGTGACTTGCTAGTTGAGCATGTTTATGTGCCTATGTGAGTTAAAGGGGGATATGGGCTAATTCACCGTGAGACGTCCTCTCGAAGGGGGAGGATTAGTAGTGACGACGGTCACTTGCCGAGAAAGGCATTAACGCGACATGTCGAAGGGGCATGGGTCGTGGTTGAGTCTTAAGACTTTGGATCGGTGAAGGTGCACTTATTCCCTAGAGACCAATAGTTATGTGTTATGATGGATTGGAACATAATTGTTATCCATATGCTTGATTCATATTATTCACTAAGCGTTAGCTTAAACAAATCCATATATCTGTGGTTATATAAATAACCATTCAGGTGCAAGGACTGGAGGAGAGAATCGCGGGTAATGAGGCGAGGGAGGACCGGAAACTCCTTATGTTTATAGAACTTGAATTATGTTTGTAATATATGTTTAACTCATGCCGGTTGTTTAACCGTGCAGCTTGTAATAGGACTTGTTATATATGCGAGTACGGCACTTGGTTCACCTTAGGACCTTGATTGCCAAGACGTGTGAAACTTGTAGTTTTGATACTTGTAATCCGGGACGGGTTTATAGTGGTTGTACAAATGGATATATATGTTCTTACAAGTCTTTGGAAGGTTTAACTTGCAATTGAATAGTTTTGGTTTGGATTGGAATGGTTTTGAATGGTTTGGATTGGAATGGTTTTGATTGGTTTCTTTGGGTAAAAGAGGTATTGATTTATTAGCGGCGTTTGTCGCGGAAGCGCCGGGAATTAACGGCGTTTAGTAGGAAGCGCCGGTAATTAACGGCGTTTGCGGAAAAACGCCGGCAATTGTGAATACGGTCTTTTGGAGGTTTGGTTTCTGCACAGACCCCATTCGACCGGTCGAACGAGGCAATTCGACCGGTCGAAATGCCCCCTGCCAGAAATTTCAAACTCATACTTCCAATGTTCGGAACAACTTCTAATTAGGCATGGAGGTACCTTTTGGGACCCTTTGACCTACGGAAATGTTACTTTTGAAAACAAAACTCGTTAAGGCGTGTTTGGCACGTGTTTAATATAACCTTTGAAAAACTATTTGGAAGTTGGTTGTTTTGGAGCAAAACTTTTGTTAAGGTCATTTTTGGGAACTTTAACCATTGTTGGTAAGCCTTGATGGCGTGCCACGTAACCTAGATTCATATGTATGGATCCGGGGCGTGACAACAGGCTCCTCCAGCTTCTGATCCTATCCCTCTTTGGGATTGAACCGTTAACGTTTTGGATGCCGATGGCTCTCCACAGGTCATGGAGGTGCCGCGAGTCATGTGCGGTTATCCCACCCAGCCAACAGGCGTCCTCAACGTCCCTTGGAGTTATGCTGATGAGGGTCACGCCTTGGCAGCTAGCTTATAGTCTTTGGTCCTTACACGGGACCATCGGGTATGTCTCTAATTTTGCGCTCCTTAAGGTTACGAGGTTCTAACCCTATATTTTACCCTTGGCAGATGGACAGTATGCGACAGTTCGCCACCAGTCAAATGGCATCCTTGGTAAATTTTTGAATCGATTATATTTTTGTACTTTTGATGCTTCTTGGCTGATTGTATTTATTTTGTGTGTGCAGTGTCGAGGAGGTGATGCTGGCTCGTCGAGAACTAGGCCAAGGTGCAGGGGTGGCGGGAGGAGGCCATCACCGACGTACACTCTGGGTGGTCTGACAGAGGATGAAGAGGAGGAGGACTGAGGCCTTCTAAGCGGGGACTTTGTTTTATCTCCATTTCATGTCTTCAATTGGGTTGTACTAGTGAATTATGGACAATGTGTAGGATGATGTATAGGATGATGTGTCACCTTCGATAGAGTTTTATGATGTTTTGTCTTTTGAACCGGTTAGTTTTCGGTTTGAAGGCGCGATTGTGTGCTTGTTTTAGTTGGTGATTGTGTGACGATATATGTGCACTGTGGTTCTATGATTGTTGATGTTACTACGATGAATAGCTTTGTGATAGTGAATGTGTTTGCCTTACAGGTGGGATAGTTCGTGAAATAGGGGGGTGCTGCCAAAATTTTGAATTTTGCTAGAGCCGCGACAGAAAACATGGCACTGTACGATCCTGCTCAACTCACGGTTTGGCTGAACATTACAGATGGCGTGGAACGGATCAATCTTTTTAGCTACGGCTTGACTGAGCTGTTCTCTCTTCGCCAGATGACTTTGAACACTGAGTTCATGCTTGCTAGCATTGCCCATTGGGACCCAGTAAATCATGTCTTCAATTTTAACGGCCTAGAGATATGCCCCCTGTTTGAGGAGTTCTGTGTTATCCTCGGCTTCGATCCAGACTTTGACCTGATTCTTCCTTCTGCTGATACTCCCAGTCCTACGTGAGGCTTGGCCGAATACTTGAACTGTTCCGCTGTTATCTCCCACCGACTAATTCATGGTGAGGTTCTTGACATTGCTTCCATCATTGCCCGGTATGCTAGTCCTAGGAATCCTAGCGTATATGATGCTACCCGCGGGACTGCTCTGATATTATGCATGACTTCGCACTTTCTATTCTTGAGCACTTCCATTGACTTGGTGCACGTGTGCCTCGGGCTGAAATTGAGTAAGAACCCTATGGCCATGGTTCTGGCCGAAACTCTGAACGGTTTGGATCGTGCTTTTAATCAAGGAACTCTCCTTCTTTTTGGGGCGCCTTTGGTGTTACAGGCTTGGCTCTATGAGCGCCTTCAGTTATGGACTAGTAGTGTGCCGCCAGTTACTTTCGCATGGCCGTGCTTCATTCTCATTACACTTCTACTGATTGGGTTAGCATGATGGATGCTTTACCTGATGCCGACATTTGCTGGATTGTGGGGCGTTGGGCCTCCATGCTATGACCACCAGCCTCGGGGATTGCCAGAGAGTGTGGTTGATGGGTCTGAGAGAGACTTCTTTCTATCATCCTCGTCAATTGAACAGACAGTACGGGCGAGTTAAAGAGGTCTCCCGTGGGTTTACTGATAGGGTCTTTGCTTCTAGAGCCAGAGCTGTTACTATTGCTGCTTTCATCAGTGGATGGGCCTACCGAGTAAAAGCCTACTTCTAAAGACTTTTGAAGAAATAAAAGACACTAGACTTGACTGATTCTGCTTCTTTCCTCCAAGTGTCTTTGATATTTGTGATTGCTTTCTGAAAGAACTTTTTGTGTTTTCATTTATCCCTACTTATGCAATATTCGAAGTTTGTTTATCGGCGAACCTTGTTTACTTGGAGAACCTTATTTTATGCATTTGGCTTTTCTGAAAACATTTGTAGTATGATTTTGATCAGATGTTTGCTTTTGGTACTTATTTGGCCATGCTAGGACCATTAGAGGCAAACGAAGTGGGTGGCTGGAGTTTGTCCCTAGTTTGGGATATGTATGGTTGTGAGGCATACGAGGTAGATAATCGACGTTTGCCCTTAGTTTAGAAGAGGTTCAGGTAAACGAGGCAGGTGGCTGAAGTTTGCCCCTAGTGTGAAGGGTGATTTCTGGGTTATGGTAGGGACCGCGACTTTATTTCTCTTATACGCTCATAATTTTGCCTAGGCACCAGTTAGATGACCTAGCGAGCTCTTTTCTCTCTTTTGTTATTGCTCACTGTGGATTTAACTTTAATTTTTGCCTAGGCGTCCTTTCGAATTTTTGACCTAGCGAGCCATCCTTCTTTTCTCTTTTGAAGGTCTGCCTACGTACCCCGGAGCGGGGATCAGGTCCAACGCAGTTCGGGCCAAAGTCTTGAAAGAAAAGGGGTTGATTATGATAGTGTCGACCGAACCAATGCGGTTGCCTACGTATCCCCGAGTGGGAATCAAATCGAGCGTAGTTCAGGACAAGGCTTGAGAGGAATTGGGCTATTTTTGTGGGTAGAGCGACTGACCGATGCAGTTACCTACGTATCCCCGAGTGGGAATCAGGTCGAGCGTAGTTTAGGGCGAGGCTTAAAAGGAATTGGGTAAAAAAAAGGTCAAGCATAGTACTTTTTTAGGTGATCCATGTTGATTGGTTCTTTGAATTCGACACCGTCGAGGTCCATGAGATAGGTTGTTCCTCCGGAGAGGATAGTTTTGACGATGTAAGGGCCAACCCATTTAGGTTTGAACTTCCCACATCGGTCAAAGATCGGAGCTCGTAGTTCCTTCAGGACAAGGTTACCCTTGACAATTTTTCTCAAACGAACTTTCTTGTTAAAAGCACGGGCTATCCTCTTTTGATAGATTCGGATGTGGTCGACTGCCGCTAGGCACTTTTCATTTATGAGAGCCAATTCTTCGTACCTTTCTCTTAACCAGTCAGATTCTAAAATTTCACATTCTGCCATCACACACAGGGACGGTAGTTCTATCTCGACCGGAAGTACTGCTTCCAGGCCATACACCAATGAATAAGGAGTCATTCCCGTAGACGTCCTTATCGATGTTTTGTATCCCTACATCGCAAATGGTAGTTTCTCGTGCCAGTCTTTGTAACTATCGGTCGACTTCTGCAGTATGGTCTTGACATTCTTGTTTGCAGTTTCGACTGCCCCATTAGTTTGCGGCATGTATAGTGACGACTTGTGATAAGTGATTTTGCCTTCCTCAAATAGATCCCTGACTTCTGCTTTGAAATGACTTCCGTTGTCCGAAATGATCTCATGGGGGACTCCATAACGGCAGATATGATTTCTCTTGATGAATTTGGCCACTTCATTGGCCCCCAACTTGCTATAGGATGCGACTTCTACCCATTTTGTGAAGTAGTCAATGGCCACCAAAATGTATCGGTTCCCGTTTGAGACCTTCGGAACAATTTCGCCAATGATATCGATTCCCCAAGTTGAGAATGGCCATGGGGAGGTCATACTATAGAGCAGAGATGGCGGTATATGCATCATGTTTGCATGGATCTGGCACTTGTGGCACCTTCTCACGTATTCGCAACAATCTTTTTCTAACGTTGTCCAATAGTACCCTTATCTTATGATCTTTTTGGCCAGCATGTGACTATTCATGTGTGGACCGATACCCCTTCGTGTATTTCTTCCATAATCCTTCTGGCGCCCTTCCCGAACAAGCAAGTCAGGTTGTGACCATTGTACCCTTTCTTTAATAATTTTCCGCCGTAAATGATGAACTGTGCTGTGAACCTTCGAATTGCTTTTTTATCTTTCTCAGTAGACTCTTGGGGGTATGTTCCTTTTACTATAAAGTTCCAGACATCTTGATACCATGGTGTTTCATTCTCTTCTTCTTCGATTGCAGCGATCATGCTAAATGACGATTCGTATCTTTGCTCGATTACCAGAGGCATGCTAACTGGTTCTCTTCTCTGGGTAGGTAAAAGAATGTTATGCTCTTGAACTATTTCTTGAGTCCATCGAGATGGTCATGGTAGGGCTTCAACATCTCTTCTTTCACCTTCCATTCTCCTCTGGCTTGTGACACAATGAGATTTGAATCTCCGAAGACATCCAACTTCTGAACTCTCAATTCTATGGCCGCTTCCATCCCGAGAATGCATGCCTCGTATTCAGCAGTGTTGTTGGTGGCGTTATAATTGAGCTTGACTGCCAGTGGGGTGTGGTCCCCATTTGGCGACACCAGGATCATACCTACTCTGTATCCTTTCATGTTGGCTGCCCCATCAAAGTATAACTTCCACTGTTCTTCTTTGATTTCCATGATATTCTTGTCCGAGAACAAGAAGTCTCCATTTTATTCGGAATCAACAGCGTGTTCTGCAAGATGCTCAGCTATCATTCTCCCTTTTACCGATTTGCTTGTCATTTACTTGATATTGAATTCAGATACTAGGAGTAGCCAATGGGATATACGACATGTCAGGGCGGGTTTTTCGAGGAGGTATTTTAGAGGATCCATGCGGGATATGAGCATAAATGGAAAAGCCAGCATGTAGTGCCTTAATCGGCGGGTGCACCAGACTAAGGCCCAACATGTTTTTTCAAGGGTAGAGTAATTGAGCTCATACACAGTCATCCTCTTGCTAAGGTAATATATGGCTTTTTCAGAGTGGCTTTCTTCCCCTTCTTGGCCCGACATGCACCCCATGGCATTTTCGGAGACAGATAGATAAAGAAATAAGGGCTTGTGAGGAGTGGGTGGTGAAAGGATGGGCGAGTTTTGAAGGTAGGCTTTTATTTTATCAAATGCGGCTTGGCATTGGTCATCCCATTGGAACTTTTCTCCTTTCCACAGTAACCGGAACAAGGGATCATATGTAGTTGTGAGCTTGGAAATAAAGCGGCTGATGAATTGGATCCTCCTGAGGAATCCTCTCATTCCTTTCTCATTCTGTGGCGGCACCATTTCTAGAATTGCCTTGATTTTGGAGGGATTGACCTCTTTCTTTCTTTGTGTAATGAGAAAACCTAGGAGCTTTCCAGAGGTCACACCAAAAGTGCATTTCTTAGGATTGAGCCTCATCTTCTACCTGCACAATCTTTCGAAAAACTTCTCCAGTGCCACCAAGTGCCCTTCTGTATCCTTGGATTTCACGATCATGTCATCTACATATACCTCCACTTCTTTGTGAATCATGTCATGCAGCAAAGTGGTGGCGGCTCTTTGGTAGGTTGCTCCAGCGTTCTTGAGTCTGAAAGGCAGTACCCTATAACAGTAGGTCTTCCAATGTGTGGTAAATGTCGTCTTTTCCTGATTTTCTGGCACCATTAGAATTTGATTGTACCCCGGAAAGCCATCCATGAATGACAGTAGTTCATGTCCTACGGTGTTATCTACCAAGACATCAATTTGGGGAAGCGGGAAGTCATCCTTTGGGCTGGCTTTGTTTAAATCACGGAAGTCGACACACACACAAACTTTTTCGTCCTTCTTGGGGACTAGCACAATGTTGGCAACCCATTCCGGATACTCTGTAATAATGATGAACCCTGCCTTGAACTGCTTTCCTACCTCTTCTTTGACCTTCAGTGCCTATTCCGGCCTCATGCGTCTCAGTTTCTGCTTGACAGGTTTAGAATTGGGGAGGAGGGGAATACGATGTTGGACAATGTTGGGGTCGACCCCAGGCATGTTCTCGTAAGACCAAGCAAAAACATCTTTGAATTCTTTTAGCAAGAGAGTCAATTTTTCTTTTTCTTCTTTATTAAGCATTGAGCCAATTTGCATAATTTGTGGATTATCTTTTTCACCTAGACTAGGATAGAGGCCCGTGCAATGCACGGGTCCGTCAAATTTGGAAAATAAATTAGATGTATTTATTGTTGATACATTTATAGTTGTCACTTGAAAAAAATTAAATCAAACAATACTAAATCCTAAAAAAAAAAAGGGAGCTTCGGCCATAGCCCCCTCAAATAAAACTCTTCAAAGCTAAAACACATGCTAGTTTTTTTTATTTTTTTTTATTTTTATTTTATCGCATTAGGCCCTTTTTACACTCAAATTGCTATAACTTTTGTTATATAAGTCCGTTTTTCGTAAAATTTGATGTTTTGAAATCAGCAAAATGAGATCCATCAAACGAGTTCAATATTGACCATGAAATACAGGGATAAAAAAAACTAAACATCAAACAAATATGAAAAATTGTATTTTTTCGCATACATATAATAAAAACATATTTCTTTCGTACAATTGGCACCATAGATGCATAGATCTTAAAAAAAATACATGAAATTAAAAAAAAAATCACCCAAAAATACCCAAGAATTGATAAAGTTATGGTAGTTTAAAGTTAACAGATAATATTATCTGTTAGACACACAAATATAAATAATATTATCTGTAAAACCTCAAAATCAGGCTACAACTTAACTTTTTTCAGAAAATTTCTACTCCTATTGCGTAGATCTCAAAGAAATACATGAAATCAAAAAAAAAAAAAAATCACCAAAAAGTCTTGTTTGGGAAAAGTTATGAATTGTATGAAATAATAATTTTATAAAACAAATGAATTAAATTTATTAAGTGTGAATTATATGTGTGTAAAGCCTTGTTTGGGAAAAATCAAAACAAAAAACAAAAAAACAAAAACCAAAGCACAAAATCGATTTGCCAAACAAGGAACCGAAATTGTTGACTTTTGATCCAATATATGTGTGAAAAGCATTGTTTGGGAAAAATGAAAACAAAAAAACAAAAACAAAGCACAAAATGGGTTTGCCAAACAAGTTAGCCGAAATTGTTGACTATTGATCCATGGATTTAGTGCCTTGTTTGGGAAAAAGTGGAAACAAAACAAGACAAACAAAGCCACAACTGATTTGCCAAACAAATCCTATTAATTTTGGAGTGCCTTGTTTGGGTTTAAAAAAAAAAACACAAACACAAATAAAGGCAAAATTCAGTTTGACAAACAAGGCATAGCATCTCAATGTATTAGTAAAGGCAAAATTACATATAAGGAGCAAACAATTTAAAGAATTCCAAATTAGGACAAAATTAAAATTGAAAACTACCTAAGGCTCCTTTATAGTATAGTGTTGATTAATTGGTAAAGTATCTTCGATTATTTCATAAGCAGATGGTTTTTCAATTAGTTGCTTAAGTTCGATTGGGAGATCCTCGAAGGGATCCGTGCATTCACAAGTATTAGACATAGAGGAGTAAGCAAAACCGTCTTTCATTTCATTCATAACAGGTGGAGTGATTACATCAGACATAGGTGGGCTCACAGCAGCCGACTTCGGTACAGACTCGATAATAGGAAGTACATACTCCGGGGGAATAGGGGATATGGAGACATAGAGAGATGACTCTACAGCCTAGTTGCTCAGACTCTCCTCAGTTGGCCTGATCTGATCATCTTGGCTCTTGGTCCTCTTTCATTCCTTCTCTTCAGTGAACTCTTCCCACATTTTCTCGATGGCTGCAGTGTCCAAGTACTTCAACCAATCTTCCTTTGGGTTTTTCACAACTTCTTCCGGATAGAACGGGTCTTAATAGGGGGGCCTTTCACAGTCAGCGAAGATTTCAAGCTCAGGGTGCCTTTTTCCGGTGGCCTGATGGATCCAAGGTTTAGGAAATGAAAAATGATACGGTGCTCCGGTTTCAAAGTCAACTTTTAGGTCAAATCGGTCAAACCTAGGATTCCAAGGAAGTTTTGGGAACCTCCGGGAGCTCTCCGGAGCTGACGTTTTTGTCCGATTTTATTTTAAAACTCATTTTGGTACTTTCTAGAATGATCCCAGAACTTTCAGCGAATTTGGATGATTTTGGTCAAATCTAGGTCAAACCTGGTCAAACTTCAGTCAAATCGGTCAACGGAGACTTTTCGAGAACTTCCGGTGGTTTCTGGGAGCTGACGATTTCATTCGATTTTGCTTGAGAACTCATTTTATGACTTTCCTTATGACATAACATGTTTCCAAAATTTTCGATCCAAATCTGGGAGTGTTTGGGCTTTTAAGTACTCGCTCTCTCCTTAGATGTCCTGTCAATATCTACTATTTTATACTCTTTCCGTTTTAAAACAATTGTCTACTATTAATTTGTACAATGTGTAAGAAATATGTATTATATTTATTTATTTTGTTCTCATTTTTTCACTTTTTCATATTACCTTTGATGTGACATTAACTTTATTACTCATTTCTCTTTTCCCACTCTTCTAGGATATGATGCTTGTATTTTATTGTGAGGGTATTATAAGTAGTTTATAGAAAAAAAGTAGTTGATTTTCAAAGTAGATATTTATTTTGGAACATCCAAAAAATGAAAGGTGGACACTTATTTTGGAACGGAGAGAGTACCAATTTTGGTCATGATAGATTTAATTGTTTTCTTAGTGATAACAATATCATTTTCTTCTTCTCGCTTTTGCTCTTTGTACTAAGAACACTACTAGAAGCACCGATAAAATGTACCTAAATGGTGTACCGAATGATCGGTATCGTCCATTTCGGTGGGCCACATGCATGCAGGGCATGAGTCCCACCGAAATGGACCGAAATGGACGGCACCGATCATATGATCGGTGCTCCAATCTTTAGCCTTGTACTAATCAATTGTGAGGGTTTTGAGCATGAGAACACAAGTGGGGAGTGAATGACATTCTAGTCTCTAGAAGCTCTCAGTTATATATAGCGTAAATTAAATTTTATACCCTTATAGTTTGGGGGTGATTTCATTTTGGTCCTTGTAGTTTCAATTTTGTCACTTTGATTCTTACAGTTTCAGTTTAGGTTCAATATAGTCCATTCATCAAATTTTGTTAATAATTTTTGACGGATTTGGGTTCAATATCGGTGTGTAAAGTGTAATTTTATAAATACATTTACCATTATGCCCCTAATGATACCTTACGTGTGCATCACATAACCTATTTTCGTCAAAAATTAGAGAAAATTTCCATAAATGGACTACATTGAACCTAAAACGAAATTGTAAGGACAAAATTGACAAAATTAAATCTACAGAGTCCAAAATGAAATCATAACCAAACTACAAGGATGTAAAATGTAATTTACCCTTATATATTCTACTAACATCAGTGGACAGGAGACATGTCTTCCTCTTGACGTCCTCTTAGCATGAGCTACTAAGACTTAGTTTGACCCCCATTGGTTTCATAATATATTTTTAAGAGTAATGTGCCACTTGTACAAAATTACCAAACAAGATAATAATAAATTTCATAAACTGCTTTTAAAAAATTACGTGGAGACTAAACCAAGCCGTTGGAGCTCCTTATGCCTAGTGACAGGGTGAACTACCTAATTCCAGAGTGAACTACTAATAAACAATTGAGCTCCTTATGCCTACCAGAGTAATAGCGATTGAATTAGCTCCTTATCATTAAGCCTACGTTCGGAATGAACTACTAATAGTGATCGCAGCTCCTTATGTCTACTCCATCCTCCTATTAAAAGCATACCATTCCTCGATTTTTTATTTACTAATTATAACCCGTGGCTAAAGCCACTAATGAACCATTCTAAAACATACACACATTCGACTGGTAATTGTTTGTGCCTGTGAGCACGGCACCAAAAGAAGGGGTAAATAAAGCTATAGGTAAAACACTCAACAAAAATATAATTGACATAAAAAATATGAAATCCCACAATCCAACAACAAAACCTTCCATTGATCCAATGTTCACAACACACTAAAATACAATCCAAAAAACTTATCATCAATATTAGAGTTATTTCATGTGAAAGGGATTCCAAGTCGAGAACATTGTGTACACCACCTACCACTTTTATACTATCTTCCCTGCAGAAGTCGAAAAATAAAACTTACCAATGAAACTCAACTTCACTAATGAGTGGGAGTCAACATAAATTATAAGGAGCTATTTAAGAAAAGTTAGTAGGCAAAGAAAAGATGAGTCCACCATCCACAATGAAAAAAATCAAAATTGAGAACAAAACGAAAATAATTAGGGGTCATTTAACCTTTAACCGAAAAAAAGAAAAAAGAAAAGAATAGAAAAGAATGAGTGGTAGCCAACATAAATTATAAGCTTGTATGGGCAAACTTTTGAGGATATGCCATGAAAATAACCATGTGAAATAGCAAGTTCATTCAATATTCATAAGAAATATACATCTTGTAACGTGCCAAGGTTAGAGCAAATTAGACTTTTTGGAGAGAAATACCACGGCCATACAGAGCATTGTTAATCAACGTAAGAATATTTTTGTTCCAATTGGGATATGAGATATCCTCTTGCATGTGATCCGTTCTTTCCACCATTTCAAAATGACAAAAAAAACAAATCGAAAATGAAAATTTCCAATCACGTATAAAATTAAATTATATGAGCAGTAAGCTCCTATTCAAGAAGGCAAAACTAAATTACCTCAACAGAAATTACCACGTGTACTAAAATCATATAAATTCAATTAAAAATGTGTTTTTGCAGAATATATTTTAAAATGGTATTAACTCTGCATAATATTGAACGGATTCAATGTTAGTCCAAAGGTCCACCAATTTTTTACAGTGAGAACTTAAAATGAATCAAAACTGATTCACATGGGTGCCAAAGATTCCAATACCCATTTGAATCACATTGATTCAATGGTCCACCCTTCATTGAATGGACAAAAATTAGTTTTGTGGAAAAGCATAAAATCTGATTTCCTATCAAGTCTGAATCTAATTAATATGGACTCATATATAGAACTGCAATTAATGGGCATTTAACGAACAATTGCATATATAGAACTGCAGTACCAGTTCTTTGCCTTCCCGAGCAGCCCAATAGATTGGGAGAATGTTATCTCCCCTTAATCAAAGGTCACACATCAATAAAAGCTTTGATATATGATAAAGTATACAAAATTAAAAATTAATATCGGTAAAATAATAAGAAAGAGGAAACAAAAGGCTTACAGAGAGGGAAGAAACCGACCTGAAAAAAAGGAAAAAAGAGAGAAAAAAAGGATCACAAAACCATAGCAATGCTCGAGAAAAGTTGCGAAAGTTAAACTAAGCTCTAAAGACAGAGACCTCAAAAGACTGAAAAATATAAATAAAAAAAAAAAAAAGAAGAAGAAGATAAATTGATTATGTATACTCACCACAACAGAGACATCAAAAGACTAATCTTCAAATTTGCATAAAAAAAAAGAATTAAAAAAACATTAGCAAAGCATAGCATTACTAAACACTACATTGTAGTTGAGAAAAGGACAAGAGCCTATGAAATGCACATTGCACAAATAAAAGTAACTAATATACCCGCACAAATAATTTTGGGGTTTTGGTTAGTAGTTTAAGGTGTTCATACACTACTACATATAATCTCATTATCATGTGTCCCAAGTCCATACAAATATCGATGATTCTAGCACCAAATCTTCCAAACAAATTGTCAACAAAAGAAGTCCTGAATGAAGTCAAAAGATTGAACAGGGGTTGAAATGCTACACAAAGCAATTTAAATAGATAACTCAAAGATAATTCTCATTACAACAATAGATAATTCTCCTGCTCTTAACAACAAAAAATAATTAATAGTTGCAACTTGCAACCCAAAAATTAACCACGAAGAACAATTAATCATGCTCTACAAAGAATCTCAAAGAACACTCTAAAATATCAGCAAAAGCAAACAGTACAAATAGGGGATTTCCAGATTTTTAATAGCATAAAATTCAATTGAAACACACACACAGACACTCTCCCTTTAAAATTTGCAGATTTGAGGAAATGAGGAAACTTACAAAAACACAATTGATTGGCCAAGATGCTTGATTTGCTAAACAACCTGCAAAAACAAAACAAAGATGAACAAAGGTCTCCCTAAGATGCTTGATTTGCTAAGCAACAAAACAAAATATATAGTGGGAAAAATAAACAAATATTAAACAAAAAATGAAAGAGAAAAGACTAAACAGGGTTTGCCCTTGTCGTTGCCAGAGAGAAAGAGACAACAGAGAGAGGGACTGTTTGGGTGGGTGGTTTTTAGGAGCTGTGTGTGTGTGTGTGAGAGAGAGAGAGAGAGAGAGAGAGAGAGAGAGAGAGGGGGGGGGGGGGGGGGGGGGGGGGGGGGGGGGCGGGGGTTGGAGGAAGATATTACCGAGAGATAGTGGGAGGGGTGGAGGTGGCCCGATGGAGGTGCCGCTGTGATAGTGGGGAGGGTTAGAGCCGGGGGGGGGGGGGGGGAGGGAGAGAGAGAGATATTCATATACACAATCCAGTCCAATGTTTGTCTCCAATACTGATCGTTGATAGTTTTAAGTTGAGATTCAATCCTGACCACTCTTTGTTTTCTCCTCCATATACACAATCCAGTCCAATGTTTGTCTCCAATACTGATCGTTGATAGTTTTAAGTTGAGATTCAATCCTGACCACTCTTTATTTTCTCCTCGATTGGAGACAAATCCATTCCTAATTTATTATATAGATATGCATCTCAAAACTGACCAAACACTGAAAAAAAGACATCTAGATCTAGGTATTAATTTAGATTCGAATGTATCCACGAACTTCGAATGTATCCACGAACTTCATGTATGGTGTCTAAAAGTTTGCACAATTTGGTAAGCAATCCTTTTCAGTGTCTAACAAGCTTTCTTTTATTTTGTTCTTCTAAAACAGAAAATAATTAAGTTTCTTGCCTTCCAATTGAGGCCCAAGAAAGAACTCAGGATGCACCATGCTCAATTAAATCGGTCAAAAATGCCACAAGTGATAAGGAAGGTCAACATGATTTCAAAAAAGTAATACTATGCCTTTCAAATCTAAATCTTAAATTTTTATCCCAAATAGTATGGTTGTGTTCACTAGATTTTGATTGGAGAATGTTGAAGTGACCCTACAATGGTCAATGAGTCCACATAATTTTGGGATTTGGATTGAGAGCATTTTTGCTCACCAATTTTTGGTCTACCATTGCTCACCCAGGTCTTCACTGGGTGACACATGTCCCATTTTACTAATTATGTTAATAGTACATGGGCAAAACGAGAATAAAATAAGACACATGTCATCCAGTGAGAAGCCCGAGTAAGAAACAGTGGAACAAAAATAAGTGAACAAACATACTTTCATTTGGATTTGGAAAGCATATCATTACTCTTACAAAAAATTAAAACACATTATTCATAATTTCGAAATATATAGGGGAAGTCTGTGTAATTTATCAAACAAATCCTTTTTCAAGAGGGTGTCGAGACTGCATTAATTGAGGATACACAAGAAAAATATTGTTCTATTTGCAAACTTCACCTTTAACAAGTGCCAAATTTTTTGCTTGTCGTAGTAAATTATTACAAGTATTTTTGCTCACTTACAAATTTGATCGTACATTTTTTAATTCTTTTTTTAATGCATAAAAAATTATGAATCTCAATTGTTCATCCCATGTGAATGGTTACCCAATGCATTGGTGAACCAATTTTTGGTTCATCAAAAGTATTTTCAAATTTACTATTGCCTTTCATTTCCCCTACCCTCTCTCTCTCTCTCTCTCTCGAAATCGGAGAAAATCTTCTCACCCTACAAAGCTCCCAATCTGTAGAGTCTCTCACCGGAACAACTTCAGAAGATGGGTGACAACAAGCGCAAAAGAGGCCGAAAGCCTAAGCAACGAGTAGCCGAAAACCTAGATTTTCAAACCTCCACCACCGCCTCCGTCGACGCCGTAGACGAGGTCGTGTTCTCTGTCAGCAACGTCGAGCTCATCGAAACCACCACCTCCAACGGCCTCCGCCGCCGCGGCCGACCTCGTAAAACCACCGAACACGCCGAGAACAAAACCCTAGTAGTTCCCTCTCCGACGCGACGTATCGAGAAGAACAGTAACTTTTTAGGGCATAATCTGGTTGCTGCCGCGGCGGAACAGCCACCAATCGCCGTGGCGGCGGCGATGGTTAGGGCGGTGCCGTCATCGATGGACGCAGTAGTGAAGGTGTTCTGCGTCCACACGGAGCCGAATTTCTCGCTGCCGTGGCAGAGGAAGAAACAATACAGTTCGAGTAGCAGTGGGTTCATCATTGGTGGGAGAAGAGTACTGACGAATGCCCATTCGGTGGAGCATTATACGCAGGTGAAGTTGAAGAAGCGCGGTTCTGATACTAAGTACTTGGCCACCGTGCTCGCCATTGGGACCGAATGCGATATTGGTTAGAACTAAATTGCCTGTTTTGTTTGAAAATTTTGTATTTTGCATCCACTGTCATTGTGCTGAATTGTTAATTGAAGCAGTTTAAAGTAGCATTTGTGTAATTGGTTTTAACTACATCTTTGTTATCTGTATTAGGAGTTAACTGAATGTAGGTATATTTTTACTTTGTGAATTATGATCATTGAGCTCTTGTATTGAGGAATGTTTTTCGCCATGCTTCATTTAAGTTTTCTTACCGTTAATGCTAATAAGTTATTGGAAGTTGGGATATATTGATTACTTGATGATGTAGCTTGGATTAGATAATCTGAAAGGTACAATTAAGGACCAGAATGATGATTCGGATTACCGCCGAAAAAACTGCAAATCTGATTTTGGAGCAGATTGCTGCAATTTCCAGCAACTATGGCTCGAATACCATTGAGCTATGGGACTCAAATCCAAGCCCTATGAAAAAGAAAGCTAAAAAAACACAATCTGAAATATTCAGATATTTCTCCCAAAAAAAAAAACTGCTTCCCAAGAGAGGTATTACAGCTCTATGTAAAGAAGTTAAGTTTACTTCCTATTGCAGTACTACGTTGCTAAGCAACGTCTACTTGACCGACATGTGGCTAACATGCAGCCACTATATAGAAAGCTGCTTACAAGCACACACCTCCATGATAAGTAGCTTACAAAACAATGCATCAAGACTAATAAAACTAGATTATAATAATAGTTAATATGTTCTAAACTAAACCTAATCTAGATGAAGAAACTAAAAGATTCCTAAAACATAAAGCACACTTCCTAAACCATGAAAATCTTTTTTTTTTTTTTTTTTTTTTTTTGGGGGGGGGGGGGGGGGAGGGGGAGCTCCAATGGAGCGTACTTTCCAACCAAAACAATTCTCAATCTCACATCACTTGGTCTTCATCTGGTGGTTGGGATGGGATAATTTGTTGGAAACCTTAGGTATAGATTCGGATTGCACTCATGCTTTATGAACCTCGTGGTGAATAGGTTCTACAGTTTCTCATGTTAATAATATCTAATTATGAACATTTAATTTATGGGATTTTTTTAAAACTTCATGACATCCTGATTATGGAATGTGGCAGCTTTGCTTACTGTAAATGATGATGAGTTTTGGGAAGGAATGTCACCTCTGGAATTTGGGGCCTTGCCTGCCCTTCAAGATGCCGTGACAGTTGTAGGATATCCAATCGGGGGAGACACAATCTCTGTGACAAGTGGGGTAGTTTCTCGCATAGAAATTCTATCATACGTCCATGGATCTACTGAGCTTCTTGGGTTGCAGGTTTGAGGCTATGCTACCGTTGTCATTATTACCATAATCGTTCCAACACCCATTTCTATTATGTCTCTTCAATATTTAATATATATATATATATTTGTGCAGATAGATGCTGCAATAAACTCCGGAAATTCCGGTGGGCCAGCCTTTAATGACAGGGGAAATTGTGTTGGTATTGCTTTTCAATCCCTTAAACATGAAGATGTGGAAAATATCGGTTATGTCATTCCAACACCTGTCATCATGCATTTTATTAAAGATTATGAAAAGAATGGAGCATATACAGGTATGAACATTCAGTTACAATTTCCTTCGGAAAAATGCTTAGCTACAAAGTTACAACAATGTTTTGTTTTTTTTGACTTGGGGTCCCCCCCGCTACTGCTCAGCAGAAATTGTAAAAATGTATAGCTTACACATACATAGAAAAACTGTCAAAGTAAGTAGAATGCATAGAAAAAACAAATGTATGGTTGTCTATCCAAGCCTAGAATAAAGATTCATACATATATGTATAATTAGCATGCAAGTTTACATAATTTCCCTAGAATGAAGAATCTAATAGTTTATACTTTATAGGGTTAAAATTATCTCTCATAACTGTTTTCAAGTGTGAAAAGATTTTGTATCTTGGCTGGGACCGCTGAAAACTTAGTTCTGGGAGCATTGATTTTAGGAAGTTCGTTAAAGAATGTTAACTTGAAGTTTAAGAATTGATTTGATATGTCCCTATCTCTATTTTGATGACATGACTGTTTTACTTTGTATGCTTATATGATCATGTTGAATCAGGAATATTGGTGATAATAATAGCGACTACATTATTGCATCATATTTTAAATTGACCTTTAGGCTTACTCACCATATTTCTACAGTGGTAAAAGCGTAGGGAAAAAAAACTGAAGTCATTATCGTATGTAATGTGCTAGGATTCCCGATTCTTGGTGTTGAGTGGCAAAAAATGGAAAATCCTGATCTGCGTATGCAAATGGGGATGAAACCGGAACAGAAGGGTGTTCGTATTAGAAGAATTGATCCCACTGCTCCAGAATCTCAAGTTTTGAAGACTTCAGATGTTATTCTCAGCTTTGATGGGGTTGATATTGCTAACGATGGAACAGGTGTTCTGTGCCCCTCGGCCCTAGTATTTTGTTTTATGTGTGCACTTTGTTATTGATATCCCTTTCGTACGTCATTTCTTATTCTCCATTTTTTGCATGTATGTTATGGCTTCTCAACTCGATCTAATTTCTCAAAGTAAAGGTCTCTTAATAGTCATCACACAATTTTCATTTATGAGCAATGAGTTCTTCTGATGTAAATAGATCACATTACTGTAGGAGTTGCTGTTATAGTTTGATTGATGTGAAATTACATGCTGTCTGTGGCAATAGCATTATGGTAAAGTAGAGTTGGATAGAGTGTTATCCACACCACTATGTTAGGGGTTTTGGTGTGATATCAGTAAAGTTGTGGAAGTACGGGCGATGTAGAGAATGAGAGAGAAATGGGCAGTGTTTCATGAAAAGTACAAGACATTGCACGAAAGTGAGCTAGATTCCCAAATCGAAACTATTCTAGCTCATGTATAGAATGTCGTAAACCAGAGTGTCACAATGGGCTAGGGAAAACTCCTATTTATTATAGTCGTGCACATGACCTGCCCGCTCGCGCATGTTATCCCCCACACATAAAGATTGTCGTTTATGTCTCGGTGGCGCCACACCTAGGCAACACAGATATGACACACTACGGACACGGTGAAATGACATTCTAAAAATGTAGGATGTGGACACGACTAGGATATGGCGATGACAAAATTCCATTCCATTATTAACTTTACAATATTACATTCGTTCAAATGGTCCATTTAAATTCCTAATCGTGGAATTGAAATCCAATGTGCTTCTTGTGACTGGATTAGTTTCTTTGGTGATTTTTCAGTTCCTTTTAGGCATGGCGAGCGAATTGGTTTTAGTTATCTTATAACCCAAAAATACACGGGAGATAACGCAGCAATTAAAGTTCTTCGCGATTCTGAAACTCTCAGATTTGACATTAAACTTGCAACTCATAGAAGGCTTATTCCGGCACACAACAAGGGCAAACCTCCCTCATATTACATTATTGCAGGGCTTGTTTTCACAACAGTATCTGTTCCATATCTTCGTTCTGAGGTAAACATTCCTCCCTGAAATTTTGTGCACGTGTTTGTCCATGTGTATGCATATGCATATGCATGTGTGTGTTAATATCTTAGGTCCTGTTTGGAATCACTTGCCAAACATGCTCTTGGAACCCAAAACACATATACTTACCTGTGTAGATTAATTTTAGAAAGCATTTTAGAGCCTAGAAGCACATTTTGACTGAAGCAGGTCTAGAGATACTTCAGTCCAAACGTGATGAATAGATTGGTGTTTTAATGAACTTTTCTTAATTCGCATTGTGCCATTGTGATAAGGGCGTATGCTTCTGCTTAAATGCAAAAGCCAAAGCCAATTTAAACCGGCCCTTAATCCTTTGACATGGATCATCTATTTTACATGTTTATTGTTTTCAATAATTTACTCTGTCGCTTTTATACTGCTAATCTTGTATACTTGGTTTCAGTATACTCTAGATTTAAGAAGTTGAACCTCTTTTGACTTCAAAGTTCAATTTGATCATATATGAATCAGGACAGTTTTGATGAGATTTGGGACTCCCTTTCTCATGTTTTGTTATTTTCTCTTTTAAGTGACAAGACATACTTATTGCTCTGCGTGTTTGAGTCCAACTCTCTGTGAGTGAACAAGAGTAGGCTGACTACTCTTGTGACAAACTGAACCCTGTCTTCAGGTCTACGCTAGGGGATGTTTGGGAAGGCTCAAAACTGGTTCCTGTGGTTTATAATCAGTTCCACATAGTTTGAGTATTTGGAAAACGTCTTATGATTAAATGGGCATCCGTGCCAGCTCTAAAATCACTGTTGACCTAGATTCTGTCACAAGAACCAGATAGAAAGTGAGAACTAGGTTGAACCCCATCCTGCTCTATGCATTCCGGAACAGGGCCTTCTGATTTATTTCACTTCTATATGTCTTGACACCTCTTTATGCCTCGTTCTTGCCCAGAACACTAGTCGCACTATCAATAATCCACTCACAAATATTGAAGAGTTTGTAGGGTTTGTTTGAATAATTATTTGGAGATTTGGTTTGTCAAGAGAAGTTATTAGACAT
Organism: Hydrangea macrophylla; assembly: GCA_033977485.1. Lineage (NCBI taxonomy): Eukaryota > Viridiplantae > Streptophyta > Magnoliopsida > Cornales > Hydrangeaceae > Hydrangea > Hydrangea macrophylla. The sequence goes on along the minus strand of CM066985.1, from coordinate 108,614,253 downwards.
CAAGTGTTGCATGCTCATCATTGTAAGACATTGTCTCAACTATTTTTCTCTATTTTTTTCCCCTCTAGTATGGTAAGGATTACGAATATGAAGCTCCAGTTAAGCTGTTGGAAAAATTGTTGCATGAAATGCCACAATCACCGGATGAGCAGCTTGTTGTGGTTTCTCAGGTTCTTCCTATTGCTTCTCTTTTATGCAAATGTTTCTCTAGTCTTATGGCATAAGTGTGCTGATTCTGTATATTCTTTATTTATTTTTTTTGTTTTGTCTTTTGAAAGGTACTTGCGGCTGACATCAATATTGGTTATGAAGAAATTGTCAACACTCAGGTTAGACACGAGTGACCAGTGTATGCAAGTGCTTCCATTGTTGGTAATCAAACTCATTAAATGTCAATGACTGGATGTTTTTTTTTTGGTTCTGCAGGTGCTTGGTTTTAATGGCAAGCCTGTGAAGAATCTGAAGAGCTTGGCTAGCATGGTAGAGAGCTGCAATGACGAGTTTTTGAAATTTGATCTGGACTACCAACAGGTACTCTCTCTCTCTCTCTCTCTCTCTCTCTCTCTCTCTCTCTGGGCAAGACTTCCCCCTTAGAGCCCATTTGGATTGGCAGTTTATTTGGGACCCACTACCACTTATTATAGATTATTGTGATATTCGAGTCCATTCCATTTGGCGCAAAACTTGTACCACTTTTTCAAAAACTGAACCACTCTTAAAGTTAAAAAAAAATAGCTTAAAGCATAAGTATCAATTTGCTGCTTGTCCAACAATCTCGCTCTCAAAGGAAAAATCTTTTGTTCCTTCAGCATTACCAAACAAAATCTGTCTTGTGTGTGTTGGTTGCAGATAGTGGTTCTTCGAATGGAGACTGCCAAAGCTGCAACTCTAGACATCCTTACTACGTATTGCATACCCTCTGCCATGTCAGATGATCTCAAGACATAATCAGATCGTTGTAGGAGCATGTTGTATAAATCTTTCACCTTGGCTACCCAGTTGCTCCTTGATTATGAGCTCATCTTTGGGAGTGCTAGCCTTCTAATTCATTAGATACTAGTGAAAGCCACGTTTGCTAGCAACTTCTTGGTAATTTTTTAGACATTGGTTTGTTGAAAATGGCTCAGGAGGGTAAATTTTTGTAGAATAGTGTATGCTAATAATTTGTAGGAGTTTAGGAGAGACTGGAGGATCTAAATTCTCCGTGTTATATCATCATATGTTTGCAAAATATTTAATTTGCAGAATATGTGATCGTAGATGTTTAATTGACTAGGGCTGATATAATAGTTTGGCTTGGCACTGGTGTGCCATAAACAGCTACTCTCTCTCTCTCTCTCTCTCTCTCTCTCTCTCTCAACATTGTTCCGACTATGATTCTTAATTTGTTACTCCATTCTTTTGAATATGTGCGATGGGTGTCTTTAGTGTTGGTCCAAATGAACATAAATGTTTAATTGACGGGCGCTGATATCATAGTTTGGAATTGGATTGCCACTGTGCCATAACAGTTTCTCTCTTTAACATAGTTTTGACTATGGTTCTTATTGGTTCTTCCACTGTTAATATTTGATCTATGCAATCGGTGTCTTTAGTGGTGATCTCAAGGAACATAAAGATAAGAATACATAATTTATTTATTTTTGGTTTCATGATAAAAAAAGAGAGTAATACTTGGGATATAATTATTCACATAAGATATGTCTATCTCTCTCTTTTACAGGAGAGAGAGACGTAGGAGAGACTAGATACATCTTTTGGATTGTGTCTCAAAAATTGTGTAAATGGTTATCCCAAGTATTACTTATCAAAAAAAGGTAAGAGGGGTGGCCAAAAGTGGTCAACCATACTAGGAAGTCCTAACCCCCTGGAAACTGACAAATGACAGAAGAACTCTAGACATCTAGCAAAGTCGGGTCTTGCTCTGTCAAATCCGTTGAGTTATAGTTTGACTCAGCCCTACGGCCCCTACCATGGTATTAGTGGGCACCCAGCTGGCTAGTGGCTTTATGGTGATTCCCATAGAGGCTGTTTGGCGTGGCTTTATAACAGCGATGCGATAGCTTTTAGTGGGCAAAAGCAGATTTCCATGTTTGGCAGTCAATTGGCCAATCGCCAATGTGGTGGTATCCCCGTTTTTCTGGCGATATGGACAAGCTGTGTGACCCCAGCTTTGAGAAATTACTGTCAAAAAGTGAATTGTCAGCCCATTAAAGATTATACCAAATGACGAGAGTACCCTTGTACTTTTTGAACAATTACGAATTTATCCTCACTACAATACACGCCTAACCAATTTTCTGAAATTCTTTGCTACCCTTGTAACTTCTGAAATTACTTTGCCACCCCTCTGACTTGAATTGAAAAGTGTGCAATATTTTGCCAAAAATACCCCTATTCTTTATATTTAACCCAAATTGTCCCTAAAAAAGGCAAAAAAACACCGACCCATTTGTGCAAAAATCAACTACAAAATAAGAACTCCAGTTCTCAAATAAACCTACAGCAATTCCTTTTGGAAGTTGTGCTTGTTGTATGTGTGTTGGCACACATTTCAATCTAAAAAAAATAAAATAAAATCACAAGGCAATGTGTGTGTGTTGGCTCACATTTCAATCTATAAAAAATAAAATAAAATCACAAGGCAATGTGTGTGTGTTGGCACACATTTCAATCCTTTTTACAAACAGTGCACTTCGTTTATAAAGACATCTTCGGTTACTTTCTAAATTGCAGTATCCATTTACTTGTGTCAATTGTACTTTTGGTGATCCTTTCAATCTCCAGTTCATCACATTTACCAAATTTCAGGTATGCAACGATTATAATTTTAAGTTAATATTTGTTAAAAAATGTTGATGAATCAATCTTTTTATTTATTTATTTTGGTTATATGCATTTCAATATTGTGTTAAGGCAGTATCTACATGTGTGAAAAAGAATAGTTAGTGGTGTGAAATACACAGTAGAATACATGTTGTTTGTTACTACTATTTAGTGTTATTTCTTATAACCAAAAATAAAATATAGATGGAAAATATGGGACAAACGAGTGAAGGCAATCAGTCACTAACTGGAAAAAAGAAGTCAAAAGCTTCATGGAATGCAGCGTCACATGAAGTTTGGGTGAACTTGTGTGTAAAGGAAGTGGATGCCGGAAATAGGCCTGGTACCCACTTTAATAAAAGATGGTGGGAAAATATTGGGCGTGCATTCAATCAAATCACTGGAAATAATTACGACAGAATGCAATTGAAAAATCGCTGGGATGTAATGAAGAAAGAATGGTTGGTATGGAATAGTCTTTTCGACAAATCTGAAACAGGCCTTGGTTGGGATGCTGAAAGAGGACTGTTAATGCTACAAATGAGTGGTGGGAACGTAAAATTCAGGTATGCACACAATTTGAAACCCATTTATGTGTGTTATAAATAACAAATGCATTTTTAATTATTGCAATTATTAATCATATTACTTTTTTAATGTGCAGAAAAATCCAGAGGTGGCTAAGTTTAGGCTTAGAGGTTTAGAACACTGTTTCGAACTAGATAAATTATATATGGACGTAGCTGCAACTGGCGAGCGGGCATGGGCACCAAACTCTGGTCAACTGCCAAAGTTCTTCAATCGGAGATAGTCATCAGTTGGAGAAGTGGAGTTTGGTAACGACGGTGATGATGACGGTGACAGTAACGGTGATGGTGAGGACGGAATTGAGAGCCAACGGCTCGATGATATTGAAATGGATTTTTTTCCCGGTGGTGGTGTGGAGGGTACACCGTTGCTCGAACGATAGAATGAAAGAGGGAGGAATAAGGGAAAAGTAGCGAGGAAAGAAACTTCAGCTTCAAAATTATCGCGCCAAATCGATCGCCTTGTTGGTGCTGTGGAGACACGTAGCTCTTACTCACCTACTGTAAGTAGTGATAAATCATCGGATATTGCAGCTTGTGTTGCTGAATTAGAAACAATTCCTGACCTTACGAGGGGAGATGAATTATACTGGTTGGCAGTAGATTTGTTTCTAAAAAAGAAGATGAGAGAAATGTTTATGGCTCTGCCGGATAATAAAATGCGTCTAGAATGGCTACATATACAACAACACAAAGACTATGCGGCAAAGCAACGCGCATACGAGGGAGGCTCTGGGGGATTCCAGTGGCCTTAATTGCTAGACATGTGCTAAGCTATTTTAATGTTTTGTTTTTGTGTCTTTTTTTTTTTTTTTTAATGTTTTGTTTTGTGTCTTTTTTTGTTTAATGTTTTGTTTTTGTATCTTTTTTTTTTAATGTTTTGTTTTATTATTGCTAGACTGATGTTTCTGCTTATGTTTTTTCTTATATTTTATTGCAAGACTTATGTTTTTTCTTATATTTTATTGCTAGATTTTTTTGTTTTTTTTTTCTTTTAGAACCACAGAATATAATGGATTATTGCAATAATGAGGACAGCCTTAAGGCTGAAGAGGATGAATACTACGCATTAATTGTCGGAGCTACATCATCTATTGTCCAATATCATAACATTTGTATTAGCAAACAACCATGTAGGACAAGTGCCCACACCGGGCATATATTTGTGACAGAAATTTTAAATGGGCATCCAAGGCGTTGTCAAGAACAGTTTAGAATGGAGAAACACGTATTCCATAATCTTTGCAGGACCTTGACAAATGACTACCAATTACAGGTTACGAAGGAACTTAGCATAGAAGAACAAGTGGCAATATTCCTAATGATAATTGGACACAGATTCAGCAACAGAATGATTCAGGAGAGATTTCAACATTCTGGAGAAACAATTAGTAGGCAATTTCGTTATGTAGACTGCCACGTTGAGACTCTCAATGGATATTATAAAACCACCAGAACGCCATGCTCCTCTTTTGGAACGTGCTAGAAATAATCCAAGATTTTGGCCACATTTCAAAAAATGTATTGGTGCCATTGATGGTACACATATACGAGTTTGTATACCGGAGAGAGAATCAATACCTTTTATTGGTAGGAAAGGGTATCCAACTCAGAATATTATGGCATCATGTGGCTTTGACATGTGTTTCACATTTGCATGGCCTGGTTGGGAAGGCTCTGCACATGACACGAGGATATTTCACCAAGCTATTCAAGATGACGAGTTAGGATTTCTCCATCCAAAAGAAGGCAAGTATTATATTCTAGCTTGCTTTTCGGGCGTGCAATACCAACTCTTCTTTTTTTCTTTCCTCAGTTGTAAATAATTAAGTACTTTCGTAATGCATTTTTTCAGGTGAATTTTACTTGGTTGATTCAGGTCATCCAAATATGAAAGGTTATCTTGCACCATACAAGGGAGAGAGGTACCATATACCAGAGTTTTAAAATGCTCCACCACCTCAAAACATACAAGAAACATTCAACCACGCCCATTCGTCATTAAGAAATGTGATTGAACGAACATTTGGGGTGTGGAAAGCTAGATGGAAGATTCTAGCCAACATGGCTTCATACAACTTTGAAATTCAAAAGGCAATTGTATCATCTTCAATGGCGATACACAATTTTATAAGGAGAGAAGCGTTAGCTGATCAACATTTTGAGTCTTATGATCGTGACCCTGATTTGATACCAAGTGATGATCTAGATATCCAACCATATCACAATGTTCAAATTGACAACGACGATAGATTTATGGATAGATTTCGAAATCAGCTTGCTACAAGTATTGCTAACTCGATCGGATGAATTATTAAAAATGTATTTAGAATTGTAGTTATTATTTAATAAGGTTGATTGTTTATTAAGGGTTTAATTGTTATTCTTACTATTATATGTGTCAATTTTTTTTTATATTATACTTTTTATTATCTACTTATTTAAAAGAAATAAATGAATAATAAAATATTTATTACTAATTAATGTGATGAAACAGTGCATGTTAGTTAACTAATATATTTAATAATTTTAAAATATAACTTTTTTCGATAACTTTTTAACAAATTAATATATTTACTTATTTGATTAAGTAACTAAATAATTATTCAATAACAATTATTAATGCGTATCAATGAAACTAAACTTTATTATGTACACAATAATAATATAATAGTCTTATAATATAAGGACACAATTGTCTTTTGGACATTAAAATCACTTTTACATTTATGTAACCAAACACTTTCATAATCTATTATACCACCATAACCACTTTTACAATACTTTACCCAAACACCACAACAACCATAATCTATTATGATCATAATCTATTATCACAAAAGCAATCGCTAAGCTATCACAATCGCAAAGCTATCGCTGTGCCAAACACCCTCATAATATGGGATTCAAGCATGGGACTTACAAGCCACCAAATCACATGGGACGGGAGTAATACAAATGCCACTAGACCACCTTTGGTGGTCATAAAGATCGAGTAATCAGAGGAAATGATGGTCTATAAAATGCTTCTTGTGGATTTGATAAATTTTGATCGTATTCCCACTATGAAAGATTTGGTTTATTGCAAGAGAGGTCTGTTCTGTGAGGATGAAGGTAACAAATCAACTGATTTGGTTTATTGTGTGTGTATATATATATATGTATTGTATTTTATATTTGGGCAAAGAAAGGTGTTGGGAGAAGCTTCGGTCTTCCTCAAAGTGTGTAGATTGGGGATGATCACAGCCTAGAGCTGGGTTGTAGTATTCTGGAGGCAACATGTTATTCTCCTACACCGGTGATTACCGTGAGAGGCGCGAATCGTCTTAAAGAACGACCTAGTCCGCACTCAACCCAACTAAGTGACTTTTATGTGGTACGATATTCCAAGCGATGTCATACCATTTCGAGGTAATATTATGCGATTCACGATTTGGTAAGAAAATCTATTTTTCTGTTGTTTAATTATTATTTTATTAATGAATATTTGTGTTTTAGAGGTAAATCTCCAACAGAAAGACATTAAAATGTTCTCTGTCATCAAAAAATTGTTCTCATGTATAGGGATATTCGTGGTCGGTATAAGGCGGCGTTTGTTGGTTTTCGGTCTGTTTAAACTTGTGCACTTTTTTAAAGACCAACGGGTGTTTGGTTTTGGTCAGTTTTCAATTTTTCGATTTTTATGAACACTACTTAGATACTATATATCACTACAACAAATCTGGTTTTTTGCCACGCGTGGCTAATAGTCACAATGTGCGTGGCTAAAAGTATTTGCCACGCAGTCCGCGCGTCGCACGAGCGTGTGGGAAAGTGGGGTAACGAATAAATTTACGCGACGCAGTCAACGCGTTGCTAATATTATATTTATTAGCGACGCTCCCGAGCATGGAAAATAATCCACAAATGCGTTGCTAATAAGTGTCTTGCTTAACAAAAATGACTGCGTCACTAAAACAAATTATTATTAGCGACGCAATAATACGTCGCTAATAGTGAGTGTAATTATCAGCCACGCATTGGTGCATGGCTAATAAAATGGTATTTGCCACGCAACAAAGCGTAGCTAACACTATATTAAGTATTTCGATAATTATCAGCAACGCTCATATGCGTGGCCAATAAGGTAGTATTTGCCACGCTCATATGCGTGGCAAATAATCAAGCATTTTAAATGATTATTAGGCACGCAATAAATGTGCGTCACAAATAGCCATACCAAATTCGATATATTCTTTTTTGTTTTTTTGAAAATTTTTTATTTGTACCAATAAATCTGCTAAAACTCCAATTCAATAACCAACAATAATTCTAATCTTCATAAATAAATGCCAATAATTTGTCAATAACATAACCAAATCAAACCAAACCTAGTAGCTAATTCAAAAACATAGGTATTACAAACCACAATATCAAAAGATGTTCAAATGTACAAAAGTATCGTAAATACTATAAAAATCGAGAACAAGATCATTCAATGCAGGTACTAGTGCCTCCCAATCTGAAATAGAAAAGGAAACAAAAAAAGCATTAGTCGCAAATTTATTTATAACAATCGAACATAAAAATAAGATAATAAAAAATGAGGTGTGAGGTGTGAGGTCATGGGTGAGGTGTGAGTTTCGGTCTCGTGCCTCTCCGAGTGCCGGAACTCGTTTCGACCCCCCAAAACCTCAAATCTTGCTTATAAAAGGCCTAAGGACAATATTTTACTTATTATCGCGTAACTTGCAAACTGTGTGTAGGAATTGCGTGTCATTTGTTCCCGCAAGTCTAGTTAGTCGTGCGTGAGGTGTGAGTTCCGGTCTCGTGCCTCTCCGAGTGCCGGAACTCGTTTCGACCCCCCAAAACCTCAAAACTTGCTTATAAAAGGCCTAAGGACAATATTTTGCTTATTATCGCGTAACTTGCAAACCGTGTGTAGGAATTACGTGTCGTTTGTTCCTGCAAGTCTAGTTAGTCATGCGTGAGGTGTGAGTTCCGGTCTCGTGCCTCTCCGAGTGCCGGAACTCGTTTCGACCCCCCAAAACCTCAAAAATTGCTTATAAAAGGCCTAAGGACAATATTTTGCTTATTATCGCGTAACTTGCAAACCGTGTGAAGGAATTGCGTGCCGTTTGTTCGTGCAAGTCTAGTTAGTCGTACGTGAGGTGTGAGTTTCGGTCTCGTGCCTCTTCGAGTGTCGGAACTCGTTTCGACCCCCAAAACCTCAAAACTTGTTTATAAAAGGCCTAAGGACAATATTTTACTTATTATCGCGTAACTTTCAAACCGTGTGTAGGAATTGCGTGCCATTTGTTCCCGCAAGTCTAGTTAGTCGTGCGTGAAGGAACAACTAAAAATCGAGTTGGGATTAAATATCTTTGAAGCTCCGACCCGATGTAGATGGCAAAGAAGCCTGAAGGAACGAGACAATGAGTTTCAATATATATATATATATATATATTTTATCAGCAAAGGGAAATTCAATTTCATTAACATGTGAAGAAACAAAGTACATTTGAGTTAAGCAATCCCCAAATCTAGCCGACCTCAATATTACCCAAAGAAAAACATAAAACAACAACTCCCCAAACAAATATATTGCTACCATATGATTTAAAGTTCAAAAATAAAATAAATGAATAATAGAAAAATAAAATATAAAAGTCTGTAATTTACAATAAATTCCACATGTTCGACAGAAAATAGAAGTAAACTCACTTTTTTTTAGTTTACTTGCGAAGCAATGCGGGGATTCGAGGGTGCTGTCTTCGATTTTTTTTTTGGGTCTATTAATACATATTTGATAATAAGATATGGTGTCAAATTGCGTTTATTTAATAACAATATTAGCTTTTGGGTTAATATTTATACATTTTGGTGTCGATTTATTTATTATTATTTTTTGACAAAGGTGTCTATTTATTACTCATATATGGTGTGAAATTGAGTTTAGAACACTTAATTGGGGTGTGGTAGACTACATTTGGGTTAAAACATTACATATACTAAAAAAAATTTCAAATTTTGGGGTGGACTAGATTACATTTGAGTTAAAATATCACATGTGCTATTTATTATTATTATCATTAAATTTTTTTTTTCGAATTTGGGAGGGGGCTAAACTATAATTGGACTAGAATATCACATGTACTAACAAAATTTACTAAATTTTGGGAGGTGGGGGGTGCTGTAGCCCGGGGGAGCCAACTAATGGCTCCGCCCTTATCGTAGGTGGTTCTGTCCCTAGTTGTTATTGAACCACATAAAATATGGTGTTCTTGTTTGTCTTTGCTCTTTTCTCTAATACTTCTTTTGCATATCATGGATAAGATTTTGACTCCAATATCTAGTTAATATTTTCAAAGTTATTTTTTATTTTATAAAAGAAACCACAATCCACAGTTATTCTGTGTTTCTAATGCCAATCATTGATACAAAATGCAAAAAGTTGACTATTGTTAAGTCAATTATTGTTTTCCACATAACATCACGACTAGTTAATGTCATGTGTGCACGAGACATAATTTACAATGGAGGAAAAAAAAAATAAAAAAGGGTATTATTAGTTATTAGTATTATTTATTACACTCACAATAACCCACAAACCACACATATATAGTTCCTAGACCTTAAAAAGGATAGAAGTTTAGGAATATGACTGTTTTGTTTTTAAATGGTAGTGAATGGGGGAGTTGAGTCTTCATCATTGAGTAAGAATAGGACTTGTTTGGTTGATGGAATTTGACTTCACAAGGAATGTCCTGACTTACATTTTTCATTGTCACATCTATTTTCATCAATAACTAACTGAGCTTTCTCTATGGACCATGTGGAATAGGGAATTTATGCAATGGAACATATGAAAGTGGGCCTTAAGCAATCAAAACATGGGCATTAGCACAAGGAGGATTACATTGTGGCATTGTGACAAACACCTGATAGGTATGTTAAACTCTAAGCATTGAACATAACCCTGGGACATGGATTCCTACCCAAATGTGCTACATTGTGGTCTAAACATGTCAAGAAAGCAAGAGTAAGCCAAAATTAGAGAGAATGAAAAGAGAATTAAATACAAGGAATATTGATGAAGAGTAAGCCAGACTTGGGTCAAGGCCACCAAGCTGTGAGCACAAGTGTAGAAGTTGCAAACCATTTTATCCATTCAAGTCCCCACAACCACTGACCATTTGGGTGTTTTACATGCTAACTATCAAGCTATGAGTTTCAATATGGAACATTAGTTTCAATTTTCCCAAATTTCTTTGAACCTTAACACACCCACACACATATAGAGAGATTGAGAGAAAGAGAGGGAAGGGGAGCACATACCAGCAGCGGCAGCGGCGGCGCCGGCGCCGGCGACGGCAGCGGCAGGGGGGGCGGCGACGGCAGGGGAAAGGGCGGCGGCGGTAGCAAAGGCGGCGGCTGGTGTCGGCAGCAGGGGATGCCGGCGTTCTCTCCTTTCCTTCATTTATTCTTTTCTTCCTTTTTTCTTTTTTTTTTTGTGCTAAGAACTTTTCAAGTTTTCAGTAAGTATACCATTGGCTTGAGAGGGAAATGGAAGGAGGGAAATGAAAATTTATTTACCATGCACACTAAACGTGGCAAATACAAATAATATTATTTACCACGCGCGTGGTGCGTGGTAGGTAATTTTAAAACTTTTTGCTACGCAAATGTGCGTTGCAAATAATCACCCTTGACTTTTCTGAAAAATAGTTGTCACGTTTCCAAAGTGCGTCGCTAATTAATTAGTGTGTTGCAAGAAAATAGTATTTGCCACGCAATCTGCGCATGGCAAATTACATGGGTCACTGAAAAGCATATTTGTTGTAGTGTATGTTGTAGCCAAAAATTACACTGGTGCTGACTGAATTTGCTACTAGAACTAGGGACAAATCTAGAAATTTAGTCTTTTGGGGGGGGGGGGGGGGGGGGTGTGTGTGTGAAGACATACGGGGGCTGCCCCCGGAAAAAATAATTTGGCATCTATTTATAGATTTTTGATAATGAGATAAATTTATAAGGAGAGATAAATACAAACTATTTGATATTCGTGGTCGATAGGTCGGTATAAGGCGGCGTTTGTTGGTTTTCGGTCTGTTTAAACTTGTGCACTTTTTTAAAGACCAACGGGTGTTTGGTTTTGGTCAGTTTCCAATTTTTCAATTTTTATGAACACTACTTAGATGCTATATATGTTGTAGCCAAAAACTACACTGGTACTGACTGAATTTGCTACTAGAACTAGGGACGAATCTAGTCTGGGGGGGGGGGGGGGGGGGGGGGGGGAGGGGGGAGGGCTACCCCCAGAAAATATAATTTGGCGTCAATTTATAGATTTTTTTTATAATGAGATAAATATATAAGGAGAGATAATTACAAACTATTTGAATCAATAATGTATGGTGTCATCTATCCAAAAAATATATGGTATGGGGTGGAGCAATTTAAGAGTTGAGTAGATAAATACAAACTATTTGAATCAACAATATATGGTGTCATCTATCCAAAAAAATATATGGTATGGGGTGGAGCAATTTAAGAGTTGAGTAGGTATCATGACACTCACTCGTGCCTTAGTGCCCCTGGGCGAAGACAAATATACATGAACTATAAAAAAAACTTGGGTGGAGCAATTTGTTAATTAAATTTACAATTTATATTTATAAATACACACCAAACTTCTTAAAAAATTATATGTACTCATCAGTTTTAAAAAAATCTCAAGGGGGCGAGCTTAATAATTTTGAAAAAAATTCGGGGGTATAACACCCGCATGCGTGTTATTCCTTTCATTACACTGTCATGCATGATAATGTGATGTGTTGTGTCTTATGACACCTGTGTGAGTGAGTTTTGACTCACGACTTGATTTGGGTGTTTATGTTAGAGAACCCTCTGAGACTTTGTTGATGAGTGTTTTGTTGTTGTGAAGTCTCTCCGAGTATGAGGCGGTCACTGTGGAATACCTTAAATGTTTATCTGAAAATAAATGTTTACCTGTGTATTTCACTATTTGTATTATTTTTGGTTTATAATATAATCCTGTTGTTAGATTTAGTATCCTAGTGGGGACGAATTAACACGCTATTAATTTGATAGGCTAATTAGCAACTTCGGAAAAGTCATATAGAAATTTGTGTTTTAGCAACCAAACGGAACTTAGTCGGAAACTTTTATAATTTTGTAGTTTCACTTGTAAAGCTATAAATTAGCTGTGTAGAAAGTTTCAGAGACTGATTAAGAGTTTTGAAAACTTGTGGGGGAGGTTAACACAATTTTTGAAAGTGTTGCCTATATATAGATAGAGATAACTTTAGATTTTTATGACTCTTAACCTAAAATATACAAGAAGGAGGCCAAAAGGGAGATTTAGGAGCTTAGAGCTTTACGACGCCAAACGACGACCTTCTGTCCGACTGTTTTCTTCTAGATTTCATATTCGAGCTCCTCGAAGTAAGAGCTTCGTTTTGATACCTATTAGGCCATGTTTGGCTAAATTTTTCAAAAATTTATTTTCTAGAATTTCATAAAAGTTGATATTTGGACTTTTGATCCATAGGAATTGTACTAGACGAACTTCTGCACGTTCTTTGTGCTTGAGTTTTATTTGGATTGAATTATAGGAGCGTTATTCGGAGGTAAGTGATTCAACTATGTATTTTGGAATGATTTCTTGACATGTATTCATGTTTTGTATGAAAAGCATGTGTTAGCTTATAGAGATATATTGTGTAGTTCATATTGGGCAATTATATTGATAAGTAGGCCCAATAGCATGGTGAAATGTTTTCTTTACCTAGAGCATGGTGATATGTATTTGAGCATGTTGAGTTGCTTATTTGGGTCAAAGGAGCACGTGGTTACTGAGCCATCTTGTAGACCCGATATAGGCATTAAAGTCGCACGATTGAAGAAAAGAATCGTGGGTCTTGCCCTTTCGCATGGACTTATTGGCGAGGAGTCGCGGATCGGGAGTATGGAACGTACACGTGAGACTCTGGAGATCGAGTAGTATGAAATGTAGAGATGTGAATGCGAGCATGTTTGTCATTCACGTGTATCTGTTGTTTTATTCACTAAGCGTTAGCTAAATAAATTGATTATGTGTGGTTATTCAAATAACTATTTCAGGTGTTAATGCCGGTGAGGAATCGTAGAAGTGAGCACGTGGGTTTGGGAGTTCACTTAGAAGGCGACATATCATGTTTATGTCGTAGTTTTGAAAATGAAAGTGTTGTAATAAGAATTTGCATAACTTTTGGTCATGTTTAACTTAGTGTGTTAGAATGAATCTAAACATTGTAATAGTGAGTAGCATGTTGTAATTATGCTTTGATAATGTTTTAATTCAGTTAGAATTACTTTGGAGTACTTTTGGAAGTGTGTGTTTGATCCTTGGTTAAAGCTAGAAATCTTTTAAACTTGTAATTTCTGGAGAATGGGCTGCTGCTAGGGGATCAGTCGATTGATCCAGTGTTCAGTCGACCGGACCCTTGTGCCTTGCTAGTTACTGCTTTTTAATATGGCAAAACCAGTCGACTGGACCCTTGACGAAAAATGTGATTTTTGTTTCTGTTTGAGCTTCAGTCAGCCGGAGGCATTCAATCGACTGAGAAATTGAGGCCCCAGTCGACTGAAGTCCCGACCCAGTCGACTGGACGGGCTGTTAATCCTTTGAACCTCACTGCTTTAGGTCTTCAGTTGACCGGAGACCGGACCAAGTGTTCAGTCGACTGGACCTCTAGTTTTAAATTTTGTTATGTTTTCCGCTGCGTGTGTTCTTAAAACTAAAATCTTTTGGGAACTATAACGAATTGGTTAGCCTCGGTGGCGTGCCACAGGCTTCGATTCCGCTATTGTGGGACCGGGCTGTGACAGGGCTTAATAATTTTGAAAAAAATTCGGAAAATTCAGGGGGGGGGGGGGGGGGGATGGCGGCGAGTGTATGTACTTAACGTGTATTGACTTGTATACCCTCAACCTTTTTACTTGTTAAAAATTTACAACAGAAGTAAATTTGGGAACCCCTTTCTTAAATCTCTTGATGCCTCTTAATAAGATTGATCAAACAGACATCTATTGTAGTTATAATAATAATAATCTGATTTTTACTTTTCTAAAAAAAACCAGAGACTAGAATAGTGAATGAATTAAATTCAGTATTAAAATCTAAAGAGAAACATCTGGTTTATCTTCAAGAAGAAGCTAAATATGCATATTGAGCAACAACTTAAAATGCCCAATATCATATTTAAAATAAAAAATATAGAAAAATGATTTTCAAATTAGCATATGTAGTGAAATTTCTAATGCTTTTTTGGAAAAGAAAGAAACATATTGTTTCTTTACCTTATAAATCTGGGTTTGATGAAAGAACCCAGATCCCTACTAAAGCTCGTCCAAGCCAAACGAATTTTGAATATGTTAATCTTTGTAAAAAAGAAATTCAGAATTTATTAGATAAACAACTTATAAGGAATAGTTATTCTCCTTGGAGTTGTACAACCTTTTATGTTAACAAAAATGCTGAAAAAGAAAGAGGTAAATCAAATCTTGTGGTTAATTATAAACCTCTTAATGATGCTCTTCAATGGATTAGATATCCAATCCTTAATAAAAAGGATTTATTAGACAGATTATATAAAGCTTCCCTCTTCTCTAAATTTGATCTAAAATTTGGTTATTGGCAGATCCAGATCAAAGAAGAAGAAATATATAAGACTGCATTTACAATTCCATTTGGTCACTATGAATGGTAAAAAAATGCTCCTTCAGATTCCCCCCTACTCTGAATTCTGTCTAATCTACATAAATGATATATTGGTCTTTTCTTCCTCTGTTGACCAACATATCAAACATCTTAAAATTATGAAAGATGTTATTAAAAATAGTAGACTTGTCTTACCTGCCCACAAAATGGTTTTATTCCAAACCAAAATTAAATTTTGGGGTTTTAATATTTTCAAAGGACAGGTTTTACCCATTAATAGAAGTATTGAATTTGCTTCTAAATTTCTTGATGAATAAAAAGAGAAAAAGCAACTACAACGATTTTTGGGTAGTCTGAACTACATTGGGAATTATTATAAAAATTTAGCCCAGGATTGTAAACTTTTACATCAAAGGCTTCAGAAGAATCCTTTACCTTGGACTACAGAACATACCAAGGCAGTCCAAAGAATTGAATTAAGAGTCAAACAATTACCTTGTCTTTATTTGGCAAATCCACAGTGTGATAAAATTGTGGAAACTGATGCTTCAGATGTTGGTTATGGAGGGATTCTCAAATAGAAAATCCCATTACCAATAATGAAGAACTCCTTAGGTTTACTTTAGGAGTTTGGAAAGGTTCAACCAAGAACTATTCCACTATTAAAAAATAAATGCTTTCTATAGTTAAATGTATCACCAAATTTAGGATGATATTTTAAATCAACCATTTTTATTAAGAATACATAGATTGTAGTTCTGCCAAACATATCCTCAAACAAGATATTAAAAATCTTGTTTCTAAACAAAATTTTGCTAGATGGCAAGCTGATTTATCTGCTTTTGATTTCCAAATTGATTACATTAAAGGAAGTCAAAATTCTTTACCTGATTTTCTAACCAGGGAATTTTTGCAGGAAAAACAGGATGAAATCTCCTAATAAGAGAGGATTTCAGTTTCCTCAAATGCATCCCAACAAAGGGAAAGGCCAGCAGCAACAACAACCCACTAAGGGTTTTCAATCCAACAAGGATTCACAGTCATCAAAGGCCCATCCATCCACTAAGGATGTCCTTATTCAAGAAGCAAGTTTTCAACAAAAAACATTTTTTTGGAAACTTAGCTAATTTTAGAAAAGGAGGACCCTGCACTTGAACTAGGTGCTTGGGGTAAGGAGAACGCTATTTGGAAAATCATAACTTTATGACCCATGAAGCAAAACCAAGATACGCCTATGAGGCAATGTTAACTAAAACAGGATCTGTTCAAATTGAACATTTCTATCTTAACTCAAAGGATGTTAAGAGTGCCATTACTCATTCTAAATATTATGTAGTCAAGGTTCTCCATACAAATGAATGGGGTTTAAACCCCTCACACGCAAAAAAACTTTAAAGTATTATCTGAAAATACACGTTAAATAGATACCCACCACCCCTAGATTCATCCTTGACTAGAACACCTGCAACATAAAGACAATGGGTTGGAGTTGGATTCAAAGTCTCCTCCAAAAATTAAGTTCGTGTTTATAAGAACATCCACAGTGGTGTAGATAAATTTTGGGTAAATTTAAGCTAATTTTTCATACGAAATGGTAGTGGGTAATAGTGGTGTAAGAGCCCAAACGATGGACTCTTTGCTGTTTGGTGTGTTTTGTGTTTTTTTTTTTCCTTCTTAAAGGTAGAAGCTTTGACAGCCAGCCATTTTTTTCCCTTTCTTCTTCATCTTAGAGATTGGACCAAAAAAATAAACAAAGTCACCAAACGACAGAGCCACCAGACGGCAGAGACTCTGTCGGCCAACTCTCACATGGGAAACATTTTGCCGTTTGGTCGTAAGGTAAAAAAATTAGCCGTATACTAAACTTAAGTTTCACTATCCTAATTTATTATATTTTAAAATTTAAGTTACACCACTATAGACTACCCATACTTTAAGTTAGCTAATTTACCCAATGCAACTTCACCCATGTAATTGCTGTAAGGAGAGAACATGCAGGTATTCAAGAGAGAATGAGTCTCTGTAAAGCGTAACTGGATGATCCCTTTTATACACGTGGAGGGGAAGAGTGATGGTAGGTTGTGTGAAAGAGATTGTAATAAGATTTCTACCTAGCATGTGATATTCTTTACTCAATAAAGGGATATCAAAAAAATTGTTTGATTAACATATTACCGAAATTTGTTATCAAAATATTGTATTCAGAATGACAAAATATTATTTCTAAAATAACAAAATTTATTCCCAAAAAGCAAAACTAGTCATTTGATATGACCAATCTTATCATAGAATTCTCCTAACAGGTTACACTCATCTACGAAGAAGAGATAGCACTTGTGTATCCGTGAGAGAGACAGATGACATGACAACCATGAAGGTAGCATTATTTAGGCAATAATACTACACACACATTGCAAACCACAGCTCAAACCACACCAGGGACTAACTTGCAAAGAAAAATTTGGTGGGACCCACTATTTTGGCTGAAAGCCTTTCAATACATAAAATGGAGGGAAATTAAAAATCCCCAATTCTAAGAAGACCTAGCCCAAAATCACAGAGACCACTCCCACCTCCAGCCTTCAACAACCCGACACCGGAGAATACAAGCAGCCGACGAACCAGTCCGGCGACGGCGAACCAGTCTCTCCCTCTCATTCCGACGAACAAGTGGAGGTACTCTCTCTCTCTCTCTCTCTCTCTCTCTCCCTCATTTGCGATTTTCCCTCTCTCTCCCTCATCTGCAATTTTTGCCCCTTCTCCCTCTCTCTCTCTCTCTCTCTTTTCACTGAAGATGGTAAAAGGCACCAGTGAAGTTTCAGAATTTGCAGATACACGCACACTATGAAAATCGCAGATTTTCCCTCTCTGTACTAAAGTGCGGTTCTTTGAAATGAATTAGGTGTCCATTGGTATTATAATTCATATATGGCTTATCCACTTTTTTTAATTTTTTTTATCGAGGAAAATGGCCTATCCACTTCTTGATATATACATATTGATAAATTAAAGAACCAATTATAAGGTTCTCACCTTGGAAATTTGGCCCCCAATATATCTTTCTGCCCATATTTTCTCCAACTATAACCATCATCAAGAGGACCTTCTAGCCCTGTCCTCGAGCCAACGCACACTTGTTCTGTCCACCGCGGCATTGTCTTTCTACAATTTCATAAAACACCCAGAACAAGTTTAGCCCAAATTCAATATTTTTTTAAAAATATATACATAATGGTTAGGGGGGACTCAAATTCACCTCTTTTTGGAGAAATTTTGTTGAGTTTGATCCTTGAATTCTCTGTCTGAGCCCTCACTTGTTGGACTGTAAGTAGCAGCAAAGGAATGAGGGGACTCCAATAATTCAATTGCAGACCCAGACTGAGGGTCTTCAAGAACAGTACCAAATTTCAGCAATGAAAGTGCTCTTTCATAGGAAGATATTATTTTTTGAACCAGAAATTCACAAGTCTCTTGTGAATCAATTTGGTTTTTGAGCTGGTTCACTAGTTGCTTCCCTTGGATTAGCTCATTGACTAGGCTGTTTGGTTCCTAATCCCTGGCCATCTCCATTTGAAATTATAAACCTCAATATAGTTTATATAGTTGCATCTGATAAATCATCTAGTCCCCAACCTGACTTAATTAACTACATCTTCACTTTTTAGTGGTCCTTGAATCCTTTATATATATAATGTTTCTATCAAATTTTTTTTTTGGAGGCTCTTTCTGTTATTTTTGTAATTAACACTAGATCAGAATCTGCATGTTGTTCTGTGCTTGAAATCCTCTATTTTTTAATGGGTATGAATTTGTTAATTTTGATCTAATGAGTAGGCTTTGGGTTTTGCTTGTGAAAGTTAGCATTTTGATTCATTGGTGAAGCTTTTTAAAGTGTTCTTATGACCACTGCATGAATTAGTAGCTGCATGAATTATTTGGTGAAGCTTTTTTGTGTTAGTAGCTGCATGAATTATTTGGGATTAGTTCTTATTCCCAATTTTTAATTACTGTCAATATTAATTTCTTCATAATGTTACTATTGGGTATATTTATTTATTTATTAAACTATTTGTTGTATCTTTTTCTATGAATGAATGATTACTTTGTTTAATTGCATCTTTTTCTATGTTTAGGATCTTGTTACTTTAGCAAAATACTAGCTTTCATAATCACTCTGAAATAACTAAACAAATTAGAACTGCTAGTCACACGCACACATTAAATTCATGTTATGTATAGAACTTTGCATATTTTTCATAAAACAAAAATATTAAATAAAATTTATGTTATCTTTTTCAGTTTCTCCATCCCTAATTGAGTTGCAAGTGGAAGAAGAAGTATCAAGTGGTTATATACGTGTGGATGATGATACAATTGAGATTGAAAATGAGAATGAGATTGATAAAGTAACAGCTATAGAAAATAGAATAGATAGGCCAAAGGCGGGGATGGAGTTTGATTCTGTGAATGAGCTAATGGCGTATTATGCAAGCTATGCCAAAGAAAAAGGTTTTGCCGTGGCTAAAATAGGCTCTAAAAAAATGGGAGGGAATTTGACACATGTTCATATAGAGTGTACTCGGGCTGGCACCACCAGGATTAGATCAACCAACCCGTTGAACATGCGCCCAAACTCCAAAATCCAATGCCCAGCTAAGCTTAAGGCATTTTTTTCTCGTAACGAAAAGTGGTGTGTGAAGGATGTTGAACTTGCCCATAACCATGAAACGAGTCCAGGACAATCCCGATATTTCAAATGCAATAGGTTCTTGGAATCACATGTGAAAGAGAGACTTCTGATGAATGACAAAGCTGGAATTAGAATGAATAAAAATTTCAATTCATTAGTGGTTGAGGCAGGGGGGCACGAGAATCTGTCATTCGTAGAAAAAGATGTCAGGAATTATATCAATAAAGTTAGGCATTTACAACTTGTGGAAGGTGATGCTAATGCAATGTACAACTATTTTTCGAAAATGCAGTCTGATAATTCTAACTTCTTCTACCTAATGGATTTAGACGAAAAGGGGCGTTTGAAGAATGTTTTTTGGGCAGATGCAAGGAGTAGATCAACATTCAAAGAATTTGGGGATGTTGTCACATTTGACACAACATACTTGGTTAACAAATACGACATGCCATTTGCTCCTTTTGTAGGAGTGAACCATCATGGGCAGTCGATATTGCTAGGGTGTGGACTGATATCAAGTGAAGACACTGCTACCTTAACTTGGTTATTCCAGTCCTGGATGAAATGTATGTCTGAATGTCCGCCCAATGCAATAATTACAGATCAAGACAGAGCCATGCAAAAGGCAATAGAGTATGTTTTTCCCAAATGCACGACACCGATGGTGCTTATAGCATATCATGAAGAAGTTGCCTGAAAAGCTAAAAGGGTACAACGAATATGAATCACTCAAATGGTGTATGCAAAATGTTGTTTATGATTCATTGACAGTAGAAGAATTTGAAGATGGTTGGAGCAAGTTCATTGATAAGTATGAACTACAAAATAATGTGTGGTTACTTGGGTTGTATGAGGAAAGGAATCGTTGGGTACCTGCTTTTGTGAAGGAAACTTTCTGGGCAGGAATGTCAACCACCCAATGAAGTGAAAGTATGCATGCTTTCTTTAATTTGATGGCTACATCAACTCCAAAACCACATTGAAATAATTTGTTGAGCAATATGAGAATGCCTTGGCTAAGAAAATAGAAAATGAGAAGCAGGAAGATTTCAATTCATACAACCATGTGCAACTCTATTAGGGATGGAGAAGATTTTTCAAAGTGTTTACACGCAGGCAAAATTTAAAGAGTTTCAGACCAAGATGTTTGGAAAGATTTCTTGTCGGTTGTCTATGCTTAAAGAGGATGTTGGCTTTAGTGAATATGAAGTACATGATCGGGTTCGACTTGGAGAAGCGTATCGGTCTACAACATTCAAGGTAATTTTTAAGGATGAAACAAATGAAGTTAACTGTAATTGCAGGTTGTTTGAGTTTAGAGGAATCATGTGTAAGCATCAACTTATGGTACTTGGTGAGAGACATATTGTTGATGAAGTACCTTCACAGTACATCCTAAAAAGATGGAGTAAAAATGTCCAAAGGGGACACACTAAAATTCTGATCAGTTATGACAATTGGTCGGATAGACCCGAAGCACGTCGATTTGATAAATTGTCTCATGTATTCTTTGAGGTATGTGATGTAGTAGCAGATTCTGAAACTTGGTCTGCTGAGGTAATGACACAGTTACTCCAAATGAAAGAGAGGTGCAGAGAAAATGCTGAATTGATGGAAGCAACTTGCATAAGGATTCAACCTCATATGGGGATTGTATTGGGATATCTAAAGATAGTATGAATATACTTGATCCATTAGTTACTCGTAGTAAGAGGAGACCGCCAACTAAAAGAAAAGTTGGCAATGTTGAAAAAGCGGTTAAGAAAAAAACAAAAGCAAAAAAGAATATAAGTGCATCGAAAACTATACAGGTTGGGCAATAATTACTCTTTTTTAAATATAACCCTAATATGTAAATTTTGTCAATTAATTTGTAGTTTATATTTTGTAGGGATATGGTACACAAGAAAGTATTGTCTTCGATCCGTCACTCATTCGTCCAAATATGGAAGTTGGAGGACACTTTGCATTTCAACCAAATATTGGAGTTGGAGGACACATTGCATTTTCACCAAATATAGGAGTTGGAGGACACTACACATTTCAACAAAATATGGGAGTTGGAGGAAACTATGCATTTCAACCAAATTTGGGAGTTGGAGGAAACTATGCATTTCGACCAAATTTGGGGAACTTTGCATTACGACCAAATATCGTACCTGGAGAGATGGATGGTAGACAGTTTCAGGTATACACTATGCTTATTTCAATGTTGTACACTTTCCATCATGCCGTCTAAATTGTGCTAATTTCCTTCTCAAATTGTTAATTTTTATTTTGTATAGGGTTATCAAAATCCAATTTGGAGGGTGGATTCTGATTTCACAAATATGCACCCATCATCTTCAGGCAGAGGATTAGATACCGAAGAGAATGAAGACGAATGAGGAGATTAAATGTATCAGATGATGATTTGTTATTTACATTAGTTGAATTAGTAACATTGGCAAAACTATGTATGTTTGGATGTATGAATGTATGGAACTATGTATGTTTGGATGTATGAAACTATGTATGTTCCCAGCTATGTATGTTTGGATGATGGAACTTTGTATGTTTTAAATTATATATGTTTGGATAGTACTGCAGTGTATGTATTTAGTTTTTTTCTTTCATAGATTAAATTATTGCTTATACTAAATTTATTAGCTTAGACTATCATAGCATGATAGTCTCCTAAATTGCATATTCACAGGGTTTATTGTTGAAATAATGAAGGAGACTTTGTCAAATTTTTATTTCTTACTGCAAGTGAAAGCATAGCATTGTTTTTAAGGACCATTACATTACAACATGACTTAAATACAAGTGAAAGTATAGCATTGATTGTAATGACCATTACATTACAAACATAACTTAAATACATGTGAAAGTATAGCATTGATTGTAACGACCATTACATTACAAACATAACTTAAATACATGTGAAAGCATAGCATTGTTTACAACCATTTCTTCAATAAGGACCATTACAACATTCACAAACATTACTTAAATACAATAATAGTTGAATTTCATTCCCTTACAAACATTACTTAAGTACAAGTTCGTAGCATTGTTTACAACCATTTGCCCTTTGCCCATTTAGCCACATAGCAAAGCATAGAACAAGAACAACAATAATGAAAAATTTCCACTTCTTCTCTTTTGCTATTAACTCTTCATTTTTTCTCAGTAGATCAACTTCTCTCCTTTCTAAGTCATCTTCCCTCGATTGTATTTCCATCATTCTTTCTACAATGTCAAGTTCATTTCGCCTTTGAAATGTAGGTGGATCATACCATTCGAAGAAGTCACAATGCATGTTAGACCTATAATTTTTACACCCATAAAAAGTTGGCCCGGATTATTTCGTGTTTGTGATCTCCTTAGTGGAGATTTGGAGCCACAATAGCATAAAACTTGTTGACATGAATTAGACGAGCAGTGGCTTGACCCTGCACTCTCCATTTGTTTCCTGAAAAATATGAACAAGTTGTAATTATGAATGAGCTTTAAACATGTAAACTAACCCAAAAGCAGTCCTCTAACATATGAAAAGAAGATGAATAGAGAAAGTCCGTCAAAGTTCTTTGTTCAATATATGCCAAGGCTAGATCACCGCAGACTAGAGGGTCCGTCATATTTCTTTGTTCAATATACTGCATATATGTAGGTTTCAATAGAGATAAATTGCAATGTGTGTGTAGTATTATTGATGTATGATAGATGGTTTAAGGATCCAGATGCAGCTATGAGGGCTTGCCAGAACCCATCTCCTGTTATTGATGGAAGGAGAGCAAATTGTAATCTTGCATCACTTGGTGCCCAAAAGACTTACCCACCAACTCCTCAACAAGGTCTCTCTCTCTCTCTCTCTCTCTCTCTCTCTCTCTCTCTCTCTCTCTCTCATGTAGTCATGTTCACTCTTGTCTGAAATCTTGAAAATTCATGAATGTTCACCCAACATTGGATCATGGCATCATCCAACAAGTTTTTGTTTAAAAAAAGTAGCAAATTCCACCTTATAAACATTTGGCCTAAAGAGTATGATCAGGTGTGAAACTAGATCTTTAAGCCAAAAGTTAATGTTAAAAATTCAATATTTTTTGGGCAAATTTTGAGTTGATTTCATAGGTACAGGGCGTTTTAGACCAGCACCTGGGTTAGCAACTCCAACTGCTTATCATGGCTCTTCATCAACTTATTTCCATCAACCCACATGCCAATATACATTTCCATATTCAGCTTATGGGTAATTAACCGGTAATAGATTCATAAATAAGAATGTTGATCAATAATAATGTCTTGTTCTTTCTAATCTGATGCATCTTGATCTTATTGTTTATTAATCCATATCTATTTTGTTTTTTTTTGTGTCTTTCCAATCTGTAGAAACACAGGATATTAACAAGATACAATGTATCCCATGGTTAGTATATATATATATATATATAGGTAATTAAATGGTATTACAAGGATATATATTATCACAAAGGTTGATTTGAATTTGATTAATTTTACAGAACTATTATGGGTACTCAGCTTACTACACTGGGGCAGCAATGTGCCTGTAATTTACCATAATATGTATCCATACTATGCTCCATATGCACAACAGAGTAGCCAAGTTCATGGTTATGGAGTCCAATATCCCCAATTACAACTACTACCACAGGTTGTAAATATATGTCTATATATTTGTTTGCGTATTCATTTGATTTAATATGTTATCAAGTGTATATATGAGGATGTTTGGGCTTCTGGGTTTATTGTTGAAAAAATGAAGGAGACTTTGTCAAATTTTTATTTCTTACTGCAAGTGAAAGCATAGCATTGTTTTTAAGGACCATTACATTACAACATGACTTAAATACAAGTGAAAGTATAGCATTGATTGTAACGACCATTACATTACAAACATAACTTAAATACATGTGAAAGTATAGCATTGATTGTAACGACCATTACATTACAAACATAACTTAAATACATGTGAAAGCATAACATTGTTTACAACCATTTCTTCAATAAGGACCATTACAACATTTACAAACATTACTTAAATACAATAACAGTTGAATTTCATTCCCTTACAAACATTACTTAAGTACAAGTTCGTAGCATTGTTTACAACCATTTGCCCTTTGCCCATTTAGCCACATAGCAAAGCATAGAACAAGAACAACAATAATGAAAAATTTCCACTTCTTCTCTCTTGCTATTAACTCTTCATTTTTTCTCAGTAGACCAACTTCTCTTTCTAAGTCGTCTTCCCTCGATTGTATTTCCATCATTCTTTCTACAATGTCAAGTTCATTTCGCCTTTGAAATGTAGGTGGATCATACCATTTGAAGAAGTCACAATGCATGTTAGACCTATAATTTTTACACCCATAAAAAGTTGGCCCGGATTATTTCGTGTTTGTGATCTCCTTAGTGGAGATTTGGAGCCACAATAGCATAAAACTTGTTGACATGAATTAGACGAGCAGTGGCTTGACCCTGCACTCTCCATTTGTTTCCTGAAAAATATGAACAAGTTGTAATTATGAATGAGCTTTAAACATGTAAACTAACCCAAAAGCAGTCCTCTAACATATGAAAAGAAGATGAATAGAGAAAGTCCGTCAAAGTTCTTTGTTCAATATATGCCAAGGCTAGATCACCGCAGACTAGAGGGTCCGTCATATTTCTTTGTTCAATATACTGCATATATGTAGGTTTCAATAGAGATAAATTGCAATGTGTGTGTAGTATTATTGATGTATGATAGATGGTTTAAGGATCCAGATGCAGCTATGAGGGCTTGCCAGAACCCATCTCCTGTTATTGATGGAAGGAGAGCAAATTGTAATCTTGCATCACTTGGTGCCCAAAAGACTTACCCACCAACTCCTCAACAAGGTCTCTCTCTCTCTCTCTCTCTCTCTCTCTCTCTCTCTCTCTCTCTCTCTCTCTCTCTCTCTCTCTCTCTCTCTCTCTCTCTCATGTAGTCATGTTCACTCTTGTCTGAAATCTTGAAGATTCATGAATGTTCACCCAACATTGGATCATGGCATCATCCAACAAGTTTTTGTTTAAAAAAAAAGTAGCAAATTCCACCTTATAAACATTTGGCCTAAAGAGTATGATCAGGTGTGAAACTAGATCTTTAAGCCAAAAGTTAATGTTAAAAATTCAATATTTTTTGGGCAAATTTTGAGTTGATTTCATAGGTACAGGGCGTTTAGACCAGCACCTGGGTTAGCAACTCCAACTGCTTATCATGGCTCTTCATCAACTTATTTCCATCAACCCACAAGCCAATATACATTTCCATATTCAGCTTATGGGTAATTAACCGGTAATAGATTCATAAATAAGAATGTTGATCAATATTAATGTCTTGTTCTTTCTAATCTGATGCATCTTGATCTTATTGTTTATTAATCCATATCTATTTTGTTTTTTTTTTTTGTGTCTTTCCAATCTGTAGAAACACAGGATATTAACAAGATACAATGTATCCCATGGTTAGTATATATATATATATATATAGGTAATTAAATGGTATTACAAGGATATATATTATCACAAAGGTTGATTTGAATTTGATTAATTTTGCAGAACTATTATGGGTACTCAGCTTACTACACTGGGGCAGCAATGTGCCTGTAATTTACCATAATATGTATCCATACTATGCTCAATATGCACAACAGAGTAGCCAAGTTCATGGTTATGGAGTCCAATATCCCCAATTACAACTACTACCACAGGTTGTAATTATATGTCTATATATTTGTTTGCGCATTCATTTGATTTAATATGTTATCAAGTGTATATATGAGGATGTTTGGGCTTCTGGGATTCAATCAATGTACAAAAAACTACTACGTACACCTAGAGATATAAGCTATTAAATGGAATCAATGTGGAGAGATATCAAGATCAATAATACTACACACACACTGTGTGTGTGTGTGTGTGTGTCTGAAAACACACAAATCGCAGAGAGGGAAAATCTGCAGAGAGGGAAAATCTACACACACAATAACAATAATACTACACACACAAATCACAGAGAGGAAAAATCTATGATTTTCATAGTGTGCGTGTATCTGCAGATTCTGAAACTTCACTGGTGCCTTTTACCATCTTCAGTGAAAAGAGAGAGAGAGGGAGAAGGGGCAAAAATCGCAGATGAGGGAGAGAGAGAGAGGGAAAATCGCAAATGAGGGAGAGAGAGAGAGAGAGAGAGTACCTCCACTTGTTCGTTGGAATGAGAGGGAGAGACTAGTTCGCCGGTCGCTTGTATTCGCCGGCGTCGGGTTGTTGAAGGCTGGAAGTGGGAGTGGTCTCTGCGATTTTGGGCTAGGTCTTCTTAGAATTGGGGATTTTTAATATCCCTCCATTTTATGTATTGAAAGGCTTTCAGCCAAAATAGTGGGTCCCACCAGATTTTTCTTTGCAAGTTAGTCCTTGGTGTGGTTTGAGCTGTGGTTTGCAATGTGTGTGTAGTATTATTGTTATTTAGGCAATGCTGCTTAGAGCATATTCAGTGATCACATGTAGTTTGGTTGGCTAAAGTGCCCACGTGAGACTATTTATGACACAAATACATATTTTGTGTTTAGTTAGCATGGTTCTCAGCAGTAACACTCCGTTTGGTTTGATTGTAAAATGTAATAGAATTGAATTGGAGAGAATAGAAAAAAAAAGGAAAAGAATAGAATTGATTTGCAATTTTATTTCACATGTTTGGTTTGAGAGAGAAATGAAATGAAAAGAATCATGGTCATTTACTATATTGCCCATATAAAAAGAGGAGGTGTGATATATATATATATATATATAAGGGTAAGTTTGATATATCACGTTATTTTACTTAGAGTGAAATCATTTCTCACCAAATCCTATCAAAAGTGGTAGGATTTGTTTTTGGGCTAAAACAAGAATTGGTGAGAATTGACTAAATTAAATTGAAAATCAATTCTTTTGTCAAACCAAACACAAGATTTGCCACAAACAAGAAATGCAAATCAATTCTTTTCTAGTTTTTGGCAAACCAAACGGACTGTAAGTGAGTTAAAGCACTAGTTAGCATGATTTTTTTTAGATCACTCTTTTTTTTTTTTTTTTTTTTTTTTTTTCTGGAATCGAGACTAATAAATTAATTAGGGCAATGCTATAGTGAACAACTTATCATATGAGAAGACGGATTTTACCAGTTGGATGAATATCTAGTCATAAGATTTTCAGGATTTTCAGGAATCTGGAGAAGCATTTATTACTAAATGTTCATCTAATGATTAAAATCTGTCTTCTCATATGATAAATTTCCCACAATAGACTTACCCAATTAATAAATACATCATTTTGATGACTAGTCATGTCATCATAGACTTTTACGTACTCTGATAAAAACAACTTTATCAATTTTTAATGGAAAATGTTTGGTACACATACTTTTTGACACACTTTTTGACACACTATGCTTTAAACACATGTACCTTGTGCAGTTTGAATTTTTTACACTTTTCTATGCACCACTAACACAACACAGGGTACATGCATTTAAAACTGTGTGTCAAAAAGTGTGTGTATGTAGCACTACTCATTTTTAATTGCTATTCCACTCTTTTCAGCCAAAAAAAAAAAAAAAATTGCTATTCCACTTGCAGGAAGCAAGGATTTTAGCCACTTACACAGTTAGTGAACTACAGAGTATTTGGCTAGTTCATTGTGGGTGTTTTTTTTTTTTTTTGTTTGTACAATTACCTAATACTGACACTAATGTAGACTCCAAACGACATCATTACGAATGCTCTTAGAGGATTGAGACCCACAAAAATCAATGGCGTACTGCCAAGAGTTCACCATGCTCACATTTAAATTTAAACTTACAAATATAAACAAAATTGGTCAAATTAAAATGCCAAAAGTGATAAGGAGAGAACTGAATAGTCGTTTATAGTAACATTCAAATTTGCACAAAGGAAAAAGGAAAGTCAGTGTGATCTGCAAATTAAAGCTAGATCCGCGCAATCAATCTTTATTTATTTATTTATTTATTTAAGAGGATCGGAAGAAGAATTAAGGAGACCCAAAATAAATTTGCAGTCGGAGATCAAGATCAACATATATGCATGGCGTCCCTCCCCTGTAACATGATCACGTTCATTCCTCCCTCTGCAACTTCTTTTTCTTCTCTCTCTAGAAATTGCAGTATTTTCTCTCTCTACAAACTTCCTAATTATAACTACACAATATTCTCACACGGCCGGAAACAACTTCTTCATATTAATGTGGACAACAATGAACGCACAGTACTCCACCAACCAGTACTGGTACGAAACCAAAGTGTTGATCAATCCACCACCACCACCACCACCACCACCACCACCACCACCACATTATCATCGGCTGCCGCCCATCAGCTGGACGAGGTTGTATTCTCGGAAGACACTGAAAAGAAGCCGAAGGAAAACACAGCCGCTGTGGATGGGGTGGTGCTGGACGCAGTGGTGAAGGTATTTTGTGTCCACAGAAGGCCGGATTTCTCGCAACCTTGGCAGATGAAGCAGCAGCAGAGTAGCTGCAGTAGTGGGTTTATCATTGGTGGGAGGAGGGTGTTGACGAATGCGCATTCAGTGAAGCATTATACGCATGTGAGATTGAAGAAGCGTGGTTCTGATACTAAGTACTTGGCCACTGTACTCGCCATTGGAGACGAATGCGATATTGGTACGTTTTGCATTCACTTACGTACCTTTATTTGAATTTTTATATATGCTCCGTCGTATATACTTACTCTATATGATCTGTTTTACGCCGGTAAATTCTGTGAAGATTGTTTAATCTTGTGAATTATGATCATGGGAGAAACCTCCTTGTTTGAACGTTGAAGTAATATTTTTCGCCTTGCATCATTCATTCAATTTATATATATATATATATATATATATTTAGGGTTAAATGCATGAGTAATACTTGAGGCACAACCAAAGCCACAACCTTTGTTACTGGCATTGTGGGACCCATTAAGAGAGAGAGATACAAAATGGAGGTTGTGAGCAAAAGATTGTGGCTTTGGTTGTGCCCCAAGTATTACCCTAAATGCATTTTGTAACCTCAAATTATACCATGTTTTGCACTTTGGTCTCTAAACTACCATTTTTTGCATTTTGGTCCCTTAACTATCATTTTGTGGTAGTTTGCCCCCTCCGTCACTTTCAGCGTCACTTTTGGTGTCACTAAAAAGTGACTTTTTTCCTCACTAAAAGTGACGGAGGGGTAAACTGTCACAAACTAATAATCGAGGGACCAAAATGCAGAAACTGATAGTTTAGGAACGAAAGTGCAAAGCATGGTGTAGTTTGAGGGTGCAAAATGCAATTTACCCTAATTTTTATTATTTATATTTATAGTGGATGATAATTATTTTTGGAGTAATTCTTTGGTGACAACTTTCCTACAACCTTCTAAAAAGATGTGTCTATTCTCTCCTGTGATGTCACTGGACCACACCATGACACAAGAGAGATAGACACATCTTTTAAGAAGTTGTGTGAAAGTTCTGTGAAAATTGTCACCAAAGAATTACTCTTATTTTTGTAAGTTGGAAAATTTTGACTACTTAAACTTAATATGATGTTTGGGATTGTATCATTTGTTGAAATATCGACAATTCGGGATTCATTGGGATTTTTCAAATTTGAAGCAATACTTCTGTTTTTGGAATTTTCAAAAATTAGAATTTCCGAATTCGAAATTACATTTTTGTTGTCAAAATCGAAATTTTTCGGATGGATCTGAATCAAATTTTTCATTCTAAATTGCACCCCTAGTTCTAGCTAGAAAGCTAGTTATTGATTTTGATTGCACTGATGGTTTAGGAATTTTGTGCTGTGTTCATGTAATGGTGTCAAATGTTTAACAACGTTAATGATATGTAAATGTGAATGTTCAACTGATGTGAATTTCTTTGGTTGACTCTACCTCATGTATGTAATATGAATATCACAGCAATGCTTACCGTAAACGATGATGAGTTTTGGGAAGGTGAGTCACCGGTGGTTTTTGGGGCTTTGCCTGCACTCCAAGATGTTGTGTCAGTTGTGGGATATCCAATGGGGGAAGATTCCATCTCCGTAACAAGAGGGGTTGTTTCACGCATAAAGATTCTGGCTTATAAGCATGGATCTGCCAAGCTTCTCGCGTTACAGGTTTGAGGTTACAATCTTCTAAACATATGTGTCTATCTCTTTTTTGTGATGTTACTGGACCCCACAGTGACACGAGAGAGGAGAGAGATAGACACATCTTTTAGTAGGTTGTGTGACAATTGTTTAATAGTTGTGTCTCAAGAATTACCTTTGAGGAGGTTATTATACCATTTTCAGTATTATCCATACTTGTTTGAATACCCAATTAATACGATGTCACTTCATCATATTTTTTTTTTTAATAATTGTAAATATTTATGCAGATAGATGCCGCTTTAAACTCAGGAAATTCCGGTGGACCAGCCTTTGATGATAGGGGCAATTGTGTTGGTATTGCTTTTCAATCTCTTAGATGTTATGATGTGGAAAATATTGGTTATGTCATTCCAACACCTGTCATTGCGCACTTCATTAAAGATTATGAGAAGAACAGAGGATATACAGGTATGTCCATTTATGATTTTCTTTAGAAAAATGCTTTACTAGGAGTAACAACCTACATGCATACGACTACACAGACACGACACTAAACGACGATACGACAAATCTTAAAAAGAGGTGACACAATATTGTGCCGACACGGGAAACATAAATTATATATATATGCGTGTATCCTTCAACTTTGTAGTATTCTTTTTATTTATCATAAAATGTTTAAATTTTTCAAATAAACCCCTCTTTGTCAACCGTTTATATGTTACATTAAGACTTTCACACCAAAATTTATTATAAAATTTCAAAATAAACCCCACCTTTCCAATCATATATATCCTACATACTTTCGCACCAAAATAAAAGACTGCTCTTAAATATATATATACACATTGTGTTAGGAAAGTGTCGGTGCCGTGTCAATAATGTGTCGGATTTCAAAAATAAATTTTAAAAAATTCTGAGTATTCCGACATATGTCAGAGATATGTTATCTGAGTGTCGGTATCGGAGGTGTGTTGGACACGAATACAACACTTCATTTGAGGTGTCCGTACTTTCTAAGCTAGTGACAACTGCTAATTTTTTTAAATAATTATTTTTTGACTCAGGGACCCTTTTTTAGGCCATTAATGATAGATTAGTTTACATGTTGATTTATCAGCAGAAATTAGAAAAGTGAGTAGCTTATAAGGCTTGCGTGTTTGAGTCAAAAAATGGGACGGAAGGAGACAAGCCATTGAAATAAGAAGAACAGCATGCGTGTACAATGCGAATGGATGGTTGTCTATTCGAAGGTCAAGATTTGTACATGTATGTATAATTAGCATGCAAGTTTACACAATCGCCCTAGAACGGAGAATATAATAGTTAATTGGGTCAAAATTTTACCTCATTATCTTTTCTAAGAGTCAAAAGGTATTGTATCAAATTCAACTATCCAAAGTAGTTCACTGACTTAACAATATGATAGGTCCGTCACATTGGCCTTTAAAATACTTAAGCCAAAGCTTATTAGTAGTAGTCACTTGCTTTTACAAATATGAGACATTTTACAATTTTCCTATGTGAGATGGGTTCTCACATGGACATTTTAGGAACTCCGTTAAAAGAATGTTAACTTCATGAAGTTTAAGAATTTGTTTTGATACGTTGGTAGATGTTACGATCCAAGTCTCTCCCAGTAAAATAATAATGTCTGCTTTGGGCCCAACTCACAAAGATTTTTGCTAGCACAGGAAGGCCTACAAGCCTGCTCAAAACGAGTCTTACTAAGTTCCACTATGGCCCTCCATATATAGTATATTCCCCTTCCTTCCCCAGGCGATGTGGGACGAACTCCCCTTACAGCAAACAACACTAAGGTCGTTACATTAATTCACCCCGTTAGGGTCCAACGTCCCCGTTGGCACACTTCCGGCTGGGTCAGGCTCTGATACCATTTTGTCATGACCCAATTAAGTCTCCCCAAGTAAGATATTATCCGCTTTGGGCCCAACCCGCATGGATTTTTCTTAGCACAAGCCCATAAGCCTGTCCAAAATGCGTCTTACTGGGTCCTACTATGGCATTCCCTATATAGCACATTACCCTCCCTTCCTTCCCCAGGCGATATAGAACGAACTCACCCTACAGCACACAGTAGAGCTTTGATGAATATGCTTGTAGTTGTATAATCACTAGGTATAATCTGTGCCTAAAGTCACTATTGAACAATTCTAACCATGCGTGCCTTCAACCAATAATTAATTCCAAATGCCTTTGTCACTAATGCTACATGCCTTTGACACTTAATGATAAATTACGACCAAACATTTATTAATACAATTCTTAAGCCAAAAGACAAACAACTCTCAAACCAAAGGCCCTTAGCTAAATAGCCCCTAAGCCACAGACAAACAACCCTTGAGCCAAAGAGCCCTAACGCCAAAAGCCCTTAAGTGAAAGCCAAATAATTAAGCCAAATGTCAAACAACTCTTAAGCCACAACCCTCGAGTTAAAAGCCATTGAGCCAATAGCCATTCAGCCAAAATCCAAATAGCATTTATCAAACCAAAAGCCAAATAGCCTTCAAGCCAAAAGTCAAACAACTTTTAAGCCAAAAGCCATTAAGTCAAACAACTTTTAAGCCTAAAGCCATTAAGCCAAACAACTCTTAAGACCAAAGCCATTAAGCCGAACATCCCTAAAACAAAAAGCCATTAAGGCACACAACCCTTAAGCCAAAAGCCAAACAAAGCAAAAATCCCAATAGCTCTTAAGTCAAATGCCAAACAACTCTTAATCCATTAAGCCAAACAGCCTTTAAGCCAAATGCAAAATAGCCCTTCCAAAAGCCAAACAACCCCTAAGCCAAGCCAAACAACCAAATAAGTTAAAAACTTTTTTGCAGAAAATTGTTAACCAAACACCCTTAAGAAAAAGTCATTAAGTCCAACAACCCTTACTCCAAATGCCCAACAGAGTAGCTCGAGCAGGAGTTTACGAAAAGCTGAAAAACGGAAAACTGGGGCCCTTTACAAAAAGTCTGGAAAATCGGAAACGGAATACCTAGGTCGCAAGGCAAGGAAGGACGGAACCCCACTTCGACTCACCAAGGAGAAGGTAAGTACTGTTATCTCGTTTCTTCTGAAGTGAGATAGATCAATGCTTGGACTGGGGGGGCGTCAGCCCACGGTAAAACGTTTGCAGATGCGACCATGAATCAAACCAGATCGAAAGATTCAGCTGTCGACGGACAAACTTTACCGGAATGTCGACCGAAGGATGGCCAGGTAACCCATAGGCAAAAAGCCATTAAGCCAAACAACCATTAAACCAAAGACATTAAGCCAAAAGGCCTTAGTCAATAGCCAAACAACACTTAGTCCAAACAACCCTTGTGCTAACCAAGAGAGAAAAATAGGGGATTTTTTTAAAAAGCATCTTAGGTAGACCATTAGATCAATAGACCTTTCTTATATATCTCTAATCCCAACCATTAAAACTTATCACTCACATAGATTTTAGCATTGTTTTAAAAACCGGGCCGGGCCGGCCGGTTGAACCGGTTGAGCCGTCGACCGGTTCAAGAAACGGTCCGGTTTGAATCAGAAAATCGAAAAATGCTAAAAACTGGCATTTTTTGTAAAAATCGGAAAACCCGGTGGTTCAACCGGTGAAACCGGTAATTGAACCGGAAAATCGGAAATTTTTTATTTTTAATTTTATTTTTTTAAAAATATTTTTTATATTTTGTATTATTATTAATATTTATTACATAATTATGACATTACGGTTCAATTCCGGTTGACCCAACGGTTGAACCAGTGACCAGTGACCTGATTATTTTTCCGGTTCAATGATCGGTCCGGTTTTCAAAACAATGGATTTTAGTAAGCCCCACACACCTTAATTTATTGTGCATAGGTATTTGATCAGGAATTTGGTGATATCAATAGCGACTACATTAAGTTGGACTTGGGATTATTATTAGAGTAATGTTACACCCACATTCATTTCACGTCTAAAATCTCACACCCACTCACAATAACTCTTAGGTGACACTATGGGGTCCACTGATACTGTGTGGTCCACCGAGAGTGATTGTGAGTGAGTGTAAATTTTTGAGTGTGAAGTGAGTGTGGGTGTAACATTACTCCTATTATTATTATTTTCTTGTTTATTGTTCTCCCAAGGAGGAACCTCAATTTATACTAAAACAAGAGGAGCTCTGAAAAGGAAAATCTACTATTCCCTAAGATCATGCTATACATATACCTAAGATTATGCTATAATAAATACTAAATACACAATAGTAACAACGTACAATTGCTGCATTGTATGCTAAATGGACTTTTGAACATACTTATCCGTATTTTTAAAGTGTGAATGAGTAGGAAGAAAAATTGAATCGTCCTATCGTATGTAATGTGCTAGGATTTCCGATACTTGGTGTCAACTGGCAAAAGATGGAAAATCCAGATATGCGTATGCAAATGGGGATGAAACTGGATCAGAAGGGTGTTCGTATAAGAAGCATTGATCCTAATTCTCCAGAATCTGTGGTTCTAAAGCCTTCAGATGTTATTCTTAGCATTGATGGAGTTGATATTGCTAACGATGGAACATGTAAGTGTTCTATACCCTCCCCTTGATATTATTGTCTTTTATATATATATATATATATGTCAGTGTATGATTGATATTCATTTTGTGCTTCACACCCTTTTTATCATGTAATGTGGACATGCACATGTTAGCATATGTATGTTATGGCTTTTCAACTAAATCTAATTTCTCAAAGTAATCGGATGTTCCTGTTACTGTACTATTTGCTGTTTAGTTTTAGTAATGTTGTAGTACATGCTATGTGTGGCAATATTTGTAGGAGAACGTAGAGTTTAATAAGCTCGTGAAGATTGTCCGTAGGACCAAATCATATAGTTAGAGTTTTGGTCTGATATCCATTGTGGAAGTACGTACGTATATAGTGTCTTAAGAATGCGAGGCATGGGTAATGTATCATGGAAAGTAGTACAATAAGACAATAGATTCCCAAAATAAGCTCGTGTATAGAATAGCGTAAATTAGAGAGTTATAAATTCACAAATGGGCTATGGGAATTATGGCAGTTGATGCACGTGACCTGCCCCCGAAGCACACAATTGACTCACCACACATAAAGAGTGGTGATTATATTACGGTGACTCTGTGTCCAAGAAGACACT
This sequence comes from Hydrangea macrophylla, assembly GCA_033977485.1. Lineage (NCBI taxonomy): Eukaryota > Viridiplantae > Streptophyta > Magnoliopsida > Cornales > Hydrangeaceae > Hydrangea > Hydrangea macrophylla. The sequence continues at coordinate 108,578,115 of CM066985.1, read as the reverse complement.
AGCTAGAAGAATCTCTTCTCCATTAGGACTAAGGTGATTCGTTTCAAGGTGTGGGTCAAACCTTGATGAACTCGACTCTCAACTTTAAGCCACACTAAGGCTTAGTTTAGTCCCCACGTGGCTTTTTAAAAAGATCTTATGAAATTTATTACTAAGTTGTTTGATAATTTTATATAAGTAACACACTGCTCTTCAAAAAGACATCATGAAATCAAAAAGCAACCTTGAACTTTTAAAAGCTTCATTCTATAGATTTTAAAAGCTCCCCCCAAAAAGCCCTAAGTTCAATTTTTGTAAAGCTCATAAACTAGTTACTAAATGAATTAACATAAAATTGTGCTTTAAAAAGGAGAAACACCAAAATAGGGGTCAAACTAAGCCTAAGCCGTATAATTTTGAGAATACTATTAATATTCAACAATGTTAGGCACACAACACATTTCATAATAGAGCTTTAAATGCATGTGTCACAGCCCAGTCCCACAATAGCGGAACCGGAGCCCGTGGCACGCCATCGAGGCTAAACCAATTCATTAACGTTCCCAAAAATTAGGTTTGAAGAACACACGCAGCGGAAAAACAAAACACATTTTTTAAAACCAGAGGTTCAGTCGACCACTTAGTCGACTGCTCAGTCGACAGAAGAGGGCAGGGATTTAAGAGCAATTCCAGTCGACTGAAACTGGGGGTCCAGTCGACTGATGCGGGGTCTAGTCGACTGCTGAAGGGTCCAGTCGACTGCTTCTTCTAAAATAAGAAGCAGTAACTAACAGGCTCAGGGGTTCAGTCGAATGCTCAGTCGACTGCTCCCCTGGCAGCAGCCCAATCTGCAAAATTTCAAATTTAAAAGCTTTCTAACTTTCACCCAAAGATCAACCACTCAATCCAAACTCAGTCCAAGGTAATTCTAGCTGTATTAAAACATTACCAACCATAATTACAACATGTTATAATCCATTACAACTTTCTAGATCCGTTCTATCATACTAAATTAACCATGGGTTAAAACAACCAAAATCTTATTACAACATTTCTATTATCTCAAAACTATAAGATTATCATTTAAGTTGCCTCACAAGCGAACTCCCAACCTGCGTACTCACTTCTGCAATTCCTCGTCAGCATTAACACCTGCAATGGTTATTTGAATAACCACACATATTTCGATTTGTTTAAGCTAATGCTTAGTGAATAAATCAACATATGCACATGAATGATAAACATGTCCGTATACACATCTCTACATTTCATACTAGTCGCCGGAGACTCACGTGCCCGTCCATATTCCCAATCCGCGACTCCTCGCTAATAAGTCCACGCGAAAGGGTAAGACCCACGATTCTTCTCTTCAATCGTGCGACCTTAATGCCTATATCGGCTCCACAAAATGGCACGGTGACCACGTGCTCCTTCTGACCCAATTAAGCAACTTAACATGCTCAAATACATATCACCATACTCGCGGTAATCAAAACATATCACCGTGCTATTGAGCCTACTTATCAATATAATTGCCCAATATGAACTATACAAGATATCTCTAAGAATTAATACATGCTATTCACACAAAACATGAATACATGTCAAGAAACCATTCCAAAAATATAGTTGAATCACTCACCTCCAAATAACGCTCCTATAATTCAATATGAAGAAAACCCGTGCACAAAGAACGTGCAGAAGTCCGTCTAGTAAAATTCCTATGGATCAGAATTCCATTTATCAACTTTTATGAAATATTCTAGAAAATAACTTTTCGGAAAACTTAGCCAAACAGGCCCTAACATATATCAAAACTAAGCTCTTATCTCGAGGAGCTCGAATATGAAATCTGGGAGAAAGCAAACTGACGGAAGGTCGTCGTTTGGCGTCGCAAAGCTTGAAGTAACCAAATCTCCCTCTAACCTCCTTTTGGCCTCCTTCTTTGAGCTTTAGGTTAACTTATGAAATATCTAAGTCCATCTCTATCTATATATAGGCAACACTCCCGGGGAATTACGTTTACCTCCCCACGAGTTTTCCAAACTCCTAATCAGTCTCTGAAACTTTCTACACAGCTCATTCATAGCTTTACGAGTGAAAACTCAAAATTATAAAAGTTTTCGACTAAGTTTCGTTTGGTCGTTAAAATGCGAATTTCTATATGACGTTTCCGAAGTTGCTAATTAGCCTACCAAATTAATAGCGTGTTCATTCGTCCTCACCAGGATACTAAATCTAACAACAGAAATATATTCTAAGCCAGAAAATAATACAGATATTGCAATACACAGGTAAACATTTATTTTCAGATAAACATTTAAAATGTTCCACAGTGACCGTTTCATACTCGGAGAGACTTCACAATAATAAATCTTCAATCACAACAGTTTCAAAGGGTTCTCTAATACAGACACCCAAATTAACTCGTGAGTCAAAACTCACTCAACCATGTGTCATAAGACACGCCACATCACATTATCATGCATGACAATGAAATGCAAAAGCAATAACACAAATGTGGGTGTTATAGCATGTACCATTTTGTTTAAGTGGTGTATAAAAAAGTATAAAAATTCAAATAGCATAGGATACAACACAACATTTTTGGTTAATAATATGAGTAAAACTTCAGGCACACCTATTTCCACAACCTCACCCCCCACAACCTGATATGTCAATCATGTAGTGGGAGTATCATATGTGAGGCTGTGTTAAATGGTGGGTCCCATCCCACTACATAATTGACACATCAGGTTATAGGGGATGATGTTGTAAAAATGAGTGTGTCTGAGGTTTTACTCTCATAATATATATAAGGGTAGGGCCAGAGAGACCATGATCTGTCACTAAGCCAAGTAGGGCTAGGCTCCCTGGATGTTTTTCATTTTTGGTGTTAAATTACCATTTTTTCACACCATGGATAGAGGTGAGCAGAGTCACTAGAAACTAGCAACTCTCTATAACGTAGGGAGCAAATCTTCGAAACATTGAGAGCAACTCTCAAAACATAAGGATGTTGTTATAAAGTCAAGAGCAAAAATTGAAAGTAACTTTTCAAAACATAAGGATCTCATTATAAGGATCTTGTTATAAAGTCAAGAGCAAAAATTGAAAGTAACTTTTCGAAACATAAGGATCTCATTATAAGGATCTTGTTATAAAGTCAAGAGCAAAAATTGAAAGTAACTTTTCAAAACATAAGGATCTCATTATAAAGTCAAGAGCAACTCTTCATAATGTTTGGAGCAACTCTTCACAACAATGGGAGCAATTTTCACAACGTTTTGGTGCAAGTTCACAACGATGAAACATAAATTAGACTAAAACACAAAATAACTCTTCAAAGGTTGATGTCTTTTTTTTTTTTAATTTTGTTGATGACTTTTTCATTATTATTAATAATAATAATTATTATTGTTGATTTTTTTTTTGTAATTTTAAAAAGTAGTAGACTGATTTCTAAATTTCGTACAAGAAGTTGACTGAATTATAATTATCCCTTATTTAAATTCATGATTATCGAATTAAAACCCTGTGCTTCTGGTGATTGGATTTCTGTATTTGGTGATTTTCAGTTCTTTTTAGGCACGGAGAGCGACTTGGTTTTAGTTATCTTGTAACCCAAAAATACATTGGAGATAATGCAACAATTAAAGTTCTTCGTGATTCTGAAACTCTCACATTTGACATTAAACTTGCAACTCGCAGAAGGCTTATTTCGACACACAATGAGGGCAAACCTCCCTCATATTACATCATTGCAGGGCTTGTTTTTATAGCAGTATCTATTCCTTATCTCCGTTCTGAGGTACGCATTCTTCTCAGAAATTTTGTGCATGCTTGTGTTTCTCCCTGTTAGCATATGCATGCCTTACTTAAATTTCCTAGGTCATGTTTGGAATCACTGAACAAAAGTGCTCTTGGGACCCAATTCGCTATTAACATATGTGGTTTGATTTTAGAATGTACTTAGAGCCATCTTTGGAACCCAAACGCCATCAGTTTATTTGGATTAATTTTAGAAAGCACTAGAAGTACATTTTGGCTGAAGCAAGTATAGAGGTGCTTCAGTCCTAGTGTGATTCAAGAATATATTGGTCTTTTAATATGTTTTTCTTTTATGGTTAAATACACTTACACCACCCCTTGTGGTTTAGCCGATCGATTTGCACTTACTCCCTGTACGTGGTTTAAATTTTGACATTAATACTCCATACGGTTCGGATTAATGTGCAATCGTTAAATTTGCTAACGGAGCAAGCTGAAGTGACCAAATTACCCCCAAGTCTTCATAACAATGTTAAGAACAAAATTTGTTTACTTCAATTCGTTTAGGGAGAAGCATATATTTTGATTTGGGTGGGAAAAAAACTTTGACATTTTTTTAAGGATTTTCTTGATATAATTCATGTGCTTAACCCAAAGAAATTGATTTATGATTTTTCTTCTTTTTAATATTACTTTAAGGGGCGAAGAAGTCATTTTACTCTTCAAATTAGGGCTCCCAAGTATAAAACTATTAACATAGATGGAAAAAGTCACGGTTGTAGTTTAGTCCTTACCACAAGGGTATTAGTGCCAAAATTTAAAGCCAAATGGAGTAAGTACAAATCGGCCAATCCATAAAAAGTATAAGTGTATTTAACAATCTTCTTTATTCCATGCTGCCCTTGTGATTACGTCTTCTGTTTCGGCCTAAATACAAAAGCCAAAGCCATCAAAACGGGCCCTTAATACTTGGACATGCATCAGCCTAACAACTATTTTAAAAGTTTGTTGTTTTTGATAATTTACTTTGTATAACTTTTGTTTTTTTGTACATTGCTGACTAATCTTGTATACTCGGTTGCAGTATGCTTTAGGTTTAGGAAAGTTGAACCTCTCGACTTCTGTTCAATTTGGTCATATATAAATCAGAACAGTCAATTGATTAGACTTTGGATTGCCATTCTCATGTTTTGCAAAAGAGTAAAATTTTACCCACAATCTTCACACAATTTTTTATCCACAATTCATAAAAGTGTGTATATCTCTTTCTTGTGATATCAATACAGTGACACATGAAATAGATAGACACACTTTTGTGAATTGTGAATAAAAAGATGTGTAAAGGTTTGCAAATCTTTGCAAATGACAAGACGTTTACATCTCACTTCACACGAGTGAACAAGAGTAGTCTGACTACCCTTTGACTAGACCAACATAGTGAACACCATGGCTGCAGGTCCATTTTAGAGATTGTATGGGAAGGCTTCAGATCCGATTGTGATTTTTAAGTGAACTAATTTTGCATATGTGAGTGTTTGGCAAATTTTGTATTATTGTGTGGGTGTTCGTGCCAGATATAAAACAACCTTTAACATATATTCTTTGTCAACATATATTCTTTGTCATAAGAACTCGATAGAAAGTGAACTTTCTTATGTCCTAATATTGTTGTAGCTTCATATATATTGTTGGACCCATTCTTTAACAGTTTAAGCTTTTGGAGTTGTTGGTAACTTAACATGGTATGAGAGTCTTATTTGTGAGAGGTCCTGGGTTCCACTCTTCATCCCTGCTTTGTTGTTCATATTTGTACTTTGTTATTTGTCTCTCCACTATAATGGAGTTTGGTTTGTTTGCTCTCCACGTAAAAGTTGTTTGGAAGTAACCTCTTCCGTCTCTAAGCAAGCTATGAAAGTAATAAAGTATATCCAACACCAAGAACACAAATAGTAATGACAAGTAATAAACACACACAATCAAGAGACCGATTTACGTGAAAACCCCTTCCTAAGAAGGAAAAAACCATCGCGCGCCGGAGAACAATCTACTAAGTATGAAAGATGGGTACAAGAGATCTTCTCAAGTGTAAACTTGAGAAAATACAACAATGGAAAGTGAACAAATACAATGTTACCTCAAGAGAGTACAAAACCCAATTCTAAGAACTCCACCAAAGTGATAGAAACACCTTCCAAAACAAATTGGAGAAGAACCCTGCTTGAGAACACCAATCCAGAAATGGAACCCTTTGGAGAGTAGTAGAATTGTAGAGACCAAGAGCTTCAAGTCCTTTTCTTTAAACACTTGAAAGAAACCCTCTCTTGTAGACAATCTATATTTCCAAACACTCCTCTTATATTTCAAAGCACTCCTTAGACCAAATGGCTTATATTACCAATATATATCTTAACATAAAAGGCCAAGCCCATAAATGTGCTTTCTGCACATGGGACTAGAACCCATGTAAATAAGTCAAAATGGGTCAAGGCTTAGAAAAGCCCAACACAAGTTAGGGTTGCACGTGAGGGAGGCTGTTGAAGCTTGATATACTTTGTTGAGCCCATTCTCTAACAGCTTAAGCTTTTGAAGTTGTTGGTAACTTAACACATTTTTAGGGCCTCGTACTCGCAACATTGAGGACTTCATAGGGTCCCGTCAAGTAATTTATATGGAAATTGTATTTATCAATACAAGTTATTAGACATTGAGTTTCAATGGCCTATCATTTTAAGATATAATTGCCTCAACCCCTTTTTTTTGGTGTTCTCTAGTATTTTAGTGAATATGATGCTCCAGTCAAGCTACGGGGAAAGTTGTATAAAATGCCACAATCGCCAGATGAGCAACTTGTTGTGGTTTCTCAGGTTCTTCCTCTTGCTTCTCTCCCATGCTAATGTTGCTCTAGTCTTGTGGAAGAAGTGTATTGATTCTGTTTATTTTGATTTATATTTATCTTTTGCCGAATTTTTGAAAGATCCTTTCGTCTGAAATCAATATTGGTTATGAAGAAATTGTCGACGCTCAGGTTAGACGCAAGTGACCAAGTGTATGCAAGTGCTTAATTCCATTGTTATTATCTTAAGTTCATGACCCTTTTAGTGGCTGAATGCCTTGTACTTTCTATATCCTGCAGGTGCTTGCTTTTAACGGAAAGCCTGTGCAAAATCTAAAGGGTTTGGCCAGCATGGTAGAGAGCTGTAATGATGAATTTTTGAAATTTGAATTGGAATACGAAAATGTATTCTCTCTCTCTCTCTCTCTCTCTCTCTCTCTCTCTCTCTCTCTCTCTCTCTATTTGCAAGGGCAAAACTGCATTTTCTTAGAGCCCATTTGCATTTGCATTACTAGCTTATCTGGGATACAGTCACATATTTGTGACTATTGAGAGATTTGAGTCCATTTGGATATATAAAAATTATAAAACAATAAATTTGACATATTGAGTATCATTTACTCCAATCAAAATGTCAAATTCTAATATGCCAAATTGCCACATAAGTTCTCAAATTTATTTGGCATATCAAAATTTGACATATCCTTTGGAGATGCTCTTAGTCACCTTATAAGTTTATTGTTTGTGTCAATTTACACCCTTTGTCAAAAGTTGTCACAATTTAGTCAACAATTTTGTTATAATCTATATAGTAAAAGACAAATGTGTGACTCGAATAGAATTTGATGACTAAAAAAGTTTTTCACAGCTTTTAAAAAAATTGAGCCACTTAAAAGCTAGAAAAAAAACACTTAAATTAGAAGCAGCAATATGCCGCCTTTTCAAAATCTATTGACATCAAAATCTCTCATTCCTCGGTAGTACCGAACAGTCTTATATATTTTTATGTTCATTTGTTGCAGATAGTGGTTCTTAGGATGGAGACTGCCAAAGCCGCAACTCTTGACATTCTTAATACATATTGCATACCCTTTGCCATGTCAAATGATCTCAAGCTAAAATAGGATCTCCATCATTAGAGGGTATGTCGCATATATAATTCTTTTTATATTGGCTACCCAATTGCTCCTCAAATTTTTTTTTTTCATTCAGCTCATCTTGGGAATACTAGCCTTTTAATTCATTAGATACTTTTTAAGACTCAGTTTAGATTTTGGAAGACATGCATACTAGCAATGTGTTGGTAATCTTTTTGACATTGGTTGCTAAAATGGTGCTCACTCAGAGATTGGTAATAGGGTTTAAAGTTTTTGAAGATGTCTTCTGATACTGTGCATTCTATAGCCTTTTAGGAGTGTAGGAGAGCTTGGATGATCTCTGGGATTTCAATTCTCAGTGTTATATCATATGTTAAGAAACTTTTTATTTTGGGAATCCAACAGTGGTTGGAGGGTCAAGTGGGATAGTTTGGGGTTTGCAAATTTGTTATCATAGACCTTTAATTGAAAGGCAAAAATGCTAGGCACACAACACAATATTCCACAACATCGATTTAAATATGTTGTACCATGTGCTGTTTGAATTTTTCATACTTTTCTATGCATCACCTACAGAGCACAGGATACATGCATTTATAGTCCTGTTGTGGAATGTGTTGTGCACCTAGCATTTTTGATTGAAAGGTGCTAATATATATACTAGTTTGGCTTGCCATTGGGCCATATTAGCCCCCCATCTCTCTCTCTCTCTCTCTCTCTCTCTCTCTCTCTCTCTCTCACACACACACACACACACATACACACACACACACAGCATAATTTTGACTATGGTTTTCTCCATAGTTGATAAATGAATGGGGTCTTTGCTTTGAGAAATTTTTAGGTACTAATAGGGTACCACATGGCATGCTAAGATGGTACCCTTCAGTGAATGAGAGTGAGCGATTTAAGTGGGACCCACAAATAATGAGACCCCCAGTATGCAGGGACGTGAGTCCTACTCAAATTATTCACTTCTATTGGCTGGAGTTAGGGGCAGAGCTATGTTGAGTGGTATATTTCCTTATATATTGTTCGTCCCGTTTCCCTCATATAAATAGTGAAAATAGTATGGTCAATACTGTAATTTCACATTATTTTTACTATTCACATAAAGGAACCACCTGAACAATACACAAGGAAATGTACACAAGTTGTGTCCATGGAAAATATAGGGAGGAATTTTTAATCAAGCATGTTAGTTTTTTAATTTGCTTCTTATAATTGTGATAATTTCGATTTTAAAAAAAAAAAAATTTTGATAGCAAGAGAAACATTTTATTTCACAAACAGCAGATTCCAAAAGGAACTAGGACAAGCATTAGAAGAAGGAATAAAACATGAAAAATAAGCCCAACAGCTTCTGAGTCACACTACAAATCTTCGAAATCCTCGATCTAACTGACTGTGGTGTAGCTCAAAATTGAGACGGTTGAGGGAGAAAGTTTCCAATTAACAAGACCTGCATCATAGATCACCCCAGAAAACACTCTGACTATGAATGAGTGTATCCTACCAAATGCCAAATGTGATAAAAGATCACCAGATCTGCAACAATAGAAGCAGGATCTAACCACAGAGCAAGGGGTAGAAGAGATCTAGAGTGGAAAACCAAACCAAACATGAAAAACACAAAGAAAACCCTCATAAAGAGGGATAAACATCCTCACAAGGAGGGACGAAACGGACAGAAAAACAAGGAAAGGGCTAAGGGCATCCCCATGGTTTGCAGAGCTCTTGCAAGGGCGGAGAATCTCTGCCCTCCAAGGGCTCTTCCACCATGGGGATGCCCTTGGCCCTCCCCTCCAAGGGCTCTTCCACCATGGGGATGCCTTGTGTCACGCCCCGACGTAGCATAAATAAGGAAAGCGTAGGTCGCGACAGTTTGAAGGATCGATTCCGTCTCAAACGTCGAACAACAAAAACATAAAAATCAGAGCAGAGCAATCAAGGCTTATAAAATCTTTCTAGCTTAATAATTATTACAGCACGGGTCAACTAAAGGCACAGACCGCCTTGAAATAAAACAATAACTTAATGTCTATTACAGTCATCCTAATTACAAAATTCAGTTCATAACTTAAAACATATAACTTAAATATGCAATGATGATAACAGTTTCTCTTCCAAAAGCAGCCGTTCTCAATTAGCATAGTCACAAGGCTCAGCATAGTCATAGCCTGAAAAGCCTGAACACGAATGTCCAAGACGCATCAACGTCATCAGCTTCAAGAAGCTGGTGAGTATTAAAAACATAACTTTGAATGTAAATCATACTCATTTACAAATTTTCTCTTTTTAAGTTCTGTAAAATCAACGGTTTTACCATAGAAAGGATTCAATTATAAAACAACGGGAAAAATATTTAAAAGTCATTCATTCATTAAAACATATGGTCGTGTATGAGACAATGCACCACACTCATCTTACCGACTCTTTTCTCTCGACAAACACAACATCCTACTATCTCACTTCAGTATCTTTGAAACACTAAGGTAGCCACACTTTAGCAACAGGGTGCCAGGGAATGTCCAGTTTGCCTCACACTTTGGTCCGGGGTACCAGGGAGTGTCCAGTGCCTCACACTTTGACTACCTAATCCGCCATGCAAATACCGGAGGAACCCTCACGCAGTATCCAGACTCGGGTATCAGGGAGTGTCCGTAGGCCACACTTTAGCACTTCCATGGGTGCCAGGGAATGTCCAAGTCGGCGTCACACACTTTAACGCTACCATGGGCGTCAGAGAGTGCCCAATTTTGCCAGCGTCGCATTACAAAGATACCCTCACCGCAATCTCAACACGTCACACTTTGGTACACAATAACCAGGGAGTGTCCACAACACAATCTCAATCTCATACACTTTACCACACTGACCATTACTCTTTTTCACACTGACTGACACCCACATGCATGTACCACTAACCCCACATGAATGATATGAACTTAACATAAAGTAAATCACTGAATTAAAGGCACATCGTACGCACGGGGATTGATAAGTCGTAATACATCGTTTTAATCATCCAAACATAGCCAATTAAGATTCTGATTTAATAAATTCCCAAACAGAGCTTTAATAGTTCATAAAATACCACCCAAACAGTTCCTTAACACAAAACAAGCAAGAACAAGGAACTGCCAGAAGTCGCGCGCGCAAGCCGCTCGCGCGAGGGGTCGCTCGCGCGACATGCCCAATTTTCGTTTTTCTTATATAAACTCTTCTGTCTGCCAAGGGACGCAAGGATCACGCACGCGGATCGCTCGCGCGAGGGGTCGCTCGTGCGGGCCGCTCGCGCAACCCTCGTTCGCGCGATCGCGCGCGCGAGATGAAGTAGAGGCTTCGTCTTCTTCGTCAGAACTGCTCTGTTTCAGTTTTTCAGGCCCAATTTTACCCATTTTGCAATCCGGATTAAAACATGACATGTAATATATGGATTTCTTCATTTTTCGACGAGGAATATGAATCTACGATTAATTTAACATGAATCCAAACGTAGATCATGAATTTTACAAAAAAACTAAAAGAGGTCAAAACTAAATTTCCAATACACTTTTTCATTTGAACAAATTAGGCTCTAATACTTTGGTTATAGCATATATGATATGTAATCTATCATATTTATCTAACAAAACAGGTTTTGATTGAATTTGGATATTCATGCTTTTTCAAGCCATGATCGCTACGTAAAATTTCCATGGAGGTTTTACATACTAAGCTACACACACAGGAATTAAGCATGTAATTACATTCATAGTGAGTTAATAACAATCACAGGTAATATAGATAGAAGAAATTGGTTGAGAAAGAATCCAATAAGGAAACAAAATGATGTCCAAGCTTCCAAGCTATTGGCTATGGAGATAAGAGTTCTTCTTTCTAAATGATTCTGCAAATTCTCTGAACTATCTCTACTGAAGCTCTCTATTTCGGATTGTAAAGAATGTGAAGAAAAGGTGTGTGTTGGTGGTATATAAAGGAATCAATCTTGAACTACTTAGAGCCCAAGTAGGTTCTTAAACACTCTACAATTTCAATTGTATTAATAATTACTAAAAGAGTTATAACCACACAGTCCATGTATGCTGATTATACATACGCATACACACTCCTACAAGATTTGAAGAGGCAATTTAGATGTATAGGGGCCAAATGATGTTGTTTGGCAATTCAAGCTTATGGCCTTAGGGTCAAGCACACATCAAAAGCATTCCCAAACAAGCCCAACCCAATAATTACTTGCCAATAATAGAAATAAAGCATGAGTCATGTCTAACTTTACATCACTTCCAAAATCTGTGGAAGTTTGATTCGGCACGGACAGTTTTAAGCACAAACTGGTATTTTCGGGGTGCGGTGTTCACCACAAAAATACAAAAATTCATTTTAACGTAGGAAGTGATTTTCTGGTTTCATAAAAATACTGATTGGGTTAAAAGAAAACATTTCCACCGTTTTGAAATACAATTTTGAAATCTAACACAGGCGTTGCAAAATTTTGTAAAATCACAATTTGATCCCAACCACAATTCTTAACTTGCAATAATACAAGGAATAAAATTTAGAACATGAAAAATGTAATTAAATAGAGCAGTCAATACAAATTAAATATGAAAATGGAATTTAATTTTACATGAAATGCAGGTTATTACACCCTTCCTCCCTTAAACAGGATTTCGTCCCCGAAATCAAGACTAACTAGTCATGAAACAACTCCGGGTACTTCCTCCTCATATCAGCTTCGACTTTCCACGAGACTTCGTTCTCATCACGGTGATTCCACTGAACCTTTACTAACGGAATGTCCTTGTTCTTCAACTTCTTGATACTCTGATCCAGAATCTTCACAGGTCTTTTCTTGTAGGAAACGTTATGACTCGTCTCAATATCGTCATAACTAACCACATGTGAGGGGTCTCGTATGTACTTTCTAAGCATACTCACATGAAATACATTGTGAACCCAGACATCTTTGGTGGTAGCGCCAGTCGATAAGCCATTTTCCCAACTCGTTCCAAAATCTCAAATCGTCCGATGAAACGCGGAGCTAATTTCACTTTCTTGAGACCGAAGCGTACTACTCCTCGGGTTGGTGAAACCTTAAGAAGTACGTGATCTCTAACACTGAATTCCAAATCTTTCCGGCGTCGATCGGCATAACTCTTATACCGGCTCTGAGCGGTTCTCATTCTTTCCTTGACCAAAGAAATCTTTTCGTTGGTTTCTCTAACCAAATCCAGTCCCAACAATTCTGTGTCCCCAACCTCTGCCCAACACAATGGAGAACGACATGGTCGTCTGTACAGTGCTTCAAACGGAGCCATCCCGATACTCGTGTGATAACTATTGTTATAGGTAAATTCAACCAATGGCAAGTGTGTCTCCCAAGATTCTTCAAAATTGATCACACAAGCCCTGAGCATATCCTCCATGATCTGATTCACATGCTCAGTTTGTCCATCCGTCTGAGGGTGAAAAGCAGTGCTCATCTTGAGCGAGGTTCCCATGGCTTCTTGCAGACTTTCCCAAAATCTAGAAGTAAAATGTGCGTCACGGTCTGACACAATTGACACAGGTGCACCGTGAAGTCGCACAACTTGTTGTATGTACATTCGGCTCATCTTCTCTACCGGGTATGTCATACTATAAGCAATGAAATGTGCTGATTTCGTTAATCGATCCACAATTACCCAAATAGCATCATGATTCTGCTGCAATCGAGGCAATCCTACTACAAAATCCATCGTAATGTGCTCCCACTTCCAACCAGGAATAGGTAATGGTTGCAACAATCCTGACGGTCTCTGATGTTCGGCCTTGACTTGTTGAGACGTCAAACACTTGGATACAAATTCGGCCACATCCTTCTTCATACCTTCCCACCAGAAGTTTCTCTTCAAATCCTTGTACATCTTCGTCCCTCCCGGGTGAACTGTATATCTTGATTTATGTGCTTCTTCCAGAATATCCTTCCTTAGCTCTCCATCATCTGGCACACATAATTTGTCTCTGCACCGATATCTTCCATCGATTCCTACCTTCCATTCTGTCGGGTCTTTCTCTGACATCTTCACGAACCACGCCCGAAACTTCCCATCTTCTTTCTAAGCTCCAATAATGCGGTTGATAAGAACAGGCTGTAGGATAAGACATCCGAAAAGTTGTCCTTCTCCTTCTTCAGCACTCCGTACATCGAACTCCGCCAATGTCTCCAATGCTCGCCATTCTCTAACCATTAAAGAGGCGATCGTCTCACGAGTCTGTCGACTCAAAGCATCAGCGACCACATTAGCTTTACCAGGGTGGTATTCTAATGTGAAGTCAAAATCTTTGATCAGCTCCATCCATCTGCGCTGCCTCATGTTCAACTCTTTCTGTGTGAACAAATACTTCAGGCTCTTGTGATCGGAGAATAGATCAAACTTCTCACCGTAGAGATAGTGTCTCCAAATCTTGAGTGCAAATACTACAACTGCCAACTCTAAATCATGAATGGGATAGTTCAACTCATTCGGCTTCAGCTGTCTAGATCCATAGGCGATAACTCTACCATCTTGCATAAGTACACACCCTAGTCCTTGATATGATGCGTCACTAAAGATAGTGAACTTCTCATCAGGTTTGGGTATAGCTAGTACCGGTGCGGTAGTGAGTCTCTCTTTCAATTCCAGAAAGGCCCGCTCATGTTTCTCTGTCCACTCGAACTTCAAATTCTTCTTCGTCAATCCAGTCAATGGTGCGGCTATTTTAGAGAATCCCTCAACAAATCTTCTGTAATAGCCTGCGAGTCCAAGAAAACTTTGAACTTCGTAGGGTTGCTCGGCCTAACCCAGTTTGACACAGCATCTGTCTTGGATGAATCCACAGAAATCCCTTGAGATGACACCTTGTGTCCCAAAAACTTCACTTCTTGTAGCCAGAACTCATACTTACTGAATTTGGCATATAACTGGTGATCCTTGAGCGTCTGCATCGCAATCCGTAGATATCGTTCGTGTTCTTCTCCTGATTTAGAACATATCAAAATATCATCTATGAAGATGATGACAAACTGATCCAAATAAGGCTTGAACACTCTGTTCATCAGATCCATGAACACTGCCGGGGCATTCGTCATTCCAAACGGCATTACCAGAAACTCATAATGATCATATCGGGTCATGAAAGCAGTCTTAGGTATGTCTTCCTTTCGTACCCTCAACTGATGATATCCCGACCTTAGGTCAATCTTGGAAAATGTCGTAGCTCCTTGTAGTTGATCAAACAAATCATCGATCCGAGGTAAGGGGTACTTGTTCTTGATAGTCACTTGATTCAATTCTCTGTAGTCGATACACAACCTGAGCGTTCCGTCCTTCTTCTTCATGAATAACACTAGTGCTCCCCAAGGCGATGTACTTGGGCGTACAAAACCTAGATTCTCGAGCTCTTGAACTTGTTCCTTCAATTCTAACAGTTCGGTAGGGGCCATTATGTAGAGAACCTTCGTGATCGGTACGGTACCCGGTATAAGCTCAATACAGAACTCTATACTTCTCTCAGGCGGCAAACCAGAAATGTCTTAAAATACTTCTTCGAAGTCCTTGACTACAGGTATAGATGATGCTGTCGCTTCTGTACTGACAACCTCGA
Organism: Hydrangea macrophylla; assembly: GCA_033977485.1. Classification (NCBI taxonomy): domain Eukaryota; kingdom Viridiplantae; phylum Streptophyta; class Magnoliopsida; order Cornales; family Hydrangeaceae; genus Hydrangea; species Hydrangea macrophylla. The sequence goes on along the minus strand of CM066985.1, from coordinate 108,562,800 downwards.
TGTTCGCTAAACATCTCGTGAGGAACATATCTCCCAAAGGGTTACATTGAAAATCAAAGGGTTGATTCTCGTTGTCGGGGAATGTAATTCTCTTCCTCGCACAATCCAACTTCGCTTGATTTTGAGAGAGCTAATCCAATCCTAGGATTATGTCGAACTCCTTCATCGATAGGACAATCAACCTTGCTGGGATTTCACGGTCTCCTAGACGTAAAGGACAATCCTTGCACACGTGTCCTAATCTGACTGCGGCTCCTAATGGTGATGTAGCCTTCAAAGCTTTCTCTAAGCGATGAGGTAAGATACCCAATCTTTGAATTGTAATAACAGATATGAACGAAAGAGCAGCACCCGTATCAAACAACACTTTAACATGGGAGTTAAACAGAGTTAATGTACCTTCTACTGCTTGCTGATCAGGTTGAGCTTCTCCATAATTTCCTTCTTCGTACACAGTTCCATCATATCCAGCAGCATCTGGGATAACAGCATTCAAGCGAGTCTGATTCTGTTGACCATACATCACCTGCTTAGGAGCAGTGCAGAACCTGCTGATGTGACCTGGTTCACCACAGTTGAAGCAGACTATTCCTTGCTTGGTGCCTTGCAATCTCGAGCCAGATGACCAGGGTTGCCACAGTTGAAACATTTTTTGGCATTACTTCCTTCTCCTACTCGGGGTTGAGTCGGATAGGTGATAGCTTGAGTCTTCTTGCTTCCGTCAAAATTCCTCTTCTGCCCTTGGGTACGGTTCATTGGTGGTCTATTTCCAAAGTTACCCCTTTGAGGCGGTCGAAATTCAAATTACTTACGGTTTACTCGAGCGTCTTCTTCTAGATCAGTAACCAAGCCAACCAATCCCTCAAACGACTTATCTTGGTGACCGAGAGTTAGGCGGCGAATTTGCGGTGCCAGTCCTTGGTTATACTTCCGTATCTTCTTGTCTTCAGTATCAACCAGGTGTGGAGCAAACCGAGACAGTCTTTCGAACTGTGTAGTGTACTCTTGCACCGACTTGGTTCCTTGCGTCAGGTCCATGAATTCCTTCTCTCTTCTGTGCCTCTCTGTAGCCAGGAAATACTTCTCCAGAAATCTCCCTTTAAATGCAGTCCATGTCATTCCCGTAGCAGTTGTGTTCCCAATAGTGGCTATCACCGAGTCCCACCAATCTGCGGCGGCGTCGGTCAATTAAAATGCAGCCAATCTCCTCTTGTCCATCTCATTACACTGGACAGCCTCGTACATGCGGTCCATCTGTCTTAACCACTGTTTCGCTTTCCAGGGCTCCGTGGTACCCGCAAACTGCTCGGACCTTAGTGCACAGAATCTTTCCAACAGTTTGTCTCCAGTTTGACGGTCTCGTCAGTTGTCATTCGTATTACTGATTCTTTCCAAACGTCTGACAAAAGCTTCAAACATCCCCATAGGATCGGCAGCCTCGGGTGCTCCCTCAATCAAATTCTGATTCCTCCTTGGTCTCCCGGCCATTCTATGCATGATAGTGATGAAGGGATGAGAAACATGCGTGAAGCAGAAATGTAAAGAAATTTAAGTGATGACAACAACATTCAAAAGAGTATATTTTATATATATAACTTCTTGTCAAGTTGATACAAAAAGCATGTATGATCAGGTTAATGCCTACCCTATCTATATGGGTTAGGACGCATACAAGAGTTAATGTTACAGAAATGGGGTCATTGCCCTACACTCTAATGCATGTAATTACAGTTGCAAAAAGAGAATAGAGCTACTAGTCAAAATAGTAAATATATACAAAGCGACATCTAAACGGTCAGTCATCGCCATAGGTAGCCATCAAAAGGTCAAGCGAGTCGGCCTGATGAAGTCGCTGAACATGAGAGGGGCCTGCCCCAAAATTACAGCTATGTGAAGTCAACAACGAAGCAGGTCCAGGGTCATCTGCCTCGGGCAAAACTAGCTCGAGTACTAGTGCCTCCTCAAGATCAACCGCGAGGTCGTCCCAACCTATGACGTCCTCCTCGGCGTCCTCGATAATAGGAGCAAGTACGACGTCATCGTCACCATCATCCTCGACAACGGGGACGACTAGTGGAGGCATCTCCAGCTGTGCAAGGTGAGCCTGCATAACCTGAACCTCAAGGGTAGATAGAAGGCATCGCTGTTGACCAAGCGAACCATCTCAACGAGCACTAAACGCTAGATCTCTATAAAGTAAAGAATCTCGAGGCGAGCACGAGACAAGTCGACCAGCCCCAACACGTGAATCTGGTGCCAGAGATCTAACTCGACGGTAGCAGCTGCACGCTGCCCAACAGTGGTGAAATAAAGCATCGCCGAAGTCGGCACTATCGCTCTCACAGTAATCCAATGCCCTCCAAAAGCATCAGGTACAAAAAGAGGCTGAGTTGGATCCATACCTGAAAAAGGTACTAACTTAAATCAGGAAAGAGATAATCTTAGGCGTTTGGGTTCTGAGTCTATCCTCCCTGTCGTATCATCGGGTGTGAAATACTTAATGGAATGTGGAATCGGGTCTATACTGGTAAACCCTAACCTGGCTAAACTATCTTGAGATAAAAAATAACCCGGCTCTGATACCACTAAATCTTGTCACGCCTCGACGTAGCCTAAATAAGGAAAGCGTTTAATTTTCTTTATGGAACCGTAGGTCGCGACAGTTTGAAGGATCGATTCCGTCCCAAACGTCGAACAACAAAAAATAAAATCAGAGCAGAGCAATCAAGGCTTATAAAATCTTTCTAACTTAATAATTATTACAGCACGGGTCAACTAAAGGCACAGACTGCCTTGAAACAAAACAATAACTTAATGTCTATTACAGTCATCCTGATTACAAAATTTAGTTCATAACTTAAAACATATAACTTAAATATACAATGACGATAACAGTTTCTCTTCCAAAACTAGCCGTTCTCAATTAGCATAGTCACAAGGCTCAGCATAGTCATAACCTAAAAAGCCTGAACACGAATGTCCAGGACGCATCAACGTCGTCAGTTTCAAGAAGCTGGTGAGTATTAAAAATATAACTTTGAATGTAAATCATACTCATTTACAAATTTTCTCTTTTTAAGTTCTGTAAAATCAACGGTTTTACCATAGAAAGGATTCAATTATAAAACAACGGGGAAAGTATTTAAAAGTCATTCATTCATTAAAACATATGATCGTGTATGAGACAATGCACCACACTCATCTTACCGACTCTTTTCTCTCGACAAACACAACATCCTACTATCTCACTCCAGTATCTTTGAAACACTAAGGTAGCCACACTTTAGCAACGGGGTGCCAGGGAATGTCCAGTTTGCCTCACACTTTGGTCCGGGGTACCAGGGAGTGTCCAGTGCCTCACACTTTGACTACTTAATCCGCCATGCAAATACCGGAGGAACCCTCACGCAGTATCCAGACTCGGGTATCAAGGAGTGTCCGTAGGCCACACTTTAGCACTTCCATGGGTGCCAGGGAATGTCCAAGTCAGCGTCACACACTTTAACGCTACCTTGGGCGTCAGGGAGTGTCCAATTTTGCCAGCGTCGCATTATAAAGATACCTTCACCGTAATCTCAACACGTCACACTTTGGTACACAATAACCAGGGAGTGTCCACAACACAATCTCAATCTCATACTCTTTACCACACTGACCATTACTCTTTTCCACACTGACTGACACCCACATGCATGTACCACTGACCCCACATGAATGATATGAACTTAACATAAAGTAAATAACTGAATTAAAGGCACATCGTACGCATGGGGATTGATAAGTCGTAATACATCGTTTTAATCATCCAAACATAGCCAATTAAGATTCTGATTTAATAAATTCCCAAACAGAGCTTTAATAGTTCATAAAATACCACCCAAACAGTTCCTTAACACAAAACAAGCAAGAACAAGGAACTGTCAGAAGTCGCGCGCGCGGGCCGCTCGCGCGAGGGGTCGCTCGCGCGACATGCCCAATTTTCGTTTTTCTTATATAAACTCTTCTATCTGCCAGGGGACGCAAGGATCGCGCATGCGGATCGCTTGCGCGAGGGGTCGCTCGCGCGAACCGCTTACGCGCGCGAGATGAAGTAGAGGCTTCGTCTTCTTCGTCAGAACTGCTCTGTTTCAGTTTTTCAGGCCCAATTTTACCCATTTTGCAATCCAGATTAAAACATGACATGTAATATATGGATTTCTTCGTTTTTTTGACGAGGATTATGAATCTACGATTAATTTAACATGAATCCAAACGTAGATCATGAATTTTACAAAAAAACTAAAAGAGGTCAAAACTAAATTTCCAATACACTTTTTTATTTGAACAAATTAGGCTCTAATACTTTGGGTATAGCATATATGATATGTAATCTATCATATTTATCTAACAAAACAGGTTTTGATTGAATTTGGATATTCATGATTTTTCAAGCCATGATCGCTACGTACAATTTCCATGGAGGTTTTACATACTAAGCTACACACACAGGAATTAAGCATGTAATTACATTCATAGTGAGTTAATAACAATCACAGGTAATATAGATAGAAGAAATTGGTTGAGAAAGAATCCAATAAGGAAACCAAATGAAGTCCAAGCTTCCAAGCTATTGGCTATGGAGATAAGAGTTCTTCTTTCTAAATGATTCTGCGAATTCTCTGAACTATCTCTACTGAAGCTCTCTATTTCAGATTGTAAAGAATGTGAAGAAAAGGTGTGTGTTGGTGGTATATAAAGGAATCAATCTTGAACTACTTGGAGCCCAAGTAGGTTCTTAAACACTACAATTTCAATTGTATTAATAATTACTAAAAGAGTTATAACCACATAGTCCATGTATGCTGATTATACATACGCATACACACTCCTACAAGATTTGAAGAGGCAATTTATATGTATAGGGGCCAAATGATGTTGTTTGGCAATTCAAGCTTATGGCCTTAGGGTCAAGCACACATCAAAAGCATTCCCAAACAAGCCCAGCCCAATGATTACTTGCCATTAATAGAAATAAAGCATGAGTCATGTCTAACTTTACATCACTTCCAAAATCTGTGGAAGTTTAATTCGGCACGGACAGTTTTAAGCACAAACTGGTATTTTCGGGGTGCGGTGTTCACCACAAAATACAGAAAATTCATTTTAACGTAGGAAGTGATTTTCTGGTTTCATAAAAATATTGATTGGATTAAAAGAAAACATTTCCACCATTTTGAAATCTAACATAGGCGTTGCTAAATTTTATAAAATCGCAATTTGATCCCAACCATAATTCTTAACTTGCAATAATACCAGGAATAAAATTTAGAACATGAGAAATGTAATTAAATAAAGCAGTCAATACAAATTAAATATGGAAATGCAATTTAATTTTACATGAAATGCAGGTTATTACACCTTGGCCCTTTCTCTGCCCTTGCAAGAGCTCTACAGAGATCAGCTGGAGGGGGTTGGTTTAGAGAGAAGGCAGAGAATTTAGACAGAGAAAAAAAAAAAACCAATCTACTTAATTTCAGATATTATTTAGGCTCAAATACATTTCAGTACTCTGTTTCTCTACAATTTTATTTTCTGCCATCTATCATCAATTACTTCAAACCTTCTATTTTTAAATCGATTCCAACGAAGGGTAATCATTAACATTTGCATTGATTGAACAATTTACCTAACTGTTCTCAATTGAAACCGAATCCTCAATTGTGCTTATTGAAACCGATGTAAAAAACCAAGAGCTTCAACCTTAAGCAATGTACTTAATAACCAAGGGTCTGAAATAATATTTTAAGAAAATAGAGGATAGCAAAGTGTATATTGATTTTCTTTCCAATGGAATATAATGGGAGGAAAACAACTTTCCCTTTGCTTTCATTTTCCTTTTCTTTTCCCCTTAATAAATCCCAGTTCTGGCAGAGACCGAACAGAGGTGAACCTCTATGTATACTCGTGGTGAGCTTGAAAGGTGCCAATTATACTCGTGGTGAGCTGACAGATGTGTTAGGGAACTTTAGCCTTTGACGACGTGGTCCCAAATTTTGATTGAAGATATGGTGTGCCCAGGAACTTGAGTGCGGAGCTGTGTTGTTCCAGACTTTAGCCAAATGTGATTGTTTTGAAAATGTGGGACTTAGTCCCAAGATCTTGAAAATGTGGGATTTAAACCCAGGATAGATTTTGAAAATATTTTTAAAATGTGAAAATTGAATCCCAAAATAGATTTTGAAAATGTGGGACTTAATCCCAGAATTGGTTTTGTAGATGTGAGATTTAATCCCAAAATTGATTTTGAAAATGCGAGATTTAATCCCAAAATTGATTTTGAAAATGTGGGATTTAATCCCTTAATAGATTTTGAAATATGTGGGACTTAGTCCCATGATTGATTTTGAAAATGTTGGATTTAATCCCAGAATAAATTTTGAAAATGTAGGATCTAATCTTAGAATATATTTTGAAAACGTGGGACTTAGTACCAGAATTGGTTTTGTAGATGTGAAATTCAATACCAAAATTGATTTTAAAAATATGGTGATTTATTCCTGTGAGTGATATGTATTTTTTGAAATTTCAACATTACAACGGCTTAAAATAGAGACATGAGAAGTGTGAGATTTAATTCTGGTGACCTTAGAAGGAGTGGTGATTTGAAAAATAAAAACAAAAAAATAAAAGGGATTTGAATTCATTTTGAGTTTTTCAAAATTTTGGCATTATAATGTCGTAAAAAGAGAAAGTGGGAAGCGCAGAATTTGACCCCGGTGTATTTTAAAAGTCAACAATGCTAGGGGGTATACCTTATACACCCAAAAAAACATCTATACTCTGAGGTGGACCAATGAGAAGAGAATGCAGTCTATCTCTATTCTCATTAGTCCACCTCAGGACGTGGATTACTTTTTCGGTGTGTAAGTTAATCATGACTCATGAGGTTTGAAAAGTAGATTTGATGTTGATTTCAAATTTTTTAAAATTTTGGCATTATAAAAGCGCAAAAAGGGGCGGATGCGGAGGAACGCAACTGTGGTAAATCCATTGGTTGGAAAGAGAGTAGGATATTGAGGAATGCAATGGCCTTTTTTTTGTTTGTTTTTTTTTTAGTAAACTTCAGAAACACCCCCTGTACTATGACCCATTTTTACTAATACCCCCTGATGTTTTAAAGTGAACAATGTGACCCCCTCATCTATCTGAAGGACTTCTAAACACTAACACCGTTAACAACATAGTGAAATGATTTAAATGCCCATCCTCTCTCTCTCTCAAACCCTAACCCACCTCTCTCAACCCTCTTATTCTTCAATGTAATCCATTTCAAGCCTCTCGAACTCACCACTGCATCCGAGACATGACAATTCACAAGCCACCGACGAGCTCAACAGGGATGCGAGAGCCCTCCGAAGGTATTCGTGGTCCAACCACGGCTCAGACCGTACACCCACAAGCACAAGAAGCATGACGAAGTTCTGAACCTCGCGAACTGGCTTGAAGAACAGCGAGATGGGTTTTTAATACTGAGCTTTGCGAGAAAGAGTTTCCCACTCATGATCTTATTCAGAACACGAAATGATAAACAGAGGATGAAGTGTAACAGTGGTGGAGGCGGTATTGGAACCAACGGTGGTCTGCTAATTCTGATTAATAGCGACAGGGTATGGGTGATGGGGACTTGGTGGGGCAATGGTGGCGATTTTGCTAATTGGTGGTCAAGTAGTGGCGATTGGGTGGTCCGCTGTTGGCGACAGGGTGTGGGTGACAGTGATTTGGTGGTACGGTGGTGGTTATTTCGCGATTGAGTGGTGCAGTGGTGGTAATTGGTGTCAAGGGTTTGTCTTCTCTTCTCTCCTCTCCTCTCCTCTCTGTAGGTAGAGGTCGTGGTAGTGATTTGGGTTGTGAAGCAATTGTGAATTTCAAAATCAAACTCAGTTGGGAACCCCCAAAATTCGGAAAACCTCAAATTCGAACACTTAAACCATCAAATTCGACCTCAAACCCAAAAAATTAGAAACCCTAAATTTCAAAATCTTGAAACTCTCAAACCCTCACCTTCGAACCTCACAAACCCTCAATTTCTTGAGCTTGCAGCTTGAGATATTGAGAGATGTAGAATGAAGGTTGAGAGAGAGAGAGAAAGACAGAGAGAGAGAGAGAAATGTGACTGTGATGAGGCAGAGAAGAGATGGAAAGTTTGAAGGTGAGAGAGAGGACTGAATTTTGGCTACAAGGGCAAATAAGTCCTAATGTCATCAAATTGATATCACGTGATGGGCACATTTACATTTTCCGTTAGTTTTTGGATGTCATGCAAACGGAAGGGCTGGAGTGTCAAGTACCCATATCTTCGGGTAAAATAGTTCAGGGGGTATTAGTACAAATGGGTCATAGTACAAGGTGTGTTTCTGCAACTTACCCTTTTTTTTGTTTGAAAACAAGAATGAAATAAATAAATAAACAAATGATTCGAATGCCATCGCTTGAAACAAGAGTTCCAATATGAAGAACTCTTTTCTTAAAATTTCATTTCCTATCTTTTTATTTTGAAAATCATAACCCCAAAAGAGAAGGTATACAGATTTATGAATATATATATTGATAGATTTATGTATATACATCTATATAACATGAGTCATACTTCACCCATAACTTTTACACAACATTTTATTCACAATCCACAAAAGTATGTCTATCTCTTTTCTGTGTCATTGTGATGCTAGTAAACCCCATGCACACTGACACAGGAGATAGATGATACACTTTTGAGCACTACTACATCCACACACTTTTTCACACACAGTTTAAAATGTATGTATCTTGTGCTATGTAAGTAGTACACAGAAAAGTGTGAAAAATTCAAACAACACAAGTTATATAGTGTGTGAAAAAGTGTGAAAAAATGTATGGGTCAAGCATTTTCCTACACTTTTTTGAACTATAAACAAAAAGTTGTATAAAAATTATGGGTGAAGTATTACCAATAAAACAGTTTGTTAAATAGAGAGAGGGAGAAGTATCATGCAAAGGGATGGCCAAAAAGTGGTGGGGGTTTGGGGACTTCGGGACTGTGAAGGGAATGATTAGGTGGGGGTATGAGGTGGGGATGTGAGCTGGGAGGTAAAGGGGCTGTGAGGGGGTTGATTTGGTGGCTGAGGTGAGAGGTGGTCAGATGAGGTGGGGGATGGTGGAGGAGATATGGGGATGGTGGTGGTGGTGGTGGTGCCGGCCCAAAAAAGGCTGCCCCCCTCGGCCCCTCTCTCTCTCTTTCCTTTACGGAGTATTTTTTTCTCATCTCCCTCAAGTAGATGATCACTCTTTTTCTCTCCTAAAATCTAAGATTTCTTATCCCTCTGATCTCTCTCCTCAAATCTTATCTTCTGATCAGATTCTCTCTATAATTTGTTAGGATTGTGCCCAAAATTCCATTAGTGGAATGATTTCCTAATTATGATTGGATTCCTTATTTGGTGGTTTCCTTATCAAATAAGGATTCCTTTTGATGGTGGAAGTTCCTAGTTTATATAGGAATGTGTGTAAGAGTATTCCTTGTTGTATAAGACTTACCATAGGGGCAAATCCTACTACAACTAGGATTAGGACTATACAATCTCTATAAATATAGGGCTTACTCAAGGGATTGATAAGGTTGGTTAGAAATCTTCTACATACACAAGAGAGGGCTGTAAACTAGTGAGGGAGAGATTAGTTTCTAGCAATTGTGTGTGTCATATAACTTGGTTGGAGAGTTATACACGTGAGGTCTTGAGCGCTTGTAATCTTCATATTAATCGTAGTGATCACCTTTGCACGTGGACGTAGGCATTGTTTGGCCGAACCACATTTAAATCTTGTTGTGTTGGTTTGCTTGATTTTCTTTCGTGGTTGTGTCGTTCTTGTTCTGTTTATCTCCATAATTGTGGGTGTGGTTTTCTTGTTGTGATTGTGGGCCCATTCCCAACAAGTGGTATCAAAGCAGGTTGAGATCTATTGCAGCAAGAGATAGTTCGCTAAGGGATATGCGAATGGCAATAGAAAAGTTCGATGGCAAGAAGAATTTCAGCATGTGGCAAGTGCGTATGAAGGACGCCTTGGTGCAACAAGGTATAGAGGATGCATTGTGCGGTGAAGATGACAAGCCAGACGTTGGTGATCTCAAGTTCATTGGGGATGTGAACTTGAGTAATGGTGTAGCTGAATAGCTTGGGGGATGGCAAAGGTGATGCACTATCGATGTGGAAGTTGAAGATTACAAGATGAAGACTCTGAGGACTGATGGGAAGGAATTTGAGGCAAGGTGAAGATTGTTAGGATTGTGCCTAAAATTCCATTAGTGGAATGATTTCCTAATTATGATTGGATTCCTATTTGGTGGTTTCTTTATCAAATAAGGATTCCTTTTGATGGTGGAAGTTCCTAGTTTATATAGGAATGTGTGTAAGAATATTCCTTGTTGTATAAGACTTACCATAGGGGTGAATCCTACTACAACTAGGATTAGGACTATACAATCTCTATAAATATAGGGCTTACTCAAGTGATTGATAAGGTTGGTTGGAAATCTTCTACATACACAAGACAGGGTTGTAAACTAGTGAGGGTGAGATTAGTTTCTAACAATTGTGTGTGTCATATAACTTGATTGGAGAGTTATACACGTGAGGTCTTGAGCGCTTGTAATCTTCATATTAATCGTAGTGATCACCTTTGCACGTGGATGTAGGCATTGTTGGGCCGAACCACATTTAAATCTTGTTGTGTTGGTTTGATTTTCTTTCGTGGTTGTGTCGTTCTTGTTCTGTTTATCTCCATAATTGTGGGTGTGGTTTTCTTGTTGTGATTGTGGGCCCATTCCCAACATAATTCTCTTCTTCATTTCTGATCCCTCTCAAGATGAATAAGGGTCTGTTTGGGGTATATTAAGCTTTGTGATTGTGATAGCATTGTGATAACTTTTGCGATTGTAGATTGTGGTAAGAGTAGATTTTAATAGTTGTGGTGTTTGGATAATGTGTTGCCAAAATGGTTATGATGGAAGAATAGATTATGTAACAGTATTTGGTTGCATAAAGCTAAAAGTGGTTTTGAATGTTCAAAAGATAATTATACCCTTATATTGTATTATTATTGTAATTTATTTTGTTATGCATGCTATTCACGGTTAATCAAATTAAATAATTAAATAATATAATGTTATGAAACATATTATATTATTAATTGTTAATAAAAAGTAATAATTAATTAATAATGATACGTTTGTATTATAATAATGCTCTAGTCACTACTGTAAAAATTTTAAAGCTCGTCAGTAGGTGGACTGCTGCACTTAGTGAGGGACATGGAAGTAAATACTAAAAAAAACACGAGGGTATAAATGTTATTTCAACACCCTTACATTTTTCATTACCAGAAATTATACATAACAGGTACAATCACTATTTATCAAAATACCAAATTTGCAAATCACATAAATGTCATTTAACCATGCCAATGTAACATGACCTTTTTGATTATCGTGTCCTCAATGACACTTCACCGTTGACCTACATCTACTCATCTTAATTATTAATCAACGTTAATAATTTCTCATGATACCACATATGTTTATTAAAAATGCATGCAATTCTGGAACTGGTGTGACACGCGGTTTTCGACTTTCGTTTTCTAGTGACGACGAAATTTCTAAAGGATCTTTATCTTGATAAATGTGATTTTTTGGTGTCAATTTTTAGCTTCCCAAAGCAATTTGGTGCTGAAACGGAATTTTTTCGTTTGAATCCTATACCTGATAAAGTGACTTTTTTGGATCCGGTGCCAGATGGCAATGAAATTTCATAGACTTGTCGATTTTAGCATGTTCTTTAGTTCTGGCATGAAAAACGTTTGCTCGGACCTCAGAAAAGCCAAAAAAGAAAATGTGGTAAATGTGACCCTCTTTTGAAAATCTCAGATTATTGAAACTTCAAAATACGATTGTTTCTTCGTCTGTGGTCCGATTTTGCCGATTCAAAGTCCAGGGACTTTGTATTGATAGGCTTTTTCACATTTATCAGACCTGATGCAAGTTTTTGGTTCTTTTTCTAGGATGAGCAAAAATCGGGTGTCTACAAGTACAGGAAATGATAAAAATCACCCAAAAGGCCACAGGATGGAAAATAATGGTCATTTAATTCAAACAGATAAAAAGTTATAGCCATCTAATTTTTACAGATAATTATCTGTTATCTGATTGTAAACAGATAAAATTGTTTAACAACCAACTCAAAATTTGATTTTTTTTTTCTTTCTAAACATCTAATATCACATACGGATCTTGTTTTAAAGATCTCGATTATATATATATACACTATACTATAAAAGAGGCTTAGGGGTTGCTTCAATTTCAATTTTGTCCAATTTTGGCATTTCTTGATTTGTTTGAAATGACGGTTTTACCCTTACTTTTATCTTTTGTTCCATTTTCCTTTAATGACTATTTTGAGTTTTTGTCCTTTTGTAAGAGTAGGTTGGTCATTTCACCCACAAAACAGCCCTTATTATTATTAGGTCAACTTTTGAAATTAAATTATTTCAGAAATGATGATTCAATCAATTTTGCAACTAATAATTACAAACATTTACAATTTGATTCAACTTTTAAAATTATTTAATCTACAATCAATCAACTTTTCAAGCAATAATTGCAAATATTTACAATTTGGTTCAAAACACCCAAAAGTCAACAAATTGTAGGTTGTGCCTTGTTTGGCACAACCGCTTTTTGGCTTTGTGGTTTGTATGATTTTTTGTTCTTCCCAAACAAGTCACTAACTTGTTTGATTTTGTTTTGTTTTGTTTGGTTTTGTTTTTATTCTTTTGGGTTTTCCCAAATAAACCACTAACACAAACAAGGCACAACACAAACCGAATTGGGCTATGCCTTGTTTCGTTTTGTTTTTCTTTTTTTGGTTTTCCCAAACAAAACACTAACATTTGTTTGTGTTTTTTGTACTATTTCTTTGAATTACCAAACAAGCTATAGATAACTTTTATAAATTAATGCTTGTTTGGTAAGGCTTGTTTGAGCCTTAAGGCAACTTTTTAAGGAATCTTTGAATTACCAAACAAGTCTTCAATCACTTTTCTAAAACAAGTCTTAGATTACTTTTGAAATTTAATGCTTGTTTGGCAAGGCTTGTTTGAGTCTTAAGACAACTTTTAAGGAATCCTATAATTACCAAACAAGACTTAAGTTACTTTTGTAAATTATCTCGTATATGTGTATGTGTGTGTGTGTGTGTATATATATGTATACATATTATAATTTATTATTATTTATGTGTTTAAAGTGTGTACAATTAGAATCGAATTACCAAATTATCCTTTTGTAAAATAGAATTATCAAATTACCCTTTTGCCCTTTGTAATTACCCTTGTGTGTATATATATACATACATTATATTATTATATTATTAAAATTATCATTTTGCCTTTTGTAAAGTACCATTTTGTCAAAGTTTAAAGTGTGTATAATTATAAATTGAATAAATAAATTACCCATTTGTTAAATTGAATTACAAATTACCCTTTTATTTTATTTTTTTTGTAAATTGCCATTTTGTATATATGTGTATATGTATATATATACATATTATAATTTATTACTATTATTATTTATGTATTTAAAGTGTGTACAATTATAAATTGAATTATCAAATTGCTCTTTTTCCTTTTGTAAACTACCCATATATGTATATATATATATATATATTCATATATTGTTTTATTATATTATATATATTGAATATATTATATACCAAAATTGAATAAAATTGTGTACAATTATAAATTGCATAGCCAAATTGCTCTTATGCCTTATGCAAATTACCCTTTATTTCTATGCCTTAAAGAAAAGAGCTTAAAGTTTAAATTATTTACAATTATAAATTCTCGTTTGTTAAATTGAATTACCGAAAATCCTTTTATTATATTACGATATATATTGAATAATCTAATTACCCTTATACCTTTTACAAATTATCATTTTGTTAAATCAAATTACCAAATTACACTTTTGTATGTACGAGTGTACGTGCGTGTGTGTGTGCCTATATATATATATTATCTATACGTTAAAGAAAAGAGCCTAAAAGTTTAAAGTATGTACAATCACAAATTGAACAATCAATTACCGTTAAGCTTTTTGCAAATTACTCTTTTGTTAATCAAATTACCAAATTACCCTTTGCCTTTTTTATATTACTCTTTTTGTATATATGTATGTATATATATATATATACATATACATATTTATATATATTTATTATCTATACGTTAAAGAAAAGAGCCTTAAATTGTAGGTTAACATCAATTAATATAGTAGTTGTTAAATCATATTTTTTTAACACCATCTTAAGAATTAATAAAACTTATTTTTCTTTCTTGTCCACATTAGAAAAAAATGTATATTATTTTTTTTCTACAAAATCCAACGCCCGTACATTGCACGGGCCGTTTTCCTAATATATATATAAAACGAAGTATGAAAATTGAAAGTCATAGAATATTGAAGTTTAAAGAAAATTAATGACCATATGGCATAAGTAAGCTATATAAGATTTCAGAAATGCTAGATGCATAAAAAAAAAAATGCACAATTAAATATACAACTTGTTTAAAATTGTTAGACTTTATGTTGAAAAATTTGTACATACAAAAAGACAAAAAAAAAAAAGAAGTGTATAACTTTTTCAGCACAAAATCTAAAATTTAACCAAATTGTGTATTTAATTGTGCAATTTTTTGTGCATCTAACATTTCTCATAGAATTCGCACGTCATGACGTGTAAAGGATCAAAACTATGGTTGGTAACTTGGTGAGGTACTATTCTCTGCTGGCCCTGGTCCCAGGAAAAAAAAAAATACATTACTGGAGAAAAGACCATAAGAGTGGACCAAAAGATTAAAAATTAGTACTAAAGAAGACCCCAACTAATGCTTTATTGGTTTCGTTTTGAGAAGTAATTCCTCGGAGAAATATTTGGGTATCCTTAAGGTACTATGTGACATACTATTTGGTATCCTGTATTTAATAATAGCGTACCACACGAATAATAGAATTCATCACAAAAAATTTGAATGGCCTAACAATTCTGTATGACGGTATCTCATTGAGTGTGAGACACCACATAGGCATTACTTTAAGGCCCCGTTTGGTTAGCACGGAATGGAACCTAGAAAATGAATCTCTTTCTACGAAACTACATTTTTTGTGTTTGGTATAAGTTGGAATTAATTCCACCTAGGAATGGATTCCTTAAAAAGTAAAGAAATCAATTCCTTATTTAGAGGTGATAATGAGTTTCCTTTCCAAAGAAATCTTGTAAAAAAACTTAAATTTAAATATCTTCTACCAAATCTTTTTGACATTATCCGTACAAATCAATCTTATCAACATTTTTTAATTTTTACTTCACTCTATATACATTCAATTTTATTAGTTTTTTGTTTTAGTTTATCACCTCCTTTAGTATTAATAATTAAAATAAACTAAACTGTGTTTTTATATGAAAATAAACCAAATATTTGAACATTAATCCATCTTGTTTCAAATATTTGATTCTTAATTTATCCAAATAAAATAATGGAAACTAATACAGTTTCCTTTCCGCGGAATGTGATTACTTGGAATCAAATTCCCCTTTACTTTCCTTTCCAAGTGAACCAAACGGAGTAAGGGTATAAAAAAAAACTTCTCTATTCCACATTATCTTACCTAAAAGGTACAAAAAAAAAACTTTTTTTTTTCTAAACATCTAATATCACTGTTTTAAAGATCACGATTAAAAAAACAAAAAGAAAAAAAAAAAACAAGTGAAGAAGATTGAAAGTCGTACATTAATATTGAAGTTAAAAGAAAACTAACGACCATATGGCAAAAGTAAACTATATAGGATTCACACGTCATGACGTGTAAAGGATCAAAACTATGGTTGGTAACTTGGTGAGTTACGGAGTACTATTCTCTGCTGGCCTGGGAAAAAAAAATACATTACTGGAGAAAAGACAAAAGAGTCGGTTTCTCAGAAAAAAAAAAGTCGACCAAAAGATTAAAAATTAATACTGAAGAAGACCCCAACTAATGCTTTATTGGTCTCGGTAGGTGAAGTTATTCCACGGAGAAATTTTTGGGTATTCTAAGGTATTACGTGGTATATTATTTGATATTCTGTACCTAATAATAGTGCATCACACGAATAATATCCACTACAAAAAATTTAAGTGGTTTTAACAATTCTGTGTGGTGGTATCTCATTGGGTATGGAACACCACATAGGCACTACCTTGAGGGTACACCAAAACTTCTCTGTTCCACGTTATCATGTTAATGTGGTGTGATTTTTAATTATACAGTGAGTTCGTCACGCTATGTCAGCATATTGACGTGGTGTGATCAATTAATCACAACCACTCACTTACCCTCTCCTTCCAGGGAGATCATGACAAGCGATTAATGGAATTTCAAATTTTAATTTGATAACCATTTGTCAAGATTCTCCTAGAAGGAGGGGGTAAATGGGTGGTTAGGATTAAATAGCCGAGTAATATTGATATGGCGTGACGGGCTCACTGAATCTCAGACAAATGGTTGTTTTAGAAAGAAAAAAAAAATTGGAAATGACATACTCGGAGGTTGTGCCTCCGGAAAATAAGGGGTTACGGTTTTCTTAAAAATCTCTAAGCAAACATATCATGTCTATGTGGGATTTTATCCCCACTTACAAGATCTAAAATTTATTGAGTTAGATTAGTTTTTTGCTGAGTTGAATCATAATAGTTTTGGTAAATTACACTGACACCCCCTGAGGTTTGCCGTTTTATCACAAACCTCCCCTGAAGTTTGCAACATAACATTGACACCCCTTGTCAGAGTTAAAAGCCTAACACCGTTAATTTCACTTATAAAAAGACCATGCTACCCTTACTTTTGAACAAATCCAAACCAAACCCCCTCTTCTCTCTCCCTCTCTGTCTCCCAAACCCTACCCATCCACGCTGCCACCACCACCAATTCGGGCCGCCGCCTCCACCACCACCACCACCAATCCCATACCCACCTTCACCGATCACATTCTCGTCTGCAAAAACATTAGTGGAAGCCTCAAGCTCTCTGAGAGTATACCAATGTCCCCACCCCAAATGCGAAACTTTAGGACCCACCATAGCCGTCTGATCAACCAATTGAGCCTCACCACTGCCATGTAAAGACGACACACCAAACTTTTCAGGGTACAAAATTCTATGATCCTTACCAATCTCAATGTGAATCCGATTATACGCAATTGGGCCCTCTTCCTCTGGCTTTAGAAGCAAAGCTTGACCCGCAAATTGCTCGAATACTCGACATGGGTCGGGTTGAATATTACTGTAATTTGAAGGGTCGATTTTGATTTCTTGGATGTCCCTTGAAACATTTGAGAACAGTGGTTGTGTTTGCGTGGTTTTTTTTGGTGCGCTCTGAGGCGAGCCACAGAGAGAGAAGGAATACAAGAAGAACAAAGGCGGCTCCGACGCAAATACCCATAACGACAGACAAGCACAGGCTAAAAATTGAGGTTGGTTTTGAGATTTGATCGTTCATGAAATTGGGTTTCAGAGGAGAGAAAAAGCTTCCAAATTAGCCTCTAATGGTGGATGTGGGTGGGGGGTCTTCTTCCTTATTCCTTCTCCTATCTTTTAGCTCCTCCTTAGTGCAGAAACAAATCCCCAAAAGCATAGAAACTCCCAGCAATTCATTCTCCCTATTTTCAGATTTTCCCTCTATGTGGGTTTGTGTATATGTGGGTTCATGGAGGGGGAAGGAGATGGTGAAGTAGAGAAGTTTAGGGACTATTTTTGTGGGGGTCGGTGGGTAGGGGGACTTGGTGTTGAGAGAGAGAGAGAGAGAGAGGAGTGAGAGTGAAGAGATAAGTGTGCGTATGTGTGTGAGAGAAAGGAAGAAGACAAGGGTATTTTGGATATTTTAAAATTTTAACTTATTAATGTCAGTAATTTTCTAACGCCAGTTAACGGCAGGGGGTGTTAGTGTTATCATCCCATAACCTGAAGGGAGGTCAGTGTAACCTACAAAACCTCAAGGAGTGTGAGTAATAAAGTGCCAAACCTTAAGGGGTGTCAGTGTAATTTACCCTAATAGTTTCATACAATATTGGGTTCTTTAGATTTCAGTCCTTTATTGTAGCCGTTTCTAGAAATTGATCCATTTCATAAGTCAACTTAAAAATTAGTCCCTCACCTATTTTGAGGACCAAAATACCCCTACTCCCATAAATTAGTGTTTTAAAATTCAAACCCCAGATTTGTTATATATTTATATATATATTGCTATATATAGAGAGAGAGAGAGAGAAATACTCCCATAAATCAGGATTTTGAAATTCAAAAACCAAATTTGTTTTTTTTTGAACATATGTATATATATATATATATAGAAAGAAATAGAGAATTAGCAGAGAAAAATTATACAATAGAGAATGTAAGGTGAGAAATTCCACACTTTAAAATAACATAAGTGAGAAATTTCTCAATAAAATGGTACGAAATTCAATATATTATCGTGAAAAAGTCTCACTTCTAACTATAATGAGAAATCTCTCACTTTAAAATGCAACACTAATCATAAGTGAGAAATTGCTCATTATGCTTAGTAATCCATATATTTCTCATTGATAATACAAATTTCGCACCGAAACAAACAAAATTATGATCAGTGACCATTTATTATACAAATTTCTCACCAAAAAAACTTCATCACTTAATTTGCAATTCATCACTTAATTTTATGTTTCAGCTAAACCCAAACGGGCTCTATGTGCGTTAGCATTTTCTCTTATATGTATCAACAACCAAGTCAAAAACTCCAGCCACACCAGAGTTGGAATTTTCATTACAAGTAAACACAACAACATCGAGTTTCTAGGTCCGTTGGGCCTGTTATTACACAACACCCTACAATTCACACTTACCATGAAAATTAAACCCCAAAAGCCTGTAAATGGACTTCATCCAAGTCACATATATGGGGTATAAATGTTCTATGGAACAAAAAAAAGGACAAAGAAACAGAGAGCTCATGTTTAATGATTTCATTAATAGGAAAGATCACAGCATCCACATTCTTTTCCTTATTCTGCAATACAACAAATTTAAAAGTTAAAACTGTTCAATAACAACATCATACCACCATATGATCATTGACTATCAATACAGTAACCCTGGATTCATCATCTGTCAACATCTCAGAAATGTTCAGGAACTCTTTCTACTACATCTATCATTCCTATGAGAAACAAATTGCAAATCACTTACCGGAAAACAATTAAAAGAAATCAAATTCAAGATAATTGTCAGAACTTTTCTGATCAACGGTGGCAGCAGATGCAACCTTTTCGCTACTTGATGCCATTGGGGCAGGAATCCGCTGTATCTCAACTGGCTTAGGGATCTCCGGTGGACTTGCACAACGAATCAAAGCCCAGTTTACACCTTCAAAGAACGGATGTTGTTTAATCTCTGTTGCACCCCGTTTGTATATACATATCTCTTTTATTGGCTAAGGGTGAGATAATGAGAAAGAGAGAAATATATGCTAATTAAAAACTGTCACGCCTACAATTTAGGAGTTATATTGGGATTAATCAAATCCCTAATATCACGCCTCCTTAACAAACCTGCAGTTATAATATGATATACTTAAATATATCAATTAATATACAGATAATCCCTAATATATATCCAAGGGTATATAAGTCCAAAAATACACAAAAATATTGGGCAAAAGGATCAATTTCTAAATCAAGTATTAAATGGGGTATCAATTTATATACATCAGATATCAAGAGCACCAAATTTACAATAATTGCATATTGAAGGACCAAAACTAATATTTCTATACAATATTTAGCCCTTTCAAGCGCCACATATGGTGTGATGAGATCACTGAATAATTTCTCCTTTCTTCCACAATACATTACAAAAGCATTGGAATACATGTGGGAAAAGGAAGAAAGAAGACCCGAGTATGAAAACGAAAAACTTCTTTAGTCCTTTGGAGATTGGAGGTCTAATATGGCGTCCTCTATAATAATACTCTTATCTATAGTCTTACTTGAGATACCTTCCCTCTCCCCTGTAGTGTGTGTATATATATATATATATATATTGCCTTCATGTCCCTCTATGTCTCAACAATGCATAAAATTTCACATACACACTCTCTCGCTCTGTCTTCAAATTAATTAACTTTCCAACTACACGTACAGAGTAATTAGTACTCTCAATTTAGTAGAGTATAATTTATTAAAGATGGGGCATTGTTTGGATGCGGTGGCGGAGAAATTAGTGACAGAAGTGGGTAGCTGCAGGGTGAGGGTGGTGCCGTCAATGGACGCAGTGGTGAAGGTGTTGTGTGTACACACAAAGCCGAATTTCTCGCTGCCATGGCAGATGGAGAGGCAGTACAGTTCGTGCAGTAGTGGGTTCATCATTGGTGGGAGGAGGGTGTTGACCAATGCGCATTCAGTGGAGCATTATACGCAGGTCAAATTGAAGAAGCGTAGTTCTGATAAAAAGTACTTGGCCACTGTACTCGCCATTGGTATCGAATGCGATATTGGTCAGAACTTAATTCACTACAATCTGCATTCATTCATTAATTTCCTTTTTTTTTTTTCTTTTTTTTTTTTTATTTCTTGATGTGGATAACTAGATTTCACTTCTCTTTTTAACATCTTTTATTTTATTTTATTATTTTGATTTTTTAATTGAAAAAATATTAACTTTTCGTGTAATATTAAAAAATCTATCAAGTTTTTTACAAATTAAGTTGGGAGCAATTTATACAACGTTGGGAGAGCATATTCACAATGTTTTGATGCAAGTTTATTATGTGTAAACATAAAATAGACTGAAAGATAAATTAACTTTTTTCAAAAGTTGATGTTTTTTCAATTTTGTTGGTGACTTCTTGACTTTTTTTTTTTTTTAAATTATTGTTGATATAAATTTTTTTTTCGGTTTTAAAAAAGTAGTAGACTATCTTTTAAATTTTCGACAAAAAGTTAATTGAAGTTTAATTATCCATTTCTTGATTATCTTTAGCCATTATTTTAATTTTCATGACACCATATTTGCTTTGTATTTATGTTTTTGCGGTGTTAACTTTTCGGCTCGGTAGATTTAATTAATTCTTTTAATGCCCCTAATTTATTTTAATATTTGTTTTGATTCATTGCATACTATGTTTCATTCATTTCACATTTTTGCTTAGTCTTGGGAATTGGTAAAGTGTTATTTGAGTTAAGCTGTGCTAGGCGTAATGATTTTAAGAATGCGGTGAGAATTTTTTTTTTTTTTTTTTTGGTCAAAGAATGCGGTGAGAATTCCCACTTATAACTTAATAGACTTGTCAATGGACGGTCTTAACCCATATCCGCTCTACTTATGTAGAATGGACTTCAAAGTGGAATCTATAATAATAAAAATAATGTTTTCTATAGTAATACTACATACTACAATATTAAAGTATTTGAGTTGTCATTCTACATCTAATAAACAGATCAAAATATTTGCATCCTGATAAATCTGGGTATGGATCAAGTTAAGGAATTTCCGACGAATAGATGAACCAGATTTCGATTATCTAATTTCTTAATGGATTAGAATTGGGCCCTCTGGATCCAGTCTAGATCAAATCCTTTTACAGGTGTACATATAAAAGTATATAATTAGTGGTATAATGGGGCCCACATTCCACTATTTCCAATTTTGGGGGTTTTTGCCCCCCCCCCCCTCTCTCTCTCTCTCTCTCTCTCTATATATATATATATATATCCCAAAAGTTCTAAGAATTTTAGCCTTTTCCCCTAGCTCCTTTTCCCATATCAAACATCTCCTCTCATCTACAGGTCACCTCACTTACCCTCCCCTTCCAATCCCATTCTCTTTGTCTTTTTTTTTTTTTTTTTTTAACCTTACACACGTGCGCGCGCACACACATTTAAAGATACACACTAAATCCCAACACACTCTAGTTACTCTCTTTCCCTTTTAACACTCTCCTTCTCTCATTTAATTTATGAGTAATGCTAGATACACTCCCAATAGCACAACCAAATGCACAACCCTGCTTAAAAATGTTGGACTTCATGCTGAAAAGCTTGCACACCTTGCATACCCCCTTTTTTGTGTACCGACTTTTCAGCACGAGGTCTAATATTTTTAAGCATAATTGTGCATTTAGGATTGCATCTAGTATTACTCTTTATTTACACCAATCTACACTTAGAGAGAAAGAAGAGAAGTCGACACAATTTTCTTAATGCTTCAAGACCTTCATTGCAAGCTCATTTTCCACACCCTCCTCTCATTTTTAGCTTAGACACCTAAAAGATAACTTGCACCTCTGCTACAAACTCTACATTTGGGTGTTCTAACATTTCGTATGGAGTTAGTTGGTGAAGCATTTGATACTTTGAGGTAGGTTTTATATGTTGTAAAACACTATCTTTACTTTGTTTTTGGTTGATTTATGTAAGAAAGTATGGCATGTATAAGTTGCAAGAACTATAAATGTCTTCCAATGTAGAAGTTTTTTTCATTGATAAGTTCCCTTACAAAATTTGTTTATTACTTGGTCTATTCGTATATACGTGCTTATATGCAACTATGTCTAGTTGTTGAGGTGTTTCAGAGCATGTCTACAAACTCAAACTATGTAAGTACTATCTTTTTGGGAATTTTTTTGTTAATATCACTATGTCTACCTATGGAGCATGACATTCATACCATGATGCCTTATGGCTTTTTCAGATTTTCAAAGGAATTGTAAGATTGTTGCAAAACCTACTCGTGAGGTGTTTTCATTATTAATGAAAAATTCTTGATGTGTGTGAGTGAGGATCCATCGGAACTCCAATCTTCGCCTAACTAGCCTCAGCTTGGTGTGCCACACTTTTTTCTCAATTGGCCATAATCCAGTGTTGAGAGTGAGATCCATTTAGATGAATTTCAACCTATGCATTCGATTTAGCCTTTGTGTCTTCTTGCATTGTTGCCTCAATGGCAAATTTACGTGTTTATAATATAACTCCTACTAACCATCATGCTCATAAAACCAAACCCACCATTTTTCAAGTGAAAATGATAAAGGAAAAGTATATGTGTATTTTGAATGCCTCTTATGTGGGGTCTTATCTTGGAAATTGTAAATTTACATAGCCATCTTTTGGACTCATAATACCTTCTTTTTTGACTCTTTGACTTCACTCCCATGCCACAGAATTCAGGGCATGACTGAGTACTTAAACACTGTTAATAATATTCCATTTTGCGAATTATGATTATGGGAACCTTGTTTGAAGTTTTGGCATTGCTTCATTTACCTTTTCTTATAACTGATGATTGGGTTCGATCTGGGAATCTTGTTTGAAGCATGATTCATCTTTTCATCAAGCTGATTACCTACTAAAACTTGATCTAGTGTTTGGGGCTACATCTTTGTTGAGAAATCTTAGTTATTGATTTGATTGCACTCATGCTTTTAGGAATTTCGTGCTGCATTCTTGTACTGTCGTCAAATAACAAAAACAACAACAATGATAATAATAATAATAATATTAATATTAATGCTAGTAATATATGTTTTGAACATTGAACTAATGGGATTTTCTTAACTTGATGCTACTTCATGTATGAAATAATAGCTATGCTTACCGTAAACGATGATGAGTTTTGGGAAGGGGAGTCACAAGTGGAATTTGGGGATTTGCCCACACTTCAAGATGCAGTGACAGTTGTGGGATATCCAATGGGGGAAGACACCATCTCCGTAACAAGAGGTGTTGTTTCATGCATAAAGATTCTGACATATGTGCATGGATCTACCGATCTTCTCGGCTTGCAGGTTTTTGGCTATTTTACCATCTTTATATCCAAACTTATTCAAATACCCATTCATTACGATGTCTTTTCATCATCTTTAAAAAAAATTATTTATACAGATAGATGCTGCTATAAACTCGGGAAATTCCGGTGGGCCAGCCTTTGATGACAAGGGCAATTGTGTTGGCATTGCTTTTCAATCTATTAAACAAGAAGATGTAGAAAATATTGGTTATGTCATTCCAACACCTGTCATCAAGCACTTCATTAACGATTATGAGAAGAATAAAGCATATACAGGTATGTCCAAGTTACGATTTCCTTCAGAAAAAGGCTTTAAATGATGTTGACTAATCAACAGAAATTTAAAAAGTGTATACATACAAACTATTTAAATAAGAAGAATAACGTGGATTATGCGAATGGAATGTTGTCTATACGAAATTCAAGATTTGTACGTCTATGTATACTAAGCATGCAAGTTAACATAATTGCCCTAGAATAGAGAATAAAATACTCCCTCTGTCCCATTTTATGTGTCCATCTTTCCTTTTTGGGATGTTCCAAAATTATTGTCCACTTTCCTAAATTAGTATGCAAAATTTATTTAGTTTCCCAAACTACCCATCCTTGCAATCAATACCAAGACAAAACAAAAAAAGAAAGTGCAATGATTATGGGCAATTGTGGAAAGTATGTGTAGATTCTTTTTGTCCCCTTAAATAGTTGGATTCCCCAAGATGGACACATTAAATGGGACGGAGGGAGTAGTTAATAAGATCAAAATTATCCTGCATAATTCTTTTTTAAGATTGAAAAGATTTTGTATCTTGGGGGGTGTTACAAAAATCGATTGGGACCTCCAAAAATATAGTTATGGGAACTGTAACGCCCTAAGTAGTTCATTGGCCAAACAACTTGGCAGGCCTACCACACTGGCCCTTAAAAATGCTTAAGCCTAAGCTATTAATGGTAACCTACTTCGTTCTAAGACCAACCTTTTATATTTTTCCTATCTTGAAAGGGTTTTCGACAATCTCCTCTACTTAAAGGCGTAACATTTTCTTCGTGGAGACTTAATTTTTGGAAGCAAATTGTCACACCCCAACCCATCTCGGACGGATTATGACACGTGTAACAAAGCCCGCACACCAAAATAACACTAATCTTTAAGGAAAAACATGGTTTAGACTCCATAACTGGACTTCGTTGACACAAAACAGCCCCAAGGGCAAAATGGTCACTAATAAAGTATAGTCAAATTTTATACCAAAACATAGAGCTTCGAGTCTTAGATCTAACGCAAAACGACGCGTGAATGCGATTTTTCTAGAAGGAGATATGCTTGTTTCCTTAAAAGTGAATAGTCTAATTTTACAGGGGCGGATCGATCCGCCCTTTGAGGCCGGATCGCAAAGGGCAGATCGATCCATCTTAGAAATTCTTCAGCAGAATGTCCCCAGAAATGGGTGGATCAATCCACGGGAAGGCTGGATCGGTCCGGCTTCTGCTGAATGGTTCCCTGCTGCTAAAAACATCACCATTTCAAGTCCAAACCAAAACCAAACCTCACCAAACTTTGGGGAAGCATCAAAGATCATTATCAAAACATTTTCAAGAGCTTTAAAACATTTGCACAACATATCCAAGTATAAATTGACAATCAAACACATAAATTTTGCTCATGGATCATGATTTGACATTAAAACTCTACTTTTTCCCAACATTTACAAGTCAATACAACAAAGAGTATCCAAGCTTAAGTTTACACCCAAAAGATACCAAGTTTCTTCCAAATCCACTCCCAATATACATAACTTGCAACTTGTAAATACAACTCATAATTTGGTGCATAATCAACCAATAACACCCAACTTAGCATATTACAAGTCTCCCAAAAACCCAAGGTACATTTACATTGACAACAAAAGATACATTTTAAACATAAACTAGCTAGGCATATGAACATATTCACATGAACGCAACTCCCACGCCCAACCCGTCATGCAGATCATTTCCTCTCGTTCTCCCGTTTGGTACCTACGATGGTTATTCAATACCACAACAGAAAAATATTTTCGTTTAAGATTTCTCTTAGTGAGGGAACTAATCATGCTATTGGAATGTTCAATATGAAAATGCAACAATCAATATCAACATCAACAAAATAATCTCCGAAAAGTCAAGTAACTCAAGTCACCACCCCTGGGTCCTTCTTAACCCAGAATTTCTCACTCTTTTATCGCATATAGCGTATCACACACACTCTTGTGATCCCGAAGGTATCACCGTTTCATCATCGTGGTCGTCACCACACCCCGCTCACTGAGGGCTTACTAACCCTTACATATGGGACCTATAAATTGTGACCAATACTTGACTTCCCTTTGATCTACATAAGCATTTGGGCAACTTAGCATATAAGTACAACAAATTCACATTATTGACATGCTTTTTACCCAAATTTATCAACGTATACTATTAGCAACAGTAACCACATGAACATAGCTAACCATCCAATTTTGAGATTAGAACACTCACCTCTTCGATTCTTAACCAATTAAGCTCCTAAAATCCCAATTCAAGCTACAACCAAACCCAGTTCTTGTTCTAGAGTAATCCGACATAATTTTGGTACAATAAACTTTGTTTATCAAGACTGGTCGCCGGAAAAATATTATCGAAACTGAAAATAAAAGACATTCATGTGATCCTCTTATCTCTACGAGTCCAAAAATGGTCTCGCTTCATGAATCCGACGTCGGACGGCGAAGAAACAACAAGAAACGTAGTGTGGATTTTTGTCGCCGACTTGAGAGCTCTTCGTTCTCTCCAACTTCTGTAAATTATGTCAATGAGACACATATATGCTACATGCATATGTGTTGTCATTGATTTTTCCTTTATTGCATTTACACCCCCCAATCTTTCTTAAGCTTTATTATGAAACCTCTCATGTTAATTACATTAACTATCCACCTTTTTAAAATGGATTTAATCTAAGTCCCACGTGGGTCCCAAACATGGTCCCACATAAATTATGAGGTTGCTATTAAACCTACCAATTATCAATTGTATTCAAATATGCCCTTACATGGGTACCCAAATTGGACCCCTTAACCTATCATAAAACATAATCATATCTTTAAGCATTTAAACAAATATGCATATCAACAAATAATAGCATCTAAATGCAAGTTTAATCCACTAGACCCTCATTGGGCCCCACTTTTATACCAGTCCTGCTTTTCACAGAACTTTCATCTGTGTTCGTATTTGAACACATTTTTACCTATGGGTTCATAACCCCACCTTAAATCATTTTATGCGTTAATTATCATTAATTAACACATACTAATATCGCATTAATCTTATTTTCTGGGTACGAGTGTTACAGAAATCCTTGGTGATCACAGAGCAGCCCACTAGAGGGCACCTGCACCCTAGGGCCTCTTCCCCTCTCCAGAGCCTCTACTCTACCATTCCACCATGGCTCCCTTATGGGAGTAGGGTTTACTCTGACACCATTACACTAGAAGCCTGTTGGCCTAGAAGAAAGACCCAAAATATAGTCCAAAATACTTAAGTCCAAATTATTAGTAACAAGGCTTGTAGTTTTATAAAAGCCATTCAGGCTTCTATTAGTCAACCAACGCGAGACATCACAATCTTCGTCACTTAAATATACGACGTCTTTGTTACAACACATGGCCATATGGCCCATAATCTTCCCTAAGTGTTGGTGAGTGTGGGACACACATCCGTTCTCCTTACGGTCCTCCTCCCCATAGGATCTACCATGTTGGTGTGCCACATCAGTAGAGTAACATGCTATCGTGTCCAGGTTACAATCTGATACCATTTATAATGCCCAAACGTTTTCAAATACAATTTGTAAGCCAAATGCAGTACTTGACTAAAAGGCAAACAAGTCTTAAATCAAAAGTCCTCAAGCAAAATATATAGTCCCTAAGCTAAAGAACAAATAGCCCTTAAGCTAAACAACCGTAAAGCCAAAAGCCCTTAATTCAAAGCCAAAATCAATTATGCCAAAAACCAACCAGCTACTAACGTAACAACCAAAAATTCTTGAGCCAAAACCCATTAACCAAATATCCACTAAGACAAAAATGTCTTAAAACCAAATCCATACCAAAAGACTTTAAGACAAAAGCCAAACAACCTTCAAGCTAAAATTCAAACAACCCTTGAGCCGAAAGTCATTAAGTTAAGCAACCCTTGAGTCAAAATCCATCAGGCTGAACAACCCTAAAACAAAATGCCATTCAGCCACAAAATACTTAAGCCAAAAGCCAAACAACCGATTAACCATTAAGCTAGAACAAATCCTTAAGTAAAAGAAGAGCCAAATAACCCTTTCACCAAATGCCAAACAACACTTAAGCCATTAAGCCACAAGCCAAATAGCCTTTAACCCAAAGCCAAAAAGCCCTAAAGTCAAGCTAAACAACCCAACAAGTCAAAAACTATTAAAAAAAAGCTATTAAGATAAACAACCTTAAGACGAAAGCCATTAAAAGCAACAGACCTTACGCCAAAATCGTAACAACTCCTAATCCAAAAGGTATTAAGCAAAGCAATCTTTAAACGAAAAGACATTAAGCCAAAAGGCTTGTCAAAATCCAAACAACAGTCAAGTTATTGGGGCAAAAAAAGGAAAAATATTTGAAAACCGTATCAAATTTGGACCGTTGGATCTTTCTTGTCTCAAATCTCAACCATTAAAACTTATCACTCACATACATTTTAGTTGACCCCATACTTCTTAATTTGGTATGTAGATGTTTAATTAGGAAAATGGGTGATATTTATGTGACACCCGCTCCCGCGGATATTATTATTATATTTAGCATGCATTATTAATTATATAATGATATTAGAAATGCATTTATGATGTGGGTTTTGACCCACTGAGTTGATTATAGGTGTTCGTTTAGGAACCCAGATGTGGCCAATGTGGCAGTCCCCGATTGGGACACATGTTGAGAGAGTCCTTATGTGATGGGACGGTGATGTGGAATCACTTTATGTGCTTAAATGGTTATTACAGGCATATGTGAAATATTATAATATTATTTTATATCATGATGTTTAGTGGGGGCCACTTTTATGGTCAGTTTGGAGTACCTTTGTGAGTGCGAATTGAACATGTTGCATAATTAGTAGGTTAATTAGCAATTTTACAATATTATATGGGACCACTTATGGGACCCATGTGTGACATAAATAAATACGTATTTAAGTTTGAAATAGTTTTAATACGATTCATAATTGATAGGGTTGTAATTGTAATACATTAAAACCTTGGGGGAGGCAAACAAAATTATCAAAGAGTAGAATTACATATTGCATGACATGTGTCAAGGATGACACATGTCAAATGCTTCATCATCTTCAATCTTCTTCATTTCAAAATTACAGAGAATGAGACGTGAGTTTGGTCAGAAAATTCCTCAGAGCTTTCGACGTCATTTGTCGCGCCATTGACATTTTTTAATTTTAATTCTGACTACATATTCGGACTCCTGGAGGTGAGTCCAACGTGTAGATACCAATTTAGTTAAGTTCTGTGATAGTTTTTCTGCGATCCATTTTGAGGGTTTAGCTCATAATTTGTAATTTTGATATAAGATTTGTACCCAGTGGTTAGGGGAGTTATAATCTGGAATTAGGAGCGAATTTTATGAGGTGAGTGATGTTAATTAGAAATTTCTAGATTGATACCCTGTTTGGGTTCATTTGTATGAAAAGCATGTCTAAATTATTAATTTATATTGCTTAGCTTATATTGGGCAAACTCGTGTGGTTAATAAGACCCAATTATATGTTGAAATGCATGTTAAGTTGTCTACTTGGATTAATGGGATACTTGTGTTATGCAACGTGTGTGTTTGATATCGAGCCGCCAAAGGCTATTGGGTTTATTGCCAGTGCGCAAGAAGAGACGTGGGTGCCTATCGGTTGCGTGGTAGATTCAGTGGTGGAATCACGAACCGGATTGTGGGTCACAACAATGTACTCCCGGTGGCTATAATTTTGTGTAATGCGATGGATTTGGACTTGTTGTTATTCCATGCTTTCAATTGATGTCATTCACTAAGCATATGGCTTATATATTGTAGTGATTATTGAATAACTATTGTAAGTATATACGCGGAGAGGATCCGAAGAAGTGAGTCAACGAGCTTGGGCTGAGACGGGTTCTTGCTTTTATTTCATGTTTAATGTTTAAACTTATAGAACTTGTTTTTGTTGAATTGGATCTTAATCCAGAACTAATAACTTGTAATAACTTAAACTAGATAACTCGCGGATGTTGTAGTATGGCTGGGTTGTGTTTATACAAGTTAGTTATGTTGGGGTTATTCACATTTAGCAGATATTGCGGGTGTTTGATTGATTTTGGTTTAAACTGGGTTGCTGCAGAAAGGGATTCTGCTGCCTCAATTCAGTCGACTGGGGTGCGTAACTAGTTGACCGGATTTGTGTTCAAAAAGGACATTCTACTTTAGTATTGTCCAGTTGACCAGACCTTGGTATTCACAATCGACCGGACATGGATCAGTCGACCGGATCGAGACTCTGAGATTTCTAAGTCTCTATAGTTTCCATCCCAGTCGACTGGGTTCCCCGATCAGTTGACTGGATTGCCCTGTATCAGAACAAAAATGTTTTATGAGTGTTTTAAATTGGGAAAATTTTCATAACTCTGATTTTATGCTTATTAATGGACCTGTTAGGAGTGGTTTGTGCGCCTTGGTGGCGTACCACGTATCCTAGAGCTATATGGGTGATTCTGGGGCGTGACAATTTATGGCGACTACATGATGTTAAAGAAGGAGAAAATATATTTCTTTTGTATTCTTTTCTCAATAAAACAAAGAGAGCAAATTTGATCACCCAAGCACCTCATTGGGTGAGAATGTGGGACCCATAAGTTGTCACATTATTTTATTCTTTTTTATCCATAAAAAGTGACGGGTCTCACATGCCCACCCAATGAACTGCTTGGGTGAACAAATTTTGGGCAAGTAAACATGCACTCTAAAACAAAAAGAGCTCAAAGAGATAAAATCTAATATAAAAAAATAAATGCCTAAACAGTTACGTATCCCTAAGATCATACTATACGTATCCATAAGATTATGCATTTAGGATATATTCACTGTTAAATACACAACATCCCTAAAATGCACTATACGTATCATAATTTTTCCTATTGGGTTTCTTGTGGAGGGAGATGTTTCCTGTTATTATAGAAGATTTATTTTTGGTAGATGTCTTGGTGTACAAGGATTGCCATATTGGAATCCTTGCAAAACTAGGGTTTATGTCTCTCTAAATATAGGACCAAACCCATAGGAGATGGTGATCCCAATTCTAGAGAAAAGGAGAGAATCCTACACAATTGTAGTTTCCTAGAGAAGAGAGAGACTCTAAAAGAAGAGTGAGGAAAAGCAATAGAGGAGAGAGATGAGGGATAGGTTGTCTTGTAAGGTTTATTATCAATAAACATGAGTTGTCTTTGCCTTAAATTCTTTTGTTTACTTTTTTTATTGTCTTGATCGTGTAATTGTTTTGTTCTTGTCATGAACCACAAGAGGAGAGGTCTTGGGCGGGTATATTGTTTGATCACCAATATATCCCAACAGTACCCATGTTTATAAAAAGTGGTAAAAGAGTAGTAAGAAAAACTAAAAAGTTATTATTATATGCAATGTGATAGGATTCCCGATACTCGGTGTTGAGTGGCAGAAGATGGAAAATCCTGATATGCGTGTGCAAATGGGGATGAAACCGGGCCAAAAGGGTGTTCGTATAAAAAGAATTGATCCCACTACTTCAGAATCCAAGGTTTTAAAACCTTCAGATATTATTCTCAACTTTGATGGAGTTGATATTGCTAATGATGGAACATGTAAGTGTTATCTCTCTTCCCCGAAAAATATAATTTCTATATATGCCCTTTATTGTTGATATTCTTTTTGAGGTTCATTCATTCTTCTCCATTTTTCTATGTAATGTAGACATGCACATATTTGCATATACGTTGTGGCTTCTCAACTAAATCAAATTTCTCAAAGTAATCAGATCATGTTACTTTGCTAGTTGCTTTTTTTTTTTTTTTGTTAGGTTCACTATTGTTATATATATTTTTTTAAAGAATTTCTATGGCACAAGGGAGATTTCATTAATAATAGTTTAAAAAGTACACTTATTAAAGGAAAATTAGAGGGGGCGGAGGGGACGTAAGGCCTTACCCCTCAAGCTTGGGATGAACCTAAAAAAAAGTATTTGGTTCCAATCTAGCACAAGCCCATTCAAGAAAAAAAAACATGTGAAGGCACAACAAGGCTTGCTAAAGATACCCTCCGTATAATACAAGACAAGAATATAAGAAAGAGCCAAAAAAAAAAGAAGCCAAGTTGTTTGCTAGTAGTTTGTGCGGGCGTGCCAGAGCCAAACGAATTGTGCGGGCGTGCTAGAGCCAAACGAATTGTGTGCAAACTAATTTCCTATACGCTTGTGTGAGTGATACACAAAGCTTTATGATCTGACTTCTAATGAGTGATTGTGTGTGATGAGTAGGAAAGTACCCTCACCAAAAAATCCCTTGGCAGTACTAAAGCGCACAAGCCAAATAGTGCGAGTTTACTAGGTAAACAATCACAAACGAATAATAATAAAATACTAATATTTTATTAAATGGTTTGGAAAATAAAACATAACCAAAGAACAAGATCAGAACATGCTCTGATTGTTCAAAAGAACTAAAAATCTTTAGAGAAAATAACAAAGAGGCAGACCTATTTGCTATGAATGTTGTAGATGCGAAATAACAAGAACTCAAAGGTTTGGATGCCTTGAATGCAGTGTATGAATGCTGTTGAGTGCTGTTTTCGAGATGACGCGGAGTGCTTTTGCACGGTTGGCCTGCCTCTATATTTATAGCGACCATGAACAATCTTGATAAGGCAAGGACTCCTTGACTTGTGCTCCAAGGAGGTTGATTGATTGTAGAATCCTTCTAATCTCCAATTCCTGCCTTATCTGAACCCTGACTGAATCAATCCCTACATTTTAGGGATTAGTCTTCCATATCAACTGGACGTGATCAGATTCATTTCCCAAACGGACTCTATTTCTTTAAAATCTGGATGACATCACCATGATAGCTAAGAGTGGAATACCTTCACCGTTTGGCTCATCGGGCTTTCCTAATCACATCTTCTAGTCAGATCGGGCTAGCAACTTCCACTACTTATTATGCTTTCTGACTGTCATGCCCGATGACCATTTGTGAACACTTATAACCAATCAGGCTCATACAAATAGCTTTCACCATCTTCTTCCAGTATGATGCCCGATCGTTACGTACACTACTAATACCACCTATCGGGCTTCCATACTTACTATTATTCTTTTAAGATAGTGCTCGCTTGTTCAATACATGATTTACCTTACCTATCGGACTACGCCAAACTTAAAACAACAATCTTGTCTTTCTGAACCACGTGATGTTCATCTCTTGAGCCTGATGAGCCTTTGCATTCTGCTATAGGTCGGCCACCCTTACCCCTTCCAACACTCCATTCGGGCTCGAAAACCTTTGGTGGTTTTTGGGTACAAACAACTGCCCCCCAAAAGGTCATATCAAACGTCCCGCCCTTGGTTGATGTGACGTTTTGAATTTGAACATGCCACGTGTCCACCATGTAGAAACTGCCAAAGTCCACGCTTCAAAAATCTCCACCGAAAGCTTCACTCCCTACAACACTCCTGATGGTACTCTGGCTGCACCTGGCCTTGGCACGCCGTTTCACGGCGATCCTCTGGCAGCCTTCAACTCCTATTTTCCACCGGTGGAGAATGAACCATTCCTCCAATTACCTGTCAATTGGAACAAGGCCTGGACTATTACCCATCCCATTAGGGGCTAGCCCACCCCTTCTACAGATTGGGACAAATGGGTAACCAGTGTATCGGCCTCTAAGGCCGATGTTTGGAGGCGAACGGGCATCTATGATGCCATCATGCTCAGCCGTTCAAGACTAGAAATAGATCGACCTCTCTTTTTCTCAGCCCTTCTGTTCTGGTCCTCTTCAAGCAACGGGTTTCTTTTCCGTTGTGGCCTAATGGCACCAACCGTAAAAGATGTCAGTTACTTGCTCGGGCTCCACCCCCATGGACAAGAGATTATTCCTGACCTGGATGTTGGAATGGCCAGTTTTTCCTACCCTCAGCAAGAATCAGTCAGAGACGGAGCCGTGTCATATCGTCCGATTACAGCTTTTGGCAGTTTCTTGACCGCTTGCATGGGCAAGGAAGGGGCTAAGGTGACCGATGCTGAACATATTGCCTTCCTTATCTATTGGCTGAACATGTATCTCTTCTGTTCATCCAGTCAGGCCATAACTAAAGAGTACACCACTTTAGCTTTAGCTTTATCTTCTAGTAAGCATCTATCCCTTGCTACTCTTGTCTGAGCGCATCTGGTCCGGAGCGTGACCGACTTTGTTCAATCAGGCTTCAGTGCAGGGGGAAGCCCGATCTGGATCCTTCAGCTTTGGCTATATTCTTACTTTCAACAATACAGACCAGTTGCCCGTCAACTGGCAGCCATTCCCATTTTCACCGTCCATTTCATTGACGTTACTCCTTCTTCACTCCTTTGAGGAGTGCTTTTCGTTCTTTTATGAGGGGTGTGCCAATCGGGCTACTCCTCTCTTCACTCCCTTTTCTTCTCCTCACTTTTCTTCATTTCTACAACTCCCCCATAACCCAACTAACTAGAGGTCTAGCACCCAGTCTTCATACAATGAAATGTTCTCTAGCTACTTGGTAGCTAGAGACATAATCTTTAGCCCGAGCATCCCTTCCGCCAACAACAAATGTGGGGCCGAGTATTACTTCGCTCCGCTTTATGCCCGTCAGTTCGGGCTTTTTCAATTGGTGCCCATTCCACCAGCCATCACTGTAAACGTTGACTGGGTGGAATGCGGCCTTATTGTGAACGACGGGTAGGTGAATAAAATTAAGGAAAGGTAGGACAAACTGAAGGCCGTGTTCAAGTTTACTCCTTTCTCAGCCCGTCCTGTTGTCTCTGAGGAGTTTAATAATTGATGGTCCGATCGAGCCTCCCAAATATTTACAGGCACCGCTGTGGAGGCGCTGCTTCAATTTGCCGTGTCATCGGCCACAAAGCCGATGTACCAGTTGTTACACCGGTACCTGCCCAACGGAAACAAGTAGCGAAAAGGCCGGCCTATAAACAAGCACCGGGGCAAGGACCAAAGAAGAAGCAAAAACAAGCCTCAGCCCCAACCCAGGTATTACTCTATTTTTCCTTGCTTTGCAGCCTGACTACACCCATAACACTTCTAATCCCTTTTTTTATAATTATTTCAGCTTATGGACGAGGATTCGGACGAGGACCTGACCGAGCAAGGCACACAGTCAGAAACAGCTCCTTCTTCCGGCCTTCCCGCCAATCTCCCCTCTTCCCCTACTCAGGCAGCGGGCAGTGAGGGTTATGCCTCTTCATATCCTGGCACCCTTGACTCCATCGGATGGGGCCAAGAATGATGATCCTACTGGAGGCAGCATCTCGGAGCAGGTAGTCCTTTCCTCCAGCAGTGAGGACGAGCTCGGGGTAGATGCCACTATGGAGGCCACCGAAGAAGTTGACCAAATGGTTCAACCGGTAGAAGGAAGGACCGATGCTGATACATCTGGTCGGGCTGATTCCCTAGTTGTCGTGGAATCGGCCACTGAACATATGGAAGAAACAACGGAGGCCGATCTTCCAACTTCTTCTATCTCTACCAGCCCTCCTTCCCTCAGCAGCGAGGATCGTGCTCTGGCGGAAACCTCGACCATTGTAGAAACTACTCAAACCACGGGTGAAGGAATGGGCATACACATAGATGAGAGGATTATCGCACCCCCTTCAGAATCAGACCAACAGCCATCACAACCATCAACTTCCCAACCAAGCGGCGAGGCCGTTCAAGATGCATCGGCCTCATCAGTACCCGCCCAGGTATCATCATGCTTTGTATTCGGGTATACTATTTTGTTAATACATTAGCCCCTTAACTTTAAACCTTTTGAACAGGCCGTTCCTGTGGGTCCAGAGCCGTTTATCCCATCTAAAGATTTTTTCAACGGTCAGGACCTTGGGGCATTCGACTTGGGTTCATTGGAGCCTGAAGTAGCTTTCCCCACCAGCATTCAACGGTCCAAGGATCTCCTCCTTGGACTGGTTACCCAAGACCTTGCCAACCTCTCCCCTGCTGTTGATGTGGATGCTGCCCTGAGCGTACTCTTGGCCAATCGTTCACTGTCAGACGGACAACTTTCGCTAATAAGGGAAATACAAGACAGATTCCCCAACTGCCGTCTCCTGGAGCGATCGGCCTCGACTGTTCAGGCTGAAGCTGAGGCTCATCTTGGTGCCCGACAAAAAGAGGTACAATTTCTTCAAGTGGCCAAGACCAAGTATGAAGCCGGAAAAACTACTCGGGCCTAAGTGATTGCTCGGGATGCTTGGCTGCAGGCTCGCATTGCTACTCTCAAGGCGCAATTGGAACAATGCATGACCGAGGTCATCACAAATGATGTAGCGCTGGCAAAAGTGGACAGAGTCTTGGCTCAACTAGGGGGAGACGCTCAGAAGTGTAGCGACCAGCTACAAGCTAGTCTTCTATTTTCCAATGCTTGGTCCCGAAAACTTGACAAGGCCAAGCAAGATTGGACTGGAGCTCAGAAGGCTTAGGACGATCTGAAGACAAAACTTAGGAATTTTGAATCGGCTTAGAGGCCAATTCCTACCTTTTGTACTTGTAGATATATATTTCCTCTTTTTGTATTGAACACTTATAGGTAAGCTGTGCCCAGCACTTATTTAATACAATTATGGATTTTTGATTATTCGCTCTCAGGCTCATAATTGATTAGTAGATCATACTCCAAACCTAGATTCGGTCTATATTCCAAATCAATAGTTTCCCACAAAGTAGGATAATAAGACTTTAAATACTGACCATTTATCAATTTGGCATGGACCGTTCCATCAATATCGTGCTGCTTGTATGCTCCACCTCTCTTGACTTGATGGACGATGAAAGGACCTTCCCAATTGACCGACCATTTACCATACCGGTTGTCCTTGTCCCTAATATGTAAAATGGCCTTCCAAACCTAGTCTTCTATATAAAAAGACTTCTCTTTCACCCTTTTGTTGTATGTTTGGGTTGTACATAGCTTTTGTACCTTTAGCGAATCTAGGGCTTCCAATCTTGTTTCATCAAGCCCCTCTAACTCAGCTATTATGGCCTCTGTGTATTCAGCGGGCTCAATTTGATTTTGTAATGCCCTTCTAGCCGATCGGACTGTGACCTCCATGGGTAGCATGGCATCATGTTCGTAGGTCAACATGAATGGAGTAACCCCTGTGCTAGACCTCTTAGATGTCCGATAGGCCCAAAGAGCTTCGGACAACAACTTATCCCATTCCTTTGGGTTTTCATTTATCATTTTTTCAATAATCCCCTTGAGGATCTTGTTTGTTGACTCGGCCTAACCGTTGGCCTGGGCATAGTAGGGAGTGGAATTGAGAATGGTAATCCCTCTACTTTCTGCAAACGACATGGTCTCTGTGCCTGTAAACACAGATCTAAGATCGGTTGTTATGGTCTTTGGTAGGCCGAACCGGTGTATAATATATTCCTCAATGAATTTGATTATAGTGGCCTGAGTCGCCGTCCTATATGGTATTGCTTCGGCCCACTTAGTAAAGTAGTCCGTAGCTACAATAATAAAGCAGTGATGGCCCGATGAGGGAGAGAGAACCTTGCCAATCAATCCATGGTCCATCCTCTGAACGGCCATGGCTTGATAATAGGTTGGAGGGTTTTGGCCGGCACTCTCTGAATTGGGCCATGCTTTTGACAAGCCTGACACCCCTTGGCATAGGTGATGCAATCCTTTAACATTCCTGACTAGTAATAGTTATATCTCCGTAAGAGCAATTTCATCTTAGTACTGGCCTGATGAGCTCCACATATTCCTTCATACACCTTGGCCATTACCTGTATGGCTTGCTTCTTCCCAAGACATTTTAAGATCACGTCATCACCAATGGGTTTCTTAAATAATTCTCCGTCCAGCACCACAAATCGGACTCCAATCAGTGTCCTCTATCAAGGCCGAATTTGTTGTAGTGTACTAGCCTCTCTTTGCCACGGATGGTAGCGATCGTACTTGTGCAATAATAGCTTGATCCTCTAGACCCGTTTTTGTCGACGAGGTCGATCCCTTTTTTGCTAGCTTACCGACCTCTGTATTTGTTGACCTAGGGATATAACTTACACTTATATCATCAAATGAATCCATTCACTGAGTGAAACGGGCAGAGCTCCCAACTCTTTATTTGGAATTCACCTGATATATGTCCGATCAACAGCCTTGAGTCTTATTTTATATGTACAGATGATGCCCCCATTTCAAGGAGTATCTCAAGTCCGATAATAAGAGCTTCGTATTCAGCCTGATTATTAGTACATTTAAAATCAAGCCGAAACGATATCTTTGTCTTTCTATATTTAGGTGATACGATGACCACTCCTACCCCAGCACCTTCTGCATTCTTAGAACCATCAAAGATCAATGTCCATGGGACCAAGGACGTACTTAGTACTTTGGGTGCTAGTGACAAATCTCCTAGATCAGTAGGATCTGGGTGGTCAGCCAAAAAATTGGCTATGGCCTAGCCTTTGACCGAATGATGTGATCGGTATTAAATGGCAATTCCAAGAAAGCCAAGATCCACTTTCTAATTCAGCCTCTCATGATAGGTCTTGACAACATATATTTAATCATATTAGTTTGACATATAATATAAGTAGAAATAGGTAGCATATATGTTCTTAGCTTTTGTGATGAAAAATACAACGCCAAGCATAACTATTCAATCGGCGCATAATGTTGGTCGATTAGAGTTAGAATCCTACTCAAGTAATAAACGGCCTGCTCATTACCTTGCTCATTATCTTGCACTAATATACTGCCTATTGAGCAATCAGAGGCTGATATATACAGTTTAAGGTACCTACCCTTCTTGGGTGGCATCAACACTGGGGGTGTAGACAAGTACTGCTTTATTCCTTCAAAGGCCTGTTGATGGCTGTCCTCCCACTTGAATTCTTCATCGGTCTTGATCTTCAATAGCGGCGTCTATACTTGGGTTTTTCTTACACAGTTGTATATGAATCTTCTCAGGAAATTGATCTGCCCGAGTAGCCTCTGTAATTCCTTCTTATTGGCTGGGGGCTTTACTGCCTGGATAGCCCAAGCCTTATTCTTATCTATCTCTATCCCTCGTTGGTGTACCAAGAAACCTAGGAAGTTCCCTGCTGAAACACCGAACGCACATTTAAGGGGATTCATCTTCAGCTTGTGATCCTGCATTCTTTCAAACGCCCTTTCTAAGTCCTTTAAATGATCGGCGTTATCACTGGACTTTACCCCCACATCATCAATGTAGACTTTCATGAATTGTCCAATCATGTCATGGAATTCATTGCCCGTTGATAGGTAGCTCCTGCATTCTTCAGCCCAAAGGGCATAATAACCCACTCAAAGGTTCCAATTGCCCCTAGGCACCGAAAAGCTGTCTTTGGGACATCCTTCTTGGTGATGTAAATCTGATTATACCTTGAATGCCCGTCCATAAAGGACAAGATCTTGTGCATAGCGGCCAAATCAATGAGCTAATCCGCCATAGGCATTGGGTATTCGTCTTTTGGAGTAGCCAAGTTTAGATTTCTGAAGTCAATGTAGACCCTTAGCTTTCCATTTTTCTTTACCACAGGGACTACGTTCGAGACCCACTCCACATACCTGGCAGTCCGAATGAAGCTAGCCCCAAGGAGTCTTTCAATTTTCTCTTTGACTTTTAGTGTAACTTCTGGTGACATACGCTTAGGTAGCTATTTGAACGTCCTGAACCCCGATTTAATTGGTAATCGATATTCCACCAATTCCCTAGATAGCCCTGGCATTTCATCGTAATCCCAAGCGAAACAATCTTTATACTTATGTAACACTGCTATTATCTCGGCGCAAAACTGAGGTTCTAGTATCTGACTCACATAAGTAGGCTTATGCTCTCCTCCTTCGCCC
Source organism: Hydrangea macrophylla (assembly GCA_033977485.1). Taxonomy (NCBI): domain Eukaryota; kingdom Viridiplantae; phylum Streptophyta; class Magnoliopsida; order Cornales; family Hydrangeaceae; genus Hydrangea; species Hydrangea macrophylla. The sequence continues at coordinate 108,522,690 of CM066985.1, read as the reverse complement.
AGGTTGACTTCCAACAGGGGATCTTGAACGTCGGCCCTTATATCGTCCAACTTAGCTGTTGGCGTTTCTAGCTCATCCATTTGGGTCTCTTTTTCCCTAGGTAGCTCTTCCTCATATATACGATTGGCAAAGTTAACTATACCATCAATTGGGCTAATCTCTAATCTTCTATCGGCCAGATATGCACACCATCTGGCCATGCTAGCCTTTAGGGCCAGCTATCTTTGAATCTCAATCGGTTGTTGATTTATTGATCACATCTTCTTCCTTGAGTTCAACCGGCCTAACTTCTTCCATCCAATTGAGTTGAGGGCAGCACTTCATGTTTTCCTTGATGAATATGGCTGCGTTTGGTTTGCCCATCTTTCCACACCCTAGCAGCTTCACAAGTTTGATGTCATCTTTATACAACAATGCATCGGCCATCTGAATACGTGCCACGAATGGCTTCGTATCGGCCCCCACCACTTTGACCTCGTCTCCCTTCCAAAAAATCAATAATTGATGCAAGGTAGAGGGGATACAGTAGTTAGGGTATATCCAATCTCGGCCTAACAACGCATTACAAGCGGCCGATGTTCCAACAATGAAGAAAGCAGTCATTGCTGTCTTGCTTCCTATTGTCAGTTCTAAAGGCAATATGCCTTTAGTTCTTGAAGGTGCTCTAGTAAAACTTTGAACATTCATTTCGGTAGGGATTAACTCCAACTCGAACTTCTGCAGTACCATCAACATTATTTGGGGCATGATATTGATGGTAGATCCCCCATTAATGAGAATCTTGTTCATGGGAACTCCTTCGATGTGCCCTTTCACATACAGGGGCTTCAGGTGTTGGGACATCTGATATGTAGGTCTTTCAAAAACCACTTTAACAGGCCCTCCTGGTTTTTTTCCTTTCTCGGTTCGTTGCCCTTTCGGCCTTAAGATGGTTATCTTAGGTCGATCGGACTGTTGCTCGGTTGCATATACGTTTTTACTCGTGGCTTCCACCACCTCTGGTTTCACAGTTTCTCCTCCACTCCAGAATATATCTTCTATGATGACCGACTCGTTGGTCAGGCCTTCTATCACATCTCTTTGCATGGTCGCTGGCTGGTTCAGCTTGGCCATGAAGGACATAGGCAAGGTAAACAACATGTTTGACGTCAGACTCATAGGTATAGTCCTGCATTGAATTGGTGAATCATCAGAATCTTCGAAATCATCGGTCTCTTCCTCCATCAGATCAGTCTCGGGCTTGCACTCTTCTTTTAGCTTTTCCCTCCTAAAAATTTCCTTCAGGCGCTCTATGGCATGCATTGCTCCTTTTCCCACTTTTTTGTCAAAAATAGACTCTCCTTCTTGGGAATCAGGCAACACGGGTGAACTGGGTTTAGGAGATCTTTGAGCCTGATTCTCCCAATATTCCCTTTCTCGCTCAGCCTGTCTTGCGCGTTGATACCTTCTTTTATGAGATTTACTGTACTTGGGAGCCGCTGGGAATTTCAGGTGTTCATCCCTGTACCACCTTCCTTCATCCACTCTGGGTGGTAGTATCATCCTTGAACGTGTGTCCGAGGTTGGGCCTTTTGTCTGCACATTTTATCTAGAGAATGCTTGATAACGACTTATCTCTGATCGGCCTGAGTCTCTTGGGTCGGTCCGGGAATTTAATGATGGCTTAGGTTTCCATTCAGGCTTACCCTGGCTCCACTTTGGTAATGATAGCCTTTCGTGCACGAACCTTTTTGGGCTATGCTCTCTATGCTCGTTCGTCCTAGGCCTTTTGCTCGGGTTGGAGGCCTCTTTCCTGACATCGGCCTTGCATCTCGGCAGAGGCCTTGTTCTATCAGATCAAGTTGGTGTCGCAAATCAGCTATTAAGCTGTCAATGGTTAACTGGGCCATTTCGACTTTGTCCTTGCGCTCTTTTTCCTTACGCTCCTGATAAATCTTCTGGAGCTCATGTATGGTCACCTTCAGCCTGTTAATGGCCGGAATGGTGATTTGTTTTACCTCTCTTTGCTTTGGCAATTCTTCGTTCTTGGTCAGGTTCACCTTTAGCCTTGGCCTGGTCAGTTTGGTCAAATTAGGCATTACCATGTTGGCGCCGATGATTTGAGGAAACGGGTTAGCATCAATTCCCATGGCTTTGTCCGAGAATTTGAACACTCCTTTCTCTACGTTCTCCTATATAGCATTACGAAAAATAAAATGCTTCCAAGAATTATGCCATTTACAATATTCTTTGTTTTTTAGGACATCGGCCTTGGGGATCCGATGACCTTCACTAAGCTTGATCACTTTATCGACAGTAAGGCATCGAAAATCTGATCAGCCATAGTTATATCAAAAGTGTAGTTTTTTCCCGCCTCATACGCCATCCTTTTTGTAGCGGCATTATTGTCGACGGGTTTGTTTAAGGCGTTACACACAATCGGCCGTTTGTAGATTAACTCGGCCATATCACTTTCCGTTTCGAGATCACAGTCCACTAAGTGGACTTCGTAATTAGGATCTTTGTAGTACGCTCCCTTGGACGAGTTCTTTTTCTCCTGCTCATCCAAGAGGATACGCTCGTAACGAGCGGCCCGCGTGGCTAGCTCGAATAAATCACGAAAGTCAGTCCCCTCAAACCTCTTACGAAGTTCAAAGGACATTCCCAACATGGCCATCTTAACGTACTCTTCTTCGGGTAAAACCGTCTTATACCTATATTTTGACTTTCGAAAATGGGCAATACAAGTCTCAATGGTCTCTCCGACTAACTGCAGCATCCTAGACAAATCTACCAGTGATGTTTCGGGCTCAGTCCTATAGAACTGGCCGTGAAATAATTCTTCCATCCCCTACCAACTTTGCACGGAGTTGGCCGGAAGATTAATATACCATAAAAACGCTATGCCCGAAAGCGAGTTTGGAAACAGCCTAAGTTTTTACGGGTCATTTCTACCCACATGGCCGTATTATACGATAAAACGGCCAATATATTCTACTGATGACTGTTCACTTTTCCCAGAAAACAGAGTAAAGTTTGGAACTTTGTACCCTTGGGGAAAGTTGACTTGGTGAATTTCAGGCGGGTATAGCTGTCTGTATGTTGGCCTCTCCATCCTTCTCATGAACGGGCCATACTCTTCGTGTATGGCCACCACCAACTCCTCCCTGTTGATGGGTTGTGGAACGACGTGCTAAGCTATCACCACAGGGGGTGCTATTGGAGGTGGTAATTGGTGTTGGTTGTTATTGGCCTGATGGGTCCAAAAAAAACCATTAGTCCTTTGCCCTCCAGCAGTGTGGACAGGGGGGTGTGTGGTCGATCAGATTTCCGTTACGGCCTAATGGTTGTACAAAACTGGTGTTGCCAATCCATTGGGATCAGTGACTACCGAACTGCTAGCTTCTCCGGTCCGTGATTCAGGCTGTTTGCCTAAACTGTTGTGCTCCCTAAGATTTGGGATTACATAAGGCGGATCCTTTGGCTTATTGAACACCTGCGATGCGCCCGAGTCTGACCCAGTGGCCTGCTCTTTGTTGCCCTTGGCTTCATAAGCAGCTATGAGCCGGCTTATCATATCAGTTAGGTCGTCCAACTTGGAGTGTGTTATCTTCGTTGATGCAACCAGCCTATTCTAGCCTCTTTGCATCTCGGCCGTATGTTCAACCAGTGTTTGAAAATTCCCATAGAACCTAGGAGTGCATTATAGTCTTGCCTCATTGGTTCCACAGTCCACCTCATGAGTTCTGTCATTGCCTCCAGAGTCAAGGGACTTTCCATTGGGGAACGGTTAGTGCTCTCATCCTCTGGTGGGTCAACGACGGTCAGGTCGTCCTGTCCTTTTTTTCCGGTCTGTTTGTCTTTTTTCAAAGGCATGTCTATGGGTCCCACCGGGCATGCCAAAAATGTTTGCTAGTAGTTTGTGCGGGCGTGCCAGTGCCAAACGGGCTCGTGTGTGTGCAAACTAATTTCCTATACGTTTGTGTGAGTGATACACAAGGCTTTATGATCTAACTTCTAATGGGTGATTGTGTGTGATGAGTAGGAAAGTACCCTCACCAAAAAATCCCTTGGCAGAACTGAAGCGCACAAGCCAAATAGTGCGAGTTTAGTAGGTAAACAACCACAAACGAATAATAATAAAATACAGATATTTTATTAAATGGTTTGGAAAATAAAACATAACCAAAGAACAAGATCAGAATATGCTTTGATTGTTTAGAAGAACAAAAAATCATTAGAGAAAATAACAAAGAGGCAGACCTATTGTTATGAATGCTGTAGATGCGAAATAACAAGAACTCAAAGGTTTGGATGCCTTAAATGCAGTGTATGAATGCTGTTGTGTGCTATTTTTTGAGATGACGCGAAGTGCTTTTGCACGGTTGGCCTGCCTCTATATTTATAGCGGCCATGAACAATCTTGATAAGGTAAGGACTCCTTGACTTGTGCTCCAAGGAGGTTGATTGATTGTAGAATCCTTCCAATCTCCAATTCCTGCCTTATCTGAACCCTGATTGAATCAATCCCTATATTTTAAGGATTAGTCTTCCATATCAACTGGACGTGATCAGATTAATTTCCCAAACGGACTCTATTTCCTTAAAATCTGGATGACATAACCATGACAGCTAGAGTGGAATACCTTCACTGTTTGGCTCATCGGGCTCTCCTAATCACATCTTCTAATCAGATCGGGCTAGCAACTTCCACTACTTATCATGGTTTCTGACTGTCATGTCCGGTGACCGTCTTACGAACACTTATAACCAATCGGGCTCGTGCAAATAGCTTTCACCATCTTCTTCCAATATGATGCCCGATCGTTACGTACACTACTAATACCACCTATCAGGCTTCCATACTTGCTATTATTCTTGTAAGATAGTGCCCGATTGGTCAATACATGATCTACCTTACCTATCGGATTGCGCCAAACTTAAAACAACAATCGTGTCTTTCTGAACCATGTGATGTTCATCTCTTGAGCCCGATGAGCCTTTGCATTCTGCTATAGGCCGACCACCCTTACCCCTTCCAACACTCCATTCGGGCTCGAAAACCTTTGGTGGTTTTTGGGTGCAAACACAAGTGCCATCACCTAAACCGACAGTGGGTAAATTCTGTCAATTTCTCTCACAGAATGAGATATTTGAATCAAATTGTTTCAATTTAAAAATGCAGGGACCAAATTGACCCAATTGAAACTATAAGGACTAAAATAACACAATGACCAAAATTTTAGGGTTATTTATTTTTATTTTTTTGTATTTATTTATGTCGGTCCGTCACTTTTTTAACGGTGAATTGACGAAGGGGGTCTAGGTGATACGCGCTTCAAATCTCAGGGGTGTAGGTAACATTACTGAAGCGTGAGGGGGTCTAAGTGTGATTATAGCAATCCTCAAGGGGTCTAAGTGATATTTACCTTTTATGAAATGAATGCAAAAATATAAAAATTATAAAATAACCAATTTGACATATCGGGTGAAGCTTTTAGATGTAGCTTTGCCAAATTCTCATATATCAATTTGCCACATAAGCCTTCAAATTTATTTGACTTGAAAATTTGGAGTTTCGGTTGGAGATGCTCTTACTTTTCTTTCTTTAATTTTCTCACTGTAAGACTGGCATTAAGAGTTGTTTGTCAGAAAAACACAATACATCTTGAATTATGCTTAAATTCTCATTGTGCATAATGCTTTGTAGGGGAGCCTTCTAAATGGATAAGATAGCTCATTGCTTTTTAAGGAATGACTGTAATTAGCAATTTCATGATATGTCTAAGCCTACCCCCTGATCGAAATTAAACTTTAGACTGTGTTACTCACCATGCCATTCTCATTCCTTGAACAAGATTATCCGCGTTTCTAATATATTTAAATATCTCATTAGTAAACATCTTCAGCTCACTTGAGAAAGTGTAAGTGGTGTGTATTTTATCAATGGATAATTTCACTCAACTCGTTTATTTAAATTCAGAATTATTGAATTAAAACCCTATGTCCTTCTTGTGACTAGACTATTATCTTTGGTGAATTTCAGTTCTTTTCAGGCACGGAGAACGACTTGATTTTAGTTATCTTGTAACCCAAAAATACATTGGAGATAATGCAACAATTAAAGTTCTTCGTGATTCTGAAACTCTGAGATTTGACTTTAAAATCGCAACTCGCAAAGAGCTTATTCCGGAGCACATTGAGGGTAAAACTCCCTCCTATTACATTATTGCAGGACTGGTTTTTACAACAGTATCGGCTCCATATCTTCGTTCTGAGGTACACATTCCTCCCCGAAATTTTACTTTTGCATGCATGTCTTACTGTCTTAGGTCCAGTTTGGAATCACTTACCAATATGCTCTTGGGATCCAAATCATTTATTAGCTTGTTTGGATTAATTTTAGAAAGCACTTAGACCATCTTGGGAACCAAAACGCCTATTTGGATTAATTTTAGAAAGCACTTGAAGCCTAGAAGCAGCACATTTTAATTGACTGAAAGATTTAGAGGTACCTCAGTTCTAAAATCATACAGGAATATATTGGTGTTTATATTATGTTCTTAATTCCCACGTTGCCCTTGTGATTAGGTCTTCTTTCCTACCTAAATCTGAAAAGCCAAAGCCAATCAGTAATGTTTTATACTGGTTACATTAAATTTATGAAAGTTGAACCTCTCAAGTTCTATTCAATTTAATCATATACGAATCACGATAGACTTAATGAGACTTGGACTACCGTTGTCATGTTTTGAAACTTTCTTTGCAATTGACAAGACAGAGAATTCTTGTTGTGCATGTTTACATCTCGCTATTCAACAATGAACTCTAGCTGCAAGTAATCTGAGTGTAACGGTCACATGAGATCATTTCTCCTACTTAAGGATCTGTATGGGAAGGCTCAAAACCAGTTGTACGGTTTATAAATAAATTAGTTGTACATATGGGCAAGAGTGTGTGGCAAATGTCTTATTGTTGCGTGGGCTTCCCATGCGTGCCTAGAACTCTACTCATACTATCATTAGGGCCCTTGTGATGACTTTATAGGGCCTGTTCTAGTATCTTATTTGGAAATTTTTGTTTAGGGCAATGCAATGGCCAGACACACCCAAAACACACATTCAAGTACATAATCCACTCTAATGAACCACACACGTACTAACAGTGGACCCTGCAGTCTCTTTCTCTCTTCCCATTGGTCCACCTTAGAGTATGGACTCTCTTCGTCTTATTCTTCTTCTTTTCTCTGTAGTATCCTAACAACATATATGACGTTCCAGTCAAGCTGTTGGAAAAATGGTTGCATGAACTGCCAAAATCGCGGGATGAACAACTTCTTGTGGTTTCTCATGTACTTCCTCTTGCTTCGATCTCTCTCTCTCATGCTTATGTTTGCTCCAGTCTTATGGAAGGAGTGCGCTAATTTTGTATTTTCTTTATTTATATTTTTCTTTTGTCAAATATTTTAAAGGTCCTTGCGGCTGACATCAACATTGGTTACGAAAAAATTGTCAACTCTCAGGTTAGACACGAGTTATACCGTGTACGCAGGTAGTAGTTAATATCAATTGCTAAATTTACGTTGTTACTTGTATTCTATAGGTGCTTGGTTTCAATGGCAAGCCTGTGAAGAATTTGAAGAGCTTGGCCAGTGCAATAGAGAGTTGCAATGACGAGTTTTTGAAATTTGATTTGGACCGCGAAAATGTCTCTCTCTCTCTCTCTCTCTCTCTCTCTCTCTCTCTCTCTCTCTCTCTCTCTCTCTCTCTCTCTCTCTTTTGTACTGACTATAGAGCATTCAAGTTGCCCCTTGTTTAGAGCCCGTTTAAATTAGCTTATTAGGGCAAACAATCACTTATTTAAGATTGTTGGTAGATTTGAGTTCGTTGGGGGTAAAAGTATTACTCACAATTTTAAAAATAAAAAATAAAAAAATTTCAACCACTTTAAAGCTTAAAAACAACGTAAAGCAGAAGCAGATATCTGCTGCTTCTTTGAAAATCACTTATTCCCTCTCGGCAATATCAATAAGACTTTTATTCTTGCGTTTTTATCGGTTGCAGATAATTGTCCTTCGGATGGAGACTGCCAAAGCTGCTACTCCAGACATCCTTACTACATATGGCATACCCTCTGCCATGTCAGTTGATCTCCAATCATAATCAGATCATCTCAGATACTATGAATCTTTCTTCTTGGCTACCCAGTTGTTTCTTGTTTTTTTGAACTCGATCCCCTTTGGGAGTTTTGTCCTTTCAATTCATTACATAGTTCATAGTTTAAGAGTTGGTTTAGATTCTGGAAGGCATGCTTGCTTGCAATTTGTTGGTAATTCTTTAGACATTCGGTTGCCAAAATGGCTTCAATAATTTGTACTCATAGATGTTTAATTAAATGCTCAACTATAAAAAAAAATAAATAAATAAATAACATAGATGTTTAATTAAATGGTGCGGATATCCTAGTTTGGCTTGCCTCTGTGCCATGACTATGGTTCCTCCATTGTCAGTACTTGAATCTGTGTAATGGGTGTTGAACCAAATTAATAATGTTAGTGCTGCTTAATTTTGAATCTCAAATTTGATTTCTTATCGCACCTTGTGGCATGTAGTATAACTAATAAAGCATTTTGGAACCAAAATTAAGATTGATATTTGGAAAGCAAATCATTGCTTGGATCCAAAGGACCATAAAGGTAGAACTAAAGCCCGAGTAATCAACATGAGATGATAGTATAATTAAAAAGCCCTTGAGGGTTTGATTCATATATATATATATATATATATAATGCCTGTAAATTCCCATCGAATAATATTTGGGATACAAAATGGTTACAAATTATGTGACATCTCATGAATTGATTTTATGGTCCTTTGAATCCCCAAAAGAATGTGGCATCCAATGTTCAGGAATTAATTTATTGTAAGAGAGGAGTGTTCTGGGAGGATGAAGGCAACAAATCAACCGATTTGACTCCATTCTTTTCCTCTTCTTTAGGTTGTGCCCATATCACTCCATAAAATCCCAGGGCAATCACCACTGCCCCAATTACACTGCAAAACCAAATATATACATAAATTAGTTCTGGGTTTGCACCACTGAGAGAAAGTGTTATCATTATTCTTCTCTGTGTGTGTGTGTGTGTGTGTGAGAGAGAGAGAGAGAGGGTTGTAACCTTCCAACATGGAGTGTATCGCCAAGGAAGATGACACCCATCAAAGCAGCAATAGCAATGCCAAGAGGCTTGAACATGGCCACAAACACAGGCCCTTTCATATGTATGCACCATGTTTGTGCGCAAAACGTCACTACACTCCCAAACACACCCTATCACGAACGAACATATTGCATACAAGTCAGAAATTCCAATACCAATGACTTTTTTTTTGTTTATAGTAATCTTGAAAAAAAAAAAAAGAAGTTAAATATCTCTTGCTTGCTTACAGAGTATATAACAGAGATGAGCTCAATATTAGCACTTAGCTTCCAAGCACTTGGGTGATCTCTCTCTGCAATTAAAGAAACTACTGCGCATTGAATTGTCCCAAACAAGCAATAAAATGCCACTATTGTCATCTCTGATGGGTACCCTTTTAGAATTGCAGCCTTAAAAATCAAAACATATTGTATAATCAGTTGTATAAAGATCAAGAATTGCAGGCTTAATAATCAAAACATATTGTTTAAAGATCAAGAGTCTCTGTTAGTGGTTTTTTTTTGGTTACCTGAAAAGTGTTCCATATTGAGAGAGAGAGACTAGCAATTGACAAAAAAAGGCCCCCAAGAACCCAATTATTTGCAGCTGTTAACATGGTAGAGAAAGATGATTGTGGTAGAAGAGATTTTTCAGAAATAATCCGCAATGAGCCGATTGGAGGGCCTTTGTATAGAGTTACAATCAATGCTCCTGAGATTGAAATTAAAGTCCCCATGATTTTAATCTGACTTCTTGTGCTTCTCAAGTCCAACTTCTCCATCCTATAATGAAAATTCAGAGAGAAATAAAAATTTGTGTTTCACAAGTTCATTGTCTAATTTTTTTTGTTTTGTTTATTTTTTCAACTGCAAGATTCACTGTTACAAGAAAGACCCGCCTCAACAACGCACCCCCCCCCCCCCCCCCCCCCCCCCTTTTTTTGTTATCAACTTCTTTTGTCTAAAAAATACAACCTTTTTTTTTGTTATTAACTTCTTTTGTCTAAAAAATACAACTAAAAATATAAACACAGTTTTTACTTTTGCTGGTGCCAAAGGCCCAAAGGTTTCTGAGATACATGCATATTAGCAGTAAAATATCTCACACCCTCAGCCTCTCTATGTGTGTGGTAAGTTGTATGTGTGATGTAAGAAAATGGCTCCTTAAAGTATTATTGCATATGAAATTAAATGAAAAATGGGGAGAATAACAAACGCACTAGGAAAATTAAGGGAGGATTTCTTAATCAAGCATGTTAATTTTTTCTTTTTCTTTTTCTTCTTTATAATTGTTGATCGCTTTGAACATTTTTTAGGCTCAGATATATTTTGGTACCCTCCATTTCTCTACAATTTTATTTTGGGTCATCTATCATTAGGGGTGGCCATGGGTCGGGTGAATCGGGTGTGACCCCCCACATGGCTATCCATCCGAATCCCATCGGGTGATGAGTGTAGCACCCGTCATCCATCCGTAAAGTCGAGTGAAACCGATCCGTCGGTTTCGGGTGAAACCCGACAAAGAGCATATAATATGCTGAAACACTTTTTATAACCTAATTGTACAACCTGTTTTCCACTTTTTTGTAAACTTTTACAATAATAATAACATATTAACTATTTTATTATAATCCCACATCAAGCAACCATACAAATTACAATAACAATATCAAATTCATAAAAGACTTGATAAAAAAAAAACAAAAAACAAAAACAAATAGCAAAATAACAATAGCAGTGCTAGAAGTCTAACATAAGTTTAAAAAAAAAAAAAATATTTACACTAGGGGATGTATATACCGAGTCGGGTCGAGTGAGGTAGGGTCAATTAACACATAAAACCGACATCCGACTCGAAGTTGGTCGGGTCTAACAATTGGAATCCGTGACTCCAGCCGCTACCTATACCAACTGACTCGAAAGGCTCGGGTTGGTCGAGTCGAGTCGGGTTTCACGGGTCATCGGTTTTTTGGCCAACCCTATCTATCATTAATTACATCAAACCCTCGATTTTTAAATCCATTCCCTTTGAGAATAATCATTCACATTTGCAACAATTGAACACTTTAATTGACTGTCCTCAATTGAAACCGATTGCTTGATTGAAACGGATGTAAAAATCAAGAGTTTCAACCTAAGTGATCTACTTAATAATACATTTATAGGGGGTCTAAAACAATATGTTAAAAAATAGAGGGTAGCAAAGTGACCCAAATCACTTTCCCTTTGCTTTCAAAGCCTTTCATGAATAAGAGGAAAACTACTTTTCCCCTCAATTAATCCCAAATCTGCTAGAGAACCTAAACCAAACAGAGCAGATCTTCTGCGTGCGTGCGTGTGTGTGTGTGTGTGTGTGTGTGTGTGTGTGTGAGAGAGAGAGAGAGAGAGACCTGAAAAAAACAGCAAGCAGGAAAGTGAAAGCTGGGATCAAATTACTCATAGCAGAGGCAAGTGTGGGAGAGCTGTAGCTTATACCAGTGAATACACAGTTTTGCATCACAGTAATCCTGGATAAAAAAAAAAAAAAAAACAATCCATTTACCTCCGCAAGAAAATAATGCAAAACCCATATTGGATCCAATTAAATGAAGCTGTTAAAGATTAAGAGCAGACCCAATTAGGCTGAGCATGAAGAATTTACAGAGGAGAGAGAAAGTGATAGGAGGTCTATATGCTCTGCAAAGAATTATTAGAAAATTAATATCAGAGAATTCAAAATTGGGATATTATTGTTGAATGAGTGAGATGTTAAGAGAAGACCTGAGGAAGATGATAGAGAAAGGGAAGAGGATGAGAGTGGCAAGAGCATTAGAGTAGACTACAAAGACAAAGTGGCTCATTCCTTTAGACATGGCCGCTTTGCTCAGTGTGGTCATGCCTACATCTAGACACTCCACCACTACCATGGCTGCAAATGGCAAAAGTTCCACCAAACAGGACTTCAGACCCATCCCCCCTCTCTCTCTCTCTCACACACACACTCAGAAGAGAAGAAAAGAAAGAGAGAAAGGGGAGAAAGTATTCAAAATTAAGGGTAATTTTTTGGTGATAACTTTCATACAATTTTTATATAATTTTTTAAAAAAATGTGTCTATTTCTCTCATGTGATGTCACTGGACACCACAGTGACACAGGAGAGAGATAGACACATCTTTTAAGAGGTTGTATGAAACTTGTATGAAAGTTGTCACTAAATAATTACTCCAAAATTAATTTACTCTTTCACCCTCTGTTGATTAATGTATACGAGTTGAGCTGATTACGAGTTTTTTAAAGGTATTGTGAGCTTTATCACGAAACTTACAGTCCGTTTGGTATGATTGTAAAATAGAATTGAATTGAACTGAACAGAATAGAAAAGAAAAGAAAATAATAGAATTGATTTGCAATTTTAATTCTCCTGTTTGGTTAAAAACATAAATGAAAAGAATATAATTGAAATGATTATTGCTATTTCCTAAAATAGCCAAACTGAACTTAACATTATCCAAACAAAACCGAAGACGCAGAAAACGAAGAAGACAGTCGTAGAAGACGACGACGAAGAAGAAGAAGAAGAAGAAGAAGAAGCGGTGAAGAAGACATAGACGTAGAAGACGATGACGAAGAAGAAGAAGAAGAAGAAGAAGAAGAGAGAGAGAGAGAGAGAGAGAGAGAGAGAGAGAGGTCAGAGACTGTGTGTGTATATATATGTAACCTGTTTATATATGTATATATAGAAATCTGTGTGTGTATATATATATACATATGAGAGAGAGATCAGAGAGAGAGAGAGAGAGAGAGATCGCAGGAGAGGGAGCTGAGAGTGGAAGAAGACGATGAACAGGAGGGCAATTTGGGAAAAACAAAGAATCCAAATCAATTCTTGCCAAATCCGACCATTTTTGGTCGAATTTGTAAACAGCCCAAAACAAGATTTGGGTGGAATTCAAAATCAATTCATTTCTTGTTTTGTGTCAAACCAAACATAAGAATTCTACAAACAACAATTGCAAATAAATTCTTTTCTAGTTTGTGGCATACCAAACGGACTTTTAATTTTAGTAATTGTGAACATTTTCACAAAGTTTTTAACGAGCTACCCCTTTAAAATTATATTATTTAATAATAGATATGTAGAGAAGTTTCTGAGCAAAAAAACGCACACACACACGCACACACACACACATATATATATATATAGAAGACAGAATACAAGTCATTTATCAAATCTATTTATGAGGTTTTCTTTATCTCTGCAAAATTTTATAGTTTTATAATAAGTAATATATATATATACACACAATCAGGCTCTCCAGTGCACTGGGTGAGTGCGCTAGGTTTTTATACCTAAAAAACTCGCTAGTCAGCGAGGCGGCCGGACGGGACGATGGTCAGCGAAGCGGCCTGCGGGTTTTTGGCCTTTCCCTATATATATACACACACAAAGGTCAGTATGTAAGTTCTTTATTGAGCCTATTAATAAGCTTTTTCAAGAGTCTACAAACGAGCCTTAATCAATCGTGTTCACAAGCATTGTTGAGCGAGTCGGGCCTAGCATTAATCGAGCTGAGTCGTGAGCCCTTGTTGAGTGGCTCAACTCGTTTACAACCTTATTGGTACACTTTGTAAGTGCAAAGAGAATATTGGTATAAGAATAAATATTCAGGATATATTGGTCATTTATTAAAATTTTGTTATGCTTCTCTTCTCTTTTCTCTTATTGGAGAGAACCAAAATTATTGTGTCCTTTTTCTCCTCACTTTTTTTTCTCCTCACTTTTTGTATGGTGGACTGTTTATATAAAACAGACTATTAAACTCCGTAGGTAAACTTACCCAAACAATGAATGGCAGAGCACGAGGAGATTTATCATCAATAAAATGAATGATTAGTCCAATATCACATAATTGATACTTAATAGTCCTGCCCTCAGAACCAAATCCCCTGGACCTCGTTTGATAGGCCGGATAAAACTGTCAGATAGTATAGGATAAGGTAAGATTAGATAGGATAGTAATTCTGTCGGATAAGTTGTTATGTTGTCCTGTGTTTGGAATATGCTGGATAAAATTGTAGGATAAACTGTAATATCCTAATCCTGTGTTTAGGTATACCTGGACATATGTTCTGGATAATAACTAAATTAAAAAAAAAAAAAAAAGATCTGAGATTTAAAAAAAAAAAAAAAAAACAAATCTACAAAAAAGAGATTTGAAAGAAAAAAAAAATACTCCCTCCGTCCCATAATAAGTGTCCACATTTCCTTTTTTGGATGTCCCACAATAAGTGTCAACTTCCTAAATTGGCATATAGCTTTTATTTACTTTCCAAAACTACCCTTATAATAAAGACAAAGTAGCATTTATTTGTGGTCTCAAAACAAATAAAAAGTCAAACACCATCACATCTAAGGGTAAAATTGGAAAGTGGCCATTTAATGAACCCAAAAAACTAATATAATACAACTTTCTTAAACAATGTGCAAAATGGAGGTGGACACTTATTGTGGGACGGAGGGAGTAACTTCAAAAAGAAATCTTTAAAAAAATATAAATATATATATATATATATATATACACAAAGATTCTCTAAAGAGGGCTCCCTCTCTTTATTAAAGAGAGGACCTCTGTTTTAGCCGTCAGATTGTGTTTTCATTAAGGGTTGTGCTGTCATTTCACAGTTTTTAAATACGATCTGACGGTCAAAACAGAAGCCCTCTCTTTAATAAAAAGAGGGCGCCCTCCTTAGAGCCTGAGTGTATATATATATATTTAGGAAAATAATCTAAAAAAAAAATAAATAAATAAATAAATTTTGTCCTAAAGTTATCCCAAACTCCCTTATCCCACTTTATACCACCCTCTCCATGGTATTGAGTTATCCCATACTTAATGGGATAAAAAGTCTCATTGAGATAAAAATACTCCTATGGATTGCAGCACCAAATACAGGATAAGATAAAAGTTATCCTAGCACATATCCCGCCTGTCAAACCTGGCCCTGTAGTCTAGTGGTAGGCGGACCAAGACAAGGGGGTGTTCTATCCCTTTGGTTTTGGATTCTAGACTTCACATGGGTAAATACAAGAGATTTAGCCAGGGCCGTTAAACTCCCTAAGGGAGCCCCAGGGGTCGTGTAAGCTAGTTTGAGTGATGAATCTCAAGATGGACAATGTCTAACTTGGTATGGGTTCAAATCCTACCTTTAGTTAGTCTCTCGGATTTACCTGGTGTGTGTATTGTGTGGTCAGTGCATGTGCTCGGGATTTACCGCATGTTTTACTCCGACAAAAACAATGGATACTGATCCCGAAGTCATGGATGACAGATCGGAGAATTTGTCCTCCA
Source organism: Hydrangea macrophylla (assembly GCA_033977485.1). Classification (NCBI taxonomy): domain Eukaryota; kingdom Viridiplantae; phylum Streptophyta; class Magnoliopsida; order Cornales; family Hydrangeaceae; genus Hydrangea; species Hydrangea macrophylla. The sequence continues at coordinate 108,507,186 of CM066985.1, read as the reverse complement.
AAAAAAAATTAATAAAAAAATATAAAAAAATAGTCCAACCCTCATTATGCGAAACAAACTTGGTCTATATGACTATATGTATATATCTCAATCCTGTCCTCGGGTCCACACGAGTATCTAGAAGCCAATCATAACAAAAGGGTAGTTGTGATGCTTGATTAGTGATGGAGAAGAAAAGACAACACAACCATCAAGGAAAACATGGGCATTTTTCTTGCGTTTTGAAATTTGTGCCATTTCATTGGGAAGTCCCAACACAACCATCAAGTGAATATAACTTTACTCTACATATGGGTTTAATTTTTGGTTAAAAAAAGTGTGTATGCCTAATATTATAGTTCATGGGTAATGTTAGCCAGAGTCGGTCCTGATAAATTGGAGATTTTAGGCGAACATTAATATGAGGCCTTTTGAATTACGGGAATTCGGAAGCAGCACTCCCGAAACAAAAATTTTTGGGTCTATTTTTATATGTTTATGGGTATAATTAAATATAATATAGTGTTGATTTGCGAATTATCTTCCATCATTTTTGAGAATTCAGAGGTTTTATAATTTTTAAGATGGGCTGGATTACAATAGGGTACATACATTTATTTTTTTCAATATTTACTTAAACTCTATTACAATTTGTTCAACAAATCATAAATAAAAAAATTTATTTTTGGGTCCTACTCAGTACTTTTCGTGACCCTATTAAAGGGCAAAAAATGGACAAAATTCGGGGGTCTTAGGCGGCCGCCTACTCCGCTTATAGGCAGGGTCGGCCCTGATGTTAGGTATATACATTTTTCTATACATTTTTTGACACCCCAGCTTTAAATGCATGTACTCTGTGTTGTGTAAGTGGTGCACAAAAAATGTAAAAAATTCAAACAACACAAAGTACATGCATTTAAAACATAATGTGTAAAAAAGTGTAAAAAAATGTATACACCTAACATTATTGTTCATGGTTTATTACTCTCTCACTCTCTCCCAAAAATTTAAGGACTTCCGTGAATGTTCAACTTATTTAAAGAATTTACTCTAGATGGTCAAATCACTCAACTTTTTGATATTGTGTGACCTTACTTTTAAATTTAAAATTTGAAATTAAGAGAATTTCAAGGGTAAATTAAAAAATATTTCATTAAGGTATATTAATTTTTCAAACAGGACTCTTCAATTAAAACATTTCAAACTGTAATAGAGGATTCTTAAGATAAGACATGATGAGATGAGGAAATAATAAAATCTAAAATACACCTACCAAATTTTGCTCTCTACACCCGTTTATACAATATTAGATAACGCATGTACTCATTATCGGTGCAACAAAAGACGAGTATTGAGAGAAATTTTGTGTCGCTTTAACAGCACTCCTCCTAGGAGAACCCAAAATTTTAGTTGGGGTTCGAATTAAGGCAGTAATTCTTGTGGTTTCGACTTAATTTTAGTTTTGTCCAGACTTGGTCAAAGTTTTAGTAAAATTTGTCCAAGTCCCGACCGAGCCAATCTACCCAACCCAACCCAAACCAACCTGATTGTTAAGTATTAGTACTTAAACTACAGCCCGAACTCGAATTATGATAGATCAACAACATTCTATAAAGTATCAAACCTATGTTATACATGGACAAGATGCAATATAATTATAAGGGTAAATTACATTTCACACCCATATAATTTGGGTGTGATTTCACTTTGGTCCCATCAATATTGAAGGTAGTTCCGCTGCCTAATACATCATTTGGGGACAAAGGGTGGAGCTAGAATATTTTATTAGGGGCTGGAATTGGAAGGGTGTGCATATAATGACAAAGTTATTCGGGGACTGAGCCTTGAGAATTTTTTTCGGGGGCATATTTTTACATATTTATGGGTAATATTAGTTTCACTTCACCACACCATGCATCTATTTAAACCTCAAAATGACTATGTTGTGCCGACGGGCCCCTAAAATCAATCATCCAAGATAATTCATACAAAAACTATACCAAAAAAATCCAGATAGAACACATATCAAGAATAACTAACACAAGACAAGATTTCACGTGGTTCATCCTACTAGGCTAAATCCATAATTATAAAGAACACCTAGTCTTTTATTGATCGACTCCAAGCCACTCTTTGAAGACATCACACATATGAATGAACATTTATATTCTAACTCACCTAAATAATGGCTTCCACTCTGGCCACTCACAAAACCGAAAATCATTCTAAGCCCATCTAGAATGATATTCATATCCACAACTATTTGACCTATCAAGAGCTCCTCTACATATGATGACACATCAATTACTCTCTCCGTCAGCTCTCAAGATCCATCGGTTATCCCCCCTCTGCAAAGGACATGTCCTTGTAGCTACCACACGAAGAATATCATCTTCGCCATTCTAGCTTTGTAGCCATTGCCGCCTCCATAATCCACCATTGCAGCCTTGCATCCGTAGCCGCTTCCACAATCCATCTGGTTAGGTCAAAGCTCACCAGTTTGCCGAAACTCCACACTCTTCTTGACCTCCCTCCCAGGATCTAGATTCTCTCTTCAACATACTCTTTTTCTTTACCATAGGTTCCTATCATATATATATATATATATATTATACAGTGGAATGAGACGCCTGCCACATGGTGGCTCTGTGATTTTTTTTTTATACTTTTTTTTATTTATAATATATTTACATATATATATTTCTTATTTTCCAATCAAATTAGGAAATCAGATTTGCACACAGAATCATTGTGTTCGCTCTAGTGAGATTATTGTCTCCAAAATCCGTCAACCTCGCTCGAGTGGCTCCCTCGAGCGGGATTTTAGTGCAGAGAGATTACGTTCTTTTTCACATACTCTAATGACCTTAAAATATTTTACAATATTCTAAATGTAAAATTTAGGAACTATCAACAATTATGCATTTCAAATAAGGGCATATCCGTCGTATTTGTGTTATTACAATTTATTACATTGTCATGCATGATAATGTGATGTGTTGTGCATTTTGACACCTATGAGAGTGAGTTTTGACTCTCGAGTCAATTTGGGTGTCTGTATTAGAGAACCCTTTGAAAAGGTGTTGAATGAGTGTTTAGATGTTGTGACGTCTCTCCGAGATTGAGACGGTCATTGTGGAATATCTTAAATGTTTATCTGAAAATAAATGTTTATATGTGTATTTCACTATTGGTATTATTTTCTGGATTAGAATTTATTTCTGTTGTTAATTATAGTATCTGGTGAGAACGAATTAACACGTTGCATAATTGGTAGGCTAATTAGCAACTTCGAAAAAATAATGTAGAAATTTGAGTTTTAGCAACCAAACGGAACTTAGTCGGAAACTTTTATAATTTTTAGTTTTCACTCGTGAAGCTATGAATTAGTTGAAAACTCGTAGGGAGGTAAACGTAATTTCCGAGAGTGTTACCTATATATAGATAGAGATAACTTTAGATATTTTACAAAACTTCTAACCTAAGTTTCTAAAGAGGCCAGAGGGAGATTTTGGTTGCTTAGAGCTTCACGGCGACAAACGACGGACTTCTGCCCTTTTATTTTCTTCTAGATTTCATATTCGATCTCTCGAGGTAAGAGTTTCGTTTTGATACCTATTATACTGTCACGACCTATCCCGCTATGCGCGGAAATAGAACACGTGGCACGCCATCAAGGCTTATCCAGTTCCATTAAAGTCAAATAGCAGCGGAAAACATTATTAAAATCCATTAAAATCAGAGTTATAAAAAGTTTTGTTCAATTGAAACCTGTCCAAAGGTACACAGTTTTGGAAACATAGGTCCAGTCGACTGTGATAGGGCCCAGTCGACTGTGCCTGACAGAAACCAAAACTCACATTTCTCATCAGGTGTCCAGTCAACTGATCAGGGAATCCAGTCGACTGAATTGGTTACTATTTGGATCAGTAGCTAAAATAGCACAGTGTCCAGTCGACTGATGTAGGGTCCAGTCGACTGCTCCTATTACTATTCACTTTTAGTGTATAAACCCCACGGGATCCAGTCGATTGATCCATGGTCCAGTCGACTGCTCCCCTATTGGGCAGCCCTGTGTGAAATGTTACAACTCAGGCTTCTCCACATCAACAATAATCACAACCACCACTGACTTGCAACGTTTTAAAACACAACTACAGGAGTTCAATTACAAGATTTGCATACTACGGAACTAATCCATGATTCTATTACAACGTTTTACAATTTACCAATCCTTACACAAGTTTAGGATTAAAACAAAAACATATACAATTGTGGTTCCCCGGTGTTCCTCAGCCTCACTCATCACGTTTCTTCTTGTCTTTCTTCTTACCTGCAATGGAGTAAATCTCCACTGCTCAGCTATATGCTGAGTGCACAAGTCTAACATATGCAATATATGACAAAACATGCTTTAATATCATAAATCATATCAATAGTCTCTAGGGAGAAAAATACGCCTTCATCTGGTAGCGGCAAGTCCAAGCCTTAAACCGCGATGTCAATGGCTAGTCCAAGCCTACAACCATTACATCCCCCAAATGCCCTGGCAAGTCCAAGCCTTAAACCATGCACAGTAGCCGTCGCTACTAAAATTCTCAAACAACGAGAAGCTTGCTCCGGCATGAATTTGTATAAAACCCCCCCTTTGACCCACATAGACAACTCAACGTGCTCGCGAAAATTTAGACATGCTTTTCACAATTTAGCGTGTGCATAATTAACGGGCCTACAATTAACACATGGATTTTGCCCGGATCTCAATTTTGTCGTCGAAATATAAAACATGTATTTCTCTATATTTCACAAGTTAGAACTTAATACCTCATGCAATTTTCCCCAAACTTTGAAGGATCGACTAGGAGGCTAATTAATCGTCGGATTTCAAATTTGAGACAATTCCTACAAGTTTATACTTGTTTTTCCCAAATTCTTAGAAATTAGCTTTTTATAAACATTAGCCAACACATGGCCTAAGTAGTATCAAAACGTAGATCTTACCTCCACGAGTTCAAATCTTGAATTTGGTGAAAAACTGACGGACGAAAGGTCGCCGATCGTCGTCGCAAAGCCCGTGGCAACAATCTCCCTTTCTCTCTCCTCTCTCTAGATATTTTCCAACTTTTTTGGAGAAATGAAATCTTATCCTCCATTATTTATAGAAAAACTTCTCGAAAATCGTGTTTACCTCCCCGCAAGTTTCTCAACCATCTAATAAATTCCTGAAACTTCACCCACGTCCATTTTATGCCTTTACGAGTGAAAATTATAATTTACAAAAGTTTTCGACTAAGTCTCGTTTGGATCCAAAATTTACGTTCGAAAACTAAACTATGTGGAATCTCTACACAACCTACCTTTTTATTTAACGTGTCACTCACGTTCTCACCACAGTTCTCAAAATGATATCTAACAGTATCAAAATTACCAGAATTTACTCTACTCAGGTTAATTTACTATTCATCAACAATACCAAAAAGTCAAATAACATTTAAATCACATAAATGTCATTTAATTGTGCTAATGCAAAATGAACTTCCATGATCCCGTGTTTTCACTGACACCTCACCGTTGACCCACAGTCAACCCAGCTCAAACATTAATAAACATTAATAATTCCACGTGTTACCACAATGTCATATTTTAAAAACAGGCAAATTTTGGAACGGGTGTGACAACTCTCCCCTCCAAAAAGGAAGTTTGTCCCCAAACTTATACCATCTTCTCAAGTCGCCAAGACTTCCCACAAGTATTTCCAATATTTACCTCATTCACAGACCACCCACTTTACTGAGGAATCACAGTCTCGTGAGGAAAATAAATCCTCAGGCTCTTAAGGAAAATAAATCCTCAGAGTCCCAGTCTCAATCTGATAGAAGATTCAAACAGAATCCTAGCAATACCCCGAAGCATCTCGATAAATAAGAATATCGATACCTGAGTAGAACCTACTCCATAGTCAAACCTGACATTCAATCCCATCGCGATGTCACAACGTTAACTCCCATATATCTTTATTTTACTTGTCACATTTAATTTTCGAAACTCAAAAGTTTCATCACATTACTCAAACCCAAGACAACAATTCATCTCTCATTCACCTATCTTGCTTTTCGACTAAAAGTCGTTGACAACACGTCTTAGCTGGTGCACAATCATACACGATTCTTCATCTCGAAGTGAACCAAAATTAAGCACTAACATATACGTATACCCAGTCGATAAGCCAACGCTTCAATCAACTGTTTCGCACTATAGATTCGATCCCTCATCCTGTTAACCACAAGATACTTGTAGAATGATAATGTGTTTTCTAACGACTTCCCATTTCTTATCAAATTACACTATTTCTTCCCCAGAACGCCATATCACAATAACATCAGTTCATTGAATAGCACTTAGTCGGTAGTGCGTCGCACTAATATCCTCTCTATTTTTCATAATACTTATCATTTCATTTCAATTTAACCAATTATGTACTATACTTTCAATCACACGTGCCTCATCAGATACCATTCAGATTTCAAGCTTACATAACGTCCCAAATCACCCACAATGAGGTCAAACATATTCATCATTTAGCTCTCCAAAGTCTGCACCCGAACTACTGCCGATTGAAATAGAAGATCACACCTAACAGTTTTGATTTAGAACTTTCATCAAAGTCAAACACATTTCTTCCATGTTGTTCTTTTAAAACAAATTGATTTAAAATTACGCATAACACTTCATCTCCTTCTCAACACAATTACTCCCAACATCCATCGTAACGAATAACATTGTAAATCAAAATTGGCTTACTCAGTCATACACCTACCACAGAGTTCATCAACACGTATTCCCATGCTCAGAACATATCTTGTTCCTGTCTCAACCTTGACCATTCACAATCCATTTTATTTATATAACATACACACATCTTGAGTTAATTATTTTTCTTTCGAAGATCTCAACTACAATGTAGTCCATTCTCATATCAGTCCAGGTAGATCCACTACCATTTATGTAGTTTACAACTCTATACGTCGCTAATGTTTCACTTTCACCTTTGCACAAGTCCATATCGCTCACACTTCTGTATCTCAACTCTCACTGAGTTTCTGACAACCGTTCACACCAAGCGTATATTCTTCGTATAACATCTCAAGGCACCATACCTCATTCCGACATTCAATGTTTCATAACCGTAGTTGAATCTGACTCAATTTCCCATTTAACTTTCTAGTCCTTCATTTATGCTATCCGGGTCTCCAATCCATTATTCCTGAATAACCTATTGCTCACAGTATTAATATAATCCTCACATACAATCTGAGGATAAGCCGGTAATTAAATCTTCCCACAAAGTACTATAGCCTCACTATGTTCAATAAATTCCATATCGACTTCCAATTTACATACCTTTCACGACAATACCCCAAGGTAAAATTCTCACTCCGGTCACCAATGCCAACTGATTCCTAACTGTCATCTTTCAAGTTCTTCACACTTTATGGATCTCATCAAGTTCTTGATTGATCAAAGCCTCAAATCATTTATTGCCTCAGGTTACTCCAATACTTAAATCGAAGTCGAGCTCCATTTGGAACAATACTCACGACCACTCCTTTAAAGTCATAACTTCCAATTAGCCAAATTTAGGTACACGACATTTCACCAACTCCTTTAGAATTCCTAAGTTCAGAATCTGCCCACATAGAACTCATTCGTTTGACAACCACTATTATGTCCCAAACACTAAGCATACCATATCCTTCCACGATACCCGTCTTCCAAGGTCTACTTGATACCTAATCACAAGTATTTAAAACAAATTTTCTTGCTCAACGAAAGCTTTATTTTAAAACATTTTAGACACTTTAAAATTTTCTTAGGGTGAAATTCGACATTCTCAAAACTCTCCAACCTTGTTGGAATCCAGGACACTGAGATCGTGTTTCATTGTATCCACCATTGTCCTCACCATTTTACATTTCTACTATCATATCCGATAACGTACTCAACGTAATACCATGTCTTCCTCCCATTCTTATCGGTTCTGTTCACTTACTCATTAAAGCTTCGTCTTTCTAATTTATATTCACTCCTCTCAAACTATATTGATTTACCCAAAGTCTAGTACGCAAAGTCTAAGCAATGTCTTCCAATGTCTGAATCGTTCGTTCTGACTGTCCGTCGATCTGAGGATGAAATGTAGTACTGAAACTCAGTTTAGTATCTGTGGCTTCCTGTAGACTTCCCAAAACCTCGATGTAAAACAACTATCACGATCCGATATAATCACTGTTGGAACTCCGTGTAGTCTTACAACCCCTTTCACATACAATTCCGCCAACCTTGAAGGTTTAGTCGTATTGATCGGTAGATAATGCGCTGATTTTGTCAATCTATCAACCATAACCCAAATCTTATCATTCTGATTAAACGATCGTGGAAATCCCGAAACAAAATCCATCGTGATCCCATCCCACTTCACTTTGACACTGGTAATGGTTGTAATAGCCCCGCAGGTACTTGTCTTTCTGCCTTCACTTGCTAACATGCTGAACACTCAGACACAACTTGGCAACTTCTCGCTTCATACCTCTCCACCAAAAGTTTTCTTGCAAATTCTAGTACATCTTGTCACTCCCCGGATGAATTGAATATTTAGTACGGTGAGCCTCCTCTAAAAGTCACTCCTAGATTAGCTTTACCCTTACCGTAGTCAACTGTATCATCTTAGGTCTTAACAACTTTCTTTCTCCAGCCTCGATCCCACAAATCAGCGATTGACACTTATGCCCATACAACGCTTCATACTGTGCCATTTTCGATACTTGACTAAAACCCGTTACTTCTACTAACTGTAGTTTCAAACCGTCAAAGCGTACTCTATCATCCCCATTCTTAACTCCTCACCTTAGGTAAATCCTTAAATACCACTTCTCACTTATACAATCAATCTAGTAGCTTTTCTTACTATCCTTTATACTACATCTGAATACACCATGGTACCACGAATATTCGAAACCAGATTCAGTTGAGAGATTCCTCAACAACCACAATACTCATAACTCGTTGAGATATTTCCCAATTCCGATACATACCACAAGATAGGTTGAGAGATTCCTCAACCGTCCAACACATACCGTAAGATAGGTTAAGAGATTCCTCAACCATCCAATCGTCTCAATGCCGTACAATAAGTTGAAAAATTCTTCAACTACCTGACATACACCGTATATACCGTAAGATACATCATAAGATAACCTCGTACGATTGTATCGTAGGTTAACACCGTAAGATAAGGTGAGAGATTCCTCACCGACCCCATACGCTAGCAATAAATATTGCTAGACTATCTTTCTATCACAAACCCCAACTGTTCATCCTTATTCTCTTACGTTACAATGATTAACCAATGTCTGAAACAGAACTCTTATCAATCAATCTCAATCCCAAAACTTCACTACGAACAATTTCCTTCATTTTCTATGTGGACTATGCAGAAATCTCCTCTGACGTTCACTATTCAAACTCCGCTCTCGGTCAGATCCCTCAAAGGACACTCGTCACTATCGTTGAAAACATCCACCGATTTGATCATAACTATTTCTTTTCGCTTAGAAATTCCACTGTTCATCATTACCAAAATATCATCTTTCCCTCTTGCCACAACACACGGTCTATTATAACTCATGATAATGTCATCTCATCATACAGCTCCACATCCATATGATTCAACCGATTCACGAATGCATAAATACTATACACGTAAAACAATAACAATATCATGTATGTAAAACAACATACATATGCATCAAACATCTCTAGTATGTATGGATGCAATCTATAACATGTGTTAAATTACTCAACACTCTACTCGTCGTCGAACGTTCCCAAAGTTTTGTTACCTATAGCTCTGATACCACTAAATGTCATGACCCATCCCGCTATGCGTGGAAATAGGACACGTGGCACGCCATCAAGGCTTATCCAGTTCCATTAAAGTCAAATAGCAGTGGAAAACATTATTAAAATCCATTAAAATCAGAGTTATAAAAAGTTTTGTTCAATTGAAACTTGTCCAAAGGTACACAGGTTTTGGAAACATAGGTCCAGTCGACTGTGATAGGGCCCAGTCGACTGTGCCTGGCAGAAACCAAAACTCACATTTCTCATCAGGTGTCCAGTCGACTGATCAGGGAATCCAGTCGACTGAATTGGTTACTATTTGGATCAGTAGCTAAAATAGCACAGTTTTCAGTCGACTGATGTAGGGTCCAGTCGACTACTCCTATTACTATTCACTTTTAGTGTATAAACTCCACGGGATCCAGTCGACTGATCCATGGTCCAGTCGACTGCTCCCTGCTGGGCAGCCCTGTGTAAAATGTTACAACTCATGCTTCTCCACATCAACAATAATCACAACCACCACTGACTTGCAACGTTTTAAAACACAACTACAGGAGTTCAATTACAAGATTTCCATACTACAGAACTAATCCATGATTCTATTACAACGTTTTACAATTTACCAATCCTTACACAAGTTTAGGATTAAAACAAAAACATATACAATTGTGGTTCCCCGGTGTTCCTCGGCCTCACTCATCACGTTTCTTCTTGTCTTTCTTCTTACCTGCAATGGAGTAAATCTCCACTGCTCAGCTATATGCTGAGTGCACAAGTCTAACATATGCAATATATGACAAAACATGCTTTAATATCATAAATCATATCAATAGTCTCTAAGGAGAAAAATACGCCTTCATCTGGTAGCGGCAAGTCCAAGTCTTAAACCGCGATGTCAATGGCTAGTCCAAGCCTACAACCATTACATCCCCCAAGTGCCCTGGCAAGTCCAAGCCTTAAACCATGCACAGTAGTCGTCGCTACTAAAATTCTCAAACAACGAGAAGCTTACTCCGGCATGAATTTGTATAAAACCCCCCCTTTGACCCACATAGACAACTCAACGTGCTCGCGAAAATTTAGACATGCTTTTCATAATTTAGCGTGTGCATAATTAACGGGCCTACAATTAACACATAGATTTTGCCTGGATCTTAATTTCTTCATCGAAATATAAAACATGTATTTCTCTATATTTCACAAGTTAGAACTTCATACCTCGTGCGATTTCCCCCAAACTTTGAAGGATCGACTAGGAGGCTAATTAATCATCGAATTTCGAATTTGAGACAATTCCTACAAGTTTATACCTGTTTTCCCCAAATTCCTAGAAATTATTTTTTTATAAACATTAGCCAAACATGGCCTAAGTAGTATCAAAACGTAGATCTTACCTGCACGAATTCAAATCTTGAATTTGGTGAAAAACTGACGGACGAAAGGTCGCCGATCGTCGTCGCAAAGCCCGTGGCAACAATCTCCCTTTCTCTCTTCTCTCTCTAGATATTTTCCAACTTTTTGGAGAAATGAAATCTTATCCTCCACTATATATAGAAAAACTTCTCAGAAATCGTGTTTACCTCTCCGCAAGTTTCTCAACCATCTAATAAATTCCTGAAACTTCACCCACGTCCATTTTATGCATTTACGAGTGAAAATTATAATTTACAAAAGTTTTCGACTAAGTCTCGTTTGGATCCAAAATTTACGTTCGAAAACTAAACTATGTGGAATCTCTACACAACCTACCTTTTTATTTAACGTGTCACTCACGTTCTCACCACAGTTCTCAAAATGATATCTAACAGTATCAAAATTACCAGAATTTACTCTACTCAGGTTAATTTACTATTCATCAACAATACTAGAAAGTCAAATAACATTTAAATCACATAAATGTCATTTAATTGTGCTAATGCAAAATGAACTTCCATGATCCCGTGTTTTCACTGACACCTCACCGTTGACCCACAGTCAACCCAGCTCAAACATTAATAAACATTAATAATTTCACGTGTTACCACAATGTCATATTTTAAAAACATGCAAATTTTGAAACGGGTGTGACATAGGCCTTGTTTGGCTATGTTTTTCGAAAACTCATTGTCTAGAATTTTCCATAAAAATTTCTAATTAGATTTCTGATCAATAGGAATTATACTAAGCGGACTTCTGCACGTTCTTTGTGCTTGGGTTTTCCTTGGATCGTATTTTAGAAGCGTACGTAAATCGGAGGTGAGTGATTCAACTATGTGTTTTGGAATGATTTTTTGACATGTATTCATGTTTTGTATGAAAAGTATTTGTTAGCTTATAGATACATATTGTGTAGTTCATATTGAGCGATTTTATTGCTAAGTAGGCCTAATAGCACTGTAATATGTTTGATTATGTCGAAAGCATGGTAATATGTGATTTGAGCATGCTAAGTTGGTATTTGGGTCAAAGGAGCACGTGGTACCAAGCCATCTTGTGGAGCCGATATAGGCATTAAGGTCACAAGTTTGAAGAAAAGAAATGTGGGTCTTACCTTTTCGCGTGGACTTATTGGTGAGTAGTCGCGGATTAGGAGTATAGAATGTACACATGAGACTCCGAAGACTAGTATGAAATGTAGAGATGTGAATGCGAGCATGTTTATCATTCATGTGCATTTGTTGTTTTATTCACTAAGCGTTAGCTTAAACAAATCGAATATGTTTGATTATTCAAATAACCATTTCAGGTGTTAATGCCGGCGATGAATCGGGGAAGTGATCACGAGATGTCGGGAGTTCACTTAGAAAACGACTTGTCATGTTTATCACATAGTTTTGTAATTGAATCGTCTATTTCAATTTTTTTGTTAAGAAACTTGTAATAGAAATGGATAATAGCCTTGTATATGTTTTATTTTAGTTCCAAGTCTTGTAAAGAATTAATTTCGAATAAACTAGAACTACGTTTTGTATTGACTTTGAAAACATGGAATGGGTTGGTTCAGTTATTATGAATCTGGATATGGAGTTTACGTTTTGAAATGTTTTACTTATTGACTTCATGTCTTGATTTAATGTTGAGGTATGTTACGATCGCAAGGGTCGCTTGACCTTAGACAATATCCTAGACCAAAAAGAATTGTTGTTAAGGGATCATTCGACCGGTCGAAGGGGACAGTTCGACCGGTCGAAGTGCCCTCTGCTGTGAAGGATTATTGCTGAGGGGTCACTCGACCGGTCGAACGGGACATCTCGACCAGTTGAAATGACCCCTGCTTAAAAACTTTTTATACCCCTTCCGGAACTTATTTAAATGTTTTGATTGGTTCTTAGGGCACCTTTGGCACCCCTTTGAATATAAATTCATTTGTTTCAAAATATAATTACGTTTTCAAATTTACATGGATTTTACTAACTTCGGGTGTATTGTTTCAATAGAGCGGCTACTCATTGTTATCTTTAGAGTTTATTTTCCGCTGCTACAATTTTGAAATGAGTAGAAAGAGCCTCGGTGACATGCCATGTGACCTAGATTCATATGTGTAGATTTGGGGCGTGACAATCTGTCTTTTGAAAATTATTTGAATTATTTCTTTTTTTTTACATAGAATTGCAAAATTCATTGGGAACATTCTATAGTAGTTGGAGTGAATTGGAACACATTGTCGAAAAACAAAGGACATCAATGATGTTATGCAAAATTTAATTTCAGGGCTCACTCATCTAGTGAAAAACCTGAGAGCTTTACTAATATATTCCCACAAAAATATGTCTTTTTCTTTGGTTATGTTATCTATAGGGTTAATTACACTTATACCCCCTGTACTTTGGGTCATTTTCACTTTGACCCCCTGTAGTTCAAAACGTGACACTAACACCCTTTATATTTTAATGTAAAGTGTCACCGTTAGGAATTCCGTTAAAGTTAACAGAAAAAGTGACACTTACACCCCCTGTACTTGTAAAAGACCAAAATGCCCTAAATTTTCTCCTTCTTCAGCACATGAATTCTCCAGCAAGGCCCCAAGCAATGAAATCAAAACCAAAAACAAATATCAAAACCCAATCAGGCTACCACCAGAAAAGAAGAAGAAAGAGAGGTCGTTGACTTCGGCCATCACCACCAGCGACCATTTCTTACCTCCTTCAAATCTGTGAACATGCGAGAGGTAGAGAAGAGGGTTTGAGAGATTGAGATAGAGAGAGAGAAGCTAAATTCTGGGACTGGTTTTTGTGCAGAATGTATAGAGGGTGTTCTTGATTTTGGTATGTATGTTGAGTTGATCAATTTTTTTGGGGTTGAACAAAATTTTCAAGTTGTTTAATGTTTTGATATGTTTTGGGTTGTATTTAAAAATTCGATCAACCCAAAAAAAAATTGATCAACCCAACATACATACCAAAATTGGGTTTTTTTTTTTTTTTTTTTTTTTCATTTTTGAAAGGCAATGCAAATTGAAAACACATTTGGTAATTGCCTTTTCCCTTCTCTAATAGAAAACGTTAATTCATGTGAAACAGAACACATAAAAAAAAAAAAAAAGCCTTTTTTTTTTCTTTTTTTTTTTTCAGAAATTCTGAAAACAAAAAGGGACAACTTTGCAACCATGCTTCCACTCATTTATAGCTTCTGAAAGCACAAAATGCCATCGCCATAAATGATTTTTTTTTTTTTTTGGGTATCATTGCCATATATGATTTGTGGTTACCAATTTGTATGACTAATATGTTTTTCTTGAAAATTAAATGTAGGTACAAATGAATCAAATGAAAATAATGTAACAAATATAAATACTAACCAGAAGAATTTGACAGCTTGTTTCTATGTTTATCGCTCGTTTTATTTATTTATGAAATCTACGTGTTTGAATCCACTGTTCTGGGAAGGGATTATAGTAATTGTCTTGTAATGAGGATACAGATATTATATGTTACGTATGTATATTTTGTGAATTTGTCCTTTATATTTGTTAAGTCTCCTTAACAACATTACTTGGAGGACAGCAGATCTGGTCCAAAATGCCGAAATGCCTTATCAATTTTCTGTATATACGGAGTAATTAATCAATTCAGCAATTGAAGCGCGAGGATAAAGAAAACCTCAATTAATAAAACTTATATATAATAAAGATAAAAAATTAATTTATTTCTATTAAGAAATTGCATTGTTTGAAACATTCTGCTGATCAAAATTATTCCATTTATTTTTTCTTTAATTTTTGGCTGTAATGACTTGGTATTCTAAAGAACAATAAGGAGTAAATGTTTCATGTAGCTGAGTCTAGATAGTTTGCAATAAGCATTTCTTGAGTGTGATTGGGTTGATTTGGTGTAATGAGTTGATAAGTAAGAACATTAAAAAAAAAAAAAAAAAAAAAAAGAATTAATTGATAGCAAACTTTGCTTTAACTCTCTAAGTAATAGCATCAAAGACTTGAAATTTAATTTACTTCATTTGGGTTAATCTTTTTATTGTTATTGGTCACTGTATCACACATTTTTAGTCCAAAAAAAGTAAAATAAAAATAATTATAAATAATATGGGTATGAATGAAGAAGATGAAATACTTGGAGACAAACTAATGAGGTGATCCAAAAATTTCTCAGCACCTTTCTTCAGAACAAGTACAAAGTTTCAAGTGGCTTTAATTAATGCTTTAGAGTTTAGACTAATTCAATATATTCTAAACGTACTACACCTGTATTTTGTATTAATCTGATGATATTTATTAGATAAATGTCTACTAATTTTTTTTTTGGTTGGAACAATTGGGATTGAATAAAGGCTCAATAAAAGACCATTTGGGTCATAGTGATCAAACCATGAATACTATAATATTACTATCACCATCAAAGTACTCTCTTTTGAGAAGCCAACTGATGAGAAAAACACAAACACACTTTGACCATTTCTAGCTGCAGGCACCAAATTTAAAATGTTAATTTGGTATTTTTTGTGTATAGAGACATGTAGCCAAATAGCAGTCAAATAGTATAAACCATCACTATAATTTATCATTCTGATCATAGCTACATTTTCACACAGATCAACTCCATTCATCGCAAATGGATCGAATCCCCATTTGGGTATTCTTGATTATGTTATTTTTTCTCTTCTCAATGGCGAAATCCGAAAAAGATGAAGTGAAACAAGCTCTAGTCCAATTCATGACCAAGCTTAATCCTGGGAACACTCAGAGAGGTTCAAACTTGGGTTGGAATGTGAGTTCAGATCCGTGCACGGATCATTGGCAAGGCGTTAGTTGTGATACCGGGACCCAGTACGTAAGAAAGATAGTTCTTGATGGGTTAAATCTCACCGGAGTTTTTGATGCCGAGTCTCTATGTGTTACAACTTCTCTTCTTGTCCTCAGCTTGAATGGCAACAATTTAAGTGGAGAGATACATGAACATATATCTAGATGTAAATACATAACTCATATGTATCTAAGTGGGAATCATCTCTCTGGCAGCCTACCTGGCTCTCTCTCCCAGCTAAGTAACTTGAAAAGGCTTGACATTTCGGACAATGGCTTCTCGGGTGATTTGCCTGATCTGTCAAGAATTTCGGGCCTGCTTTCTTTATTTGCTCAAAACAATGATCTCACAGGACAAATCCCAGAATTCGATTTCTCCAACTTTATCCAATTCAACGTCTCGAATAACAATTTCACCGGTCCAATTCCAGATGTTAAAGGCCTTTTTAACGAAACTAGCTTTTCGGGTAATCCCCAATTATGTGGGAAGCCTCTCTCAAATGAATGTCCAACTCCTAAAAAGAATTCAAAACATTCATCTAGTAATCAATATCTTATCTACTCTGGCTATGCTCTTATAGTCCTAGTTGTTGTCCTCATCGTTGGCTTCAAATTGGTCAAGAAAAAAACTCCCAAAGTTCAACATACCCATGTTGTGAAAAAGGGAATAGATACAGATAATAATGTATCTACGTCTAGTGGTGCGTCGAGTGAGTTCGCTAGGGGGAACAAGTCCGAGTACTCAATAACATCGGTGGAGTCGAGTGGATTGGCTTTGTCAAAACTTGTCGTTCTGTCAAGTCCGGCGGTGAATGGACTGAGGTTTGAGGATTTGCTTAAATCTCCTGCTGAGTTGATGGGGAAAGGAAAATATGGAAGTCTATACAAAGTTAGACTTGACAGTGGGGTGACTTTGGCTGTGAAAAGGATCAAAGAATGGGGTATTTCTAAAGAGGATTTCAAGAAGAGGATAGAGAGAATAGATGAAATTCCGCATCCAAATGTATTACCAGTTGTTGCATATTATTGTTCAAAGCAAGAAAAGCTATTGGTTTATGAGTTTCAGCAGAATGGGAGTCTCTTCCAACTTCTCCATGGTAATTTTTTTTTCTTTCTCCTCCTTAATTTTCTTTAGTGTAGATTGTATGTGTTAAATCTATCTCCAAACTCGCAAAAACACTGAATCACCTTATTTTATTTCCCTTCCGTTTTCGAAGCCATTTCAAAGATCCCCAAAAAGCTCCAATGTCCAAACTTCTTCAAAGCCTGAACAAATGCCTTCAATAAGGTCTTATTGTAAGTAGAAACAGTGGAAAATTTTGGAATTCAATTTGGACTCTTGTAGAGAACATATTTTAAAATGTTTCTCCCTTGTTGTGGGATCCTAGAATATTTGGAAATAAGAGAAAGTTGGAAGAAAAATGGTTGGGTTTTGTATAAACAAATCCGAAGTGGCCTAAAGGAGGGGTAGGAATATTAACCCTTTGTATAAAAACTACTACAAACCTAGTCAAATACACAAGTAATTAGAAAGGGGAAACAAATTTCATAACAAAATTGGCAAATTTGATATGGGCTCAAAATTTTGGCTATCCAGTAAAATTGGAACTCTACCACAAATTAGTCTTCCAATGTTCCATTAGTCAAAAACCGTTAGTCCTATAAGTTTGCAGGGAAACAAAACTTGCCCAAAATGGCAAAAACTTGTTTTTGAAATGAAGAAATTTAGCTGAAAAAGCAGCGCGATCACATAATTGTACATTTTGATCCCACACCATTTCCAATTGAACATTGATCCAAAACGCGTGTGCTAAGTGTTCTACATCACATAGCCAAAACAAGATCGACACTTGGGGGTAGGGGTATAAACAAATAAATACACACACACACACACATATTCATACAAGAATGAAAGGTAAAAAATTCACCCACCCACCTTGTTTTTATTTTCACTTTTCAGGTTCCCAGAATCGCCAGTCATTTGACTGGGGAAGCAGACTAAACATTGCAGTAAAAATAGCTGAGGCTTTAGCATTCATGCACAAAGAGCTCATCAATGATGGCATTCCTCACGGCAACCTCAAATCCTCCAACATCTTACTAAACACCGATATGGATCCGTGTATAAGCGAGTACGGCCTAATGGTGATCGAAAATCAACAAAAATCGTTCAAAAACTACGATCCGACCTTCAAGGTAGACATTTATGGATTTGGGGTGATTCTTCTTGAGCTCTTGACAGGGAAGGTTGTGCACAACAATGGGTTTGATTTGGGCATGTGGGTCCACTCTGTGGTCAAAGAAGAGTGGACTGTTGAAGTGTTTGATAAGTCACTTCTCTCAGAAGGTGCTAGTGAAGAGAGGATGGTGAATTTGTTGCAGGTGGCTTTGAAGTGCATAAATTCTTCTTTTGATGCTAGGCCAAATATTGATCTTGTGGTTGATATGATAAATTCAGTTAAGGAAGATGAAGAGAGATCAATAAGCTCTGACCCATGATAAATAATTCAGGCATACAAATATATGTATGAATATATGAGTCCAAGGATTCATTCATATATGTATGGAGAAAATTATTTTATTTTTTTCAAGATTTTAGTAATTCAACTAATTGTGTGCATTCAACATTTCTTTAATTTCTTGGGATAATATTCCTGTGAAATGTTACTTCCTTATCAAAAGTTCAAAGTCTAGAGTTGTTTATAGAATCTTGAATTGGGAAAATATATGTAAGTTACATTATATGATCATGTTGTTGCTGCAATTAATAAGAATCTGTTTGGGCGTGCTTGAATGCAATAAATATATTTGTATTTTTACAAAAACGATGATGACCAGCTCTACTAGGAAAATTGTGCTAATTTCAAAGACCATTTTCAAAATCATGAATTTTGCCATTTGTAGGGAACATATAAAGTCAATACAAGATGGGATCATTCATAATGACGGGTTTTATAAGATACTACATAAATTATGAATCAAGTTAATCAAATTCAGTTGGCAACCAAACAGAGTTGTCTTAGCGCGTTTTGATACAAATGTTTCCACATTTTGAACTATGACAAGAAGGTATAAAATCCTGAGTAATTCACTTCTACTACTATTTGTAGGTTTTAGTACTAATTTGTTAGGAGAGAAAAAAAAAAAAAAAAACAATGGTGGACTATGCTATACACGTATTTATGGTGATTTATAAATTGAGTTTTGTTTCGTTTTGATCATTTTCATAAAAATATTGGGAAGAAAATTTACAGAAAATGAGCATTGTTATGATTGAGACTTTGGGTTGTGACTATTAAAACAAAATTGGGGTTTTGAAGACTAGACTTGTGTTTTTCTGGTCCTGAGAAACCAGACTCTAAACCAGGTTAAAGTCTTTTCTAATGCCTTGTAAGTTGGGCATCAATAGAGACCACAGATTAAAAGCAACAACTACAGTATAAACATGATTAGTTATAATCACTAGCTATCTGGAATGCCCACAATCATCGGTGCAATTTAATTACATGTCTTGCTTGCAAGGAAAATCAACCGGAGACCTACCATCATGTTTTGTCTGCCACACATATTTCATGTCATTATGTGTGTATAAGTTTGTGTTTATATATACACATTAGAGCAAACTAGTGCATGCGGCTAGCCATTGATTAATTTGGAGAGAATAGAGATGCGCGCAGCGTTACCTCGCATGCTTTTCCAAAACTCGAATATTGTCACATCCAGATCACTAGGGAACAATCTTATCCTTGGGTGAAGGCTTGCCCTCTCTATGTACATGAATATGATTGACTTGTGTGCTTAATTATATGGAAATTTTTTTTTGAGGTACTCCAAGGATTCTAAGTGAAATGTTGACGTGGTACTTTGCCTAAATTAGTTTTCTGGATGGTGCCCACTTTTCGGACCCACAAATAGTGGTACTCTTGCATCCTGCATGTAGGGGTGTGAGTCACAACCAAAAAACTCACTTCATTAGTTACAACTCATAGGGTACTAGGTAAAACATGATGTCATCATGTGTACTCTCAAGGTAACCAAAAAATTCTATTTTTATGGGTACACTGCAAACATTTCATGTCTATATGGACTATATTACCAACACAAAGATTAAAAAAAAAATAGTGAATAAACAAGACATGCCTGTAAAGATTGAGAAGAAAATTTACACGATAACTGTGGACAATGAAAGGCTGTCTGGTGGTGGACCTTTAAAACAATCATTCCTCATATCTTTTCATGGCCTCCCTCTTTTATATGTCTAACTACAAGATCTAAAAGCAATGTGAATGGGGACTTTGATGAGTTATTATTCATTTTGGTAGTGATGAACATGCAAGGCCGGCCTTGACCATTTGGGGTTTAAGGCGATCCCTCCAAGCAAATTTAGCCCCTGTAACAGAATTACTTACACATGAGTTTGGGTGTAACGACTTAAATTTTTTTGAATCCATTTACATATTTTTCGGTCTCCTTTTACATATTTTTCGGTCTCCTTTCTTCCCCTCTAAATCTATGAACTAAATGATGCCTAATAAAGATTTATAGTTGATTAAAATTAGTTAAGTTTCTGATGGAAAAATTATTTAGGTTGGTCTAAACTAACAAATGAGATGAAAATGAATTGAGAAAATTATTTTGAATGTGTTGGATAGCCTGGATTACAGTTGTGGCAATATACTATATATTATTATAATTTCTAAATGTGGGGTGGTCTGTTGGACCAATTTGTTTTTTTTTTTTTTTTTGAACAACAATGTATATTGATAGAAGCAAAAGTACTTTAGGATTACTCCACGATCTACATGGAGTATACCCGATTAGACTTTCACTATACAAGTTTTCTCACCGTGTGTATAACAAAATAATAATCTAAGAGTAAAGATTGGGATACACCTAAAGACACAACCTTTAGGACACAACTCAAAAGATATCCATAATCTAAACCCCTGCAATATGTATGGATGTATATATAGCCCCTTGATCTGTCAGACCAATATATTACATATAGTAAATTAGCAACAAAAAAAAAAATTACCAAAATTAAACGCTAAAAAAATACTAGTTTAGGGTGTGTATCATAGGTTCTACTGATCTTGGTGCTGAAATATTGTACCATTAATTTGAAAAATAGCAAAACTTTCAAAAGTAATTTGGTTTTTAAAGTTACAACTAATTAACACCATATTTACTACATTTGACACCACTTTCATGCCAAAATTCTATCACTCTGGAATGTGCAATAAATCCCAAATCATTGGAATTTATCATAGAAGCCAAGATAGATACGAGAAGTTATTGTATGGTCCTGGACTAGAACCACTTGGTAATCTCTTTTACTAGGGATTGCCATGTGGTTATGGCAAATTTTTTATCTACGTGAACCAGACCACTTGGTCATATGACAGTGCCGTATTGACAGACACCAACATGTGACAACTATCCTAATTCATAAAATAATTCCTCGGGGAAATTTCTCTATTGCAGATAGTAATTTTGTGCGCATCGTGTATGCATGAAAAAGTGGAAGCATCCACTCACTTGTCGCCATGTGAAAAGTGAGGTTTAAATGTTACCCCATTTATGCTAATATATATATACAAATATATAATTTGATGAGAAAAATTATTACCTCTAGGGGTGGTAATTTTCGACCCGACAAAAATAAACGGGTTTCGGTGACCCGTATAAGGGCAAGGGTCAACAACGAGTCGACCCGTTTGACACGATTAATAAACGGGTTGAGTCACATTTTAAGCGGGTCAACCGTCTAATCCTGACCCGATTAGATGCGATTGGAGCTTTTTTTTTTTTTTTTTTTTTTAAGTTTAAAAATATTTTTTTAATTATTTGGGGGTCTAAAATATAAATACGAATAATAAAATTATTTATTTTAAAAAAAGGAAAAAATATATACGCTACAACTAAAAAGCGATTAAAAATCGAGCGAACCGATCACTTCAGTTGATTTATAAAAATAAAAAAATTGAATCAAATCGAACCGAACTGAACTGATGACACCTTACACGTTTTAGACGGGTTAAACGGATGACCAGTGTATTGCCGACACTTTTATTACCCGAAACGATTATGACCGTACCTCAAATGTTGATCGGAGGATTGAAATTTGTTTGCACCAAAAAATATTTTATCTAACGGTTGAGCTCCCTTTCTCTGCTGTGCGCATGGTGCCAGCGTACCACCGTACGCGCGTAGTAGAAGTTCCCATTTGTGAGGAAGATCCCAAGAAGTGGATGTCACAGATGGAGAGTGCAATCCGGGAAACATGTCTGGCTTTGTCTCCACTTGCCTCCTGTACTTCAACCCCAATCTCTCTCTCTCTCTCTCTCTCTCTCTCTCTCTCTCACTCACTCACTCACAGACACTCTCCCTTTGATTGTGCATACACACTTGTATAATACAATAACAAATCAAAAATCGTTTGCCTAGGGCCCTATCATCAGCCAAATACTGTTTGTTTCTGTATTTATCTGTTGTCTATGTGATTCTACAGATCCGAGGTGGGTAACCTGCAAGTTTCAAATTTATCTCCTTTATGTTCTAATCATATATAATAATCTTCTTCTCTCATTGTATCACTCACTTTTTGTTTCAAATTTTCAATTTTTTTCTAAATCAAAACCCTAAGCATAAATTGGTATTGTTCTTTTACCAAGTTCTTCCATATTATTTTGCTTGATCTTAGAGTATTGATTACAAAGAGGTTATTTTTAGCATAATCCATTTGCAAAATTGTATATGCCAATTGGAGCAAAAAGTTAACAATTTGATTGACTATTGATGTTTGTAGCTTAAGTGTTTGTAAAAATGCCCAGAGTTGCATACCAACTTGAGCAAACAGATGAGAATTCCTCTCCTCTCCCTTCAGTCTCATTTCCTCACAGTACTGAATTTGAGAAACAATCAAACCCATCATCTCCATCTCCAATCAGAATCAGTCCAGCTGTTCTTTTGGTTATAGTAATTGTATCTGTTGTAATTTTCATCTTTGGTCTTCTTCATCTTCTTGTTAGATTCTTCGTAAAGAGGCCATTTTTTTCATCAATTTCTCAATCCAGTAGATACCCAGAAACCTCTGGTTCTCATTCTCTTCAAAGACAGCTTCAACAACTCTTTCGCTTACATGACTCTGGTCTGGACCAATCACTCATTGATGCTCTACCTGTCTTTCACTACAAAGATATTATGGGTTTGAAGGAACCATTTGATTGTGCAGTTTGTTTATGTGAATTTTCAGACCATGACAAGCTCAGATTGCTTCCAATCTGTAGTCATGCTTTTCATATTAGTTGTATAGATACATGGCTTCTGTCAAATTCAACATGCCCTCTTTGTAGGGGGAGTCTCAATAGCTCTAGCCTTCCAATGAAGAACTCATTATTTAATCTTGAAGAGTCAAATGAAGAATTTAATGGATTTTCTAATGATAGAGAGTCTGAATTTTCGGTGATTATGAGAGAAAGTGTTGGTGATAAAAGGGTCTTTAATGTGAGACTTGGTAAGTTCAGAAGCCTAAATGAAGTTGGAGTAGGAGGAGAGAGAAGTCAAGGGGAGACCAGTAGCCGCAATTTGGATGCTAGAAGGTGTTACTCAATGGGTTCATTTCAGTATGTAGTTGGTGATGTGAACCTTCATGTGGCTTTGCCTTTTGTTAATGGTGGTGGTGATGATGTAAATCTTGCCAAAGTGAGAGGTGAGAGTGGAAATTCTGCACTTATTGGGGATATGGAAGGGAAGAAGATTAGTGGTAGGACTAGAGGTGAGAGCTTCTCTGTTTCCAAGATCTGGCTGTGGTCTAAGAAGGACAAATTTTCAAATTCTTCAGATTCCCATTTGGGTGCTTCTTCTCTTAACATTGGTATGCCAATCAATATTAGAACCCAAACTTTTGTGAAACATAACCCGCCAGGGTAGCCCAGTTGTAATGCAATTTGCTTGCACGATTTGCAAACCCAAACGTCCTGAGTTCGTCTCTTCCTGGTGTCAGCCCTGTCATATCCGGCACACGTGGTTTACCCAGCAGAGTCGGGTCGGACTTGGCCTACGAAAGGTTCCTAGGTCCTCAAATTATGACAATGGTCTATTAGAGCACAGTATGTATTCTTTTGAAAATTAATCAATACATAGATAAAATCTTCCTATTTGGTTATGGATATCTGTGAATTAACATATTCTGCATCTTTTAACTGTAATTCTTTAGCTTAAGAGATCATATGGTGAAATGGTTGTGTTCCCAATAAATGTTTGCTCCTATATGAAGTTTATAGGTTTGGTTCCAAATGCATGAGAGTTGACCTAAGTTGCACGAAGCGGGAAAGGGGGCGGGGGGCGGGAGAGGGAGCGGGGGCGGGAAAGCGCTAAACTTTACGAGGTTTCAAAGGTTACTTATTGAGCGGGGCGGGAGCAGAAGCGGGGGTAGGAGCGGAGGCTGGGGCTGGGGCGAGGAGCGTGACCACTTTTAAAGATTCCTACTTCTAAGGAGTTGACTCTTACTTGCTTACAGCTCAGTGGAATTTCTGGCATTCTCCTTTACCCTTGTGCAAATAAAAACCCATGGCAGTGACTTTGCTATTTTGTTGACATTATTTAGGATCTGGTCTAAAATAAAAGGGATTTGCTTCTCCTACTCCACCCTCATTGTCTCCGTGGTTGTGCGTGTCAGTACGGGTGTATTGTGTGTGTCTCTCTCTATGTGCCTGTGTATGCGTCCAGTTCTCTCGAATGCACTAGTCTAGATTGATGATATCTTGTTCTTTTCTGTGTATTTTTCCATGCTTTCCAGACCTTGGTAAAGAGGCTCTGTGACTTCTACACCATGATATTCCTTGTAGTCTCATAGGTCCCAAAACTGGTCTCTTTATTTTTTGCTTCCTATTTTTGTTACAAGGCAAGTTCATGATGTTGTTAATATGTTATCAAGCTTCTCTCTCTGCTCTACTATGAGTTCAGTGGTGAACTGCTGGTGAGTCCCCATGAATCCCCTGATGAGTAAGAGCATCTCCGGCAATGAAATTGTTTATAGCTTGTTATTTTATCTATTCACTATTCAACCTCCAATTTTATTAGTGCTCTCTATTTTATCTAGTCATCTTGCTTTAGTATATTTTGTATGGTTGAGATTTGAACCAATTGAATAATGAAAGATCCAAAGATTTACATTTGGAGAGAGAATATAGGGAGTCATTTCGGACTAGATAAATTTGAATAGTCAGAAAGATAAATGCTAGAATAGCTAGCTATGTGGCAAGCCTGTGGTGAACGTAAAACTCCCTCTAACTATCTATTTTGTATAAAAAGTTAAAATAGCTAGATACTCTAAGAACATAACAATGGATTGGGTTTAAGAGCAACTCTAACCACATTACCCATAGTCACTTTTTAGCTATTTTGGGGAACTAAAGTGCATTTTTAGAGCTCCAATGGTTCCCCAAATTGTCACGCCCCGGAATCGCACATACGATTCTATGACACGTTGCACACTTCCAAGGCACTTTCCAATGGATATAACATAAAGTAAGTTTAAACTCTCTTTTAAACTATTTGTAAAACTTATTTGCATGTAACTAACCTTAAGGGTAAAATGGTCATTTGAAATTTTTGTCAGCTTTTATATCAAAAGATAGCTTTTCAAATAAGGAATCCAACGTTCAAAACAGTGTGTGAATACAAACTCTCTAGACCAAGTAATGCTCATTTAAATCATAAATTTGATTCTGCCCAAAGTGCTCAAGCATTCTGCAAAGAGTTTGCTCAAGCACAAATATTTGTGCTCAATCCAACTTTTGCCAAAACAAGTTCTGCCAAAAGTTTGCTCGAGCTAACCTTTTTGTGCTCAATCCAACTTTCTGCAGAAATAAACTCTTGGCGGAATGCTTGAGCACTTTGGGCACAATCAAATTCATGATTTAAATGAGCATAACTTGGTATAGGAAGTTTGTATTCACGTACCATTTTCAACGTTGGGTTCCTTATTTGAAAAGCTATCTGTTCAGATGAAATCCGACAAAAATTTAAATGACCATTTTACCCTTAGAGTTAGTTACATGCAAATAAGTTTTACAAAGAGTTTAAAAGAAAGTTTAAACTCGTTTTATGTTATATTCATTGGGACGTGCCTTGGTAGCGTGCCACGTGTCCTGAGATTCCGGGGTGTGATACAAATGGTTCTTCATTTTGGAGAACCCTTTTTTGGTTCTTCACATTTAAGGAGAGAGTAAATTAGTGATGTTATAAAACTAATAATAAATATGCATGTAAATAAGCAATTAATGACACCAATATTTTCAGGTGGTTCGGCAATTTGCCTACGTCCACTGCGGAGGGGGATCACCTTTGATTATTGATTGAACCTTTACAACCCAAGCACTAATTTCTCAAATACACAAGTGATATTTATAACTCTCTTTTCTCTCTTTCTTTCCTTCTTCTTTTCTTTTCTTTCTTTCTCTCTTACTCTATGGATCTCTAAGTCTTCTCCCTTCCTTCTAAATTGAGTTGATGCTCAATTTATAGATACATGACTTAGTGTCCATTCACCCCATTACAATCACCAAGCATTAAATGACTTAGTGGCCATTGTGTGAAGCAATATCTCTAGTGGATTCATAGACATCCACAACATCCACTTTCATAACACTCCCCCTTGGATGTCTATCTATTGATAATATGAAGTAGTCGCTTTCTCCCCGTCATTATCACATGAGTAATTGCTACATGAAACTTCTTTAAGTTTGCGCATTCCAATATTGTGTACTAGCTTCTTGAATGTTGCAGTTGGTAGTGCTTTTGTGAATAAATCTGCGAGATTATCAATAGAACGTATTTGTTGAACATTGATTTCACCTTTCTTTTGGAGCTCATGTGTATAGAAGAATTTTGGTGAGATGTGCTTGGTTCTGTCTCCTTTGATGAATCCCCCTCTGATTTGTGCAATGCATGCAGCATTATCTTCATATAACGTTGTCGGTTTATCTTTGATCGAAGATAAGGCACAAGATTCCTGAATATGCTGGATCATTGATCTCAACCAAATGCATTCACGACTGGTTTCATGTAGTGCAAGAATTTCAGAATGATTTGAAGAAGTGGCTGTTAATGTCTGTTTTACAGATCGCCATGATATAGCAGTATCGCCACAAGTAAATACATAACCTGTTTGAGATCGAGCTTTGTGTGGATCAGAGAAATAACCAGCATCGACATATCCAACTAATGGTGACTTGGATCCTTTAGGATAAAATAACCCAAGATCAATTGTACCACAGAGATAGCGAAATATGTGCTTAATACCATTCCAATGTCTTCGAGTTGGTGCTGAGCTAAATCTTGCAAGCAGATTGACAGAAAAAGCGATATCTGGTCTTGTACAGTTTGCAAGATACATAAGAGCACCAATTGCGCTCAAATATGGTACTTCAGGACCGAGAAGTTCCTCATCTTCATCACAAGGACGATAGGGATCCTTCTTTACATCAAGGGATCGGACTACCATTGGAGTACTCAATGGATGAGCCTTATCCATGTAGAAACGTTTCAAAACTTTCTCCGTATATGAGGATTGATGTAAGAGAATTCCTTCAGGGAAATGCTCGAGTTGCAACCCAAGACAAAATTTTGTCTTTCCGAGATCTTTCATCTCAAATTCCCTTTTCAAATAATCAGCAGTTTTTGTGAGCTCTTTGGGAGTGCCAACAAGATTAAGATCATCAACATATACTGCAATGATTGCAAAATCGGAGTCTGATCTCTTAATGAAGACACATGGACATATAACATTATTTATATATCCTTCTTTCAATAGATATTCGCTCAAGCGATTGTACCACATGCGTCCGGATTGCTTTAATCCATATAGAGATCTTTGCAATTTAATAGAGTACATATCTCGTGGTTTTGACTTACATGCTTCGGGCATGTTGAATCCTTCAGGGATCTTCATATGTATATCACTATCTAGTGATCCATATAAATATGTTGTAACCACATCCATTAAGCGCATATCAAGTCCTTCAGACATTGATAGACTTATCAAAAATCGAAACGTAATTGCATCCATTACCGGGGAATATGTTTCATCGTAATCGATGCCAGGTCTCTGTGAGAAACCTTGTGCTACAAGTCGGGCCTTGTATCGCACAATCTCATTTTGCTCATTACGTTTTCGTACAAATACCCATTTGTACCCAACGGGACTTACATCTTCAGGTGTAGGGACTACAGGCCCAAACACTTCCCGTTTTTCTAATGAGTTTAACTCAGTTTGTATGGCCTCTTCCCACTTTGGCCAATCAATTCTATGTCGACATTCTTCCACATTTTGTGGTTCAGGATCCTCATCACTTTGGGTGATGTCTAGTGCTACTGTAAAGGCAAATATGTGATCAATGACCGTGCCATTACGATCCCACATATTTCCAGTGGACATATAGTTTATCGAGATCTCTTTATTCTCAAATACTTGTGCCTCTTCATGGGCTACTTGTTCCTCTCCAGGGGAACCCTGTTGACCAACGTTGGATTTATCAAGTATTTCTATAGCGCTCTTTGAGATCTCTGTATGAGTTTCCACTTTGTTAATATGTCCTTTTATTTTTCTCTTCTGAGGAACCTTATCCTTTGCACCACTAGGTCTACCACGTTTCAATCGTGCCGTAGACTCATCTACCGCTGCACTACCAGATTGTCCTCTTGGGACTTCAATTCTTGCTGGAGTGTTTACAGCCGGTATATGTGATTTTATCACTTTCTTTGCATCAGTGAATGCATCAGGCAATTGATTTGCAACCTTTTGCAAATGAATGATCCTTTGAACTTCAAGTTCACATTGATTGGTGCGAGGATCAAGATGAGACATTGCCAATGTATTCCAAGAAATTTCATGCTGAGCTTCAGGTTTCAGCTTTTCTCCCCCTAATGGTGGGAATACGGTCTCATCAAAATGACAGTCTGCAAACCGTGCAGTAAAAAGATCACCAGTTAGGGGTTCAAGATATCTTATTATAGATGGTGAATCAAAACCAACGTAAATTCCAAGGCGTCTCTGAGGACCCATTTTTGTGCGTTGTGGGGGTGCAATAGGAACTTGCACAGCACAACCAAAAACTCGTAGATGGGAAACATTAGGTGGTTGTCCAAATACAAGTTGTAAAGGGGAGTATTCATGATAAGAAGTTGGTCTAATCCGACTTAATGATGCAGCATGTAATATGGCATGACCCCAAGCAGATGCAGGTAGCTTTGTTCTCAAAAGTAAGGGTCTAGCAACCAACTTGAGACGTTTGATAAACGACTCAGCTAAACCATTCTGTGTATGCACGTGAGCAACGGGATGTTCAACATGAATTCCTATTGACATGCAATAGTCATCAAATGCCTTGGATGTGAATTCCCCAGCATTATCAAGACGTATAGTTTTGATAGGAAAATCAGAAAATTGTGCTCGTAATCGAATTATCTGAGCCAGAAGTCTCGCAAATGCAGTGTTGCGAGATGAGAGTAGACACACGTGTGACCATCTAGTAGATGCATCAATAAGAACCATGAAGTAATAAAATGGCCCAGATGGTGGGTGAATTGGTCCACATATATCTCCTTGAACACGTTCTAGAAATGTAGGGGATTCCACAGTGATCTTTGAAGGAGATGGTCTGATAATTAATTTACCTTGTGAACAAGCAGTACATGGATTGTCACTTGGCAGAAGAATCTTCTGATTTTTTAAAGGATGTCCATGTGAGCCTTCAATGATTCTTCGCATCATTATTGCTCCAGGGTGACCAAGTCGGTCATGCCAAAGTCCAAAAGTTTTTGGATCTAATTTTTTCTGGTTTACCACAGCATTTGATTCAATTGCTCTAATCGTCGTTTGATATAACCCAGAAGCTTAAGCAGGGAGTTTCTCCAAGACCTGTTTCTTATTTGAAACAAGAGAGGTAATACAAAGATATTCTACACTATTCTCAGTAATGGTCTCAATGTGATATCCATTTAAGCGGATATCTTTGACACTAAGCAAATTTCTTTTGGATTTGCTAGAGTACAGAGCATTATTGGAATGAATTATTGTTCCCTTTGACAACTAATGCTAGCCCTTCCAGATCCTTCAATAATATTTGTTGTGCCTGATATTGTGTTCACATTTGCTTCAGCTAGTTTTAAGTTCAAGAAATATTTCTTGTCACGAAGAATTGTGTGTGTTGTTGCACTATCCACTAGGCATATATCTTCACTGTTCATCTTTGAAATCTATCAAATAATAAGGTTCATAAGTATTAAGAGATTATTTTATTCATCACAAGAAGATCATATTCCACAATACAACATAATACTAGCATACAAAATACAACATAAAATTATAGTAGAAACACACAACATTATTCATTTTTGGACACTTCCATCACCAATCAAGTGATCAATTTTTCCATCAGAATCTGTGAAGAAATCTGCCATATCCAAATGGGTTATATCCACTGGACCATCATAGTCAGCAAAATGGGTCTCTACCTCTTTACCCTTTCCCTTTATGGTGGCTTGGTAGAGATCAACCAAATGTTTTGGCGTATCACAGCGACGAGCCCAGTGCCCTGTCTTGCCACACCGGTAACAGAGTTCATCATCTCTCTTGGGAGGTCTTTGAATACCTTTTCCCCTTTTATTCCTGTTCCACTTTTGGTGGTACGGTGTTGCATTTTTATGGTTATGACCACCACGGTTCCATTTGTAATTTCTTCCACGACCTCGTCCTTGGCTGTTTCTATATCTACCTCCACGTCCACCTCTCTGCCTATAAGGTACATTTACATTCACTTCAGGGAATGTAGTTCCATTGACTTCAGGCAATGGATTGGAACCAGTTGGACGTAACTGATGATTTTTCATCAGCAAATCATTGTTTTGTTCAGCCACAAGGAGACAAGATATCAGTTCTGAATACTTTTTAAATCTGCGCTCTCGATATTGCTGCTGCAGAAGCATATTCGAGGCGTGGAATGTAGAATAAGTTTTTTCTAATTTTTCTTCATCAGTAATCTTTTCTCCACACAATTCAAGGACAGAAGTAATTTTAAATAGTGCGGAGTTGTATTCAAAAACTGTTTTGAAATCCTGAATCCTCAGGTTTATCCAGTCATATCTTGCTTTTGGGAGAATTACATCCTTTTGGTGGTCATACCTTTCTCTCAAATTTTTCCAGAGCACTGAAGGGTCATCTACTATAAGATACTCATATTTCAGCTCTTCATGTAAATGGTGTCGAATGATGACCATGGCTTGAGCCTGTTCCCGTGGGGATGCATCATTTTCCTCATCGATTGTTTTTCCAAGATTTTCAGAAATTAGATAAGTCTTCATGTCTTTGGCCCAAAATAAATAATTATTGCCAGAAATATCAAGGGCAACAAATTTAAGAGCTTGGAGGTTTGCCATATTTCAGAATTCTGAGGATATAAGAAAGATAAATTATCATTTAGGATTAGATAAATAAAAAATATTTAAGCATTATTGTTAGAGATAAGGAGAGTGAAATTTATTATATATGGATATCCAAATCTGTTATATATTTTACCTTTGAGAAGTTCGTACCTGTCTATATTTATAAGTATGAAGCTTATAGAAGCTGGGTATAATATGCACATGCATATATGTATATATATTCATTCAATAATGGTTAGACAATCACGCGGTAACCGAGAGGTGGGAACTAAGGATCTTAAAATCTTTAATTCCTACGGTCTCCGGTTCGAATCTGGCTTCCCGTGATTGTTTTTCTCTAATTTATCTGTGATAAATTTTCTTACTTCTTCTTTAAGAAGTCATTTTACTGTCTCCCCAGGAGACTAACTTTTCAAGGAGTCCATTTATTATCTCCCCAGGAGACTGACTCTCTAAGAGTATAAACCCAACTTTTGCAAACAGTTCATTTATTTATTTATTTTTTCTTATGACTTCTTTTAGAGGACTATCCATAATAACTTCTTCAGAAGTTTGCAATAAAATCCTCTTTGATAGGACTATTATTTATCTTCTACAAGAGATAGTCCACCACTCTTTTATCAAGTATTCTACCCTTTTCAAGAGATAAGTATAACTATATATTTTTTTTTCTCTACAATTTCTTCAAGAATTGTAACACCCGTACCCGAAAAAAAAAAAATAAAATATTAATGCGATATCAATGTGTGTTAATTAAAGATAATTAATGCATGAGATGAATTAAGGTGGGGTTATGAACCCACATATGAAAAGGTGTTCAAATGCGGACACAGATGAAAGTCCTGTGAAAGGACAGGACTGGTATAAATGTGGGGCCCAACGAGGGTCTAATTAAAATAATTTGCATTTTGATGTCATTATGTGCTTATATGATTACTTGTTTAAATATTTATTGATATTATAATGTCTTATGATAGGTAAGGGGACCAATTTGGGTACCCATGTGAGGGCGTATTTGAATAAAATCGATAATTGGTAGGTTTAATAGCAACCTCATAATTTATGTGGGACCACTATTGGGACCCACGCGGGACTTAGATTAAATCCTTTTAGAAAAGATGGGTAGTTAACGTAATTAACCCGAGGGCTTCATAATAAAACTTATAGAAAGTTGGGGGAGGTAAGTAGGAAAAAGGGAAAAAGGGGACAACACATATGCATGTCTTGCATATGTGTCTCATAAGTGTTAATGAGCTGGAAATCTCCAGAAATTCAAGAGAACGAAGAGCTCGAGTCGGCAACGGAAATTTCCGACGACGTTTCTTGCCGTTTCTTTGCCGTCCGGCGTCGGATTCACGAACCGAGACCGGATTTGGACTCGTGGAGGTAAGAGGATCACATGCACGTCTTTTATTTTCAGTTTCGGCAACGTTTTTACGGCAGCCGTTCTTAATAGATGATGTTCTTGATACCAAACTTGTGTAGGATTA
This sequence comes from Hydrangea macrophylla, assembly GCA_033977485.1. NCBI lineage: Eukaryota > Viridiplantae > Streptophyta > Magnoliopsida > Cornales > Hydrangeaceae > Hydrangea > Hydrangea macrophylla. The sequence goes on along the minus strand of CM066985.1, from coordinate 108,474,135 downwards.
TCACCAACTAGGAATTGAGCTAAACTTGGGAAGGAATTGGGGAAATCTAAGCTTAGTTGTGTATAAATCAAGAAGGTGAGTGTTTTAACTTCTCAATTGGGTGTTTAGCTATGTTAGTGTAATAGTTGTTGTTAGTAGTTGCTTGAATTCATGCTCATATATATATATGTTGATGATTGTGGGTGAAAAGCATGCCAAGTATGTGAAATTGTTATGCTTATATGTGAAGTTGTTATATGCCTATGTGGATCAAAGGGAAATCAAGTAGTGGTCACCATTTATAGGTCCCATATGTAAGGGATAGTAAGTCCTCAATGAGTAGGACGTGGTGACGACCACAATGAAATGCCGGTGATGCCTTCGGGGTCACATGAGAGTGTGTGTTGCGCTATATGCGCCAAAAGTGAGAAAGATCCGGGGTGAGAAGGACCCGGGGGTGGTGGCTGGAGTTACTTGACTTTCCCGGAGATCAATTCGTTGTTGTTTATAATGATTGTTGCATTTACATACTTTGCATTCCAATGACATGGTTAGTTCCCTCACTAAGCGAAAGCTTAAACGAAAATATATTTTCTGTTGTGGTTATTGAATAACCATCGCAGGTACGGCACGGGAAGAGGAGAGGAAATGATCCGTGCGACGGTTGGGCGTGGGGGTTACAAGTTATGTTGATATGTACATGTGTATAGAAGTTTTGGTTAATGGTAGTCTTTGTAATCCATGGGTTAAAAACATCTTGTGTTTTGAAAGTGTTAGGATCACCTTGTATTTGGAGGACTTGTATCTTGAAAGGTTGGGTTATTGCTAATTATGTCCTATGTTGATGGTGGTTTCTTTGTTAGTCACAAGTTGTATAATGTTAGAAGAAAGTCCTTTTTGGTTGTAAATTTAACTTGAGTTCTCCTATGATTGAATGGTCATGAGTATAATGGGAGAAATATGGATTTTGATGTAAGTTCATGATCCTAAGGAAGAATTTGTGTGTTTGATTGTCAATCCATGCTTTAGAGATGTTGTGTTAATGTTAGAAACATTTGAAAATGCTTTGAGAATGAGTTTTAAGGGTTTCACAAAGTTTTGGGAAGTTTGGAACAAGTTTGGACTTGAAAAATGATGTTTTTAAGAAGTAGGGAACTGTTCTGTACAAGCCGGATCGATCCGGCCTTTCCGCGGATTGATCCGCCCATTTCCGGGGACGTTCTGCCTCAAAATCAGGAAAATGGATCGATCCGCCCTTTTCGCGGATCGATCCGCCCCTATGAAAACTGACTGTCAGCTTTTACGGAAACAAGCATAACTCTCTCTACAAAACTCGGATTCGCGCGCCGTTTTTTGCGTTGGAATCGGGACTCAAAGATCTATCTTTTGGTGTAAAATTTTGATATACTTTATAAATGACAATTTTGCCCTTGGGGCTGTTTTGTGTCAGCGAAGCTATTCAAAGAGGTCTAATCCATGTTTTTCTTAGTAATTAAGGGTGTTTTGGCATGTGGGCTTTGTCACACGTGTTCTAATCCGTCCGAGGCGGGTTGGGGTGTGACAATTTTTGGTATCAGAGCTATAGGTTAGAGCCTTTGGGGACGAGTGACAATTACGACGCGTAATAAGCATAAAGGATTAAAAGATGTGTAGTTCATGCATTCACGTTTACTTAGCATGTTGAATGATGTTGAGCATGCATTGAAAACTATAAAAGTAACGTGTATATGAATATGTATTGTGAATGCCAGAGAGAAAATGTCTGGTGAAAGATCGACACCGCCTACGCAAATGGAAAGAATGGAAAGAGTTGTAGCCAGATTAGTACAAGTTATTGAAACTCATACAATAGAGGGAAGACGTGAACAACCGAATCCTAATCCAAGGGAGGAGGTGACCACTATTTCACAATTTTACAAGCAGAAACCGACACTATTTCGAGGGGAGACTGATCCAATGAGAGCTGACTTTTGGTTGTCCGACATGGAAAGGATATTCCAGGTTCTTCCGTGTTCCGAGGCTCAACAGGTTCTATTTGCCGCTGATACTTTAAAAGAAGAAGCGCAATACTGGTGGCGTACAAAATTGGGACTCGAAAGGCCGAACACTTGGGAGGAGTTCGTAATACTCTTCAAGAAGCAGTACTTTCCGAAATCTTTTGAAGATTTGAAAGCTCAAGAGTTCATGGAATTGAGACAAGGGGGAATGACAGTTCGGGAGTACTCCGCCAAATTCACAAGTTTGGCACGATTTGCTGAAAATATAGTACCGAATGAAGGGGATCGAACTAGAAAGTTTGTGACGGGGCTGAGGGATGAGATTCGACGCCAAGTATCAGTGCAACGGTTGGATAGAGTTGCAGAGGCATTGGATGTGGCTTCAATCGCTGAAAGGGATATGGGGTATCAACAAAGTTCGCAAGCACCAACAACTCAACAATACAAAAGGCCGAGTTCAAGTCAATATAGCGGTCAAGGGAGTTCAAAGCGACAGAGTTTTGGGGGTTCTTCGGGTGGTGGAGGTAACAAGCCACGATGTAACACATGCGGGAAATTTCATTGGGGTGTATGTAATCTACCGACAACGGTGTGTAATAATTGCCGACAAATGGGACATGTAGCAAAGAATTGTCCGGGAGTGAGGCCAAATACTTATACTCCGATGAGGCGTACCGACGATAGTGGGATGGTTTGCCATAACTGTGGGGAGCTTGGACATCGAATGCGTAATTGTCCTAAGCCGAGGCAAGGAGGTTTTAGTGCAACCGCAAGTAGTGCACCAACACCGCGACCACCTCAACAACAACCACAAGGAAGGGAACAACGTCAGGGCCGTTATTTCCAGCTTAATCCAGGGGAGACTACCGTTGCTAACACAGTTGTGTCAGGTAAAGTTCTTATTTGCTCAACACCTGCTAATGTGTTAATGGATTCTGGTTCTACACACTCGTTTGTATCACACCAATTTGCTAGGAATATGAATGTACCCTTAGAACTTCTTGAATATGATTTGTCTGTTGATGTTCCGTTGGGAAGATCTTTGGTGAGTTCGGGAGTTTATAGGAATTGTGAAGTTAAAATTAATGATGAAGTGTTAACAGCGAATCTAGTACCGTTAGTAATCCAACATTTTGATGTCATATTGGGAATGGATTGGTTGTCAGTTAATCACGCGGTTATTGATTGTGAAAATAAAAGGGTAGAATTTCAGACACCGACCCATAGAATCTTCTCTTTCCAAGGGGTAGGTGTTGTGTCACCACCATATCTCGTATCCGCCATCAAAGCTTGTCGTTTATTGAGAAAAGGGTGTAAAGGTTTCCTTTGTAGTGTATTGGATACCAGAAGTACGGAACTAAAGTTGGAAGATATACCCGTAGTTAAAGAATTTTCTGATGTATTTCCAGACGATTTGCCGAGTGTGTTGATTGAGAGGGAGGTTGAATTTGGTATAGATGTAATACCGGGAACACAACCCATTTCGCGGGCACCATATAGAATGGCTCCAGTAGAGTTGAAAGAGTTGAAGACTCAATTACAGGAGTTGTTGGATAAGGGGTTCATTCAGCCAAGTGTATCACCCTGGGGTGCACCGGTTCTTTTTGTGAAAAAGAAAGATGGGACGATGCGGATGTGTATAGATTATCGTGAGATCAACAAAGTAACTATCAAAAACAAGTACCCATTGCCGCGAATCGACGATTTATTTGACCAGTTACAAGGAGCTCAAGTGTTTTCAAAGATCGATTTGAGGTCGGGGTATCATCAACTAAAGGTAAAAGCTGAGGATGTTGAGAAGACGGCCTTCAGAACTCGATACGGCCACTACGAGTTTCTTGTAATGCCATTTGGAGTAACCAATGCACCGGCTGCGTTCATGGACTTAATGAATAGGGTCTTTAAAACGTATTTGGATGAATTTGTTATAGTTTTTATTGATGATATTCTTATTTACTCAAAAAGTCCAGAAGAGCATGATAGGCATTTGAGATTGGTGTTACAACGACTTCGAGAAAAGAAGTTATTCGGAAAATTGAAGAAAAGTGAATTTTGGTTAACAAGTGTCACCTTTCTTGGCCATGTGATTTCCAAGGATGGCGTGTCAGTTGATCCGCAGAAAATAGAAGCTGTTATGAATTGGGCGAGACCAACCAACGTGTCAGAAATTCGTAGCTTTCTGGGATTGGCTGGGTATTATAGAAGGTTTGTTCAGGATTTCTCGAAGATTGCTACTCCGATGACAACATTAATGAGAAAGGATATTCCGTTTGAATGGGGGAAAGAATGTGAGGAATGTTTTCAAACATTGAAGAGTAAGTTAACTTCTGCTCCAATACTTTCGATTCCGACAAGTACCGGGGGATTTAGTATTTACAGTGACGCTTCTCATCAAGGCTTGGGATGTGTTCTTATGCAAGGGGATAAAGTGATAGCATATGCTTCAAGGCAATTGAGGACTCATGAGAAGAATTATCCAACCCACGATTTGGAACTTGCCGCGGTAATTTTTGCCTTAAAGATTTGGCGACATTACTTGTATGGGGAAACTTGCGAAATCTTCACTGACCACAAGAGCTTAAAGTATTTGTTTACTCAAAGGGATTTGAATATGCGACAACGAAGATGGTTGGAGTTAATGAAGGACTACGACCTGAAAATTCAATATCATCCGGGTAAAGCAAATGTGGTGGCCGATGCTTTGAGTCAAAAATCATCAGAAAATTTAGCATGTGTTTTGACGGCACAAGAAGGGTTGGTGAAAGAGTTTGAACGGTTGGAATTGGAAGTTATTCCTAGAGTTAAAGGTGGATTGATGGCAGCAATTGTAGCACAACCTGACTTGATTGGAGAGATTAAAGTAAATCAACTTTTGGACCCAACCTTGAAGAAAGTTGTAGATGAATTACCTGAGGGTAAGCGACCAGAGTTCAGTCTGCATGATGGGGTACTATGGTACATCAATAGGTTATGTGTGCCTAATGTGGGTAACTTAAAAGAAAGAATTTTGGAAGAAGCTCATAGTACTCGGTATTCCGTGCATCCGGGTAGTACGAAAATGTATAGAGATTTGAGGGAGGTCTACTGGTGGAGTGGAATGAAACGTGAAGTTGCTGAGTATGTGGCCAAATGTATGACTTGTCAATTGGTAAAGCTTGAACATCAACGACCTGCGGGGGAAGTACAACCATTGGAAATACCGGAATGGAAATGGGAGCACATTACAATGGATTTTGTGTCTGGATTGCCAAGGTCTCCTAGATCTAATGATAGCATTTGGGTAATCGTTGACAGGTTGACTAAGTCAGCCCACTTCTTGCCGATTAAGACCACAGAACCGACAAAGTTAGCTGAACTTTATGTTAAAGAGATTGTAAGATTGCATGGGGCACCAGTATCTATAGTGTCAGATCGTGACACACGTTTCGTATCCAGATTTTGGGAAGGGCTACAAAGAGCAATGGGGACAGCTTTGCATTTTAGCACCGCTTTTCACCCACAAACTGATGGACAGTCGGAACGAGTTATTCAGATTCTCGAGGATATGCTTAGAGTATGCGTTATGGATTTTAAGGCTGACTGGGAAACTCACTTGCCGTTAATTGAGTTTTCTTATAACAATAGTTTCCAGACAAGCATTGGAATGGCGCCTTTTGAGGCATTGTATGGTCGAAAGTGTAGATCGCCTGTGTGTTGGACAGAGATTGGGGAAAAGCAACTTCTAGGGCCGGAAATTGTACAAATCACCACTGATAAGGTTAAGTTGATTAAGCAACGGTTGCAAGTGGCACAAAGTCGCTACAAAAGTTATGCTGATACGGGTAGAAGACCGTTGGAGTTCGAGGTTGGTGATTATGTGTTCTTAAAGGTTTCACCTTCGAAAGGTATTACACGGTTTGGTAAGAAGGGTAAGTTAAGTCCAAGATATGTTGGACCTTTTCTGATTTTGAGTAAGGTGGGACCGGTAGCTTACAGATTGGAGTTGTCACAAGAATTGGCACATGTTCACAACGTGTTCCACGTATCTATGCTCAGACGTTACGTGTCAGATTCGAGTCATATCCTTGAACCAGAACCGTTGGAAGTCCGAGAAGATATGACATATGTTGAACATCCGGTACGGATTCTGGATAGGAAGGATCAAGTGTTAAGAACGAAGACAATTCCGTTGGTCATGGTTCTTTGGCGTAATCATAGCATTGAAGAGGCAACTTGGGAACGAGAAGATGAGATCAGAGAAAGATATCCACACTTGTTCGACTGATGAGGTAAGAATAAGTTTGGGGACAAACTTTTTAAAAGGGAGGGAGAAATGTAACACCCGTACCCGAAAAAAAATAAATAATAAAATATTAATGCGATATCAATGTGTGTTAATTAAAGATAATTAATGCATGAGATGAATTAAGGTGGGGTTATGAACCCACATATGAAAAGGTGTTCAAATGCGGACACAGATGAAAGTCCTGTGAAAGGACAGGACTGGTATAAATGTGGGGCCCAACGAGGGTCTAATTAAAATAATTTGCATTTTGATGTCATTATGTGCTTATATGATTACTTGTTTAAATATTTATTGATATTATAATGTCTTATGATAGGTAAGGGGACCAATTTGGGTACCCATGTGAGGGCGTATTTGAATAAAATCGATAATTGGTAGGTTTAATAGCAACCTCATAATTTATGTGGGACCACTATTGGGACCCACGCGGGACTTAGATTAAATCCTTTTAGAAAAGATGGGTAGTTAACGTAATTAACCCGAGGGCTTCATAATAAAACTTATAGAAAGTTGGGGGAGGTAAGTAGGAATAAGGGAAAAAAGGGACAACACATATGCATGTCTTGCATATGTGTCTCATAAGTGTTAATGAGCTGGAAATCTCCAGAAATTCAAGAGAACGAAGAGCTCGAGTCGGCAACGGAAATTTTCGACGACGTTTCTTGCCGTTTCTTTGCCGTCCGGCGTCGGATTCACGAACCGAGATCGGATTTGGACTCGTGGAGGTAAGAGGATCACATGCACGTCTTTTATTTTCAGTTTCGGCAACGTTTTTACGGCAGCCGTTCTTAATAGATGATGTTCTTGATACCAAACTTGTGTAGGATTATCACCAACTAGGAATTGAGCTAAACTTGGGAAGGAATTGGGGAAATCTAAGCTTAGTTGTGTATAAATCAAGAAGGTGAGTGTTTTAACTTCTCAATTGGGTGTTTAGCTATGTTAGTGTAATAGTTGTTGTTAGTAGTTGCTTGAATTCATGCTCATATATATATATGTTGATGATTGTGGGTGAAAAGCATGCCAAGTATGTGAAATTGTTATGCTTATATGTGAAGTTGTTATATGCCTATGTGGATCAAAGGGAAATCAAGTAGTGGTCACCATTTATAGGTCCCATATGTAAGGGATAGTAAGTCCTCAATGAGTAGGACGTGGTGACGACCACAATGAAATACCGGTGATGCCTTCGGGGTCACATGAGAGTGTGTGTTGCGCTATATGCGCCAAAAGTGAGAAAGATCCGGGGTGAGAAGGACCCGGGGGTGGTGGCTGGAGTTACTTGACTTTCCCGGAGATCAATTCGTTGTTGTTTATAATGATTGTTGCATTTACATACTTTGCATTCCAATGACATGGTTAGTTCCCTCACTAAGCGAAAGCTTAAACGAAAATATATTTTCTGTTGTGGTTATTGAATAACCATCGCAGGTACGGCACGGGAAGAGGAGAGGAAATGATCCGTGCGACGGTTGGGCGTGGGGGTTACAAGTTATGTTGATATGTACATGTGTATAGAAGTTTTGGTTAATGGTAGTCTTTGTAATCCATGGGTTAAAAACATCTTGTGTTTTGAAAGTGTTAGGATCACCTTGTATTTGGAGGACTTGTATCTTGAAAGGTTGGGTTATTGCTAATTATGTCCTATGTTGATGGTGGTTTCTTTGTTAGTCACAAGTTGTATAATGTTGGAAGAAAGTCCTTTTTGGTTGTAAATTTAACTTGAGTTCTCCTATGATTGAATGGTCATGAGTATAATGGGAGAAATATGGATTTTGATGTAAGTTCATGATCCTAAGGAAGAATTTGTGTGTTTGATTGTCAATCCATGCTTTAGAGATGTTGTGTTAATGTTAGAAACATTTGAAAATGCTTTGAGAATGAGTTTTAAGGGTTTCACAAAGTTTTGGGAAGTTTGGAACAAGTTTGGACTTGAAAAATGATGTTTTTAAGAAGTAGGGAACTGTTCTGTACAAGCCGGATCGATCCGGCCTTTCCGCGGATCGATCCGCCCATTTCCGGGGACGTTCTGCCTCAAAATCAGGAAAATGGATCGATCCGCCCTTTTCGCGGATCGATCCGCCCCTATGAAAACTGACTGTCAGCTTTTACGGAAACAAGCATAACTCTCTCTACAAAACTCGGATTCGCGCGCCGTTTTTTGCGTTGGAATCGGGACTCAAAGATCTATCTTTTGGTGTAAAATTTTGATATACTTTATAAATGACAATTTTGCCCTTGGGGCTGTTTTGTGTCAGCGAAGCTATTCAAAGAGGTCTAATCCATGTTTTTCTTAGTAATTAAGGGTGTTTTGGCATGTGGGCTTTGTCACACGTGTTCTAATCCGTCCGAGGCGGGTTGGGGTGTGACAAGAATTGTTTTTAATTTATTCACTACTTTCTTCAAGAAGCTGATTTATTGTCTTTTCAAGGACTATTCACTTCCATTAATGATGAATACAAATTATAACCTCTTCAAGGGTGTATAATTATTGTAATAAATTCCTCTCATCAAGAGGAGTTTAAATTATAACCTCTTCAAGGGTGCACATATATATATATATAAAGAAAACTAAACAGATATATATTATCTATATTAATATCTATACCATTTGATATGAGGAGCCCAGTTGGTATAGGCTCGTGCTGATAACGTGTTATAAAACTAATAATAAATATGCATGTAAATAAGCAATTAATGACACCAATATTTTCAGGTGGTTCGGCAATTTGCCTACGTCCACTGCGGAGGGGGATCACCTTTGATTATTGATTGAACCTTTACAACCCAAGCACTAATTTCTCAAATACACAAGTGATATTTATAACTCTCTTTTCTCTCTTTCTTTCCTTCTTCTTTTCTTTTCTTTCTTTCTCTCTTACTCTATGGATCTCTAAGTCTTCTCCCTTCCTTCTAAATTGAGTTGATGCTCAATTTATAGATACATGACTTAGTGTCCATTCACCCCATTACAATCACCAAGCATTAAATGACTTAGTGGCCATTGTGTGAAGCAATATCTCTAGTGGATTCATAGACATCCACAACATCCACATTCATAACAAGTGAAGAATAATAAATTTCATATTCGTTTGAGGAGAGAGAGTGCATTTATATTTTCAACTTTTCTATAAAAACTAATATATAATAATGCAAACCTCCCTATAATAGAGAACATGGTTAGAGTTAAGGGCTTAAAAGTAATTAACTCAAATGGCATTTTAACTATTTTGACTAAAATTTAAAGGTAATGTGATTAGAGATCCTCTAAATCATTTTTACTACTGTTAGTGCCAGCATATAAAGCATATTGACCTGTGAAAGTTCGCTTTTGTACTATTGGAATTTGGATTGGGTTTCAGCTCCTCTCAAATCATCTCTAAGGCTTGCAGCAAAATTTGTTGTGCCATGTCATCATTGCCTGGTCCAGTGCATGCATCAAATTTTACTCTCTCCCATTTTCAGCAAATTTGCTGCATCGATCAAACCATTATTTTCTCTCTTTTTTTGATTCAATCTCATGATCCAAAGACAAAATTGGAGTAGAATGCAAAAATGTAAGTATAATATAGCAGATAATAAAATACCCAAGATATGATGTATGGGTTGGAGAGAAACTTTTCAACATCAATTTTGATGCAGCAAAGCCCAAATTGTTATATATACCATACTATTTTTTGATGTGGAATGAGTTGTCACATAAATACCCAAAATTTTAACATGACTACTCATTTTAGTAGTCATTTTACTTGCTATGATTGGAGCACAGAGATGAGGTAGCTAAAACAACATCCAAGAAGCCAAATACCACTGTTTTAACTACTCAAAATATCTACTGCCATTAGAGATGTTCTAAGTCCTAATCCTCTCAAATTTTTGGATTGGTAGTGGTGAAAAAACAACTACCTATCTCATTTGGATATTGGCCCAACTAGCAACACTCTTTCTTTGTGATTCTATCAACGATGTTTCAAATTAAAAATTAAAAATTAAAAAAAAAAAAAAAAAAAGGGTCCAATAAACAATTTTATATTATTCCCTCAAATAAAAAAAAACAAAACAAAACAAAAAAACTTCTTCAGATGATGCAACATTTTGTTCCACTATTTTGAGCATTTCGTAAAAACCACTCTTCACAAACTTCCACCACAACAAGAATCAACAAAGAGTACAAAATAATTCAAACCAACTCTACAAAAACACCTTTAATCATATACTCTAATATATCACTATTCTATCTTTACATATATTTATTTATCAACCAACATCCTTGTAAACATCCAACATCTGTAAATAAAATAACAAAAACATATCAAACCAAATTATAAAATATATATATATATATACAATATTCTCTAAAGAGGGTCACCTTTCTTTATTAAAGAGAAACCTCTATTTTGACCATTAGATTGTATTTAAAAATCGTGAAATGACAAAAGTGTCATTAATGAAAACACAATCCGACGGCCAAAACAGAGGTAGAAATGACGCCCTCTTTATAGCTTGACTGTATATATATATATTAAAAATTAAAAAAAAAAATAAAAAATAAAATAAAAAAGATATTTCGTGAATATGATGACCAGTGATTAAAAAAGTCAACCTTCCACCTCAGCCCAGCACATTCCTCGTCCAAAACTCCACCAGTTGGCACAACGGCGCAACCTAACTTGAACTTCAACTTCAAACTCTAACCTTTAGACAAGACCATCATTGCCGGCGTACATGGCCAACTTAGCCGTTACCGGTACCGACGCGTATCGCACAGAGAAGTTCCTAAACTCGTACTCGTCCTCGAAATTACCGTTCTGCCCCGGCCCTTCGTCAAAGTTGAGAGCGTAACTCAGAGGATCGTACTGGAATTTCGCGTTCCTGATTCCCCCAATTTTGCTCCGATTGAACCGCCGTATGAAGGTCTTCCACCTCGGTCCGGCGGCGATCTCCGACCACTCTCGAACCTTCTTCACTGCATTGACGCTCCGGGCCCACCATCCTTCGCCGCCGCTCTCCGCCGTTGGTCGCATCCTCTGCCACCAGTTCAATCCGATCCCCGGCGATCGGTTCGACCCTAAGCAAGGTATGCCAAAGCAACAGCGTCTCTTCACGAAGAGCATTTCGGCCATCTCTTCGTCCTGTTCTCTCTCTTTGCTGGTGAATTCGTGTCCCTCACCAGCCATATACTGTGTGCATATATATATATATATGTGTGTATCTATATCTATTGAAATACAAATAAATCTCTCATTCGAAGTGCTGAGGAGATAGATTGGTTTTGAGGCGTTCTATGGTTGCCACAAAACCCTAATTCTCTCTCTCTCTCTCTCTCTCTCTCTCAAGAGAGATGAAAATAATTGGTAAGCGTTGTATATATAGGTCTCTCTGTAATGGAAGGTCGTAACGGAAACAGAGGGGTGGCGATACAGTGACTGGGAATAACCGGTCGATTAGTTGAATATAGTTGGGTAAATTACACTCACCTCCCCTATGGTAAGGTCAATACACATGATCCTCCCTTGTAGTTTTCATAATTACACATACCTCTCTATTAGCGATGGAAATATAATAAAGTTAAAGAGTTCATGCAAAATTACCTAGACACCCTAAAACAAAATTTATTTTATGCTCTGTTTGGTGTGGAAGTACTAACTTTTTTTTTCCCATTTCTATAGCACATGTATAATTTTTTTTATGTACATTAGATGCATAGAGAAAGAAAATGGGTAATAATTTGAACACACTCAAAGACACAACTTTTGAGACATAACTCAAAAAATGTGTCTATATCTCTCTTGTGATGTCACTGGACTCCATAGTGACACAGGAGAGAGATAAACACATCTCTTGGGTCGTGTCCCAAAAGTTGTCTTTGGGTATGTCCCAATCTTTACTCAAAGAAAATATAAAAGAACGGTAGAGATAAAGATAAAAAATATTGTACAGTGATAGTTCTTTGTTATAAAAGTGAAGGAGTATACGGTTCTATCAAAATAGAAGTAAAATATTATAGAGTGATATTTCTTTATTATAAAAGTGAAGGAGTATAGGATTCTATCAAAGCAGAAGTAAATAAGACTTACTTTTTTGAAGAAGCAAAAAACTGTATTGTAGAACACATATTGTGAATAAGTTGCAAATAAAAATGATGATGTACTTATAATTGGCGAGAATGAATTCGGCAAATGTCATTCCAAATAGACCATCATTAATTTAAAAAATCAACACATAAGTAATGGAAAAAGTTACCATATGAGAAAAAAATTACTTTCATATTCATATTAGAGGAAAAAAAATACTGTGTGAAATATTCATTAACTTTAATAAGGGTAAATTGGTTATTACTAAAAAAATTTAACAATCGAATTATAGGTTAATTGACCATCGACTAACAGAAGTGGAAGAGTGTTACTCGATCCCAAACCTCAAGGAGGCTACAGTAATTATGCAAACTATGAGGAAGTTTTTATATTTTGACCTTATTTCAGGGGAGGTGAGCATAATTTATCCAATATTGTTTCGTGGCCCACTGGGTCACTGACAACCGGATCGTGCCGGTAGTCAGAGTGGGTAAGGGTATTTTCGATAATCCGGTATAATTTGTAGCCGTTGCGGCGTGAATTGTGATGCTGACCTGGTGGTACACTAGGAGGTGATAAGGAAGAGCAAAAGTCTTAGGTGTCATCAACTAGAAATGAAGTGGTGGGGTCTACTGCTCAATATATGATTGGAGGAATCACAAGACAGGGACCCACTAATTTAGTAATAAGATATTGACAGCGCAGCGGCTTCTTGACATGCCATGTGGATTATTCTTTAGTGGAGGACCATTATTAAGGTAGAAAGAGAAATGCTAGGCACACATTCTAAACCACACCTCAAATCACATTATATGCTTTAAATGTATGTACTCTGTGTTGTTTGAATTTTTCACACTTTTCTGTGCACCACTTACACAACACAAGGTACAAGTATTTAAAGCTAGAGTGTGATTTGAGGTATGATTTGAATTGTGTATAGCATTATTGTTATTAGGAACATCATAGATACTTTTAAGGTATAGACTGTGTGATAATTCGACCCAAACCTTGGGAAGTCAAGTCAGGAGTTCTATAACTCCTTGTGCAATCGTGTGAGTGAGTTAGAAGTACAAATTTCAAGAAGTTGAATGATCTGTATTTAGAATTTGATATAGGTTTGAATCTTATCGTTCATTTGTCTCCTTGATTTACTTGGTGTGTGTATTGTGGGGTCGGTACACATATCCGAGGTTTGCATCTATTCTACTCCGATTAACGTCCTAGGTATTGATCCCGAAGTCACGGAGGACAGACTGAAATTTGTCCTCATCATCCGAAGAAAAGATAGTTCGACCCAAAATACACATACCAAACAAAGAGGACCTAAATGCTTTGTTAATTATATTACACAAGAGCAGTAAAATGTGATATCACTCATCATAGTCACATTATATGATTCTAGCTGTTTAGCTATTTGAGAATCAATTTGGGAAGCATAGCACTATTCATATCAAATTCAAGAAAAATATTTATTCATCCTACCCAATTAACACTTCGTTTGGATTGAGAGAAGTGGAGAGAAGATAAGAGAAACTTATCAAGAGAAGAGAAAAGAAAGTTGAGTTTTCTCCATCAAGTTTCGATAGATAATAGATGAGAAAAGAGAAATGAAGAGAAGAAACATAATTTTTTTTTCTCGTTTGGTTAACTTTCATAAGAGAAAAGAAAAGAAAGTACTCATAACCAATTTACCTTTTTATCGTCTATTAGAAATATATGTTATATGAAATAATAATATATTGGGGTGTATTGGTCTTTTATACATTATTTAATTAAGTTTCTTTTCTTTTCTCTCCGGAATCTCTCAAATTTAGAGAGAAATAAAAGTAGGCTCTTTTTTCTCCACTTTCTCCCCACTTTCTCTCCATTTCTCTTCTCTTCCCTCCCCACTTAAATTACCAAACGAGATAACTGGAGAGAAAGTGGTAATCATTCTCTTCTCTCCATGTCAATCCAAACGAAGTGTAAAAGTCCTTTATTTTATGCTGAAATGTTCAATTTTGAGAGTTCTCTTTGAAAAAATCAATATAACTTGACTAGATGCTTTTCAAGTTTACGTTTTATCGTATAAAGTTTCTCACTCTTCATTTGAGGTGACAGTAAAAATTAAAAAAAAAAAAAAAATTTATTTCACTCTCTAGAAACCTCCGTAAACATTTAAAATTTCATAAATGTGTCTTAATTAATTTGGTAAGAGTAATAGTTTCTCATCATGAACCAACTAGGTTACATGCAAATGACATTTCCCATAGCCTTTTGATATCAAGTAAAATATTTATCTAAAATTGTAAGAATATACTATAAATTTTGTAAATGTTGTTTCTTTTTTTTTTTTCTTTTTTTTTAAGTTGTGTTCAAAGCAGTAGAAGTTTAATTGTTGAAGATAATAAGGTCTCTTAAAATGGTTTTTTTAATTCAAGTAAAACCCAAACCAAACCAACCAGCCTAAAAAAAGGGCCCAACTTACCTGTTAATGGCACAATGTGTCAACTGTCAAGTGAAAATTAATTTTGATATTTATAACTTATATATTCAACCCAACATATCGAGTGCTTACGAAAATGCACGGTAGGTGGGGGGACAATATAATCCATCATTATTCTAGGTATCATTACTAGATTGGCTTTATTAATGACAATGATTAAGCTGAAGAAGATTTATATATGTTCTGGCATTTGCATTTAGGTTGTTCGGAATTTGGCATATGTTATATCTTTACTCAACACATGGAGTGTGAATGGTGGGTCGGGTTGGTTTAGGACCTTAGGTCAAGAGGCTTATTATAGCTTATATTCATAACCAAATATACTCTAATTCTATGATTGGCATGAGAAAAGAGGGGAAGAAAGGAGAGAGATAGAGGAAAGAGACTGAGGGAAGATGGTACAGTTACTTATTTTTAATTAATAGTGAAAAATTGTATTCTTTCATGGAAATGATTTTTTTTTTTTTTTGAAAGACTAAAATTTCATTAATAAAAATCAAACCTAACAAAGAAAACTAAACAAACAACAAAATTAAAGTAAAGAACAAGCAAAAGCAAAACAACTAAGGGTACAATAGATAAGGAAGCATAAGCAGCCACAAAAAAACACTCTGTCAACTGCATGAGAAATCCACTATTTGCACCACAATGACTGCCACGTAGAGAGATCCGGAACCCAGGACAACTTCAAACTTGCAGATGATAAAGACCACCAAAGCAAGAAGACGACAAAAATCCAAACCCAAACAAGTGAAGAAGCATCACTAAAGGAGGCAACCGAAACTGCTTGAAAAGCTTCCATGATAGCAAAAGTTGTACCATGGAAAGCAACACAACTGTAGAAGAGAGCTCTAAAGCCACCAATCATAACCCAATGAAGACCAAAAGTCAATCTACTGCTGCAAAATTGGTCTAGGCAACACCCACTATCTTGAATCCAAGGAGAAACCATGCGAGATAAGGAAAACAACCTTCATAAAAGAAGGGAAAAAGTTTCACAGAGGAAGCAGAGGAGCCAAAGAGGCCATTATTTGAACTGGGACAAAACATGGCAAGAAGAGACCGAGAGAGAGGGGGGGGAGCTTTTTGTATATATATATATATATATATATTTTTTTTTTTTGCCGAGATTTTTTGATTTTTTTTTTTTTTTGGGTATGCCTCTTGTAGGTTGTAATCTCTTTTTTCGAAAAAAAATATTTATCTTCCTCCCTCCCTCCTATGCCTCTTGTAGGTTGTAATCTCTTTTTTCGAAAAAAAAAAACATTTATCTTCCCCCCAAAAAAAAGAGAGAAAAAAAAAAAGAAGAAGAAGTGGAAAATGGTGTCCCATCTCTCTATGCCCACATATTTGAATTAGTCTAAAAGTGGATGGGTAATGAGAGAGAATGGACTTCTCTAATCTTTTGACACTTTTGTCATTTAATAAAAATAATATCTTATTAATGTTAGAGTATAATAGTAAAAATGCACTATATTCTCATCTTTCCTTCTCCACATTCTTCTTAGTTCGCCAAACAAAAGGAGGGAACACCCACTTCCATTTCCTAGGTATTAAATTATTAATCATCTCTCTCCTTCCTTCCACTTTTTCATTTCTCTTACCAAACATCACATAAATGATGCTACGAAAATGAAACCAAAACCAGACCCAAAACTCATGAGTATCGGGGAGGTCCCTGTATTTGATTCTTAGTCTTTGATTCATGTACCATTATCATATCTAATAGACCAATATATACATATATATATACATATACATGTATGTAAATATATGTATGTGTATATCCATGATCATAGACGTGGAATAAGATCGGAAGAGGAAGAAGAAAGTAAGAGAAATAAGCTGGGGCATTTTTATCTTTCACCAATTAGTTTTGGAATCACTAGCAAAAAAAAAAAAAAAATTAGTTTTGGAATATCTTAGGCTTTTTAAGATTTGTAAGGGTAGTTTCGGTATCCAAATAGTTTTATCATCTACATCCGTTAGTTTGCTTAACGACCTCTTAACAAAGTGGGGAATTGATGCTAAATTTTAAAAATAAGGGAGGTAAATGATATTATCGAAACGTGAGGGGTGATAGGTGATACTAAATTTTAAAAATAAAAGAGGTAAATGATATTATCAAAACGTGAGGGGTGATAGGTAATATATGAGCAAACCTCAGGGGAGGTAAGTGATATTAACCCCCCAAAAAAATGCTATATTTTTTTTTTTACACAATGACTATTCGTGTTGTACTTTAAGTAGTGTGTTTTATACACTTTTTTAGTTGAAAATTTTATAGCGATAGTCTTCTAGCTCTCAAAACCCATAGGCCCCATTTGGTTCACTGGAAAGGAGTTACGAAAAGGAAACTAATTCCAAGTAATCCAATTCCAGGAAAACTCATGACAAATTAGCTCCATTATGGTGTATAGATAAACCAACGAATAATCTTGGAAACAATATTTATCTTCTTTAAATAAATGGTAAGTTCATTTTAAAACAGTTGAAAAACATGACAAAATTTTAATTACAAAATAATTATTTGTATTTGTATTATACAGTCAGGCTCTAAAGAGGGCGCCTGACCTCTTTATTAAAGAGAGGGCTTCTATTTTGACCGTCGAATCGTGTTTTCATTAATGGCAGTTTTGTCATTTAAACACGATCCGACGGTCAAAACAGAAGTCCTCTCTTTATTAAAGAGAGGGGGTCCTCTTTAGAGAATCTTTGTTGTATTATATATATATATATATATATTTATATCATTGTATGATTTGCAAGATAATAGTTTGAAAATTGAACCATTCAATCATTTGATTTAGTAATTTAAATTCAAACTATTAGTTAATTCAAATTTATACACTATTGATTTGTTAAATGACTATAATAAGATTGTTTCCCGGAGAGAGTAATCTAAATAGCACCTCAACATAATGAATGAATTTCCTTGTTCTAAGAATCTATTTCTAGTTGGAAATAGATTCCGGGTCCATTAAATACACCAAACACACAAAAATAATTAGAATAAATGAGATTCTTTTTCTCGCTCACTTTCCAAGCAAACCAAAAAGGATAACATCGCTATTTTTTTAGAGAAAAAATAGAAGTGCACTGAATCGGTGTATTTGAACATTCAAGCTATAATTTGACTATAGCACAAAAAATATAAGGTGCATTGGATATGGTCTTAAAGGCTTTGATGCTGAAGATTGGGGTTGCCATACCCTGCCAGTTTCTTTTCTAACAGAAAAGATGAGGACTGCCGATAAAGAGATGCATGGATACAAATATATCCATATCTGGTAGTATTTCACTATATAGATACACCAGTGCTAGAGGAAACAATAACCCATTAAATTTTGAGAGCCCGAACCAACCTGCACCACCTCCAGAACCAAACTATGGAGGCTTACTGAGTCTATAGTTCTCGGTACTTTTTGTGCGCCCATCTACCACCCGGTCACGCCCTTAGCCAACCAACCTCTATCGCCATAACTGCACAATGGAGGCCAGGCCAGAATGGTTCGAGTCTACAATTTTCCGGTCCTTTCGTGCACCCTACCCTACCTATCGGCGTGTCACTAACACTTGGCCTATAAAGGGCGCATTTTATGAAAACCGAGTACCTAAAAAAGGATCTTCTGACCCAATAAAAGTTGTGGAGAAGGAAAGATATTAGAGTACCTAAACAATTTTAAGAGATATTAGAGTGGGCACGGACTCCTATAAAAGAAGTTGACACCCACCAAACACTTTAATTTGTAGAGCTGATTTACTTATGAAGCACAAAACTGGTCTTTTGCATTACCCAATAGCCTCTAAAGGACCTAAGAATCACAACCAAATGTTGTTCTAAAATAGCACCATAAATTCCAGCCACAGGAAGCAGGCACCCTTTTCATCAAGGTGCAGTCGTCCAAAACAAAAAAGAAAAAAAGAAAAAAAGAAAAAAAAAAAGAAGGCAGCCAAATGCTTTTGCTTTATCAACTCTGTTTTTTTGCTTTCGTATGTGCTTCTGCTTTATGACTCTTAGTGTTTATAATTTCCATAATGCAACAAAAGCATCTCTATTAGACAAACAGCATAAAAAAGAAAACATCTAATATTTATAGCTCATCATATAAAAGTGCATTGCGCAATATAACAAAGAAAATTTATATTTTGAGGTTAAAGTTCAGTATAACAAAATAGGAGATAACGGATTCATTTGAAAATTTTGGAAACAGGGTGGATATGACTCATATGACTAGGGATGGCAATGGGGTGGGTTTTCCGGGTTCCCTGCCCCGTCCCGCCCCGCTCCGCCCCTAATAGGTAGGGTATGGGGGGGCTTAATAGGGTTAGGGGCGGGTATGGGGGAGATTTTCAAAACCCGGGTCGGGGTCGGGTCGGGGTCGGAGTAGGGTCAAAAAAACCCGCCCCCGCCCCGAATATACTTGTATTTATATTTTTACCCCTCAATAGTTATGTGTATTACCATTTAAAAAAAAAAACTGCACTATTAGGGAACTAATTGGGTAAGTTAAAAAAAAACTGCACTATTAGAGAAAAAAATGCATTAAAAAAATTGCTTTTTTAATTTGTGTACCAAAAAAAAAAAAAAAAACATAATCGAGACGGGGCGGGGTCAGGGACCCCGGGGGCAGGGCGGGGGCGGGGGGAGGGTTTACTGAAGCGGGGCGGGGGCGGAGTATGGGGGCCCCGTCCTATACCCGCCCCGTTGCCATCCCTACATATGACACATTATATTGTATAAATAAAAAACAATACGTAATCTTTTACTCACAGTGTCCGTATCCTACATTCTTAGGGCTTGCATTGTAGCATTGTAATTTTTGATTTTCAATTTTTGTTATCATTTTTTTTTTGTATTGACGTCTGCCTCTAATTCAATACAAAAAATGAAAATCAAAACTGAAAACAAAAAATCACAACATTAGCATGCGAGCCCTTAAGATTTGTCATGTTGTATCTGTGCTACACAGAGCTTCAGCATGCAAGTAGTCTCAACTTGATACCAAGCACACTACTTTAACTTGAAATGGTCAAGAGCTTTACCAATAAGAAGTTTAATTGAAGACAACTCGCTTTATCCCCATTTTCTAGAATTGTAGTTGACTGTGAGTCGTAGTACTAAGGCTTAGCTTGGCTCCCACGTGACTTTTTAAAAGGAGTTTGTGAAATTTATTATTAGGTTGTTTGATAATTTTATACAAGTGACACACTACTCTTCAAAAAGATGTCATGAAACCAAAAAGCAATCTTGAGCTTTTAAAAGTTCCATTCTAGAGCTTTTAAAAGCACCCCAAAAAAAGCCATAATTTCAATTTTTGCAAAGCTCATAAACTAGTTACCAAATGAGTTAACATGAAATTGTGCTTTAAAAAAGGAGAAGCACCAAAATGGGGGCCAAACTAAACCTAAGTGCTCGTCTACAACAACCTTTTCATAGTTTACAACTGAAGCTATGTCAACCTACATAGCTCCACTTGGTAGGTGAAGGGGAAAGCTAGCAAATTGCACGACTACTATGATCTACATCTTCCAAACAATGTAGTTGCATATAATTAAGATATTCTAATCGGAATGGGAAAAAAAAAAATGCCAGACAAAAAATTATCAAGAAACAAATGACAATCAATCAACATTTGGGAAAATCAAATCATGGAATTGGGCGGGCATTCTCACACTCCGTTTGGTATGATTCTAAAATAGAATAGAATTGAATTGGAGAGAATAGAAAAGAAAAGAATAGAATTGATTTACAATTTTAATTCTCATGTTTGGTTTGAAAGAGAAATGAAATGAAATGAATCACGGTCATTTACTACATTGCCCATATAAAAAGAGCAAGTGTGAAATATATAGGGGTAAGTTTGGTATATCACATTGTTTCACTTAAAGTGAAATTATTTCTCACCAAATCCTACCAAAAGTGATAGGATTTGTTTTTGGGCTAAAACAAGAATTGGTGAGAATTGGCTAGAATTGAAAATCAATTCTTTTGTCAAACCAAACACAAGAATTGCCACAAACAAGAATTGCAAATCAATTCTTTTCTAGTTTGTGGCATACCAAACGGACTGTCAATAGTAATTCTAGGAAATTAGAAAAGGAAAACAACACAAGTCCAATTTGATATATCCATTGGCAGCATCTCTCTCTATACACACACACACACACAAAAGCAAATATATCTCCCAACAATGACCATTTCTAGTTAATCAAACAACTTGAACTGAGTAGTCCAAAACATTATCAATAATCATAGCACTGCAAACATGTATTTAAACTTCACCAACTACCCTGAATAGACTAAGAATAGAAAAACTTGAATACTGAGTATTGACAAAACGGACTACATAAAATCACCTAGTCACAGGGTATCATACAAGCTCATGAACCATCATCAGTTTTGCATATAGTTATATATATAAGATAGTTAGTAACACAATCACTATCCGAAATTCTTAACATTGAAGTAGTACTAATACCACATATTGATCATATTCATATATATAGGTATAAATTACTTACAGAGCAAGAGCTCTTCCAACATCACCACCATGAACAGTCCAAAACAAGCTTCCTGCAACGTCACACTTCCCGATGTCCACCGCGATCGCCCCAAAAATAGCCCGGAAAGCGCCGCACACCACCGCGGGAGCCGACGAATCGGTCTTCGGAGAAACCCTAACAATTTTGTGCAATCCTAGCCGCGTTCCATCAACAGCGCACAACGAATCCACCTTCGACGTCGAGATCTCGGAGATCCGACGGTTCAGATCCTTCGCCGACATTTCGACGTCTTTGCCGAGTAATCGGAGCGACAGCGAGGTCTCGATCACGCTGGCACCTAGAATACTCAGAGCTTTGTTGTTCTCTTCCGAGAACGAAGGGTGAGTCAACGCGCGTCGTAGTAGACCTACGCTCTGAAACGTATAGCTGAAAACAGACAGAAAAAGGGTACTATGTCCGGTTACTGAAAAAGTGAGCAAAATATGTGAATATTATGTACATATATATATACACATATATGAGTATGTGAGTTTGTGGACTTGCCCGATTTGTTTCTGGAGGGCTTCGAGGGCGACTGAGAACGGTGACGAGGGTTTGAAAGTGCGATCATGGCGTGAGTTTGCCGAGTGTTCCTGTGCGAAAGCCTGCCAAATTTGTTATATATATATTATTATTATATATATATACATATATATCGATAGATCGATACATAGATGAGAAGAACACCATGTACCTGCAAAGTAGAGAAGATCGCGAATGCGAGGAAGACGAAGGAAACGAATTTCCGGAAATGCATTTTGCTTAGAATTCTGTGTGTGTGTGTGTGAGAGAGAGAGAGTACGAAAGGTAGCGACTTTACCTTTGTAAATACTAAATAGAATCGTACGGAGCGTCAAGGCAGGTCGAATTGACTTTAATAGACTCCTTTAATGGGCCAAGTCCGTAGTCTGTTGGATTAGGTGAGCCCATTATTTAACAACAGGAAATGTCCTTTGTTGAAGCATATTGATGGTTACACACATTTTTTTTTTTTTTTTTTTTTTTTTTGACATAAAGTGTCATTTAGTTATTAATTGGCATTTGTTTCATCATCGAACACATTTCAACTATTAAAAATTAATGACTAATATATGTTTGGTGATGAAGCCCACATCAATTAATGTCCTAAACTTCTAATTATATTTTATATTAAAAAATATGTCAAAAAAATGTGTGCCAAACATTTCTCAATTGGTAATGGCAAATCTACTACCCCGTGGTATGAATCGTATGATAAGTGGGCACCCTCTTGTGGATTTATTTTTTTGGGCCACGTGTGGTGTATGATGGCTGATGTTTGAGCTGATGCTAGGGTACTCTATAATTGATCATGGCCGTTGGGCTTGGCCCTCTTCTGATAGAAATTCATCAACATATGACATCTGTTCCTCCTCCTGATGACGTCTGAAGATAATAAAGTTTTTTTGGAATAAGAGTAATTCTTTGGTGACAACTTTCATACAACCCTTTAAAATGATGTGTCTATCTCTCTCCTGTGATGTCACTGGACCCCACAATGACACAGGAGAGAGATAAACACATCTTTTAGGAGGTTGTATGAAAGTTGTATGAAAGTTGTCACCAAAGAATTACTCTTGGAATAAATAACTCTACTTAAGGCCGGTCATGAAGTTTTAGGGGCCTTAGATGAACAACGGAAAGAGGGCTCTTTACGTATCACTATAAATTAATTATCATAAGATATTAATAATAGGGGTGGATTCAGGATTTTTGGTCGAGAGGTCTAGATTATACGGGGGTTTGGGGGCAACGCTCTCGAGGCAAAAAAAAATTTTGTCTACCTATACATAATTATGTGTAACTGATTAACTGTAGAATTGTAAGTAGATTTGATTTTAACACCCCTAATTTGATTAAATCATGTAAGTTTAGACGGCCTATTTTTAAAACCTGTAAAATATTAATGAAACCCAACATGAATGGCTCTGTAACTCTGTTAGATTTTTATTTTTGTTTTTTTTTTTTTTGAGTCAAAAGAGGGCCTCTATTTGTGTTAGAATAGAGAGATAGAGAGAGAGAATGTAGAGAGAGAGTGTGTGTTGTGAGCTGAGGTTGTCAATTAACTCGATTTTAATTTTAAATTTTTTTTAAGAAAAGAGAAAGAAGGGCTGGCAGGCTAGGTTATTAATATAGACAATGATACTATAGTGCTAGGTGTTAGAGGCCATTAAATTTTGTTCATAAGTGGGGACTTTAAGCCCACGTCTACAATCAATAGAGCAAGGGCCGGCAATGATTCTACTCTTCTACTACCAGCTGGGACTCTATTAGAAAGAAATATCCAGCTCTGGTCTGATCTGGTCTGGTTCTCGAAGTGCATTCATAGGTTCAAGCAATATGATTCTATGGCTTGCTATTCATTCTGGGCAATGCTAGGGGCACTAACAAAATCTACTAACACTTACTAACACACTCTATCTCTCTCCTAGTGGTACTGCGGGGTCCACTGCGGACCCCACAATACCACTAGGAGTGAGATAGAGTGTGTTAGTAAATGTTAGTGGATATTGTTAGTGCCCCAAATATAACTCATTCTTAATAAACTTCCTACACTGGACAGAGTTGGTAATTACAAGACCATTAGTCATGACTCATTAACCATTTATTTATTTATTTATTTTTTGAATGTCACTTCACTTGTAATATATTTGGGCTAGTGTTTGATCAACAAATGTGGTATTCTTTGGTTTCCTATGAGTTGGAATATGCTTTCATTCTACCTGGAAAGGAAGAAACTCCATAAAACTTTGCCTTGCTGTTACTATCTATTCCATTTGGAGAGAATGAAACTTCTGGGTTTTTAAGGAATGACTATAAGGATTCAAGGACTGTCCTCAGTGGAACTTTTACCCGGTTAGATGCAGAAATTTATCCTTGGGTATGATAGAAGTCTAGTCTGTCTAGACAGTATATTGAGCTACTTGTACACTTTGGATGTTCGATGATTTGCTTGTTTGTCTTCTCAGCCTTGGGCTGATTCTTCTTGTTTTTTTTCTTCTTCTTATTGTTAGATCCGGGGTGTGAATGGGAGGTTATGTAAGCTCAACGGGATCGTTAGGATCGCTATGGATCGGCTCAATGCTCAAGAAAAAGCTTGAAACATTAAGTTTCAAGATCCTAGCAGAGGGGTTTTCGATCAGTTAACCGGGTCAACGCCTATAAGAAGTTTTTAAACAAATTCTGCAGAGGGGCATTCGACCGGTCACCAGACCTTGTTTGTGAAGAGTCACAACTTTTCATGTTGTTAGTTCGAATAAGTTTGAACTTCATCTGCTCTAATGGCTGATAAACGTGTATATACTGTTATATATGTAGTGTATCGATGTTGGGACACAACCATTTGTGTAGAGAGACATCTCTTATCCATTAGACACCTCTATGTATACAATATAGTTAGTTTTTATATACTTTTCACAGATTGTATCTTCTCTTCTTCATCTATTTTATCTTATCTTCTTCATCTATTTTAGAGTCAATTGAAAGCAATTCACATACATACAATTCTGCAGAACATTTGAAGTTGAGTTGTACTTCAAAGATCGTAGTATCCTCAAGAACAAAGCGTCGTAGTCCACAAAACAACAGCATGTGGGACGTAAACTTATTTTTCAAACAATATACTCATACGTGCGTCGATCTTAAGTTTTTATTTGAAGTTTCATATCCATTAAATTCCAACAATCGAAAAACAACTTTAAAGTGGGAATAATGGCCGGAGAATCTAATTCTACTACAACTACTATGAAGAATACTCATACCGAGATCCCCAAAAATTTCAAGGGAGAAGACTTCTGTAATACCCGTATCCGAAAAAATGTAGTAATATTTATTTTGCATACATTAATTAGCATAATTAATTGCATGTGATGATTTGGGTGAGTTTCAGTCACCCCGATGTGATAAGTGCTTGATAAAGGGCACAATTTGATAGTTATGAAGTAGGACCCACGGGAGGCCCAGATTAAATAAATTGTATTTAGTTGCATTTATATGATTAAATGAATATTTGTTAAAGTGTTTTTAATATTTTATTATTAATTGTGACCCTTTATGGTACCAGTTTGGGTACCCATGTGAGAGCGAATAAGAATTGAATTCATAATCAGTAGGTTAATTAACAACTTCATAAAATATTTGGGACCAGTTTTGGGACCCATATGGGACATATACACATACCCACTTAGATATTTGGTAGTTAATATAAAGTTTAGGGAATTTCATAATAGAACTTTAAAAATATATAGGGGTGTAAATAAAAAATGGCAAAGTTATAACATATCGTCTAATATGAGGATGTGTTAGTCGGTTTCTAGGAGGCATCAAAATAAGGGAAAAGGGAAAGTAACAGAGTCTGCGAGAGCAGAAGAAGAAAAAAAAAAGTTTCACGTTGCCGTTCTGTCGTCGTTCGACTTTTATTTCGCTAACCGAAGCCATATTCGGACTCGTGGAGGTGAGAGAATTATTTCTATGTCTTTCTTTTTCAATTTTGGTAATATTTTTCTGTGACCCATTTTAATAGGTGATACATATATGTGATATGTACATGTAGGGATATCATTGGAATCATTAGGAGCTAGATTTCTACAAGGAATTTGGGATTTCTAGACTTATTTGGACCTATTCGTGAGGTGAGTGTCCTAATCCCAAAATTGAATGTTTTATGTATTTTAATTGTTATTAAATGCTTAGAATGCTTAATTTATAATTAAGTAGAAAAACATGTGATAATTTATTACTTAACATGTTCAAAAATGTTGAAATTGTCATGTTGACATGTTGAATTGCTTATGTGCTTATTTGGGTCAAAGGGAGTCAATTGATAATCACCATTATTTAGCCCGTATATAAGGGACGTCCATTCCTCAGAGAAAAGGGGGATGATGATGAAGTCCTCAGAGAAAAGGGGACGGTGGTGACGACCACAACGAATGACTACGGTCACATGAGAGTGTGTGATATCGCTTTTAAAGCGACGACAAAGTGAGAATGACCCAGAATCAAGGGTCCAATACAATGGTGATTGATTATTTGACACGCCGGTGACCATTTATTATTGTGAATGATTAATTGGTGGTTATGATACATTAAATATTCCAATTGTATGATTAGTACCACGTACTCAATAAGCGAAAGCTTAATCAATTTTTGTGGCTAATAACCACGCAGGTACAGACGAGCATCACAGTGAGAAGCGTTGAACTGTGGGGATTCTGGGATAGCTTGAGATTAACAAAGGATCTTTATAGTCAACAAAATCACGTCAAGTTGTGACACTACTACTTCCAAAGGATCTTTATAGTCAACAAAATCAGCCTCATCATCGATGATCGTTTCGATGAAATTAACTTCTTCTTCGTCCTCGTATTCTTCAGGTCGGGGATTTGAAAATATCTTGACGTTTAAGGTCATATTCCCGAATACGATGGTCATGATACCACTTCTTATTTTGATTGTGGCATCTATGGTGTTGAGGAGTGGACGTCCAAAAATCACCGGAATTTGTGAACATGGATTAGACACGGGTTCGGTATCCAATATCACAAAATCAACCGAGAAGACAAAAGTATCTATCTGCACCAGAATGTCCTCCAGTATTCCTTTAGGATATTTGACTGACCTATTTGCCAGTTGCAACGCAACTCGGGTGGGTTTGAGTTCACCCAACCCTAGTTATTTATATATTGAATATGGCAATAGGTTTACACTTGCTCCTAGATCAAGGAGTGCGTTGTCTATCCTTTGATTCCCAATCCGACACGAGATAGTTGGGGTGCCAGGGTCTTTAAGCTTTGGAGGCAATTCGTTTTGGATGATTGCGCTTGCTTGGCAAGCGACATAGGCGTGTTTCTTCACACTTTGCCTCCTCTTGACCATGCATAAGTCTTTGAGGTACTTAGCATAGGACGCCACTTGTTTGATTGCATCAAGGAGTGGAAGATTGATTTTGACTTGTTTGAACAGTTCCAAGAACTCCTGATTCCTTGCCTTGTTTTGGGGTTTCTTAAGCCTTTGACGGTAAGGTGCAGGGAAAGGGCATTTGGGTAATTCGTCACTGGCAAGCTCCTTTCCGAACCTTCTCTCAATTTCTTCTACTCGTTTAGGAGCTTTATCTTTTTCAACCAATGGTTCGTTATTATTGAGTTGCTCCTCTTCCTGAGTAGATGATTTGCTCTTAATCGTCATTTCCTCATCTTCATACTCCTCGGGAGTAGAATGAGGCATGTTTTGCCCTATGACTTGCCGTTTCTTAGAGTTGTCACGACTTTGGCTTGCTCGTGGTTATTGGGACCATTGTTGAATCCCTTAGGGTTTGGAAGTGGTTGGGCAGGAAATGTTCCTCCCAATCCCTCTTGTCGTGCATCCATCCTCTCTAACGTTGCAGATATCTTGCTCATCATTTGAATTAACTGTTGGGTTAGATTCATGTTAGAAAGAGGATCTTCCTCCTGCGACTTTTTGTGTGGGGGAACGTACACGTTTGGCTGTTGACTATTAGAGGGGTGAGCTTGATTGTAGTTGTTTGGTCTATTTTGATTGAATGGCTGGGGCTGCCTATTGAATTGCCCTTGATATTGGTTATTGTTATTATAGGGATATTGTTGATATTGATTTTGGGTCCCAGCATTGTTTTTCTAATCAAACCCGGGGTGATTCCATCTATTGTTATTATGTTGTGAATTATAATTGTTGTAGGAATTCCCCGGCCCCCTATACCCTTGCATGGCATTCATTTCCATGGGGGGTTGTTCTTGATAATACGGCACATTAGGGCAGTATTGGCTAGTATGTCCCAGCATGTTGCATGTGCCGCATGGTTCTTCATGCAAAACCTGCCTAGAACTCTCTCCTTTCATTCCCAACTCTTCCACTTTCCTCACTAGTTCTTCATATTTATTCATCAGATGATCCTCACTTTTTAGTTGGTATAAACTTTTCTCTTCCACACACAATATCTGTGAGTGTGGGACATCTTCTGAGTTCGACCACTCATGGGCATGTTCAGCTAACCACTCGAAGTGAGCTTCAGCTTCTTCAGTGTTCTTGCGAAGAAATGGCCCTGAACTCATGGTCTCGACCAACTTTTTAGTTTCACCATTTAATTCTTCATAAAAGTAGCTTATGGTTCGCCATTTCTCATACCCGTGATGTGGGCATGATAGAAGTAAATCCTTGAAACGCTCCCACATTTGGGTAAAGGTTTCATTGCTCTTTCGTTTGTAAGAGTTTATTTGTCGTTTAAGCTCATTGGTCATGCGGGGTGGAAAGAATTTCTTCAGAAAAGCGGTGTTCATTGCATGCCAGGTGTAGATTGAATTTGGCTTTAAGGTGAGCAACCACGCTTTTGCTTTATCCTTCAGGATGAAGGGAAATAGCATTAGACGTGTCACGTCTACAGGACAATTCTCTGAAAATATTTTACAAACATCCTCAAAATCCTTAACATGTAGATACGCCTTCTCGCTCTCCATTCCATGGAAGGTAGGAAGGAGTTGAATCATTCCATTTCGAAATTGAAATTCGACTGCATGGGGTGGAATGAGAATACAAGAAGGTGTAGGCGCGTGTTCAAGTGTCATGAGATCGCACAAAGGACGAAGTGAATCGTCGATTGGTACAACCACATTATCACCGTTTTCACTTTGATTATCGGCCATTGAATCAATAGGTGTAACTATGGGATTAATAGAACTAGATGAATTGGATGAATAGAATGGGTTTCCGTAAATTCCTTCGATGAAATTATCGGACATAAAGGGAAAGACCCTAAGTAGTTTTTGATCTAAAGAATAAAAGAAAAAGAAAAACAGAAAGAGATAAGGATAGATTGAGGTAATCTAAGCGTCAGCTTGTCGCCTTCCCCGGCAACGGCGCCAAAAACTTGACACGAGAATTTTTCTGTGTGCGCTTGTGTGCTATACCCAAGTGTAGGTAATCGTGCAAGTAGTAGTCTGGTTAAGTCCAGGTCAATCCCATTGGGAATGTGTTAAACTAAAAAAACTAGATTAATCTCTAAAAGGAAAACAAAAATCAATACTTTAAAGGGATGTAGAACACGAAATTCCACAATTTATCAACTACTAAAGATAAAGCTATTAAACTAAGTTAATCTAACAACTAGCTAACAATTTAAAACAATATTTTAAAACGTGTTTCTTTCTTAATAAAAGGGAATGTTGGGATTACACGAATTCACCGCGACCTAACCATCTACCCGCAGTTACGTTGAAGCTCAATGGAGCACATTCTCTACAGTATTCCGTATTTATCTAAAGGTAAAGAATCTATAGTCCTTTCATGACCGGGACTATGTCATCACAGTTAAATTTGAAATACATAAAAGCGGTTTAACACAATAGTTAAGACTCGCACCTACAATGGTGTTAGCATTGAGGGTGGTTTGTAAAATATATTGAAGAAAAATACTTCAAGACTTTAAGTTTACAGACTGCTTTGACAAATTGAGCATTTGGGGACAGTTTGATAACAAATCAATAAAGCAGAAAGTCTAGGAATACTGCATAGGATGTTCTCAGGAATCAGAGAGTTCGATCGATCGACGCGCTTTCGATCGATCGAACATCTTCATCCCTCGATCGATCGAACTGACTTCGATCGATTGACATTGTCTCTGATCCGATCGATCGAACTAACTTCAATCGATCGAACACAGGAATTATTCTGCTGCATGGCAGAGGCTTAAGATCACGGTTTCATCGTGATCTCTCAACCTGAGGACTACTCAAACATAGTCTGAAGTAGCACAGAGTTGTTTTTAACGTAAAAATTCATTAAGGATGCGTTTGTTTGTGATTTAATCATGAAAATTATAAAAACTAATGGTGTAAATTTATCTAGCATACAAACTACGTGATAACTGACTATATTGCTCTAAACTACGTTCAGAATGTAAGTAAACAATAAAGGAGTAACCTGGAATGAAGAACTATTATTAAACGAAGGGAATCCAAGTTACAATACCAAAAGTCTTTGAAAAACCTACAAAACAATGGAGAAAACTCTCTATATATATATAAAACTGATGAAAAAGTAATGTGGGCGTCCGTTTTTCCGTGAATACAACTGATAAAAGCCATGTTCGATCGATCAAACATCTCTCGATCGATTGAACTTCTGGGATCTTCGATCGCTCGAGCTCAAGTCGATCGCTCGAACCCTCTTCGATCGCTCGAACTCTGTGCTTCAGCTTTGAAATGTCTTCTTTGCAACCCAGCACTTCCTTTTATCGTTATTTTCCAATTCTCAACACTGCAACGATAATCTGCACACATAACCACTAAAATAATACCACTTATCATAGATTAATCATATTATATAAAAACTGGCATTGTGATTCAAATTGCAGATAAACAGGAAAATTGTAAACTAATTTAATGTATTTTCTTCTTTTAGCGCGGTTGCATTTTACAAATACCCCCACTTGTCAGTTATAAATTAATTAACTAACCTTATTTTAATGATGTGAGAAGGGCGTATATTGCCCAATTAAGATATAAGGGTAGAAGCAATTTTTAGTTTTTTTTAGGGGAATAGATTCAACTTTTTATTTGAATAAAAAAAAAAAAAGAAAAAAAAAGAGAGAACAATGTTATTCTGATACATCTACTATACTATAAGATTGCAACAGCTCAAATTGACAGCTTGAATTTTCTGAACTTTTAACTATACTCTTGCTCTTATCAGCTGGTTTACCATTTTACCGCTGCTCTCTTTTGTTTTTTCACCCAACACATGCCCCTCAAAAGCGATGGGTCTTCCTTTCCGTCTATCATCGACATTTTGCTATACGGTCAGGCTCTTTAGTGAACTGTCAAGGACCCGATCGATCACATAATCTCACGGGTCGAATCCTTGGCTTTTTTTATAAGCCTACTTCACTCCCCAGTACATTGGAGAGCCTGGTCGTATTAGCCTCTCTCAAATTTTGGAAAAAATAAATTGTATATAATACATTGGCCCAATTGTAATTCACACATGAAATATTTGTCCCACCACTATTTCTTATCATTTCTTAATTTAGTTCAACTCAAATTGTTTTACTATTAGTCAAATTTGACAAATTAAAATAAGCAATCAATTCTGATGATAAAAAACAGTGGTATACAAAAAAATCCAAACAAAACAACAAATAACTAGATTAAAAAAAATAAATAAATAAACCGTCTCTGTGACAATTGCCCTGAACCCGTATATACGTATCATTAAATCTCAGCCCCTAACTAAATATTCAGGCCCTTGGATCTTGCATAATTAGGAAGCAAACTACAGTATGAAACCGAAATTGAAATCTAACATTCTCTAATATCCACAAAATATCATATTCAATTACAAACGCAAATGAGTACAACATTTGTGGTTTATGACTGCATGGAAATTAAAGAAAATGAAATTACAAATCCATCCAATTTTGCCTCTGGCTCATATTGGTTGGTAATTGGTCTATCTCACACTTTCGGACCCCTCTTCTTCTTCATGAAATTCGGAAGACAGAATGCAGCGATATGCATCTGAATAACCATCAAAAATAAAAATAGTAACACCTTTTTAGAAACAGAAATTCTATAGATCATGAGAATATACGTACATATATTGATGTATATATGTACATTTTATTAAGAAAGAATTAATTAACTAATTACCTCAGTGTTGTAAAACTTGAGAGGCCATTTTGCAACCCCATAGCTCTCTGTATCTATTGGGTTTATTGGGTGCTTGAAATCAACAGGTGCATGCCCCTCCGTAGCACAGAGCATGTAACCAATCACACCACTGAAATAATATATCCATACATGTTTTGCTTAGGAAAAAGACTTAGCTACATTTCTATAGCTATTTTTCCTACTGTTTTGGATATTGATTGGTTCATGTTACAAGTATGCCTACATGACACATATGTGGCGCGTGGCGCATATATAGAATCTTATGATATGATGAAAGTACATACTTAAAAGAAAATTGCTAACGTGTTGTCATTGCTTAAATGTGTTCTCTAAACAGCATTTGTGCAGCAAAAATGTTCCGTTTGATGAATGGATTTACCGGAGAAAAAGAAAAAGAAAGCATTTTTTTTAAAGCTTACCAAGTAAAGATCGCAAGAAAAATATGAAGATATTTTCTTTTAATCAATAATAGAAGTTTCTTTTCAAATTATTATTATTATTGTTATTATTATTATTTTTTTTTTTATGTTTAACTATTTATGAAAAATCTTTTAGAGACAATTTGGCTAATACAAGAATTGGTTCTGTTGTTGAAAAAAGAACTGATTTTAAATAGTTGCCTACTTTTAATTTCATTATACTGGAGTATGTGTTTGACTAAAAACTATCTCATAGAGTTGGTTATTTATCAATCCAACACAATTCTAGTTTTGTATTAGATAAAGTGTAAGTGGGTCTTTTATTTGAGTTATATCAAAAACACTAGTCCTTCGGTCCCAATTTAAGAATCCATTTAAAAAGACAACGCAATTTAATTAGATACTTTCCATATTTAACATTTATTATCTAAAGTTCCCTCACTATTCATTCGATGCAATAATGAATAGTTGAAAATTTTTATACGTTAGTAGAAATTCTAAAAAAAAATACCTTAATTTGGAGCTAAATGAGTAGTAATTTTTTATTTTTCTTCTTTATTTTACCTTTTCTTTTCCTTTTATCTTTCTCCACTTATTCGGAACCAAACAAAGCAACGAGTATAAAAATACAGTAATATTTTTTTTTCTTATCTTTTTTCTTTCCCTTTTATTTTTCTCCATTAAGTAGGTGAATCCAACAAAAGCAGATGAAAGAGTTTCTATGATACATCCTTGTAATTTAGGATGTATCAAGTCAGGGGCGGACCCAGGATTTTGAGTCAGGGGGGGCCTAAACTATAAGGGGGTTTGGGGGCAGCGCCCCCGAGGCGAATTTTTTTAGGTCTAGTTATACACAATTATGTGTAAAACGGTAAAATTGGTTTAACACCCTTAGTTTTGGGTAAATCGTGTAATTTTAGGGGGCTTATTTGTAAAATCTGTAATATATATTACATATAAATCTAAAATTTTTAAAAGTCCAGGGGGGCCTGTATCTAAAATCTATAAACTATTGTTTATAAATCTAAAATTTTTTTAAAGTCCAGGGCCCCCTGTGTGAATTTTAGGAGGGCCTATTTGTAAAATCTATAAAATATTACATGTAATTTCATAATTTTCAAAAGTCCAGGGGGGGCCTGTGCCACCCCTGGAAACTATGTAGGTCCGCCACTGTATCAAGCACCCTAATCTGGTGACAAAATGTTGTAATTTTGGTCTTAAAACATCGAAATTTTGAAAATTACTTTAATTTTGATTATAATATTTTGGGACGCAACTACAATATTTTTGGGACAAAAACCACAAGAATAATGCATCATAGAAGTTTCCAAGAGTTAAATAACCTTGAATATGCTGGAACAGTGGTCCAAGCATAGTTGACAGAGCCTTTGAATATCCCATGAATATAGGAAATTGTATCATCAAGTTTGAAATCAGAATGCCACAAACTTTGTGCTGGACAACACATTACTCCTCCTGGCTGAAGAGCCTTCACTATTGATTCTAAGAAATCTTTATCCAACAGTTGATCTGAATCAGGCCCTGAAATACACACACACACAAAACTTATATAACTATGTAGGTTAAAAACATGTTCACTGGGCATGTTCACTCAGTCCTGTTCATAGACCTACATTGACCCAGGGTGGCACAGGCCCTCCCTGAATTTTTGGAAATTGCAAAATTATATGTAATAATTTGTAGATTTTAGAAATAAGCCCTCCCAAATTTCACACAGGACCCTCATGGACTTCTGAAAATTCTAGATATACATGTAATTTTTACAAGTTTTAGACACAGGCCCCTTGCATTTGTGAAATTTCTAGACTTACATATGATATTTTACAAGTTTTAGATATAGGCCTCCTAAAATTACATGATTTACCCCAAATTAGGGGTGTTAAACCAATTTTACTTACAATTCTACGATTTTACACATAATTATATATAGGTAGACCCAAAATAATTTACCTCGGTGGCGCTGCCCCCAAAACCCCCATATAATCTAGGCCCCTCCTCCGCCCCTGATCATGTTTACTTAAGAGTCTGATCGATTCATATACGGTGAGACTCTTAAGTGAATTGAGTTGAATGAATAAACCCAGTGAACATGTTTTTTAGCCTAAAAGAACTCACGGACTGCTCCGCTGAACCGCGGTTTCTTTTAGGCTAAAAAGCATGTTCACTCAACCCTATTAAGGCTTAGTTTGGCCCCCACGTGGTGCTTCTCTTTTTTTAAAGTACAATTTAATGTTAATTCATTTGGTAACTAGTTTATGAACTTTACAAAAATTGAACTTAGGGCTTTTTTGAAGGGGGTTAGGGAGCTTTTAAAAGCTCTAGAATGGAGCTTTTAAAAGCCCAAGGTTTCTTTTTAGTTTCGTGATGTCTTTTTGAAGAGTAGTGTGTCACTTGTATAAAATTATCAAAGAACTAGGTAATAAATTTCATAAGCTCCTTTTAAAAAGCCACATGGAGGCCAAACTAAGCCTAAGCTGTTCCCTTAAGAATCTCACCGTATTCATATATAGTATATACACATAGATATATAGAGAGAAGAGATATATATACCCATCTCAGTAAATGCGTCCACTATAATGGTATCGTAAGTACCCCTAGGAACATGCTTTAGAAACTCAATCCCTGCATTTTTTTAATGAAAGAAAAAGTTTAACCCTCGTTTGGCAACAGGTTATGAATCCCATAAGTGATTAAGATATTCTAAAAACTAAAAAAAAAAAATAAATAAATTGTTTGACAAACATCGCAAAAATGTGAGTTCATCGATCGCACATTTTTACGATTAGCCAAAAGCTATCAAAAGCAATTTTTGCAACAGACTTCCAAAAGCAGAAGTTTTTGTCAAATAAGGCCCACAACTATTAATAGTCTAGAGTAAGTAACAGAAGTAAACTGAGTGTACCATCTTGTATATATAATGTCACTCGGGGATCTTGGTAACCAATGGCTATGTCCGGAAAGAACTCCTTATATACCTGAGAATACACATTTAGAAATTAAGATCACCACTGGAAGGTTCTGTTTTAATTTAGT
The DNA here is from genome assembly GCA_033977485.1 of Hydrangea macrophylla. Lineage (NCBI taxonomy): Eukaryota > Viridiplantae > Streptophyta > Magnoliopsida > Cornales > Hydrangeaceae > Hydrangea > Hydrangea macrophylla. The sequence goes on along the minus strand of CM066985.1, from coordinate 108,438,596 downwards.
GACAGAAAGGGTGAAAAAATCAAGTAAAAATGTGAGGAAAATAAGAATGAAAAAAAATTAGGATAAATAATTGAAATAAATTCTAATATTGTTTAAGCCTTGAGGGAAAAAAAGGTTTTTTTTTTTTTTTTTTTCGCCTTATTACTTTTATTCTCTAAAATCGATGAACCAAACAAACCCTAATTTGAGCACCTGTAATTTTTTATTTGTAAAAATACTCACATCTATAATCATTTTATCAAGTTCACATATATCAATCACTTCAACAGAGGAATGTCGAGATACTTCACGTAGAATACCACCATCTCCTCCCCCAATTACCAGAACCTGAAAAGAGAATTGATTCTAATAAGACATACTATCAATTATATACGCACATATACATATACATATATATATATATATAGAGAGAGAGAGAGAGAGAGAGAGAGAGAGAGAGAGAGAGAGAGAGAGAGAACCTTCTTTGGGTTTGGAATAGAACATAGTGGAAGGTGAGTGATCATTTCCTGGTATGCAAATTCATCTTTTTCAGTGATTTGAATTGAGCCATCCAACACAACAATTTTCCCATGTGATGTTGACTGAAAATAACCAAAAAAAAAAAAAAAAATGTGATACATATTAAGTACAATTAGTTGGTACCAAACATGAAATAAAAAGAATAAATTGTAAAAACAATTTTTTTTATTGGAGTAACAAATAATACCTGAAATACAAACAATTCCTGGAATTTTGATTTTCCATGAAATAAGACCTTTTCTACCTTATAGAAGAGTGCCTCCCCTGTAATAATAACACCAATTATCATATGCAAAAGTATATATTTCTAGAGATATGCGTTAATGCACTAATATGTAGCAAATACGGAATTGATTTGTTCAATTATTTGAATTAATCGAACGAATTAATGATTTGTTCAATTATTTGGATTCTAATTTAGTGATATATCCCATTTTTAGCTATTCAAAAATTATTTTATTTTTTCAAATCTCGACCCAATGACGATACACTGTAGATACTAATGAGTAAAGTAATATTTTAAAAGTAAAAATTGCTAAACATTTAGTTGTAAAATATCAAAATATTTTTAAAAGAATTATAAATTTGATATTTAAATTCAAAATAATATTTGTAAAATTAAATATTTGTAATAAAAAAAAATCATAAATTTAACATTTCAAACTTAAAAATTATAGTTATGAAAAAAATCAAGTTTGAATAAAATATAACAACAAAATCAAATATTATTTAACAATATTCGGAACTCTAATCGGATAAGCTGCCAAACGTAGAATATTATTTACCCTTATCTAACAAATTAATTTAGGATAAATATCACCTAGACTCCCTAAGGTTTGCTCTAATCATACTTAAACCCCCTCACATTTCAATAATATCACCTACACCCCGTGAAGTTTGAAGCGCGTATTACTTAGACTCCCTCTGTCAATTCACCATTAAAAAAGTGATGGACCGACATAAATAAAGACAAAACATACCCCAGAAAGTTTGGTCCTTGTGTCATTTAAGCCCTGTAGTTTCAATTGGGTCAATTTGATCCCTACAGTTTTAAATTGAAGCATTTTGATCCAAATGCCCCATTAAGTGAGAAAAATTGACTGAATTCACACACTGTTATACACAATTACTCTAATAAGTGGGTTAGGAGATTGGTGGTATTCTACTTTTGCCCTTAAAAAGTGTGACAATGCATAGTATGTGAGTAAATTCTGTCAAATTTTCTCACAAAATTGAACATTTTGATTAAATTACTTCAATTGAAAACTGCAGGGCCCAAATTGATCCAATTAAAACTACAAGGACTAAGATGACACAAGGACCAAACTTTCAGGAGTATCTTTTGTATTTATTTATGTCAGTCTGTCACTTTTTTAACGGTGAATTAATGGAGGGAGTTCAAGTGATACTCACTTCAAACCTCAAGGGGTGTAGGTGATATTACTGAAATGTAAGGGGATCTAAGTGTGATTAGAGCAAATCTCAGGGAATCTAGGTGATATTTACCCAATAATTTATCCTATGCGATCATGCATTATATAATTCTATCTGACAATTTTATCCAGTATGCCAAACATGACCTTAGAGTATTTTTAATGGGAGATTGTATTTTGAGTTGCCAAAATGCCATTTTGGCCAAGTACGTTGTTGTTTGAAGGTTTTAAGTATTTTGACAATTGGTGCATTGCAACAATTGATGCATAATAAGTTGGTAATCTAAGAGCATCTCCTACAAGAAAATGTATCTTGAGAAGCTAAAATGATGTTTTGGCATTTTGAATAGTGTTTATAACACTCTCAATACAAGTGCACTCCATCAATGGGTTATAAATTGAGTTGGCTTTTAATATTTTAATTATCTTGATGCATTTATAACTATTGATGGATTTTAGTTGGTAATCCATCCACTCATACTTTCTCTCCAAATCATACAACCCACTCTCTTTCTTGCCAAAGGTTGTAAATTTATAACCCAATGGATTGTGGTAGTATTTTACAGCCCCTTCTACAACCCTGTTGGAGTGGAATTTTTAGTGCATCGGGGGGCGGAGGGGTGAGGATGCCCCCAATATTTTTCAAAATTACAATTTTGTATATATAAAAATTTTTAAGATTGCCTCCACACACACACACACACACACACACACACACACACACACACACACACACACCCTATAACACCAGTAAATGTGTTATTGCATTTCATTACACTGTCATGCATGATAATGTGATCTGTTGTGCATTTTGGCACATGTGTGAGTGAGTTTTGACTCACGAGTCGATTTGGGTATCTGTGTTAGAGAACCCATTGAGACGGTAGTGGATGAATGTTCGTTGTTGTGACGTCTCTTTGAGTATGAGACGGTCATTGTGGAATATCTTAAATGTTTATCTGTGTATTAATTTCAATATCTGTATTATTTCTAGTTTAGAATTTTTTCTGTTGATAATTTTAGCATCCTGGTGAGGACGAAATGACACGCTATTAATTTGGTAGGCTAATTAGCAACTTCGGAAAAGTCATATAAGAAGTTGCGTTTTAGCAACCAAACGGAACTTAGTCAGAAACTTTGATAATTTCGAGGTTTCACTTGTAAAGCTATGAATTAGCTGTGTAAAAAGTTTCGGAGACTAATTAGGAGTTTTGAAAACTCGTGGAGAAGTTAACACAATTTCCAAAAATGTTGTCTATATATAGTTAGAGATGACTTTCATAAATTTTCATAAGTCTTAACCTAAATTCCAAAAGGGGGGCCGTAAGGAGATTTTGGAGCTTAGAGCTTTGCGACGCCAAACGACGACCTTCTGTCCGTCTGATTTTTTCTAGATTTCATATTCGAACTCCCCGAGGTAAGAGCTTCATTTTGATATCTATTAGGGGCTGTTTGGCTAAGTTTTTCGAAAAGTTATTTTCTAGAATTTTCCATAAAAATTTATATTTGGACTTTTAATCCGTAGGAATTATACTAGACAGACGTTCTTTGTGCACAGGTTTTCCTTGGTTTGAATTATAGGAGCGTAAATTTGAGGTGAGTGATTCAACTTTGTATTATGGAATGATTGCTTGGCGTGTATTCAGGTTATGTTTGAATAGCATGTCTTAATCCTTAAAGATATATTGTGTAGTTCATATTGGGCGATTATATTGATAAGTAGGCCCAATAGCATGGTGAAATGTTTTAATTACCGAGAGCATGGTGATATATATTTGAGCATGTTGAGTTGCTTATTTGGGTAAGAAGAAGCACGTGGCTACTAAGCCATTTTTGGAGCCGATATAGGCATTAAGGTTGCACGATTGAAGAGAAGAATCGTGGGTCTTACCCATTCACGTGGACTTATTGGCGAGGAGTCGCGGATTGGGAGTATGGAATGTGTACGTGAGTCTCCCGCAACTAATATAAAATGTAGAGATGTGAATACGAGCATGCTTATCATTCATGTGCATTATTATTTTATTCACTAAGCGTTAGCTTAAACAAATCGAATATGTGTGGTTATTCAAATAACCATTACAAGTATTAATGCTGGCGAGGTATCACAGAAGTGAGCACGTGGGTTTGGGAGTTCACTTAGAAGGCAACCTGAATGTTAATCTTGTAGTTTTTGGACAGTAGGAATGTTGTAATGAGGATTTGGTTGTTTTAACTTATATTAACATGAAATCGTGGAACGAGTTCATAATGTTATAATAGATTGTAATCTTTTGTAATTCTGTTTAAACAATGTTTTAATCTAGTTGGGGTCACTTTAGAATGAGTTTGGTGTGTGTGTTTAACCCTTGGGTGCTTTCAAAAGCTTCTAAACTTAGAATTTCTGTAGAATGTGTGATGCTGCCATAAACCAGTCGATTGGTTGAGAAATAAGTCGACTGGAGCCTCATTTTCAGTAACTCACTGCATCTTTTCATAGAGAATCAGTCGACTGGGTGCCCGACACAGTCAACTGGATCATGGTTTCAATTCAGATATTTTATCCAGGCTGGACTTCAGTCGACCGGACGGTACCAGTCGACTGAATATTTGAAACCTCAGTCGACTGGATTATGTTTTAAAAATTAAGTTTCTGCTGGACCAATATCAGTGGACTGGACATGAGAATCAGTCGACTGGACTGCTAGTTTTCAAATGTTTTATTTTCTTTCCACTGCATGTGTTCTTAAAACTAAAATCTTTTGAGAACATTAGTGAGTTGGTTAGCCTCGGTGGCGTGCCACGGGCTTCGGTTCTACTATTGTGGGACCGGGCTGTGACACACACACCCCCCTCCCAAAATATATATATATATATTACACCCCTCCAAAAAAATATTTGTTAGACTAAAAAAAAGAATTTATAATGTAGTATGTTGGCTCAGTTCGAATCCAATGTAATACCTTGTATTTTCGGATGCATGGTTATAAAAATAAGACCCTGTATGCTTGTGTAAACCCTTGGTGTAGAATCTTTCTCCATCGATCGAAGTCTTCTTAATCGATCGACCTTATGCTTTTTCAATCGATCGAACCCACTTCGAGCGATCGAAACTCTGCCGACCTGATTCTCCGACGTGGACACTTTCTTGAGCGATTGAACTCCTTTCAATCGATCGAACCTTGACCGACCTGTTCTCGATCGATCGAACTCACTTCAATCGATCAAAAGTGTTAATCTTATCTTACATGTTTGCCACCTGCCCCTCTTGTCTCCCTATATATGTGTGTGTTCTGCGTGTGTGTGTGTGGTGTCTGGACAGTTTAGAGAGCTAGAGAGGAGAGAGAGAGCTTGTCTGTGTGTGTATGTTCCACATATATATATATATAATCGTGAGTGTGTGTAATGTGTGATATATATATATATATATATCTCGGGCAGAAGAAGAAGAGGAGAAGAAGAAGAAGCAGAATACAGAGAGAGATCAGAGAGAGGAGAGGAGAGAAACAGAGAAGGAGTACCAGGACACCATTCCCGATAATGCAGAGTGTTGAGGAAATTTAATAGATGAGGAATATAGTGTTTTAACTGCGGTAAAATCGGTCATGTCCCTAAGTTTTGTCTAGAACTAGAGACGCAACACAATGCTCCATCGCAACAAGTACCATGAGGGCAGACTCGTCGAACAATAATTGGGCTTGACCTAGACAAGGACGGTGGACAGAAGGTACCACCCTCAACACCTACATTATGTATTATATATGATCCCGATATTGCAGGAAGTTGACATTCTTTTGATTTGATAGTAAGAGGATTAGTCTAATCAGCTTACCCTACAATGTTGAGCCTACACGATTACATTGTAGATACTTGAGCAACTCATTTGGCACTGATCGATAGTTGTCTATGACAGTAGTTATCCAAGAATGGATATAACATCTTTTGCATCCCCATATGACGTCAATTGCATCCCCAAACAACATCATTTGCATCCTTATATGACATCATTTGCCTCCGTATACGAAAGAATATGCCAACTGTTGGTAAGTTAGACAAAGACTAGAGATGAGGAATCTTAATTTTCTTGAGAAGCATCCTTGACAGGAGAAGATGAACTAGAAGATTGCGAGTATACGAGAAGAGATACGAGTAACACTGAGACAATAACATATTTACAAAGAGTAGCATAGAAGGATATTTTTCGACACCGATTGCTTGTTGCTTTCATCTGGTCGAGATGTTATACAGTAGATCAACTCACGAAATTAGCATGTAGCCCTACCTTACATACTTAATTAGTACGTGGAAGCAGAACGAGTATTCAACAGATTGTACGACCTCGAAGAGATGATAATATCAATAGTACGTGAGAATTTGGAGACGTGAGGAAGTTTAAATCACCAACTACGATGCCAAAGTCACAATATTTTCCAATCAACATAACAAGGACGTCATGTACAACAAGAGACCGACTGAGGACGCTACAATCATAACAAGAAGTCCAGAGATGAGAGACAACCAACTGATGCTGCAGTACAGACATCGTTAGTACAATATGAAGCATCTTCGGAGACGAGAGTATACAGCAACGCTTCGCTACAACGTAGATGAGATTAGAACATTTGATCAGTAGAACCCTCGCACCGTAGAGTTTGACTTGAGGATGTAACCTTCTGTGTTTGGGGACTAGATGTTTTAGATTTTGTAAAATGGATAGATTGTGCTACCTAGAACATTTTCCCGAAGTTCAGCATACGAATTTCAAATAACCCAAGGATTGGTGTCTGTCACCTTAGTATTCGTAGATCGTTGATATTTTTATATCGCGTGTTTAGAACTAAATTAGTTGACCGCTGATGTAATTGTTTATATAAAATGAGAACTTAAGCATTGTTAGAGTATGTCATGCGAGATGGTTTTCTTTTTGTTTTAAGGGCTACCGTTTCTGATTTCGAGGACGAAATCTTTTGATAAGTGGTGGATAATGTAATACCCTATATTTTTGGATGCATGGTTATATAAATAAGACCCTATATACTTGTGTGAACCCATGGTGTAGAATCTTTCTCGATCGATCGAAGTCTTCTCAATCGATCGACAATGTGCTTTCTCAATCGATCGAACCTACTTCGAGCGATCGAAACTCTGCTGACCTGATTCTATGACGTGACACTTTCTCGAGTGATTGAACTTCTTTCAAGGGATCGAACCTTGACCGACATGTTCTCCATTGATCAAACTCACTTCAATCGATCAAAAGTATTAATCTTATCTTATGTGTTTGCCACCTGCCCCTCTTGTCTCCCTATATATATGTATGTTTTGCATGTGTGTGTGTGTGGTGTTTGGAGCTTGTGTGTGTGTGTGTATTTGTTCCATATATATATAACCGTGTGTGTGTATGCATGTGTGATATATATATATATATATATCTCGGGTAGAAGAAGAAGAGGAAACAGAAGACAGAGAGAGACTAGAGAGAGAGGAAGAGAAATAGAGAAGAAGAAGAGAGAGAAGGAGCTCACCATAGCCGCCGCGGCCACAATCAAGCTCGGGAACGCCATGACCGGACTACCGGAGTAAGGTGAGTTTCATTAACTCACTCAAGGAATGTTTATAGGATAATTTCTGAATGTTTAGATGTGTATATTGTGACCCCGAGGTTGGTCTCTACCCAGTTTCTGGGTAGAAGACAACTCTCGAGCGATTGAACTTGGTTCAATCGATCGAACTGCCTGTTTCTCAAGCGACGGAAAGAACTTTGATCGATCGAACTTAGTTTGACTTCAATCGATCGAACTTAGTTTGACTTCAATCGATCAAACCTCACAGAACATGCTTATTTCCTGTTGATTATAATATGAATTGTTTAGCAGTTTAAATGTTGATCCTGCTTTCCATATGCGATATTGTTAATTTAAGTGATAATGCAATACTGTAACAAGATGGACTGTTTAATTGTTACATAAGATATTGCTGAACTGAATAGTAGAACAGAACACAACATGTTAATAACTGAATAAGGAATAGATATGATAAATACAGAGTATGTGATAATTCCTCTATCTAGAGCATGAGCATTGCACAACATGTGGTCAGCATGCATGGGATAGTGACGTGAAGAGATAATATAATATGATGAGAATCAAAAACTGTGCCTCAATGTGGAATATGTGATATGTGTACTTTGGATCCGTGGGATCAATGGCTGACGAACCTGGTGGACGTGGGATAGTTAGGTTTCCTAGTGCGCCTCTCACTGTTAAAGACGTCCAGTAATGCGTATGCACTGTTGAAGACGTCCAATGTACCGTTGAAGATGTCCGGCTAGTGCTCTAATGTATTCTCAGCTGTGTAGACGACCAGTGAGGATATACACATCGTTGAAGATGTCCAATGTGCCGCTTCCATTGTTTACATATAGGATGTACCGTGTAGATGACCGGTAACCCTATCAAGGGATCGTGGGACCTACTGACTAGTCGGGTGATTCCGATTGGTGTTATGGTATCGACACGTGGATATCAGATTGGTATTATTGTATCGACGTATGGATACAGATGAGAATACGAATATGGATACGAGTATGAATATGGATATGGGTATGGATAGAACAAATGATGGTTCCGTCGTGGATTCAGCGTCCAGACGTAAAGGTATATACATGGGATGGATGCATGGGTTGCATGCATGAATTTGGTGAATATGTGATAAGATGTTATACCATGATCCTTATCTTTGTCATTACTGTGCTCCCTATGATTCCTATTATCCTTGAATTCATGTATAGTTTAATGAGACCTCTGCTCTGTCCGTGAGAGACGTCATTAATAAAAGCTTAACCGCATTTTAATATGCTGAACAGTAACGGGTGAGGATTGTATTTGATGTACTCACTCAGTTTTGTATTCAAAGCTGATGGTGTTTGTGCCTTGGACGTTCCAATGTCTAGAGCTTTGTAGGTATTGAGAACAGAAGACTGATGTTTCGTCGGACTTGCAGCTGAAGGAGTAAAGACGAAGACGTGCCGCTTTGTAATAGTTACTTTGTATATCTGTTGTACTTCTGTTAATATTGGTTGTAGGCTTCAGACTCTAAGTCAGTTGTTGTAATAGATTAGTAGACTTTTAAAATTGGTACTTGGACATATGTTGCTTCCAATCTTTTTATATTTCTGTTGTACCCTTTGATTATGTTAATAAGATATATTCATTGAATAGCATCCTCCCTATCGTTGTATTTGTTGGTTTGAATAGATGACAATGCGGTTATTCGCCAGTCACGAACCTACACGACCAAAAAAGAACTTATTTTCTCTATTTTTGCTTCTCCGGGGCGTGACATCCAACCATCCAAAAATAGGAAAATAATAATAATATTATATGTAGTGTATTGGTCTATAATAATCTAAAATGTTTTAAATATTTAGACCAATTATCTTTCTTTTCACTTTCCATTTGAACCCAAACCAAATTGTTTGAACCGAATTGTAAACTTTATTGACTACAATTAGTAACTAGCAATTAACATCGCAAAAAGTAAAAATATGTACGCAAAGGCCAAATTACAAATAGAGCAAAAAAAAATTTCACCTTAGAAGCGCTGCACATCAATCCCATGTGATTGTAAGCCCCCAACCCCCACTTACCAGCATTCTTGGATCTACCACTGGCCATTTTGTTATTTGAGAGATATGCCCTCCCATTTACAACCCCCATTAGAGATGCTCTAATAGGTATATTTTTTCTCCAAATTTTGTCGTATCTCTTTTTATTTATTTATTTATTATCGTTGGTAAATATAACTCCCCATATCATGGGGTTGCTTTTTAGTAGAGAGCATTTTTGCTCACTCAAAAAATGGTATATTAATGTTCATCCAAGTATCTCATTGGCTAATGCAGTGGGATCCAAGATTAAATAACATTAAACAACATTTGTTTAATCTTGTGTCTCATTGTATTAGCCAATGAGATACTTATGTGAATATTAATGTACCATATTTTAGATGAGCAAAAGTATTTTCTTTTTAGCACCTCTATTGGAACAAAAATTTGGAGATAAGAGGTCCATTGTGACTGTTGTTTAAGTGCATTCCAACTGGCACCTTTGAGATGCTCCACGTCATCAATAAAGACCATGTGGTCATATATGCCTTGGGAAATGCTACTCTCATATAAAATGTCACACTTTATTTCACACCTAAGTACTACCTCCGTCTCATTTTATGTATCCATTTTGGGGAGTCTAACTATTTAAGGGGATAAAAAGAATCTACACATATTTTTCACAATTGTCCATAATCATTGCACTTTTTTTTTATTATTTTATTTTGATATTGATTGTAAGGAAAGGTAGTTGGGGAAACTAAGTAAAATTTATATACTAATTTAGGAAAGTGGACAACAATTTTGGGATATCCCAAAAAGGAAAGATGGACACATAAAATGGGACGGAGGGAGTATTAAGTAGCAATTTTAAAAAATTAGTGGGACTCACATCTCATATTTCCTTCCCCTTCTCTCTCATATTTCCTTTACACATTTTTGCAGTGTCAGTAGACTCTACCAGAAGAGATAGACACATTATAATTTATGTATTTTATTTTTGTGAGATTTTTATGTACACCAAGAGTTATCCAATTCCAAAACCCTCAAATCTGAAAAACCCTAGCCCGTGAATATACCCCCACCCCACACCGAACCGAACCGACGGCTTCAGCAATCGACGACGACGGTGACTAATCCGGCGAGGGTGATGGATTTATTAATAAAATCATTAAAAGATAATTCCTCTTTTGCAAGAAAAGTAGCTTTCAAATTGACAACGTGAAAGTTTCATTTTTCAATCTTCTCCATCATCATAATACCACTTTGCAAATTCTTGAAAAAGCAAGCTCCATTTTTTTCCTGGAAAGCAATCTGATAAACTTTTCCGCACTGCTTTTAAACATCCCGACCCTTTTATGCAATACCCTTCAAAGCCTTAGCACACACACCCACACCCATTTGTAAATATATATGAAAGAAAGATTCCAAGGTCCAGTTGTAATGAAATTATCCACACATTCCAGGTATGTATTATATCCTCTTTTGATCTGTCAACAATTTACAAGTTGAGGTAGCTACAATGAACCACAAATATTAGGAAACTGACTTATTAAGACACATTTGGAAGGATATATATCCAGTTAAAGTTCATCCATACCTTTCATCAAATTCCAGTCACAGAACAAAATGAATTATCTCAGCCCACTATGGTATATGATTAGTTTAAAGATTTTATTTATTTGATTTAGACTCATACTTTACTTTCTTGTCAACTGTCATGGAAACCACACGATGAATTGATCCTAGTTGTGTAGGACACAGAAATGGACCCAAAGCAGAGACCATAAACTTATCTTGTTTACACGGCAGTTCCAAGTTTCCAATATCTCAACCTCAATTTATCAATCAAGGCCCCATGCATTTGGGAAAAAATTCTGCTTTTGCAATACACACTTTTCTACATACTTTTTGACACCCAGCCTTAAATGCATATACCCTGTGTTGTGTGAGTGGTGCACAAAAAAGTATGAAAAGTTCAAATAGCACAAGATACATACATTTAAAGCATAATATGTCAAAAAGTGTGTATACCTAGCATTATTGTGCAACATAATGGTATGCTTCCCCATTTTATATCTCAAATACGGGTGTGTTTGATAACTCAATTAAGTGGTGAAAATGAAAGCTTTCAGCACTTAATTTTTTTCAGTGCGTTTGATAATAACCACTTAATTGAATAAGTAGTCAAAAAATTACTGAAAAACTTTAAGTGAAAAAATTCGGCTGAAAATAATCACTGAATGCAGTCTATTTTAGTAGTTGAAACATTGTTCTCAGTATTACAAATTCAATCACTTAAAATTTTCAGTACTTAAAATTCAGCAATTTATTTTCAGTACTTAATTTTGAATTTTATCAAACGGAGCTACAAGTGGTACTGGAACCATCTTTAATAATTGTGGAACCATGTCAACACCCTCCATTGAAAATCAAATGGACCCAATGCCACATGCGTTGGGATACAAATTTGGAAAACATAAAATTATTAATTACTTGTATAAAAAAACAGGATTAGGCCTCGCTATAGTCACACTATACCTGATTTTGTGGTTCATTCTTTTCCCACAAAGTAACACACATAAAAAAAAAAAAAAAAAAAAAAAAAAAAAAAAAAAAAACCTTATGTCATTTTGCATTATTTTGAAGACGAACCAACTGACGAAAAGAATAATGAAAAGGGTAAATTATAATGACCACCCTGAGGTTTTGATAATTAATTGCAAACTCTTTTGTTGTTAAAATTACACTAACCTCCCTACTTTGGCGGCTAGTAACACATTCACGGTAAGTTTAAAATGGCTTATGTTATCATTTTTTGACAGTATGTTCCACATATACAACTAACAAAATGTAGACGTTTGACTAAAAATTATTGGTATTAAATGGGGAGGTCAGTGTGATTTCATTATTGTCTAAACTTTTTCGTTCACATTTCTTGTTCCACTATAGTTCTAATTTACTCTTGTATTCCGCATTTTCAGTATTAATTATTGAAGAGTAATGTTATGTTTTCTAAATTTAAATTTTAAAATTTAAATTTATATTGCTTTAATAGTTGTACATAAAGTGGCGTATTATACCACCAGTTACTGTCATAGCACATGGTACAACTCAGTGGCGGATTTGGAAAATTTTCAAATTATATTAATATTGGCCTCCCCAAATTTGTAAAATTGTTGCATAGTCCCCTTAAATTAATATAAAGTCCAAGTTTAAAATAAAATTTGTATATGTAATATATTATCCCAATGGCAATTCAACTACCAAAAAATTGAAAATAAGAAAATTGTATGTTATGTATTGGCCTTATTATATTCGAACATATCCTAAATATTTAGTCCAATACCCCTTCTTCTTAGTGAATAGTTTAGCTCAACCAAATTGATTTACTATCATTCCAAGCTTTACAAATTACAATCGGCGCTTAATATAGGGAAAAAAATGATAACTTACATGCAAGGGCATAGTTACAAATAAACCCAAAAAATTTTATCTCGGAGAACCCCATATGATTCTATGACTTTGTGCACGTCGCCCTGGTACAACTATAAAATATTTGGGAAGGAAGCATAGCATTACTAATTATTGAAAATACCAAATCTTTTGCATTAATTATTGAGAACTAAAAGTGCCAAATATGGACTAGGGCTGCTTAGTGATCTGTTGAAACTTTTAATGTTTCATTTGCTGCCCCAGTGATTTTTCTGTGGTGGCATGTATCAATATTATTGATATATTATACATATATTGTATATATATATATATATGTATGCTCATATATACACAGATGGAGACAGAAATCCGATTTGGGGTAGAAAAGGCAGTAAAAACATGATCGAGAGTGTTCTTTGCCATACAGGTTCACAGGTAGACAAGTATGGAGGTTAATCAGCTGCCCATCATCACCGATTTAAAATTAGAAACACATGACTTATGCTCCGTTTGGTACGAAAGTTATATTATTATTTTTTTTTTTATAATACACGCGTCAATACCAAGTACTAGTATATCTAGTACTAGTTTCTCAGTAAAAAAAAAAAAAAGTAATTGTAGTTTGTTTATGAGTAAAACTTGGGACACAACTAAATATTTAATTTTTGGGACACAACTCAATTCATGTGTCTATTTCTCTCCTGTGATATCACTGGACCCCACAGTGACACAAGAGAGAAATAGACACATGAATTGAGTTGTGTCCTAAAAATTGTGTGTTTGATTGTGTCCCAAGTATTACTCTTTGTTTATATGCACCCACCAAGTCGGAAGTCACACGCGTCAACATCAAGTACTAGTTAGTTTATATGCACCCATAACCCATTTAACAGGTTAATGAACTATGCTGAATATTAGAGTTTACAATTTGGTTATTAAAGTTTCCTTCTTTTTTTTTTGTTTCCTTTTTTTTCTTTCAACCCAAAACAAAAAAGGGATTTCGGTTATAACCCCTTCAAATAAAATATTTTCAAGTTAAAATTCATGCCACTTTTTCGTCACATACCAATTTTTGGACAATCAAATATTCAATCCAGAGCATGTATTCGGTCTGATATTCAATTGCCGAAACCCGCGAGACACTCTCACACAAACTAATAGATAATTTATTAAAACAGTATTTAATATTCATTAAATAAGAATGTGTGAACTTGATTAATGAATATTAAATTTTGTTTTCAATAATGGGAATACACATAACACACATTTATTCAAACGTATAAATACACACATCACACATGTTGTAGTGTACGGATTTAAAGAGAGCATGATCGAGGTGGCATTTAGAAGAAGGGTAATGATATTGTTTCGAAGTCAAGATATCTCAAATACTAAGGGCGTGCCGCAAGCGAAGAGCTGACTGAGCTGTACAGCTTGTACGGCTGTACCGTAGAGTAAACCTTTTGGGCTTAGTTTGGCACCCTTTTTGGTGATTTTTTTTTTAAAGCACAATTTTATGTTAATTCATTTGGTAACTAGTTTATGCGCTTTATAAAAATTGAATTTAGGACTTTTTTTGGGGAGCTTTTAAAAGCTCTAGAATGAAGCTTTTAAAAGCTCAATGTGACTTTTTGGTTTCATGAAATATTTTTGAAGAGTAGTGTGTCACTTGTACAAAATTATCAAACAACTTAGGCTTAGTTTGGCCCCCATGTGGCTTTTTAAAAGGAGTTTATGAAATTTATTACTAAGTTCTTTGATAATTTTATACAAGTGGCACACTACTCTTCAAAAAGACATCATGAAATCAAAAAGCAACCTTGAGCTTTTAAAAGCTTCATTCTAGAGTTTTTAAAAGCTCCCTTCAAAAAAGCCCTAAGTTCAATTTTTGCAAAGCTCCTAAACTAACTATCAAATGAATTAACATGAAATTGTGCTTAAAAAAAGGAGAAGCACCACGTGGAGGCCAAACTAAGCCTTGGTAGTAAATTTCATAAGCTCCTTTTAAAAAGCCACATGGGGGCCAAACTAAGCCTTGAAATATATATAGACACACACTTTAGTTTTGTCCTTCGCAAAGTTCACCTAATTTGTTCAACCGGCGGTCCCGTCCCTTACTAGTTACAAATTCTAGCCAATCTCAGCCCATCCTTTCAAAAAAAAAAAAATTGGGTCACCACTGTGGGAGTAGTACTATATATACATGAATAATTTTTGGCACACAACTTTCATATAATTTTCACACAACTTCCTTCAAAGATGTGTCTATCTCTCTCTTGTGATGTCACTGGTGTAAAAATTATATGAAAGTTGTGTCCCAAGAATTACCCATATATACACATGATCTGTGGTTCTACTACCATTATTTCAACATATGATATAACAGTACTCCGAAGAAAGATACCTGGCCACATTGGGGCAATGGCAGCAAACCATCCAGGGATTGCAGACCCATCACAATAATCTTCATTTTTGTACTCAATTTCCTTGAGAAGATGTGAATGAGAGATTTTTATGATCTCATTTTGGTCACCATTCACTTGTATTTCATCTTCCACAGGCTCACAATTGTTAGCCTGTGAATAATGAACACAAGCAACACCATTCTCTTTTGTCATCTCTCTCTCTCTCTCTCTCTCTCTCTCTCTCTCTCTCAATATGTGGCAAATATGCCCCTCCAATGGATGACTTAAATAGGCCAAGAATGAGTGGCTTCTGTTCAAAATGTACACATCACGTGAGTGAAATTATTTTTCTAGACAAATTTTTATCATACATATAATTTGCACTATAAACACGTTTTTTTTTTTTGTTTTGTTTTTTTTTTTTTTTGTTGCAGATTAGAAAAAATCCTTCCGCGGCCCATGCTTTACCATCATTTTTAGATGGAGTTTTTGAGAGTCGACACCATTTTATTAGAGTAGGACAGAGGAAAAACCTACCACTACAAAAATGGTTTATAGTCATGATATTTATTTTGAGACAAAAAATAATTGTGTCTTTAGAAGTTACTTGTAATGACACATAATTTTTCATATCTACAAAAGAAAAAAAAAATTGTCTTCAAAAATTATTTATAAGGACACATAATTTTTGGCCTCTATAAAGGAAAATAATTGTCTTTAAAAATTACTTATAAGGATATATAATTTTTGGTCTCTAAAAAAAACAAGTATTTTTAGAAGTTACTTGTAAAGACACATATTTGTACGTCTCTAAAAAAAATTGTGTCTACAGAGTCATAATTTTCTATCTCTGTGGAAAAAAAAAAAAAAAAGAGTGTATTAAAAAGTATAAAATTACGACACTTATTATTTGTCTTTATAAAGAGAGAATTGTCTCGCGAGACAAAAAAATTTAAAAAAAAAAAAAAAAGAAGAAAGAAAAAGGCATATCTCGGCATTTATTTACCGGCATTTAAAAAAGATACCTTTAATTACCGCCATTTAAAAAAAAAAAAAAACGAACAAGTGTTGTTAATTACCAGGATTTTAAAGAGTGCTCGCAAATACCAGCACTTAGTAATTAAATACGATACTTAACAACATTTTCATACAAAGTGCCAATAATTAACGGCGTTTGTAAACCAATGTCGTTAACTAACAGTGTTTGAAATTTAAACGCACTACAACAAAAATAGCCTATAGAGACATTTATTTTGAGACAAAAAATAAAAGTGTTTTTAGAAGTTACTTGTAACGACACATAATTTTCCGTCTCTACAAAAGAAAATGATCATCTTTAAAAGTTACTTGTAAGGACACATAATTTTTTATCTCTACAAAAGAAAATAATTGTCTTAGAAGTTACTTGTAAGGACATATGATTTTTTGTCTTTAGAAAAGAAAATAAGAGTCTTTAGAAGTTACTTGTAACGACTCATAATTGTCCGTTTCTAAAAAAAAAAAAAAAAAAATACCCATGGTTTTAGAAAGTTACTTGAAAAACACCTAATTTTCTGTCTCTATAAAAGAAAATAAGTGTATTCAAAACTACAAAATAACAACACTTATTAATTTTTTTCTTTATAAAGAGAGAATTGTCTCAATAAATAAATAAATAATTTAACATAACAAGAAAAATGGCATGTCCCCGCATTTAAAAATATACCTTTAATTACTAGCATTTTAAAAACAATAAGTGTTGTCAATTATCAAGATTTTAAAGAGCACTTGCAAGTACCAGTACTTGGCAGTTAAATACCGATACTTAACATCGTTTTCATACAAAATACCGATAATTAACGATGTTTTTAAACCAATGCCGTTAATTAACGGCGTTAATTTAAAATTTAAACGTTTGCCCTCTGTCCTATTTTAATAAAATGACGTCGGTAATTCTACCTAATTTATTTAAACTTTAATGTTATTTAAACATGAAGGAGAATACAAGGAAAAATATATAGCCCAATTTAGGGTAGCAGCTTCCGCTTTGCGATTGCGATAGCTTTGAAATTACTTTTGTCAGAATAGATTATATTAGTCGTGATTTTTGGGTAATGTATTGTAAAAGTGGTTATGGTGGTAGAATATATTATGTAGGTATTTGGTGACATAAATATAAGGTGATTTTAAATGTTCAAAAAACAATTATGCCCTTGGACTATATTGATATTCTATTAGTATTGAATACATAGTTATTTTGTTAGTGCTCCATATTATTAAATTTAATAAAAATTAATTACTTAAATAAGAAATTAAAGGCTTAATTACACTCGCCTCCCCTGAGGTTTGCCTTAATTACACAGACCTTTCTCGCATTTTGAGAAATTACACGAACCTCCGTTGAGGTTTAGGTTGAGTTACACTCGTCTCCCCTCCGTTAGTTGACTGTCTACCCCTTTAACATAGATTGATAATGTAAGCAATTTTTGCTTACATAATGCCAAAAATACCCTTACTCCCCTAATAAGAAATAAGAATAATTACAATAACCTCCTCTGAGATATGGCCTAATTACACGAAGCTCCCTCACAACAAATATGTTTTTTCGTTAAATTTTTTCTCTCTCTTCTTCTTCCTCTCTTGTTCCATCTCTCAACAATAATTAATTTTTTTTCAAAATTTAGAATCATCTCTCTTAATTTTAAGAATTATTATATTTTCCATATCATTTTTATAGTCGCTTCAATTTTACATGAATGTCACGGCCCATCCCACTACGCGTGGAAATAGGACACGTGGCACGCCACCAAGGCTCATCCAACAACATCTAATAATACGCAGCGGAAAGAACTTCTATAAAACAACCCTGGTAGTTTAAAACTTAGGAAACGTTCCCTTCTGCGTTTGTAAAGTACATTGAAATTTGAGTTATAAAAAGTTTTGGCCATTGAGAACACATTCAAAAGAAAATATTTGAAAACAGAGGTTCAGTCGACTGCCCAGTCGACTGCACTAGGGTCCAGTCGACTGCTCCGTCGACTGCGTCTGACAGAAACTAAAACCCTAAATCCACAACAGAGGTCCAGTCGACTGCCCAGTCGACTGTGTTAAGCAGAACCAAAATACATCATATTGCAAAGAGGTCCAGTCGACTGCTCAGGGAACCCCAGTCGACTGTGTTATGCAGAACTAAAATTTACATTGCTCATCAGGGGGTTCAGTCGACTGATCAGGGAACCCAGTCGACTGCACTGGTTACTATTTGGATCAGTAGCTAAAATTCTACAGTGTTCAGTCGACTGCCCAAGGGGTTCAGTCGACTGCTTCTCTGATATTCACTTACAGTATCCCAAATACACGAGATCCAGTCGACTGATCAGGGGGTTCAGTCGACTGCTGTAATAACCCCCATTTTCTTGCATTGCCATATTTAAAATTAAATATACATTGTCTGCCTTTATTTAAATTCTTATGTGAAAAATTTATTTCTTGACTAATCCCATAATTGAAATTACTTTTGGGGTCAAAATGCAATTTTCCTAAAAACTGGCAATACCTGTGTTAAATTTCAAATCTGTATTTCAAACGGTGGAATTATTTCTTTTAAAACTCCAACTGTATTTTTATAAAATCAGAAAACTCTTTCTAACATTAAAATGAATTTTCTGTATTTTTGTGATAAACACCGTGTCACGAAAATACTAGTTTAGGTTTAAAACTGTCCGCGCAGTGTTAAACTTCCACAGAATTTTGGGAGTAACTGATTGGACAAATTTCTTTATACCCAATTATTATTGCTAAAGTTTTCCCTTAGGCCTTGTTTGGCAAATGCTTGTAGTATGTGTGTTGTCCTAATGCCATAAGCTTGATTCCCAAACACACCTTGACCCACACCAACTCCACCTACCCTTTCAATTATCAATGGAGCATTATGAATTGCAAGTGTATATTTACACATCATTGTTGCACTTTCTTTGTAATTAGTGGAGATTAATGGAGAATGAGTGGGATGTTAGGCAAATGTTTTCTAAGTGGGAGTTTGAGTATTTATACACCCAACCACACTACACATTCTACACTCCTAACATAGAGAGCTTGAGAAAGTCACATAGAGAGATAATAATTTCAGAATTTGAAGAGCTCAATCCTCCATAGCCAAGCTTGAAATTGGAGATTCTTAATTCTTGTATTTCTTTCTCAACAACTTCTTCAATCTACATCACGGTGAGTATTACTAACTCACTCAAAATGTAACTCATTCCTTATTTACTGATTTAGGTAGTTAATTTTAACAGTAGCAGAATTTTGTTTTCAGATTTTTGTTAGGAAAACGAATGACATTTAAGGTTCTGCCCGCGTTGTCCCAAGTAAAACTCGATTCTGCACACTTTTTGTCTAATGCAATTTTCTCAGATTTTGCACCGTTTGGGCAGAAAATGAGGATTACAGTAGCAGAAAAAGTATATTAGAAATTCAATCTAATATTTTCTCTTTTAATTTTAACAGTAGCAGAATTTTGTTTTCAGATTTTTGTTAGGAAAACGAATGAAATTTAAGGTTCTGCCCGCGTTGTCCCAAGCAAAACTCGATTCTGCACACTTTTTGTCTAATGCAATTTTCTCAGATTTTGCACCGTTTGGGCAGAAAATGAGGATTACAGTAGCAGAAAAAGTATATTAGAAATTCAATCTAATATTTTCTCTTTTAATTTTAACAGTAGCAGAATTTTGTTTTCAGATTTTTGTTAGGAAAACGAATGAAATTTAAGGTTCTGCCCGCGTTGTCCCAAGCAAAACTCGATTCTGCACACTTTTCGTCTAATGCAATTTTCTCAGATTCTGCACCGTTTGGACAGAAAACGAGAATTTCAGTAGCAGTTTTTAGAATGCTATTAGTTATGTTTAAAATGATTAAGGCAATGAATTACGAATTTTCAATCCCCGTACGCGTATTATTTCTTTAATTCTGTGAATTCCTTTATGTTTAAAGTTTGATGACATTCATGTGGAGTCAGTTGTACATGCATGGTGAGTGTTGGTAGTGTGTAAAAGAGTAATGATAGTGTGGAAAAGAGTAATGATTGTGTGGAAAGAGTATGAGTTTGAGTTGTGGTTGTGGTTGTGGTTGTGGTTGTAATTGTGGCTGTGGTTATGGTTGTGGTTGTGGATGTGATTGTGGTTGGAGTTGAAAAAGAGGATGAGGGTGTCTTTGAAATGCGAAGGTGGCAAAAATGGACACTCCCTGACGCCCATGGAAGCGTTAAAGTGTGTGAAGCCGAACTTGGACACTCACTGGCACCCATGGAAGTGCTAAAGTGTGGCCTATAGACACTCCCTGAATGACTCGAGTCTGGATACCTGTGTGGGGGTTGCCCCGGTATTTGCATGGCGGTTAGGGTATTCAAAGTGTGAGGCATTGGACACTCCCTGGTACCCCGGACCAAAGTGTGAGGCAAACTGGACACTCCCTGGCGCCCCGTTGCTAAAGTGTGGCTATCTTAGTATTTCAAAGATACCAGGAGTAGGATAGAGGGTTGTTGGGTTTTGTCGAGAGAAAAGAGTCGGTTAGATGAGATGGTGCATTGTTCTCATACACGGTCACATATGTGTGAATTTATCTTTTAATTATTGTTGTGGTTGTTTTTCTAACAAGCTCTTTATCATAAATATAAACTTGTGGTATTTAAATGGAAATGGGAAAAAGGTAAATGGGCATGTTTTTACATTCAAAGCTATGTTTTTAATACTCACCAGCTTCTTGAAGCTGACGGCGTTGATGCGTCCTGGACATTCGTGTCCAGGCTTTGCAGGTAATAATCAGGATGAACCGTATGACTATGCTATTTGAGATCAGTTGCTGAGAAGAGAATTTATTTTTATATGCTTATTGTTTATGTGCATTTAAGATATGATTTGGTTTTGTAATAAGGATGACTGTAATAGACTTTAAGTTATTGTTTTATTTCAAGGCGGTCTGTGCCTTAGTTAACCCCGTACCATAGGATGTAATAAGTTAGAAAATTTTTATAAGCCTTGAGCCTTGATTGCCCTACTCTGATTAATGGTTTTATGTTGTTCGACGTTTGGGACGGAATCGATCCTTCAAACTGTCGCGACCTACGGGTCCATAAAGGAAATTAAACGCTTTCCATATTTATGCTACGTCGGGGCGTGACCGGATTTAGTGGTATCAGAGCCTTGTTTTCTAGATTGACCAGGCTCAGTTATTCACGCCATAGATTAGTGACATAGGTTACCCTTAAGTTTTACTAAGCTATACAACCAAGTTCTAGTGTTAGTTTAGTACGGATTACCCTTAGTTCAGAAACTAAAATTCTAAGTTGGTTTTATCATAGAAATGATTACCCGTTTGTCTTGTCACATCGACAAGAATGATAGCAATTTCCATATACCTTCAGACATATCCATTTAGGATTAGTCGAGATAACCATAACTTATGATGCCTCTACAGACATATAGTAGCCGAGTTTCTAAGGAGTTAAAGCATACCATAGCCCTCATAAATAGCTTAGGCACTGACAAACTTCCTGAGTCAAATCTCGGAACAGTCAGCATGGCCCACAACCTAGAGTATGGAGAATAAGAATACGACCTTTTTGCTATTAGACATCAGCCTCTCCACATGCTACACGTGCATCAATATTGATACATCACTCTCTCTCCATGTGGTCTCACTCTATACACATGCATCACTCTCTGCCCTCTCTCTTTCTTTCTTTCTCTCTCTCTTTATGTCACTCTCATTCTCACCGACCCCGCTCTCTTTCTCTCTTTCTTTATGACCCTCTCACTCACCCCCTCTTTCTCTCCCTTTTTGTCACTCTCAACGCCCCACTCTCTCTCTTTCTTTCTCTCTCTCTCTCTCTCTCTGTCACTCTCAGTGATCCTCTCTCTCTCTCTTTTCTTTCTTTCTCACCTGCCCTCTCTCTTTCTGTCACTCTTCACGTGCTCTCTCTCTCTGTCACTCTCAGTGATCCTCTCTCTCTCTCTCTCTTTTCTTTCTTTCTCACCTGCCCTCTCTCTTTCTGTCACTCTTCACGTGCTCTCTCTCTCTCTGTCACTCTCAGTGATCCTCTCTCTCTCTCTCTCTTTTCTTTCTTTCTCACCTGCCCTCTCTCTTTCTGTCACTCTTCACGTGCTCTCTCTCTCTCTCTGTCACTCTCAGTGATCCTTTCTCTCTCTCTCTTTTCTTTCTTTCTCACCTGCCCCCTCTCTTTCTGTCACTCTTCACGAGTTCTCTCTCTCTTTCTCTCCTTTTAAAGACCATCCATGTCCCATATCTCTCTATCCTTCTCACCATGAGCCTTTCTCCGTCTGACCCTCCCCCTCTCTTTCTTCTTCTCTTCTTCTTCCTTTTGCCTCTTGGCAGAAACTCATCTCCCCTCTAAAAAAAAAAAAAAAAAAAAATGGTTTCTAAGAAGGTTGTTGACACAAGTCGTTGTGGTGCATGCGAGTATAGCAGAAGACGGTGCAGAAGTGACTGTTCCTTGGCTCCCTACTTTCAATATGTTGGGAGTGTGAAGGATTATGAGGCAATTCACGGCTTTTTCGGATATAGGAATTTTCTACGCCTTATTGAAAAGGTACCTGAGGAAGATCATCAACAAACTATCAAATCCCTTGTGTTTGAAGCCACAGCTAGGCTTCAGGATCCCATTTTGGGTTGTGTTTCTTACATTTTTTTTCTCGAACAACAAGTTCTTGAAATGAAAGAACAAGTCTCACAACTTCAAGCTCAATCAAAAGAAGAGTCACCCAAACAATCCAAAGAGCCTGATCCAGATCCTTGGCTTAACTATGCCATGGTAGATCTAGATCACGACATAGAAAACCCTCGTAAGTGTTCCAATCTCATTTCTCACACCACAACTACTCCAATCTCTTCTGAAATCTCTAGCCCTACCTGTATTCCCCCTGTCACTCAAATTTGTACAACCTCTCCTTGGTCTAATCTGATCCAGTCCTTACAATCTAGCACCAACCACCAAACCTCTCCAACACCACTGGATCTCGCTGTTCCCAACACAATTTCTCCAGTCCAGTCCTTACAATCTAGCACCAACCACCAAACCTCTCCAACACCACTGGATCTCGCTACTCCCAACACAATTTCTCCAGTCCAGTCCTTACAATCTAGCACCAACCACCAAACCTCTCCAACACCACTGGATCTCGCTACTCCCGACGCAATTTCTCCAGTCTCTCGTCCTGCCCCCACCACCTCTGTTACTCCAACTTGCTCCTGCTGGTCTAAACACTCACAATCTAACAAGTCCCGGATTCCCTCGGAGCAAACGAAAAAACCAGAGGTCCCAAGATATCCAAATCTCCTCCCAAATCTTCAAGCAAGTTCATCAAAAGCACCTACTCCATCCACTGATCCTTACTCTTTCTTCACTGTTAATAACTTAGCTCAAAGCTCCTTCTTGGGTTTAATTGACATGGTGGAGAGTCAACGTGTCTCTAAAAGAAAAGGAAAAAAAGTCGCGAGGTGGCTTTAGCCTCAAAAAAAAAAAAAAACTAAGGCTCTTTTTTTTTTGTGTGTTAAAAAAAAAAAAAAAA
The DNA here is from genome assembly GCA_033977485.1 of Hydrangea macrophylla. Taxonomy (NCBI): domain Eukaryota; kingdom Viridiplantae; phylum Streptophyta; class Magnoliopsida; order Cornales; family Hydrangeaceae; genus Hydrangea; species Hydrangea macrophylla. The sequence continues at coordinate 108,414,658 of CM066985.1, read as the reverse complement.
AAAAAAAAAAAAAAAAGAGTGGAATGAACATCATGGTCCGTATTCGAGGTAGTCCCTGTACGTCGAGTGTGCGTGGGATTGAGCCCATATGTCTTACTATGCGTGTCCCTCTACCAGCTTAATGTAGTTTGGATCATTGGGTATTGTTTTATAGGGCAACTGGGAGGGTAAGCATCCCAGGACGGTATTGTCCTCAGAAGTAAGTCCTGAAGAACATTAACCCAGGGTTCTGTGGAACGGACTATAGGATCTATATGGTTGCTGAAAAGCGTGTAGGATGTCGTTAGCATTCGATCTCTGGAGGGAAGCCTCACGTTGGCAGAACTCAGTTCCCACTCAGCAAAATCCAAATGTACATTTGTATCATTGTAACTTTTCATATCTAAAAAAAAAAAAAAAAAAAAAAAAACCCTCCTTAGCACTATCTTCGCTTCTTATGTAATGTACCCTAAACATTGGGCTATCAGTTCAAGAATCAGCTGTGGAAATACTATCTCTTGTTAGTAACATAAGTGCACTTTCTAAAAAGAGGGTTCTAATCCCCATCACTTTCACGATCCACTTGTGTTTGCTATCATCAATTTAAACTAGCTCAAAGGCTGACATGACATGCTTGATCATTCCTAATCCTTCATTCAGGCCCAATTCGATACAATGGCAGCACATGCAAATCCATACTGCGAACATTGATATTACCAAATCCAAAACAGCACTAGTGCATTCGCAATTGTCCAAATCATCTCATTGCCAAATCAATAGGTTGCTCCACTTTCTCAAAACTTTTACTCTCTTTCAAAAAAAAAAAAAAAAAAAAAAAAAAAAAGGGGGTATAAATATTCTCTCTCTCTCTCATTTCTTATTCACTCCTCCTCCTTGAACGCAACTCTTCCCTCATCTGTGCCGATCAAGGATCGTGTAAATACATGAGCAAACAATCATATGTGTTGTTCCCATCCATCCAGTACATGCATTGTTTCTAAACCCTATACCAACAGTCTGATACCCCACAAGCCTTTGGAACGTTCGACCTATCAACTTCACCAAAGATGTCTGGGGTTCACAATATATTCCATGTGAGTATACTAAGAAAGTACATATGAGACCCCTCGCACGTGGTTAATTATGACGATATTGAGACGAGTCATAACGTTTCTTACTAGTTAGTCTTGATTTCGGGGACGAAATCCTGTTTAAGGGAGGAAGGGTGTAATAACCCCCATTTTCTTGCATTGCCATATTTAAAATTAAATATACATTGTCTGCCTTTATTTAAATTCTTATGTGAAAAATTTATTTCTTGACTAATCCCATAATTGAAATTACTTTTGGGGTCAAAATGCAATTTTCCTAAAAACTGGCAATACCTGTGTTAAATTTCAAATCTGTATTTCAAACGGTGGAATTATTTCTTTTAAAACTCCAACTGTATTTTTATAAAATCAGAAAACTCTTTCTAACATTAAAATGAATTTTCTGTATTTTTGTGATAAACACCGTGTCACGAAAATACTAGTTTAGGTTTAAAACTGTCCGCGCAGTGTTAAACTTCCACAGAATTTTGGGAGTAACTGATTGGACAAATTTCTTTATACCCAATTATTATTGCTAAAGTTTTCCCTTAGGCCTTGTTTGGCAAATGCTTGTAGTATGTGTGTTGTCCTAATGCCATAAGCTTGATTCCCAAACACACCTTGACCCACACCAACTCCACCTACCCTTTCAATTATCAATGGAGCATTATGAATTGCAAGTGTATATTTACACATCATTGTTGCACTTTCTTTGTAATTAGTGGAGATTAATGGAGAATGAGTGGGATGTTAGGCAAATGTTTTCTAAGTGGGAGTTTGAGTATTTATACACCCAACCACACTACACATTCTACACTCCTAACATAGAGAGCTTGAGAAAGTCACATAGAGAGATAATAATTTCAGAATTTGAAGAGCTCAATCCTCCATAGCCAAGCTTGAAATTGGAGATTCTTAATTCTTGTATTTCTTTCTCAACAACTTCTTCAATCTACATCACGGTGAGTATTACTAACTCACTCAAAATGTAACTCATTCCTTATTTACTGATTTAGGTAGTTAATTTTAACAGTAGCAGAATTTTGTTTTCAGATTTTTGTTAGGAAAACGAATGACATTTAAGGTTCTGCCCGCGTTGTCCCAAGTAAAACTCGATTCTGCACACTTTTTGTCTAATGCAATTTTCTCAGATTTTGCACCGTTTGGGCAGAAAATGAGGATTACAGTAGCAGAAAAAGTATATTAGAAATTCAATCTAATATTTTCTCTTTTAATTTTAACAGTAGCAGAATTTTGTTTTCAGATTTTTGTTAGGAAAACGAATGAAATTTAAGGTTCTGCCCGCGTTGTCCCAAGCAAAACTCGATTCTGCACACTTTTTGTCTAATGCAATTTTCTCAGATTTTGCACCGTTTGGGCAGAAAATGAGGATTACAGTAGCAGAAAAAGTATATTAGAAATTCAATCTAATATTTTCTCTTTTAATTTTAACAGTAGCAGAATTTTGTTTTCAGATTTTTGTTAGGAAAACGAATGAAATTTAAGGTTCTGCCCGCGTTGTCCCAAGCAAAACTCGATTCTGCACACTTTTCGTCTAATGCAATTTTCTCAGATTCTGCACCGTTTGGACAGAAAACGAGAATTTCAGTAGCAGTTTTTAGAATGCTATTAGTTATGTTTAAAATGATTAAGGCAATGAATTACGAATTTTCAATCCCCGTACGCGTATTATTTCTTTAATTCTGTGAATTCCTTTATGTTTAAAGTTTGATGACATTCATGTGGAGTCAGTTGTACATGCATGGTGAGTGTTGGTAGTGTGTAAAAGAGTAATGATAGTGTGGAAAAGAGTAATGATTGTGTGGAAAGAGTATGAGTTTGAGTTGTGGTTGTGGTTGTGGTTGTGGTTGTAATTGTGGCTGTGGTTATGGTTGTGGTTGTGGATGTGATTGTGGTTGGAGTTGAAAAAGAGGATGAGGGTGTCTTTGAAATGCGAAGGTGGCAAAAATGGACACTCCCTGACGCCCATGGAAGCGTTAAAGTGTGTGAAGCCGAACTTGGACACTCACTGGCACCCATGGAAGTGCTAAAGTGTGGCCTATAGACACTCCCTGAATGACTCGAGTCTGGATACCTGTGTGGGGGTTGCCCCGGTATTTGCATGGCGGTTAGGGTATTCAAAGTGTGAGGCATTGGACACTCCCTGGTACCCCGGACCAAAGTGTGAGGCAAACTGGACACTCCCTGGCGCCCCGTTGCTAAAGTGTGGCTATCTTAGTATTTCAAAGATACCAGGAGTAGGATAGAGGGTTGTTGGGTTTTGTCGAGAGAAAAGAGTCGGTTAGATGAGATGGTGCATTGTTCTCATACACGGTCACATATGTGTGAATTTATCTTTTAATTATTGTTGTGGTTGTTTTTCTAACAAGCTCTTTATCATAAATATAAACTTGTGGTATTTAAATGGAAATGGGAAAAAGGTAAATGGGCATGTTTTTACATTCAAAGCTATGTTTTTAATACTCACCAGCTTCTTGAAGCTGACGGCGTTGATGCGTCCTGGACATTCGTGTCCAGGCTTTGCAGGTAATAATCAGGATGAACCGTATGACTATGCTATTTGAGATCAGTTGCTGAGAAGAGAATTTATTTTTATATGCTTATTGTTTATGTGCATTTAAGATATGATTTGGTTTTGTAATAAGGATGACTGTAATAGACTTTAAGTTATTGTTTTATTTCAAGGCGGTCTGTGCCTTAGTTAACCCCGTACCATAGGATGTAATAAGTTAGAAAATTTTTATAAGCCTTGAGCCTTGATTGCCCTACTCTGATTAATGGTTTTATGTTGTTCGACGTTTGGGACGGAATCGATCCTTCAAACTGTCGCGACCTACGGGTCCATAAAGGAAATTAAACGCTTTCCATATTTATGCTACGTCGGGGCGTGACAACTGCTCCCCTGCTAACAGCCCTGTATTGAAATATTCACAACTCATACCTCTCAACACCCACCATGGTACAATCATAACTGATTTAACGCATTAAAATATAACTGCAGATGTTCAATTACACGATTACAATACTATAGAAGCTAATACATGTTTCTATTACAACATACTACAGTACTCAAATCCTTATACAAGTTTTAGGATTTAAACACAAAACATATACAAGGCGATTCCCCGGCGTTCATCGGCCTCACTCCGCACACTTCTTCTTGTCTTTCTTTTTACCTGCAATGGAGTACATCTCCACTGCTCAGCTATATGCTGAGCGTACAATTCTAAATGTATGCTTATATGACAATTCATGGTTTAAGCATCTAAAACACATAGAAATAGTCTCTGGGGTGAGTGGTACGCATTCATCCGGTCGATGCCGTAGGAGGCCCACCTCTCCCACGCATCTCGTACACTGGTTGGGCCTTCCTCCATACCAGGTACCGTGTACTGGTTGGGCCCACCTCCAATCCAGACACCACCACAAATTCCAATTTCAACAAGATCACAATCCTCAAGGTTCGAGGAGCTTACTCCGAATGAATTTGCACCAAACTCCCCTTTGACCCAAGTAGACACATAACATGCTCACATAAACAGTTATACGTGCTTTTATCATAATTTCACGTGCATAATTAACGGGCCTAGTTAATACATGAATTTCGCCCGGATCCAAGAATATCAAAAGTGATGTCCAAAACATGAAAATCCATATATTTCATAGATCTAGAATTCATACCTCGTGCGAATCTCTTCAAACTTTGAAGGATCGTCTAGGGGAATAAATAATCGTCGGATTTCAAATTTGGTACGATTCCTATAAGTTTTACCTGATTTTTCCCAAAAGTCCAAAATTAAGATTTTACAAAAACTTGGCCAAACATGACCTAAGTAGTACCAAAACGTAGGTCTTACCTCCACGAGTTCAAATCTGGAATCTGGAGAAAAACTGACGGACGGAAAGTCGTCAAATGGCGTCACAAAGCCCGAAGAACCAATCTCCTTTCTCTCTCCTCTCTCTCTAGATATTTAGGGGTTTGGATGAGATTGACATCTCATCTCAATCTATATATATAGGCAAACTTCCGGAAAATTACATTTACCTCCCCACGAGTTCCTCAAACTTCTAATTAGTCCTTGAAACGTCGCACACGTCCATTTTATGCCTTTACGAGTGAAAATTATAAATTTCAAAAGTTTCCGACTAAGTTTCGTTTGGGTCCAAAATACGTCCGAAAACTATATTCTGTGGAATCTCTACACAACCTACCTTTTTAATTAGCGTGACACTCACGTTCTCACCACAGTTCTCAAATCAATATATAACAATATCAAAGATTACTACAATTTACCAAACACAGGTAAAATTTACTATTCACAAAATACCAGATAAAGCCAAATAACATTTAAGTCATATAAATGTCATTTAATCATGCCAATGCAACAGGTGTTACCAATTCCTCGTGTCTCCACTAGACACCTCACCGTTGACTCACGTCAACTTAACTCAATCAAATTATTAATAACATTAATAATTCCACAATCTCAATTTATGCATGTTTTAAAACCATGAAATTCTGGAACGGGTGTGACAACTCTCCCCTCCAAAAAGGAAGTTTGTCCCCAAACTTGTACCTCAAGCGTCGAACAGGTACGGATACTCATTCCGCATGTCTTCCTCACTTTCCCATGTAGCTTCTTCTACTGTATGACTACGCCATAGTACTTTCACCATTGGAATAGTCTTGGTTCTCAAAACCTGTTCTTTGCGGTCTAGAATCTCCACTGGTTGTTCCACATAAGTCAAGTCTCCCTGAATTTGCAACGGTTCAGGTACAATGATCTTACTCGTGTCAGTCATACAACGTCTCAACATAGACACGTGAAACACATTGTGCACATGTTCCAACTCTGATGACAAGGCCAAACGATAAGCCACTGGACCAACCCTCTCTAGGATTTCAAAAGGTCCTATGAATCTCGGATTGAGCTTTCCCCTCTTCCCAAATCGTACAATGCCTTTTGAAGGCGATACTCGCAAGTATACAAAATCTCCAACTTCAAAATTCATCGGTCGTCGTTTAGAGTCTGCATAACTCTTATATCGGCTCTGAGCTACCTTAAGTCGCTCTTGAATCAACTTTACTTTCTCAGTAGTCACCTGTATTAACTCAGGTCCTAACAACTTCCTTTCTCCAACCTCGGTCCAACAAACCGGTGATCGACACTTACGGCCATACAGAGCTTCATACGGTGCCATACCGATACTTGACTGAAATCCGTTGTTGTACGCAAATTCAATTAATGGCAAGTGATGCTCCCAATCACTCCCAAAATCTAATACACACAATCTCAACATATCTTCCAAGGTCTGAATCATACGCTCTGACTGTCCATCGGTCTGAGGATGAAATGCAGTACTGAAACTCAATTTCGTACCCATAGCTTCTTGCAAACTTCCCCAAAATCTTGACGTAAAACTACTATCACGATCTGACACAATCACAGCTGGGACTCCATGTAGTCTTACAATCTCTTTCACATACAATTCCGCTAACTTGGACGGTTTAGTCGTCTTGATTGGTAGAAAATGAGCTGACTTTGTTAATCGGTCAACTATAACCCAAATCTTATCATTCTTATTGATTGATCGTGGAAATCCTGAAACAAAGTCCATCGTAATCTCATCCCATTTCCATTCCGACACTGGCAAAGGTTGTAGTAACCCCGCGGGTACTTGTCTCTCTGCCTTGACTTGTTGACATGCCGAACATTCGGATACAAACTTGGCAACTTCACGCTTCATACCCTTCCACCAAAAGTTTTCTCTCAAGTTTCTGTACATCTTATTACTTCCCGGGTGCACTGAATATCTCGTACTATGAGCTTCTTCTAGAATTCTTTCTTTTATGTCCTTCACATTCGGTACACATAACCGATTTCCCAGTTTCAACGTTCCTTGTTCTAATACAAAACCAGGTCGCTTTCCCAAAGATATCTCATCTCTCATCTTACACAAGTAAACATCATGAAACTGTTCCCTCTTAATTTCATTTATAATATCTGGGTGTGCTACAATTGCCATCATTAAGCCATCGTTGGTCCCTGGAATTACATCCAATTCTAAGCGTTCCATTTCCTTTACTAGTTCCTTTTGTTGCGTTAGCTCGTCGGCTAAATTCCTCGGCGTCTTCCGGCTTAATGCGTCGGCTACTACATTTGCCTTCCCCGGATGATACTCAATCGAAAGATCGTAATCCTTCATTAATTCCAACCATCTTCGCTGTCTCATATTCAAGTCCCGTTGGGTGAAAATATATTTCAAACTCTTGTGGTCCGTGAATATCTCACACCTTTCTCCGTACAAATAATGTCTCCAAATCTTCAAGGCATGAATTACTGCAGCTAATTCCAGATCATGGGTCGGATAGTTAACCTCATGTGTCTTCAACTGTCTAGAAGCATAAGCAATCACTTTTCCCCCTTGCATCAACACGCATCCCAACCCTTTGTGTGAAGCATCACTATAGATCACAAATCCCTCGGTTCCGGATGGTATTGTCAGAATAGGTGCCCTCGTTAGTCGTGACTTCAATTCTTGGAAACTGTCTTCACATTCCTGACTCCATTCAAAGATAACACCCTTTCTCATTAACCTTGTCATAGGCAATGAAATCTTTGAGAAATGTTCGATAAAACGGCGGTAATATCCCGCTAATCCCAAGAAACTTCGAATTTCGGATACAGAAGTCGGTCTTGTCCAATTTGATACAGCTTCTACTTTGTGAGGATCAACTGATACTCCATTCTTGTCAATCACGTGACCAAGAAAAGTAATGCTAGGTAACCAAAATTCACATTTCTTGAATTTCCCAAATAATTGTTTTTCCCGCAGTCTCTGAAGTATCAATCTCAAATGATTCTCGTGTGTTACCTCACTTGGCGAATAAACAAGGATATCGTCGATGAACACTATCACAAAATCATCCAAATAGTCCTTAAAGACTCGGTTTGTAATACCCGCTATTTTTAAATATTTATTTCCCTAGATGATTAGTGTTTTTATGTTGTTATTATAATATTCAGTATTTATAGAACTCGTTTATAAATTTTCAGAATTTTTAGAAACAGAAATTTAGCAGATTTGTGAATATCTGGTATATTTGGACCAGTTATGATTTTCAAACCAAACATGCCCTAAGGAAATAATTATCCTTTGAACCTTTAACTCTTGGTAATTGCAAGGTGAGGTCCCTCCTTGGTTCCTATATATATGGGACCATTCCATTACATTTATCCTTAGACATATAAGGTTGAGAAGTCATCCTAATGCACACACACAAACACCAAGAACACCAAGAACGCACACACAAACACCAAGAACACACACACAAACACCAAGAACACCAAGAACGCACACACAAATACCAAGAACACCAAGAACGCACACACAAATACCAAGAACACCAAGAACACACACACAAACACCAAGAACACCAAGAACACACCTAGTATACCAAGAACACCAAGAACGCACACACAAACACCAAGAACACCAAGAACACACCTAGTACACCAAGAACACCAAGAACGCTATTTGAAGCCGGAATTTTATATTCGAAGATTCTTCGGGTTTTCTCGGCATTATTATTCTGCGAATTTAGGTGAGTCTCCAACTCACTCAGCTATTTATATTACACTTTGTTATGAATATATGATTATGATTATGTGATGTATATACGTATTATATTACGTATTTATATTTTTTGTGCGTATAAATACGGTATTCTGATATAGTATAATACGGTATAAATATAGTATTCTGATATAGTATAATACGGTATAAATATGGTATTCTGATATAGTATAATACGGTATAAATACAGTATTATGATATAATATAAATACAGTATTCTGGTTTTCAAATACGGTATAAATACGATAAACTGGTATTTTCAAATACGACTGAAATCGAGATGGATTCTTAATGAGGATCAAAAACTCTTAACTTCCAACATGAATACTTATTTATTTAATCTCACGGAACTTTTATAAAATTCGGTTGTGGACGTACAAAACTGGAAAATGACCGAAATACCCCTGTGCCCTATTTTCACTAGAATCATACACGATGTCTAATATTTCATTCTAGTTTTGGTTTGAATGTTGTTATATGTAATACCCTGTATTTTCCTTGTATTGTTATATCCTTTTGATATATGTTGAGATAATAATGAAATTGAAAGGCCGAAGTGCATAGTAGTGGGTCTGTCGACCACAATGGTCGATACTATTTATGATTGGGACGTATAAATGCGGTCACGAAGATCGTATGATATAGGGCCGTAATGTTCTGTAACATCATGGGCGAGTTGGCTAGTGTAACATCATGGGCGAGTTGGCCAGTGTAACAAAATGGGCGAGTTGGCCAGTATAACATCATGGGCGAGTTGGCCAGTGTAACAAAATGGGCGAGTTGGCCAGTATAACATCATGGGCGAGTTGGCCAGTGTAACAAAATGGGCGAGTTGGCCAGTGTAACAAAATGGGCGAGTTGGCCAGTGTAACATCATGGGCGAGTTGGCCAGTGTGACATCATGGGCGAGTTGGCCAGTGTAACACCATGGGCGAGTTGGCCAGTGTAACAAAATGGGCGAGTTGGCCAGTGTAACATCATGGGCGAGTTGGCCAGTGTAACAAAATGGGCGAGTTGGCCAGTGTAACATCATGGGCGAGTTGGCCAGTGTAACAAAATGGGCGAGTTGGCCAGTGTAACATCATGGGCGAGTTGGCCAGAGTAACATGGGCGAGTTGGCCAGAGTAACATATTGGGCGAGTTGGCCAGAGTAACATGGGCGAGTTGGCCAGAGTAACATATTGGGCGAGTTGGCCAGAGTAACATGGGCGAGTTGGCCAGAGTAACATATTGGGCGTGTTGGCCAAAGTATATCGGGGCATTTGGCTAGATTATATGGGACCGCGTGTCAAGAGTGAACAGACCGTAGGTATGGGACTACGTGTCTGATTAATGTGGACCCAAGAGTCTATGTTATGTGTGAGACTGTGTGTCAAGAGTGAGCAGACCGTAGGTATGGGACTACGTGTCTGATTAATGTGGACCCAAGAGTCTATGTTATGTGTGAGACTGCGTGTCAAGAGTGAACAGACCGTAGGTATGGGACTACGTGTCTGATTAATGTGGACCCAAGAGTCTATGTTATTTGTGAGACTGCGTGTCAAGAGTGAACAGACCGTAGGTATGGGACTACGTGTCTGATTAATGTGGACCCAAGAGTCTATGTTATGTGTGAGACTGCATGTCAAGAGTGAACAGACCGTAGGTATGGGACTACGTGTCTGATTAATGTGGACCCAAGAGTCTATGTTATGTATTGGGAGATTTGGGACGATGTCCGTTGTTAGATATTGGGTTGGTGCATACATGCATACGAACGATGAGATGATCCTTTTAATTGATGTTGTCATTATATGCTACATATCTGTAGATACTCTGTTAGTATTTGCATTCACTCGGCTTTCGTAGCTGACGGCGTTTTATGCCGCTGGATATTCAACGTCCAGCTGGCCAGGGTTATGAGTATCCAGGTGATGCATACATGGATAGGTACCACGAGGAAGGAGCCTACGATGATGGAGGCTATGCTGGTGCTGACTACTACGCAAGCTGAAGACTTGGAGCTTGCTGTTGATAGTTTATGCCTATGTTTTAGAGACCGTTGTAATAGTTAAGTTTGTAATCGGCATATGTTGCCGTAATACTTTATTTGTACTTCTGCGATACTTATGGTTTGTAATAGTTAGTATCGAACTCTGATTATATATATCAACCCTAGAACTTTCCAATGTGTGGTTGAATCATTACTCTGATGGTTTGACTTTGGTTGTGGACAATGTGGTGACTTTCAACTGTCATGGCCTACGGGTCCAAAAAGGAATTTATTTTCTCTATTTTTGCTACTGCGGGGCGTGACAGGATTTTTGGTATCAGAGCCTAGGTTTAGTAGTCGCGTTCACCAATTGTCCAACATTTCTTGAGTATGAACCTAAGATTCCTTGAGATAAGGGTTGACTCTAAGTTTGTGTTTTGGAGATCGTCCCTATGGAATTCTCCGTGCTATTAATGTGATGCTAGTTATAGCTACTATTATGTTTAGTGCGGATTACTTTCTATGATTATTTTTGGGTTTAGTACCCCAGGCGCTTGATGTAGCCCTGAATGCGGTATCACCTTTGGGAGTATCCGTAAGATTAGGGAAGGTGTGTAAGGACTGTACTTTAACCCTCGAGGATAGAATTCTTCACGTAGATCTAATCGTTTTGTCAATGAGGGAATTTGACATCATCTTAGGATTTGATTGGCTCACGAAGTTTTGTGCCAAGTTGGATTGTGCCAATAGGATGATTTCCTTTTCGGTACCAGGATTTCAGTCTTTTGATTTTCAGTGCAACCCTCTAGTGATGCTTTTCTCACTAGTCATCTAGCAGCTATCGAGAACTCGAGTTCGGAACTCACTGTTGCACAGATTCCTGTAGTTCGAGACTTTGAGGATGTGTTTCAGAGTATTCTTGGACTGCCACCTAAGCGGGAGATTGATTTCTGTATCGAGTTAGTGCCTGGCACTTCACCGAAATCAAAGGCTCCTTATCGGATGGCACCAACGGAGATGCAAGAACTGAAGAAGCAAGTGCAAGAGCTAGAAGATCTCAAGTTCGTTCGACCCAGCACGTCACCTTGGGGAGCGCCGGTGTTATTTGTTAAGAAGAAAGACGGAACTCAGCGACTTTGTATCGACTATAGGGAGCTCAACAAGGTCACAATTAAGAATAAGTACCCACTCCCTAGAATCGATGATCTGTTTGATCAGTTGCAAGGAGCGACGACTTTCTCAAAGATCGATCTACGATCTGGATATCACCAATTGTTGGTTCGACCTGAGGATATTTCAAAGACTGCTTTCAGGACGAGGTATGGGCATTATGAATTATTGGTTATGTCTTTTGGATTAACCAACGCCCCAGCGGTATTCATGGACCTAATGAATAGAGTATTTAGGCCCTACTTGGACCAGTTCATTATCGTGTTCATAGACGATATTCTGATCTACTCCAAGACCGAGGAGGAACATGAGGGACATGTAAGGATCGCACTACAGACCCTCCGAGATAACCAACTGTATGCGAAGTTCAGTAAGTGCGAGTTTTGGCTGAAGGAAGTCAAGTTCTTAGGACATGTTGTCTCACAAGATGGAATAGCAGTAGACTCGTCAAAGACAGACGCAGTTCTGGATTGGGATATACCAACGACTGCCACGGAAGTCAGAAGTTTTCTTGGTCTAGCTGGATACTACCAAAGATTTGTGGAAGGATTCTCCAAGATCGCAGCTCCTCTTACCGGACTAACGAAGAAGGATTTGAAGTTTGAATGGGGTAACAAGCATGATCGAGCATTTCAAGAATTGAAGAAGAGATTGACTACAGCGCCAGTGCTTGCGATACCTAAGAGCGGTGAGCAGTTCACCATTTATAGCGACGCATCACACCAAGGACTCGGATGTGTTTTGATGCAAGATGGGAAGGTAATCGCATATGGATCGCGACAATTGAAGCCTCACGAGTTGAATTACCCGACGCATGACCTCGAGCTAGCCTCGATTGTTTTTGCACTCAAGATTTGGAGGCATTATCTCTACGGTGAGAAGTTTGATCTGTTTTCGGATCATAAGAGTCTGAGATACTTATTCTCTCAAAAGGAGTTGAACCTGAGGCAACGACGTTGGATGGAATTATTGAAAGACTATGATTTCACGTTGCAGTATCACCCTGGGAAAGCAAACGTAGTAGCCGATGCTTTAAGTCGGAAACCCAGGAGGATAATAGTAGCTTCTCTTATGATCAAAGAATGGAAAGCATTGGGAACTTTGGCTGAATTCGGTATTCAAGCCTCAGATTCAGGTGAAGGACGACACTTTGGATGTTTGGTAGTACAACCGACACTCATCAGTCGTATCCTTGAAGCACAGAGGAAGAATGAAGGACTTCAAGAGTGGTTTGCGAGCAATGCAGTGAAGGAACCAGAGAATTGGAGTATTGGTTCGGATGGAGCACTCAGATGCAGAGGCAGACTTTGTGTGCCAGATGAAGACAATCTTAGAAAATACATAATGGATGAAGCGCACAAGTCGCGAATGACTATCCACCCAGGAGGCACAAAGATGTACAAAGATTTGAAGAGAAACTTCTGGTGGGAATGAATGAAACGAGAAGTTGCGGAACACGTGTCTCAATGTCTCACGTGCAAGTAAGTGAAGGCGGAACATCAGAAGCCTCCAGGACTTCTACAACCATTACCAGTTCCCGGATGGAAGTGGGAACATATAACTATGGATTTCGTGGTAGGTTTGCCAAGGTCTCAGCAAAACCACGATGCTATTTGGGTAGTTGTGGATCGACTTACCAAATCGGCGCATTTTATAGCTTATAGTATGTCGTATCCAGTCGAACGTTTGAGTCGGATGTACATACAACAAGTTGTGCGACTGCACGGTGTACCTGTATCAATCGTATCAGACCGTGATTCAAGATTCACTACAGAGTTTTGGAAAAGTCTACAGACAGCAATGGGGACTTCGTTAAGCTTGAGCACTGCTTTTCATCCACAGACTGATGGGCAGACTGAACGAGTTAACCAAGTGATGGAGGACATGCTTCGAGCGTGTGTTATTGATTTTGAGGGCTCATGGGAGACTCATCTACCGCTGATAGAAATTGCGTACAATAACAGTCACCACTCGAGCATAGGAATGGCACCCTTTGAGGCATTATACGGAAGACCGTGTCGATCGCCTTTGTGTTGGGCAGAGGTCGTAGACAATCAACTGCTTGGACCTGAATTAGTTCGGGAAACTAACGAGAAGATACAGATCGTGAAAGAAAGGATGCGAACGGCGCAGAGTAGACACAAGAGTTACGCAGATAAACGTCGCAGGAGTTTGGAATTCAATGTTGGAGATCATGTGCTACTTAAAGTATCTCCGGTGCGAGGAATTATCAGATTTGGGCAGAAGAGAGGAAAGCTAGCACCGCGTTGCATTGGACCATTTGAGATCCTTGAACGTGTAGGAAAAGTTGCCTACCGACTCGCGTTACCGCCTAAGATGTCGGGAGTACACAACGTGTTTCATGTTAGCATGTTAAGAAAGTGTGCTCACAATCTGAGTCATGAGATCAACTTTGAGGACATTGAAGTTAACGATAAAGTGTCATTTCATGAAGAACCAGTGCGAATTCTGGATTGGGGAATTAAAAAGCTGAGAAGTAAGGAAATTCCGTTGGTGAAGATCCAGTGGAAGTTTCACGACGAAGGAGAAGCATCATGGGAGCTAGAGTCAGAGATGCGTGAGAAGTACCCTGAGTTGTTCAACGATGCTTAGTTCGGATTTCGGGGACAAAATCTTCAGTTAGTGGGGGATGATGTAATACCCGCTATTTTTAAATATTTATTTCCCTAGATGATTAGTGTTTTTATGTTGTTATTATAATATTCAGTATTTATAGAACTCGTTTATAAATTTTCAGAATTTTTAGAAACAGAAATTTAGCAGATTTGTGAATATCTGGTATATTTGGACCAGTTATGATTTTCAAACCAAACATGCCCTAAGGAAATAATTATCCTTTGAACCTTTAACTCTTGGTAATTGCAAGGTGAGGTCCCTCCTTGGTTCCTATATATATGGGACCATTCCATTACATTTATCCTTAGACATATAAGGTTGAGAAGTCATCCTAATGCACACACACAAACACCAAGAACACCAAGAACGCACACACAAACACCAAGAACACCAAGAACACACACACAAACACCAAGAACACCAAGAACGCACACACAAATACCAAGAACACCAAGAACGCACACACAAATACCAAGAACACCAAGAACACACACACAAACACCAAGAACACCAAGAACACACCTAGTATACCAAGAACACCAAGAACGCACACACAAACACCAAGAACACCAAGAACACACCTAGTACACCAAGAACACCAAGAACGCTATTTGAAGCCGGAATTTTATATTCGAAGATTCTTCGGGTTTTCTCGGCATTATTATTCTGCGAATTTAGGTGAGTCTCCAACTCACTCAGCTATTTATATTACACTTTGTTATGAATATATGATTATGATTATGTGATGTATATACGTATTATATTACGTATTTATATTTTTTGTGCGTATAAATACGGTATTCTGATATAGTATAATACGGTATAAATATAGTATTCTGATATAGTATAATACGGTATAAATATGGTATTCTGATATAGTATAATACGGTATAAATACAGTATTATGATATAATATAAATACAGTATTCTGGTTTTCAAATACGGTATAAATACGATAAACTGGTATTTTCAAATACGACTGAAATCGAGATGGATTCTTAATGAGGATCAAAAACTCTTAACTTCCAACATGAATACTTATTTATTTAATCTCACGGAACTTTTATAAAATTCGGTTGTGGACGTACAAAACTGGAAAATGACCGAAATACCCCTGTGCCCTATTTTCACTAGAATCATACACGATGTCTAATATTTCATTCTAGTTTTGGTTTGAATGTTGTTATATGTAATACCCTGTATTTTCCTTGTATTGTTATATCCTTTTGATATATGTTGAGATAATAATGAAATTGAAAGGCCGAAGTGCATAGTAGTGGGTCTGTCGACCACAATGGTCGATACTATTTATGATTGGGACGTATAAATGCGGTCACGAAGATCGTATGATATAGGGCCGTAATGTTCTGTAACATCATGGGCGAGTTGGCTAGTGTAACATCATGGGCGAGTTGGCCAGTGTAACAAAATGGGCGAGTTGGCCAGTATAACATCATGGGCGAGTTGGCCAGTGTAACAAAATGGGCGAGTTGGCCAGTATAACATCATGGGCGAGTTGGCCAGTGTAACAAAATGGGCGAGTTGGCCAGTGTAACAAAATGGGCGAGTTGGCCAGTGTAACATCATGGGCGAGTTGGCCAGTGTGACATCATGGGCGAGTTGGCCAGTGTAACACCATGGGCGAGTTGGCCAGTGTAACAAAATGGGCGAGTTGGCCAGTGTAACATCATGGGCGAGTTGGCCAGTGTAACAAAATGGGCGAGTTGGCCAGTGTAACATCATGGGCGAGTTGGCCAGTGTAACAAAATGGGCGAGTTGGCCAGTGTAACATCATGGGCGAGTTGGCCAGAGTAACATGGGCGAGTTGGCCAGAGTAACATATTGGGCGAGTTGGCCAGAGTAACATGGGCGAGTTGGCCAGAGTAACATGGGCGAGTTGGCCAGAGTAACATATTGGGCGTGTTGGCCAAAGTATATCGGGGCATTTGGCTAGATTATATGGGACCGCGTGTCAAGAGTGAACAGACCGTAGGTATGGGACTACGTGTCTGATTAATGTGGACCCAAGAGTCTATGTTATGTGTGAGACTGTGTGTCAAGAGTGAGCAGACCGTAGGTATGGGACTACGTGTCTGATTAATGTGGACCCAAGAGTCTATGTTATGTGTGAGACTGCGTGTCAAGAGTGAACAGACCGTAGGTATGGGACTACGTGTCTGATTAATGTGGACCCAAGAGTCTATGTTATGTGTGAGACTGCGTGTCAAGAGTGAACAGACCGTAGGTATGGGACTACGTGTCTGATTAATGTGGACCCAAGAGTCTATGTTATGTGTGAGACTGCATGTCAAGAGTGAACAGACCGTAGGTATGGGACTACGTGTCTGATTAATGTGGACCCAAGAGTCTATGTTATGTATTGGGAGATTTGGGACGATGTCCGTTGTTAGATATTGGGTTGGTGCATACATGCATACGAACGATGAGATGATCCTTTTAATTGATGTTGTCATTATATGCTACATATCTGTAGATACTCTGTTAGTATTTGCATTCACTCGGCTTTCGTAGCTGACGGCGTTTTATGCCGCTGGATATTCAACGTCCAGCTGGCCAGGGTTATGAGTATCCAGGTGATGCATACATGGATAGGTACCACGAGGAAGGAGCCTACGATGATGGAGGCTATGCTGGTGCTGACTACTACGCAAGCTGAAGACTTGGAGCTTGCTGTTGATAGTTTATGCCTATGTTTTAGAGACCGTTGTAATAGTTAAGTTTGTAATCGGCATATGTTGCCGTAATACTTTATTTGTACTTCTGCGATACTTATGGTTTGTAATAGTTAGTATCGAACTCTGATTATATATATCAACCCTAGAACTTTCCAATGTGTGGTTGAATCATTACTCTGATGGTTTGACTTTGGTTGTGGACAATGTGGTGACTTTCAACTGTCATGGCCTACGGGTCCAAAAAGGAATTTATTTTCTCTATTTTTGCTACTGCGGGGCGTGACACGGTTCATAAGATCCATGAACGCAGCTGGTGCATTGGTAACCCCAAATGGCATAACTAAGAACTCATAGTGTCCATAACGCGTTCTAAAAGCTGTTTTCTCAACATCTTCGGCCTTCACTTTCAACTGATGATAACCCGATCTGAGGTCTATCTTGGAGAATACTTGTGCCCCACGAAGTTGATCAAATAAGTCATCAATTCTGGGTAGTGGATACTTGTTCTTGATTGTCAATTTGTTCAGTTCCCGGTAATCAACACACATACGCATGGAGCCATCTTTCTTCTTCACAAACAATACTGGAGCTCCCCACGGTGATACACTTGGTCGAATGAAACCTTTGTCAAGTAACTCTTGCAATTGAACTTTCAGTTCCTTCAATTCTACTGGTGCCATTCTATACGGTGCTTTGGATACCGGCCTTGAGTCTGGTATAACCTCAATAGTGAACTCGACCTCTCTCTCAATAAGGACATCTGGTAACTCATCAGGAAATACATCTGGATATTCTCGTACTATCGGAATGTCTTCCACTTTTAATTCGGTTGCTGAGACGTCAGTCACTGAACATAGAAATCCCTGACATCCCTTTTTCAATAATTTTCCTGCTCGGATAGCTGAAATCAAGTACGGCGGCGGTGTAACCCCACTCCCTTGAAAACAAAAGTTCCCATGTATCGGTGATCGAAAATTAACCTCTTTCCGTTCACAATCTATCGTAGCTTGGTTAAGGGCTAACCAATCCATCCCCAATATCACATCGAAATGGTTCATTATGATCGGTATAAGGTCTACAGTCATCAACTTCTCGCCTAGTTTGATTTCACAGTTCTTATATATAGTAGATGTCACTACTGACTTACTAAGTGGCACGGCAATGGATAATTCATATCCTAGTGGCGCGGACTTAACAGTTAAATGTTCCACAAAGTTATAAGATACAAACGAATGCGTAGATCCCGAATCAACGAGTATGCGTGCTAAGTGCGAACATACAAGCACCATACCTAAGACCACTGTATCAGTAGCAGCCACGTCTCCAGGGTTCATCTGGAATGATCTTCCTTGACGTTGCTCTGTCCTTTGTCCCCCGTCACTAAATTGCTTAGGCTTCGAACCACTAGAAGCCATAGAACTTGCCCCTTGTTGAGAACGCTTCTTTGGGCAATCCTTCGCTCGGTGTCCCAAGGTACCACAGTCAAAACACTTGAGTTGCGAATGAGTCGCAGAACTCACACTGTTTCCCCCTGTAGATCTATTCTGAAAGTTGGTCAGAAAACATCGACCGGTGTGTGGTCGGTTGCAAAGTGAACACAACGGTATGTTACTGGGTATTCTCTTAGAATCATTAAAACCCGAAATAGAGCTTCGTGAAAACGGCCTCTTAAAAGATCCACCTTGACTTCGGTCACCACCCTCATGACTTCGCTTTCCTTGGTGATTTTGTCTCGATCTCTCTATTCCACTTTCGGCTACTAGTGCCGTCTGCTGTACTGCTGCAACAGTCGAGTGTTCGTAAGTTTCTACCCTCAAACGGATATTTTCCCTTAAGCCTTCTTCAAATTTCCTTGCCCTTTCTTCCTCTCCTGGCACAGAACCTTTACCAAATCTCAACAACGCATTATACTTGGAAGTATATTCGGTTACAGTCATATCTCCCTGCCTCAAGTTATCAAATTCTCTCTTCTTTGCATTGTAGGCGGCTCGTGGAAAGAACCGGCGATTGAACTCCGCCTTGAACCCTTCCCAAGTAATCGGTGCCCCTTGATCTAGTACATTTACCCACCAGTTCTGGGCTTCACCCTTCAGCACATCACTGGCATTCTCAATTTTCTCCTTATCGGTCATCGGAATCGATCGGAAAATTCTCTCCATATCCATGATCCAATGTTCTGCGAGCGTTGGGTCGGGTGTCCCATGAAATTCCATCGGTTTCTTCCGGGCAAACTGTTCTGATATTGACCTCATACCCCTATTTTCAGGCGCATGTACTACAACTATCGGTTCTGGCTCCAATGGAGGTGTTGGGGGTAATTTGTCCGCTATATTTCGTATCATCTCTCCCATGTTCCCCATCATCTCTGCCATTTCATTCATTCGACGAGTATGTGGCGATAATTCTCGTTCTTCGTCACTCATGATTACAATCCTGTAGTTCTCAATGCATAAACACTATGCATGTACAACAATAACAATAGTGTGTATGTAAAACAACATCCATATGCATCAAACATCTCTAAGATGCATGAATGCAATTGAAAACATGGGGCAATTCACTCAACACTCCACTCGTCGTCGAACGTTCCCAAAGTTTTGTTACCTCTAGCTCTGATACCAATAAATGTCACGGCCCATCCCACTACGCGTGGAAATAGGACACGTGGCACGCCACCAAGGCTCATCCAACAACATCTAATAATACGCAGCGGAAAGAACTTCTATAAAACAACCCTGGTAGTTTAAAACTTAGGAAACGTTCCCTTCTGCGTTTGTAAAGTACATTGAAATTTGAGTTATAAAAAGTTTTGGCCATTGAGAACACATTCAAAAGAAAATATTTGAAAACAGAGGTTCAGTCGACTGCCCAGTCGACTGCACTAGGGTCCAGTCGACTGCTCCGTTGACTGCGTCTGACAGAAACTAAAACCCTAAATCCACAACAGAGGTCCAGTCGACTGCCCAGTCGACTGTGTTAAGCAGAACCAAAATACATCATATTGCAAAGAGGTCCAGTCGACTGCTCAGGGAACCCCAGTCGACTGTGTTATGCAGAACTAAAATTTACATTGCTCATCAGGGGGTTCAGTCGACTGATCAGGGAACCCAGTCGACTGCACTGGTTACTATTTGGATCAGTAGCTAAAATTCTACAGTGTTCAGTCGACTGCCCAAGGGGTTCAGTCGACTGCTTCTCTGATATTCACTTACAGTATCCCAAATACACGAGATCCAGTCGACTGATCAGGGGGTTCAGTCGACTGCTCCCCTGCTAACAGCCCTGTATTGAAATATTCACAACTCATACCTCTCAACACCCACCATGGTACAATCATAACTGATTTAACGCATTAAAACATAACTGCAGATGTTCAATTACACGATTACAATACTATAGAAGCTAATACATGTTTCTATTACAACATACTACAGTACTCAAATCCTTATACAAGTTTTAGGATTTAAACACAAAACATATACAAGGCGATTCCCCGGCGTTCATCGGCCTCACTCCGCACACTTCTTCTTGTCTTTCTTTTTACCTGCAATGGAGTACATCTCCACTGCTCAGCTATATGCTGAGCGTACAATTCTAAATGTATGCTTATATGACAATTCATGGTTTAAGCATCTAAAACACATAGAAATAGTCTCTGGGGTGAGTGGTACGCATTCATCCGGTCGATGCCGTAGGAGGCCCACCTCTCCCACGCATCTCGTACACTGGTTGGGCCTTCCTCCATACCAGGTACCGTGTACTGGTTGGGCCCACCTCCAATCCAGACACCACCACAAATTCCAATTTCAACAAGATCACAATCCTCAAGGTTCGAGGAGCTTACTCCGAATGAATTTGCACCAAACTCCCCTTTGACCCAAGTAGACACATAACATGCTCACATAAACAGTTATACGTGCTTTTATCATAATTTCACATGCATAATTAACGGGCCTAGCTAATACATGAATTTCGCCCGGATCCAAGAATATCAAAAGTGATGTCCAAAACATGAAAATCCATATATTTCATAGATCTAGAATTCATACCTCGTGCGAATCTCTTCAAACTTTGAAGGATCGTCTAGGGGAATAAATAATCGTCGGATTTCGAATTTGGTACGATTCCTATAAGTTTTACCTGATTTTTCCCAAAAGTCCAAAATTAAGATTTTACAAAAACTTGGCCAAACATGACCTAAGTAGTACCAAAACGTAGGTCTTACCTCCACGAGTTCAAATCTGGAATCTGGAGAAAAACTGACGGACGGAAAGTCGTCAAATGGCGTCACAAAGCCCGAAGAACCAATCTCCTTTCTCTCTCCTCTCTCTCTAGATATTTAGGGGTTTGGATGAGATTGACATCTCATCTCAATCTATATATATAGGCAAACTTCCGGAAAATTACATTTACCTCCCCACGAGTTCCTCAAACTTCTAATTAGTCCTTGAAACGTCGCACACGTCCATTTTATGCCTTTACGAGTGAAAATTATAAATTTCAAAAGTTTCCGACTAAGTTTCGTTTGGGTCCAAAATACGTCCGAAAACTATATTCTGTGGAATCTCTACACAACCTACCTTTTTAATTAGCGTGACACTCACGTTCTCACCACAGTTCTCAAATCAATATATAACAATATCAAAGATTACTACAATTTACCAAACACAGGTAAAATTTACTATTCACAAAATACCAGATAAAGTCAAATAACATTTAAGTCATATAAATGTCATTTAATCATGCCAATGTAACAGGTGTTACCAATTCCTCGTGTCTCCACTAGACACCTCACCGTTGACTCACGTCAACTCAACTCAATCAAATTATTAATAACATTAATAATTCCACAATCTCAATTTATGCATGTTTTAAAACCATGAAATTCTGGAACGGGTGTGACAATGAAGTATAGAAAGTTCTTTCCAACAAACCAAATTGAAGAAATGTCATATTATTTGTCATATTTATTCCCATAATAGGAGAAACTAACAGGTGGAAGAAATTAAAAAAAAAAAAAAAATCAAACCCAAGAAATTAAAATTATGAAAGTGAAGAGTTTGAAGAAATGCCTGAAGAAATTGCTAGAAGGAATTTAAAAAAATTGAAAGATACACTTCTCAGTAGTATGAAAAGCTTAACTTAAACCCTTTCTCATTGCATAAGCAAATTTTACTTGTGGACATAATAATACATATGCACAAACTATAATTATGGGTGATAAGGGAGGTCCGTGTAATTTTTTTAAAACTTGAGGGATGTCTGTTTAATTAGACCATAGTTCAGGGAAGGCTTGTGAAATTTTATGTAGGGGCATTTTGGTACTTTCATTTAATCCATAATAGACGTTACTTAACCGTTAGGGAGAAGGGAGGTCTGTGTAATTTCTCAAAATACGGGGGAGGTCCATGTAATTAGGAAAAACCTCAGGGGAGGTGAGTGTAATTAACCCTAAATTAAATAAATGTATTCGGGAATAGTAACTATAGTAATATATATTACTCCCTCCGTCCCTTTTTTTGAGTCCTATATTCCATTTTGGGATGTCCCAAAATTAGTGTTCACTTTCCTAAATTGGCATACAATTTTTACTTACTTTCCAAAACTACCCTTCCTTGAAATCTACACCAAGACAAAACTAAAAAAGTTATTGTAATGATTAGGGGCAATTGTGGAAAGTAAGTGTAGATTCTTTTTGTCCCCTTAATAAGTTGAGTTCCCAAAGGTGGACACAAAATAAGGGACGGAGGGAGTATAAAAATAAGTAAATATATTACTAATGGTGTTTAATATTTTAAAAATATGTTAATAGTACACGATTTTATTATATACAAATAAATAATTTTCGTACTTGTAGTTGAAAGTTATATTTGGTCAAGCGGAATCAAGACTGCTATACATTTAAGGAGGTCTTAAGTTCAAAACTTAGTAGACTGTTAGGAAAAAACATTAGTGCAACTTCTAGTGACACTCATAGGGACGCAAACATATGTATGTTAGTAAAAGTAGCTTCTAGTGACAGTTCTAATGACACTTTCGTTTTGTCATTACTCACAAATATATGCCACTTCAAAAGTAATATTTAATGACACTTTTCTTTGTCGTTATAAAGTAACCTTTATTGACAGTTTTACCAACACTTGGGTATGTGTCTTAACAAGGCTTAGCGACAACACTTATTATGACGCTTAAGTAAGTGTTGGTATAACAACTAGTGACACATTTTGTGACATGTTGCAACACTTTTTTTTTTTTTTTTTTTTTGTCTTTAAAGTCTTATTTTGTTGTAGTGATGTTTGCCCTTTATCCTACTTTAATCAAATGAAGTTGGTAATTCTGTCTAATTTTTTTAATCTTTAATGTTATTTAAGCATGAAGAAAATACAAAGGAAACTACACAGTCCAATTTAGGGTAATTCCCGCTAACGATTGCGATAACTTTGAAATTACTTTTGTTAGAAAAGATTATAACAGTTCTAGTGTTTGGATAATATATTGTAAAAGTGGTTATGGTGGCAGAATATGTTATGTAGGTGTTTGGTGACATTAATATATATATATATATATATGTATATATATAAGGCAATTTTAAATGTTTAAAAGAGATTAAACCCCTGGTCTGTGTTGATATTCTATTAGTATTGGATACATAATTACTTTGTGTTAACTCCATATTATTAAATTTAATTATTTAAATAAAAAATTAAATAAATACATTCGATAATAATAACTATAGTAATATATAATATATAAGTAAGTAAAATACAATATAAAATACATTACTAATGGTGTTTAATACTTTAAATATATATATATATATATATGTTAATAATACATGATTTTATTATATCCAAAAAAATAATTTATACTTGTAGTTTAAATTTGGTTATTTGATCAAGCGGATTCAAGACTACTACACATTTAAAGAGGTCTTTAGTTCAAAGCTTGGAAAACTGCTAGGAAAAAAAATTAGTGCAATTTCTACTAACACTCATAGCGGCACACACACACACACATGTGTGTGTGTGTGTGTGTGTGTGTGTGATAATAAAAGTAGCTTCTAGTGACAGTTCTAATGACACTTTTTCTCTATCGTTACAAAGTCCCATATACTGACGGTTTTACCAACACTTGGATAAGTATCTCCACAAGACTTAACGACAACACCTATTATGACACTTAAATAAGTGTTAGTATAACAACTAATGACACATTTTATAACTTATTATAATACTTTTTTGGGTAAAGTACCTTTTACCCCCTTGTGGTTTGCCTCTATGGCACTTTGGCCCCCTGTAGTTTGAAATGTAACACATAACCCCCCTGTAGTTTGCCTCTGTGGCACTTTACCCCCCTGTAGTTTGAAATGTAACACATAACCCCCTTGTAGTTTGCCTCTGTGGCACTTTACCCCCTTGTAATTGTTGGTCATTTAAGCAATTTGTTTTGGCTATAGGGGAGTAAAGTGCCACAGAGGCAAACTACAAGGGGGTTATGTGTTACATTTCAAACTACAGGGGTGTAAAGTGCTACAGAGGCAAACTACAGGGGGATTATGTGTTACATTTCAAATTACAGGGAGACAAAATACCATAAAGGTAAACCACAGGGGGGTAAAAGGTAATTTACCTTAATTTTTTCTATCTTTTAAAATCTATTTATTGTAATATCCCTGGTACGTGCACCAACATTACAATACAATGCCTACCACTCATTACACCCAACAGGTAAGTAAGAAAGTCAAGGAACTATTCAAACCCACACTAAAATATTGAGATTTCTAGGCAATGAATTTGCATATCTATATACATTTGTGTACATATGGATAAGATGTGGCCTGTGAGATAGCCGTCCCCACCAAAGATTTTTGTTTACTGACCCATCAAAATTGCAACATTTGTCCATAAAGTCATTACTTACTTATTTGCCTTCATGCTATATTACTCGAATTTTGTATCTCAAATGTAATTTTTTACATGAGTAATGTTATTTTTCTTCAATTTTTATTCAAAAGTACTTCTCAAATGATGTGATAGTGGGACAGATCTAATGCAGTAGAATCCGTTGAATTTTGATCAAAAGTTATTTACCTGACCCCACTACCACATTATTTGGAAAGCACTTTTTAAGACAAAAATTTGGAAAGTATAGCATTACTCTTCTTACACATGTGGTACTGGAACCATCTTCAATAATTGTGGAACTACTTCAATATCTTCCAATGAAAATCAAGGGTACCCAATACCACATGCATTAAAATACATATTTAGAAAGCATAAAATTGTTAATTACTTATAAACAAAACAGGGTTAGGCCTCGCGAGTCACACTATACCTGATTTTGTAAGTAACATAAAAAATAAATTAATTAAAAACTAATGTTATTTTGCAGTATTATGAAGACGAACCACGAAAGAATAAAGATAATTCAGGGTAAATTATAATGACCTCCCAGAGGTTTCTGATAACTAATTGCAAACTCTTTTGTTGTTAAAATTACACTAACCTCCCTACTTTCAACTTTGTTGTTCAGCTTCTTTTGAATGCTTTTGTTGTGCCTGCTTTTCCTTGTTTGTTGATGCTTTGGCCTTGTTTAGCCTCTTTGGGCATTGCTTGCTAGTTTAGAGGTGGACTCTGTCTTCTTTCTTTTCTTTAACTGGTTTTTTGAGCTTATTGTAATATCCTAGGGTAAGGCCCTTTTTCGTTAATTAACCATTTTTCCGAGAAAAAAAAAACACATTTTCCTGATGTTAAAAATGGCTCATATTATCATTTTTTGACACTATGTTACACATATACAACTAACAAAATGATGTTTGACAAAAAATTATTGGTATTAAATGGGGAGGTCAGTGTGATTTCATTATTGTCTAAACTTTTCGTTTACATCTCTTGCTTCACTACATTTCTATCGTTCACTCACTTGAGATTTTTTCTTTCAATTCACTTACGTCTCTCTAGGGATTTCGAACCATTGACCTCCCTTTTGGAGGAGCTCTAGCCAACTAGTCTAACCGAGCTAGTTGTGTATATGGACACATGTTAGGTTCATATTACTGTGCTTTCTTTCTTTAAAATGATTAGTGTTAATCGTCGTACATCACATCATCATGCAAAAATAATGTGGTGAACCAATGATATCCACTGATGTATGAAATTTTATCCACCTTGTCATTTACCCAAAAAAAGGGCTATCTATGGAGAAATTATTTAGTAAATCTGTCATAGCACGTTATTATGCTGACGTGATGTAACGCCTTAATAATATATAGTTATGTGGCCACTAAGATGAAGTAGCAATGACAATAAATCATGGTCCATTATTTCCAAGGGCACACATTCCCTACTTATCATAGCCTCTTAATTTAAGTGGTCACATAATACCATATTATTAAGATATTACATAATAACATGATGTAACGAACTCACTAAATAATTTCTCCAACCAGTGACATACCTGATACCCCCTACTATAAGGCGTAGTTTCCATAAATAATTAAAATATATAGACAAATATAAGTACCATGTCACCATCAACATACATACAACAGTCCCATTGAGTCCATTCAGTGGGTATGTAATTCCACAAGAAAAATATGAATGATTTGTAGACTACCTCAAAGGAGAGGTCAAAATTTTTGCATCAAACTTGCTCTCTCTCCCTCTCTCTATCTCTTATTTTCTTTGTGTCATATTTTGTTTTAGTTTAAATAAGAGTATGTTTAGCTCCTCCACTTCTTCTGTAAAGCTTTTTTCCTTTCTTTATAAATGTTGTTTTTCTTATCTTGCATGGCTTCTCTTTGGGCTCAATATGGTGGATGTTGCCCATTACAACAATAGATTGGCTTTTTGGTCTTCAATGGATTTTAATTGGTGGCTTTGGAGCTCTCTTCTACAGCTATGTTACTTTTCATGGTACATCTTTTGCTATCATTGAAGCTTTTCAAGCAACTTTGGTTGCCCCTTTTGGTGAAGTTTCTTCACTTGTTTGGGCTTGGGTTTTTGTCATCTTCTTTCTTTGGGTGGTCTCGATCATCTATAAGTCTGAAGTTGTCCTGGGTTCCAGATCTCTCTACACGGTGTTCCTTGTGGCGCAGTGGTGGATTACTCATGCAGCTGACGGAGTATTTTCTATAGTCGCTTATACTTCCTTATCTATTATATTTTTGGTTGTTTTATCTTTGCTTGTTCGTTTCTTAAATTTTGTTGTTTGTTTGATTTTCTTTGTAAGGTTTGATTTTCATTAATGAAATTTTAGTCTTTGAGAAGAAAAAAAAAATGATCTTTGATGTTTAAAAAAGCACCTTTACCTCAGATTTTTTTCCCTGAACTCCAACCGTGTATATCAAATTTTAATTTTTTTATTATTTTGTGAACTAACTTTTCCGATTTTCTCCACTTTCCCAATTATTT
The DNA here is from genome assembly GCA_033977485.1 of Hydrangea macrophylla. Classification (NCBI taxonomy): domain Eukaryota; kingdom Viridiplantae; phylum Streptophyta; class Magnoliopsida; order Cornales; family Hydrangeaceae; genus Hydrangea; species Hydrangea macrophylla. The sequence goes on along the minus strand of CM066985.1, from coordinate 108,387,042 downwards.
TGGGAACACTCTCTCTCACTGACAAACCCACATTTCAGTCTACTTTCTTCTTCTTCTCTCTCTCTCTACGAAACTCACTCTCCCAACCCTCTCATCTGTCTCTTCCCTCTCTCTCTCTCTCTCTCTCTCTCTCTCTCTCTCTCTCTCTCTCTCTTCTTTTGTTCTGCATGTGGGTTGTGGTGGGCCAATGATGATGGATTGGGTTTTGATTTTGGATTTTTGGTAGAGATTCACAACCCCACTCTCTCAATAACACCACGACCATCGCCGACGAAATGGCCAACACCGAATATCCACCCCTAGTAGACTTTCTGTCTTTCTTCTCAGTTGGTTATTTATATTTATATTTATCTAACTTAAAATATTCGTGATTTGAACTAGGGGTGTTATCGGTCGGTTAGGTCGGTTATTTTCATTGATTCCTTTATCGAATCGAAGCATTCGGTGTCCCAACATCCAGCACCGAGTTCAGCCGAAGCTATCTTTGGTGGTGTACCACCGACTAATTGGAGTGCAAGTCAGTTTCGATTTTATGTGGTCGATTTTGTCCTCTCTTGGGATGTTGTTTTACAAGTGAAAAGAATCAACAATTCAACAAGTCAATCCAACAAATCAAGTAATCAACAACAAACCTAAATTCAAAAATCAAGGATCTGAAACCCATGAACATGACGAGTAAATGGAAAAAATAGAAATCTAATTTAGGAAATCTAAAATATGAAGTAAAATCAAAATCTGAAACCCAAAATTGAAAAATCATGTAACCAAAATCAAGAAATCCATGGGCATCATTGTAGCCCCAAAACAAGAGAGAAGAGAGAGAACACCATTGCAGCTCAAAACGAGAGAGAGAGAGAGAGAGAGAGAGAGAGAGAGAGATAGAGAGGTGGGGAGAACTGTTGGAAAATTATATTGATATAATCGGAAAAACATAAACAGATTCTGAATTACAATTTAAGAAAACAGGAAAATTACAGAAAAATTTAAACAAAGCATAAACTGAAAACTTGATCAAACCGAGGCCTGTGATAGTTCACAGTTTCCTTAAAACAGATTTGCCGCCTCACTGGATGTGCTTAAAGAAATCATCGGCGTCTGTCTCCCAGGATACAGCGGCTTCTAACAGTAGTACTTGCACAGTGTACAACTGCTCTGGCGAACTTCTATGTTTCGTGCTCTCTCAAGAAAACCAAGGAATGAAATATTGAAGAAGAAGGACTTTGTATTTGTGTGTGTATTTCCAACTGAAGAAGAGCTTCAATATATAGACAGAGAGGAAAGTGGAATAAATCCATGGATTAATTCCAAATCAATTCAGAAACTCCAAAGGTTGTAACAACAACCTTTAGGTCTTTTGCAACTCTGGAAAATTTTGGGGTCCAAAAAGAAATATTTTGTGCGAGGACGGCGGCGACGGCGTGCGCGTGTGTGGAGTAAACCCAAAGGGCCTTAGGTCCTCCCCCTTCCACAAAACTGGGTACCCCTTGGGGCCCAAACCCAAAACATGAAATAGCCTTAAAAATACACTAAAGACCACTTCTATTTTTCCTACGTGGAACAAGGCAAGTTTTGAACCTTTTTCATTTCATCAACTCCTTGTAACCTTTGAGCATTAATTTCTTATTCACCCATTAATAGTTTTGGACATTTGAATATCCAAACTACATCTCCTCATGGAGGAGAACACAAATCCACAAGGACCCCACTCAAATTCTAAGTGGCTCCCACTTTTATTAGCTCTTAAACATGGCTAAAACACATATTTATCCAACAATCCCCCACATGAATGAAATTAATCGAAACGATGTGAGACGACTATACAAGAGAGAGCACAATGGATTACTCCTACAACAGGACAGGTAGTTGTTGGCTTTGAACCTTCCCTTGTGATAATCTATCAGATTTACTGGCTGATCAGTGAACGTGTAGTATTGAACTGATTACCGTTATTGAAAACAACCGGCAGACCTCACACAGGAGTTTTCCAAACATAGTTTAGTTCTTACACTTGTGTTCATTTTGGCCTTGAACACTCGCTTGGTTCAGTGAATGTTTATCAAAGAATTTAGCCTTTCTCAAATTCTTTTAGAAGCGACCCCACTTCACATTCACATAGGTGACTTATTCAGAGTATCCTGCTGTACTCTGCTTGGTTATACCAACGCACATAGTCATTAAAAGCTAAACTTATCCTCAACCATACAGGTATCACTATTGTATCATAGAAATGGGCTGGAGAGCATTTCTCCTCAGTGATTCTCTAAAGTACATGGAATTAGGTTGTCCCTTTGAACCTAAATCTTGGGATCTCCAGTCAACTAGGTTGGGTTTCTATTCTGGTACTTTGTAATGTCATAGGCTTTAGTCTCATTCCTTTAGATAACTTATTAACTAACTCTCGATTTAACCCTTTGGTTAGTGGATCCGCAATATTGTCCCTTGACTTTACATAGTCAATTGTGACAATCCCACTTGAGAGTAGTTGTTTAATGGTATTGTGTCTACGACGAATATGTCTAGACTTACCATTATACATATTACTTTGTGCCCTTCCAATAGCAGATTGGCTATCGCAGTGTATGCAAATAGCTGGCACAGGTTTTGACCATCTAGGAATATCTTCTACAAAATGGTGAAGCCATTTAACCTCTTCAGCTGCCTTTTCTAGCGCATTGAATTCAGATTCCATTGTCGATCTAGCAATACAAGTTTGTTTTGAAGATTTCCATGATACAGTTGCACCACCAAGTGTGAAAACATATCCACTTGTAGATTTTGAATCTTTCATATCGGATATCCAGTTTGCATCACTGTATCCTTCCAATACAGCTTGATATCTCATGTAGTGTAAACCCTGATCACGTGTAAATCGTAAGTACCGCAGTACCCTTACTATCCCTTTTCAGTGTTCAGCACTAGGATTACTAGTGTATTTACTTAGTCTACTAACAGAATAAGCAATGTCAGGCCTTGTACAACTCATTAGGTACATCAAACTTCCTATCACTCGAGAATATTCTAGTTGAGAAACACTCTCACCAGTATTCTTAGATAGGTGTAGACTTAAGTCCACAGGCGTCCTGGCTACACTAGTATCAGACTTGTTGAACTTTTCTAGAATCTTGTTTACATAATGTGACTGTGACAGAACAAGTCCATTAGTATTTTTAGAGATCTTGATGCCCAATATAACATCAACTAGTCCCATAACTTTCATGTCAAATTTAGAATTCAACATTCTCTTAGTAGATTTAATGATCTTATCATTACTACCCACTATGAGCATGTCATCAACATATAGACATAAGATGACATAGCCTTCATTCGTGTCTTTTACATAAACACATTCATCACACTCATTGATTTTAAATCCACTAGAAAGTATAGCTTTGTCAAATTTTCCATGCCATTGTTTTGGAGCTTGCTTTAAGCCATACAATGATTTGACAAGCTTACACACTTTATTTTCTTGCCCTGGAGCAGAAAATCCTTCAAGATGTTCCATGTAGATTTCTTCATTCAAATCTCCATTAAGGAAAGCAGTCTTCACATCCATTTGATGTATTTCGAGATCTCGCAAAGCTGTGATCGCAATAATCATACGAATGGATGTTATTCTCGTAACAAGAGAATACGTATCAAAGTAGTCTAGACCCTCCTTTTGTCTATACCCTTTAATGGAAGGCCTTGCCTTATACTTATCAATAGTACCATCCGTCTTCATTTTCCTTTTAAAAATTCATTTGTAGCCCAACGGCTTACCAGGAGGAAGATCTACCAGTTCCCAAGTATGATTTTGTAAGATAGAATCAATTTCACTCTTGATTGCTTCTTTCCACAATGGACCATCTGGTGATCTAATAGCTTCATTATAGCTTTGAGGCTCACTTTCTATAACATAAGTTAGAAAGTCTGGACCAAAAGATTTTGAGGTCCTAGCTCGTTTCCCACGTCTAGGCTCAACATCAACATTCTTTTATTGGGTTTTACTAGTTTCCCCAACAGTCTCAAATGTGCGTTTGTTAGGACTATATTCCTCTTTACAAGGAAATATATTCTCAAAGAACAATGCATTTCTAGACTCCATGATCATGTTCTTATGTATATCTGGGTTTTCAGATTTATGTACAAGAAACTGATACGCACTACTATTATGTGCATAGCCAATAAATAAACAATCAATAATTTTTGGACCTATCATTTCTTTCTTAGAAGTAGGTACAAGAACCTTTGCAAGACACCCCCACATTCGTAAGAACTTGTAGGAAGGTTTTTGACCATTCCATTTTTCATACGGGGTTTGATCAACTTTCTTCTGAGGTACCTTATTTAAAAATAATAGAATATTGTGCAAAAGGATTCTTAATTTGGGTCAGATGGAATATATATATATATATATATACATATATTTGTGAACGCTTAAAACATGATGGTTTGACAAATAACTTATTTTTAAGAAATATAATCCATCGGACAGAGTCCCATGCACACAACAAAAGAGTATATACCCAATACTTAAATGAGTATAAAAATCAGTTTATTCATGAACCACACATATACTTAAATATAAAAATCGAACGAACTGACCGAATCGATTTGGTTCGATCAATTTCGCCGGTTGTCATCAAAATGTTAAAATGTAAAAATCGAACTAAATTAAAAAAAAAATCCTTAAAACTGATAAAATCGACCGAACCAAATCGATTGGTCGGTTTAACACCTCCCCAAAATCAACCACCCTAATTCTTATGAGCCACACCACCATTTAACCTTCCATACTGCCCTCAACATGTAATATGGTGATCACGAATGAGAACAAAATTGGAGAATATCTTAGAAACACTAGGGGTCGAAAATTTTTTATCAGTCAATTATTGGAGAGAGAGAGAGAATTGATCATACATTCATGCCTATATTTATTATTCTTTCAAATATATATTTATTTATTTATTAAAGTTTGCCTTAAATGGAAATTAAAAATGGGCTGGCCCGGTCGGTGTCTGAAGGGGTCGAAAAGTTTTTATCAGTCAATTATTGGAGAGAGAGAGAGAGAATTGATCATACATTCATGCCTATATTTATTATTCTTTCAAATATATATTTATTTATTTATTAAAGTTTGCCTTAAATGGAAATTAAAAATGGGCTGGCCCGGTCGATGTCTGATTCAATTGTGTAATTGATGACTTTATGTAGGGTGTGTTTGATAACCCTATTAAGTGCTGAAAATAAAAATTTTCAACACTTATTCATTTTCCATGTGTTTGATAATACTTAAAAAAATTTCACTTAATTTAAAAGGTACCAAAAAATCTGCTGAAAATATTCAGCCAAAAAAAGCTACTGAAAAAAATTGGAGAACACGCTCCACGATTTTGCTTATTAAAAATTTTTGGCATTTGACCATTTTACCCTCAAATGTCCTCTTCAGTTACATATATACCATAGTTATTCTGTTCGTGAATCCCTCTTTGCCGTGAGAAGCTGCGTTACTGCGTACAGGAAAAAGAAGGGGGTAGAGAAGATTTCTTCTCAACCTTTGTCACACAAATCAGGTGAAGATTTCCTCATTTTGTACATCAATTTTTTTTTTTTTTTGGTGAAAACTTTGATCTCCAAAATAAATTTTAGGTCTTCTAAAAAAAATGAATATTAGGAACACAATCTATGATGATGTAGAATGTAAAATACAAGTATAGACCTTCACTGATTCCCCAGTCTTTCCACCTTCGAATCCTCTCCGCATGTTGATCTTCCCTGCTCTTCATCTCTCATTGCCGCTGTGGTAAGAAAAACCTTACCATTCTTGGGTAAAAGAAAAGATGAGTTCTATATCTTCTCTAACTAAAGTGTTTCCCTCTCACGTGGGTCAAGACTGTTTTTAAATGACCATTACAATATATGTGGTTCTTTTTATGTGCTCCATCAAATCAAGCAATATATAATAATATATATGATTTGTATTTTATAATCATTCCCTGCAAAGTTAAAATTGACATAGCTAGCTAAAGAATGAACTACTACTTTGACCCAACAGTACTAACTCACTAATTTTTTTATTGTTTTTTTAAAGAAAACATTTATGTCTCATGAATACATTTTTGCTCACCTTAAAATTAGTCACCCTTTGTTAACCCATCTCTTCCATTGGCTAATGCAGTGGGGCTCAATACTTTACACCATTAATTAATTCTCATGTAACATTGGGCCCTACTACATTAACCAATGACAGAGAAGGGTGAGCAATTTCGGGGTGAGTAAAATTACACTTATTTCTTATTTAGTCCCCCCCTTCACTTATAATTTCAATTATAATTAATAAAAAAAACCTTAATTTTACAATGTACTACAAAAACAGTTGTTTTCATGTTGTATTAAAAGTAATATTTTGTAATTGATATGTGTAGGATGGCTAGTGAACATGTGAATAGAGCTAACTGGAAGGATCTAGAGTTGATTAAATTTTATTTAGACATATGCATTGAAGAAGTAAGCAATAGGGGCAAAAATGGTGGTAGTTTAAAGAAAGAGTCGTGGAATAATATTGAAAGGCTATTTCTTGAGAAAAAAAAACTGTAAAGTTAACAAGTCACAATTGAAGAATTTGTGGGATTACTCAAAGAAGAAGTACACAGTATGGTCGAATTTGGTAAGTAATGCAACTGGTCATGGCTTTAACCCAGCAACTAATACCATGAATTGGAGTGCTGAAAGATGGGATGATTACTTAAAGGTAAAGAGGGGAAAAAAAACTATTTGGGTTACACATCATCAGTATTTTTTTAATAACTACAATTTAAGTGTATGTTTGAAAACTCATTTATAACAGGGGAACCCCGATGCAAAACAATTTCGCTACGTTGGGTTACAATATGCTAAGGAGATGAAAGTTTTATTTGATGGTATAGCAGCAACTGGAAGAGCAGGTTGGGGTCCGTCTAAGGAAGGGTTGCCTAAAGATGGTATTGGGTCGTCGTCGATGTCACAAATACCAAAAGAGTCCTCAGAAATAAATATTGATCTTGATTATGAATCTCCTATTCCACCATCCTCCCTTATTGATGGTGTTCTGCCAAAAAATAAACGACGTAAGAAGAAGGAATCTACAGATGTTGATGACCAACTTGAAAGAGTTCTTAAAACTTTAGAAAAATTCGACGGGCCTTCATTAGGAGAATGCAACACAGTCCTGGACGAAATGGAAAAGCTTCAAATGGATGACCCCTTATATATTGCTGCTTGTAGTATTTTTTGTGAGAGCCAAGCACACCGAGAGCAATGGATGATGCTTGCTAAGAAGCCAAAAGAAGTTCAAATGAACTGGATACAAATGAATGCTAAAAAACTAGGATTTCTTTAAGTTTTAGGTTTATGGTTAATAGTTATCCTAGGTTTTAATTTTCGGAACTTTGCAATTTTTGTTATTCTTGGTTTAGTATCCTTAAAATATTTGTTATTTTATAAATAATATCATTGTTGGTTTAGTCTTTTTGCATACTTGTGTTGGTTTTTTTTTTTTTTTTTTTAAATATTTTGGAATATTCATGATATCACCAGCATACCCAATGGAAAACAAGATGGCATTGAGGAAAATGGCATTAAAGAAAATTGCAATAATTCTAATAACAAAGAGATTGAAGGTGAGACGTAAAGGAAGAAGACCAGATATCAATTCTTCCTTAAGTGGAGCTGCCTATGTGGATGAATTGCTTGAAGGGAACGAGGCACATTGTGAAGAGATACTAACGATGAAAAAAGATGTATTCTTGAACCTGTGCAATCATTTTCGAGCTAAAGGGTGGTTGTAAGACAGCCGTTATATATCCGTAGAGGAGAAGATGTCGATATTTATCATGACTATTAGTCATAATACTAGGCATCGCTTAATTAAACGGCGGTTCAACCATTCAACCCAAACAATTCACAAGTATTTCCATGAAGTACTACAAGCACTACTATATTTTTCAAAGGAAATAATTGTGCCCACGTCGTTAATCATAATCCTACTCAGATTACCCAGCATCGTCGTCTCAGAGCTATATTTCAGGTAACAATTGAAATTGTTTGTGAATTTATTAAATTTACCAATGTTTTATACAATAATTTAAATTTTTTTTAAATCAATAAAAAGGGTGCAGTGGGAGCATTAGATGGTACTTTGATTCGTGCTGTTATACCATCCGATAAGCAAGTACCTTATCGAGGCAGAGGAAGAGGTGACTGCTACCAAAATGTGCTTGGTATTTGTGATTTTGATATGGTTTTCACATTTATATGGGCTGGATGGGAAGGCGTGACACATGACTCTAGAGTGTTAACAGAGACTATGCGTGATCCATCAAATAACTTTCCATTTCCTCCATCTAGCAAGAAAATTCTTATTTATTTTTCTTTAATGATTTAACTACTGTGATATTTTGTTACATTTTTAATTTGTTTGTAACTAATGCAGGTAAATATTACCTATGTGATGTTGCATACACCCACACTCGTAGTTTTATGGCACCTTATCGTAATGTACGGTATTGGTTGTCGGATTTCAGACAAAGTGGTCGTCCAAAGGAAGAAATGTTTAACCATGCACATGCTAGGTTAAGATGTGATTGAACGAACATTTGGTGTTCTTAAAGCTCGTTTTTCAATCTTAACAAAGATGGCATCGTATCCCTTTTCTGTCTAGAGAAATATCGTCATTGCTTGTGCAGCGATTCATAACTATATTAGGAAAACTGCACTTGGTGACTCACTGTTCGAGCAGTACCAAGATGAAAATGTTCCCCTGGAAGATCTTCAAAGTGATGCAAGTGCAAATGAAGCAAGAGATTTAGGTGGAAGGAGTCAATTAGATCAAGAATTTATGGTCAATTTGCGTGAACAAATTGCAAATGTATTGTTAAACAATCAAAGTTGAGCATATTTTGAATTTTATTGTCAGTAGAAACATGTTTATTTGTTTTTTACATGTCACCTAAATAAATGGTAAGCAATCAGGGATAAAATTGTAATCTTTTAAGATTTCAATGTTTTCATATTAGTATTATCAAACAGTCTAATTATATTCAGCATTTAATTTTCAGCACTTAAAACATTATTTGCAATACTCCAAATTCAGCAGCTTAAAGTTTTCAGCACTTAAAATTCAGCACTTAATTTTCAGCACTTAATTTTCAGTTTTATCAAACATAGCCTTTATGTCTCTGTCTAAATATCTTCCCTTCAAAACCACATGCATGAATTTCCATTGCATTTCAGTATAAATTGAACCGAGGGAGGAGGATACAAGAGAGGCGGGGCCACGATTTCCCAATAAAATTTCCAAATTTCCAAATTTACCTCTAAATTTAAAAAAAAAATTTAAATTAAATGTTACTTACGTTTGCCCCTACACAATTTTTGAATAAACTGGGTATGCATATATTATTGCAAAAATTTTAAATTAATTTCCATATTGGTCCTTTCAAATTTCTAGCTTATGCAAAATAGTCTATGCCAATACATATATATATATATATAGGACAACACTAGTTGTAATCTAATACATGTTAAACTATGAGTCAAGTCATGGATTCTAAATTAAAAGCAACAAGTTGTAATCCAACTCATCCTAAAAATTTAGTCCAACACATTTTTATTCTCACTTCTCATTTAAAGCCTAATCTAAAATTAATTTAATATCAGTTTAAGTTTTACAAATTATAAACTACGATTAGACGTTAGTATAAAAAAAATGACAACATACACGCAAAGGCGGAATTAAAAAGGGGTTTAGGGAAAGGAAAATCAAAATTCACTATACGTAATAAGGATTACAAGCACCGAACATTTAAAACTCTCAAAACGACCAAAAAACCCTAGCGCAAAATTATAGCGTTTTTGATATAGAAAGCTACCCGAAATATTTATAAACATGGCAAAAAATATCGCCTTTCGTGTAAGCCTTTTTACCGGCGAACCAAGGGCCTATAAAACTCTACCCCCTCAGTGAAACTTTCTGGCTCTGTCCCTCAATTGAATTGTGTCTAATGTACTCTTCTTACCTCATGTTTCCCAATTTTGGTTCTTAAATATTTTAACAGTTATGCTATGACAGTGGCTAGAGATGTTCTATATCACTACATGTATGTTAAATTATTTGAACTTTAAATTTGGGAAACATAGCAATTCTGTTTGACCTCACGGTGTGAGTTAGGTTTTGACGTTTAAGCATTTCTCTTGTTATATACTTTTACTAGGAATGTAAATCAGTCAGTTGGTCGGTTTTTTTTTTTTGGGGGATATTTGAAAACTGACCGAAATTGTCAGTGTTCAGTCGGTCGATCAGTTTTTTAGGGGTTCGGTCGATTTTTCGGTCAGTTTTAGCTTTTACATACATTTTATAAACCGATCGGTCGATTTTCGGTTTAGTTGGTTTGCGGTCGACTTGTCCCAGAAGCTTCTTGAAAATCTAACCAACCAAAAACCTTTGATTTATTGTACTTTCCATACTAGATAACTTCCCTATCTTAGCCTTGCATCCCAAATCAAATTGCTGCCTCCCTAGCTTTGTCTTTCGTACGGCCCATGCGACTACCTTATGCAAATAAGGAACAAGAGAACTTACCCGGGATTCAGCCGCAAAATGGAAAATGTGTAATGCATCTAAATTAATAACAAAACCTTAAAAAAGAGTCTTTAATCCACATATTCACATAAGGCAAATCCTAATCTAAGGTGTCGCACATGGAGTCGAAAATCCATAAAATCAAGAAATAAAATAAACTAGAGAAAATTCAAGAGATCATACCTCAATAGAACAAAACAAATGGTAAGTCCACATGCCTTGATCAAGATATAATATCGAATGCTAAATACATATCTAAACTTCTAACTTAAATCAATCAATCAGGGAAAGAAATGACATAATCATGAATTCCTTCTAATTAGTTGGAAGCACAACATCTATATAGATATACAAGTCTCAACTAGGATCCAATGTAATGTCCATATAGAGATGGTGTAATCCCAACATGATCACAGGGAACTCACAAATTGATTCAAATAATGCAACTTAACCCGAAAATAAGTCCTAATTACAAGTATCAACATACATGGATGAATGCATGAACATGAACAAGAACAAGCTATGAACTATTCATTGATTTTTGTTTGAGAAATTTTACAACGTGTTGAAAGTTGAAAATATTGATTTTTGTTTGAGAAATTTCACAAAGTGTTGAAAGTTGAAAATATTGATTTTTGTTTGAGAAATTTCACAAATTATTGAAAATGTTGATTATTACAATTTTTTTTTTTCCAGAAATTTTTTTGAGAAATTTCACAAAGACTTCAAAATTGTTGATTTTTACAGAAAGTTGTTTGAAAAATCTCACAAAGTGTTCAAAATGTTGATTTTTCCAGAAAACTGTGAGAAATTTCCCAAGGTGTTCAACTGTAAGAAAAATCAATTAAGAAATTTCATAAAGTTTTCAAAATGCTTCTTCTTTTTTTTCTTTTCATACAGTTGTTTGAGAAATTTCACAAAACACATTTTGAGAATTTCTTAAACAAAGTTTTGAGAGAATTAAAAAACTATTAACTTACAAACCAAACTAGCGATGACAATGGTGGCCACGGTCAGTGATTGTGGTTAAAGGTGGCTTGAGGAGTCGATAATGGGGCTTAACAAAGCATAAAAACCAAACTTGTGGCGAGAATGGTGGTCGCGATTAGGATGGTGGTCAAAGGTGGCTCTCTATCTCTCTATGGATATATATATACACACGAAAATTTTATGGAGAGGACGCCCTCTATTTAATAAAGAGAGGGCCTCTGACTTGACCGTCAGATCGTGTTTAAAAACTGTGAAGTGACAAGACTGCCCTTAATGAAAACACGATCTGACGGTCAAAACAGAGGCTCTCTCTTTATTAAAGAGAGGGCACCAACACTGTGAAGTGACAAGACTGCCCTTAATGAAAACATGATCTGACGGTCAAAATAGAGGCCCTCTCTTTATTAAAGAGAGGGCGCCATCTCCATAGCCTAACTGTATATACACATATGTTTATATATATATATATGCATGTGTATCATATAGATAAGAGAGTAAAAGTGGTCATATATGGTGAGAAATGAGGAAAGAGAAAGTGATCATATATATATCTATATATATATGTATGTGTATGTGTGTACGTGTGTATACTAGTTGATAACCCGTGCAAATGCACGGGCTAAAATACCATAAATTGTAGATGATTACCATATATAAAAGGGCTCACAATTGTATTTTTGAATAATAAAAAAAAAAACTGAAGAAACCATGAACACAACTTACCAGAATGCATATTCAGTGAATGTGGATGGGGTGATTCAAATTGACTTCAAATTCAAAAATAGTAAATTTATTTACAACTTATATGTATAAAATGTAGATGAGAGTGTGTTATTAATGTGTGACTGAGAAAAAGTCACAGTTACTAACCTGAATCCCGCGTGTCCACACATGTCCAATTCATATATATAACCCCCATTTTGAATCCCGCGTGTCCACACATGTCCAATTCATATATATAACTATATAGGTAGAAGGCTCAAAGATCATGCCAAAGCTTGTCCAAAGAGGAGGCTTTGAATAAAGAAGGGCCATTTTTGAACTCAGTGGTGTCTCTCAATCTCCAATAGGCAAAGCCATTTCTTTCATTTTGAGGGGTGTAACTACGCTCGAGCATACAACAAATTAATGAAAAGTCGTCCATGGTTACTCAAAGGTCATTATGATCAAATACAAAGTATTAATCATACATTATTATGTCAAACACCCATAACAATGGTGGATACTTGGAGAGATATATTGATAGGAGGTATTGGGAATACGAGAGGATAGTTAAAGTTGACATTTCATTTTAAATATATATATATATATATAGGATAGAAAAAAAAAGTTTGAGAAAATGTCACATGGTACAATGTGGAGTATGACACAACAACAATTCAACAGCTTATCATTATAAAAAGGAGGGGAAAAAAATTAATAAAAGACATGATATGTACATCTATCAATTCTAATATATACTACACGAGTATGCTATAATTCTCAAATTTGAGTATCAAATTTGGGTTTTTAAATGCTTTGCCAAGTGTACCACATGCAGTGACGTGTGGCACCACTAATTACTGTCACAGATTGTACAATTGTTAAGCCATTTGAAAATCAAATGTGGGATTCAAATTTGAAAAGCATAACATTATTCATGTTGCACATATATATAGTGAAACTAAATCCACATATTTACTGAAACCAAATCTAGGCTATGCTTGACCACAATTTCATTGATAAAGAATTGGAAAAACAATAGTAACGGAGAAGAATTGGGCAAAATTAGCATTAGACTTCCAACCAACTGCACTGCTGCGCAAGCATCATCAGAAACCATTTTATCCAAAAAAAAAAACCCACAATCAAGAGAATCCAGACCCATATATATCAACAAATTGGAATCAACATATATGCAATTTCATCTTCAAGCAATTTCTATATTTACCATGTAAGTTCAAGTTACATGTGCATACGAACAACATAATTCTCACCTAGATTCATCTATAGAATGTGATTCGGATCATATGTATTGTGATTATTGCCAATTCTTTTGCAGAAAAATTGCCAAACAAATCCTTCATGTACTCTTATCCAGCCAAACTTTCAGCACATAATAAAAAATTATCAATCCTGTCAACAATCTACACAATTTCCCAAATGCATGCAATATTGCAAACGTATATATACACAATGGTATATATCTACCCTAAAATATATACAAACACAAGTCATCTTAGTATTGACTGTTGAAAAAAATGGAAAAATCACAGATTTGTAGAGAGAGATAGAGAGAAGATAGGGAGCCTGGAGGTTTCCCATCACTCAATTAATTGGCATTGAAACTCAAATAAGAGTAACGTGAGAGAGAGAGAGAGAGAGAGAGAGAGAGAGAGAGAGAGAGAGAGAGAGAGAGAGTTGGGAAGAAGAAGAGGAAAGGATGAGAGAGGGAGGGACAGACGAGTAAATATTGGGTATCACATGGATATCATTTGGGATTTTATCTGCTCTCACAAGATTTAAAATTTGTTGAGTTGGAACAATTTTTTGTTGAGTTGGCCCATAAAAATAGGGTCAGATGGATTAATGCATACTCTTACTCTTATTGGTTTGTAATACCATATAAGATTAGTTAACAGTTGCATTCAATATTTAGCCGATACAGACTAGGGGCTTAAAAAAAAAAGCCACGTTTCTTCATAAGGAAGATTTTTTTGCTTCCTCTTCTATCTTTACACAAAAAAAAAAAAAAAAAAAAAAAGGAGGAAGAATCCAACGTGGAGAAGAAGAAGAAATATACAATAAGCCATGTGGATAGCCTAGCTAATGGCTTTTCCTCGTGACTTTTAAGTAAAGTTAATTTATTTACTCTTATTATATAATATGAAAGACATATACCACGTGGTACAAGGATATGCAAGCTTCAAAGTTTTATCTCATAATAAACTAAGGAAATCTAAAATACAAAAAACATGTACAAGGTATATGCCAAAAACGCTAATCCTCACCCCTCAAGTATGGTCAAATTTATTAATACACTAAATTATGCCACATGTCCAAAAATTGATGAGTCATACATCAACACTCAATACACATCCACCTATCCAATAATTTTTCCTCTTACTCATATTTCCACGATTAAACCTAGGAAATCTCTTTTTTTTTTTTTTTTTTTTTTTAAGAAACCAAGGAAATATAGGGTATAACATACGTATACAAGAAATATACATTTAACACTAATCCTCACCCTCAAGTATGGTCAACCAATTAAATATACTACATTATGCCACATGGCCAAAAGTTGATGAGTCATACACCAACACTCAATACACCCTATCTACCTGTCACGCCCCGACGTAGCATAAATAAGGAAAGCATGTAATAAATAAACAGTTTCTTCATTCCAAAAGCAGCCATTCTCAATTAGCATAGTCGTATGATTCCTCCTGGTTATAACCTGAAAAGCCTGAACACGAATGTCCAGGACGCATCAACGTCGTCAGCTTCAAGAAGCTGGTGAGTATTAAAAACATGACTTTGAATGTAAAACATACCCATTTACCCTTTTTCCATTATCAGTTTGTAAAATCAATAGTTAAACCGAAGAAAGAATTTGTTTTATAAAGCCACAAGGAATATAATAAAAGTTGTTTATTCATAAAAACAGTTACTCGTGTATGAGACGATGCACCACACTCATCTTGCCGACTCTTTTCTCTCGACAGCCACAACAACCCACTATCCTACTCCTGGTATCTTTGAAACACTCAGATAGCCACACTTTAGCAACGGGGTGCCAGGGAGTGTCCAGTTTGCCTCACACTTTGGTCCGGGGTACCAGGGAGTGTCCAATGCCTCACACTTTGAATACCCTAACCGCCATGCAAATACCGGGGCAACCCCTCACGCAGTATCTAGACTCGAGTTATCAGGGAGTGTCCGTAGGCCACACTTTAGCACTACCATGGGTGCCAGGGAATGTCCGAGTTCGGCGTCACACACTTTAACGCTTCCATGGGCGTCAGGGAGTGTCCATATTTGCCACCGTCGCATTTCAAAGATACCCTCTCCACAATCTCAACCACAACCACAACCACAACCACAACCACGACCACAACCACAACCACGACCACAACTCAAACTCATACTCTTTTCACACTGCCATTACTCTTTTCCACACAGACTGACACCCACATGCATGTACCACTGACCCCACATGAATGATATGCACTTGAATCTAAGCAAAAATACTGAATTGAAGGAACAACACGCGTACGGGGATTGATGAGTCATACTACCAAGTTTTAATCATTCAAACATAACCAAATAGAGTTCTGATTAACTAAATTTCCCAAACAGAGCCTTAACAGTATTAAAAGTTGAACCAAACAGTCCCTTAACAGAAAACAGATAAAAACAGAAACTGCCAGACTTCGCGCGCGCGGGCCGCTCGCGCGATATGCTCAAATTTCATTTATATAAATACTTTTCTGTCTGCCTGAAACAGCCAAGGTCGCGTGCGCGGATCGCTCGCGCGAATGGATCCTCGCGCGACCCTCGCTCGCGCTGTAACGCCCTGTATTTTATTATCATTAATAAATAAATACGGCATTTCATTTCCATGAGGATCTGTTTTAATTTCTATTTATAAATAATTATCTGGGGTCAAACCGTAATTTCCAAAATATTTTCTGAGGTTTCAAAATCGATATCTATATTTTTGTATAACCGGGAATTTAATTCCTATGTTAATATAATTTTCTGCATTTTATTTTCAACCGTAAAAATACCAGTTTTGTTTTAAAACTGCGCCGTTACCGCATTTTGGTGTGGGAGCACGTGAGCTCAACCACACCGGGCGAAATCTATTGATTTCTTGGAGCCCAAATTTCTCAGTTTATATATATACGTTAGTTGTGTCTCTCTCTCACAAGTTCTCTCACAGAGACTCTCATCTCTCATAATTCTCTCAATCAATTTTCTCTACCTCTCAAGATCATCAAACACACACACACACACATACTGTATATACATACTCATACACACATACATAGTTATATATATATATAAATCAAGAACGGAGGAGTATAAACTCTATTGACGGAAACTTCGACGGATATTACGGCGGATTTCCCGGTCTCAAATTCTCAGTCTAATTAGCCTCAGTGAGTATTATAAACTCACTCGCCATGTTTATATATGTGTATTTCTGTATGTATATGTGTATATATGTGTATATATATATGATACACCATTAGAGCTTAAAAGATGGAGCTTCGAAAAAGTTAATCAAAATCGAATCCGTGAATTGTAATTGAAAGATATTGATCCCAATAGGCTACGGTTCGAATCCTACGGAGTAATTCATCCGTATGGCGACGTATTGATGATTTTAAGTTTTGTCACTTTAACTTTAATCACGAAAATCAAGAGATACAATCCGTATTAGTTAAAATTGATCGCGTATTCTTAATCTACGCGGAAAACCGAGAAGAACCATATATCACTTGCCTTGGTACGAACAGAATCTGAAACTGGGTAATTTCAGTCCAGAAATTGAAAACAGGGGAGAAGACGAAGAAGATGACATTCTGCAAGAACTCGCGCGCGCGACCCGCTCGCGCGAGGATCACTCGCGCGGTCCGCTCGCGCGGACCTTTCCCCCCCCTCGCGCGCGCGATCCGCTCGCGCGACCTGTCCAGCCCCTTCGCTCGCGCGATCTGGCCTTCCCCTTCGCTCGCGCGACCCGCGCGCGCGATATCACCTCTCTCCCGCTCGCGCGATCTGGCAGTTTGAGCAGTTTCTATGTTTCCTTAGTAGGGACTGTTTGGAAAATGTTTTAAAAGTTTTTAAAGAACAGTTTGGCAAAAATATTGTTTTAAAGGTCTATGTTTTAATGATTGTACAAAACAGAACAACTTAGGCCGAAATTTTATGCTCGTACGATTATCCGGCTTGTGATTTATTAATGATGATTATTTATGAAACATTGACATACATATTAGGGTTGAGGTTGTGTCAACATGCATGTGTGTGAGAAAGTGTGAAAAGAGTAAAGAGTAGCGGTCTGGTGTGCGACCTCAATATCGATCGGATAGTATTCCTGGTATTGGAGGCGACAGTGTCGTGTACGACTTAGATATCGATCGGATAGTATTCCTGGTATCTAAGGCGCGCGTTTCGGATATTGATCGGATAGTATTCCTGATATCCGAAGCGATGGTGGTAGTGTTGTGTACGGCTTAGATATCGATCGGATATTATTCCTGGTATCTAAGGCGCTTGTTTCGGATATTGATCGGATAGTATTCCTGGTATCCGAAATGATGGTATTGAGTGTGGCTTAGATATCGATCGGATATTATTCCTGGTATCTGAAGCGATAGTTTGGTGTGCTGTTTTGGATATCGATCGGATAGTATTCCTGGTATCTGAAATAATGGTTTGGTTGTGTTGAGTTTTGTTGAGAGAAAAGAGTCAGAAAGATGAGATATTACATTGCTCATGCATGGTCACATATTTATTGCTTTCTTTATTTTCCCCCGTGGCTTATGTTGGAATTGGAACCTTGAATATATTACTGTCAAGTTAATTGCACCGTTGTTTATATGCTTATATATACATTGCGAGCACTTGTTTATTTTGCTCACCAGCTTTCATAAGCTGACGGCGTTGATGCGTCCTGGACTGTATGTCCAGATTTTCAGGGTCAGGAGCAGCCAGGGTATTTTGACTATGCTACTTAGAGTCAGGAGACTTTCCAGGAGGCTGCTTTATATTTTCCTATGTCTTTTAAATTTGGGTTTTGTAATAAACTAGTTTAGACTTTTGAATAAGGCGTTTTGTGCCTAAGACTATGACTGCTGTAATAGTTTAGTAAGTTTTATTTCGGAGCTTATGTTTTTGTTAGTATCCTTTGCTCTAGAAATGTTTGTTAAGTTATTTGTTGCAGGGACAATTGGTCATACTCACTTGTCACGACCTACGAGTCCATAAAGGAAATTAAATGCTTTCCTGTATTATGCTACGTCGGGGCGTGACAGGCTTTTTGGTATCAGAGCCAGGTTATGGCTCGACCAATTGTCCAAAACACATAGGATCTCCCGTTAAGATAGAATTAAGATAAGATAGTTCGACTTCGTTTCGTGTTTAGTCGCTGTCTATCGTTTAGAATTTTCTTTCTTCTCGAGAGGTTGACCGAATTCTGTTGATTGATGGATAGGTACCGTTCTCTCGATCAGATGGCTGGAAGAAATCTCAGGAATCGTCCCGCTATTGAAGATGCACCTCCAGTAATAGATCCAACCGGAATGTTCGAAGCTTTTGTAAGGAGGTTGGAGAGGGTTAGTGATCAGAACGCAAGGAACAATAATCAGAATGGGAATTACAACGGGAATGGGAGGCAAGCCCACCAGACTGGAGACAAGCTTCTCAAAGAGTTTCGCGCTCTGCGACCTGAGTATTTTGCGGGGACTGATGAACCCTGGCAAGCGGAACAGTGGCTACGCCAGATGGAGCGTATCTTTGAGACCATAGAGTGCACTGATCTGGAGAAGAAGCGTCTGGCTATCTTTCAGCTGTCTTATGCAGCGGCTGATTGGTGGGATGCAGAAAAGGCGACCATAGGGGAAGAAGCTGCAAGGAGAATGCCATGGGTGGTGTTCAAGGAAAGGTTTCTCGAGAAATATTTTCCTGAAGAAGAGAAGGACAAGAGAGAGAAAGAGTTTATGGAGTTGACTCAAGGGAATCTGACTGTCCGAGAGTACACTACCCGATTTGAGCGTCTGTCTCGCTTTGCTCCACATATGGTGGACACACCCCAGAGGAAAATCAAGAAGTATCACCGAGGTCTCAACCTGTCTCTCAGACATTTGACTATGGGGCATCTGGGCCAGTCATTTGAAGCTCTGGTGAGATTGGCTACGGGGTTAGAGAATGATGGGTGTCAGAACTCGAAGCCGTTTGGAAATCGACCTCCGCAGAAGGGTTATCCCGGACAGAAACCAGGGTACCCTCAAGGACAGAAAAGGACCTGGGATGGAGGGAAGAAACCTCAACAGACACAAGCAGTTCAGCAGTATCAGCCTCTAGCAATAGAAGGGGCCAAAAACAACAACTGCTTCAATTGTGGTAATCCCGGTCACCGAGCTAAGGATTGCAGACAGACTAGGCGTGCTGATCGTCCGGGAATTGTGTGCTATAATTGTGGCATGCCAGGTCACATAAGTCCGGAATGCAAGGCTCCTAGGAAAGGCAACTATGGTCAGCAAGGACAGGCCCGCCTGAATGCTGTTATTCCCGAGGCTGCTGGTTATGAAGAAACAGGGTATGGAGGAGGTGCTTATGAGGAAGGGTTGCCTGAGCAACGAGCAGTGGAAGGTACTCTAACCTTGTTTAACTCTCATGTTAAAGTTTTATTCGATACGGGTGCTACACATTCTTTTATATCTGTTAAGATCGTTCAGAAGTTGGGTATCGTACCGCATCGTTTAGAGGAAGCTTTGAGTGCTGTCTCACCCTTAGGGACCACAGTCAAGTTATTACATGTGTGTAAGGATTGTCCTCTTCGGTTAGGAGACCGCGAACTTTTGGCAAGATTGGTGGTTCTATCGATGAAGGAGTTCGATATAATCCTGGGAATGGATTGGCTCGAGAAGAATCATGCGAAGTTGGATTGTGCAAAGAAGAAGATCACATTTGCGGACAAGGGGAATCGACTCTTCGATTTCCAATGTAACCCTTCGGGTGATATGTTCCTCACTAGATGCCTAGCAAACATTGAGGTTGTCAGTGCAGAGGTGACAATATCATCTATACCGGTAATCAAAGAGTTCGAGGAAGTATTCTGAGATATTTCAGGATTACCGCCGGAAAGGGACATAGAATTCTGTGTGGAATTGGTGCCAGGTACTCGACCTATAACCAAGGTTCCCTACAGGATGGCCCCTACAGAGTTGTTAGAGCTGAAGGAACAAGTTCAAGAACTTGAAAAGTTGGGTTTTGTTCGTCCAAGTACTTCACCCTGGGGAGCACCAGTGTTGTTTGTGAAGAAGAAGGATGGGTCAATGCGGTTGTGTATTGACTACCGAGAACTGAATAAGGTTACTATCAAGAATAAGTATCCTTTACCTCGGATAGACGATCTGTTTGATCAGTTGCAAGGAGCCACGACCTTTTCTAAGATTGATCTACGGTCAGGGTATCACCAGTTGAGGGTGCGGAAGGAAGACATACCTAAGACTGCTTTCAGGACGAGATACGGACACTACGAGTTCTTAGTGATGCCGTTTGGGATGACGAATGCTCCGGCTGTGTTTATGGACTTGATGAACAGAGTATTCAAGCCATACTTAGATCAGTTCGTTATTGTCTTTATTGATGATATTTTGATCTATTCCAAGTCAGAGGAGGAGCATGAACAACACCTGAGGATCGCGTTGCAGACTCTCAAGGATCACCGCCTATATGCTAAATTCAGCAAGTGTGAATTCTGGCTTCAGGAAGTTAAGTTTCTCGGGCATGTGATCTCTCAGCAAGGAATCGCGGTTGACTCATCAAAGACCGATGCAGTGGCGAATTGGACTCGGCCGACCAATGCTACAGAAGTCAGAAGTTTTCTGGGACTAGCTGGTTACTATCGGAGATTTGTAGAAGGTTTCTCCAAGATAGCAGCCCCGTTAACTGGTTTGACTAAGAAAGATTTGAAGTTCGAATGGACTGATAAGCATGAACGCGCTTTTCTGAAATTGAAAGAGAGATTGACAACAGCGCCAGTGCTTGCGATACCAAGGGATGGTGAGAAGTTCACTATTTTTAGTGACGCCTCGTATCAAGGATTGGGATGTGTCCTTATGCAAGACGGAAAGGTTATCGCATATGGTTCACGACAGTTGAAGCCGAATGAATTGAATTACCCAACTCATGATTTGGAGCTGGCAGCAGTAGTGTTCGCGCTCAAGACCTGGAGACACTACCTCTACAGGGAGAAGTTTGATTTGTTCTCAGACCACAAGAGCCTCAAGTATTTGTTTACTCAGAAGGAGTTGAACATGAGGCAACATAGGTGGATGGAGCTGATTAAGGATTACGACTTTACATTAGAGTACCACCCCGGTAAGGCTAATGTAGTCGCTGACGCCCTAAGCCGGAAGCCTCGAGGAATGATTGCTTCATTGATGTTGAGGGAATGGAAAGCTTTAGAGACAATCGCAGAATTTGATATGCAGGTTTCTGAGGGAAGTGCCGGGCAGCACTTTGGGTGCCTCATGGTACAACCAACACTTGTGAGTCGAATCATCGAAGCCCAGAAGGAAGATGAGAAGTTTCAAGCATGGTTCGCCAAGATGTTAGAGAAGGACCCGACAGAATGGAAGGTTGGGGCCGATGGAGGGTACAGGTGTCGAGACAGATTGTGTGTGCCAGATTCAGGAGATTTGAGAAAAGATATTCTCGAAGAAGCACATAAATCGAGACTGACAGTACACCCAGGAGGAACAAAGATGTATAAGGATTTGAAGAGAAACTTCTGGTGGGAAGGGATGAAACGAGAAGTAGCCGAGTTTGTGTCTAAATGTTTGACTTGTCAACAAGTGAAGGCCGAACATCAGAGACCCTCGGGATTGTTACAACCCTTACCTGTCCCAGGATGGAAGTGGGAACACATAACTATGGATTTTGTGGTTGGATTACCCCGGTCACAACAGAATCATGACGCGATTTGGGTAATTGTGGATCGTTTGACGAAGTCTGCACACTTTATTGCGTACAATATGACTTACCCAGTAGAAAGGATGAGTCGATTGTATCTTCAGCAAGTGGTGCGACTGCACGGTGCACCTGTGACAATTGTATCAGACCGAGATGCACGTTTTACCTCGGGATTTTGGAAAAGTTTGCAAAAGGCTATGGGAACTTCGCTCAAGATGAGTACTGCTTTCCATCCTCAGACCGATGGACAGACCGAGCGTGTTAATCAGATTATGGAAGATATGCTGAGAGCTTGTGCAATTGACTTTGAAGAGTCTTGGGAGACGCACTTACCGTTGGTTGAATTTGCGTATAACAACAGTTATCACTCGAGTATTGGAATGGCGCCGTTCGAAGCTTTGTACGGACGGCCTTGTCGATCTCCATTATGTTGGGCTGAAGTGGGAGACAGAGAACTTTTGGGACCAGATTTGGTGAGAGAGACCAATGAGAAGATTTCACTGGTCAAGGAAAGGATGAAAACTGCACAGAGTAGGCACAAGAGTTATGCGGATCGACGTCGAAAGGACTTGGAGTTCAGTATCGGTGATCACGTACTCCTTAAGGTTTCACCTTTTCGTGGAGTAGTACGTTTTGGTCAGAAGAGAGGGAAGTTGGCACCTCGTTTTATCGGACCGTTCGAGATTTTGGAGCGTGTGGGGAAAGTGGCTTATCGACTCGCGTTGCCACCAAAGATGTCCGGTGTTCATAATGTGTTCCATGTCAGTATGTTAAGGAAATACATACGGGACCCTTCACATGTGGTTAATTTTGATGATATTGAGACGAGTCAGAATGTTGTCTACAAGGATAGACCTGTGAGGATTCTCGACCAGAGTATCAAGAGGCTGAGGAGGAGAGACGTTCCTTTGGTTAAGGTTCAGTGGAGGCATCATGACGAAGGAGAAGCGTCGTGGGAGTTAGAGTTAGACATGAGGACTAGATACCCCGAGTTGTTTCAGGATTAGTTAGCTCAGATTTCGGGGCGAAATCTCTGTTAAGGTGGGTAGGGTGTAACGCCCTGTATTTTATTATCATTAATAAATAAATACGGCATTTCATTTCCATGAGGATCTGTTTTAATTTCTATTTATAAATAATTATCTGGGGTCAAACCGTAATTTCCAAAATATTTTCTGAGGTTTCAAAATCGATATCTATATTTTTGTATAACCGGGAATTTAATTCCTATGTTAATATAATTTTCTGCATTTTATTTTCAACCGTAAAAATACCAGTTTTGTTTTAAAACTGCGCCGTTACCGCATTTTGGTGTGGGAGCACGTGAGCTCAACCACACCGGGCGAAATCTATTGATTTCTTGGAGCCCAAATTTCTCAGTTTATATATATACGTTAGTTGTGTCTCTCTCTCACAAGTTCTCTCACAGAGACTCTCATCTCTCATAATTCTCTCAATCAATTTTCTCTACCTCTCAAGATCATCAAACACACACACACACATACTGTATATACATACTCATACACACATACATAGTTATATATATATATATATATATAAATCAAGAACGGAGGAGTATAAACTCTATTGACGGAAACTTCGACGGATATTACGGCGGATTTCCCGGTCTCAAATTCTCAGTCTAATTAGCCTCAGTGAGTATTATAAACTCACTCGCCATGTTTATATATGTGTATTTCTGTATGTATATGTGTATATATGTGTATATATATATGATACACCATTAGAGCTTAAAAGATGGAGCTTCGAAAAAGTTAATCAAAATCGAATCCGTGAATTGTAATTGAAAGATATTGATCCCAATAGGCTACGGTTCGAATCCTACGGAGTAATTCATCCGTATGGCGACGTATTGATGATTTTAAGTTTTGTCACTTTAACTTTAATCACGAAAATCAAGAGATACAATCCGTATTAGTTAAAATTGATCGCGTATTCTTAATCTACGCGGAAAACCGAGAAGAACCATATATCACTTGCCTTGGTACGAACAGAATCTGAAACTGGGTAATTTCAGTCCAGAAATTGAAAACAGGGGAGAAGACGAAGAAGATGACATTCTGCAAGAACTCGCGCGCGCGACCCGCTCGCGCGAGGATCGCTCGCGCGGTCCGCTCGCGCGGACCTTTCCCCCCCCCCTCGCGCGCGCGATCCGCTCGCGCGACCTGTCCAGCCCCTTCGCTCGCGCGACCCGCTCGCGCGATCTGGCCTTCCCCTTCGCTCGCGCGACCCGCGCGCGCGATATCACCTCTCTCCCGCTCGCGCGATCTGGCAGTTTGAGCAGTTTCTATGTTTCCTTAGTAGGGACTGTTTGGAAAATGTTTTAAAAGTTTTTAAAGAACAGTTTGGCAAAAATATTGTTTTAAAGGTCTATGTTTTAATGATTGTACGAAACAGAACAACTTAGGCCAAAATTTTATGCTCGTACGATTATCCGGCTTGTGATTTATTAATGATGATTATTTATGAAACATTGACATACATATTAGGGTTGAGGTTGTGTCAACATGCATGTGTGTGAGAAAGTGTGAAAAGAGTAAAGAGTAGCGGTCTGGTGTGCGACCTCAATATCGATCGGATAGTATTCCTGGTATTGGAGGCGACAGTGTCGTGTACGACTTAGATATCGATCGGATAGTATTCCTGGTATCTAAGGCGCGCGTTTCGGATATTGATCGGATAGTATTCCTGATATCCGAAGCGATGGTGGTAGTGTTGTGTACGGCTTAGATATCGATCGGATATTATTCCTGGTATCTAAGGCGCTTGTTTCGGATATTGATCGGATAGTATTCCTGGTATCCGAAATGATGGTATTGAGTGTGGCTTAGATATCGATCGGATATTATTCCTGGTATCTGAAGCGATAGTTTGGTGTGCTGTTTTGGATATCGATCGGATAGTATTCCTGGTATCTGAAATAATGGTTTGGTTGTGTTGAGTTTTGTTGAGAGAAAAGAGTCAGAAAGATGAGATATTACATTGCTCATGCATGGTCACATATTTATTGCTTTCTTTATTTTCCCCCGTGGCTTATGTTGGAATTGGAACCTTGAATATATTACTGTCAAGTTAATTGCACCGTTGTTTATATGCTTATATATACATTGCGAGCACTTGTTTATTTTGCTCACCAGCTTTCATAAGCTGACGGCGTTGATGCGTCCTGGACTGTATGTCCAGATTTTCAGGGTCAGGAGCAGCCAGGGTATTTTGACTATGCTACTTAGAGTCAGGAGACTTTCCAGGAGGCTGCTTTATATTTTCCTATGTCTTTTAAATTTGGGTTTTGTAATAAACTAGTTTAGACTTTTGAATAAGGCGTTTTGTGCCTAAGACTATGACTGCTGTAATAGTTTAGTAAGTTTTATTTCGGAGCTTATGTTTTTGTTAGTATCCTTTGCTCTAGAAATGTTTGTTAAGTTATTTGTTGCAGGGACAATTGGTCATACTCACTTGTCACGACCTACGAGTCCATAAAGGAAATTAAATGCTTTCCTGTATTATGCTACGTCGGGGCGTGACACGCGCGACCTGCCTAAAATTCATTATATATATATAAACTCTTCTGTCTGCCTGGGAAAGCAAGGATCGCGCGCGCGGATCGCTCACGCGAAAGATCGCTCGCGCGGGCCGCTCGCGCGATTCTCGCGCGCGCGATCGTGGCGCGAGGTGAAGCTGAGGCTTCATCTTCCTCGCAGAAACTGCTCTGTTTCAGATTTTCAGGGTCTTCTTGACCCATTTTCAATTCTGTAAGCATATATATCATCTTATATATGGATCTCTTCCTTTTTCAACAAGGATTAAGAATCTATGATTAATTAAACATGATTTAAACTATAGCTCTCTAATTTTATGAAAAACTAAAACATGTCAAAACTAATTTTCTTATATACTTCCTTATATGAACAAACTAAGGTCTCATACTTTGGGTATAGTGTATATGACATGTAATCTATCATATTCATCTAACAAAACAGGTTTTGGTGGAGTTTGGAAAATCTCCATTTTTCAAGCTATGAACTTCAATGTACAAACATCAATGGTGATTCTTCAAATTAACTACCCAAGTCAGTAAATAAAGAATGGATTACATTTTGAGTGAGTTAGTAATACTCACTGTGATTAAGAGGTGAAGTAATTGTTGAGAAAGAAATAAGAGATAAGCAATCCCAACTCAAGCTTGGTTATGGAGGATTGAGCTTTCTCTCTCTATATAATTTCTGAAGAACTCACTGTGTTTTCTCTCTAATGCTCTGAAATTCTATGTGTGCAGAATGAAAGTGTGTGTAAGATAGTGTATATATAACCAATTCTTCAACTTGGAGCCCAAGTTGATTCAAGTTTACTCTACAAATGAATTTCTTAATATCCTAACAATTATACACAGCAATTAGGAGATACGTATGTGTATATACACTGATGTATATAACTACACAGTCACTCCAAAAGCCACATAGGTGTGTAGGGGTCAAATGCAAGATGTTTGGGTAATTAGCTTATGGCACTACAATTACACGTATAAGTTAAACATTCCCAAACATTGCCTTAGCCAATGATCACTTGCCATAAATGGCAAGTAAAGTGTATGTCCAATCACACTTTACATCACTTCCAAAATCTGGGGAAGTTTAGCACAGCGCGGACAGTTTTGGACATAAACTGGTATTTTCGGGGCGCGGTGGTCACCACAAAAATACAGGAATTTCATTTTAACTTAAGAATTGATTTTCTGTTTTCATAAAAATACTGATTGAGTCAATAGAAGTTTATTTTCACCGTTTTGAAATACAGACTTTGAAATCCATACAGGTATTACTAATTTTGTAAAATTACAGTTTGATCCCAAAAGAATTTTAATATGGAATAACACAAGGGATAATAATTAGAACCTGAGAAATGTAATTAAATGAAGCAGTCAATACTAAATGAAATTAAATATGACAGTGCAATTACAAATTAAATATGAAAATGTAATTTAGGAATAGATGGAAATGCAGGTTATTACACTACCCAGTCTAATTCTTCATTTTCCGTTTTATCCTAAAAATAAGCCCTAATTCTTTATATTTTTTTTTACTAAGAGAAACAAGCCCCAATTTTACTCTCTCATAATTAGCATATTATCTCTATCAATCAACATTGAAGATTAAAATACATTACATGTTCAATACCTCCCCATCATATTTTTCTTAATTATAGGCATTAAGTCCATATAGGAGCAATAATGATTCACATTACCTTTAAGAGAGGGGCACTCAATCATCCCTAATGTCATCACTCTTATCAATTTCATATTTTTTTTTTTTATCTGGTCCATACAGCTCATTTAAAGGTTTCACTCAAGTTATTGTGTAAGTTTTTTCACTCATGCCATGCATAAAGGCAATGATAGTGCAAATATAGTGCAAATCTAACTAATTACCCATGCGTTATCAGTTATGGTATGTTCTTATTGGTTACATACTTCCATATATGCACACCTACATATTTGGTATTCATCTCTTTGTAATTTTTATTTTTCTTGCATCTCTTAGTTTAAACCCTCCATTTGCCTCTTTCCCTCTCTATATTGTTGCTGCATGAACCCAATTTTAATCAGGACACCATTAATCTGTCACCGTCCACCTAATTTCAAGCCCCGTCATTAGCATATTTTGATCTTCATCTTAAATGGATTGTTACAAAAAAAAAAATAGAGAGACTTTCTCTGCCAATTTTAATGCAAATCCCATTAATTACCTGTGTGCTACGCATATGGTATTGGATACTTTTAAGAAGGGCATTACTCAATTGGTCCCTAATTTACACAATCCTTTTAGAGATGCTTTTTGGGTGCAATTTTGTGTTTCATCTAGATCTCTCGTTTTGGGATTGACTTTCAAGTTGGAAGCTCTTCTATTTTATTTATTTATTTTTATTTTATACCTTGTAGCTCTTTTATTGTGTTTGGCTTTATTGTTTGATAGATATGTTTAACTTGAACTTAGAACTGAAAATGAGCTTTAGCTTGTGCTTGTGTATTTTGGTATTTTGTTTTTCTATCTATGTATCTTACTGTCGTTCCTTGAAAATCTATATCATATCCATATATATATATATATATATAAACATATATTGCATACTTATTTCCTATATTTGAAGTATTTAGTTTCAATGATAACAAATAGTTGCAAATGGTTGTAGTGGTAGTGGTTCTTGGATGACATGGCAGGGCAATGAATACTTCCAGACATGAAGATGCAATAACATGAATGACATGGGTGGATTTTGTAAGGGTGAGTTCTGATTTTTATAGTGACTGTAGTAATATGCTTTTAGAAAATCTTTAGTACTTAAGTTTTTTTCCAATAGGATGGTAAGGAAGACTAAAATCAAATCATTTGACAGCTTAGGATTGTACTAACGAATTTTTTTTTTTCCTTTTTTTAACACACACTGTAATGTGAATAATTTATCGAGAATTTCAATACAAAGTTAATTCATAGAAATCTAAAGAGTTATATTTGGGGCACTAACAAAATCCACTAACACTTACTAACACACTCTATCTCTCTCCTAGTGGCATTGTGGGGTCCGCAGTGGACCCCGCAGTACCACTAGGAGAGAGATAGAGTGTGTTAGTAAGTGTTAGTGGATTTTGTTAGTGCCCCTAGCATTGCCCAAATCTAAATTTAACAGTTATATACTTTTTATATTATTACAATGTGGTCTTTCTTCCTAGAATTCGTGTACATGTTAGACAAATATTTAATCTTTTAAACCATCACATTCTAATAAAGTTCTCACGTGCATTGCACGGGTTACAAAGCTAGTATATATATATATATATATCAAGACCTAATTGATTTAGTGGCATGATCACTCTTCTCCCTTCTCAGAGGGTGGAGGTTCAAATCCCCTCATGGGTTCCACATAGGTAGGGTGTGAATCTCTATCAAAATGGACGACTAAGATCAGTCAGTACATTATTTCGGTGTCTTAATCTTTTTCGCTATATAATTATCCATCGGACCCGACTACTGTATAATAATAATTGTACAATTGTTAAAATAAAAGTGCTTTTATAAAAATAATTTTTTAAAACTATCCAATTTTACTGTAGCAACGGTGGGAGGACAATTGCAATGTATAGAAGGTGGCTCCTTATCCAACCCAATTTGTAATCACAAATGTT
Source organism: Hydrangea macrophylla (assembly GCA_033977485.1). Lineage (NCBI taxonomy): Eukaryota > Viridiplantae > Streptophyta > Magnoliopsida > Cornales > Hydrangeaceae > Hydrangea > Hydrangea macrophylla. The sequence goes on along the minus strand of CM066985.1, from coordinate 108,357,565 downwards.
TCTCTAACGAACTTAACCGCCATTGACCGGAAAAAAACTCAGCAAACTCCTTCAATGGCTCTCCGCACATTTCTTTACGTTCATTGGGAGCCACAAATCCCCTAATCACCACTTCCGCCCTCCTCCTCCTCCTCCTCTCTCTCTCTCTCTCTCCTAAATCCGGACCTCAATCTCTGCCATGGAAGAAGATGAATAACAACATTAACATCAACATCCACCACAACCCCAAAACACTCTCTCTCATCTACAATCGCCATAAGCCCTGGCGGCACCAAATCCTCGATCCGGGTAGCGAATTGGTGAACCAATGGAACCACATCTTCCTCGTAACATGTTTGATCGCTCTGTTCTTGGACCCACTCTACTTTTTCTTGCCGGAGATCGGGGGTCCTGCTTGTATGCAAATCGACACCGGATTGGGGATCCTCGTCACGTTCCTGAGGTGCGTTGTGGATCTGTTCTCGCTGTTGCATATGGTGATGAAGTTCAGGACGGCCTACGTGGCGCCGAGTTCGAGGGTTTTTGGGAGGGGCGAGCTCGTAATGGATCCGTGGAAGATCGCGATTCGGTACTTGAAGACGGATTTTTTGGTTGATCTGGCGGCTACACTTCCACTCCCACAAGTATGTTACTTATATGTATATATAATTGTGTGTATATATATATACTCAATTTCACAATATGAGGCAATTCTAAGGCAAATGTTCTACAGTTTTGTTTTTGGAGGCAATTGGAATAATTTGGTTGTTCATTGTGTTGTGGGTTCCTAAATTGGGTACTTTTTAATTGATTGTTCGATTGCGATTTGGTGTGAGGGAAGTTAGTTGTGTGGTCTAGTTGGGTATGATGGGTTGAAAGACTTTGGTTGAGGATTGTAAGGACCATGTGAGCTAAACTGTAGATGGCATGCCTAAAAAGATAATTTTGAATTTTGAACTTTTAAGTTCCTTAGTGTAAATCTTTCAACTAGTTTGAGTCTTGACATAGAATGGAACTCTTGTTATTTGTTTGTTTGAAGCATTTTACTTGTGTCTTTATTTTTAAAAAAGGGCAATGCTATGGGTACTAACAAAATTTACTAACACTAACACACTCTATCTCTCTCCTAGTGGTACTGCGGGGTCCATTGCGGATTCCGCAATGCCACTAGGAGAGAGATAGAGTGTGTTAGTAAGTGTTAGTGGATTTTGTTAGTGTCCCAAATATTACTCTTTAAAATATATATATATATATATATATATATGCACACATATCATTTATTTTCTAATCTTACTGAACTTTATAATTCATGATTTATAATCTTGGCAAACTGATTCGATTCACAATTTGACTGCCATGGGTGCATCTACCAAACATTTAAATACGTTGAAGCAGTTTGGACCACTGAACCGGTTTCGAGCCTTCCCAAACAACCCTTATACAACAATATTATTTCCTTTCACAATAAGGTCTGTGGTGATATCCTATTTGTATGTTTGTAGAGTAAAGTGAGTACTCATGCATCGTGGTCGTAGAATAAACAATTTAAACAGCACATGATTGCAAGTGTTTTTCATTGTGAAATGTGAATTCATTTACTTTTTAATTGCCTAGAGTTATCTCTTTGTATTTTTAAGTCAACTATCAAGAAAGAAATACATCGTGGAGTATAAATCGCGCTTTTTTATTGTAACAAGTTGCTAGAAACAATAGTTAACAAAGTCTTCCCCAAGCGAAGGTGGTTTTAGCAGGCACTTATGCATCCATTTCTCAGTGTTTTTTTTACTTTTTCTTTCATTCTCAACTTCAACTAAGCTTTTCTTATTGAAGTGTTGTTACTTGGCTTCCTGGTAGCATATATCAAAAGCTTTAAACTACATATCATTGTGCTAATTTCCATCCTTAGTTCGTAGTCACCCCTAATGAAATAGCACGTATGAATTTCACCATTTTGCTTTATGTTTATGGTCTTCATTTTTTTCTCTCCCTGGTTATGAATTATTGCCCTATTTAATGAAAATTTTCACTGTCACTACCATTATTCAGTGCTTTAGTGCGTTCAGAGGAGGAAATACTTGCTGTCTTTTACCGTATGAGTATAAAAGTGATGAGAAGTAATTGAACGAATGAAATATGTCCAAAGTCATATAACTATTTAAGTACTTGACATGATATAGGAGAAGGAAAAAGAATTATGTCCATCATAATCAACTTCCATTTAGGCCTTCGAGCACTATAGCATATGGATTGGGAAAGGATATAAATTTGTCATTTATGTTGGTTTCCTCTTTGCTGGGCGTGTTATGAATCTTATGATGCTTTTGGAGCAGTGTTTTTCTAATGGTATATGTTACAACTTGACAAGTGATAATTTGCAACTGCTTTTTGGGGCGGGGGAGGGGGGTTGGGTTGCTGGGTGTAATGTTTCTTTCATTTTTCTCAGTTGCTTCTTCATGAATAAGTTTTGTAGTATTTAATATTTCATCTCTTCTGATTTGGCAGATTGTCATCTGGTTTATAGTTCCGGCGGTGAAAAGTCCTACGGCTGCTCATGCTAATCACACCATTTCTCTGATTATTATTCTTCAGTATATTCCACGGTTGGTTGTCATATTCCCCTTGAACCGTCGGATTATTAAAACTACTGGGGTTGTAGCTAAAACTGCCTGGGCAGGGGCGGCTTATAATCTCCTTCTGTATATGCTAGCTAGTCATGTAAGCATCTAGTCCACTCATTTTTGTTGCGGACTTCTTTATTTTAGATGATGGCACCATGATTGTTAGAATCAGTCAATTCACAAAATTCGAAACTCATACAACTTGCTACATCCACTGTCTGAACATTAAAGTTTAGCTTTTCAAGTGAAAAACATTCAACATTTTGAGCCTCAATATGCATGAAACTTGTGTTTGATTGTTAGTTCGTGTTCATTTTAAGCATTGTACATGTGCCTTTATATGTATTTAGTATATACATATATATAGGTATGTATAAATTATTGTTATTTATAATCTAAGCAAAAGTAAATCATACGATTCACTACATAATTTTGGCAAATAGATCCACTATTTAATTCATGATTTGACAACCGTGGATGGTGCTGAGACATCAAAATACTGTCAGCGAATCTGATCAAAACATTTTCCAGTTCACTATGTATTATTATGCTTTTAAATTGTCAGTGCAGGTTTTAGGAGCTTCATGGTATGTGCTGTCCATTGAACGGCAGTACTCGTGCTGGAGGCAGGAATGTAAACAGGAGCACAATGGAACACACTCTCCATCTTGTAGTCCTTTATTTCTTGATTGTAAAAATCTGGATAAGCCCGAACGTCAGTTTTGGTTGAACTTCACTCACGTGATTTCTAATTGTGACCCTCGAGATAGTCCGATCAATTTTAATTATGGAATGTTTGCTGAGGCTTTTACTGAGGACGTTGCTTCTTCAAATTTCATTGATAAATATTTTTACTGCCTTTGGTGGGGTTTGAAGAATCTAAGGTATTTTTTATTTGATCTCAGATGATTACTTTGAAGATCAATTTCATGAAGTTGTGCTGTTAATTTGGTTGTCCTTTATGTTACGATGATCTTATCAATGCTAATAATTTCTCAATATGCAGTTCCTACGGACAAAATTTGGTGACTAGTACCTACATTGGTGAAACGCTTTTTAGCAGCCTTATTTGCCTTGCGGGTTTAGTTCTGTTCTCGCAGCTCATTGGCAACATGCAGGTATCATCGGCACTATTCAGTATGCACATATATATATATATATATATATGTTGATTTCTTTCTACCATCTTAACTTGGTATATTGGAGGGGGGCTTTTACATGGTGCCCTACAAATGCACAAAATTTGGGGAATTGAATAAAAAAGCTCCATTTGGTTTGAGGATTTAACCAAGAAAAGGAAAAGGAAAGGAAAACAAGAAGGAAAAAAGTCTTTCCCTAGTGTTTTACCGCATGCTCTCTCCTACATACTTGCATAGCATTAGAAATTAAAAACTTTCAAAATATGTAATAGGAACTCGAGAAAAAAGGAAGGGAGGTGATTCAGAAAATTCATTTTTTTCTGTTCTTCTTCCACCCTATTTTTTTTCTTTTTTCTCAATGTTCTCGTTATTAAACAAAGGGATTGGAGGGGAGTGATTTTGACAATCCCAAAGGGTTGAAAGTGTTCAATCTGGAATGCTCGAGTCCTCGAGCAAATAGAAAGAATATCCTTATCTATCTATTTTGATCCAAAATTCATTATTCCATGTATCATACATAAAGATTATTAAAAATATATGACTCAAGTCATCATCTTTTTATTATAAATGGAATAAAATATTTTACAGTAGATATAAGTACTACAGAATTAGATACACTCTTTTTCCGTTTATTTGATTAACCCTTTTTCCGAAAAAAAGAATTAGAAACACTCAAACACTTGTTAATCAAATCTAAGGGAAGACATTTGTAGCCGTCAAGATATCTGCATCAATTTCATGTAAAATAGACAACAAAATATCATTCAGAGTAACATGTATCTAACTGTAGTGTATATTGTTCTTGTTTTATCATGTAACCAAATATTTGGGCCAGAGGTCCAAAACTACAATGTGGATGAGCATCCACAAACTAATATGCGAGATACACAAAGACCGATATGTAATGAGACGAAGTGACAACTATTGGAAATATAACTAAGAGAAGAATAAGTAACAGCCAAGCACCTGTTAAAATCTAATCAAGGCAAGAGTCACAAGACATATCTTGCCTTCAAGGTAGTTAGTTGCATGAATTACATGTGAAACAAACAACTAAGTCTCATTCGGAAAGTAACATATATCTAATTATCTTGAATCTATTTAACGATGGATGTTCTGAGCTATATAAAATGTGATACAAATGGGAAATACTATTTCTGTGATGTGTATCTTGTGTCTTATTTTCTATGTTTTATGCATGGCTGACGAGCGATGTAGCATGGACACTTCAATTTGGGTTCGCTTCACCACATGTTAGACACGCAAAAAAAAAAGTCTTGATTTTTTTTTTCTACCATCAGACATGTGTTGGGCATGCGGCCGACACGTTCGGACATGGGAGTATACACATCATGGTGACCTCTCATTAGATCTTTTTCAAAAAATATCGTGGGGCAAAAAGTCTTAATATAGTAAAATGGAAAATAAGTATTTGATTTATTTGGGAATTTAGAGAACGGTAGTGGATATGGCACCATTGGCACTAACTAAGAAATATAAATATTTCTTGCCATATCCGTGCATGTCAGTACTCTTTATCCGTGCTACATAGCTGACAACTGCTACTCTGGAACTTGTTTTTGATATGCTGAGGTTGAGGAAGAGTATGTCTTCCCTAGTTGCCCTGTGTTATTTAACTTGGTAAATGAATTTGATCTTGGTTTGATTTATCCTTGTCATTTGTGTTATATGAAGACCTATCTGCAATCTTCAACAGCAAGACTCGAAGAATGGAGGGTGAAACGAAGAGATACAGAGGAGTGGATGAGGCACCGCCAACTACCTCTTGATCTGCAAGATCGTGTTCGTCGGTTTGTCCAATATAAGTGGCTTGCCACAAGAGGAGTTGATGAAGAAGAAATTTTACATTCCCTACCCTTGGATCTCCGACGTCAAATTCAAAGGCATCTATGTTTGGCCCTTGTTCGTCGTGTGAGTCTCTTTCTTATGGTACTCCATTCCTGTGATGGGAATCATAGTGTAATACATGGAATTTGTTAGACGTATAAGTTGTGCATCTGAAATCTTTGTGGTTTTCACTGCTTATTATGTCCAATGGATTTAGATTCATTACAAAGCTGTCTTTGTATAAGACATGAATCATAGTTCTGCAGATGCCCTGATGCCCAGTTCACAAACATGAATATTGTATGCATGTAAATGCACACATGCATACATTATACATGTGTGTGCATCTATGTGAACTTATATATGTATGTATATAAGTTCGTATAAAACAAGTACACATACATATCTGTCCAAAATATGTATGTAGATACGTGTAGACATACCTTAGATACCTATATGTCCGTTGATTGGACATTCAAGCTTTGAGTATTGTTTCGGAATATTTACTTAAAAGGGGAAAAAAATCTACAAGTGATTTTCCGTCTTATGAACTATTTTCATTCTCCAAAAATCTTAACAAATTTTTCTACAAACAAAAAAAAAATTACTCTAGATTGTTGAAAGCATTTTTTGCAAATAAGATTTTACAGTGAAACAAACAGAGCATTGGATATGGAGTCATATTTTTTAGATATTCGTGCTTAACAGATGTGGGTTGAATTAAATTGTGTTCAGCCAATTTTCCAGTCTATGCTTAAGACTGGTAAAATCAACATGTTAGAAAATACTATACATTGTTCTTCTTTAAACACTGCCGTGTATTCCCAGTTCTTAACCCATGATTGCTGCTCTGGTTTGCAGGTCCCTTTCTTCTCACAAATGGATGATCAGCTCTTAGATGCAATTTGTGAACGGCTCGTCTCTTCCTTGAGCACCAAAGACACGTACATTGTTCGTGAAGGTGATCCGGTAAACGAGATGCTTTTCATCATCAGAGGTCAGCTCGAGAGCTCCACTACCAACGGTGGACGGTCCGGATTCTTCAACTCCATCACTCTCAAACTCGGTGACTTCTGTGGTGAAGAACTGCTAACGTGGGCCCTAATGCCCTCGTCAAACTTAAACCTTCCCTCCTCAACCCGAACCGTAAGATCACTAACCGAAGTCGAAGCATTCGCTCTCAGAGCCGAAGACCTCAAGTTTGTCGCGAACCAGTTTAAACGCCTTCATAGCAAGAGACTACAGCATGCTTTTCGATACTATTCTCACCAATGGAGGACATGGGGGGCTTGTTTTATACAGGCCGCGTGGAGACGCCATAAAAGGAGGAAGTTGGCAGAGGAATTGGCTAGACAGGAGAGTTTGTACTATATGCAACTTCCAGACCAGGAGGGCGATGAATATGGCGGTGTGGATTACGAGGAGGGTGGTGGTGACAGCTCAGCATTGGACAGTAATGCCCCCCAACATTTTGGAGCTACGATATTGGCTTCGAAATTTGCTGCAAATACTCGAAGAGGGGTTAACCAGAAGGTCTCGGTGGTTGATCCTGTGGCCACGTTGCAGATGCCGAAGCTGTTTAAGCCCGATGAGCCGGACTTCTTCAGGGATCACGAGTACAGTTAAATTTTTTTCGAGGATCGGTTCATTTTGCCGTGGTGTGCAAGGTACGATGACTTCGATTTGTTGATTTTATTTACGATAATTAAGAACCACATGGTAATTTTGGATTTGTACGTGCAGTGCATTTTGTGAAGAATTATAACTTAGAGTTTGCTTGTTGATTTTGATTATAATAGATGATCTTGTTGTGGGCATTGCAGATACATGTAAAGTTATTGCATTCATCTAATGAAGTTCTGAGCCAAATTCACATTCTTCTTGTTTATCCTTTTTTTATTTTTTTTGGGCCACTTTGAATGATGGAAATTTGTTCATTTGATTTGATTAAGTTTCACTATTCAGGGATTTTGACCCAAAAAAAAAAAAAAAAGGGTTGTCTTTTAATTTTTTTATTATTAATTTTTTTTCCCAATAATGCTAGGCACATAACACCAACCATAACACATGTTTTAAATGCATATACCTTTGTGCTATGTGGATTTTTCACACATGGCCCACACTTTTTTGGGAAGCATACAAGGTACGTTTATTTAAAGCATGGTTGTGGTTTGTGTTGTGTGTCTAGTATTATTAAAAAAAAAATTGTGGGGGGGGGGGGGGGGGGGGGGGGGGGGGGGTGTGTGTGTGTGTGTGTGTTTCAAAGTTGTCCTTTAAACTCAATTAATCTAACATTAGGAATTTTTTTTTTTTTGGTTATGAAGGCGCAAAAAAAAAAACCTTGAACGGTTGAACAAAGCACAGACAAGACACGAGGTGGACACATCAACACGACAAAGTTCTAAAAATATTGCACGTCAACATTGTTAAAAAAATTGACGTGTCGGTGCTTCCTAACCCTTAAGGAAAGACATTTCATTACAATCTGCCATAAGCGGTAAACGTAGTCTCCCGGTGGGAGTTGTCAATATCAAGAGGGTCCGACTGTTTTGACACCCAAGCTAAAATGTCTGCACATATATTCCCTTATCTTTTGGTATGCATCCTTATTCCTTGGCATTTATCCAACAAGGCCCAACAAAAAAAGAGTTTGTGGGGGTGAGGGTTAAATACACTTACACCTCTAGTGGTTTCACCGATTTTCACTTACTTCTCTGTGCTTTAAATTTGGCATTAATAGTCCTTGTGATTTGGACTAAATTATAACCATTAAATTTGCTAACGGAGCAAGCTGAAATGACCAAGTTGCCCTCAAATCTTCATGACAATGTTAAGAACATAAATTGTTTGCTTCAATTTGTTCAGGGAGAAACATATGGTTTCAAATGGGTGTGAGTAAGAACTTATGACATTTTATAGGATTTTCTCCGTACAGGTCATGTGCTTGACCCAAAGAAATTGCTTATGACTTATTTTCCTCTTAAAGTGACTTTCAGGGGGCAAAAGATGTTGTGGATATGACCTGTAACACACAATGCAATCGCACATAAAAACAAGAAACAAAGAAAACGTGACACAAGATATATCCTGCGATTTGGCCAAATTGCCTACGTCCACAGCCTCTCACACCAGTTCACTATGAACAAGGAATAAAAGAGTTACAGAATTTCTCTCTCAATCTCAACTCTCTACAAAGTGTGGCTACACAAAGAGGAGAATATATATCCCAATAGGGTTATACCTTGGTCCAAAATAAAATTCGCCCATCTAATTGGGGGGGTCCGCCCCTGAACCCCGGTATCGGAGTGGATCAGACTTCACAAACCCAACAAAATAGACATTTTATCTTTCAAATTAGGTTTCTCAAGTGTAAAACTGTTAAATTGGATGGAAAAACTAATAGTTACACTTTAGTCCGAAAACAATAAAATTGGTGAAACCACAAAGAATATAAGTGTATTTAACCTAAAAAAATATTCATAGCCTTTAAGGTGACTCGGACTCCGATCTTCAATAAATCATATTGATATTACGAAGTCGGTCTGTACAATGATGTTGGGAAAGCCCAACCCACATTAAGCCTCTCCCAAAGCTCTCAAGCTCCGCGTCCAGACTAGTGCACCGATTGAGCATTTGTTGAAGATTGATTTTTTTTTTTCCCCAAGATATTGTGTCAATGTGGATGTTGAAAATCTTCATCCCCAGCAATTAAACTTGTGTACACATATATTGTAATAATTATGTATATATATATATATATATATTGCCAGGCTCTAAAGTGAACTAAGGGTGTATTTGATAAAACTGAAAATTAAGTATTGAAAATTAAGTGTTGAATTTCAAGTACTGAAAATTTTAAGCGCTTGAAGTTTTATTCTTTAAAACAGTGTTTCAACTATTGAAGTAGAATGCATTCAGTGATTATTTTCGGTAGAAATTTTTTACTTAGAGTTTTCAGTGGTTTTGGAGCTACTTTTTCAATTAAGTGGTATGTTATCATACACACTGAAAAAGAATAAGTACTGAATCTTTTCATTTTCAACACTTAATGGAGTTATCAAACACACCTTAAGTTGACTGAACTTACTCAGTGTACTTAATTTTAAGCCTGAAAGAACTTGCAGGTCAGCGGGATAGCTCGCGGGTTTAAGTTTGCCTTGACCCGCTGGTTCTTTCAGACTTAAAATTATGTTCATTGGGTAAGTTCATTCAATTTAATTCACTTTAGAATTTCTCCCTAGATATATCTATATATATATATATATATATGTCATATGTGTGTGGAGAATTGACCAGAGGTTTGAATGGTTTGCCTCCGAACTTGACTTTCCAAGGATGCTTTACAATTGAATGAAGTTTCATTTTCATTGTGGATAATATTGAAAATTAATATACGGTCTTGATTTTCTTCCTATCATATATCAGTGACAAGGAGTGATGTTATCATCCGGGGATAATTTAATTTCAGTCAATTTTATGTGGAAAATTAAAAGTCGGTCTATAAGTTTTTTAAAATTGAAAAAAAATTATCAATAATAATTAAAAGAATAATAATAAAATAAAAAGCCATCAAAAAGTTTTTTTAAACAAAACTTCAACTTTTGAAGAGTTTGGTTATTTTTTAGTCTACTTTATGTTTGCACGCTATAAATTTGCATCAAAATATTGTGAAAGGTATTCATAACGTGTTGTGATGAGTTGCTCCAAATGTTATTAAAAAAATGTCCTTAACGTTACGTAAAACATTATGACATTTAATTTTACACAAAAAAAAATTGAAATTTTTTAATTTCAAAAAACTAATAGGTTGCCTTCTACATTTTACACAATATTTTTTTTTTTACTGAAATCTAATTATTCCTATCTTCTTTCTCTCTGCGTGTATGGGCCAACTTTCAGGACAAACCCCATCTTGATTCAAAAGTGATAATGTTATGCTTCTCAAATTTTTTTTTTTCAAAAGTAGTTCCCAACACACAGGGGCGGTCCAGAGCATTTGGAGACTCGAGATGAACTACTAAAAGGGAGGCCTTATACGAGGGTTTGGGGGCAGCGCCCCCAAAGCGAATTTTTTTTGGGGTCTACTTATACAAAATTGGTGATTTTTTTTTTTAGGATTTACTTATACATAATTGGCAATTTTTTGGGGGTCTACTTATAATATGAGTCTATTTGTGAAACTTAAACATTGTATTGTAACTTTCAAAATTCTAGACAAGCTTATTTCTACAACTTTCTTACACTAAAAGTGTAATTTTCAAAATTCTAGGGCCTTTGATTTTGAGTTTAATATACATGTATATCAATATATATGTAGTTGATGACACTAAATTGGGCTTTGGAAAAATCTCAAAGTAAAAATGTAATTATAAAAATTTCATAGAGACGCTCAAAATTTTGTGACCCCTCCCCTTTGGGCCGGCCATGCCAACACATGTGACAGTTGGACCAATCCACCTTCAATGACAGTGGGGCCACCTCAACATCTTCTAATGAAAATTCAATTAGGCCACCATCACATGTTTTAGGATCCACTTTTGAGACACAAATTTGGGAAGTATAGCAATACTCATCTTGAATATTCGGCATGTGCTTTTGCCTTAATTAATAGTATAAAGTATTAACCAATGAAATAGGAGATTGAACAAATAGTGAACAATTTTAGTTTAGGGTGAACAAAATTGTATTCTTGTTACGAAATTTATATTCTAGATTTAGTTATTTATACAAATGTGGGTGTGGGACTACATTAAATAATAATAGATCATTTAATTAACAGAGTTTTCAAATAATTTCATGAATGTATTTTTTTCAATGTGGTGGGTCGATCCCAATCACTCTTTGTCAATGAATTATTCGAGGGAATGTGGGAACAAAAATTCACGTAAAACTTCATTGGCAAATTTAAATTGAAGAAAGTTGAAGTGAGAGAAAGTTGATAAGAAGGTGAGCCAAACTGAAACCTGATTGGACATGTTACCCTCCGAAAGAGGATTCAAAAGCCGAGGCCAAGGCTGTGATACGGAGGAGCGGTTTTTGCCGCACCATGCGGAAGTTTGACCCTCACTCATAACCATTGGATTAGTGGTTGAAGAAATTTTGATTAGGGGTGGTCATGGTTCGGGTGAGTCAGGTTTGACCCCCACCCGATCATCCATCCGAACTCCATCGGGTTATGAGTTTTGAATCCGTCATCCATCCATTCAGTCGGGTGAAACCGATCCGTCGGTTTCGAGTTGGTTTCGGGTGAAACCCGACAAAAAGAATGTATCATATTTTCATCAATTTTACACCCTGATAACGCTGAGTTTATTATACCCAACTGCAAAGCATGGCCCTATTATTCACCATTTCACCTTCTTGCAAACCTTTTAGGAAGACATTCAATTTAACTTAGTAATAAATAAAAATCCTACATAAACTTAACAAGCAAAGAAAAATGAAAAACAATTATACAATCCACCATCAAATTCATACAACATACAAAAAATAGAATTAAAAATGACTTCCATAATTCCACCACATATATTGTGTTTTCTAAGTTTTCAATATGTGGTCGGGTCGGGTCGGGTGATGTCGGGTTTGGATTATAAAAACCGACAACCAAACCATAAGCAATCGGGTGTGGCTTGGGAAAACCATGACTCATCCGGCCATCCGCCAAATCCACTCAAATGCCTTCGAGTCGGTCGGGTTGGGTCGGGTTGGTCGGGTCTCGGGTTGGGATGGCCAGCCCTAATTTTGATCATTCATGAGAAAACCACCTGTACTTTCAAAATTTTTTTAAACTTCTACCTACAAAAGATGCAGCCGGTCACAATCAAACACATGAGTGTCCACATGCTTCCTTCACAATGCACTCGCACCGTGTGAGTATATGCATTATATGAGAATCCATTTCAAAAATATTTTTAAGACTTTAAACCTCCATAACTTTTGATCCACAACTCTGTTTTTTATAAATTTTATAATTGGATTCGTGTTGACGAGGGCTACACAACTAGTACCATTGTTGATATATTTTAAGTTAAAAAAAAAAAAAAAATTGTATGCCTTGCGTAACACCCGCTCCTGCAGGTTATATTTGATAGCTATTTAATAGAATTAGCATGCATTATTAATATTATATTAATGATGTGGTTACATGTTTTAAGTGAGTTTATCTCATTAAGATGTTGTTTTAATAATATGTTAATTGTTAGAAACCACTTTGGTAGGCAGTTAGTGATACCTTTGTGAGAACGAATGCGACACGTTGCATAATTAGTAAGTTAATTAGTAACTTCATAATATTACATGGGACCGCTTATGGGACTCGTATAGGATATATATAGACAAATACTCATTTAAGTTTGAGATCGATAGTTTTAATAAGTTTCATAACTAGCAGGGGTATAAACGCAAAACTTGTAAAACTTGGGTATGCAATATAGAATCAAAACGTGGGTCTCTGCTAGTCACGAGGACTTATGGAGAAGTCGCGGATTAGTGTGAAAGGGTGGTTGATACTTGTGTTCCTGTAGACTATAGTTATGTGTAAGAGATAAGATTGGACATGTTTATTATCCATGTGCATAATTATTGTTATTCACAAGCATGTAGCTTATATAGTATAGTGGTTATTGAAGAACCATTGTAGGTGATAAAGGAGATGGCTCGAAGAAGTAAAAATGGAAGTCGGCAAGGCTGCGTGGAACTTGGGAATGGTCGTGGTTAATGTAGGGTTGCAATTGAAAAGTTACAATATCCCTTGAACTATATTTAGGTTGCAATTAATGTCCCATCTGAACTATCGTCTATGTTGCAATGTTCCCCTGAAGTATCTTTCGTGTTGCAATATCAACCCTGCCATCACAGTCCGTCAAGAAATATGATGAAATTTGCTCATGTGAGACGCACATGCCAAATTACAAGTATGCGTGTAATATAGACTATGTTTAATGAAATTCTATTATTAAGAAATTTTGTTACCTTGTTGTTTTAAGATTAAGAAATTTTGTACCCTTATTGTTGCATGATTAAGAAATTTTGTACCCTTGTTGTTCCATGATTAAGAAATTCTGTATCCTTATTGTTTCATGAATAAGACATATTGTACCATTATTGTTCCATGAATAAGAAATTATGTACCCTTCTTGTTGCTTACTCAACACTTATTGTTACATACTTTTGAATAGTTCCTTAACAATATAATCTTTTTAATTAATTAAATTTTAATTTTTACAAAAAGTTTAAAAGTGACACATTTGAGTGCTAACTGAGGCCATCGAGAGACAGGGTGAGTTGAGGGTGTTTTAGTCGTGACAAAAGCTCCTTCCTCTCCCGTACCAAAACCCCGAGCCAAGATCATGAAGTGTTGATGCCCTTTATCCGTTTGGGTGAGTTAAAATTGGATTTCTTGGTACCCTAAAGATCAAGTGGCGACTCTGTATTTATTTTCACAAACATTCTTTTAAAATTTTTCAAAAGAAAATCAATTCTGAAACCCAGAAGGGGGTGGGGCCCGGAGGCCACGTGTCCACACACCACAATACCTTATAATTTCTCTTTCTCAAATGTTGGCCACATAATCATTGGTGACGCTCACACTCGACTACCAAACAATGCAGTTCTTATTTGAGATGATCTACGATGGACAAAATTGATTAGTATAAGGTATGAGTGCGAAGTATATTGTTTATGAAGTCTGGAGCTACGACAAACTTTCTTTTAACTAGTGGATGTTCGGATGAATGTTTTTAAATAAATGCTTTCTCTAGTTATCATTATCTTGTTTATGCATATGCATTTGATGAGCTGCGTTGGTTACTGTTTCTACTGTGATTAGTATAAATGATGTAGGATGAGTTAGAAACATGTCATGAAGACTTAATATGTATTCGTGAAATCGTTAGTAAATTAAGACGATACCATCCATTGGAATTTACGCTGTTAGAAAACAAACAAAAATTAATAATATTGATATGTTGGAGTTATGAAAGTACTCATGAGCTTGAATTTTAGTACGTAAAGGAGTCGATAGTTCATGTTTATTCAAGACTTGTAAAAATATTGAGATTACTACCAAACATATCCATAATTAAGAAATATTGTACCCTTGTTGTTCCATGATTAAGAAATTATGTACCCTTATTGTTCCTGTGATAATAAATTGTGTACCCTTCTTGTTTCATGATTAAGAAATTATACATCATTCTTGTTGCTTACTCACCAAAACACTTGTTGTGGCCTACTTCTGAATAGTTCCTTAACAATATAATATATTTTTAATTAATTAAAGATTAAAAATGACATCTGAGTAATGTGACTAAACTTTCACCGGAAATGTCCATAGTGATGTCACTAAACTGTCTGATTAATGATGTCGAAAACCTACTGTAGCTTTCATTAAAGTGACAAGGCTCCGATTTTTCAGTGATGTGATTAAACTTTCTGAGTGAGTGATTGATGTCGACAATTCACTGTATCCTATTTATAGTACTATCCCTCCTATGAAACCCTCATTCATAGTGTAGTCATTTCCAAGTTAAAATTCATTGACAGTGCACAATTCCTATTCTATAAAAAGCAAGAGGGGTTGCAAGTAACATACTGTGTACTCAAATTTCCTAAGGATGAGAAGAGGTAGAGGTGGAGGGAGAAGTGGAGGACTTTGAATTTTGTAACTCGTTTTCCTTGCTTTTTTCTTGCTTTATAAATATATTTTAATTTTTTTTTTTAAATGTTGTTTAAGCATGGAGTGTACGAAAAACACAAATAGATTAATTTTCCTATTTTTTTTTTCTTTTCTTTCTCTTCGATATATCCACAAATCAAACAAAACCTAACAGCTACAATAATTTTGGTACATATAGTGTCATAGGCGTCACTACACATTATATTACTCTAACTAGATTTTACTTTTAAAAAATTTATTGCTTTTCCTATGTTAGAAGTTCCCTTGTTAAAATAATTTTAATGCTTCAAAATTTTATGAGTATGGGAAATTCCGTGAAAAAATATTTTACAATGTCGAGGGAAGGTGTTAGGCACCATCGAGCATCCATGACACACAGTTGCCGATTTTAGTAAAGCATGGTTATGGTTGTACCCAAGTAAGGGTTGTGTACGTATCTGCGACTCGAGATATGTGAAAGATATTAGAATGTGAGAAAGCACAGAAAGTGGACGTACACGTATCTCGACTCAAGATATATCATATATTTAGAAGATGAATAGTTATGGCCGCACCCTAGTAAGGGTTGTATACGTATCTCGACTCGAGAATCAGGCCGCACGTAGTTCTGTGCTTTGTATGTGTGTGAGTGTGTGTAAGTAATTTGAAAGAATTGGTCGATCTAGGCCATGAGCGTGTAAAGTAGTGTCTTGAGTAAAGTCGGTATAGCTAGGAACTTTAACCTGTATGGTATAGTCCTAGACTTCAACCTTTCGAAAAGTAGTAAGTTTTGAAAGAGTTTTGAAGTACGTCTAAAATCCACCACCTTCCTATCTTCACGTTTCGATATGACAAGTATGCATGTAATATGGACTATATTTAATAAAATTCCATTATAAAGAAATTTTGTACCCTTTTTGTTCCATGATTAAGAAATTACGTATCTTTGTTGTTCCATGATTATGAAATTATGTACCCTTATTGTTCCATGATCAAAGAAATTATGTACCTTTATTGTTCCATGATTAAGAAATATTGTACCCTTCTTGTTCTATGATTAAGAAATTTTGTCCTCTTATTGTTCCATGATTAAGAAATATTGTACCTTTTTTGTTCCATGATTAAGAAAATATTGTACCCTTATTGTTCTATGATTAAGAAATATTGTTCCCTTCTTGTTCCATGATTAAGAAACATTGTACCCTTACTGTTTCATGATTAAGAAATATTGTACTCTTCCTGTTCCATCCGTCCAAAACAACCTAGACAATCGATGTTCTTCGTCCACCTCGTACTTGTCATAAATTTCTTGATTGATCTCACCTTTAGAATACAAATATGCAAGTGCTCCCTTGACATCACGATCTAAAATCTCTGACGTACGTTCATGTCACGACCCATTCCGCCACAGGCAGAAATAGGACACGTGGCACGCCAACTACGTATCCATTTCGAGGTTTCCAAGTGGTCCCATTGCATTTGGGATGAAAATTTGGGAAGCATAACATTACTCTAAATAAATATTCGAATGTCTTTCATCTATTGCTTGGACAAAAAAATTAAATTAAAAAACTAAACCTGTAAAATATTGTAAATTTATAAACTATTGTTGTAAGTTAGGGCCAAAGATTATAAAACTAAATAGTTTACAAATGTATTAAATTTTTCAGATTTAGTTTTTTAATATTAAATCATTAACTTTTTGTCCAAGTAGTAGGTGAAAGATATTAGAACATTTATTTAGAGTAATCGTATGTTTTCCAAATTTTCATCCCAAATAAAAATTTACAATATTTTACCGATATAGTTTTTTAATATTAAGCCATTAATTTTTTTGTCCAAGTAGCAAGGTGAAATATATTAGAACATTTATTTAGAGTGATATTGCTATGCTTCCCAAATTTTTATCCCAAATAATGTTCAAGTGGGACCATGCACTGTGGAACCACTTTAACATCAACCTTAAATTCTACACTTTCTGGCGTAGAACAACTATTGTTACTCTACGTACAACCATAAACAACTTTAAATACTACACTACATAAAGAGAACAATTGTTATTACAGAGGAACAACTCTTATTATCTCATAAACAAACTTTATTACTCCCTCGTCCTTTTTTTTTAGTCTTTTATATTCCATTTTGGGATGTCCCAAAATTAGTGTCCACTTTTCAAAATTGGTATATAATTTTTACTTACTTTCCAAAACTACCCTTCCTTGAAATCTACACCAAGACAAAACTAAAAAAGCTATTATAATGATTATGGGCAATTGTGAAAAATAGGCTTAGATTCTTTTTGTCCCCTTAATAAGTTGAGTTCCCAAAGATGAACTCAAAAAAAGGATGGAGGGAGTACAACATAGTTTATAACCGAAAGCACTGGTCATATGTTGCATTAAATGAGCATTTAATAGCATCTACTGCCATACTTATCAAAAGGTGAGCATGTGTTGTCTTCCATCCAAGCCCTCCATGCAACTCATCTAGCGGCTGAAAAGTGTCCGCACCACACCATTCCATGCGGCCAAAACAGCCTTCCGTATCACAGCCTTCCCCCAAAGCTGAAAGTTTATGCATAGAGCACACGTCATCTCAATAATTATACTCCCACCGTCACATTTTATGCGACGGTGGGACATCTCAAAAAGAAAAGATGGACACATAAAATGGAATGAAGGGAGTACTAGTTTTCAAGATAAGTATCCTGGTAGGAGATCATCCGCAGCCGTTGTCCCTAGTAGCACCTATGTATTGTTTGGCAGCACAAAAAATTTTATTTTTTTTTCTTAAATTAATTTCATAAAATAAAATAAAATAAATAAAGCAACTTATCCCTAAAGTCCATCCACACCCACCTAATGTACTCTTTACACCCACTTACTCTCTACACACCCACCTAATTACTCTTTACACCCACTTACTTTCTTTTGCGACAGTAACATGATACTATCTTTGAATTTTTTTTTTTTGTTTTTGCATTTGATGATTTGTTATTGTCTTTAACTGTACAGTAACATTTGAAAATTGGCCATAATTTTGCGATTATTATGTCAATTTGAAGAAATGTTATTGTCGACGACATGTTACTGTTTCTTTGTTCAATACATTGCTAATCTTTAATGATATGTTACTATTTTTTGTATGAGTATAGTTTTTAAAGACAGTAACATCTACTAAATGACCCTAATTTTGCAACTTTTTGCAATAATGTTGTTACTATCTTTGTAAAAACGTTTTGTTTTTAATAACATGTTACTGTATTTACTTAGAAAGTATTGTAAAGACAGTATCATATGATAAAATGATTATAATTTTACAATTATTTTGTCAATTTGAAGAAATGTTACTGTCGACAGTATCATGTTACTATCTCATGTTATTGTCTTTACCTGGGCAACACTTAAAAGATACTAACACGTTCTAAAAAGGTCATAAAGTGATTCTGTAGCCGATTTGGATGATTTTTTTTTTATTTGGGTTAATTTTTTGACATCTACGCAATGGAAGTGTCAGTTTTATTAAAAAAAAATCAATTTGTTGATATCCGTTTGTGAGCTGCAAAATTTCAAATATATATTTTTTTTGAATAATTTTATAAGCACTATGGATCTCGTTTGTAGATCATGTTTTGCAGATTACGATTATATAATTTTTATGAAAAAAATAATTTATAGTTTAGAAGTTATGACAATTTAAAGTTTGGAAAATAAAAAATAACTAACTACCTTGAATTGTGGGCAGAGGTGGCATACGTGTAGTGTAATTGTTGAATATAAAGAAAGTTGACATTTTCGTCCACTGAAAATCAGGAACCTTTGGCACCAAAAACAAAACGTGGGATCTATCCCCCGTTATGGTCCAACGTGGGAACTTATGGCCAACCGCCCCATATTTCTTTCGGGTAATACTTGGGGCACACCCAAAGACAACTTTTGGGACACAACCCAAGAAATGTCTTGTGGCCAACCGCCCCATATTTCTTTCGGGTAATACTTGGGGCACACCCAAAAACACAACTTTTGGGACACTACCCAAGAGATGTCAAAATTGTGTCTTTGGGTGTGCCCCAATCTTTACTCATTTTTATGTGTGTACATGTATACACGTATGAGGATTGTGTATATAAGGGCCGTTTAGATGCCCTTTTTACTTTTATAATTCAATAGCAAAAACAACTTTTGATCAAAAGTTGTTTAAGGTAGTATTTAGCCGGTAGCAATTTTTAGGATGGACACATATTTTACTATGATTGCAATGCAGAAATAGTTTCATTTTAGCTTATGAAATTTCATAATCACTTATAGACTCTTGGCAAACAGGCCTAATTGTGGATGTCTACAGTGTTGGCTACACAACTGCAATTGTTCTTTTCTTGCTAATTTGGCTCCCAAATTCAATGATGGTGCAGCAGACTATCCAAGGACACTACTTGTTTAGCTAGCAATCTCTTTGAAAAAGACTGACGACTTATATGGTTAAGACCATGAGTTGGGTTGTCATTCTATCACGAATGCCCATCTTTGTAGGTAAGATATCTAGTCAATATCAAATGGACCCTCATTCAATGGTTTGGAAATCAAACCTAACCGTAAAAATGACCGACTAAGGAATCATTGGTTCAATATTAGATCAATTGAATTTAAATCGTAATGTCATAATTATGTAATGAATATTAAGAATAATTTAAAATGAAATTCTGGGAATAAAAACAAAAAATTTCCCCCTTTTTCAATTTGTCCACCGATTTATTAGAACCTTCCGATTTTTCAATGAAATCAAACCATTTTGTTGACCGTTTGAACCGGTTTTCAATACGTTGGCCTCATTATTATATAAAAAGTCACCAATAGAGTGAATTACACTGTCATCCTTTTGTCATAATTGGAAAAAATACAGTTTTTAAAGACAGGAAATTTTCTGTCCTAAAGACATATGACGGTTAGCTGACAGGTTATAAATATTAAGTACGAGTTAAGTGATACTAATATTAATATACAACCTTCAAGAGAGTTTGTAACTTTTTTACAATATGAGGACCTAGGTATTTATCAAATACTTGAAAGGAGGGATGTATAGTACTTTTAAAGTTGAAGAATACACCAAATGGCTGTAAATATAACATATTCCTCCCGTTTGACAACTATTTGAGATTATTATCAATAATTAAATAGAAATATACGATTTGGTCCCTAATTATGGCCATTAATAGAAATTGATCCTAACTTGATTTGGTCTATAGAAATTAATCTTTAATTTGCTATAGAAATTAATAATCAGTCCCTATTCCTAAATGGTTAGTATAAATCCGGACCATTATACCATTGTCATACATATATACATAACTGTATATATATACACATATATATGACACATGTGAAATTTAAATAAAGTTAAATAAGACAGTTAATAAATTGAGCGGATTGTTAGGAGATCATGGATAATGATTTTTATCCCAAAGATCATGCTGATTTGGGGTTCAAAATAATGCCTTTTTAAATCTGTATGTAATATGCTTTATAGTAGAAAATGATTTGTATGTTTTATTAATTCAAATCATAGAAAAAACAGATAATTTTGTGTGGAAGATTAAAGGTTGCTGATAAAAATGTGATAAATTCTCACAATGTAGTACAAAATTCATAACTGTAATTCACAATATAGTGCGAAATCATGCTGAAATTTATAATATGAGATTTTGGTGATAAGCTTATTGAAAGAAGTAACTTAGTTGTGAGAAATTTCGTATTATATCCAATCAAAAAGTGATAAATTTGTATTAATAAGTGAGAAATTTGTTATTAGAGCATTCGAAATAGGCCATATGATTAGATGTACTCATGTACATATGTATATATGTACCACCAGCACAAATAAGGCGTGTGAATGATGGGTATGTGTCACACCCGTTCCAAAATTTCATAGTTTTATCATACATAATTGGAAAGTTGTGAGTTTATCAATGTTATTTGATAATTGGATTGAGATGAGGTTGACTGTGGGTCAACGGTAAGGTGTAGTAAGGACACGGGAATATGATAGTCCATTTTGCATTGGCACGGTTAAATGGCATTTATGTGATTTAAATGTTATTTAACTTTTCTGGTATTTTATGAATAGTGAATTATACCTATGTAGTATAATTTCTGATTTTTCCAATATTGATATATATCATTTTGAGAACTGTGGTGAGAACGTGAGTGACACGTGAAATAAAAGGTAGGTTGTGTAGAGATTTCACATAATTTAGTTTTCGGACGTTATTTTGGACCCAAACGAAACCTAGTCGAAAACTTTTGGAATTTATAGTTTTCACTCGTAAAGTTATAAAATGGACGTGTGCGAAGTTTCGAGAGCTAATTAGAAGCTTTGAGAACTCGTGGGGAGGTAAACGTAATTTCCGAAAAATTTGCCTATAAATAGTGGTGGATGAGATTCATTCTCATCCAAACATTTTAAAATATCTAGAGAGAGAGGAGAGAGAAAGGGAGATTGTTGCCACGGGCTTTGCGCCGTCGATCGACGACCGTTCGTCCGTCAGATTTTCTCCAGATTTCATATTCGAACTCGTGGAGGTAAGACCTACGTTTTGATACTACTTAGGCCGTGTTTGGCCAATTTTTGTAAAAAAATCTTAATTCTAGACTTTTGGGAAAAACCCAGTAAAACTTGTAGGAATCGTCCCAAATTTGAAATCCGGCAATTAATTAGCTCCCTAGACGATCCTTCAAAGTTTGAAGAGAATCGCACGAGGTATGAATTCTAGATCTATGAAATATATGGATTTTCATGTTTTGAACATCATTTTTGATATTCTTGGATCCGGGCGAAATTCATGTATTAATTAGGCCCGTTAATTATGCACGTGAAATTACATGAAAATCACGTATAACTGTTTATGTGAGCATGTTATGTGTCTACTTGGGTCAAAGGGGAGTTTGGTGCAAATTCATCCGGGGTAAGCTCCTCGAACCTTGAGGATTATGATTGTGATTAAAATGGAATTGGAATTTTGGTTGTGTCTGGATTGGAGGTGGGCTCAACCAGGACATGGTACCTGGTATGGAGGAAGGCCCAACCAGTGTACGAGATGCGTGGGAGAGGTGGGCCTCCTACGGCATCGACCGGATGAATGCGTACCACTCACCCTAGAGACTATTTCTATGTGTTTTAGATGCTTAAATCATGAACTGTCATATAAGCATACATTTAGAATTGTACGCTCAGCATATAGCTGAGCAGTGGAGATGTAATCCATTGCAGGTAAGAAGAAAGACAAGAAGTAGCGTGATGAGTGAGGCCGATGAACGCCGGGGAAATCACCATTGTATATGCTTTTGTTTTTAAATCCTAAACTGGTGTAAGGATTGGTAAATTGGTAATATGTTGTAATAGAACCATAGATTAGTTTCACAGTATTGAAATCTTGTAATTGAACGTCTGTGATTATGTTTCAAATGTTGAAATCAGTTGTGGTTGTATTGGTGTTGGGTTTGGAGAAGCATGTGTTAGTATTTTTTTCATTACAAGCTGCCCAGCAGGGGAGCAGTCGACTGGACCCAGGATCAGTCGACTGGATCCCGTGTATTCGAGACACTGAAAGTGAATAGTAAGAGTAGCAGTCGACTAGACCCCTGATCAGTCGACTGAACCACTGTTGAATTTGGCTACTGCTTTTAATAATGGCAAAACCAGTCGACTGGACCTCCAAATCAGTCGACTGGACCCCTTTTGAAAATGTTGCATTTTGGTTCTACTTAGCACAGTCGACTGGGTTCCCTGATCAGTCGACTGGACCTCTGTTGAGAATTTTAGGTTTTGGTTTCTGCTAGGCACAGTCGACTGGACCCTAGGCACAGTCGACTGAACCTCTGTTTTCAAAATTGACTATTTTGGATGTGTTTCTAATTGGCCAAAACTTTTTATAACTCTGATTTCAATGGATTTTACAAAATCAGAGGGCAATGTTTCCTAAGTTTTATAATACCCAGGGTTGTTTTATAATCCTTTCCGCTGTATATTATTAGATGATGTTTGGATGAGCCTTGGTGGCGTGCCACGTGTCCTATTTCCACGCGTAGTGGGATGGGTCGTGACATTTATTGGTATCAGAGCAATAGGTAACAAAACTTTGGGAACGTTCGTCGACGAGTGGAGTGTTGAGTGAATTGTCACATGTTCTAGAATACATCCATACATTGTAGAGATGTTTGATGCATATGGTATGTTGTTATACATACATGATTATGTCATTGTCATACATGCATAGCATTTATGCATTTGCGAATCGGTGGAATCATACGGACATAGAGCTGTGTGATGAGATGAGGCTTACCATGCGTTATCATAGACCTTATGAAGGGAGACGAGGGAGAGATGATATCTTGGTAGTAAGAGACAGTTGGATTTCTAAACAAAACTAGATGATTTTGATCAAATCGGTTGATGTTCTTAATGTTAGTGACGAGTGTCCTCTGGGAGATCTTACCGAGAACGAAGTCGAGTAGTAAACGTCAGAGAAGATTTCCGTATAGTTCACCTAGAGAATGAAAGCGAGTGTTGTGGTTGAGTTTTGAGACTAGACGTACTTGATAAAAAGTTACACTTCAGACATGGGATGCAAGTCATGATGCGAGAGAAAAGGGATGACCGTTGGGGTTATGACAGAAAAACAAATAGTTCAGCAGTATGTATTGCTCGTGTATGGGACTGGTGAGGAATCTCTCACCTTATCTTACGGTAGTAACCTACGGCACGATCGTGCGAGATTATCTTATGGGGTATTTTTCGACCTATACAGTGTATGGTTTGTCTTACGGTATATACGGGGTATGTTGGGTAGTTGAAGAATCTTTCAACTTATTGTATGGTATTGAGACAATTGGATGGTTGAGGAATCTCTCAACCTATCTTACGGTATGTATTGGACGGTTGAGGAATCTCTCAACCTATCTTGTGGAATATATTGGGGATTGGGCAATATCTCTACGGGTTATCAGTATTGTGGTTGTTGAGGAATCTCTCAACTGAACCTGGTTTCAAATAGTCGTAACACTATAACAGATGCAGATGCAGATGCAGATGCAGTGTAGGGATTTGTAGCAAATGCTATCGAGTTATAGTATAAAGGAAATTGTTGGAATTTGAAGGTTGACCTAAGATGAGAATTATGAATGGAAATGATAGAGTATGAGTGAACAGTTTGAGCCTATAAATAGTCGAAGGTTAACTGATGAGATGATGAGACTTCTAGAGTGGTTTCCTAGACTCGTTGGTTATGCCCGTAAAAATGCAATAATGAGGATGATGACTGATGTTGAAGGACGACATAGGTCGGAGGAGAAATTGTAGAGGTCTTGGTGAAAAACAAAAGAATGGACATGCATAGTAATGAAATTTCGTTGGTGTTTTGAGATGGTTCCCCAAAGGAAATGGAATAAAGGAAGTAAGAAGACGAGACCAGAAATAATAGGTGAAGGAAATTGATCAAAAGGGACAGAAGTTCAGAGGAATCAAATTGATAATTCGATGACATAAGGATAAGAGGATCTTGATAGAGAAATTCCATGGAAAGGTTGATGGAGAGTAAATGGACAAAAATGCAAAGTAATAAGATTCCCTGATGTTTTGCCGGGGGTTGTCGGAAGAGATAGAATAAAGGGAGTAAGGTTAGGAGACGGGGAATAAAAGATAAGTGTAAATTATGGAACGTGATAAGAAACTCAGAGAAATCGAGTGGATATTTGGATATCATGGGGATGGGAGTACTTTGATAAGAATTAGTAGAGACAGAGAGAGAGTACTAGTATAATGCACTACCGATTATGTGATAGTCATTTCAACTGCAGTTGCCATGATATGGATTTATGAGGAAAGAAGGATTGGAATTTGATAAGAACTTGGGAGTCGTTTGAAATGCGTTATAGCGCTGCAAGTGGTTTGGTGATTAGCAGAGTAAGAGATTGAATCTATAGTGTGTGAAACAATTGATTGAAGCATTGACTTATCGACGGGGTATATATGTGTGATAGTACTCAGTTGTGGTTCACCTCGGGATGAAGAATTGTGTATGATTGTGCACCAGCTAAAACGTGTTGTCAACGACTTTTAGTCGAAAAGCAAGATAGGTGAATGAGAGATGAATTATTTCCTTGGGTTGAATATTGTGATGAAACTTTTGAATTCCGGAAAGGAAATGTGACACGTACGATGAGATGATACATGAGTTGACGTTGTGATGACGTGAGGTGAGTTAATGTCAGGTATGACTATTGGGTAAGTTTCACTCAGGTATTGATATTCTTATCTATCGAGATGCTTCGGAGTATTGCTAGGATTCTGTTTGAATCTCCTATCAGATTGAGACGGAGGCTCTAAGGATTTATTTTCCTTAAGAGCCTGAGGATTTATTTTCCTCGTGAGACTGTGACTTCTCAGTAACGTGATTGGTTTGTGTATGAGGCAAATGTTTGAAGTACTTGTGTGAAGTCTTGGTGACTTGAGAAGATGGTATAAGTTTGGGGACAAACTTCCTTTTTGGAGGGGAGAGTTGTCACACCCGTTCCAAAATTTCATAGTTTTATCATACATAATTGGAAAGTTGTGAGTTTATCAATGTTATTTGATAATTGGATTGAGATGAGGTTGACTGTGGGTCAACGGTAAGGTGTAGTAAGGACACGAGAATATGATAGTCCATTTTGCATTGGTACGGTTAAATGGCATTTATGTGATTTAAATGTTATTTAACTTTTCTGGTATTTTATGAATAGTGAATTATACCTATGTAGTATAATTTCTGATTTTTCCAATATTGATATATATCATTTTGAGAACTGTGGTGAGAACGTGAGTGACACGTGAAATAAAAGGTAGGTTGTGTAGAGATTTCATATAATTTAGTTTTCGGACGTTATTTTGGACCCAAACGAAACCTAGTCGAAAACTTTTGGAATTTATAGTTTTCACTCGTAAAGTTATAAAATGGACGTGTGCGAAGTTTCGAGAGCTAATTAGAAGCTTTGAGAACTCGTGGGAAGGTAAACGCAATTTCCGAAAAATTTGCCTATAAATAGTGGTGGATGAGATTCATTCTCATCCAAACATTTTAAAATATCTAGAGAGAGAGGAGAGAGAAAGGGAGATTGTTGCCACGGGCTTTGCGCCGTCGATCGACGACCGTTCGTCCGTCAGATTTTCTCCAGATTTCATATTCGAACTCGTGGAGGTAAGACCTACGTTTTGATACTACTTAGGCCGTGTTTGGCCAATTTTTGTAAAAAAAATCTTAATTCTAGACTTTTGGGGAAAACCCAGTAAAACTTGTAGGAATCGTCCCAAATTTGAAATCCGGCGATTAATTAGCTCCCTAGACGATCCTTCAAAGTTTGAAGAGAATCGCACGATGTATGAATTCTAGATCTATGAAATATATGGATTTTCATGTTTTGAACATCATTTTTGATATTCTTGGATCCGGGCGAAATTCATGTATTAATTAGGCCCGTTAATTATGCACGTGAAATTACATGAAAATCACGTATAACTGTTTATGTGAGCATGTTATGTGTCTACTTGGGTCAAAGGGGAGTTTGGTACAAATTCATCCGGGGTAAGCTCCTCGAACTTTGAGGATTATGATTGTGATTGAAATGGAATTGGAATTTTGGTTGTGTCTGGATTGGAGGTGGGCCCAACCAGGACACGGTACCTGGTATGGAGGAAGGCCCAACCAGTGTACGAGATGCGTGGGAGAGGTGGGCCTCCTACGGCAGCGACCGGATGAATGCGTACCACTCACCCTAGAGACTATTTCTATATGTTTTAGATGCTTAAATCATGAACTGTCATATAAGCATACATTTAGAATTGTACGCTCAGCATATAGCTGAGCAGTGGAGATGTACTCCATTGTAGGTAAGAAGAAAGACAAGAAGTAGCGTGATGAGTGAGGCCGATGAACGCCGGGGAAATCACCATTGTATATGCTTTTGTTTTTAAATCCTAAACTGGTGTAAGGATTGGTAAATTGGTAATATGTTGTAATAGAACCATAGATTAGTTTCACAGTATTGAAATCTTGTAATTGAACGTCTGTGATTATGTTTCAAATGTTGAAATCAGTTGTGGTTGTATTGGTGTTGGGTTTGGAGAAGCATGTGTTAGTATTTTTTTTTCATTACAGGCTGCCCAGCAGGGGAGCAGTCGACTGGACCCAGGATCAGTCGACTGGATCCCGTGTATTCGAGACACTGAAAGTGAATAGTAAGAGTAGCAGTCGACTGGACCCCTGATCAGTCGACTGAACCACTGTTGAATTTGGCTACTGCTTTTAATAATGGCAAAACCAGTCAACTGGACCTCCAAATCAGTCGACTGGACCCCTTTTGAAAATGTTGCATTTTGGTTCTACTTAACACAGTCGACTGGGTTCCCTGATTAGTTGACTGAGCAGTCGACTGGGTTCCCTGATCAGTCGACTGGACCTCTGTTGAGAATTTTAGGTTTTGGTTTCTGCTAGGCACAGTCGACTGGACCCTAGGCACAGTCGACTGAACCTCTGTTTTCAAAACTGAGTATTTTGGATGTGTTTCTAATTGGCCAAAACTTTTTATAACTCTGATTTCAATGGATTTTACAAAATCAGAGGGCAATGTTTCCTAAGTTTTATAATACCCAGGGTTGTTTTATAATCCTTTCCGCTGCATATTATTAGATGATGTTTGGATGAGCCTTGGTGGCGTGCCACGTGTCCTATTTCCACGCGTAGTGGGATGGGTCGTGACAGTATGGCAAGGGTAATCCATGGAGATCGTGGATAAGAGTATAAATATTGATAAAATCAAGAAGTTTCCTTATTTTACTCAACTTTCAAATTTGTTTGCTAATTAAGTGTCTATATTAGGACTAAATACTAAGTGCTAAAATCAAGAAGTTTCCTTATCGAAGCTTGCTGGAAAAAAAGGTGAGAAATTCTCTTAATATAGTGCAAAATTCATATATATATACATACATACATATATATATATATAGAGAGAGAGGGAGATGCTTATATTCAAAACACTTCTAAAATCGTCTATATGCAGTTATGGGAAACGAATTTTTAGAAGATCATGTATAAGGGGATTAATATCCCTAAAATTAAGGGATTTCGGTTTAACAGAGTAATGTGAGAATTTCTCACTCTTTTTTTTTTTTGTATATACAGTTGTGTATATTCAAAATGCTTCCAAATTCATGTTACATACAGTTATGGGAAGCGTATTTTTAGGAGATCATGGATAATGAGATTAATATCCCTAAAATCAGTTGATAATTTTCTTATTATTTAGTGAGAATTTCCCACTTAATGTGTAATAATTTTTCTCATTATTAAGTGAAAATTTTCTCAGTATGTTTGCATATCTTTCTTTTGAAATAATCATAGTTGTGTTATGTATATGCGTAATGGTATTAGGAAAAGTTTTTTCGAGTTTTTTTTTAATTTAAAGTGAGAAACGTGTGGTTATTTAGTGAGAATTTTTCACTTTTGTTCAAATATATATACACATGCAGACAATATTTATCAGAAATTTATCACTTCTCATTAACAAGTAAGAAGTTCTCACCAAATAACTATAAATTTGATGAGAAATTTCTCACTTCTATTTGAAAACAAAAATTTTTATAAGACGAATTCTTTGCGAAACTTCTATTCAAATATATATACACAAACAAATTTCTCACTATTATTCTCTTAGCGATCATGAAATTTTCCACATCACCAAAAAACTACAAACAAAACAAATATAATGTAGAAAAATGAAAAGATTACAGAGGTTAAACAAAAGACTCAAGCTAGTGTTTTGGCCATTGCTGTCATGCAGTCTTCTAGTCATAGTCGTCGAATCGAAAACCTTTAGTGTGAAGCCAAGCCCTAATCAAAACATTAACCGTTTTTCTCAGAAAACTCCAATGTTTGATTTGAAGCTACGTGAGATTTGTTCCAAAATTGTGAGAAATTTGTATCAAATTCATAGATTGCGTAGTCGAAAGTGAATCGAGCTTCTGTGTCAACGATCTTCATGAATCGCCTATGAAGAAAGGTGATGGACGTGGTGTTGCGGAGGTAGTGTACGTCGACGATCTTCTTTCTTTCTCTTCATCAACTTTCGTTTCTCTCTTTCTCTAGTCTTGATTGTGCGAAGTAAATACTATATATGTGTATATATATATATATGTATATTTTTATATATAATT
The DNA here is from genome assembly GCA_033977485.1 of Hydrangea macrophylla. Classification (NCBI taxonomy): domain Eukaryota; kingdom Viridiplantae; phylum Streptophyta; class Magnoliopsida; order Cornales; family Hydrangeaceae; genus Hydrangea; species Hydrangea macrophylla. The sequence continues at coordinate 108,328,088 of CM066985.1, read as the reverse complement.
ATATAGGGCTATTTTGGTCCTCAAAATAAATTAAGGACCTATTTCTAGTTTCATTTTAAAAAGGGTTCAATTTCTAGTTAGGTGTCTATACTAGAACTATATACTAAGTTACCCATAATTAAAAGACTTCGAGTCCATTTGGCATACAAATTGTTGTAGCCTTTTCAACTCAACTTATAATTAAAGCTGAAAAAAACACAGAGAGAGAGAGTGTATGTCAGAAGCAGTAAAATTGATGCATTTTAAAAAATGTTGAACCAATAAATTTTTTAGTGAAATTGTCATTTACCTAAAACATTCTTGTTAATTTTTGTAAAAGACCATGACTGGGAAAAAAATTGTTGATTGTAATGTCTTTTTTTGGTCATCTTATTTAGAAAAATCACTTTTGCTAAGTAGATTACCACACACTTTTCTCTATTTTTTGAGAAAATATTCAATATAACGGTTATTTTGATGATGTGGTATCACAAACTAATAAAATCTCCAATGTTAGATACAGGGCCGGCCCTGCCTATAGGCGGGGTTGGCGGTAGCCTAAGCCCCCAAATTTTGTTCATTTTTTATTGTTTAATAGGGCCCAAAATAAATTTTTTTTATTTATAATATATTGAACAAATTGTAATGGAGTCTAAGAAAATATTGGAAACCTCTGAATTCAATACATGCAATAAGGATTATAATTACAGAACTTCCAAATTCTAAAAAATGATGGAAGAAAACTCGCAAATCAACACTATAATATATTTAATTATAATAAAAAACATATATAAATAAACCCAAAAATTTTAGCTTCGGGGGCGCTACCCCTGAACCCCCGTTGTTCAAAAGGCCCTGTTTTAATGTTTGTCTAAGGTCTCCAATTTGTCAGGCCAGCACTAGTTAGACAATGTCTATTCTACATGCTACACACAGGAATCACATCTATGTTATTAGTGAGGCGATATAAATGACGTGGGATCACTGATACATAGAATATTTTCTCATATTTCTTACAGCAATATCATACGCTAAATAGTTTTTGGAACATCTCATAATAAAATCTCTTTAAAAAAATCATTACTAGAAAATTTCTTTTAAAAATTTACTAAAATTATTTTATTCCCACAATAATACCAAACAGTTTATTAATAGGTGACTTCTCTGTCCACTAGATTATATCCCACATCCTCCTTGGTTAATGAAAAGAAAAATGCTAAGAAAAGCGAGATTAGTCACCAAAATTAATTTACTTGCTGATGTGTTGTCGTGTTGATGACAAAGACGATGACAAATTTAAAATTAACTGCAAATCTTTATCTTTTTATTTGCAATTAAGAAAGATACTTAATTGTTCACATTACCCAGTGTCTTTTGTTTTAGGTGTCTCTATTTACTTTACTTAAAAAGTGTTGGAGATAACCCATCTACCAAAAAAAAATAAGAGCACTACTAGATTTACACAGTGATTTACGCATTTTTTTTATACACAGTTTTAAATACTTGTGCTTTATGCTGTTTGAATTTTTTATACTTTTTTGTGCCCCACTTATATAGCACAGAATATATACATGTAAAACTGTATGTGAAAAAAGTATATAATTTACTGTGTGAGTCTAGTATTTTTCAAAAAATAATAATAGAGGGACCCATACACTGACACAATCCAATGACTTTTCTTTGTTGTATTGCATTAATTTTATCCACTTTACACCATGGGTCCATGGCCTCAAATGGATGTCCTTAGAATTTTGCGGTGGTAGATCAAAGGCTCCACATCTTGATTGAACTGCAACAAGGGACCAAGTTACCCTTGACCCCGTGTATACTACCAAAATTGTCCATACAATTAATGAGGTTGTTTGTCATTATTTATTTGTTCATTTTAAGTAACTAGTCGATAGCCCGTGCTATGCACGGGTTGTACGGTACAACACCTATTACCAAATAGTATAACTACTCTTTACTTATTATATATCTTGCTACATATTTTTTTGTAAATGAGTCAAGAGTGTTACCTAATAACAGAAAAATCAGAGTTAATACCGGCTAACAATCTGAATCAAATTATACACGGCGGGGAATCAAGACCTTCAAATGTCTCAAAGTTGGATAACCAAATTAAAAAAGGACAAAGAGTTATGTAAATTTTATCACAAAATAAAGCAAAAAGGACACAATATTAAACATCCCCACATATGTATGATTATACCCAAAGCCAACTTAAAAAACCTCAAAAAATATCTTAAAGTCCAACTTACATTTTTTATACAATCCGCACATGCTGTTGATGTAGATCCACATCAGTTTTTTGCGCCATCGGCATGGTGTTGATGCAAATCCACATCAGTTTTTAGCGACATTTCCCCACCACTAATGACATCACCAACAAACGACGACTCCTTTTTGTTGTAGAGGTGACTTTATTACCAGGTAGATTTAGCCTATCCCACCATCAATGGCTTTTTGGTACCCACGAAATTAGACATTCATTCCCCCTTAGAAAAGTCTGCAAATCAAGTCACAAAATGTTAAATGATTATGAATTTAATAGTTGGAACTTCCGTTATCAGGAAATTAGACATTCCTTGATTTAAGTCACTGCAGATGAAGTATAAGTAAGGTGAAGAATGAAGGTGAGATATTGTTGAAATTTCCCATCCCATGGTTTATCAAACTAAATTCCTACAATCTGTCCACAAATAAAGAGAAACACATGCAATTTGTCCACACATGAAAGAGTAAATCAAATTTTAAACAAACAAATGGAACGCAAAGCAATTTCTTATTACCAAAGAACCATGCTTCACTGTAGAAGGAAAGAGAAAATAGCCCAGCCACAATTGTCTCACAACCATTTATCCAAGCATATGGAGGGCTTTGGGAAGAAAAGCTGAAATCTAACTCATATGCAATTTTGGAATTCCCTGGATAAGAAACATATTAGGTCAATCATCACTACCTTCCAAAAAAAAAAAAAAAAAGAGGAATTCTCAAACTCAAAACAAATCCTACCAAATAATATAATCAACAAATCTATTGAAAGGATAATAAGTCAATCGACAAAAAATACCGAACCAAACCACTAATGTCTAAAGCACCCACATAGAATTCATAAGATAGCCAGAAATCTAATTTTTTGCATACTCAAAACCCAGACAAAGTAGTTGTTTTTCAACAAATTGAACACATTCGTAAGTAGTTTACCTTCAACAAATTCAAAGAGATTGTGGGGGGAGGTGAAGGAACTGCACACAAAAATCAAGAAAAGGCGATTTACTGTTTAATGGTGTAGAGGAAGAATAAAGTGGAGGAAAGGAAAGGTTGTGTGTGACGTTTCAAATATATATATATATAGAGAGAGAGAGAGAGAGAGAGAGAGAGAGAGAGAGAGAGAGAGAGTTTCTGTCGTTTTCAACAGTTGGGTTGCCACGTAGGATTAGGGAAAATCAGAGAGGGGTGCCACGTGGAAGGCTATGAAAGCAGATTTGACTTTGCTTTTTATATATATATAATAGATTTTGGTGGTCTAAATTATTATTGATTTATTTATTTTAGCACAAATATAAACAGATTTTGTCCAAAACGCTGTTTGACAATAAGCGGGTGGGGGGTGCTTTTCAAGATTATCTCTATGTTTGATCAATTCACAGCATATTAACTAAACACCCAAACTATAATAAGCAGTTCTACTTTTAAACAGTTCTACAAATCACGATCAAGATCGCATAAGCAGAAGCACAGACAAATAGGCTCAATATAAGAACTGGTTTTGTGATTCAAAGAGGAAATAACTTTGTGTTGAGTCAAAATAAATTTTTTTGAATGGACTAAATTGAATTAAGAAAAAAAATGTTAATTGCATTGAAATTGATAATAAATTAGAGATTGTTAAATTAAAAGTAAGAAGAAAAGTTATAGGCTAAATTAAAATCACGCAATGTATAACACATAAAAATTTAAAAATAAAAAACCTCAACATTTAGGGGGGCTAGAGCTCATCCTAGCCCCTCGTACGTTCGCCCTTGTTTATGTAGCTACTTATCTCTCTCTCTCTCTATATATATATGGGTCCAAGCCTGGTTTTAAAAATACCACCCAAAAAAAAAAATTTATCGCTAAAAATACCAAAATTTAGTTCTTTATTAAACCAATATGTTGTTTGGCTTTTATGAAATCCAGATAAAATGAAAGTTGGTCTAAGCTTGATCTAATTTTCACCATTTGCAGACAAGTCCTAGTGTGAGAACAATGTGCTCGTAAAAACAATTTGTTACCTGATCTTAACGAGGGAAGTAAAGTAATTTAAGAGGGGATTAGGGTAAATACTCTTTCTGTCCGAGGGGAGCTACTAACTATACCCATCAAGGAAGGCTGATGTGGTTCACTATTTCATTGGTGTATCACCCAGGTTTGGTGGTTTGTATTTTAGTTGCAGAAGAGTATAGAAGTTTTTTTTTAATCAAATATTTGGTCTTTAAAATTGTTCATTCCTTTTGTCCAATGCAAGTCATGGGTTAGTGACAACTTTCATTATTTCAGTTTAATAATCCTTTGGTTTAAGCCTAATTAAATTCATCACTTCATTGGGTCTACAATTGCCTAAATGTGATATTTTGCTTAGCTTGGCCTTTTGTGTTACTATGTATGATTTTTTTAATGTAATTTGGAGTTATATATGTGTTCTATACTTATGTCGCATGCTTGAGCTATGACACTGTTTATACAATTGTTTCGTTAAGTGCAAATTCTTCTCATAATACCCCAGATACTAAGAGAATGAAGTCACCCTATAAGGGGGAAAACTCGAAATGGAATTTTCATTACTCACCCAAATATGATCCCATTCATATGGTAGAATATGAATTTATTGAAATTAAAGATAAATTCTTCATTTACCATAGCTTCAATTACCCTATTTTTGCGTCGTGCTCACGGACATGAACAATTACTAGTATATATATATATATATACACACTTGGATGTATTGAAGAGTCATACATTCAGCATTACTAGTTGTCTATGTAGATGTGAAGAGCATATATGTGAGTATTAATAGCTCCCTTCTTGTTGAAATCATCATTTAGAGTGCTGCTAGAAATATTCTACCAAATTTTTATTTATATTAGGACTGTCAACAAAATCGATTGGACTGAATTAGTTGATGAATGTGGTCATTTTTTCTCAAAATAGCGCAGTATAAAAACCAAACTAAGCCAAAAACACACTCCTAAAAGCGACAAAATGGACCGAACCAAAACCTATTGGTTGGTTTTGAAACCTCCTCAAAACTGACCAAATTGAACATATGACATCTCTAACTTATACTCGTATTATACAGTGAGGAAGAGTCTTTAATGTTCATTTAAGAATTGACACAAACTCTAAAATTCTTGAATGATACTCCCTCCGTCCCATTTTATGTGTGCATCTTTCCTTTTTTGGATGTTACAAAATTATTGTCCACTTTTCTAAATTAGTATACAAATTTTATTTAGTTTCTCAAACTACCCTTCTTTGTAATTTACACCAAAACAAAACAAAAAAAGAAAGTGCAATGATTATGGGCAATTGTGGAAAGTAGGTGTAGATTCCTTTTGTCCCCTTAAATAATTGAATTCTCCAAGATGGACACATAAAATAGGACGAGGGAGTATATATTTGTAGTTATGAAGAAAAAGAAGAAGAGAATAATACATACGTATATACGTGTGTGTATATATATACAAACATGTTTCACTACTTTCAGATTTTTTTTGGTTACAGAGGAGTTACTTTAAGATTCACCAAAAATTACTTGTCAAACTTTTCTTGGGATAAGGGTGATTGGACCAAGGACAATGCTAGGGGCACTAACAACTTTCACTAACACTTACTAACACACTATATCTCTCTCCTAGTGGTACTGCGGGGTCCCCCACAATACCACTAGGAGAGAGATAGAGTGTGTTAGTAAGTGTTAGTGGAAGTTGTTAGTGCCCCAAATATTACTCTTGGACCAAATACTTTACTGTAAACCCTCTTTTTGTTGTACTCTAATCATGACTTGTTCCACCACTAATATGTGAAGGGCGGAACAGGATTTTGTCTTTGAGTGCGGAGTTACTACGTAAGTTATCTAACAATGACACATTAGGGTTTCGGGACAGCGCTCCCGATGCGATTTTTTTGGTTCTATTTATACATGGGTATTTTTTTTTTTCCTTATCAGTAAGTCTACAAAATTACTATGTCATGTTATTTTGTACGGTTTGAGAGTTGTTGGGGTAGTGGGGTGCAGTTTGAGTTTATCATAATGAGTAGTCTAATTGTGCAGAATAATGTGATTCTACCCAAATCTTTGTATCTCAAATGATTCTCAAACACATATAGTTGAAATTTAGAATTGAAAGAAAGCAATAAAATAATTTAAGGTAACAAACAACAAATAAGAGGAATAACACACATACATGTATATTAATAAGAATATTTTACCACACATATAAGAGGTGCAATGCACAATTCGGCCCCCGAATATGTGGTAAAGCCATAAAAAATATTGGACAGACCAGGGAAATCGGTGAATGCATCAACCATAAAAAAGTGAAAATGATATATACACAAGTTAAATATGACAATTTGCAATAGCACTAGCAAAAAGACAATGTAAAACTTAATTTTTATTAATAAATGGTGGCTTCAAAGACCCACCATGTTTTTCTTTTATTTTAAAGATCATTGTAATTTTATTCCTAGAACTCCTACAACTTGGGTGGGTTACGTTAATCAACTTTGTATCCTTCTTCACGGATTATGTTAATATTGTATTATTCTCGAATCCCAAGGTTTTGAATGTAAAAATACTAAGTTCTTTTACAACTTGAGCTGCAGGAGGGGGGCCCTCTTCATCTCAGAATTTCTCCTGTTTTCTGTTCTTTTACAGTGATTTGGTCGCATTTGGGGTTGTTTCCTTGGGTTTATTTAACTGACCATTGGTTTTCATATACCTTTCTTTTTCTTTTTTTTTGTGCTGAAAATGGCAATATCATTGAAAACAAACAAAGGAAAACAAACAAGGAAACCACTAGCCCCATTGGTGGCTGCCCTCCTGAACACTTGGAGGCATGCAAGTCGCCAAGCAAGACGGGTCCCACAAAATTGCAAGACCAAGCCCATTGGGCATGGTTTTCGTATATCTATCTTTTAAGCTTGGTCAGCATGTGTCTTTTTCGTTGTTCTGTTGGATGATGAAGAAGACCTAAGGATAAAGATGCAGTTGAAGGAGTTGGGCTTCCCTCAAGTGCTTGTGTGCGCGTTGTAGGGGATTCTTTCTCAAGTTTGGAAAATTCCTTGCAATGCAAAATTTTTGAATTTTCAGTCTTGTCCACTTTTCAACGGCATCAAAGCATGTGATGTGCCATGTTTTGTCAGTCACATGTGATTTACTGCACATTTGTTGACTTGTAACTATCTTGCGGGTTTGCTTGGCTATGCTTTTGTATTTTTCTGTTAGATCTTTTCGGCATTTCACATTTTTGAGTATTGTTGTATATCTTGGATATATTCTTTGTATATCTGTACACTTTTTCGTTTAATTAATTAATTTTTTTTTAAAAAAATATATACAGTTTTTTTGGATGAGCACAATTAGGGTGATTTTATTGACATCACATACTTTATTCATTACATCCACTATTTAATGAATTTTGTCATTACCCATTTACCCTTATATATAATGACATATAAGAGCTTCTCCAAGGGACATTTCATTTTCAATGTGGCATGCCAAATGGCAAAATTTGACATCTTGCTCTCCTCTAACCAAAATGCCAAAAGCCTATGTGGCAAATGACATGCTTGTTTAAATGTCAAAAATGACATACTAAAAGTTGGCATGCCATTTCCACTTTTTCATTAAAAATTTAGTACATTTATTTGTTAAACCAATTACTTAATTTGTTAAATGATTAAAAAATATATAAAATAATAAATTTGACACATTCAGTATCATTTACTCCAGTCAAAATGTCAAATTTTACTATGCCAAATTGCCACATAAGCCCTCAAAATTTTTTGGCACACCAAAATTTGGCATATCTCTTGGAGATGCTCTAAGGACTAATGCACAACAAGAATCCAAAAAACTTACTCTTTACACCTAGGGATGGCACTGGGTCGGAGTTGATACAGAGTCCCCCTATTCCAATTTCTACTCTGTTTAATTATTTTCCTCTTACTTCGACTCTGCCCCATCCCGTTTAAGTAAAATAACAACTCCTACTCCACTCCTACTCCGTTTACTATCGGATACTCCTATTACACTCCTACTCCGTTTGTTAATCACCATTTCAAAATTAAATGTTCTTTTATAATTCAAAACCCACTTATATTTTAGATTAATTTCGTATCTAAAACAAATGATTCTAAATTTGTTAATCACAATTCAGAAATTAAACATTAATACTGAAGAGAAAAAAGATGTATATATATGCCCTGATTTGTTGTAAATAAGTGTAAGTATAAGGGTAGTTTAGTAATTTAATGATTTAATCGAGACGGGGCGGGTTTCAAATGGTAGAATTTCACAAATACCAACTCTGCCCCGACTCCTATAGGGTTTTTATTTTTTTCATACAAAATTCACTCCTACTCCTATTATAACTCCTCCAAACCCGTTCCATTAGGAGTGGAGCGGAGCGGGGCGTGAAACTTTGCCATCCCTATTTACACCCACATATCTCAACAAACCCTAATTGATTAAGGCTTTCTCCATAACATATCTTGGATTGAGTTTAAATACATAGGTATATATACATAATACACATATATATACACCTACAAATATACATAATTGAATACATATATATATATATATATAGAGAGAGAGAGAGAGAGAGAGAGAGAGAAAGAGAGACTCTAAAGTGAACTTGGTTTAATGAACTTACGTATCCAGTTGACTGAATTTTAAGCCTAAAAGAAGCTGCGGGGCAACCTGCGAGATCTTTTAGGCTTAAAAGTCAATTCACTGGATAAGTTCACTCAACTCAATTCACTTTAGAGCCTGACCGTATATATATATATATATATATACATGATACACAACTACATTTACATACAGTTTGAAATACCTTAATTATGGCAGTCTTCAATTTTGAAATCCAAAATGCAACATCACACAAATCAATTTATCCACATTTCTTACAATAATAAATCCACTCATTCATTACTCATACGTAGTAGTTGACTGGATTAATCGTGTTGGATTTGTGCACATATTCGAATGTGTAGTTATATTGTATTTGTCTAATACATTAGTGTGTGTATATATATATATACAGTCAGGCTCTAAAGAGGACGCCCTCTCTTTATTAAAGAGAGGACCTCTATTTTGAGCGTCGGATCGTATTTTCATTAATGGCAGTTTTGTCATTTCACAGTTTTTAAACACAATTTGATGGTCAAAACAGAGGCCCTCTCTTTATTAAAGAGAGGTGGTCCTCTTTAGAGAATCTTTGTATATATATATATATATATAAGATTAGGGATCACGACCCATTTGTTTGGATGATTTTGAAATAGAAGAGAAGGAGAGGTGGGTGTAGAGAGCAATATGTTAGGGTTATTTTGGGATTAAAGGGTTAGGGGTGCAACTCGGGCGGGACCCAAAGGGTTTTGGCTCTGTCCAAGCCCGAGCCCAATTTCAAGCAATCTGTCGAATCCCGAGCCTGAGCCCAACAAAAGATCGAACTTCTCAACCCGAGCCCAATTTGTGTTTTAGTATTGAAACCCAAACCCGAATTGCAATATTATTTTTTTGGTACAAATTGAAATTTAGTATGTAAACAACAATATGTAGAATATCAAATCAATCTTTTTTGTTTAGATTTGTGAAAAACATTCATCTATTAATCTAGTTTTTCAATAATATCTAATAGTGTATTATTGTAACTAAAAAACTCTATGTTCTAATTTTAACAATGGTAAATATCACTGACCTCTCCTGAGGTATGACGTAATATTAGAGACCTCCCCTGGATTTTGAATAATATCATTGACCTCCCTTATTTTCAAAACCTTGTATCACTGACCTACCCTCCATTAACTTCCGTTAACTTTTGCTGCTGAATCTGAGTTTTGTTTGGCAAACAAGCTTCTGCTTGTGTGTTTGGCATTCTATAGTTATGTCACAAACAAACAGAGCCCGTACTTTTGTTTTATTTAGTTTAATAAATATAATGTTTTGGTTTTAGCTGTTTTAAAAATAATTTTTGATATACATTTAATTGTTTGAAATTCTGTAAAATAGTAAAATATTATGTCCATTTTCCAATATTAATCCTAGATTTATTTAAATGTCACAATAAGCATTTTAATTTTTTTTTTAAAAAAGAGTGAAACTAATTGACTAAAAATGTAGGCTCATGACTTAGCAACTAAGTCCCAAATGCTTCCCAAGTATTTTTCAAATTTTGAATCTCAAATACTTCTCAAACATATGTTCCAATGGATCCACTAGAATTTTTTTTTGGAGGATGTTGAAGTGGTCCCATCAATATTGAATCGAAGGTGGTTATTTTTAGTCAATTAATTTTACTTATTTAATTAAAATGCTTATTAAGGCATATAGATAAATCTAGGATTAATACTGGAAAGTGGACATATTATTTTGCTATTTTACAAAAATTCAAACAATTAAATATATATCAAAAATTATTTTTAAAACAACTAAAACCAAAATATTATATTTATTAAACTAAATAAAACAAAAGTAAGCGCTCTGTTTGTTTGTGACATAACAATAGAACGCCAAACACAGAAGCAGAAGCTTGTTTGCCAAACAAGACTCAGATTCAGCAACAGAAGTTAACGGAAGTTAATGGAGGGGAGGTCAATGATACAATATTTTGAAAATAAGGGACGTGAATGATATTATTCAAAACCCAAGGGAGGTCTTTGATATTAAGTCATACCTCAGGGCTCAATGATATTTACCCTTTTAAAAATAATATATAAATATAATTCGGGTTCGGACTCGGGCTCGGATTCCATGGGTTAACAAAATTCTACCCAAACCCGACCCAATTTTAATTTGAGTTTCATGATTTATGCCCAAGTCTGCCCAAATTATAAAATATAATTGCCCATGCTCGGTATTTTTGGGCATGGGCCCGGGCTGGGCCCGGGTTGGCCCGCTCAACTTACACCCCTATTAACGGTAGGTGTAGAGAGTAGATTAATTTAATTTAGGGTTAATTACAGAAACACCCCCTGTGATTAGGCATTTTATCAGTTACCCCCCTATACTTTAAATTTTATCACTAATACCCCCTATGGTCTGGACTAAAGTGAAATAGTCACTTTTCCCGTTAAAGTTAACGGAAAATGGGTAAAAATACGAAATTACCTCTATTATATGCTAATAAGAACACCCTTATATGCTAAAATGTTTATTTAGGCATTTGTGGTATACTATTATATTATTTTGATACTATATTTGTTGTTGGAGACCATTCTGTAGTCACTTTGAGGTACATTCATGAGATCAAATTTATTTAATTTTTTATTTTATTTTTGATCTACCTTGGACACACACACACACACACCACACACACTCTTGGCGATATATTATTATTATTTTTTATCTACTCTTAGACACGCACAATCTTGGTGGTATGTTAGTTTTTTTTTTTTTAATCTACTCTTGACCATACACAGAGTGAAATCCAGTGTAGTGATGTACTAAGATCTAAAAAAAAAAAATTATCCCCAAAATTTTTTGTGTGTGTGTGTCAAATTCGCTCTCACAAAGGTACCCCTAAGTGACAACATAATGGTCTTTAACAGCAAATGTAATATCAAAATATTATAATAATGTATCACTTATACCTAAATAAACATTTAAGCATATAAGGATGTTATTATTATCATGTAATAGAGGTAATTTTGTACTTTTATCAATTTTCTGTTAACTTTAACCAAAAAAGTGACTATTTTACTTTAGTCCAAATTATAGGGGGTATTAGTGATAAAATTTAAAGTACAGGGAGGTATTTGATAAAAGTCCTAACCACAGGGGGTATTTCTGTAATTAACCCTTTAATTTAAATTAAAATAGTAGATGTAGAGAATAAGTTGGTGTAAAAGGTGAAGTAGCCAGATGCCAGATGCCAGATGCCGATAGAATTTTCCGCACAGCTAATTTCTATCCCGTGCGATGTAGGGTGCGATGGAGATGTACTATTGATTAATTTTATTGCAGTTTTAATTTCGTTAACATACATCAATTAATTCATATCCAAATGATCATGTTTCTCAATTCTCAATTCTTTTTTGCCTTTTTGTCAACCACAGTACAGTAGGTGAAATGTACCTAGAAAAATGAAGTAAAAAAAACCTCATTTTTGTTAATTACTCCACATATTTTCACTGCCCGTTTGGGTTAGTTGAAAACAAAAAATTAAGTGATGAATTGTTAATTTTGAGGGGAAAAACAGTGCTTATTTTGTAAAATAAAAATATTTTTGTTGACTTAAAATTTCATCATTTATGTAAATCAGTTGAAAAATTAAATTGTAAATCAAATGAAAAATTAAGCTGAAGTAATAGCGTGTTTTTTAAGCAATCATTTAATTTCACTTTTAATTTGTTGAAAGACAAAAATACACTTAAACAAAAGAGTTAAAAAAAATAATTACATTTTGTCTTTTTTAGTTATTTTATACAAACAATCATTTTTTTAACTTGTTCGGCGAACACTCTTATTTTTTAAATGATAAAATATTTCAACTAATCCAAACACCAAACTTCTTAATATTTCTATCACTTAAAAAATAATCACTTAATATTGCAAACTCTCTCCCCCCCTATAATCATTTTGTTTATTCATTTGATAATTCTATTGGAATGTAAATTTCAGGTGTCGTTTTACCAAATTTGGTAGTCATTAACAATTATTGAGTTTCACAACTTATTTGATTAGTGATCATTACCCTGTTGAAGAAGATGCTTTTACATCGGCAGTTGGAATATGCTCATAGCTAGGTTCCAATCTTAGTTAATATATATATATATATATATAATATTTGGGACACTAATATATTCCGTTAATATTTGCACACACATTTTATCTCTCTCCTAGTAGTATCATGGGATCCGCAGTAGATCCAAAGTACTACTAAGAGAAATATAGAGTGTGGGTGTGAGTACTGTTAATAGAATTTGTTAGTGCCCCTAACATTATTAGAAAAAAAAAGCACCCGGTGCACGAAACTTCAGCAGTGTGGGGTCCGAAAAAGAGTCAGATAATATTGGGTCAATTGTACACAGCTTTACCATATCTTATCAATTTTATTTTATTATATTATTATTATAATATAAAAACCTCAAAGTGTCATGTGTCAAATTAATGGACAATTATGACAAATTTATATTGAGGCTTTCCAAATTTACTTTATACATTTTATTCTTTTTAATAACACTGTTAATTAGACCCATTGTACATTTTCTCATCTTCTTATCAATTATAACAACACTCAATAACATTTTCAATTCATCCTAAAAAATTTCTCCCCCGCAATGTTATATGTATAACATCAATGACACAAACATCCCAATCCATTTTAAGAGATTTGAATTTATTTTATTTTATTTTTATGACATTTCAGTAGTTTTCGTTACATATATATTCTTTTGTTATTCCATGTACCACATTTACAGCCGGCTAAGTTTTTTCCTAACATAGTGAGTGATGATATCAAGGAAAAAAAAATGTGATTACACTTTACACTTTATCACATTGTTTGATTTGATGACACTTTATTCTTATGGTTTAAAAGTGGTCGCTTAACTCTTTGTGTTTTCGGATAAAGTGTCATCGCTACAGAATCTAATGGGGAGTGTTAAGTTGGCACTTTACTCGAAAAAGTTTCTATAGCGGTGACACTTTACCCGAAAGCACAGTGGGATTAAAGTGTCATCGGTCCAAACCGTATGGAGTAAAGTGTTATCGGACCAATTTATAGGGGGTAATGTGGTCACTAATTTTAATGATTTAACACTTTTCGTTAGATTCTGTAGTGGTGCGCCGGTGACACATTACCCAAAAACACAGAGAGTTAAGTAATCATTTTTAAACCGTAAATAATACTCCCTCCGTCCCATTTTATGTGTCCATTTTTCCTTTTTCGGATGTCCCAAAATTGTTATCCACTTTCCTAAATTAGTATGCAAATTTTACTTAATTTCCCAAACTACCCTTCCTTGCAATCAACACCAAAACAAAGCAAAAAAAAAAAAAGAAAGTGCAATGATTATGGATAATTGTGGAATGTAGGGGAATATTCTTCTTATCCCCTTAAATAATTAGATTCCCCAAAATAGACACATAAAATGAGACGAATGGAGTAAAGTGTTATCGAACCAAACTACACCAAAGGAGGTAAAATGTAATTCACCAAAATATTTATTTATAATAAGCATAAATTTACGGTAACGATGGCACAAAAGTAGATAAGTCAAAGCATATATTATACTACACACGCACATACTATTGGAGAGAGAGAGAGAGAGAGAGAGAGAGAGAGATTGTTTTGTTTGTATGGTGGCCGCCAGCTATTAGCTGAACACTATCTTTTTTAGTTTTGGTTTTTTATCATCATCAGAAGAAGACGAAGAAGAAGCTTTGGGGAGTGATAAGGCCATGGCAGCTCGCACAATCTCTTCCTTGCTCTCTCGTTCTCTCTCTCTTCCTCCTGCTTCTGTTTCCTTGTTTCACTCTCTAGGTGACTACTCCCTCTCTCTCTCTCTCTCTCTCTCCATATATGCATGTGTGTATATGTTTCTATATGGGTATTTTTTTCTTGTGAACTTTTTTTTTTTTTTTTCTGATGATCTTGATTTTACTGGTTCTGTTTTTTTTTTTTTCGCTTTTGTCTTCTCTCTGTGTTTGGGTGTGTATATACATCATCTGCTGTATATGTATCTCATAATTAAGTGTTTGACTTTCAGAATTTTGCTTTATCGTAGATTAATTTTGGAAATTTCCTTTCCAAGGTTATTGGGGCAATCGATTTTTTTTGTTTAATTAAAGTTGGCCCAAATAAATGAATATGAATATTATATGTATATATATATATATACACACACAAACCGATACGCATGTGATTGTTGCATACAAAAAAAATGCGCATATATTATTATATTTTCCGGATGGTCATGGGCCATGGCTCATGTTTGTTATATTGTTATACAAGTTTGTAAGTAACCGAGAACTTATGAGTTATATCCCCTGCACATGAAATAAAAATCGGGTATAGATGAATATAGATGCATAAACATATATCTGCACTGAAATTTGACATAAATTTCAGATAATTAGTTAAAGTGAAATTTTATAACTAATTATGTGCAATTTTGTGACATAAGTATTTCATTTGATTTAAGTTTCACTAGTTAGGACTTTTGGCTATTCAAAAAATAAAAATAAAAAATAAAAAATAAAAAATTAGGGGCTTGACCAAAATTAGAAACGAACTCAAATAATCCAATATGACAGATTTTTCTTTTTACCAAATTTCTATAATTTTTATTCCATATGTTATAAATAAATGTAGTGCACTCATGTTCTTCCCCAAAAGTTGAATTTTCAACTATTTGTGGAGCAAATATTGGCTGGAACGGGTATACCATGTCACAATATGTAACTTACTAATAGATTTGGAAGTTTTGCTGATGTGGGAAGGGTTTCCTTGGAAATAGGGGGACATATGAACAATCAGAGACTTTTGATTGGTTTGGATACCATGTTATCCCAATAGACAGGCTCATTGAATAATTTCTCTAATAATGGGGATAACCAAATATTTTTCCCTATTTGTGCGTTTCAGAAATTGTCAACAGTAACTTTCCTAATTTGGATCACCATTTCATCATTTTGAAATTTGGTATTTGTAAAATAAATTTTTTTTTTTTTTTTTCAGGAAGAATTTCTAGTTTTGGAAGAGGCATCAACAGGTTTAGCACTGCTGCTTTAGAGGAACCAATTACTCCACCTGTTCAGATTAACTACACCCAGCTTCTAATCAATGGCCAATTTGTGGACTCAGCTTCTGGTAATCCATTGTTGATAGATGAGGTCAAAATCCACAGTTGTCTTCTTTGCTATATATGCATCATACATGTACGTACATGTGTGTGTATATATAAGATGGGGGCTCGTGTCAATGATGCTGCACTTTTGTTTGTTTGTTAAGGAAAAACATTTCCAACATTGGACCCTCGAACGGGCGAAGTGATTGCTGATGTTGCTGAGGGTGATGCAGAAGATATAGACCGTGCTGTATCTGCTGCACGCAAGGCGTTTGATGAGGGACCATGGCCGAAAATGTCTGCTTATGTGAGAATTTTTTCAAGTTCTTGTATTTTTTGTCTCTCATTGCTGCATTTGCCCTCTAGCGGTGTCTGATTTTGTGATTGTTTTGTACGACTTGTCGTGTATTTTGTTTGAGCTTGGTTTATATTGTTGGGCCGTTCTTGAAACAGCTTAAAACTTTTGTCTCAAATGGTAACTTTTGTACTACCCATGTGGAACCCTACGTAATACGCAAAACGCAAAACGCAAATCACAGTCGGTGTCACAAAGATGTGACGGACTCATGACATAATTTCTCTCAAATCAGAACATTGGTTCCGGGAGGTTTTGAATTCAAGTCTTTGTTTCTTGATTTGGTTTTTATATTTGCACTTTATCGCTGTTGACTCTTAACATGCGAGACGGGGCCTCTAACAGCTTGAGTTTTTGGAGCAACCGGTAACTTACCATCTTTGTGGTTTCAGGAAAGATCACGAATTATGCTGCGATTTGCTGATCTGGTTGAGAAACACAATGATGAGCTTGCAGCACTTGAGACATGGAACAATGGGAAGCCTTACGAACAGGCCGCCAAAGCAGAATTACCAATGCTTGCGCGTTTATTCCACTATTATGCTGGTAGGAGCAAGTAACTAATGGTCTGTTAGCACGCTCCAAGAATTTGAATATACTAATCCAAAATTTTTAAAGAATTCTATTGTAGATCCATTATCTTGAATTAGTCCATTGAAAAAAATGAGAAACTTCGCCTTGTTATTCACATTAGGTCATTCTTAGTTTTCCTTATGATGATTTAATTGATCATTTAAACATAATTTTATTACACATTTTTTGTTCATTTAAACCATTTGGATATACTTATACACATCTTCTAAATCATTATGTCCTCAAATAATGCAGGTTGGGCGGATAAAATCCACGGTCTTACAGTTCCAGCTGATGGACCATACCATGTTCAGACACTGCATGAACCATTCGGTGTTGCGGGACAGATAATTCCATGGAATTTTCCTCTCCTCATGTTTGCTTGGAAAGTTGGCCCTGCACTTGCTTGTGGTAACACTATTGTCTTAAAGACTGCAGAGCAAACGCCTTTAACTGCTCTGTATTGTGCAAAGCTGTTCCAAGAGGTAGGTTCAGGGGATCTGCATTCTTTTCGGCATTTTTGTTCTTTCTGTTTTCCCGTTCAATTTCGTTATACATATGTATATGTATATATATACACCATCTTTAGTGCATTTTGGTGTATTATTTTGCGTATGATTATCAATCCTGTAAAAGTCAAACTATGTAAAAAAATTTATAAGCAGAGTATGGAGCTTTATAGTTGGAGATTATAAAGAGTAATATTTGGGGCACTAACACACTCTATCTCTCTCCTAGGAAAAATGCTAGACCCACACAATGAATCACACATTTTTTTCACACACTTCTTTAAATGCTTGTACCTTGTGCTGTATAAGTGGGGCATAAAAAAGTATAAAAAATTCAAGCAGCACAAAGTACAAGCATTTAAAGAAGTGTGTGGAAAAAGTGTGTGGTTCATTGTGTGGGTGTAGCATGACTCCTCTCCTAGTGGTACTGTGGGGTCCGCCACGGTACCACTAGGAGAGAGATAGAGTGTATTTGTTGGAATGTCCCACATCGCCCATTTATAGCCCCTCTGTACGGTTTATAAGGCTTTAGTTCCCCTCTCCTTAACACCTGGGTTTTAAGGAGTTGAATGGGCTGGGCCTTACAAGTGGTATCAGAGCTTGATTGGGCTTATCTTCCGGCGTGCCGAGTGTCCGGCTGCTGTGGTCCAGGGTATGCCGAGTGTCCGGCTCCTGTGGTTCAGGGGGTGTGTTGGAATGTCCCACATCGCCCATTTATGGCCCCTCTATGCGGTTTATAAGGCTTTAGTTCCCCTCTCCTTAATACCTGGGTTTTAAGGAGTCATTGTTGGGCCCAATTTGTCCACGTGTGCTCCACGTCACCCTATCTCAGTAATCCACGTGTTTGGCTCTCAGTCATGCCACACGTGCGGGTGGCATGTTGAGATTGTTTGTCCCACATCGGGGACTTATAACCTTGCTATTCAATATATAAATTCAAGGGGCCACTTCACCCATTGCCAATTGGTTTTGGGTTGGATGCTCCAACTTAACATGGTATCAGAGCCTTATTTGTGGGAGGTCCTGAGTTCGACTCTCCATCCCCGCTTTGTTGTGCATATTTGCACTTTGTTATTTGTCTCCAATATGATGGAGTTTGGTTTGTTTGCTCTCCACGTGCAAGTCGGGGTTGCACGTGAGGGAGGGTGTTGAAGCTTGATATACATTGTTGGGCCCATTCTCTAACAGCTTAAGCTTTTGGAGTAGTTGGTAACTTAACAGTATTAGTGGAAGTTGTTAGAGGAAGTTGTTAGCGCCCCTAGCATTGCCCGAATATAAATGGGTACACTTGTTTGGTTTTTTAGGTGAAATAAGGATGATAAAATTTGTATCATAGGCATACTAATTGATTGTGGGTCATAGTGGTCACGCTTACGCAAGGTGCGGAGAGGGTAAACTAGAGATTGGATTAGACCAAACATTTGAAATTTTTGTACAAAGTGCTGCTCTTATGCTTGCACCATGGCTCACGCTGCTACGACTCCAAATATCATTTACTTTTTATATCTAAGTGTTATGCTTTCACTTATACCCAAAAATTAGCATTGAACTTGTTACTGCTATGTCCTGTATTAAATGCATACAGATATCAGAGACTGACCAACTAATTGACCGTGTCGTCGTAAATGATTTCGTTGCAATACTGGGATATGTATTCCATGGTCTCCCTTTTTCCTTTTTTGTTAGTGTTGTGTGCGCTTCTTCTCCTTGTGTTTAGTTAAGAATCTTAGATGGTGAAAAATACTCATGTTGTGCGTGTCTTCCTTCAAGGTTTCAATATTGAATGTAACGGGCTTGCTCTGTGACACAGGCTGGTCTTCCTCCTGGTGTTCTAAATGTAGTCTCTGGCTATGGTCCCACTGCCGGTGCAGCTCTTGCTAGTCACATGGATGTGGACAAGGTACTTGAAGATCTTTACTTCTTCTTAGCTACATGTTATTTTTGTTTCCTTTTCTATATTTTGGTCACTTGCTGCTTACAAAATTGAATAGACATTCATGGCTACGTGTATTGCACTTTTAGTTAACTGGTATAGGATTTTTGAATTAGTGAAAGATGATATTGACATGATAAATGAGGGCATTTTTTTCTCGCCCATTGCTCACTCAGGCCTCCACTGGGTGACATGTGTCCCATTCCGGTGTCTTCCTAATGCTGTTCCCCCAGCCCCAGTGCCTCCTTCACAATTAGATCAAATCACCCAGACTAAAGACGGTGACATTGAAATTTCTTTTACTCCTCAAAAATTTAGTAGATTATCTTTGAGTAGAAGTAATTCAGTAAGAAGTTTTAATACGGCACCCTCAAAACTTCCTTATACTGTTTCTTATCCCTCTTCCTCTAGACAATCCATGTCTGATCAACCCAGACCAAACATGGATCTGGAACATCTCCAGAATCTAGAAAAGGAAAACGTCTTAAAAGGTTTTGTCCACTCTACACAAAACATTCCTCAGGCAGTTTATGGTCCTGAAGAGCAACAAGGAACTAGAGAGAAAAGAGATCCATTTGATCCCTCTTATTCTCATGATGATTCTGCTTCTATTTATGTCTAATGGATTTTAGTCCAAATTCATTTCTAAGACTTATTATTAATAAAGATTTCATGCTGGATAAAAACACAGAATTAATCTAGGAGTAGCAATATTAGTAGTAAGACAATTACTGTCTATTGCTACTGTTTTTCCCGGAATACTTTTTAAAATAGCATTTGGACATAATGTATTCATAACTTTGTAATATATCCTGTATGTAGTATTAACAGTACTAGTACCTGGGAGGTAATTGTACCCACTAGTTTGAATCTTTAAAGTAGTAGCTTCAAACAGATTTTTATCTTTTAAAGAAAGTGTCAGGTTTGGATAAACATCAAAATACACAGGACCATGACACAGACTAGTTTGTATAATACCCATAAGAGATGGTACAAAGTCTGTACATCTAGCATCTCTTAGGTATGCTAAAATAGATGCATTAAGCCCTAATAAAGTAAGAGGCTTGAAAGCAATCTGTATGCATCCGATGTGGATGTAATGGTATTTTTCTAAACTTTTTTCAATATCTCTAAGACATAATAGCCTGAGAGTTTGTTCATTATTTTCAAGAACAATATCCTGTTCAACAGTTTTGATATGATCTTGAGAGAAAAAAGTGAAATTACCACTTTTATAAATCTGTTTATTGGAAATGGACGGGATTGTCCATTGATTTAGTTGTTCCGTTTGATCAAACGCAACCAGCTCTGTATTAGTGATGTTGGATCTGGATCTTAAAGATGATCCAGGTCCATTCTTGGTTGTTCTTGTGAACATGACCAAGATGAGGCTACCCTGATATATATTATTATTATTCTTATTATGAATCATTTAATAAATCCTTATGATAATTCTTATAGAGTCAAACAGAACATCGGCCACAACAGCCACCTCTTGGCAAAACGGGCCATTCAGTCTGTAAACAGACCCCCAAAGAATTTACATAATAATTTACTTCAATTATTCATAATAATTCTTAACAATATATATCATCGTGGCCTCAGAGAATTAGCCAATCATGGCTTTGATACCAAATATAAATCAGGACCAAATATAAAAATACTGAAATAGAATTTTATTACTTGTTACTGGAAGTCACTATTACATAGAAGGAGGGAGAATATCAGAAGGGATGGGTAAGAGAGAGAGAGAGAGAGAGCGAGAGAAAACAAGATGCCATCCACATACCAGAGGGTCATCTTTAAATAGAAAAGAAAAGTCTACAGCTCTAAAGACAGGATACTGTAGATGAATAGTAAAAAGATAAAAAGCAATACACGTGTCCTTTGCAATGTTCTAAAAATCGCTAGGCGCTAGTCTGGCGGCGAAGGGGGGCCTAGCGCCTAGTGGCCTAGGCAGACACCTAGGCGGGGCCTAGGCGGATTTGTTTTATAAATAAAATTAATTATATAATAGATATATATACCAGTTATGTGGTGTTAATTAAAATAAATTATAGATTTGTGGTTCAAATAATAGATACATATATATATATATAAAGGTTATGTGGTGTTTTTTTGAAAATAAGTAAAGATTATTAGAAGGTTTTAATATTTAAAAAACTATTAGGGATCTCTCCATAATTAACTTAAACCTTAAGTGTATGTATATACTAATGTTAGGGTTTTTTTTCCAAAGAGTCGGACCCAAATAAGACTCTCTAGCATTCTCACCCTAGCCCGCCTAGCACCGCCTAGGCCCCGCCTAGTGGCCGACTAATCCACTGGCCGATTTTCTCAAACGCCTAGGGAAAATCTCGGCGGCCGGGCACCGCCTAGGCCGATTTTTAGAACACTGGTCCTTTGGTGGTGGAGTCGAACCGATTGCTCTTATCTTGACACTGTAACAAAACCACTGGTTTTCCAAAACGGTGGGTGAAACCTGTGGGCAGAGAGACGTCACTGCATGCGTAATTACTGAGGAATTATGTCATCGCATGCGTCACTTATTCTAGCTTGTCATTAGGCTTGCTGGACTGGGATGCCGTGGCAATCATGGCATCAAACAGGTCCTCCATAATTGGTACCTGGCTAGAAATGGACGCTGTATCCATTTCTTCATCATCATCATAAGGATCTTGGGCTTCTCCTGCCAGGCAACTAAAGGTATTTGGCTGCGTTGTTTGAGAAGACTGACCCAGGTCCTTAGTCTGACTAGAATTAATCTGACTAATTCTTTTAGGAACCTGGGAAGCAAGAAACTGTTCCTTGAGAGCTTCCATGACCTTGAGTCATCTTGAAATTTAGTGACACACTTAACAATAGAAAACATTTCTTTTTTAATTGTAGAGTAATTTTTTGAAGAACCTTTCCAAGAACTAGAAGTAAAACGTAAAAGTTCTTCTTTATTAGTTGTGGGATTCTTTTGTTTGAGAATTCCCCCATAACCAATATCTGAAGCATCAGTTTCAACAATTTTGTCCCAATGTGGATTTGCTAATCCGAGACATGGTAATTGTTTAACTCTAAGTTTAATTCTCTGAACAGCTTTAGTGTGTTCAGATGTCCATGGTGAAGGGTTCTTTTTGAGCCTTTGATGTAAAAGAGCACAATCATGGACAAGTTTATTATAATAATCCCCAATCCACTTCTCTCTCATGAAGAAGTCCCATTCTAGTAATTATGTTGATAATACAATGGCAAAATGGGAATGGGACAACACAGGTCACCCAGTGGAGGCCAGGATGAGCAAAAATGCTCTCCATGATAAATATGCATTTTTGTAGACAATACGATAAAATGTTTGCAATAAGATGTGTTAATTTGATATTTGTTATCCATATATTCGAATTAGATCAAGAATGCAAATTTTTTTGGACAAAATCAAGAATTGATCTAATTGAATAGCTGTATCTATTACCATTTCTTTGCAGCTCGCTTTCACAGGTTCAACGGAGACTGGTAAACTTGTACTCCAATTGGCCGCAAAAAGCAATCTTAAGTCGGTGACTTTAGAGCTTGGAGGGAAATCACCTTTCATTGTTTTTGATGATGCTGACATTGACCATGCTGTTGAGCTTGCACACTTTGCTCTGTTCTTTAATCAGGTTTGTTTGATCAATTTTCTCCACAAACATGGTCTTATGACTCTTATTGGATGGGAATATATTAATAACAAATGCTTGGCTACTTGTAGGGGCAATGTTGTTGTGCTGGTTCTCGTACATACGTGCATGAACGTGTGTACGATGAGTTTTTGGAGAAAGCAAAGGCACGTGCCATGAAACGTACAGTTGGCGATCCCTTCAAGAAGGGCATTGAACAAGGTCCTCAGGTACGACTATCTTCATACTCCAATAACCTCCCTAAACGCGAGATGGCCACAAATATGCCTTGTTTGGCAAAAGGTTCTCTCTGATTTCGATAGTTCTCTCAAAAACTTGTCTTGACTTTGGAATTATAACCCCATGGGGAAAAATAAATAGTCACACAACAACACAAGCTCTACGTGGTTCACTCAAATTAGGGATACGTCCACCGAGCTGCTGAGATTTTCACTATGTTAAGAAAATTTCAGAGTACAAGATAGTCTCCGTTAAATAACATAAAGTTAAGGCTACATGTTACTGTTACAAGTGTGAAAATTACCAAAATACCCCTTAAAAAAATTTGCCTCGGAGTGGGGTCCATGTATAACACTATCAAACTCCACTCTACCTGTCAAGAATATCATTTTATATTATTTAAAGTCACAGAGAGAAAAATGAGGGAAATGAAATCCTTAGATTCCAGTCCTCCATAAATGCGGCCTCACCATGTTGTTTTGCGCCTTTCTGAGATTAAGATTGTACCTGATGTCCACTGGGACAATACTTTTCTTGGAAGTAGATAAAACTGCATAGTCCCTATAGCTATAATAGTAATGTAAATTTGTGGCTCTTATGTTATCCCAGATCGACTCGAAGCAATTTGAGAAGGTTCTTCGATACATAAGATCTGGAATTGAAAGCAATGCTACTCTTGAATGTGGGGGTGACAGATTAGGCTCCAAAGGCTTCTATATTCAGCCCACTGTGTTCTCTAATGTTCAGGTATTATCCGCTCTACGTTTGACATATCAGGTAAAATATTAGAGTAATTCTTTGGTGACAACTTTCATACAACTTTCACACAACCTCCTAAAAGATGTGTCTATCTCTCTCATGTGTCATTGTGGGGTCCAGTGACATCATAGGAGAGAGATAGACACATCTTTTTAGGAGGTTGAATGAAGGTTGTCACCAAAGAATTACTCAAAATATTATTTGACTAACATGGTGGTTACATTTTTGACAAACAGGATAATATGTTGATCGCACAAGACGAGATCTTTGGCCCAGTGCAATCCATCTTCAAGTTCAAGTGAGTTATGAACTTTCCAGCTTATTATCTTTTGCTAGAAATTTTTTTGTTTTTTCATTTGCTTTTTTTGGGTGTCTGGACAAGGCTAAATCTGGAATATCTAATTTCAGTTTCCAGCTTGGTAATGTTAAAGTTAAACTGTATTAACATCTCTTGTACTAGGTCCAGAATACAATGATTAGCGAAATAAGAGTCCCATCTATTGAGATCCTACTTAAAACCTTCTTTAGATAAGTGCTGAGAAAATATAGGATCATTTCAATAAATGCCGAGGACATGCAAGTGTGTTCCTATTTAGGATACGTAAGAGACGAAAAACATAAATGTAAAGACACACGAACACCGTGTTCCTATTTAGGATATGTGAGAGACGAAAAACATAAATGTAAAGACACACGAACACCATATTTATGTGGTTCAACAAAACTAAGGATACGACCACAGAGCTACTGAGATTTTCACTATGCTCAAGCCAGAAATATACTCTCTTAATAAAGATAATAGCGGGTTACGAAATACACTCACCATTTTTCACACGAGATGCTACACGCACTCGTCAACACATAAGATGGGCGTGGAGAGAAATTGGGTGGGTGTATTAAATATGTCTCAACATAAGGCTAGGGATATAGGTTACAACTGTGAAATTACCAAAATACCCCTCATGAGTCGGGCTGAGTATACAGTACTATCAGGCTCCACACTACTCTCAAATGTCATTAAAACTAGCAATATGTTTTTATATTCATGCTATGTTCAAAATTTTCTCACGATTCTAACTCTGTTCTAGGGACATTGATGAAGTGATTAGAAGGGCAAATACAACTCGGTACGGTCTAGCAGCTGGAGTTTTCACTCGAAATTTGAACACTGCCAACACCGTGTCTCGGGCCTTGAAGGCAGGGACTGTTTGGGTTAATTGCTTTGATGTCTTCGATGCTGCAATTCCCTTCGGTGGGTACAAGATGAGCGGTATTGGAAGGGAAAAAGGAATCTACAGCCTTAACAACTATTTGCAAGTAAAGGCTGTTGTTACTCCTTTGAAGAATGCAGCATGGTTGTGAGTCTCCTTGTCCTGTTATGAGTAATAAGGGAGCATATATATATATATATATATATATGCAGGCCTGTTTGCAAAAAATGGAAGTGTACAATGTATATAACTGTAGGCAGGATTGAATCAGTTTCTCTGTTTTGAATTTGATTGCTTTGTGCTTTTCCGTTTTCATTTCAAGGAGAGAATTATGAACTGCTCATAATTTTGTTTCTAGGTACGTAAATACTCTGAGTAATGCTAGGATTCCACATTTTTGTATCCCAAATATGATTCCCAACATAGATACCAGTTGGACTACTTCAACATCCTCTAAAAAAAATCAAGTGGGTTCACTGCCATATTTGTTGGGAACCATATTTGAGATACAAATTTGAAAAGCATAGCATTACTCTAAACACTATCAATACTATGTGAATACTGTTATGGGGAGTAAATATTCAATGCAACGGGGATACCACGTCGGCAAATAACATACTCAGATTTAGGATTTGTGCTTATGTGGATAAGAATTTCCCCGATACATAGGGGTGTAGATGGATAAATAAAGGGTTCAGATTTGATTATTATACCATGTCAGCAAAATAATTATTACAATGAATATTTTCACCTATATGGTGGTTGGGGCATGGCCCCCCGAATCCTTTCAAAAAAAAAAAAAAAATTTAGTATATAAATGTAATTCTGGTAATCATTCATATTTGATTAGATACACAAGCAAATTGTTTAGCATTGTTGCTCTTTATAACGTTTGGCTTAAAATGTTGTCGATTTTACTGGCTCTTTGCACAATGGTTTTGCTAATCAAATGGGAAATCTTGAAGATTGAATAGATCCTATTGGCATCTGCGCAAAACATAAGCCCAAGGAAATCAATAAATTATGAAGCAACCTGAGTGTAACTATTTATTTATTTATTTTTCTCTCCAGTTTTGTGACTAAGGACAGTCCAATTCTTGGTCCTTGAATGCGTGACTATAAGACAAACTTAGGATGTACTAGAGTGGACTCAAACTTCCATCAGATATTAACCCCTGAAGCCTTCCATTCCTAGCTAACCCCGTGGGGTTTGAGCATATTTTGAGATATTGGACAGCAACACATCCTATTATGTCAATATAATTGGGAGTTATTTACAATGGAATAATTTGAAGTTTGGAAGTGTTGGAAGTTATTTACAATGGGATAACTTGAATTTTGGAATCCACTTGCGAGGAAAATCCAACAACAAATGTATGAGAGGGGAAAAAAAATCATGTTAATAAAATGAAAATGGCATTATACTACATTCAATTTTCTCTTTTTATGTAATTGGGAAACTTTTATAGAGTATAACATTGAGAAATTTACGCGATAAATTCATGCTTTAAGTTTTTTTATTTCCATTTATTATGGAAACAGAAGAGTTGTTTCCATAATACATGGAAATAAAAAACTTAATTATTAAACCAATGTCACTTTGAACTTAATGACAAAAGTGGGGTAAATTGTTTTTACAAAAAACGACATTACACTATCGTTTTTAACAAAAAAACGCCACTCATTTGAGTGTCGTGTTTGCTAAAAACGACATTAACCTTTTTATTTTTTAAGATTTCTGGAAAAATCAAATTGTGTTTTTTAATTGAATGTCATGGTTACAAACTACGACATTAAATGTCGCGTTTTCTAAAAACGACATTAGTCTTTTTATAGTTATTTCTAGAAAGTTTTTTTTTATTGAATGTAGTGCTTACAAAAAAAACGACATTAATGTTGTTTTTACTAAAAACGACATTTAATGTTGTCTTTACTAACCACCACATTAAATGTTGTTTTTTTTTTTATATACTAAAAACGACATTAGTCTTTTCTAAAAACGACATTAGTCTTTTTATAGTTATTTCTAGAAAGTTTTTTTTTTATTGAATGTAGTGCTTACAAAAAAAACGACATTAATGTTGTTTTTACTAAAAACGACATTTAATGTTGTCTTTACTAACCACCACATTAAATGTTGTTTTTTTTTTTTTATACTAAAAACGACATTAGTCTTTTCTAAAAACGACATTAGTCTTTTTATAGTTATTTCTAGAAAGTTTTTTTTTATTGAATGTAGTGCTTACAAAAAAAACGACATTAATGTTGTTTTTACTAAAAACGACATTTAATGTTGTCTTTACTAACCACCACATTAAATGTTGTTTTTTTTTTTATACTAAAAACGACATTCAATGTCTTTTTTACTAACCACGACATTGATAAAAGTTAAACACTGCACACTGCATAGCATACTGTGTGGCAGTGATTTTTCAGACCGTACTAAAGTTCATTCATTAACTTTTTTGTAGTTCATTTACTATAAAGTTCATTCATTTACTTTTCTGTACATCTATAAACTTATTCCACTTACTGATTTTAATTTGGAAATTTTCATATTAATAGGGCTATAGGGTACCAAGTTCGTACAAGAAGGCGAAAGACAAGTAAAGTGGCGGTCTAAAACATCATTGTCACGCAGTATGCTATGCAGTGTGCAGTGTAGTGCAGTGCAGGGACTGATTTAACTTTATCATTGTCGTGGTAAGTAAAGACGACATTGAATGTCGTTTTTAGTAATAACAACATTTAATGTCGTGGTTAGTAAAGACAACATTAAATGTCGTTTTTAGTAAAAACAACATTAATGTCGTTTTTTTGTAAACACGACATTCAATAAAAAAACTTTCTAGAAATAAATATAAAAAGACTAATGTCGTTTTTAGAAAACATGACATTTAATGTCGTTGTTTGTAACCACGCCATTCAATTAAAAAACACAATTTGTTTTTTCCAGAAATCTTAAAAAATAAAAAGGTTAATGTCGTTTTTAGCAAACACGACACTCAAACGAGGAGCGTTTTTGTTAAAAACGACAGTGTAATGTCGTTTTTTGTAAAAACGATTTACCCCACTTTTGTCATTAAGTTCAAAGTTACATTGATTTAATAATTAAGTTTTTTATTTCCATTTATCATGAAAACAGCTCTCCATATTCTTTCATCTATATTAGTTTCTTTTAACTTTCCTATAAAATATATATATATATATATATATTTGTGTTTGGTACTGAAAAAGGAAAAGAAAAAAAAAGGTAATTCAATAACCAATATTGGTAATCTCCCTGTCATCCTCTAAAAGCGATTATCAAAGAGTACTGTTGGTTTTTGTAAAATATTTGTAAGGGTATTATTACCCATACTAAGAAAGAAGAGAACCAATGCGCCGACCTTTTTGCTAACCTAGGAGCATAACAACTTTCTCCTTTTATTTTACTTGATAATCCCATTGTAGCTAAGTCTTTTCTTCTTTATTCCTTTGCACCGAAAATATATATATATATATATATATATCATAGTTTGTTTGACCATACCCTTTGAATTTGAGTTTTGGGCTCAGCTATGTCATCCCATGAAAACAAATTCAATGTATAATTAAAATAAAGGGTTAAATGCATTTTACTCTTTTGTGGTTAGGCTTATTTTTATTTTATCGTACTGTGGTTTAAAAGTGGACACTTGACTCTCTATAGTTTTGGACTAAAGTGAAATTATTACAATTTCTTTCAAAATGGCCCACATGGGGAATAAATGTTAAAATTAGACCCACATACGAGAGTGTAAGGTTCAAAGTTAACCCTACATAGACAATTAATCCCAAAATTAGCCCCATAGAGTGGTTAAGTATAAAAAATTAGCCCCACATAACTGGGTTAAGTGGCAGTATTATCTCCACATAGGGGATTAATCCCAAGATTAACCTCACAAAGGGGGTTAAGTGTTATTATTTTTGGCATATTTTAGAAATTTTATCATTTTTGAGGAAAATCTTAACAGTTTCACTTTAGTCCGAAATCTCACGGGGTTAAGTGTTCACTTTTGAACCATCGAACGATAAAGTGAAAATGGGCCTAACCACGGGAAGTAAAATATATTTAACCCTAAAATAAAAAAGGGTCTTGCTAGGGGCACTAACAACTTTCACTAACACTTACTAACACACTCTATCTCTCTCCTAGTGGTTCTGCGGGGTCCACTGCGGACCCCACAGTGCCACTAGGAGAGAGATAGGTGTGTTAGTAAATATTAATGGAAGTTGTTAGTGCCCCAAATATTACTCAATAAAAAATCAAGAAGAAAAGTAAAAGAAGTTAAGTAACACACCATTGAATAAATTCCTTGGTGGAAATATTATTTTATTGAGAAAAAAAATCAATTTTGCAAATCTATATGCAATTAACCACAATATTTATATTGATGTATGTATATAGTTAATGAGGCGCGTTCTAATTGTCAATAAGGTGTTGGTCGACGTGAAGACCATCACTTTCCTCTTGTCAATATCAATATCAATGTAGCTTTCTACAATGCATTATCTCCTTCTAGTTCACAGTGACCCTAAAATTAATCGGGCCTAAAATTGATTGTCCAAGTCCGTTTAAACAGACCAATATCTTTGCCCAAACCCAAAAAAATTAGGGCCGGGCTGAGCGGACCACGGGCCGTTTGGCCACCCCTAATTCACAGTCTGTCACTCCCTTATTTGCATCTCATATTCTCATTAACAAAACTGCTTAATTCTTGTTTGAAATTTTGAAGGTGTCATTAACCTTGGAATTGTAACTTTTAATAATTCGTTTGGTAAGAGGGAATGAGCAACGAAAGGATGAACCGAAAAAGAAATTAGGAAAGGGAGGGGTGAAGTTTACATCACTTAGACGAATACGAGAGGATATTAAATTTATGAGTAATACTATGTTTCCGAAATCCTAGATAATCGTAAATTTTTATTTCAAATGATGTAGCAGCGGACCTACTGGATTTTGATTGGATACTGTTGAAGTGGTATTATCATTATTAAAAATGGTCTCACAGCTACTACATCACTGCCACATCATTTTGAGATGTGATTTTGGGATTAGGATGTAGGAAGCATAGCAATATTACTCTAAAGTTATTACCATAAAATACATGTTCCATGACTATAAATAAAAACCACCAAGTTTTACTCTCTCTCTCTCTCTTTTTTTTGGGTTGAGAAATCTCTCAAAATAAGGTAGTCTAAGCAAAAACTCGAAACTTTTGGCATTTTTATTTAAGGCCCATTCACTATTTTATCGGTACTAATTAGAATCATTCCTCACTTTTTTTTTCCTTCTTATTTTCATTCATTTTTACCCTTTGAGAGTTAGTTATGTCATGTTATTCATGTGGTTGCTCAACGACTTTATTTGTTTACAAACAGACAATAGATAATTATATATTGAAATGTCAACTTTAGATGGCCATAACTTTATGATGTTTTAGCCTTTTTGGGTAATTTTTTTTTAATTTTTTATTGTTTTTTATTTGTTTTGTTTTTTTATTTTTTTATGTACTTTTTTTTTTAGATCTGCGCATAAGACTTGAAAATTGTGCAAAAATAGATCATTTGGAGACTCATTTTGAGATTTTATCGTTTTAGCCAGATGTCTGAAGAAGAAGTCCATGTCAACAAAAAAAAAAAAGGTCCATGTCACCTCGTGCCGTCTCATTAAAAGAAGGGTAGTAGAGTAATTTTGCAATGAGCGACTTGTCATATCTCACATTGGTTAAGTAATAATTGTGAGGTTGACTTATCAGAGCAACATCATCTTACTAATAACTTGGACTAAAGCATTTTAATTATGGAACACTGTTAGGTTTTTTCTTTAGGTCACTAGGCAAATAGAGTTGGGGTAATGTAAATGTTACTAGTTGTGAATGATAGTGTGTTATTAGTTGTGAATGATAGTGTCCTTATGGTACTCTACCCACGGTTACCCTTGTAGAGACACATGGCACTCCAGCGTGGTTTATCTTGCTGGAGTGGGACTGTAAATGGAGCAAAGGCATGTTCTACATTGGCCAGCTAGAGGTGGTTTCTTAGCTATGAAAATTAAATGTGGGTCATGTGATGCGACTAGCATGCCACATATTTGAGTAAGGAGATTGTGATATACCAAATCGAATAATTAAGATAGATGTGGTTGGCTTTTCTTATTAGTATAATCTTTCAACTAAGCTTGTGGTTGGCTTATAGAACGCCACAAACTTGCTCCTAGTAACTTGGATTTTCGCATTTTGAGCCATATTATTAGGAGGCTTTCTTCAAGTTACTAGTATACCACACTTGGGACATTACAAAATAATATCATAGACAACTTCGGTTCCGATGGCGTGGTATTCTACCTGCGCACGGTTGTCCACAAGAGAGCACTCAACAAACCAGTGTGGCAGATTCTATAGGGAATGTGACCATAAGGGAAGTGGAGGTGTGTCCTATACTTTCCAACCAAGGAAGGTGGATGGGGTCATGTGTGCAGCGAGGATGTTGCATAATTGAGTGGGAGAGGTGGTAATATCCCACATCGTTAGGTAACAAAAAGGTTGGTTTGACTTATAAATTCTTGTCATCACAAGCTTGCTTGTAGTAACTTTGGCTTAAGCATTGCGAGCCATGTCGTTACTTGTTACGCTCTTCTTCAAGTTATTAGACCAATACGCTTCGGGCACTAAAAAAAGTGGCAATTTGTAGAAAGTTTCAAGATACACATAAGAGAAATTTAGTATGTACTACTACTCAACGCTGGACCATGGGTACTTTAACCGAAATTGTGGTGCACTTAGAAGACCATTAATTTAATCTTTCAAATCTCCCTTTCTTATTTTTTCTGCATTTTGTAAAATACTTAGTATTATTGCTATAAATGAATATTGTGGTACTATTAATTGGGGGGCCTAGTTACTAATTGAAATGTTCATACGGGGGTTTAGGGGTAGTGCCTCTGAGGTAATTTATTTATTTATTTATTTTTCTGGGTGTGTTTATACATATTCTTGAGCGTGCTTTTTTAGCTACAAGCATATAGTTTAACATGTGAAGTTTATTGCCCAATTTTGAGAATTAGAAAGTTTGGTGTTTGTGAATGTAATTATGTCTTTTAGCTAATAATTTATGACATGATATATTGCAATTGAACTTTCAAATGGCACCTTAACACAATTACTAGTCACTATATGTAGAGTGCTACAAAGTTTACAACGAAATGGTACACTGTTAGCACATGCAAAATCTTAAAATTTGTTATAGGATGAGGTAATACATTGTAAAAGTAAAAAATTTGGAGGGGCCAATTTGTAAAATAATTCAAAATTTTCAATATTATATACAAGTACCAAAACTTTTTCAAACTTTTGCAGGGCCTAAGGCCACCCTAGACCTCTCTTTGGCTACGCCCATGAGAGAAAATATACACACGGACTCTCAGATGTAGTTGTGAACTTTAATAGAAAAAATTTCTAAGAAGCATTTTTTTTTTCTTTCCTCCCATATTTCCTTCCCCATTGATTTCCAATTTGAGCATCAGAAGAAATCGATGATAATCTTCCAATATGTGGTGGTAAAAATAGATAGAATAGTATAGATTCTAGACACGAAAGTGAAGGAATTATACTGTCACGTCCCGGAACAGTAAAAATAGAGAAAAATAAATTTCTTTTTTGGGTCCATAAGGAGTAACAAGTGAAAGTCACTAATTATCCACATCGCACAGTATTAGTCCACAAGATAAACAGGAACAGTAAACCATTTATATATAATAACAGTAATCTATTACAAACATTAGAGTGTGGTTCTCCGGATCACGACAGGTCTGGAGACAACATATGCCCAAGTACCCGTTAACTAAAACAAAATAGAGTTCAACAGAAGCAACAGAAATGTAAACTAGATATAACTATTTTCGATCTTCAGCTGGCATAAGGATAGTCGTCAGCATAATACTTCTCTCCCGTATAACCGGCATCAATGGGGCCACCCTCTACATAATCCAACTCTGGGTAGTATCCATCACCGTAAGTTCCAGCACCTACATTGTTAAGGACATAGTAGTCTAGATGGGGAATGTCCAGGCAAATAAAGGCCGTCAACTTACTGAAAGTTGAGTGAGAACCGACTAACATTGTCTCATAGAAATAACGTAATTACTAGTCCTGAACGATAATAAGCAGTGATATTAATATCTTTCCTCTTTTTATTCAGACACATCATAAACTGATTCTCATTGTCTGCCAACTCTAAGACTGATTGTACCAATACCAACTGACTGTACCCAACACACACCGCTTTTAAGAACTCTTATTGTTCACCGCTTTTAAGAACTCTTATGAGCACCATACATCGCTCTCATATAACGACTAGTTTATGGACGCACCAATACTCATCTTCACCACCTTTAAGAACTTTTATTGTTCACCACTTTTAAGAATGCTTGCAAGTATCGTCCGTTCATATTCAATATGCATTAGAACTTCTTGCTAGCACAACACATAACGCTCACATCCTACGCAGATGTGTTCACGACTAACTCATGACACTGACACACTTGTACTGACGGTTACCAATACCCCACTGATTCAAACACTAGGGTTAACCAATGTTACCCACCAACATAACTCAAACCTTATCTCGCTATCGCGTCGCATTAATACTGACGTTCCGAACCCAACTATGTTACTCACCATATTATCACAAACTCACTATCGTATCCCATTACCTCCGTAATCCATAATATCGCATAACAGAACATGAAACATCAATGAACAACTAAGAATTATGGATTATAAACTAAAAGGAAACATCCTTGTTCTGCTAACGCTCGATCGATTGAAGTCCTTTCGATCGATTGAGGAAAGTGACATTCGATCGATTGAAGTATTCTTGATCGCTCAAAGTAAAGGTGGTCTCAATCGATTGAAATCATTTCAATCGATTGAGACTTAGGGTTGTTCGATCGATTGAACTTAGTTAGATCCCTCGAACTTCGTCTTCTCCAGATTCTGGCAGTGAATGCCCAGAATACGTTAGGGGGTGTTTGGATCCTTTTTAAAACATACAGAATATGTAAAACATCACAACTAAGCTATTGAGTGAGTTTGGAACTCATCGAACTCCGTTAAGGGCACGTTTGGAAAACCTTTAGCTTCTCCAAGCTTTACTGGTGCCTCTCTCCTCCTCCTCCTCTGTCTCTCTGTCTTTCTCTCTGCCTTTTCTTGTTGTTCTTCTTATTGACAGAAAGTATATATATCTATATGAGTGTGTGTATATATATATGGAGGTATGTGTATAATATATATAACACAAGCACGCAACACACTCTCTAGCTCTCTTAAGTTCAGCAACCCAAAAACTTACGAGTACAACACACACACACACACACACACACACACACACACACACATATATATATAAGAGATGAGGTGCAGATGGCTGTCTTTGCGGGAAACTTGAAATTAAAATGATTACACGTTTGATCGATAGAACGAACTTCCTTCGATCGCTCGAACTTAGATCAGCCAGTTTAGATTGATTTTAAAAGGGCTTTAATCGATTGAAGTAGGGTTCACGTATTAAATTCAGGTCGGTAGGGTTTCGATCGATTGAACAGGGTTCGATCGCTTGAACTTTGGGAATGCTCGATTGCTCGAAAGAGTTTCGATCGATCGAAGATAAAATTTCAAGTGTGAACAAAGGAAGTATAAAGAATCTCTCTATATTAAATAATTATTAAAAATACGGGGTATTACATATGCAGCACCCATCAGTTAAATGACTCCTCATTGCTCTAGGGGTGCTCATAGGTTGGGTGAGTCGGGTTTGTGCTCCCCGTTTATCCACCCAAATGGCATCGGGTTTTAGGCCTCCAACGCATCGTCCATCCAATTTATCGGGTGGAACTGACTCGTCGGGCTTGGGTCGAGTTGAGTCAGGCTCGGGTGAAACCAACAAACAAAGATCAAGTCTCAAATTTATGAAAACATAACACAAAAACAAGATTTCACGGAGCAATTTTGATGCTAAATCATCCAAAAAATTGAAATCAGAAAAGGGGGGAAAAGTTGCATCTCATAGAAGATCAAATCTAAAATTTTACAAAAATATCAGTGAGGTACCTGTAATTCGGTGAGAAAGGGGTCGAGAATCAGATCTGGCTGTGGTAGGGTTCTACTACCAGTTGTAGCGGTGACAAGATGAACGTAAAGCCTGATGAGTATGTTTTTGCATCACGATGTCCTCTTCTCTGAGATGGTAACCAGTTGATGACGACGACATCATAGTGGTGCATTTGGTGATGGAAGACCCATGTGATTCAACCATGCCGGTGACAGAGATGAGCTTGTGTAATCTGAAGCCCTAAATGGCTAAACTGATAAAAGAGTTTTATACTTGGGGAAATACATACAGTAACTATCACGCCCCGACGTAGCATAAATAGGGAAAGCATTTAATTTCCTTTATGGACCCGTAGGTCGCGACAGTTTGAAGGATCGATTCCGTCCCAAACGTCGGACAATATAATAATCTTATCATAGTAAGAGCAATTAAGGCTTACAAAAATTTTCCAAGTTAATAATTATTACAGCACGTGATCATCTAAAGGCACAACCCGCCTTGTAACAAAATAATATCTAGTACAGTAATCTTGATTACAAATTCAGTTCATAATATAGAGCAGCAATAATAATTTCCACTTCTTAGGTAGTTGTATTTAATTTGCATTGTCGTACTGCCCTGCCTGGTCATAACCTGAAAAAGCCTAGACACGAATGTACAGGGCACATCAACGCCGTCAGCTTCATGAAGCTGGTGAGTATTAAAAATATGTTCTTGTAATATAAAACATACTCGCTTACCATTTTCATTTCACAATTTCATTATTCCACATGTTAGAAACATAGTATTGAATTTCAAATTTGTAAAATAGTAAAGACAATGTCATAATCTTCAAAATCAATAAACATGTGACCATGCATGGAACTATGCAGCCTCCTCATCTGACTTTTTTCTCTCGACAACACATTATCCCAACTCTCTCATTCCAGTATCTTGAAATGCTAAGGTGACCACACTAGAGTACAGAGGTACATGGAATGTCAAGTTTGCCTCACACTTTAGTACACGAGTACCAAGGAGTGTCCAATTTGTCTCACACTTTAGCTATACCACAGATGCTAAGGAGTGTCCAGTAGGCTACACACTTTAGCATTACCACGATGCCAGGGAGTGACCAAGTCGGCGACACACACTTTAGCACTACCAAGGGCTCCAGGGAGTGTCCAATTTGTTACCGTCGCATTTTACAGATACTCTAAACTATATCCTCAAAACATCATACTATAGTACACACAGTACCAGAGAGTGTCCAAAACACAATCTCATCCACTTACTCTTTTTCCACTAACTCTCACTCACCATGCATGTAAACTGGACTCACATGTATGCCACAACTTCATATAAAAAAATGTAACTTACTGACAAATAATAACAACATACATGCAAGGATAATCAAGTCTTTAATCCTTCATTTTTAACAAAACATTACAAACAGGATTCTGTTTTAGTAAAATTTCCAAACAGTACTTTAAAAACTTTCAAGACTTCTTCCAAACCGTCCCTTAGAAGAAAACAGACAAACACACACACACACACACACACACACACACACACACACACACACACACACACAAAAACCAAGTCGCTCGCGCGATATGCTACTTTTCCAATTTTCTTTTATAATTTTTTAGATAATCAAAATTACACAGGTCGCACGGGTCACGCACGCGAGTTGTCACAGAAACTTCGTCTTCTTCGTTTTTTCCCCCGTTTCAGTTTTAATTTTGAAATTCGAATATAACCAAGCCTTATAATATACAGTTCTCTTCATTTTTCCGTAAGGATTACGAATATGAAATCAATTTAACACGAATCGAAACGTAGTCCTCAGAATTTACAAAATCGAGAGGTGACAAAATTTCATTTTTAATATACGTCGCGATATGAATAAATTAAGTTCTATAACTTTAACCATAGTATCTATGTCACGACCCATCCCGCTACGCGCGAAAACAGGACACGTGGCACGCCATTAAGGCTCATCCAAACATCATATAACTTATACGCAGCGGAAAGAACTTAAAAACAACCCTGGGTATTTTAAAACTTAGGAAACAT
The DNA here is from genome assembly GCA_033977485.1 of Hydrangea macrophylla. Taxonomy (NCBI): domain Eukaryota; kingdom Viridiplantae; phylum Streptophyta; class Magnoliopsida; order Cornales; family Hydrangeaceae; genus Hydrangea; species Hydrangea macrophylla. The sequence continues at coordinate 108,290,631 of CM066985.1, read as the reverse complement.
TGCCCTCTGGGTTGAAAATCTATTGAAATCAGAGTTATAAAAAGTTTTGTTCAATTGAAAACACATCCAAAAGAATCAATTTTTTGAAAACAGAGGTTCAGTCGACTGTGCCTAGGGTCCAGTCGACTGTGCCTAGTAGAAACTAATTCCCAAAATTCTCAACAGAGGTCCAGTCGACTGCTCAGGGAACCCAGTCGACTGCACTAGTTACTATTTGGATCAGTAGCTAAAATCTACAGTGGTTCAGTCGACTGCTCACTTCCCCAGTCGACTGTGTTATGCAGAATAAAAAATGCAACATATTAAAAAGGGGTCCAGTCGACTGACCTAGGGATCCAGTCGACTGGTTTTACCATTATGAGAAGCAGTGGCAAAAAATCAATAGTGTTCAGTCGACTGATAAAGGGTCCAGTCGACTGCTTCTCTTACTATTCACTTTCAGTGTCTCAATCATACGGGATCCAGTCGACTGATACAGGGTCCAGTGGACTGCTCCCTTGCTGGGCAGCCCTGTGTTGATAATACAAACACATGCTTCTCAAAATCCACAAACAATCACAACCAACGCCAATTACAACCTTTAACACATAACTACAGACGTTCAATTACAAGATTACAATACTGCGAAACTAATCCACGATCCTATTACAACATATTACCAATTCCCAATCCTTACACAAGTTTTAGGATTTAAAACAAAAACATATACAAAGGTGATTTCCCCGGCGTTCATCGGCCTCACTAATCACGCTACTTCTTGTCTTTCTTCTTACCTGCAATGGAGTACATCTCCACTGCTTAGCTATATGCTGAGCGTACAAGGCTAACATATGCAATATATGATAAAACATGCTTTAATCTCATAAATCATATCAATAGTCACTAGGGAGAAAAATACGCATTCATCCGGTAGCGGCAAGTCCAAGCCTTAAACCGCGATGTCAATGGCAAGTCCAAGCCTACAACCATTACATCCCACAAGTGCCATGGCAAGTCCAAGCCTACAACCATGCACAGTAGCCGTCGCTACTAAAATTCTCAAACATCGAGAAGCTTACTCCGGCATGAATTTGTATAAGACCCCCCTTTGACCCACATAGACAACTCAACGTGCTCGCATAAATTTAGACATGCTTTTCACAAATTAGCGCGTGCATAATTGACGGGCCTACAATTAACACATGGATTTTGCCCGGATCTCAATTTCGTCGTCGAAATATAAAACATGTATTTCTCTATATTTCACAAGTTAGAACTTCATACCTCGTGCGATTTTTCCCAAACTTTGAAGGATCGACTAGGAGGTCAATTAATCGTCGGATTTCAAATTTGAGACGATTCCTACAAGTTTTACTGGGTTTTTCTCAAAAGTCTAGAATTAAGATTTTTACAAAAATTGGCCAAACACGGCCTAAGTGGTATCAAAACGAAGATCTTACCTTCACGAGTTCAAATCTTGAATTTGGTAAAAATCTGACAAACGAAAGGTCGCCGATCGTCGTCGCAAAGCCCGTGGCAACAAATCCCCTTCTCTCTAGATATTTTTGGAAAGTTTGGATGAGAATGAATCTCATCCACCACTATTTATAGAAAAACTTTCTGGGAATTACGTTTACCTCCCCGCAAGTTTCTCAAAACTTCTCATTAACCCATGAAACTTCGCACATGTCCATTTTATGCCTTTACGAGTGAAAATTATAAATTCCAAAAGTTTCCGACTAAATCTTGTTTGGGTCCAAAACTTACTTCCGAAAACTAAGTTATGTGAAATCTCTACACAACCTACCTTTTTATTTAACGTGTCACTCACGTTCTCACCACAGTTCTCAAAATGATATAACAATATAAAAAATTACCAGAATTTCCACAACACAGATAAAATTATTATTCATAAAATACCAGATAAGTCAAATAACATTTAAATCATATAAATGTCATTTACTCGTGCCAATGAAAATCTCAATTACCAATTTCCTCGTGTCCTTACTGACACCTCACCGTTGACCCACAGTCAACCTCATCTCAATCCAATTATCAAATAACATTGATAACTCACAAAAGTCAATATACATGATAAAACAATGATTTTCTGGAACGGGTGTGACAACTCTCCCCTCCAAAAAGGATGTTTGTCCCCAAACTTAAACCATCTTCTCAAGTCACCAAGACTTCACGCAAGTACTTCCAACATTTTCCACATATACAATCCACTTCACTGAGATGCCACAATCTCACGAGGAAAATAAATCCTCAAGCTCTTAAGGAAAATAAATCCTCAGAGTCCCCGCCTCAATCTGATAGAAGATTCAAACGGAATCCTAGCAATACCCCGAAGCATCTCGACAATTGAGAACATCGATACCTGAGTAGAACATACTCCTTAGTCAACCCTGACATTCCATCCCATCGCGATGTCACAACGTCAACTCCTATATATCTTCATTTTACTTGTCACATTTCATATCCGAAACTCAAAAATTTCATCACCTTACTCAAACCCAATACAACCATTCATCTCTCATTCACCTATCTTACTTTTCGACTAAAAGTCGTTGACAACACGTCTTAGCTGGTGCACAATCATACACGATTCTTCATCTCGAAGTGAACCAAAATCAAGCACTAACATACACGTATACCTCGTCGATACGCCAACGCTTCAATCAACTGTTTCGCACTATAGATTCGATCCCTCATCCCGTTAACCACAAGATACTTGTAGAACGATGATGTGTTTTTCTAACGACTTTCCATTTCTTATCGAGTTACACTCTTTCTTCCCCAGAAGGCCATATCACAATAACATCAATTCAATGAATAGCACTTAGTCGGTAGTGCGTCGCACTAATATCCTCTCTATTTTTCATAATACTTATCATTTTGTTTCAATTTAACCAATCCTGTACCATACTTTCAATTACACGTGCGTCATCAGATACCATTCAGATTTTGAGCTTACATAACGTCCCAAATCACCCACAAGGAGGTCAAACATATTCATCATTTAGCTCTCCAAAGTCTGCACCCGAACTACTGCCGATTGAAATAGAAGATCACACCTAACAGTTTTGATTTAGAACTTTCATCAAAGTCAAACACATGTTTTCCATGTGGTTCTTTTAAAACAAATTGATTTAAAATTACGCATAATACTTCATCTCCTTCTCAACACAATTACTCCCAATATCCATCGTAACGAATAGCATTGTTAATCAAAATTTGACTTAGCCAATCATGCACGTAACACAAAGTGTATCATAACATATCCTCTTGTTCAGAACATACCCTGTTCCTGTCCCAAACCGTTGATCATTTACAATCCATCATGTTTACCTAGTGTACTCAGATTCTGCGCCAATCACTTTTCTTTCGAAGATCTCAACCGCAATGTAGTCCATTCTCATACCAGTCTAGATAGATTCACTACCATTTATGTAGTTTACAACTCTATACGTCGCTAATGTTTCACATTCACCGTTGCACAAGTCCATATCGCTCACACTTCTGTATCTCAACTCTCACTGAGTTCCTAACAACCGTTCACACCAAGCGTATATTCTTCGTATAACATCTCAAGGAACCATACCTTATTTCGACATTCAATGTTTCATAACCGTAGTTGAATCTGACTCAATTTCCAATTTAACTTTCTAGTCCTTTATTTATGCTATCTGGGTCTCCAATCCATTATTCCTGAATAACCTATTGCTCACAACATTAATGTAATCACCACATACAATCTGAGGATAAGCCGGTAATTAAGTCTTCCCACAAAATACTATAGCCTCACTGTGTTCAATAAATTCAATATCGACTTCCAATTTACATACCTTTCACGACAATACCCCAAGGAAAAATTATCACTCCGGTCACCAATGCCAACGATTCCTAACTGTCATCTTTCAAGTTCTTCACACTTTGCGGATCTCATCAAATTCTTGATTGTTCAAAGCCTCAAATCATTCATTACCTCAGGTTATCCCAGTACTTAAATCAAAGTCGAGCTCCCTTTGGAATAATACTCACGACCACTCCTTTAAAGTCATAACTTCCAATTAGCCAAATTTAGGTACACGACATTTCACCAACTCCTTTAGCATTCCTAAGTTCAGAATCTGCTCACATAGAACTCATTCGTTTGATAACCACCATTATGTCCCAAGCACGAAGCATACCATATCCTTCCACGATACATGTCTTCCAAGGTCTGCTTGATACTTAATCACAAGTATTTAAAACAAATTTTCTTACTCAACGAAAGTTTTATTATAAAACATTTTAAACACTTTAAAATTTTCTTAGGGTGAAATTCGACAGTCTCAAAACTCTCCAACCTTGTTGGAATCTAGGACACTGAGATCGTATTTCATTGCATCCACCATTGTCTTCCAACCATTTTACATTTCTACTATCATATTCGACAATGTACTCAACGTAATACCATGTCTTCCTCCCATTCTTACCGTTTCTGTTCACTTACTCATTAAACTTTGTCTTTCCAATTTATATTTCCTCCTCGCAATCTATATTGACTTACCCAAAGTCTAGTACGCAAAGTCTAAGCATGTCTTCCAATGTCTGAATCATCCATTCTGACTGTCTGTCGATCTGAGGAGGAAATGTAGCACTGAAACTCAGTTTAGTATCCGTGGCTTCCTATAGACTTCCCAAAACTTTGATGTAAAACTACTATCACGATTCGATATAATCTCTGTTGGAACTCCATGTAGTCCTACAACCCCTTTCACATACAATTTTGCCAACCTTGAAGGTTTAGTCGTATTGATCGCAGATAATGCGCTAATTTTGTCAATCTATCAACATAATCCAAATCTTATCATTCTGATTAAACGATCATTGAAATCCCAAAATAAAATCCATCGTGATCCCATCCCACTTCACTTTGACACTGGTAATGGTTGTAATAGCCCCGCTGGTACTTGTCTCTCTGCCTTCACTTACTAACATGCTAAACACTCAGACACAACTTGGCAACTTCTCGCTTCATACCTCTCCACCAAAAGTTTTCTTGCAAATTCCGGTACATCTTATCACTCCCCGGATGAATTGAATATTTAGTACGGCGAGCTTCCTCTAAAAGTCACTCCTTGATTAGCTTTACCCTTACCGTAGTCAACTGTATCATCTTAGGTCTTAACAACTTTCTTTTCCCAACCCCGATCCCACAATCAGCGATTGACACTTATGCCCATACAACGCTTCATACTATGCCATTTTTGATAGTTGACTGAAACCCGTTACTTCTACTAATCGTAGTTTCAAACCGTCAAAGCGTACTCTATCATTTCCATTTTTAATCCTTCATCCTAGGTTAACCTTAAATACCACTTCCCGCTTATGCAATCAATCTGGTAGTTTTTCTTACTAACCTTTATACTACATCTGAATCCACCATGATACCACGAACATTTGAAACTAGGTTCAGTTGAGAGTAACTCGTTGAGATATTTCTCAATTCCCAATATATACCACAAGATAGGTTGAGAGATTCCTCAACCGTCCAACACATAACGTAAGATAGGGTGAGAGATTCCTCAACCATCCAATCATCCAATCATCCCATATACCGCACAATAAGTTGAAAGCTTCTTCAACTATCCAATACACACCGTATAAGATAAAACCATAAGATAATCCATACGATCACACCGGAGGTTAACACCGTAAGATAAGGTGAGAGATTCCTCACCGACCCCATACGCTGGCAATACATTTTGCTGGACTATCTTTCCATCACAGACCCCAATTGTTCATTTCTATTCTCTCACGTCATGACGTCTAACCCATGTCTGAACCAAAACTTTTATCAATTAATCTCAGTCCCACAACTTGACTATGAACCATCACTTTCATTCTCTAGGTGAACTATAAGGAAATCTCTTCTAACGCTCACTACTCAAACTCCGTTCTCGGTTAAATCCCCCAAAGGACACTCATCGCTATCATTGAAAACATCCACCGATTCGACCAAAATCATTTCATTCCATTTAGGAATTCAACGGTCCACCACTACTAGGGTATCATCTTTCCCTCGTATCACCACGCAAAGCCAATGATAACACTCCCGGTAAGTCTTATCTCATGACGCAGCTCTACATCCGTATGATTCCACCGATTCACGAATGCATAAATACTATGAATTTCAAATTTTTAAAATAGTAAAGATAATGTCATAATCTTCAAAATCAATAAACATGTGAACATGCATGGAACTATGCAGCCTCCTCATCTGACTCTTTTCTCTCGACAACACATTATCCCAACTCTCTCATTCCAGTATCTTGAAATACTAAGGTGACCACACTAGAGTACAGAGGTACATGGAATGTCAAGTTTGCCTCACACTTTAGTACACGAGTGCCAAGGAGTGTCCAATTTGTCTCACACTTTAGCTATACCACAGATGCTAGGGAATGTCCAGTAGGCTACACACTTTAGCATTACCACGATGCCAGGGAGTGTCCAAGTCGACGACACACACTTTAGCACTACCAAGGGCTCCAAGGAGTGTCCAATTTGTTACCGTCGCATTTTACAGATACTCTAAACTATATCCTCAAAACATCATACTATAGTACACACAGTACCAGAGAGTGTCCAAAATAAAATCTCATCCACTTACTCTTTTTCCACTAACTCTCACTCGCCATGCATGTAAACTGGACTCACATGTATGCCACAACTTCATATAAAAAAAATATAACTTACTGACAAATAATAACAACATACATGCAAGGATAATCAAGTCTTTAATCCTTCATTTTTAACAAAACATTACAAACAGGATTCTGTTTTAGTAAAATTTCCAAACAGTACTTTAAAAACTTTCAAGACTTCTTCCAAACCGTCCCTTAGAAGAAAACAGACAAACAGACACACACACACACACACACACACACAAAAACCAAGTCGCTCGCGCGATATGCTACTTTTCCAATTTTCTTTTATAATTTTTTAGATAATCAAAATAACACAGGTCGCACGGGTCACGCGCGCGAGTTGTCACAGAAACTTCATGTCACGCCCCGACGTAGCATAAATAAGGAAAGCGTTTAATTTCCTTTATGGACCCGTAGGTCGCGACAGTTTGAAGGATCGATTCCGTCCCAAACGTCAAACAACAAAACATAATAATCAGAGTAAAGCAATCAAAGCTTACAAAAATTTTCTATCTTATTACATCTTGTAAACCGGGGTCAACTAAGGCACAAACCGCCTTGAAAATAAAATAATAACTTAGAGTCTGTTACAGTCATCCTTAAAACAAAACAGTTTAAAACTCAAACAAATAAACTTAATGCATAAAATAAACAGTTTCTTTATTCCAACAGCAGCCACCTCAATTAGCGTAGTCATATGTTTCCTCCTGGTTAAAACCTGAAAAGCCTGAACACGAATGTCCAGGACGCATCAACGTCGTCAGCTTCAAGAAGCTGGTGAGTATTAAAAACATGACTTTGAATGTAAATCATACCAACTTACCTTTTTCCAATTCCCATTTAAATTCACAAGTTTATAATTGAAGTAAGGAGCTCATTTAGAAAACATTCACACATTATTTAAAGAGGGTAAATTTACACAGATGAGACCGTGTATGAGAACAATGCACCATACTCATCTGGCCGACTCTTTTCTCTCGACAGCCACAACAACCCACTATCCTACTCCTGGTATCTTTGAAACACTCAGATAGCCACACTTTAGCAACGAGGCGCCAGGGAGTGTCCAGTTTGCCTCACACTTTGGTCCGGGGTACCAGGGAGTGTCCAATGCCTCACACTTTGAATACCCTAACCGCCATGCAAATACCGGGGCAACCCCTCACACAGTATCCAGACTTGAGTTATCAGGGAGTGTCCGTAGGCCACACTTTAGCACTACCATGGGTGCCAGGGAATGTCCGAGTTCGGCTTCACACACTTTAACGCTTCCATGGGCGTCAGGGAGTGTCCTTATTTGCCACCGTCGCATTTCAAAGATACCCTCTTCCACAAACTCTACCACAACCACAACCACAACCACGACCACAAAACTCATATTCAACCACAACCACAACCACAACCACAACCACATACACAAACTCATACCCTTTCCACACTACCATTACTCTTTTCCACACAGACTGACACCCAAATGCATGTACCACTGACCCACATGAATGGTATGCACTTAAGTGAAAACAAAAATGCTGAATTAAAGGAACAACACGCGTACGGGGATCAATGAGTCATACTACAATGTTTTAATCATTCCAACATAACCAAAAAGAGTTCTGATTTACTAAATATCCCAAACAGAGCCTTAACAGTATATAAATTTCATCCAAACAGTCCCTTAACAGAAAAACAGACAAAAACAAAAACTGCACTACCTCGCGCGCGCGGGCCGCTCGCGCGAAGGGTCGCTCGCGCGGGCCGCTCGCGCGATAAGCCCATTTTCCTTTTATTAATAACCTTTTCTGTCTGCCTGAGGAAAGCAAGGTCGCGCGCGCGGATCGCTCGCGCGAAGGGGTTCTCGCGCGACCCTCGCTCGCGCGACCAGCCAATTTTCAATTATATATATATAAACCCTTACGTCTGCCTGGGGAAGCCTACCTCGCGCGCGCGGGCCGCTCGCGCGAGGGGTCGCTCGCGCGGGCCGCTCGCGCGATTCTCGCGCGCGCGATCGTGGCGCGAGATGAAGCTGAGGCTTCGTCTTCTTCCCCCAGACTTCTCTGTTTCAGCAAAACAGGGGTCTTTTTGACCCATTTCAATTCTGTGATCAACCAAGCCTTATCTTATATGATTTTCTTTGTTTTTAAATGAGGATTAAGATTCCAAGGTTAATTTTACAAGAATCAAATCATATCTCTTGAATTTTATGAAAAACTAAAACATGTCAAAAACTAATTCTTAATATACTTTCTCCTATGAACGAATTAAGCTCTAATTTTACAACCATATACTCTACACACTATAATCTATCATATTTCATTCACAAAACTAATTTTGGTTAAGTTTTGGAAATCCATGTTTTCAAGCTTTGAAGTTCATACCAAAATTCATCAATGGTGATTTTCAATATACATATACAATCAGTACTTAAGCATGAAATTACATTGGTAGTGAGTTTAGAATACTCACAGATTAAGAGTGTAGAGATAAGTGTTGAGAAAGAGAGACCAAATAAGGAATCCACTTGAGCTTAGCTATGGTGGATTGAAATTCCTCTTCTCTTCTCTAAATGTACAAGATGAACTCTCTGCTTTCTCTTTTCTCTCTGTGTGTTTGGTTAACTCAAAAGGATTCAGATTGAAGTGTGTGTATGAAAGTTATATAGAAAAACCCAATTGTTGAACTTGGTGGCCAAGTAAAGCCTCAAATACTCTACAAATCAAATTGGTTTTTAATTTCTAACATTAACACAATGATCAGCACATATGTATATACGTATATACATGAGCTACACAACTCCACAGATTCTCAAGAGTCAAGTAGGCATATAGGGGTTCAAGCTAGAGTTGTTTGGGAATCTAGCTTTTGGCACAAAAATAACACACACAAGCTAGACATTCCCAAACAAGTGCAAGGCAATCATTAGTTGCCATAAATGGAAATAAAGCAAGTGTCCAAATCGGTCACTTCCAATATCTGTGAACGTTTAGCACCGTGTGGTCAGTTTTGAAAGTAAACTGGTATTTTCGTGGCGCGGTGTCCGTCACAAAAATACAGAAAATTGATTTTAACGTAGGAAGTGATTTTCTAGTTTTATAAAAATACTGATTGAGTCCATAGAAGTTATTTTCACCGTTTTGAAATACAGACTTTGAAATCCACACAGGTATTACTAATTTTGTAAAATTGCAGTTTGGCCCCCAATAAAATATAAATGTGAATTAGATAAGAGATTAATATTCCAAACATGTGACTGAAAATAAAATAAAAGCAGACAATGCTAATTGATTTTAAATATGCCAATGCGATTACAATTAAATTAAATATGGACATGACTTTTAAATTAAATGGAAATGCAGGTTATTACACCCTTCCTCCCTTAAACAGGATTTCGTCCCCGAAATCAAGACTAACTAGTCCTGAAACAACTCCGGGTACTTCTTCCTCATATCAGCTTCAACTTCCCACGAGGTTTCATTCTCGTCATGGTGATTCCACTGAACCTTCACCAATGGAATTTCTTTATTCCTCAGCCTCTTGATACTTTGATCCAGAATCTTCACAGGTCTTTCCTTGTAAGAAACGTTATGACTTGTCTCAATATCGTCATAACTAACCACATGTGAGGGGTCTCGTATGTACTTCCTTAACATACTCACGTGGAACACGTTGTGAACCCCAGATATCTTCGGTGGTAGCGCCAGTCGATAAGCTACTTTCCCGACACGTTCCAAAATCTCAAACGGTCCGATGAAACGCGGAGCTAACTTTCCTCTCTTGAGACCAAAACGTACCACTCCTCGGGTTGGTGAAACCTTAAGGAGTACGTGATCTCCAACACTAAACTCCAAATCCTTCCGGCGTCGATCAGCATAACTCTTATATCGGCTTTGAGCGGTTCTCATCCTCTCCTTGACCAAAGTAATCTTCTCATTGGTTTCTCTTACCAAATCTGGTCCCAGCAACTCTGTATCCCCAACTTCAGCCCAACACAAAGGGGAACGACATGGTCGTCCGTACAATGCTTCGAACGGAGCCATCCCAATACTCGTGTGATAACTATTGTTATAGGCAAATTCAACCAAAGGCAAGTGTGTCTCCCAAGATTCTTCAAAATCAATCACACAAGCTCTGAGCATATCTTCCATGATCTGGTTAACACGCTCAGTCTGCCCATCTGTCTGAGGGTGAAAAGCAGTGCTCATCTTGAGCGAGGTTCCCATAGCTTCTTGCAGACTTTCCCAAAATCCAGAGGTAAAACGGGCGTCACGGTCTAACACAATCGACACAGGTGCACCGTGAAGTCGTACAACTTGTTGTATGTACATCCGGCTCATCTTTTCCACCGGGTATGTCATACTATAAGCAATGAAATGAGCTGACTTCGTCAATCGATCCACAATTACCCAAATAGCGTCATGATTCTGCTGCGACCGGGGTAATCCCACTACAAAATCCATTGAAATGTGCTCCCACTTCCAACCAGGAATAGGTAGCGGTTGCAACAATCCTGACGGTCTCTGATGTTCAGCTTTGACTTGCTGACACGTCAAACACTTGGATACAAATTCGGCCACGTCTTTCTTCATACCTTCCCACCAGAAATTTCTCTTCAGATCTTTGTACATCTTCGTTCCTCCCGGGTGAACTGTATATCTTGACTTATGTGCTTCTTCCAGGATATCCTTCCTTAACTCTTCATTACCTGGCACACATAATCTATTCCTGCACCGATATCCTCCATCGACTCCCACTTTCCATTCTGTCGGGTCTTTTTCTGACATCTTCACGGACCATGCCTGAAACTTCTCATCTTCTTTCTGAGCTCCAATAATGCGGTCGATAAGAACAGGCTGTAAGATAAGACATCCGAACAATTGTCCTTCTCCTTCTTCAGCACTCTGTACATCGAATTCCGCCAAGGTCTCCAAAGCTCGCCACTCTCTAACCATTAAGGAGGCAATCGTCTTACGAGTCTGTCGACTCAGGGCATCAGCAACTACATTAGCTTTACCCGGGTGATATTCTAATGTGAAATCGTAATCTTTGATCAACTCCATCCATCTGCGCTGCCTCATGTTCAACTCTTTCTGTGTGAACAAGTACTTTAGGCTCTTGTGATCAGAGAACAAATCAAACTTCTCACCGTAGAGATAGTGTCTCCAAATCTTGAGTGCGAAAACTACTGCTGCCAATTCCAAATCATGAATGGGATAGTTCAATTCATTCGGCTTCAGCTGTCTGGATCCATAGGCTATCACCCTGCCATCTTGCATAAGTACACACCCTAACCCTTGATATGATGCGTCACTAAAGATAGTGAACTTCTCATCAGGCTTGGGTATTGCTAGTACCGGTGCGGTAGTGAGTCTCTTTTTCAACTCTAGAAAGGCTCGCTCATGCTTCTCTGTCCATTCAAACTTCAAATTCTTCTTCGTCAACCCAGTTAAAGGTGCTGCTATCTTCGAGAATCCCTCAACGAATCTCCTGTAATAGCCTGCGAGTCCAAGAAAACTCTGAACTTCCGTAGGGTTGCTCGGCCTAACCCAGTTTGATACAGCATCGGTCTTGGATGAATCCACAGAAATTCCTTGAGATGACACCTTGTGTCCCAAAAATTTCACTTCTTGCAACCAGAACTCACACTTACTGAACTTGGCATACAACTGATGGTCTTTGAGCTTCTGCATCGCAATCCGTAGATGTTGCTCGTGTTCTTCCCCTGACTTAGAATAGATCAAAATATCATCAATAAAGACGATGACAAACTGATCTAAATAAGGCTTGAACACTCTGTTCATCAGATCCATGAATACTGCCGGGGCATTCGTCATTCCAAACGGCATTACCAAAAATTCATAATGACCATATCGGGTTCTGAAAGCAGTCTTAGGTATGTCTTCTTTTCGTACCCTCAACTGATGATATCCCGACCTAAGGTCTATCTTGGAAAATGTCGTAGCTCCTTGTAGTTGATCAAACAAATCATCAATCCGAGGCAAGGGATACTTGTTCTTGATAGTCACACGGTTCAGTTCTCTGTAGTCGATACACAATCTGAGTGTCCCGTCCTTCTTCTTTACAAATAACACTGGTGCTCCCCAAGACGATGTACTTGGGCGTACAAAACCTAGGTTCTCGAGCTCTTGAACTTGTTCCTTCAATTCCAACAGTTCTGTGGGGGCCATTCTGTAGGGAACCTTGGTGATCGGTACGGTACCCGGTATAAGCTCGATACAGAACTCTATACTTCTCTCGGGCGGTAGACCAGAAACATATTCAAACACTTCTTCGAAGTCCTTGACTACAGGTATAGATGACGCTGTCACCTCTGTACTGACGACTTCGATGTTGGCTAAGCATCTTGTGAGGAACATATCTCCCGTAGGGTTACATTGAAAATCAAAGGGTTGATTCTCATTGTCGGGGAATGTAATTCTCTTCCTCGCACAATCCAACTTCACTTGATTCTGAGAGAGCCAATCCATTCCTAGGATTATGTCAAACTCCTTCATTGATAGGACAATCAACCTAGCAGGGATTTCACGATCTCCTAACCGTAAGGGACAATCCTTGCACACATGTCCTAATCTGACCGCAGCTCCTAATGGCGAAGTAGGCTTCAAAGCTTTCTCTAAGCGATGAGGTAAAATACCCAATCTTCAAATTGTATTAACAGATATGAACGAAAGAGCAGCACCCGTATCAAATAACACTTTAACATGGGAGTTAAACAGAGTTAATGTACCTTCTACTGCTTGCTGATCAGGTTGAGCTTCTCCATAATTTCCTTCTTCATACGCAGTTCCATCATATCCAGCGGCATCAGGGATAACAGCATTCAAGCGAGTCTGACCCTGTTGACCATAAGTCACCTGCTTAGGAGCAGTACAGAACCTGTTGATGTGACCTGGTTCACCACAGTTGAAGCAGACTATCCCTTGCTGAGTAGCACGCCTTGGTGCCTTGCAATCACGAGCTAAATGTCCAGGGTTGCCACAGTTGAAACACTTTCCACTACTACTTCCTTCTCCTACTCGAGGTTGAGTCGGATAGGTAATAGCCCGGGTCTTCTTGCTTCCGTCGAAATTCCTCTTCTGTCCAGGGTTGCCACAGTTGAAACACTTTCCACTACTACTTCCTTCTCCTACTCGAGGTTGAGTCGGATAGGTAATAGCCTGGGTCTTCTTGCTTCCGTCGAAATTCCTCTTCTGCCATTGGGTACGGTTCATTGGTGGTCTATTCCCAAAATTACCCCTTTGAGGCGGTCGGAATTCAAATTGTTTTCGGCTCACTCGAGCATCCTCTTCCAGATCGGTAGCCAAACCAACAAGTCCTTCAAACGATTTATCCAAGTGGCCGAGAGTCAAGCGGCGAATCTGCGGTGTCAGCCCTTGATTAAACTTCCGGATCTTCTTCTCCTCGGTATCAACCAGGTGTGGGGCAAACCGAGACAGTCTTTCGAACTGTGTGGTGTACTCTTGCACCGACTTGGTTCCTTGCGTCAGATCCATGAATTCCTTCTCTCTTCTGTGCCTCTCCGTAGCCGGGAAGTACTTCTCTAAAAATCTCCCCTTGAACGCAGTCCACGTCATTCCCGTTGCAGCTCCATTCCCGATAGTAGCTATGACCGAATCCCACCAATGTGCGGCAGCATCGGTCAGCTGAAACGTAGCCAATCTTCTCTTGTCTATCTCGTTACATTGGACAACTTCAAACATCCGGTCCATCTGTCTCAACCACTGTTCCGCTTTCCAGGGTTCCGCGGTACCCGCAAACTGTTTGGGCCTTAGAGCACGGAATCTTTCTAGCAACTTGTCTCCCGTTTGACGGTCTCTTCGGTTGTCGTTCGTATTACCGATTCTTTCTAACCGTCTGATAAACGCTTCAAACATCCCTGTAGGATCAGCAGCCTCGGGCGCTCCTTCGATCAGGTTCCTGTTTCTCCTGACTCCTCCAGCCATTCTATGCATGATAGTGGTAGTAGAATGAGAAACATGCATGCAACAGTGCTATGAAGTAATTTAAATGACAACAACATTCAAAAGAGTATATCTTATATATATAACTTCTGCCAAGTAGATACAAAAAGCATGTATGGTCAGATCAATGCCTACCCTATCTGCATGGGTTAGGACGCATACAAGAGTTAATGCTACAAAAATGGGGTCATTGCCCTACACTCTAATGCATGTAATTACAGCTTGCAAAAAGAGATAGAGCTAATAGTCAAAACAGTCCATATGTACAAGGCGATATCTAAATAATCAGTCATCGCCGTAAGTAGCCATCAACAGGTCAAGCGAGTCGGCCTGATGCAGTCGCTGAACATGGGAGGGGCCTGCCCCAAAGTTACAGCTGTGAGAGGTCATTAGTGAAGCAGGTCCAGGGACATCTGCTTCAGGCAAGGCTGGCTCAAGTGCAAGCGCCTCCTCAAGGTCGACCGCAAAGTCGTCCCATCCTAAGCCATCCTCCTCGGAAATGGAAGCGAGCACAATATCAACGTCACCGTCATCCTCAACAGCAGGGACGACCGGTGGAGGTACCTCCAGCTGTGCAAGGTGGGCCTGCACAACCTGAACCTCAAGGGGAAGATAGAAGGTATCGCTATTAACCAAGCGAACCATCTCAACGAGTACTAAGCGCTGAATCTCTATGAAGTAAAGAATCTCGAGGCGAGCACGAGATAGGTCGACCAGTCCTAATATATGAATCTGATGCCAAAGGTCTAGCTCGACAGTAGCAGCTGCACGCTGCCCAACAGCAGTGAAATAAAGGGTCGCCGAGGCCGGCACTATAGCTCCTACCGTAACCCAATGCCCTCCAAAAGGATCAGGTACAAACAGGGGCTGAGCTGGATCCATACCTGAAAAGGTACTACTTAAAGTCAGAACAGAATAATCTTAGGCGTTTGGGTTCTGAGTCTATCCTCCCTGTCGTATCATCGGGTGTGTAACACTTAATGGAATGTGGAATCGGGTCTATACTGGTAAACCCTAACCTGGCTAAACTATCTTGTGATAAATAATAACCTGGCTCTGATACCACTAAATCCTGTCACGCCCCGACGTAGCATAAATAAGGAAAGCGTTTAATTTCCTTTATGGACCCGTAGGTCGCGACAGTTTGAAGGATCGATTCCGTCCCAAACGTCAAACAACAAAACATAATAATCAGAGTAAAGCAATCAAAGCTTACAAAAATTTTCTATCTTATTACATCTTGTAAACCGGGGTCAACTAAGGCACAAACCGCCTTGAAAATAAAATAATAACTTAGAGTCTGTTACAGTCATCCTTAAAACAAAACAGTTTAAAACTCAAACAAATAAACTTAATGCATAAAATAAACAGTTTCTTTATTCCAACAGCAGCCACCTCAATTAGCGTAGTCATATGTTTCCTCCTGGTTAAAACCTGAAAAGCCTGAACACGAATGTCCAGGACGCATCAACGTCGTCAGCTTCAAGAAGCCGGTGAGTATTAAAAACATGACTTTGAATGTAAATCATACCAACTTACCTTTTTCCAATTCCCATTTAAATTCACAAGTTTATAATTGAAGTAAGGAGCTCATTTAGAAAACATTCACACATTATTTAAAGAGGGTAAATTTACACAGATGAGACCGTGTATGAGAACAATGCACCACACTCATCTGGCCGACTCTTTTCTCTCGACAGCCACAACAACCCACTATCCTACTCCTGGTATCTTTGAAACACTCAGATAGCCACACTTTAGCAACGGGGCGCCAGGGAGTGTCCAGTTTGCCTCACACTTTGGTCCGGGGTACCAGGGAGTGTCCAATGCCTCACACTTTGAATACCCTAACCGCCATGCAAATACCGGGGCAACCCCTCACACAGTATCCAGACTTGAGTTATCAGGGAGTGTCCGTAGGCCACACTTTAGCACTACCATGGGTGCCAGGGAATGTCCGAGTTCGGCTTCACACACTTTAACGCTTCCATGGGCGTCAGGGAGTGTCCTTATTTGCCACCGTCGCATTTCAAAGATACCCTCTTCCACAAACTCTACCACAACCACAACCACAACCACGACCACAAAACTCATATTCAACCACAACCACAACCACAACCACAACCACATACACAAACTCATACCCTTTCCACACTACCATTACTCTTTTCCACACAGACTGACACCCAAATGCATGTACCACTGACCCACATGAATGGTATGCACTTAAGTGAAAACAAAAATGCTGAATTAAAGGAACAACACGCGTACGGGGATCAATGAGTCATACTACAATGTTTTAATCATTCCAACATAACCAAAAAGAGTTCTGATTTACTAAATATCCCAAACAGAGCCTTAACAGTATATAAATTTCATCCAAACAGTCCCTTAACAGAAAAACAGACAAAAACAAAAACTGCACTACCTCGCGCGCGCGGGCC
Organism: Hydrangea macrophylla; assembly: GCA_033977485.1. Lineage (NCBI taxonomy): Eukaryota > Viridiplantae > Streptophyta > Magnoliopsida > Cornales > Hydrangeaceae > Hydrangea > Hydrangea macrophylla. The sequence goes on along the minus strand of CM066985.1, from coordinate 108,273,531 downwards.
GCTCGCGCGAAGGGTCGCTCGCGCGGGCCGCTCGCGCGATAAGCCCATTTTCCTTTTATTAATAACCTTTTCTGTCTGCCTGAGGAAAGCAAGGTCGCGCGCGCGGATCGCTCGCGCGAAGGGGTTCTCGCGCGACCCTCGCTCGCGCGACCAGCCAATTTTCAATTATATATATATAAACCCTTACGTCTGCCTGGGGAAGCCTACCTCGCGCGCGCGGGCCGCTCGCGCGAGGGGTCGCTCGCGCGGGCCGCTCGCGCGATTCTCGCGCGCGCGATCGTGGCGCGAGATGAAGCTGAGGCTTCGTCTTCTTCCCCCAGACTTCTCTGTTTCAGCAAAACAGGGGTCTTTTTGACCCATTTCAATTCTGTGATCAACCAAGCCTTATCTTATATGATTTTCTTTGTTTTTAAATGAGGATTAAGATTCCAAGGTTAATTTTACAAGAATCAAATCATATCTCTTGAATTTTATGAAAAACTAAAACATGTTAAAAACTAATTCTTAATATACTTTCTCCTATGAACGAATTAAGCTCTAATTTTACAACCATATACTCTACACACTATAATCTATCATATTTCATTCACAAAACTAATTTTGGTTAAGTTTTGGAAATCCATGTTTTCAAGCTTTGAAGTTCATACCAAAATTCATCAATGGTGATTTTCAATATACATATACAATCAGTACTTAAGCATGAAATTACATTGGTAGTGAGTTTAGAATACTCACAGATTAAGAGTGTAGAGATAAGTGTTGAGAAAGAGAGACCAAATAAGGAATCCACTTGAGCTTAGCTATGGTGGATTGAAATTCCTCTTCTCTTCTCTAAATGTACAAGATGAACTCTCTGCTTTCTCTTTTCTCTCTGTGTGTTTGGTTAACTCAAAAGGATTCAGATTGAAGTGTGTGTATGAAAGTTATATAGAAAAACCCAATTGTTGAACTTGGTGGCCAAGTAAAGCCTCAAATACTCTACAAATCAAATTGGTTTTTAATTTCTAACATTAACACAATGATCAGCACATATGTATATACGTATATACATGAGCTACACAACTCCACAGATTCTCAAGAGTCAAGTAGGCATATAGGGGTTCAAGCTAGAGTTGTTTGGGAATCTAGCTTTTGGCACAAAAATAACACACACAAGCTAGACATTCCCAAACAAGTGCAAGGCAATCATTAGTTGCCATAAATGGAAATAAAGCAAGTGTCCAAATCGGTCACTTCCAATATCTGTGAACGTTTAGCACCGTGTGGTCAGTTTTGAAAGTAAACTGGTATTTTCGTGGCGCGGTGTCCGTCACAAAAATACAGAAAATTGATTTTAACGTAGGAAGTGATTTTCTAGTTTTATAAAAATACTGATTGAGTCCATAGAAGTTATTTTCACCGTTTTGAAATACAGACTTTGAAATCCACACAGGTATTACTAATTTTGTAAAATTGCAGTTTGGCCCCCAATAAAATATAAATGTGAATTAGATAAGAGATTAATATTCCAAACATGTGACTGAAAATAAAATAAAAGCAGACAATGCTAATTGATTTTAAATATGCCAATGCGATTACAATTAAATTAAATATGGACATGACTTTTAAATTAAATGGAAATGCAGGTTATTACACTTCATCTTCTTCGTTTTTTCCCCCGTTTCAGTTTTAAGGGTCATTTTTGACCCATTTTGAAATTCGAATATAACCAAGCCTTATAATATACAGTTCTCTTCATTTTTCCGTAAGGATTACGAATATGAAATCAATTTAATTAACACGAATCGAAACGTAGTCCTCAGAATTTACAAAATCGAGAGGTGACAAAATTTCATTTTTAATATACGTCGCGATATGAATAAATTAAGTTCTATAACTTTAACCATAGTATCTATGTCACGACCCATCCCGCTACGCGCGGAAACAGGACACGTGGCACGCCATTAAGGCTCATCCAAACATCATATAACTTATATGCAGCGGAAAGAACTTAAAAACAACCCTGGGTATTTTAAAACTTAGGAAACATTGCCCTCTGAGTTGAAAATCTATTGAAATCAGAGTTATAAAAAATTTTGTTCAATTGAAAACACATCCAAAAGAATCAATTTTTTGAAAACAGAGGTTCAGTCGACTGTGCCTAGGGTCCAGTCGACTGTGCCTAGTAGAAACTAAATCCCAAAATTCTCAACAGAGGTCCAGTCGACTGCTCAGGGAACCCAGTCGACTGCACTAGTTACTATTTGGATCAGTAGCTAAAATCTACAGTGGTTCAGTCGACTGCTCACTTCCCCAGTCGACTGTGTTATGTAGAATAAAAAATGCAACATATTAAAAAGGGGTCCAGTCGACTGACCTGGGGATCCAGTCGACTGGTTTTACCATTATGAGAAGCAGTGGCCAAAAATCAACAGTGTTCAGTCGACTAATAAAGGGTCATGTCGACTGCTTCTCTTACTATTCACTTTCAGTGTCTCAATCACACGGGATCCAGTCGACTGATACAGGGTCCAGTGGACTGCTCCCTTGCTGGGCAGCCCTGTGTTGATAATACTAACACATGCTTCTCAAAATCCACAAACAATCACAACCAACGCCAATTACAACCTTTAACACATAACTACAGACGTTCAATACAAGATTACAATACTGCGAAGCTAATCCACGATCCTATTACAACATATTACCAATTCCCAATTCTTACACAAGTTTTAGGATTTAAAACAAAAACATATACAAAGGTGATTTCCCCAGCGTTCATCGGCCTCACTTATCACGCTACTTCTTGTCTTTCTTCTTACCTACAATGGAGTACATCTCCACTGCTCAGCTATATGCTGAGCGTACAAGGCTAATGTAACAACCTGCATTTCATGTAAATTTAATTTGCATTTCCATATTTAATTTGTATTATCTGTGTTCATTTTATTACAATGGTTGTGTTTTGTAACCTTATACCCTATCCTATTGTACATTTCAATTCTTTTGGGGTCAAAATGCGATTTTGTAAAATTTGGCAATACCTGTGTTCAATTTCAAATCTGTTTTTCCAAAACGGTGAAAATAAATTCTTTTAACTCAAACTGTATTTTTATAAAATCAGAAAATTGTTTCTTTCAATAAAATGAATTTTCTGTATTTTTGTGATGAACACCGTGTCACGAAAATACCAGCTTAGGTTTAAAACTGTCCGCGCGGTGCTAAACTTCCACAGAATTTGGAAGTGACTGATTGGACAATTGCTTTATATCTAATTAATGTTGCTAATGATTTCCTTAGGCCTTGTTTGGCAATGCTTGTAGTGTGTGTGTATTCCTAATGCCATAAGCTTTCATTCCCAAACACATCTAAATTGCCCCCTACAAGCCTATATGAACCCCTATACTAACTTAACCCTATTTGAGAAACTCTTCATCAGCTCTTGTAGGCATAATCTGTGTATACACGTTGATTAAGTGCTGAGTATTAGTTTGTTTCTAACCAAACTAACATTGTAGAGTAATGAAGGCATTGCTTGGCCTCCAAGCTCATCAAACTTTGGCTCCTATATATATACTCTCACATACTCCCTCATTCACACACTGCACATTACCAAAATACAGAAAAGAAAATTGAGAGAAGTTTAGAGAAATACACAGAGAAATATAGAGAGAGGAAGCTTATTTCTCCGTAGCTTCAAGCTTGAAGTTTCAATTGGGTTGCTTAATTCTAATTTCTTTCTCAACTAAATCTCCAAAGCTTCAATCAGTGAGTATTCTAAACTCACTTTGGTTGTAATTTCATATTCAATTACTGATTGGGTGTATGTAAACATGAACCACCATTGCTAAATTCGTCCATGGAAGCTTGAGCTTCAAAATCATAATTTTTCAAACCTTAACCAAAACTTGTTTTTAGAGTTGATTATAGAAGATTATACCTTATAGATGATATGTTTGAAGTTTTAGAACACAATTCATTCATATGAAAAAAAGTATATTAGAAATTAAGTTTTGACAACTTTTAGTCTTTCATGAAATTCAAGAGCTATGGTTTGATTTGTGTTAAATTGATAATGGATTCTTAATCCTTGTTGAAAAACAAAGAAAATCATATATTACATGTCCTATATACTTTCAAAATTGAAAATGGGTCAAAAGACCCCCTGTTTTCTGAAACAGAGCAGTCTGAGGAAGAAGACGAAGACACTGCATGAACTCGCGCGCGCGATCGCGCGAGCGAGGGTGCAGTGGCGGACCCAGGATTTTGTGTTAGGGGGGGCCAAGTTCTATGCGGGGGTTCGCCCCCCGAAATTTTTTTTTGGGTCATTTATACATATTTTTTATTTTTAAGTGAGACAGATAGTCGAACGAGTAGTTGTGGCAAATTGGATTTAGGCATTGTTTATCTCCTGAGTTGAATAATGGGATATTACTCTTCCCCTTCACTATTAATAGAGACTTTTAATGTCACACGCTCACACTAGTGAATATTGTTATTAATCTTGCAATGTTATTATTCCCAAATTTTTTTATCCCCAAATGTGATTCCTAACACATTACCATTTCAACATAATGAAAGTTAAGTGGACACTATGTGTTAAGAACCTACACATGTAAAGTCACAAATTTGGGGGGACCACTATGTAAAATATTATCAAATCTTCAAAATTCTACATAAACCCCCAAAATTTTCAAAAATATTGCAGGGGCCATGGCACCCCCTGGTCTCTCTATGGGTCCGCCCCTGCGAGGGTCGCGCGAGCGACCCCTCGCGCGCGATCCTTTCTTCCCCAGGCAGATAGAAGAGTTTATATTATAAAAAGGAAAAGAGGCAGATCGCGCGAGCGGACCGCGCGAGCGACTCCTCGCGCGAGCGGCCCGCGCGCGCGATCCGTCAGTTTATGGTTTGTGTCTGTTTTGTATTTAGGGACTGTTTGGTTCAACTTGTAAGGACTGTTGAGGTTCTGTTTGGAAATTCTATTAAATCAGAATGCTATTTGGTTATGATTGAACAGTTAAAACAATGTATTATGACTTATCAATCCCCCTGCGTACATTGTTCCCTTAATTCAGCGTTTTGCTTTGTGTTTAAGTTCATGTCATTCATATGGGGTCAGTGGTACATGCATGTGGGTGTCAGTCAGTGTGGAAAGGAGTAATGGTCAGTGTGTAAAGAGTTTGAGATTGAGATTGAGATTGAGATTGAGATTGTGGTTGTGGTTGTGGTTGTGGTTGTGGTTGAGGTTACTGCGAGGGTATCTTTGAAATGCGACGGTGGCAAATATGGACACTCCCTGACGCCCATGGAAGCGTTAAAGTGTGTGATGCCGAACTTGGACACTCCCTAGCACCCATGGTAGTGCTAAAGTGTGGCCTACGGACACTCCCTGATACCTGAGTCTGGATACTGCGTGAGGTTGCTCCGGTATTTGCATGGCGGATTAGGTATTCAAAGTGTAAGGCAATGGACACTCCCTGGTACCCCGGACCAAAGTGTGAGGCAAACTGAACACTCTCTAGCGCCCCGTTGCTAAAGTGTGGCTATCTTAGTGTTTCAAAGATACTGGAGTGAGATAGTGGGTTGTTGTGTCTGTCGAGAGAAAAGAGTCGGCAAGATGAGTGTGGTGCATTGTCTCATACACGAACATATGCTTTTATGAATGAACGACTTTTAAGATATCCCTCGTTGTTTTATAAAATGAATTCTTTCTGTGGTCAAATGATTGATTTTACAAAATTGAAAATGGAAAAAGGTAAATGAGTATGTTTTACATTCAAAGTTATGTTTTTAATACTCACCAGCTTCTTGAAGCTGACGACGTTGATGCGTCCTGGACATTCGTGTTCAGGCTTTTCAGGTTACAATCAGGAGGAATCTTATGACTATGCTATTTGAGAACGGCAGCTCTCGGATGAGAAAATTGTTTAATTATTATATGCTTTAAGCTTATATGTTTTAAGTTATGACTGATTTGTAATAAGGATGACTGTAATAGACTTTAAGTTATTGTTTTGTTTCAAGGCGGTTTGTGCCTTAGTTGACCCCGTATCATAAGATGTAATAAGTTAGAAAAATTTTATAAGCCTTGATTGCTCTGCTATGATTATTATGTTTGTTGTTCGACATTTGGGACGGAATCGATCCTTCAAACTGTCGCGACCTACGGGTCCATAAAGGAAATTAAACGCTTTCCATATTTATGCTACGTCGGGGCGTGACAGCTAACATATGCAATATATGATAAAACATGCTTTAATCTCATAAATCATATCAATAGTCACTAGGGAGAAAAATACGCATTCATCCGGTAGCGGTAAGTCCAAGCCTTAAACCGCGATGTCAATGGCAAGTCCAAGCCTACAACCATTACATCCCACAAGTGCCATGGCAAGTCCAAGCCTACAACCATGCACAGTAGCCGTCGCTACTAAAATTCTCAAACATCGAGAAGCTTACTCCGGTATGAATTTGTATAAAACCCCCCTTTGACCCACATAGACAACTCAACGTGCTCGCATAAATTTAGACATGCTTTTCACAAATTAGCGCGTGCATAATTAAAGGGCCTACAATTAACACATGGATTTTGCCCGGATCTCAATTTCGTCGTCGAAATATAAAATATGTATTTCTCTATATTTCACAAGTTAGAACTTCATATCTCGTGCGATTTTTCCCAAACTTTGAAGGATCGACTAGGAGGTCAATTAATCGTCGGATTTCAAATTTGAGACGATTCCTACAAGTTTTACTGGGTTTTTCCCAAAAGTCTAGAATTAAGATTTTTACAAAAATTGGCCAAACACGGCCTAAGTGGTATCAAAACGAAGATCTTACCTTCACGAGTTCAAATCTTGAATTTGGTGAAAATCTGACAAACGAAAGGTCGCCGATCGTCGTCGCAAAGCCCGTGGCAACAAATCCCCTTCTCTCTCCTCTCTCTAGATATTTTTGGAAAGTTTGGATGAGAATGAATCTCATCCACCACTATTTATAGAAAAACTTTCTGGGAATTACGTTTACCTCCCCGCAAGTTTCTCAAAACTTCTCATTAACCCATGAAACTTCGCACATGTCCATTTTATGCCTTTACGAGTGAAAATTATAAATTCCAAAAGTTTCCGACTAAATCTCATTTGGGTCCAAAACTTACGTCCGAAAACTAAGTTATGTGAAATCTCTACACAACCTACCTTTTTATTTAACGTGTCACTCACGTTCTCACCACAGTTCTCAAAATGATATAACAATATCAAAAATTACCAGAATTTCCACAACACAGATAAAATTACTATTCATAAAATACCAGATAAGTCAAATAACATTTAAATCATATAAATGTCATTTACTCGTGCCAATGAAAATCTCAATTATCAATTTCCTCGTGTCCTTACTGACACCTCACCGTTGACCCACAGTCAACCGCATCTCAATCCAATTATCAAATAACATTGATAACTCACAAAAGTCAATATACATGATAAAACAATGATTTTCTGGAACGGGTGTGACAATCTATGCACTGTAATATTTCATAATCATATCTAAGAATGAATTTTGGTTAAGTTTGAAAATTCATGTTTTCAAGTTTCAAGCTCCATGGTGAAAATTAACAATATTGGTTCACAACCACAAGCCATACAAGCAGGGGTGGCAATCGTGTCGTGTTGGATCATAATCGTGTCGTGTCATATTCGTGTCGTGTCATAATCGTGTCGTGTCAATAATCGTGTCGTGTCTAAACGTGTCAAAAACCTAAACCCATACCCGTCTAATGCAATTCACGTGTCACCCATTTAACCCACCAACCTGTGTAATGAACAAGCGTTTTCTCGTAACCTTTTTTTTTTGTATAACATGACCTATTTAATAGTTTGACTTCATGTAATAAAAAACCAAACTAGAGAAAAAAAAAATGAAGAGGCACGATTTTAAGAACATAAGTCTTTCGAAAAATAAATAAATATTACCTGCTTTTTAAAAAAGATGTATAAAAAAATGTATATTTCCAAAAATACCCTTTATAATCATGTAAACGGATTGACCCAATTAAAATATGACCCAACCCGTTTATTAATCGTGTTAAACGGGTCAACCCGTTTATGACCCATACCCGTATAAGCTAAACCCAAACCCATTTAATTCGTGTCGAATTCGTGTCGTGTCAAAAATTGCCACCCCTACATACAAGCAGTAAATAAGCATGAAATTACATTAGAAGTGAGTTAATAATACTCACTAGGATTAGAGATGGTGTATTTATTAAGAAAGATAATCACAATAGGAAACCCAAATACAACTTCTAGCTATGGAATTGGAGCTCTCTCTCTCTAAAGAAAATTTTTGTTTAACTCTCTGCACTCTCTCCCTCTCTATAATTCTTGTGTGTGCAGAATGTGTTTGGTGTAGTGTATATATAGGAAAACAATATAAGAATTTGGGGGCCAAGTTCAACCCTCAATACCGAACAAATTTAGTTTTAATTCAAATCCTATATACACCTAATTATACACAGCATACATGCATACATATAGCGTATATATACATATGTATAAGTATATACACAGATTGAAGGGGTGGTTTAGATTCATAGGGGGCAAGATTAGTTGTTTGGGAAATCTAGCTTTTGGCACAACATTAACACACACACTAAAAGTATTGCCAAACAAGGCACTAGCAAGTTGTCTAGGAATTTCTTGGTGTGTTTGGGTAAACAACTTATGGCACAAAGTTAAAACTTATCAATTTAGCATTTCCAAACAAGCCTAGCCAATCATTGCTAGTATTTATTGAACTAAAAGCAAGTGTCACATTGGATTTGACAGAGAATCTTAATCTGTAGAAGTTCAACGCGGCGCGGACAGTTTTCGTTACATAAACTGGTATTTTCGCAGCGCGGTGATTACCACAAAAATACAGAAAAATTATATTAACATAAGAAATAATTTTCTGGTTTTATAAAAATACAGTTTGAGTCAAAAGTAAATATTTTCACCGTTTTGAAAATACAGATTTGAAATTCATCTCAAGTATTTCTAGTCTTATGAAATTCAGTTGTGAAAACATAATACAGGTATTCTTGAATTTATAAAATTACCGTTTGACCCCAATTAAAGAATTCTAATGAAATAAAACAAGTAATACAATTTAAAATATGGAAATTACAATTAGAAATTAAATGGAATTACAGGTTGTTACAGTAACATATAATATATATCTCACAGGTCTGGTCGAGTGTTACGGGTCCTTAAAGATTCAATCCGATGACCGAACCGAACCCTACTAATTTGAACTCTAAGACTTGTGACTCGAACCATACAAATATTTGAACAGGTGGGTTGGGTTGGTCGGGTATGTCGAGTTTGCAGGCCTTGTTGATCATCCCTACAGTCCTCACCTAAATTGTGTGGAAAATTAGTAGGATTAAAGGATGAAGAATTTGAGAAACTATTCCATGAGCCCGTCACATGTGTGACGGATTAATGAGAACCGTTGGATGTGTGGCTCCCATGTGGGCCCTATCATGATCTAACGGTTTCCATGAATCCGTCAAACATGTGACGGATTCATGCGATGCTTTCTTGAAGAATTGGTAGGATTAAAGTATGATTTTTATTTTATCAAAAAAGGATGATTTTTGTAAAGAAAATTCTAGAGAGAGATGCTTTTAATGTTGAACGAGAATTCCATTGCCACTTTAGGTGAAGTCCCTTTCAGCTTTTAAATCATATTTGATTAGATAGGCAATCCTTAAGTACATGGCTCCAAATCTTCATTGAGATTAAGCATTTCCATCATTGTGATTATTATGTGGCACACATGGATCGATCAAGTTGACTTGATTTCATTTATTTCTTGATTATTATTGTTGTGTGTGTCTTCATCCATCATTACCATGAATCCGTCACACCACATGATCATGTTAATGTATTGTGATGTGCGCCCTAATCATTTGAGGCTTGACATATTATATAATGTCGGTCATTACTTGTCATATGCCCTTTAAAACTAAGGGTAAGGGCCTTATAAGATTGGAGCATCTCACCAGATTAACATGACCATGTTGTCTAACAAGCTCACTGAATTATTTCTCCTTCTTTACAGGATTTTTATTTTGGAGGGACAAATTGTAGCAATCTCTGTTGAAGTTTGCAATTACAATAGTTCCACTCCTAAGGAACTAGATTACAAAAACCTCCCTTAATCTAAAGATCTCATAATGTATTAGAGTTGATCACTTGATCACGACCACGAGCTATATTACTTGCGGTTAGGGGTCTATGCGTGCTGAGCCGAGGTGCCTAACCTGCTCGCGAGCTTTCTCACAAGCTTGCGAGTTTGCTCATGAACTCAAATGAATCGAGCTTTTAAGTGTTCGCGAGCTTTTTAATGAGCTTTTTGATCACACGCCCTTTTAAACTGTATAGTTTAATAATAAAATAATCATTTATCAAGCTTATTTACGAGATATGTCATATTTTTCTCTAAAATTTAATAGTTTTATAATATATATATATAAATCACTATTCAAACTCTTTATCAAACCAATTAAAGAGCTTTTTCATGAGCTTGCTCACGAGCCTTAATCGATTGTGTTCACGAGTTCAAATGAGCGAGCCGAGCCTAGACTTTATTGAGCGAGTTTCGAGCCCCTGTTGAGCGGCTCAGCTCGTTTACACCCCTACTTGCCATCAAGGGTGGAGGTATGTGTAGACCCGGGGCCAAGGCCTTTCGAATTTTTTTTAGAAGTTCGATTATGCATATGTAATTTATAAAATTTTAGAAATAATTTATGTATTGGGTCCTCCAAAATTTAACTTTTATGAATCTCAACTTTGGTTCTCAAATATTTTGTCAATTGTATCACATGTAGTGACATTTGGTACCGTCAATCACTGCCACAATATTTAGAACAACTATTATACTATTCGAGAATCAACTTTGGGACTAAATTTGAGAAGCATAAAAAAACACTTTTGTATAATGGTTCATACCTATATAGTATATATACAATACAACTCATTCTAATAAGCCATAAGCCAAATAATTACAATACCTAATGAATATTGCAAATATCCCAAATCTTTCAACTCTAAAAAATCAAAAAAAAAAAAAAAAAAAACCTTACCCGGTTAAAATCGCAATCTTTACAATGCAAAAAATTTGTACAAATAAATTCAAAAAATACTGCCTCGAGAGCACTACCCCAAAGCCCCCGTGTGTTCCTGCTAGATAACTTGTTTACTAACTCTGCCCCCGTTTGCAAAATCCTTCATCAACCATAGATTTTGTCAACTTTTGCATAATTAGAACTCAATGATCTCATTGATTAACTCCTATAACTCCATTATCTTCCTCTCTCGTCGGCCAAGTAGCTTCCCCCGTTCCTTCATATTTGCTTTAAAAAAAAAAAAAAAAAAAATGAATTTGGAGTTAGCTTCCCATTGATCCCAATTCCTCCTGACAACCAGTCATTCTGCCATTCAATATCATCCACGTGCACACAGTCGGTCTGTGGGACCCACCAGCCATCCGTACATCTCAGGTAATCCCCGAAAAAAATAGGCAATCCAAAAATTCTTTGGAAAGATCGAAGAAACAACACCATCCAACCCAACCTTCCCACGTGTCCCTTACACGTGTCACAGATTTCAATGCCAAAATGCATTGATGCAGTCATCTTCATAGTCCTATCACCATTCAAATCACTAGTAGATTTTGCCACGTGTCCACTAAGATCCTCTCCTAAGTCTCCTTAAAACTTTTCCAATCTATATATACACACACGCTGTCACACATAGAGATCCAAAAATAGTACTCCACAGCAAAGGTTCTATTTTTTCATTTTTTGTCACAAAGAAACAGAGCATAGAATCTATAGATACAGAGTCTCAATGATTCGAAAATTTGACCACAGTGTTCGCCGGATTCTGACTTTCCCGGCGGTTCATCCCTGCGAAGCCATATCTCCAGCGACCCTCCTCGACTCTATAATCACTCTCTCTCATAAAATTTGCAATTACCAATCCAAATTCTTCCCAACCCAGAAACGAAATTCCCGCGAATCAATTCGCCAAATCGGAATTCTTCGATTGTTATTCGAGGAAATCCGAGAAAGAGAATTAAATTTATCGGATTCAGGGGTCCTCTGCTTCTCGGAGCTCCACTTAGCTTTTCAGAAAATTCTATTCTTATTGGAAGATTGCACTCGAGAGGGTTCAAAAATTTGGATTCTCATGAAATCCCACTTCGTAACGATGCAGTTTCGGGTTCTGATTCGAGCTTTAGCCACCGCTCTCGATGTTCTTCCCCTGAATTCCATTGATTTGTCGCTCGAAATCAAAGAATTAGTCGAATTGGTCACAAAACAAGCCCGAAACGCGAAATTCGAGCTCAACCCAGATGACGAAACCGCCATGAATTGGGTAATTTTTATGTTAAATCAATTCGAAAAGGGTTTCGAGCCAGAACAGAGTATGATAAAAAAAGTACTCGATTGTCTTGAAATCCGAAGTTGGAGTGACTGTAACAGGGAGATTAAGTTTTTGGATGAAGAGATTGGTTTCGAGTATTTGGATTGTGACAAGAGAGAAGTGCCTTTACTGAGCAGTTTAGTTGGGTTCATGAGCTATAGCAGAGGAATTGTATTTGAATCCTCTGTTTTTGGAAACTCAGTTCAAAGAGAGAGTAAACCCAATTCGGAAATTCTCAATTGCTTGAATTTAGATGATTTTCGTTGCCCGATTTCTCTCGAGCTAATGACCGATCCGGTGACCGTATCAACAGGACAGACCTACGATCGAGCTTCGATTCAAAAATGGTTGAAATCCGGAAATTTCACCTGTCCCAAAACAGGGGAGAAGCTAGAGAACACAGAGTTGGTGCCCAATTCAGCTCTTCGGAAGCTAATCAATCATTTCTGTGCTGAAAATGGGATTTCAATGTCGAAATCCAGAGAAAAGAAACAAGATATAGCGAGGACGATCATTTCAGAAAGTCCGGCCTCTGCCGAAGCCATGAAATATCTTTCAGAATTTCTTGCTGGAAGACTACGTAATGGAACAGAAGAGCAAAAGAACAAGGCTGTTTATGAGATTCGATTAATCGCGAAATCGAGCATTTCAAACCGATCGTTCTTGATCGAAACAGGTTCTATTCCGCCTCTCTTGAATCTTCTCACTTCAACTGATCAATCGATTCAAGAAAACGCCATTGCAGCTTTGTTGAAGCTCTCGAAACACCCGAAGGGCAAGAAAGAGATTATTGAGAATGAGGGTTTGACTTTGATTCTAATGGTTCTAATGAGAGGGGTAAATTTGGAAAGTCGACAAATTGCGGCCGCGACGGTCTTTTATCTCTCTTCAGTCCCGGAATACCAGAGACTTATCGGAGAAACACCCGAGGCGATCCCAGCTCTGGTGGAGCTGATCAGAGATGGGACTTCTTGTGGAAAAAAGAACGCGGTGGTGGCTATATTCGGGCTCCTCTTCCATCGGGCTAACCACAGACGAGTTCTAACTAGTGGGACCGTCCCACTGTTAGTTAATCTGTTAAATTTTTCTTCAGAGAAAACCGATGTTAAGGCCGATTCTCTAGCGGTCCTTGCAACACTAGCCGAGACTATTGAGGGGTCAAATGCGATTATTCAAGCTATGGGATTGGATATAATCGTTAGTAATTTGCAATCTTTGAACTCTAGAGGCGGAAAAGAGTATTGTGTTTCGATTTTGTTGTCTCTTTGTAATAACTGTGGCATAGACGTGATTACCGTTTTAGCGAATGACCCTTTGCTCGGGACATTGCTATATCCACTTTTGACCGATGGTACTTTTCAGGCAAGCAAGAAGGCGCGTTTGCTCCTTAAGATCTTGCATAAATTCCACGAAACAAGCTCGTCGTCTGGCCTATTTACAAGTGAAGTTCCACAAGAACAGTTCATTCATGTGCGTTAAACCATCACACTTCCCCCCCCCCCCCCCCCCCCTTTTCTATATAGGCTTGTTTGAATTCTTTACTAGCTTGGTTTTTTCAAGAGCTAGATAGTGTCATGTAAGCCATTGGTTATGAAGCAATTTGGCAATACTCATAATACACATTTGTATTTTTGATTTCTGCATATAATGAACAATAAAACTGTGTGAGAGCACAAATGAGTGATTTATGGTTCTATATAGCATATATGGATTCTGTTCAAGTATGCAAATTGTGAAGATGATCTCTTTATCAACTATCAATGATAAAGATTAGTCTCTTTTTCGCCTTTGTACGTCTTGCTGAGATATTGCAGTCTTAATTTATAGGAGTGAATTGAGTTATACATGCTTTCTAAATTTTAATCCCTAAGATTTTGTAATTAAATTTTGAATCCCTAATTCAATTCCTAAATAGTTTAACAATTGTACCACATGTATTGACAGTCAGTGGTACAATATACCACTACATGATTGAAAAAATATTTGGGATTCAAATTTAGGAAGTATACCATTACGCTACATGAATTATTTACATAGAATTATTATTATTATTTTTTTCAAATTAAATTTCGTAGTAGAGTAAGCTCTGGATTAATGTCGAGCCTTAATGCAATAGTAAAGTTGTTCTACTATATAATTTCGGTCGGCTCCACAATGAGGTTACTCTCTGTGAACCGCACAGTGATGAGAGGCTCATGGATTGCCCTTTTTAGCGATCTCTTTTCTTCTAGGTATGGTGACTCATACTATGTTGCTAACTTGTCTATAGAAATGAAACTTTGGAATTTGGTAAAAGAAGATTTTCATTAGAAGCAGAATTCAAGAAATTTGGTTAGAAGATCCAGAAGTTTCAATTAATGGTCTTTATGGGTGGGTGGAGTATATGTGCAGCTATCTAGTGTTACCATTCAGATGCATCAAACATAACAAAATGAGTTTAATACATGGAATTTGGAGGAAATATTAGGCAGCATTTATAAATCAGCTTTCAAGGTGAGGAGTCCCATCCAGGAGCTTCAAAACTAGCTGCTTCAACTTTCAAGTTGCAACAAAATCCAAAGCATTATGAAAATCCAACAAAATCACGTGATTTTCGGTGCTCTAATCATCCGATGACAGAGTAGTTAACACCTCTTGTATGGACTAATAAGTTGAAGTGAGGTGATCAAAAAGTTTTTATCACAAGAAATTACTGTGTGCTCCGAAGCCACCACCTCATGTAGGTGACGTGATGGTCTAAATCATTAAGTGGAATTCACTTGACCAATAAGTCTCTACCATGCCCAAGGATCTTGGCAGCGTGCTGCCCGGGTAGCATCCCAGTAACACTTGCGTGGCGTTAGCATATCCCACGATGGTTTTTTTTTTTTGAAAATACAAAAATACCCATCTTGTAGTCCTACCAGCGCCACATAGGCACTGTCCGGGTAGCTCCCGGCTGCGGATCCAGACTCTTTTACCATAACTTTATTATACCCAAGTTATTGTACTATATATATATATATATATATATTTTCCCAGTATTTGGGCAATAAATCTGACATGATACTTCATTGGCCACATGACATTTCTTAGGTGTGTTAGGAAAATCGATTGGATCGAACCAATTGATCGAACGAATTAGTTTGGTCGGTTTTTCAAAAAATACATAGCTTAAAAATCAACCAAATTGATAAATTAAAACTGACAAAATTGACACTACATGATCGGGTTTTTTCAAACATGAAAAAAAAACAACAATCTAACCGAACTGTTAACACTCCTAACTTTTCTTTTGGTGATCCGTACTATCACTTCACTATTACACATAATAAGAAATTATTGTGTGGTATCATGTTAGGATTTTGCCCCAGATGGACTATTTATGAGAATGGTTGGTAATTTATTAACTCCTTGGCACTCTCTCCGTGTAAGCTGATTTTCAAGGGTGAGTTCTACTTGGTGGGTTTATAAACAAATTGTATTAGAGCAACCACCGTGTATGTAGTATGGGATGCAGTTCCGTTGTTGTATTGCAGACAGGAAGACCTGGGGAGGGCTGCTATGCGAGGCCGGATCCGCGAAGTCATCCAGTTGGAAAGATGGGTTGCCATAAACATCAATTTTCAGAGCGTGGTGTATTGTTTGTTCGGATTCTGTCCTACATTAACTATTAGTTGATAACTTATTAACTCCTATAAACCTTTTCCTCTCGTAAGCTGTTTTCAAAGGTGAGTTCTACTTTTGTGGGTTCATAACAAATCATCATTTTTTGGCAGGTAGACAAATTTATTGATTCATTTTTTTCGTTTCAGTTTCAAATGAATAGTTGTAACAGAATTAAAAAGGAAACAATTTGTCTGGATAATACAACTATACAAGAACTGGTTATGTGGTTTACTGCGGAACCAATTCTAAATTATTATGTGTTCAAGTAGCTACTTCTTAAGTACATAAAAATTCATGTTTGGCTTAAAAATACCTTAAGAACAGGCTTTTTTTTTTCATCCAAAAAAACATAATATTGAATCAAAAATGATAGGGATACACACCAAACGACACACTAAACGACACACCAGCTTTAAATGCACGTTCTTTTGCTGTGTAAGTGATGCACAAAAAAGTGTAAAAAATTCAAACAGTACTAGGTACATGCATTTGCAGCACAATGTGTCATTTTGTGTGTATCCCTATTATTGTTGATATTGAATTTTCTACCAGTCAAATAAAAATGCGACTTGATTTGAATCTAATCCTAATTTTCTGCATTACCAAACAGACCTTATAAAAACACACTTAGTAATCGAAACGATGTCGCAGCAAAAGATTTGGCTCTTCCTCTGTGAGATTGCTTGCTTGCTTGCAAATCAGTCTACATAAATATTCCCCAATATGCCCAGAGAGAGACCATTCAGCAACTAATCGATCAGCACTTCTCTCTAGGTTTCTCTCTGTAAGTAGATCTCATCGTCATTATCACTTTTGCTATACATACATACATGCATGTATATATATATATAGATAGATAGATATGCAAACTATATACTCTGTTTAATCACCAAAAAGTTAGGGTTTTTCTAATTCTCACACACACACACACACACACACACACACACAGTCTTTCTTTGTGAGGGCTCCAGATGGCAACTGAAACCAAAGTAGCTACTGAGGACACAAAAATTGACCTATTTGAGGACGATGACGAGTTTGAAGAGTTCGAAATCGGTCAAGGTGATTTTTCTGATTTCAATTTCTCAGATGCACATTCACTCAATTCATGATTTTTTTTTTCCCCTAGTTGATTCGTCTTGGTGATATATCGTAACCCTTTATCTTGTTCTGTAAAACTGATCTGTTTGAAGATGTGGTGGCCTCGGTTTCTATAGCTTTGCTTCATGTTATTCATGTACTTGATTTGTTTGATATGCGAACTAATCATGAATATTATCCTACATTGCACCAAAATGTTCTATTTATGTTAGGGTCCCAATTGCTCCAAAAGCTTAACCCCCGTCTCGCAGTGGAGAGTCGGAGACAAATAACAAAGTGCAAATATGCACACTAAAGTGGAGATGTAGAGTCGTACCCCAAGGCTTCCTACAAACAAGGCTTTGATACCACGTTAACTTAAAGCTTCAACAATTATATGTTCATCACTGAGTTATGATTTTTAGGTTGAAACAAAAACTTCGATTCTATTTTTATGACCACTGCATTTAGTGGAACAGGAGGTTGATCACATTGTTGATTAGATTATTGAGCTAAATTGCTCATGGTACATATGCTATGGCATTTGCACATGCCTTTTAATACTTATGTTTTGTCTCCCACAGCGTCAGGGATTTGGTTAGCTCCCGTTGGGTGGGAATGAGAGTCCCACTCATTGTAGGTATCTTATTCATGGTAATTTCTATTAACAAGAACCCAAAGATGGCTAGTAATGAGTCTATTCGATCCTTTATTTCTACCAATCAAACTTAGATGAAACTTCTACATAAAAGATGAGCATGGAATTGTTTTCGAGATAACTACGAGGCCACGTTTGGATGGCAGTCATCAAGGATGACATTGGGTATTCCATTTCTTGCCCAGGTTTTGAATAGCATAGTAACTCAGTTACTGTTCTTTGGCTATTGTTAATTGGGTCCCGTAACCTTTGATTTTTCCGTCACAATATTTAAGTCGAGTGCATTTAGTTTAATATGTAATAAATATCTATTTACTATGGTAATATTGTCATACCTAATATTGTATTCTTTTCCTTTTTTAGGATAGCCAACCCAATGGAATCAAAATATCAGTATACATGGTGCCGGTGGGAGAGATGCCCATCATCATTGGGATTTCATGTCCCATGACTATGCAAAATCCAATCACAAATCCACCAAAATAATGTTCCAAACATAGGAATGGTGTAACTAGGAATGAGATACCCAATCCCGACCATGATTACTACCATCCAAACATGGCCCTAATATATAGGTATACCAGGAGAGAGCTTTGGTGAGATATTGGTTAGCGTTCAGATGAATTCCAATATTTGTATTTCCCAAAAAAAAAAGAAAAAGAATTTCAGTATTTGGAAGTGAAAAGTAGGGTAAGCATGCACCTGTTGTATTTGTGACGAATTTTCTAAGTTAAAAGACTAGGCACTTCTGAAAAGTTATAAGTAAATAAAGAAACCAACACATTATAGAATAGGTACGCTAATGGTGCTAAGGGAGTAGTAAACGTATCTTTATAGAACCTCAACGCCATGGGTATCATATTATTTAGTAGTGGCAATTTGGAGTTGAAACAATACATACTCAAAAAGGCGTTTAAAAAGCATGGATGTGAGGCAAGGTTTGAGGTATGGGCTAGTAAAAAGAAGGCAAAAAAGTGTTAAGTAGGG
Source organism: Hydrangea macrophylla (assembly GCA_033977485.1). Taxonomy (NCBI): domain Eukaryota; kingdom Viridiplantae; phylum Streptophyta; class Magnoliopsida; order Cornales; family Hydrangeaceae; genus Hydrangea; species Hydrangea macrophylla. The sequence continues at coordinate 108,254,703 of CM066985.1, read as the reverse complement.
CCGATATATGTATGGTGATTTGTATTGTGGCTCTGGTGAGGATGGGAGAAAGCTGCAAAGCAGAAAGTTTGATCAAGCTTTGAGGTGAATGAAAGAAATGAAGGGCTTTAAGAGTTAATGATAGGTTTACTTATCACAAACTAATGACAGGTTCACTAAGGTTGACATCAACTTTAAGACAATTGGGATATTTGAAGTTGGAGAAGCTTTAGGAGAATTAACGAAATGCCTGTTTTCTTGAATTAGTGTATGTATATCCATATGAAAGGGAGTGGATGATTCATTAGTGTCAGGGAGAAAAAAACGAGATAAGAAGCTTTAATTACCTCCTTTTCATGTTCCACTAATAGGTAGTACATTGAGGAATACACATCGGGTTGTTCATGTGGTATGCAAAAAGAAATTCCCTATATTTTTTTTATCTCTCTCTTCGAATAAAAGCTCAATTTCAACAACAATTTTCATTAGATATCATTCAACAGTAATCCCGGCTTAGTGTGTCCTTTCTTCCGTGGTGAACTGTTGGCACCAACCCTTCATTTTCTCTGTGGACCGAGGAGTAAGGAGACTAGGCAGATTTATGTTTCGAATTCCATTCACCCCATGGTTGGCCGTATTTATATATATTTTGGACTAGATTATAGATTAGAATAACCTAGCCCATTCCCATTTTGCGTGGAAAAGATGTACTAAAGAGATATTAATCCCAAATCAAGTTCTGCTTGTAAATTGACTAGATAAGCGGATATTTCAGATGGAGTTGTGATTTTTAGCTTTACAATGCTTCTGTTGGATGACAAATTTTTTGTTGTGCTGTAGCATGTTACAGGAGAAAGAACATGGTTTTAATTTCTTGTGGTGGGTATTGATTGATTGCAGAATATCGACAAGGTGAAGACATTACTTGAGCAAACCATTAAAAAAAAAAAAACCTCCAAGAAAGATGTTTCCTAATTATCAAATGAGTTAGATAAGTTGGGAAATGTGCACATCTTATAAGTTCCACGCTTCCTGTCTTCTTTAAGATGCAGTGTTAGGGGAGACCACTGTTTCACTTTGTATATGTTGTACTTCCTGTTTTTCTATATGGATTGAGAAGATACATTTATTTTATAAGGATAGCATTTCTGCAAACTTAGCTGAAAACAAATGATTGGTTGAATAGGTTATTTCAGAGTGTGTGTCCCTTTGGAGTACTCGAATATTCCTGCCAGTAGCAATACGATAGCAGTGTAGTTTTATGTCCCAACAGAATTGTGCATGTATGTGATCATAATTCATCCATCTTTCAAACTCAGTTATACAATGTAGAACATATGACTCGTCAAATGTACATATATAAATTAGAAATCTTAGGGTGGGAGCATCTATCATGAGTTCGTTCTGAATCTTATTCTTTATATGATGGTAATAACATTCACAGAGTGGGAGGTAAAAGAAGAAGGAAAAGAACTAACACAGCAGTGGGAGGACGATTGGGATGATGATGATGTGAACGACGACTTCTCTCTGCAGCTGAGGAGGGAGCTTGAGAACAACACTGTGAAGAACTGATCCAAGACTTGCATAATCCATCGTTTCTTTTACTTACTCTCTGCACCGTGGTTCGTGTTCTTCAAACTCCAATGCCTTTTTTACTGAAGATGGTTTTCTTCACATAATGTAGTTTCTTTGGTAGAAGTGCTTGAATTTTAGTCTCAGGACTTGTTTATGAACATTTTTATGCTATATACTTTGGAGTAGTCTTTATTGAACATTTATGGTTGAGTACAAGTGTGGCATCATTTGATGTGTATTTGTGCAAACGTTATATGGCTGCAAATATTAGGCGTTTCAGTTATGCTGGTTTTGCACTTATTATTATGTTTTATTTAAGTCGGGGACCCCTTTCTTTTTTTCTTATGGGTGCACTGAAATTATGGCCATCTGAGGACCTCGTGTTTACACTCAAAATCAATCTGGCTTTTACCCTCTTATGTGCTCACCACTCTTGCCTTTTTCCACTTGTACTTTTTCAAAAGTTCTTATCAAACTAATCAAACAAATAACCAGAATTTCTTAGCAACAAATAGCACCCAAACTTCACCAACCAAATTTGGATTTTAAAGCACGAATACAATGTTCACGGATGATTAGGTTTCCAACACCACAAAATACCAAAATTTCAGGAAATTTTTTCCACACTTGGGATTAAGGTCATATTTGGACTCCTTAGAACACCACAAAATACCAAAATTTCAGGAATTTTTTTCCACACTTGGGATTAAGGTCATATTTGGACTCCTTAGAATATGAACAGTGTAAAATGAACAAAAAAAATTTAAGGCGAGTTTTTGTATTTTTTTCTTCCATAGCCCCATATAGTAGATGGGTGTCTAGGGATTAGCTGGGGGAAAAGTCTGCATGACTACATATGGAGAGAGAGAGTCGGACTTTGGATATAACCCCATTTAAGTATTTAACAAGTCTAGAAACCAGTTGGAGAGAGAGAGAGATTTTGGACAAAATCCCATTTAATGGGTCTGAGAAACCAGTTGGACCACTCTCACCCTCGGGTCTCAACTCTCAACCTATGTTGTAGACTAGCAACCATGTGAGCGTGGACTGTTGTCACTTGATAATCTGTAACCACAGGACTTGGCAGGGCTAATATCATAGATTCATAGAATTTTCCATCTTTATGCATATACATATATCAGTGGCTAATATAATAACTAAGAAAAACATTTAGCCTTCCTGTGAAGGGTTTAGGAGATAACTTTCCATGGCATAGCTGATTGGCATCAACAAGCTCACTTGTACTCAAAAAGCCAAAAAGCAAGAAACAAAGAACGGGAAAACAAGGTATATACACATTTGAAATCTTTTTATTTTTATTTTTATTTTTATTGGGAACAAACTTTTATTACCAGGAAATAAACTTTTATGATCCCGAGAACAAAGTGCATAGATATAACCAAATCACATGGTAGTACCAAAGAGTTCTCCATCCTGATAATATAAAGCCTCACATCATTGGGAATCTTTGAGCTAATTTGTCAAACAAAGCCCTGATTATAAATAAGAATTCATTAAACAAATCATGCAACATGACAAGCACATATGACCCATGTCTTTGTCCATTGGAAAAGAAAGGAGTTCACTTTTTCTGACCTCAAAATTTCCATGCATTATAAATTTAGCTAAATCATTCATTCCCACCGAGGGGCTGTTTGGGATTGCAAGGAGACGATTTAGTGGTGTATAACTGAAACCAGGTTTATAAACTCAAATGTTTGTTGAATAATAGCTTTTTGCACAGGAGTCTAATATAACTAATTCCTTGTCAAATTAATTTAACTTTAATTTTCATAAAATCAGATAGAAAGTGAGACTAAGCCTAAATGACATCCTATTTTAAGCATTCCCAAACAGACCCTAAGTATTGGTTATTCCCTCAGGCCTCAAGTTTATCCGTTAATCTGTGCTATACAGGCCATTAGTTTCATAACCATAGAAGCTATTCAAAAAAAATAATAAAAATAATAAATAAATAAATCACATGATGTTAAGTTTCAGACTTATTTTCTATCTGATTTTTTTTTCCAAAACCAACAAGTTGTTGGTTTGACAAAAATCATGTTTTAAGAGTGAGGTTGTAAGCAAAATTTCAACACAAGATGGCATACATCACACAACTAAAAATAACTGATTCACTAATGAACTATGTAACAGATTATGATCCTTCCCAAATAGCCTCATAATTTTCACTCCCATCCCTGTTAAGGGATTGACTATTAAGTAGAAGACATTGACTATTAAGTCTATAACTTAGATGAGATTGATGGGTATGGAATTGGATCTGTTGTTCGTGATTTTACGGGTGGTGTTGTCTTTGGGATGTCTCTGTTCGGTCGTGGGAAATCGGAACATAGGGCATGTGAGGCAATGGCGGCTCTGAAGTCTTGCACCGAAGTGGAGGCCAGAGGCTGGCTTTTCAGGCTTTAGCTTGGAGATGGATGCCTTGTGTGTGATGAACTTCCTTCTGGACCCTACTCCATGCCTTGCTCCTTTTGGACACATTATTGAGGCGACAAAATCTCTTGCTCCCCATCTTGGATTTTCTGAGGTTTTGCGCGTGAAGAGAGATGGTAATAGAGTAGCCCATGAGCTCTGCTCGATTCGCGAAAGTTCATCGTGCCTATGTGTTATTTTTTTTTTTATGATAACGTACCTCATTGTATTCGGTCTTTTGTTATATCTGAGACTGTTTCGTTGGATTTGGAATGAAATTTCCCACTTTGTTTCTCAAAAAAAAAAAAAGGGTTTCCACACCCACTAAAACACATTCAGAGTGCATAATCAAGCAAAAACTACAATTGATATAAATCTCGTGTGTGTGTGTGTGTGTGTGTGTGTGTGATGGATGTGTGTGTGTGTGTGTGTGTGTGTGTTTGATTCCAACACCAATTAAGAAAAAAAGTGAAAAGAAAAGCAAAGAGAGCTTACCTTCCTCTGTAATTGTATACCAACTGAAACTGAAACAATATTTCTAGAAACTTCCAATTTACACAAAACTGAAACAACAGGAGGTTCTGATTCTTCCAATCTAAAAAAAGAGGTCACAATTCAATCCCAAAACACAAACAAATAATCCCTTTGTCAGTAATGATTCTGATTCCTCCAAACTCAAAAAGAGATCTCAATTCAAGCCCCATACAGAATCAAATACCTCTATTATGTCAATTCAACTCCAACTTCAGTAGAATTACTACTTTCCCCTGGAATTTTCGGCGAATAAGTAACTGTTCTACAAACTGGACAAATTGCAGTGCTCAAAAGCCATGAATCTATACATTGAGCATGAAAACTATGTTTACAATTAGGCAACAACCTACACTTATCACCCACCTTGAATATCTCCAAACAAACAGCACATTCCAATGAGCTTTTCTCTTTATCTTCTTCTCTGTAATCAAAAAATGGCAATTTCTTTATATCATCACTGGACATGCTTGGACTTGCATTAGTAGTACCTCTTTGAACAACAATATTGCCATTAGTATAACCACTAAAAGCCCTCCCAACAATACAAACATGGACTATGACCAAAAAAATAATACCCACAAGCAACAAAATCACAGAAAGTACAATTTCCATTACCATAATCTGAATTCACCAATACCCACAAAATTAATTCCTTCCCTCAAAACTCCCAATTTTCCATTCTCTCCATGCCAAACAGAAAAATCACCCAGAAAATTTATTTCCGGTTTATAGATATTACGTCGACCCAAGTTCAGTGACTCATCAAGTAGAGAACACACACACACACACACATACCCAAAAGCTGAGAACTTGTATATATAGGAGACAATCATAGATCAGTATCATTGATTCTATGGAGATGAAGACAAAAGATTTGTTCAGTTGGTCACAAGAGAACTTGAAACTGGAACAATATTAGAGAAGGAGCTGAACTTACATGTGTGTTAACTTGAGGTCTGAGAAGTTTGGTGAGCCAAACAGAGACTTAAATTGGCATTTTCTATCAAGTGGGCTGATTTGTTTTCTTGTGTGATTAATTTTTTTGAAAGCATCTTGAACCCATCATCATCAACAACAACTTTCTTTTAATCTAAGTTTATTATGTAAGGCCATTATGTAGTTGTTATCCAATTGAGGAGAATATTGAGAGGGGTAAATTAGGAATTTAGGAGAAATTTTTGAGTAGGTACTACGTACAACTGTGGCATGCACGATATCCTGTCAAAAAAAAAAAAAAAAAGATTGGCTCGTTTGAGTGGGAATCATCCCCATACATGAAGGGGTTCTACTGTTTGACTGTGGGACCCACTCAAGTTACTAAAAATTTCTCGAAAATTAGCCACGGACATGATAATTAGGATAAAATACATTAGTGCTCCTATGATAATTAGGATAAAATACATTAGTGCTCCTGAACTTGAGTTCGAGTCCCCTATGTTTCAATTACAAACACTTGCATGCCATAGAGTTCACTCCTTTTTCGTTAAGGCTTTGTTTGGTCTGCGAATTAACTTAATAAAAAGAAAAGGGATAGAAAAATAGTTATTTTACGTTTGCCTTCATGCTTAAATAACACTAATTTTTTTTTTTTTAAATAACTGTGGCATCAATATATATAACTGTAATCTAAGAAAAAGGCAAGAAAAGTGGCTCACTAAATTCAAATTTTATAATTTTTTTCCCACTATATTTTTTTTTTCTTTCTTTTCCCTCACAAAAGCATTGAACTAAACAGAATCTAATGACCGGCATGCAGTCAAAAGTGACAGAAATATGCATTTGATCATCACGTAACCTACTAATTCAATTTATTGACCATCTTGCCATTTATTTGGATAAAACTCAATTCGTATTTGGATATTTTGTGCGTTAATACTAATTTATATAAGGGTAACTTATGTAGACGCCCCTTCATGTATTGCACTTTTTCACTAATACTTCATAAACTAAAAATTGAACAAATTGACCCCTTCAACTACTTGTGAGGAGGGTATTTGAGGGGCTCAATTTGACAAGAAAAACAATAGTTGAGGGGGTCAGTTTATTAAATTTTTAGTTTAGGGGGTTAGTGAAAAATGATAATACATAAGGGGTGTCTATATAATTTTCCCTTTTTATAATGTATGTGTGTGTGATAATGTATACAAAGATGGACCAGACTACCACACTGTTTGGTGGTCACCACATTAATTGTTGATAGAGTTTATGATGGAAGGGAAGGTGATGATTGTTATTAGTAAGACTAATGCTATGCTTCTCAAATTCAAATCTCAAATCTTTATTTTAAATGATTCGCTAGTGGATTCACTGGATTTTGATTGGGATTTTGATTGGAGAATGTTGAAGTGACCCTACAATGGTCAATGGACCCACTAGATTTTGGTTAATGCCACATCATTTGGAATAGGGATTCGGGAAGCATAGTATTATTTGTAATTGAGGTTTCTTTTTAGAGTAATGCTATGCTTCCCAAATTTCTATCCCAAAAGTGCTTCCCAAATGATGTGGCAGTGGGGTCAGGTCTAATACAGTACGACTAGTTGAATTTTGATTAAAAGTTATTTACTTGGACCCACTGCCACATCATTTGAGAATGACTTTTGGGATAAAAATTTGAGAAGAATATCACTACTTTTCTTTTTAAAGAGAGAAAGTTGACCGCATAGATAGATTAATGTGAAATATTAAGAAATTTAATTGTGGAAAAAGAAGGTTACAGAAGTAATTTCAAAGTTCCCATCCAATTCATTAGTCAACTAGGCATTTCAGTATAAAGTGTTAGTGAGCGGTCAGTTGGTATAGGGGTGAAAGTTATTTACACTAATTGAAATTGTGCAGGTAATTTCCCTTGCACATTGTCCCAAGGTGCTGACATGCTGGATAAATCCCATTGCAAGACCACATGGTCTGAATTGCTCAAGCCTCTATCTCGTCCTGGATCTGCTTTTAAGTTAGACTTTATTGATCTTACTGAATGTAGGTAGAAATTGAAGCTTACAGTCCCCACAGCCGTTACTGAGCTTGGATGCCTTGAGTGGCATACTACTCTTGTGGGGGTTTTCTTGGACTGAAGGTTGCCCTTTTCTCTTGTTCAAAGAGCTACTGCTTAGCAGTTTTGGGATGATGCTGGCCTTATTGATACCTTGGCTACAGATCAAGGCATGTTCTTTTTTAAGTTCAACTCATTGCCCGATCGAGTTGGAGGCGGTCATGGAGGGAGGACCTTGGATGTGGCCAGGGGTGGAGCCAGAAATTTTGCCCAGGGGGGCCTAGGTTATACGGGGGTTCGGGGGCAGCGCCTCCGAGGTGATATTTTTTGGGTCTATTTATACATAATTGACGATTTTTTTAGGGTCTAATTGTCGATAATTGTGATTTTTTGGGGATATGCTTATAATATAAATCTATTTGGTGACACATATATATTGTGTAGTGTCTTTCAAAATTTTAAGGGGGCCAATTTCTAAAACGCATAAAATTATTACACTGACAGTGTAATTTTTAAAATTTTAGGCGCCTTTCCTTTGAGTTGTATATACCTTGTATATCAATATATATATGTAATTGATAGCACTAAATTGTGCCTTGGACCCCTTTGAGGGCCTAAACATAAGTTGAGGTAGGCCTAAACATAAATTGAGGGGGGGGGGGGGGGGGGGGGGGGGGGGGGGCTAAACATAGTTGAGGGAGGGCCTAAATGTAAAATACTAAAAAAACTTAGGATAAAATTTTAATTCTCAAAATTTCAGGGGGGGCCTGGCCCCCCCTCGTCCCAATGTACCTCCGCCCCTGGACGTGGCTGGTACACCTACCACCCTTAGGAAATGGGAACCTCAACTTTCTATTAGGATGGATAGAGTTACCAAGGTCCCTTTATGGGTGCACTTCTATAATATTCCGCTGGAATATTAGACAACGGAGGATCTTAGTTACATTGCCAACATGGTTGACAGACCCCTTCATGTGGACAAAATGATAGCGAACCGTAGACAGAGATAACTTGGGCTATAATTTGCGTTGAAGTTGTTGATGCTAAAGATGATTAGATTAAGAACTTTGAGCTGGCAGCAGAGAACTCCCCTAGAAGTGATTCCATCACTATCCATGTTGAGTATCAGTGGACTCCCACAAGGTGTGCCCAATGCAAATGCTTTGGCATGATTGCAACAACCAAACTCAAGCTCATCCTACCATATCTCGTTCTGTCAAGAGGAATCCTACTCAACAGTGGATACCGCGCGATTAAGAATATACTCAAAATGATCTAAATTCCAATAAGATTCCAGTTAATTTCTAAACCTTGGGGTGAGAGGCAATGGTTTGAGGTGTTAGTAAAGGTAAATCTAAGGCGATTGGTACTTCAGATGTGCAAAGTGGTAATGGTCCCTGATTTCCCTCCTTTTAAGCACAGTGTGTCACGACCTGATCGGGAGAGAACAAATCCTAATTATACGCCTTAACTCACATTTGTTAATCATTTTTATCCTGTTTTTGTGTAGTTTTACTTTATTTTTTATTTTCTATCAGGTTTTGGACGGAAACGAGGAGATCAGGTTAAAATAGGTGAAAAAGCAGGAAGAAAGAAGCAGAAAAAGACACATCCCGCGCGCGGTCCGCGGGCGCGAAAACCCAGATATCGCTCGCGCGATCCGCGCGCGCGACCTTCCCATTTATGCGCTCGCGCGGCCCGCTCGCGCGATCCGTACAAAAAGCAGAGTTACGTATTTCACTATTCTGAAGAGTCCTGCGCAAACGAAACTGTTTGAAGACATCCAGATTGCAAATAACACCTGTTTTAATCCGTTTCGGGAGAGAAAAGCTTGGATAATCTCTTGAAAACTCTATATATATATATCTAGTTTTTATGTTTTTAAGGGGTTACACACCTAGAGATCCATTCACATACATTCATTGAAGGCAAGAGGAAAGGGAAGAGCAAGCTTGAAGGTTTCTAATGGCTTACATCAACTCCATCTTCATGCTTTCACCCATCATGAGCCACTAAACTCCTAATCTAGGGTTTCAATGAAACCCTAGTTATGTAAAGGGGGATTCTATGCTTTTCTATTTTAAGATTTTATGTTTTGGGATAGGGATTGTATGTTGGTGGATTTTATATAATCAGTTTTTAATGTTAATAATCAAGAGTATTTTGGATCTATTCTTGTCTTAGATTTTTCCTTATGCTTATTGAACTCAATAATCCTTGATTTCTGTGATTGATAGGAGTATTTACATACAATGATGCTTATTTGATTGTGATGTTTACATCTTTTATAATCCATGCTTAGGAAAGATGAGTTATGCTACACCCTAGTCATAGGTAGATAATTCATGTGAACCGTAGATGGATTATGTTTAGATTAAACTAACGATATCTTCTTGACGATACTATTGGGCTTGTAGCTACAATAGATCATAACTATCCAAACATAGAACTTAGAATAAGAAGTATAGACCCTCAATGCATAGTTAGTGGTGGATTTGTAATCCTAGATCTCATCTCCATATATTTAAACCAATTTCCAATTTCGCATTTAAGTTTACTTAGATTTAATTCTAGATCTTAATTCTAAAATTTCATAGTTTAAAGTAGTAGTGATAATAAAAACCTAAATCAATTCAACTTTCGATTTTCTTATAACTAGATAGATTAGATTTTAGTAATTAAAGGATTAAAAGTTAACAATCTCTGTGGGTTCGACCTTTACTTTCCACACTACAAATCTTTTGAAAGTAGAGCATAAATAAACATACTTTTATATCTTGATTCTGACAAGATCAATTTTTGGCGCCGTTACCGGGGATTGAAATAACTTTTTCCGTTAATTATTAGAATCGTAATTTACTTAGTTAGTAAATATTAGTTCCCTTTTTATTTTCTTTGTTTTAGTTTCATTTTAGAGTCGCTAAAATTATTCTTGTCTCTACAGATCTTAAACCGTCAATTCTAGCAAGATCGAGTGGAGCAGCTGTGCACGTCAACGGAGCTTACGCGAACCTGAAAAGAAAATTGCAATAAAAATCAAAAAACAAGTAAATTCGCTAAGTTTTAAAATTTCGCATCAACCACTGTAAGTCAGGGCACTGAGACGCAATACTTGCATTAGGGTAGGTGTGGAGTGAGCACTGCATTAGCTAGGAAACCCGGGGCGCTGGGCTTGACGCGGTCATTGTATTACAGGATAATTTCATGCATCATATTAGTCTTGTGTGCTTGCATGCTTGGTTATTAGCGTAGCTATTTTTGTTTTTATTGTTTTATTGAGTCAACCCTTAGTGTATGTTTGGAACTCGTTCAACTAAACCTAAATTGAATCCGCTTAATCTCGAACTTGAACGTACACTTAGAGGCTTTAGGTCATCAGCCCAAGCTTCGAGAGCTTGGTTGATGTTGGACGACGAGTCCACACCTGAACCGTCATCTTCATTTGAATTAGAAATCCGTAGTACGCGTAATCGTTTAAGAAAAACTAAAAAAATAAAAATCGAACCTATTCCGATGGCCGATTTTGGAAATAACCAGAATAATGGGAATAATCGGAATGAGGGGGATAATCTTAACATACCCCCACCACCACCATTAAAGGACTATTTCACTCCTACGGCCTACACGCCACCGTCGTGTATTGCATTGCCGGAAGTGACGGCAGCTCATTTTGAAATCAAATCCTCAACTATTGCGCTCCTGCCGTCATTTCACGGGCGTGTTAAGGAAGACCCTTATAATCATCTGGGCGAATTTCAGGGTATATGTGCGACTTTAAAAATTCAGAACTTAACAGACGATGAGTTAAAAATGCGCCTATTCCCGTTTTCACTTAAAGATAAAACGAAGTACTGGCTCCAATCGTTGGAGCCAAATTCAATAAGAACATGGGATGAGTTGCAAACTGCGTTCCTACAAAAATTCTTCCCCATAACTAGAACGAATCAGATTAGAAAGTCAATAACTAATTTTACAATGCAAGATGGGGAGACACTTTACGATACATGGGAACAGTTTAAAGAACTCTTACGTTCTTGCCCTCATCACCAGATACCTAAATGGCAGTTGGTGCAAGTCTTTTATGAAGGATTAATTCCCACCGTTCGAAATACCGTCGATGCTATTTGTGCGGGGACGTTCCTCCACAAGAGTGCCGATGAAGCATGGAAGATATTTGAAACATTAAGTGAAAACTCTATGCACCAAGCGGTATCCGTACGACCTGAAGGACACCTTCTACCTAATCCAAAGAGAGAGGCGAAAGTTGAGTCTAATCATTCGTATGAAATTCAAGAACTAAATAGAAAAATGGACCAACTTATGATGATGGGCCGCATGCAAGGCCAACCTGTTTCTGCTGAAGTATGCCAGTTATGCTCAGATTCGTCACATTCAACATTAGCATGTCCGTCCGCATCTCAGTTCCCGGAATTTGTGGAACAACATATAAATGCGGTTCAACAGTTTCAACGACCGAATTATAACCCCACGGGGTATAAACCAAACACGACATGGGGACCTCATCCGAACCTGTCATGGAACTCCAATAGTGAGAAGCCGTATTCGAAACCCGATACAACCAATTTTCCTAATGCGTATAAACCTGTCACGCCCCGACGTAGCATAAATAAGGAAAGCGTTTAATTTCCTTTATGGACCCGTAGGTCGCGACAGTTTGAAGGATCGATTCCGTCCCAAACGTCGAACAACAAAACATATTAATCAGAGCAGAGCAATCAAAGCTTACAAATAATTTCCTAACTTATTACATCTTATGATACGGGGTCAACTAAGGCACAGACCGCCTTAAAATAAAACAATAACTTAGAGTCTGTTACAGTCATCCTTAAAACAAAGCAATTTAAAACTTAAAACATATAGTAAATAAACAGTTTCTTCATTCCAGAAGCAGCCATTCTCAATTAGCATAGTCGTATGATTCCTCCGGGTTATAACCTGAAAAGCCTGAACACGAATGTCCAGGATGCATCAACGTCGTCAGCTTCAAGAAGCTGGTGAGTATTAAAAACATGACTTTGAATGTAAAACATACCCAATTACCTTATTCCATTTTTCAATTTGTAAAATCAATAGTTAAACCGCAGAAAGAATTCATTTTATAAAACCACAAGGAATATAATAAAAGTCGTTCATTCATAAGTACAGACACTCGTGTAATGAGACAATGCACCACACTCATCTTGCCGACTCTTTTCTCTCGACAGCCACAACAACCCACTATCCTACTCCTGGTATCTTTGAAACACTCAGATAGCCACACTTTAGCAACGGGGCGCCAGGGAGTGTCCAGTTTGCCTCACACTTTGGTCCGGGGTACCAGGGAGTGTCCAATACCTCACACTTTGAATACCCTAACCGCCATGCAAATACCGGGGCAACCCCTCGCACAGTATCCAGACTCGAGTATCAGGGAGTGTCCGTAGGCTACACTTTAGCACTACCATGGGTGCCAGGGAATGTCCGAGTTCGGCTTCACACACTTTAACGCTTCCATGGGCGTCAGGGAGTGTCCATATTTTCCACCGTCGCATTTCAAAGATACCCTCTCCACAAACTCAACCACAACCACAACCACAACCACAACTACAACCACAACCACAAACTACAACCACAACCACAAACTCAAACTCATACTCTTTCCACACTACCATTACTCTTTTCCACACAGACTGACACCCACATGCATGTACCACTGACCCCACATGAATGATATGCACTTGAATCTAAGTAACAATACCGAATTAAAGGAACAACACGCGTACGGGGATTGATAAGTCATAATACAGTGTTTTAATCATTACCAACTTAATTAATAGCATTCTGTATTAATAAAATTCCCAAACAGAACCTTATCAGTACTTAAAAGTTGAACCAAACAGTCCCTTAACAGAAAACAGACAAAAACAGAAACTACCTGACTTCGCGCGCGCGGGACGCTCGCGCGAAAGATCGCTCGCGCGGGCCGCTCGCGCTATATGCCCAAATTTCCTTTTATTATAAACTTTTCTGTCTGCCTGTGGAAATCAAGGTCGCGCGCGCGGATCGCTCGCGCGAAAGAGTTATCGCGCGACCCTCACTCGCACGACTAGCCAAATTTTCATTTATATATATATACTTTCCTTTCTGCCTGGGGAAGCATACCTCGCGCGAGGGGTCGCTCGCGCGGGCCGCTCGCGCGATTCCTCGCGCGCGCGGTCGTGGCGCGAGATGAAGCTGAGGCTTCATCTTCTCCGCAAAAACTGCTCTGTTCCAGAAAACAGGGTCTAAAATTGACCCATTTCAAATCTGTAAGTATGTTTATCATGTTATATATGGATCTCTTCCTTTTTCAACGAGGATCAAGAATCTATGATTAATTTAACACCATTTGATCCATAGCTCTCCAATTTTAGGAAAAACTAAAACATGTCCAAACTTCATTTTCAATATACTTTCTTATATGAACGAATTGGGTTCTAAAACTTCAGACATATCATCAATGAGGTATAATCTTTCATAATCAACTCTAAAAACAAGCTTTGGTTTAGGTTTGAGAAATCATGATTTTGAAGCTCAAGCTTCCATGGACGAAATTAGCAATAGTAGTTACAATGCACACATATAAACAGTAAATAGACATGACTTTTACATTAAGAGTGAGTTTGAAATACTCACTGAGATTAGAGAGGGAAGTAATTGTTGAGAAAGAATGGAAAATACAAGAATCCAATACTCAAGTTTGGCTATAGAGTTGTGAAGTTTCTCTCTCAAAATTCTGAAGAACTCTCTGCACTTTCACTGAAACTCTCTATGTTCTCTCTTGCTCTTGCAGATTGTGTGTTGTGTGTGTATACAAGGTGTATAAATAACCAATTTCAACTTGGAGCCCAAGTAGTGTGATCTTCACCCTACCAATTAGTTAATAAACTTCCTTAATTATGAGTAGTTCACAGCTAATGCTGGGATTACATCTACGTATACACACTGATATATAAGCCTAAGGCTCCACAGATTCACCAAGGGTCAAATAGGATAGTAGGGGGCAAAGCAATGTTGTTTGGGAAATTAGCTTATGGATACAACAATAACACACACAAGATAGGTAGATCCAAACAAAGCACAAGCCAATGATCACTTGCCATTAATGAAAATAAAGCAAATGTCCAAATCGGTCACTTCCAAAATCTGTGGAAGTTAAACACAACATGGACAGGTTTTGAACATAAACTGGTATTTTCGGGGCGCGGTGCTCACCACAAAAATACAGGAATTTCATTTTAACTTAAGAATTGATTTTCTGGTTTTATAAAAATACTGATTGAGATAATAGAAGTTATTTTCACCGTTTTGAAATACATATTTTGAAATCCATACAGGTATTACTAACTTTTGTAAAATTGCAGTTTGGCCCCCAATAAACTTTAAATGTGAATTAGATAAGAAATAGATATTCCAAACAAGTGACTGGAATTAAAGTAAAAGCAGACCATGCTAATTGAATTTAAATATGCCAATGCAAATACACATAAATTAAATATGGACATGAATTTTAAATTAAATGGAAATGCAGGTTATTACACCCTTCCTCCCTTAAACAGGATTTCGTCCCCGAAATCAAGACTGACTAATCATGAAACAACTCCGGGTACTTCTTCCTCATATCAGCTTCAACTTCCCACGAGGCTTCGTTCTCGTCATGGTGATTCCACTGAACCTTCACCAATGGGATATCCTTATTCCTCAGCTTCTTGATACTCTGATCTAGAATCTTCACAGGTCTCTCCTTGTAAAAAACGTTATGACTCGTCTCAATATCGTCATAACTAACCACATGTGAGGGGTCTCGTATGTACTTCCTCAACATACTCACGTGAAACACGTTGTGAACCCCAGATATTTTCGGTGGTAGCGCCAGTCGATAAGCTACTTTCCCGACACGTTCCAAAATCTCAAACGGTCCGATGAAACGCGGAGCTAACTTCCCTCTCTTGAGACCAAAACGTACCACTCCTCGGGTTGGTGAAACCTTGAGAAGTACGTGATCTCCAACACTAAACTCTAAATCTTTCCGGCGTCGATCGACATAACTCTTATACCGGCTCTGAGCGGTTCTCATCCTCTCCTTGACCAAAGTAATCTTCTCATTGGTTTCTCTTACCAAATCTGGTCCCAACAACTCTGTATCCCCAACTTCTGCCCAACACAATGGAGAACGACATGGTCGTCCGTACAATGCTTCGAACGGAGCCATACCGATACTCGTGTGATAGCTGTTGTTATAGGCAAATTCAACCAACGGCAAGTGTGTCTCCCAAGATTCTTCAAAATCGATCACACAAGCCCTGAGCATATCTTCCATTATCTGATTAACACGCTCAGTTTGTCCATCTGTCTGAGGGTGAAAAGCAGTGCTCATCTTGAGCGAAGTTCCCATAGCTTCTTGCAGACTTTCCCAAAATCCAGAGGTAAAACGCGCGTCACGGTCTGACACAATCGACACAGGTGCACCGTGAAGTCGCACAACTTGTTGTATGTACATCCGGCTCATCTTCTCTACCGGGTATGTCATACTATAAGCAATGCAATGAGCGGATTTCGTCAGTCGATCCACAATTACCCAAATAGCGTCATGATTCTGCTGCGACCGTGGTAATCCCACTACAAAATCCATCGTAATGTGCTCCCACTTCCAACCAGGAATAGGTAGCGGTTGCAACAATCCTGACGGTCTCTGATGTTCAGCTTTGACTTGCTGACACGTCAAACACTTGGATACAAATTCGGCCACGTCTTTCTTCATACCTTCCCTCCAGAAATTTCTCTTCAAATCTTTGTACATCTTAGTTCCTCCCGGGTGAACTGTATACCTTGATTTATGCGCTTCTTCCAGGATATCCTTCCTTAACTCTTCATTACCTGGCACACATAATCTATTCCTGCACCGATATCCTCCATCGACTCCCACTTTCCATTCTGTCGGGTCTTTTTCTGACATCTTCATGAACCATGTCTGAAACTTCTCATCTTCTTTCTGAGCTCCAATAATGCGGTCGATAAGAACAGGCTGCAGGATAAGACATCCGAACAATTGTCCTTCTCCTTCTTCAGCACTCTGTACATCGAATTCCGCCAAGGTCTCCAATGCTCGCCACTCTCTAACCATTAAGGAGGCGATCGTCTCACGAGTCTGTCGACTCAGGGCATCAGCAACCACATTGGCTTTACCCGGGTGGTATTCTAACGTGAAGTCATAATCTTTGATCAGCTCCATCCATCTGCGCTGCCTCATGTTCAACTCTTTATGTGTGAACAAATACTTTAGACTCTTGTGATCGGAGAATAAATCAAACTTCTCACCGTAGAGATAGTGTCTCCAAATCTTGAGTGCGAAAACTACTGCTGCCAACTCCAAATCATGAATGGGATAGTTTAATTCATTCGGCTTCAGCTGTCTGGATCCATAGGCTATAACTCTGCCATCTTGCATAAGTACACACCCTAACCCTTGATATGATGCGTCACTAAAGATAGTGAACTTCTCATCAGGCTTGGGTATTGCTAGTACCGGTGCGGTTGTGAGTCTCTCTTTCAACTCTAGAAAGGCTCGCTCATGCTTCTCTGTCCATTCGAACTTCAAATTCTTCTTCGTCAACCCAGTTAAAGGTGCTGCTATCTTTGAGAATCCCTCAACGAATCTCCTGTAATAGCCTGCGAGTCCAAGAAAGCTCCGAACTTCTGTAGGGTTGCTTGGCCTAACCCAGTTTGACACAGCATCGGTCTTGGACGAATCCACTGAAATTCCTTGAGATGACACCTTGTGTCCCTAAAATTTCATTTCTTGCAACCAGAACTCACACTTACTGAACTTGGCATACAAGTGGTGGTCCTTGAGCGTCTGCATCGCAATCCGTAGATGTTGCTCGTGTTCTTCTCCTGACTTAGAATAGATCAAAATATCATCAATAAAAACGATGACAAACTGATCTAGATAGGGCTTGAACACTCTATTCATCAGATCCATAAACACTGCCGGGGCATTCGTCATTCCAAACGGCATCACCAGAAATTCATAATGACCATATCGGGTTCTGAAAGCAGTCTTAGGTATGTCTTCTTTTCGTACCCTCAACTGATGATATCCCGACCTAAGGTCTATCTTGGAAAATGTCGTAGCTCCTTGTAGTTGATCATACAAATCGTCAATCCGAGGCAAAGGATATTTGTTCTTGATAGTCACACGGTTCAGTTCTCTGTAGTCGATACACAGCCTGAGCGTCCCGTCCTTCTTCTTCACAAATAACACTGGTGCTCCCCAAGGCGATGTACTTGGACGTACAAAACCTAGGTTCTCGAGCTCTTGAACTTGTTCCTTCAATTCCAATAGTTCTGTGGGGGCCATTCTGTAGGGAACCTTGGTGATCGGTACGGTACCCGGTATAAGCTCAATACAGAACTCTATACTTCTCTCGGGCGGCAAACCAGAAACGTCTTGAAATACTTCCTCGAAGTCCTTGACTACAGGTATAGATGAAGCTGTCACCTCTGTACTGACGACTTCGATGTTGGCTAAACATCTCGTGAGGAACATATCTCCCGTAGGGTTACATTGAAAATCAAAGGGTTGATTCTCATTGTCGGGGAATGTAATTCTCTTCCTCGCACAATCCAACTTCACTTGATTCTGAGAGAGCCAATCCATTCCTAGGATTATGTCGAACTCCTTCATCGATAGGACGATCAACCTAGCAGGGATTTCACGGTCTCCCAACCGTAAGGGACAATCCTTGCACACGTGTCCTAATCTGACTGCAGCTCCTAGTGGTGAAGTAGCCTTCAAAGCTTTCTCTAATCGATGAGGTAAAATGCCCAATCTCCGAATTGTATTAACAGATATGAACGAAAGAGCAGCACCCGTATCAAATAACACTTTAACATGGGAGTTAAACAGAGTTAATGTACCTTCTACTGCTTGCTGATCAGGTTGAGCTTCTCCATAATCTCCTTCTTCATACGCAGTTCCATCATATCCAGCGGCATCAGGGATAATAGCATTCAAGCGAGTCTGTCCCTGTTGACCATAAGTCACCTGCTTAGGAGCAGTGCAGAACCTACTGATGTGACCTGGTTCACCACAGTTGAAGCAGACTATTCCTTGCTGAGTAGCACGCCTTGGTGCCTTACAATCACGAGCCAAATGACCAGGGTTGCCACAGTTGAAGCACTTTCCACTACTACTTCCTTCGCCTACTCGAGGTTGAGTCGGATAGGTAATAGCCTGGGTCTTCTTGCTTCCGTCAAAATTCCTCTTCTGCCCTTGGGTACAATTCATTGGTAGTCTATTCCCAAAATTGCCCCTTTGAGGCGGTCGGAATTCAAATTGTTTACGGTTCACTCGACCATCCTCTTCTAGATCAGTAGCCAAACCAACAAGTCCTTCAAAAGATTTATCTAGGTGGCCGAGAGTTAGGCGACGAATCTGCGGTGTCAGCCCTTGGTTATACTTCCGGATCTTCTTCTCTTCAGTATCAACCAGGTGTGGAGCAAACCGAGACAGTCTTTCGAACTGTGTGGTGTACTCTTGCACTGATTTGTTTCCTTGCGTCAGATCCATGAATTCCTTCTCTCTTCTGTGCCTCTCCGTAGCCGGGAAATACTTCTCCAAAAATCTCCCCTTGAACGCAGTCCACATCATTCCCATAGCAGCTCCATTCCCGATAGTAGCTATGACCGAATCCCACCAATCTGCGGCAGCATCGGTCAGCTGAAACGTAGCCAATCTCCTCTTGTCCATCTCGTTGCATTGGACAGCCTCGAACATACGGTCCATCTGTCTTAACCATTGTTCGTCCTTCCAGGGTTCTGCGGTACCCGCAAACTGTTCGGGCCTTAGAGCACGGAATCTCTCTAGCAACTTGTCTCCCGTTTGACGGTCTCTTCGGTTGTCATTCATATTACCGATTCTTTCTAACCGTCTGATAAATGCTTCAAACATCCCTGTAGGATCAGCAGCCTCGGGTGCTCCCTCGATCAGGTTCCTGTTCCTCCTGACTCCTACAGCCATTCTATGCATGATAGTGGTAGTAGAATGAGAAACATGCATGCAACAGTGCTATGAAGTAATTTAAATGACAACAACATTCAAAAGGGTATATTTTATATATATCACTTCTTGTCAAGTTGATACAAAAAGCATGTATGGTCAGATCAATGCCTACCCTATCTGTATGGGTTAGGACGCATGCAAGAGTTAATGTTACAAAAATGGGGTCATTGCCCTACACTCTAATGCATGTAATTACAGTTGCAAAAAGAGACAGAGCTAATAGTCAAAAGTGGTTAATATGTACAAGTCATAACTAGAACGTCAATCATCTCCATAAGCAGCTATCAGGAGATCTAGTGAATCGACAGGGCGAAATCGCTGAACAACGAACGGTCCAACCCCGTCATAGCTGTGAGAGGTGGACGATGAAGCAGGTACAGGAGCATCTGCCTCATCTACCATCTCCTCAGGTAGGGCTAGCTCAAGTGCTAGCTCAGCCTCGAGCTCAGCGGCAAGATCATCTAGACCTATGCTGTCCTCTAAAATCTCCCCACCTACTGGGACCACATGAACAACCTCTGCATCGTCCTCAGCAATGGGAACCACCGGCGGAGGCATCTCCAACTGAGCCAGATGGGCATGCACGATCTGGATCTCGAGGGGAAGGTAGAAAGCATCGCTATCGACCAACCTCAGAATCTCGACCAAAACCAAACGCTGAGCCTCTGCGAAATAACGAAGCTCTAAACGGATACGGGTCAGGTCAACTAGGCCTACCACGTGAACCTGGTGCCATACCTCAGATACTACAGTCGTTGCGGCCAACTGCTCTACGACCGCCTGATATAAGTCGAGAAAGGCTGGGATCACTGCCCCAGGTATCACGAAGTGTCCTCCAAATCTGTCTGGTACATATAGTGGGGGAGCTGGATCCATACCTGATAAAAAGGTACTACTTAAAGTCAGAACAGAATAATCTTAGGCGTTTGGCTTCTGAGTCTATCCTCCCTGTCGTATCATCGGGTGTGTAACACTTAATGGAATGTGGAATCGGGTCTATACTGGTAAACCCTAACCTGGCTAAACTATCTTGTGATAAATAATAACCTGGCTCTGATACCACTAAATCCTGTCACGCCCCGACGTAGCATAAATAAGGAAAGCGTTTAATTTCCTTTATGGACCCGTAGGTCGCGACAGTTTGAAGGATCGATTCCGTCCCAAACGTTGAACAACAAAACATATTAATCAGAGCAGAGCAATCAAAGCTTACAAATAATTTCCTAACTTATTACATCTTATGATACGGGGTCAACTAAGGCACAGACCGCCTTAAAATAAAACAATAACTTAGAGTCTATTACAGTCATCCTTAAAACAAAGCAATTTAAAACTTAAAACATATAGTAAATAAACAGTTTCTTCATTCCAGAAGCAGCCATTCTCAATTAGCATAGTCGTATAATTCCTCCGGGTTATAACCTGAAAAGCCTGAACACGAATGTCCAGGACGCATCAACGTCGTCAGCTTCAAGAAGCTGGTGAGTATTAAAAACATGACTTTGAATGTAAAACATACCCAATTACCTTATTCCATTTTTCAATTTGTAAAATCAATAGTTAAACCGCAGAAAGAATTCATTTTATAAAACCACAAGGAATATAATAAAAGTGGTTCATTCATAAGTACAGACACTCGTGTAATGAGACAATGCACCACACTCATCTTGCCGACTCTTTTCTCTCGACAGCTGACACGAGAAAAATCTTGTGCGCTCTTGTGCAACACCCAAGTGCAGGTGATCGTGCAAGTAATATAGTACTGGAAGTCCAGGTCGATCCCACAGGGAAGGAATAGGAAGAATATCTACTAAGTTACAACCTAAAGAAAAAGAAAATAAGAATGAAGGATTGGAGGTGTACTAACAAATCCTAATTAATCAAATTAAACTAAATAATAAACTTAACATAAAGAAACATAAGAATTAAACAACTAAATTAAAGGTGTTGGAAACACGTAAATCCACATTGATCCTAACCATCTACCATGCATATTCATTAACGCTCTATGGAGTACATTCCTCTTCAGCATTCCGTATTTTTCTAAAGATAAAGAATCAATAGCATCATCACAGTTGATTTAAAATACTTGGAAGACGGTTTAAAACAATGGTTATTACTTGCACTCTAAATGGTGTTAGTATTCAAAGTGGATTTCAAAAGTCATTGAAGAAAAGGCCTTAAGGCTTTAAGTTCTAAAAACTGTTGTGACAAACTGAGCTTATTGGGACAATTTGATGACAGATTTCTAAAACAGAAAGTCATGGAATACTTAAAAGAATCATCTCAAGATTTAACATGTTCGATCGATCGAAGCGCTCTCGATCGATCGAACATTCATCCTTCAATCGATCGAAGTGCCTTCGATCGCTTGACTATGGCCCTGGTTCGATCGATCGAAATACCTTCGATCGATCGAGCCCAAGGTTTCTAAAGGTTGCATGGAAGAGGCTGGGAATCAATGTTTCATCACATATTCCCAACGTCTAAACTACGGAAACATGATAAAACTATTACAGAAATAGTAAAACAAGACAATCATCAACATCTAAACTAATAAACAATCAAATAGAGGGAAAGGAGAAGAAAAACCTGTAAATAATCTGAAATAAACTTGTAAATAACTTGTAATACAGTTGAATCATCAATAATCTTCAATGAATCAATGGAAAAGAGGAAGAAAAACAAGAATCTAACCTAAACTACTCCTAATCTAACCCTAAAACTACCCTAAACTGCTGTTTTTCGCGTTCTGGAGCGTCCTCCCTTCGTCTGGCGTCAAAACGACGTATATATAGGGTTCCCACAGAGTTTACGCAACTTTTGGGTGAAAATAGAGTTCGATCGATCGAGCTCAGTTCGATCGATCGAAGGTTCGATCGATTGAACTCTCTTCAATCGCTTGAACTCCTCTGATTTTGACAGCTCTGCACCCCGATAGTAGAATGGCCATAACTTTTTACTCGGACCTCGGATTGACCTCCCGTTTGCGGCCACGCGACCGTAACTCAAAGATCTACATTTCATGTCTCTGGGAAAATCTTCCAAATCTGAAGTCATCATTGTCAAAATTGGCATTTTCCCAGCTGCTTCTGTTGTTCTCTTCACCAGAATCATTTTCTATGCAATGTTTGCTTTCCATGACCTGCAAAATAGTGTAAAAACACATGTTTGAGTCTCAACATCATAGAAAACACTTAATCATTGATATGCATCTAAATCTAGGGACTTGAGGATAAAAGTATGCATAAAAGACCGTGAAATACGCTATAAATATGCATTTTTCACCTCTAATCACACCCCCCAACTAGCTCGTTGCTAGTCCCTAGCAATGAAGCGAACTACAGCAATGTTTATTTAAACTCTAAAAATTGAAAACAAAAGAAAATAAAAATCCTAACTCACTTTCGCAGGAATCGCGATTGCATTTAGCATATGCAACAAGCCTTTAAACCCCTAGGTTCCCCCTAGTGGACGAGTGTTGTCTCGTGAGGGTTTGCAGTGAATCTACCCACAAAATTCATGTTTAAGGTAATGGTTCTCATTTAAATATTTTCAAGAAATTTTCCTCTCATTTAACAATATAGTTAAGCTCAACAATCTCATGAAACTCTCTAATAAGCCATAGCAATGCAACACACATATTACAGTTAATCTACGATCAAAGTCATTAGAATATTCCATACTTATTAATCTTCAAGTGTGTGTGTGAATGGACAACCAAAATACAAAACTTTAATTTCAAAGCTTGCATAACCTAAGATACTATCAAGACGTTCATTTTGACTCAACTCTCACCGGGATTACACTCTCAAGACAAAATCACTCTGAATTAGGTGTAATAATTATCACTCATGATATGGAAGCTATAAAGAGTAATTGTAAATGGAATCTAATGCTTCTCATATCTAAATAGAAAAATGGAAATTTTAGTGAACAAAGTCTCATGAAAGGATACTTTTCACTAGAAGAGCGAGATACCGTGGAGAACTCTCTCAATACCTTAACTTCAAATCCAATTTACCTAGCATCATTAGGACTTTGAAAAAGAGGTATTCGATTAAGAAGAAAGAGATTTGTGATATTCAATTGGGTCAAAGGATGTGATTGGAATGTCTACTACATTTTTTTGAAACTTCCCCCACATCTCCAGTCTCTCTCTTTTCTTCTTCTCTTCTTTTTTTTCTTTTCTTTTCTTTTTCACACTCTTCTTTTTATTATTTTTTTTTTCTTTTGTAACAACCACTGGCACTTTTTTTTTTTCTTTTCATGCTTTTTTTTTTTTCATCATTTTTTTCTTTGCCAACTTTCTATTATTCACACAACCAAACTTCTTGTCAATGCAACACATCCCAATCACACCTAAATAAAGAACTGAGGCTTGAACTCCTAATTTGGAGTTAGGTATAGACTGTAGGATTGTGAGGACAAGGAAAATATGATAAGCTCAAGAGGTGAAGTAAAGGAATAGCATAGAGGTAGGCCAAGGCTATATTATCCATATATGGTCAAAAAATGGCCTAAATCATCTTCTAAGTTAATAGGATAATTCATTTCAGTAAATTCAAGAGCTCTAAAGTTGGTAAATCCTGAACGTTCTCTTCTAGTGATTAGTCAAAATGAAGAAGAAAAATGAGACTTTCAACGAATTAATACGCTTTTCAAAAAGTAAGAGTAATTTTATAAAACCCTCAAAAACAAAGAATGGCACAAAAGCTCACTTGGGTTATTAGTCTCCACTACAGTCTTTCAAGACACTTAAAACTATGCTTACTAATCCATTTTAGCTAAGTACAAGGTTGTCACAACGTGCTTAAAGTTGTTTGAAGATTAAAAAACATAGAACATACTATAACTAAGATAGTAAAGAAACTACCATAGTATATCACATACTAATGACATACAGAAAATAACACTAATGCATCATAACTAACTACATTAACTATGAGAGAAATACAAGAACCATTAAAATTTTCAAAATTTTTGCAATTTTGATTTACTGAGTCATGTTGCTAAGCAGGTATATTGACACGAAACCATAAAAAAAAAATAAACGAGGCATGCAATGACTCACTCCCCCCAACTAAAACTAAACATTGTCCCCAATGTTCTAAACTATGCACATGGACATGTAAAGTAAAGCGAGAGAAGGAAAGATGTTACCTCGAGGCATTAATATCCAACTTTTTTCAAGTTACCTGCAAAATCATTAGTAGCAACAAGGAAAAATAGAGAACATAATATAACAACTCAGTTAATAAATTCGGTTAATCAAGATACTTATCATAAAGTAACAACCGAAATTTTTGAGGATCTTCCCAGTGAAATAATTTAACAATGACAAGACTTTTGAGATCCTCATAAAAATGCAACTCCCCCCAACTAATGCCAGGCTCAAGGTCAGAGGAGATGATGCAAAACCAATGGCTTCCAAAGTTATTGGGGACAGTTATAAGAGGAATACCACACTTTTTAGGAATTATATGCAAGAAACGATCTTTGGTGTTGGTATTTCCTATAACAGCCTCTATTTTAATACTAAAAACAGGGGGAGGCCATGGTTCAATAAAAGGGGCAAGGTCGAAGTGATGTTCTAATGAAACTTTACTACCCTCCTCTTGCTCTAGAACAGAATCCATAGAAATATGATCATAAGAATTTAAATTCTGTTCTATGCACATTGATTTGGACTGGACTTGGATGAAACTATTTATTTGGGCCTCAATGTCATAATCACTCAAGAAGGTCAAGCAGTCTAGAAGATTGCTAGCTTCTTGTTGAATTTTAAGATCATCTAAAGTGGGCCCAATATTTTCCAAGTCTTCTCTCAAAGAATTTTGAAAATTTTGTGAAGAACATGTGTTAGTATCCTTACCATCCTCTTCCACAACACATTCTGTTTGTTCACGAATGGGGTACACATAACATTCAAGCTCAGGACGAGAGCTTTGATTGATATCAAGGATAGGTGATGGACAACTTGGTGACACCACCTCTTCGGTCGAAAGAGGTGAGGGTTCATGAATATCACAAGAATCTAAATCAGATTTAGATTTTTCAATTATGTCCTCTCTAGGGTCACTTTCAAAGGTAGGGGTAGAATCAACAGGGGACTCTTCCTTTCCTAATTGCGTGCAATCACCTAAACTCTCGTCATCTTTTAAAACCTCATTCTCATCCTTGTAACTCTCCTCACTATATATGTCATCTATTGAGGTGCTCTGGACAAAGAAATTGTGCAACTTTATCAAGGCAGTGAAGGAGTTGATGTCTGGGGTTGTATGTTGAGGAGAAGATGGTTCTACAACTTCATGCTCTATGGTTTGGTTTTGGAGTTCTTGTTGGGTTATCACTTTCTCAAATGAGTTATTAACCTCACTCGGTAAGAACCCATCATTGTCCTCTAATTCCATTCCATTGTTAGTGTCTTGAAATTCAGGTTGTAGCGTTGAAGGACTGGTATAGTCTTCTAAAGGTTGGCTATCAAATGCTTGTTGATATCTAGCTCCTAATTTATCAATTGCACTCTCTAGCCTTTTCATTTCACTAAGCAGCAATTCTAACATACCAGTATCCTCAACTTGGTTATTCTCCTCATTATAACTATATGAAGTTTCACCCCATTGTTGTTGGTAATAGTCCCCTTCCCATTGTGTTTGTGTGCAAGACTCCCCAGAAGGAAAGTCTTGATGCATTTGGTAATCGTGGGAACTACTACTATATCCAACACTATCATCTTGGTTATATCCCCATTGCGATTGATAGAACTCTCCAGGTGGAGGTTCTTGATACGTTTGATAACATGGGGGACTAACACGATGGTTTTCCCACTGTGGTGATTGGTAGCACTCAGGTTGATAATGTGCATCATATGTGGGTGCTTGCCAACTCGGGGTATAGTTCTCAGTACCTAATGTGTACCCATTCGTGGTATTTGTGTTGTATGGAGGGTAATATGGATAAGACATGTTTACCCAAAATATTTAAACAAAAGAAAATTTTTTTTTCTTGTGAGAGAAAAAGTCCAATGATTTCTTTTTTTTTTTTTTTTAAGTAAAAGAAGAAAAATGGAAAAACTTAGTAAAATCCTAACCTAGTTGCCTTCCCCGGCAACGGCGCCAAAAACTTGACACGAGAAAAATCTTGTGCGCTCTTGTGCAACACCCAAGTGCAGGTGATCGTGCAAGTAATATAGTACTGGAAGTCCAGGTCGATCCCACAGGGAAGGAATAGGAAGAATATCTACTAAGTTACAACCTAAAGAAAAAGAAAATAAGAATGAAGGATTGGAGGTGTACTAACAAATCCTAATTAATCAAATTAAACTAAATAATAAACTTAACATAAAGAAACATAAGAATTAAACAACTAAATTAAAGGTGTTGGAAACACGTAAATCCACATTGATCCTAACCATCTACCATGCATATTCATTAACGCTCTATGGAGTACATTCCTCTTCAGCATTCCGTATTTTTCTAAAGATAAAGAATCAATAGCATCATCACAGTTGATTTAAAATACTTGGAAGACGGTTTAAAACAATGGTTATTACTTGCACTCTAAATGGTGTTAGTATTCAAAGTGGATTTCAAAAGTCATTGAAGAAAAGGCCTTAAGGCTTTAAGTTCTAAAAACTGTTGTGACAAACTGAGCTTATTGGGACAATTTGATGACAGATTTCTAAAACAGAAAGTCATGGAATACTTAAAAGAATCATCTCAAGATTTAACATGTTCGATCGATCGAAGCGCTCTCGATCGATCGAACAGTCATCCTTCAATCGATCGAAGTGCCTTCGATCGCTTGACTATGGCCCTGGTTCGATTGATCGAAATACCTTCGATCGATCGAGCCCAAGGTTTCTAAAGGTTGCATGGAAGAGGTTGGGAATCAATGTTTCATCACATATTCCCAACGTCTAAACTACGGAAACATGATAAAACTATTACAGAAATAGTAAAACAAGACAATCATCAACATCTAAACTAATAAACAATCAAATAGAGGGAAAGGAGAAGAAAAACCTGTAAATAATCTGAAATAAACTTGTAAATAACTTGTAATACAGTTGAATCATCAATAATCTTCAATGAATCAATGGAAAAGAGGAAGAAAAACAAGAATCTAACCTAAACTACTCCTAATCTAACCCTAAAACTACCCTAAACTGCTGTTTTTCGCGTTCTGGAGCGTCCTCCCTTCGTCTGGCGTCAAAACGACGTATATATAGGGTTCCCACAGAGTTTACGCAACTTTTGGGTGAAAATAGAGTTCGATCGATCGAGCTCAGTTCGATCGATCGAAGGTTCGATCGATTGAACTCTCTTCAATCGCTTGAACTCCTCTGATTTTGACAACTCTGCACCCCGATGGTAGAATGGCCATAACTTTTTACTCGGACCTCGGATTGACCTCCCGTTTGCGGCCACGCGACCGTAACTCAAAGATCTACATTTCATGTCTCTGGGAAAATCTTCCAAATCTGAATTCATCATTGTCAAAATTGGCATTTTCCCAGCTGCTTCTGTTGTTCTCTTCACCAGAATCATTTTCTATGCAATGTTTGCTTTCCATGACCTGCAAAATAGTGTAAAAACACATGTTTGAGTCTCAACATCATAGAAAACACTTAATCATTGATATGCATCTAAATCTAGGGACTTGAGGATAAAAGTATGCATAAAAGACCGTGAAATACGCTATAAATATGCATTTTTCACCTCTAATCAACAGCCACATCAACCCACTATCCTACTCCTGGTATCTTTGAAACACTCAGATAGCCACACTTTAGCAATGGGGCGCCAGGGAGTGTCCAGTTTGCCTCACACTTTGGTCCGGGGTACCAGGGAGTGTCCAATGCCTCACACTTTGAATACCCTAACCGCCATGCAAATACCGGGGCAACCCCTCGCACAGTATCCAGACTCGAGTATCAGGGAGTGTCCGTAGGCCATACTTTAGCACTACCATGGGTGCCAGGGAATGTCCGAGTTCGGCTTCACACACTTTAACGCTTCCATGGGCGTCAGGGAGTGTCCATATTTGCCACCGTCGCATTTCAAAGATACCCTCTCCACAAACTCAACCACAACCACAACCACAACCACAACTACAACCACAACCACAAACTACAACCACAACCACAAACTCAAACTCATACTCTTTCCACACTACCATTACTCTTTTCCACACAGACTGACACCCACATGCATGTACCACTGACCCCATATGAATGATATGCACTTGAATCTAAGTAACAATACCAAATTAAAGGAACAACACGCGTACGGGGATTGATAAGTCATAATACAGTGTTTTAATCATTACCAACTTAATTAATAGCATTCTGTATTAATAAAATTCCCAAACAGAACCTTATCAGTACTTAAAAGCTGAACCAAACAGTCCCTTAACAGAAAACAGACAAAAACAGAAACTGCCTGACTTCGCGCGCGTGGGCCGCTCGCGCGAAAGATCGCTCGCGCGGGCCGCTCGCGCGATATGCCCAAATTTCCTTTTATTATAAACTTTTCTGTCTGCCTGTGGAAATCAAGGTCGCGCGCGCGGATCGCTCGCGCGAAAGAGTTATCGCGCGACCCTCGCTCGCACGACTAGCCAAATTTTCATTTATATATATACTTTCCTTTCTGCCTGGGGAAGCATACCTCGCGCGCGCGGGTCGCTCGCGCGAGGGGTCGCTCGCGCGGGCCGCTCGCGCGATTCCTCGCGCGCGCGGTCGTGGCGCGAGATGAAGCTGAGGCTTCATCTTCTCCGCAGAAACTGCTCTGTTTCAGAAAACAGGGTCTAAAATTGAACCATTTCAAATCTGTAAGTATGTTTATCATGTTATATATGGATCTCTTCCTTTTTCAACGAGGATCAAGAATCTATGATTAATTTAACACCATTTGATCCATAGCTCTCCAATTTTAGGAAAAACTAAAACATGTCCAAACTTCATTTTCAATATACTTTCTTATATGAACGAATTGGGTTCTAAAACTTCAGACATATCATCAATGAGGTATAATTTTTCATAATCAACTCTAAAAACAAGCTTTGGTTTAGGTTTGAGAAATCATGATTTTGAAGCTCAAGCTTCCATGGACGAAATTAGCAATAGTAGTTACAATGCACACATATAAACAGTAAATAGACATGACTTTTACATTAAGAGTGAGTTTGAAATACTCACTGAGATTAGAGAGGGAAGTAATTGTTGAGAAAGAATGGAAAATACAAGAATCCAATACTCAAGTTTGGCTATGGAGTTGTGAAGTTTCTCTCTCAAAATTCTGAAGAACTCTCTGCACTTTCACTGAAACTCTCTATGTTCTCTCTTGCTCTTGCAGATTGTGTGTTGTGTGTGTATACAAGGTGTATAAATAACCAATTTCAACTTGGAGCCCAAGTAGTGTGATCTTCACCCTACCAATTAGTTAATAAACTTTCTTAATTATGAGCAGTTCACAGCTAATGCTGGGATTACATCTACGTATACACACTGATATATAAGCCTAAGGCTCCACAGATTCACCAAGGGTCAAATAGGATAGTAGGGGGCAAAGCAATGTTGTTTGGGAAATTAGCTTATGGATACAACAATAACACACACAAGATAGGTAGATCCAAACAAAGCACAAGCCAATGATCACTTGCCATTAATGGAAATAAAGCAAATGTCCAAATCGGTCACTTCCAAAATCTGTGGAAGTTAAACACAACATGGACAGGTTTTGAACATAAACTGGTATTTTCGGGGCGCGGTGCTCACCACAAAAATACAAGAATTTCATTTTAACTTAAGAATTGATTTTCTGGTTTTATAAAAATACTGATTGAGTTAATAGAAGTTATTTTCACCGTTTTGAAATACATATTTTGAAATCCATACAGGTATTACTAACTTTTGTAAAATTGCAGTTTGGCCCCCAATAAACTTTAAATGTGAATTAGATAAGAAATAGATATTCCAAACAAGTGACTGGAATTAAAGTAAAAGCAGACCATGCTAATTGAATTTAAATATGCCAATGCAAATACACATAAATTAAATATGGACATGAATTTTAAATTAAATGGAAATACAGGTTATTACAAAACCACAGTCTAATCAGTATCAGCAGCCTCCGAATCAACCAAATCAATATCAACAGCCCTCCTTCCGTGCTAATCCTTTTAGGGATAAAACTTTCGAAGAGAGCGTGTTGGCATCATTAAAGACCTTAGAGGCCCAATCACAATCACAATCTCAACTTGTAAATTCCCATACGCAATCTATAGCGAAGTTAGAGTCCCAAATGGGACAATTAGCTAATACATTGAATCGACGTAATGAGGGAAAATTACCAAGTCAACCTGTGCAAAATCCTAAGGGTCAGTACGAGGTGAGTTCGGCGAGTGATCAGGTTAACGCTGTCTCAACAAGGACCACTGAACGTCCTGAGGAGGTCGTACCTCCTCCCGAGGCAAGAAAAGACAAAGGTAAAGAAAAGGAAAAGGGTGAAAAGGAAGAGAATTCTACTCCAGTTTCAAAATACGCTAATCCTTTGATATCTAATAAAACATCTAAAGCAGTAAATCCTTCTGATTATGTGCCTAGGATGCCATTTCCACCGAGCGGGGAAGCCCCAGCTCACTTCACTAGAAAAAACACGAAACCGGAAGACATACTTGAAATATTTAAAAAAGTAAAAATCAATATTCCACTACTGGATGCGATTAAACAGATACCCCCGTATGCTAAGTTCTTAAAGGATCTATGCACTCAGAAGAGGAAGTCTAGAAACCATTTATCTAAGAAAGTGTTCCTAACAGAAAAGGTTAGCTCCCTGTTTAACACTAACACTCTCAAATATAAAGACCCGGGTACTCCAACCATCGCTTGTCACATTGGTGATAAATACATTCACCGGGCTCTTCTTGATTTAGGTGCGAGTGTGAATTTGATACCCTATTCAGTTTATGAACATTTGGGTTTAGGAGAACTGAAACCGACTGCGGCCACCTTACAACTAGCCGATAGGTCAATTAAAGTTCCACGGGGGGTAGTAGAGGATGTATTGGTCAAAGTTGATAGATGCTATTATCCGGTCGATTTTATTGTACTAGACACCGAACCTGTCCTAGATGCTAGTAAACAAGTTCCAGTCATTCTAGGACGCCCTTTCCTAGCTACGGCTAATTCGATTATTAACTGTAGGACTGGTGTGATGGATATAACTTTTGGTAACATGACCGTGCGTCTTAACGTCTTCAATGCATCTAATCAACCATATAGAGATGATGAAGAGGCAGACTGCTATGCCATAGACTTAATAGACGAATTAGTTGAAGAGGCAGCGCCTTTTATGTTAACTAAGGAAGCGTTGGAAGCATGCTTATCACATTTCAATTTTAATGATTTCAACATTGACACAAATATTGAAGATGTAAATACTCTATTGGAATCAGTAAATACGACTAATGCGCTTCCATGGAAACCTAAAGTAGAGGCTTTACCACCTCTTTCACATGAACCGGCATTACCATCCATTGAGTGTCCTCCGACGCTCGAACTTAAGCCGTTGCCGGACTCTTTAAAATATGCATTCCTAGGAACGAACGCAACCCTTCCTGTTATAATCGCGTCAAATTTAACTGAAATTCAGGAAGTACAACTAATACAGGTTCTAGGTAATCATAAAAAGGCGATTGGATGGACGGTCGCTGATCTAATAGGAATTGACCCGTCAGTTTGCATGCATAGAATAAATTTAGAAGAAAATGCTAAACCATCTAGGGAAATGCAACGACGTCTCAACCCTAACATGAAAGAAGTGGTTATGAAGGAAGTGATTAAACTCTTAGATGCCGGTATTATATACCCGATCTCCGATAGTAATTGGGTCAGCCCAACTCAGGTTGTCCCAAAGAAATCAGGTATCACGGTTGTACCCAACGAAAAGGGAGTTCTCATACCCACCAGTCAAACTACTGGTTGGCGGGTATGCATTGATTATCGCAAATTGAACACAATGACTCGTAAAGATCACTTCCCTCTTCCGTTCATCGGTCAAATCCTAGAACGTCTGTCCGGTCAGAGTTATTATTGCTTCCTCAATGGATATTCCGGTTATAATCAAGTACCCGTCTATCCTGACGATCAGGAAAAGACGACTTTTACATGTCCTTTTGGAACCTTCGCTTATCGCCGTATGCCGTTTGGTTTGTGCAATGCACCGGCCACATTTCAACGGTGCATGATGGCAATCTTTTCGGACATGGTTGAGAAGTTTCTAGAAGTGTTTATGGATGACTTCTCAGTTTTTGGTCCAACATTTGACGAGTGTTTACAAAACCTTACGAAAGTCCTCGCCCGTTGCGAGGAAGAGAATTTGGTTTTGAGTTGGGAGAAGAGCCACTTTATGGTTCAAGAAGGGATCGTATTGGGTCATGTTGTATCCAAACGGGGTATTGAGGTAGATAAGGTGAAAATTGAACTAATTGATAAACTTCTACCGCCGTCGTCCATTCGTCAAATCCGGTCCTTCCTCGGTCATGCCGGCTTTTACCGACGATTTATAAAAGATTTTTAGTAAGATCTCACGACCTTTGTGCAATCTGCTCGCCAAGGATGTGCCTTTTGTATTTGATAATGAGTGCCTCAAGGCATTTGAAACATTGCGAACATTATTGTCCACGGCCCCGGTGATCCAATCCCCTGATTGGTCACTCCCGTTTGAATTGATGTGCGATGCGTCCGACTATGCCGTAGGGGCCGTGTTAGGTCAAAAGGTCAATAAAATTCCTCACGTGATATACTATGCGAGTAAAACACTAAATGACGCGCAATTGAACTACACAACAACTGAAAAAGAATTACTTGCTGTTGTGTTTGCCCTTGACAAATTCCATTCTTATTTATTGGGTTCAAAAGTCGTAGTTTATACTGACCATGCGGCATTGCGTCATTTATTGAATAAGAAAGAAACGAAACCTAGGTTAATCCGATGGATTTTACTCCTGCAAGAGTTTAATTATGAAGTACGGGATAAAAAGGGTTCTGAAAATGTTGTAGCTGACCACTTGTCACAAATTTATATAGAATCTAACGATATAACCCCTCTCCAGGATTCATTTCCGGACGAGCAATTATTTGCATTATCTGCCGTAAATCGTCCATGGTTCAGCGACATCGTTAATTTCTTAGCTACGGGATATATCCCGCATACGTGGTCTCGTTTAGACAAAGATCGGTTCTTTTCTCAAATTAAACATTATTACTGGGATGACCCATTGTTATTTAAACACTGTTCTGATCAAATTATACGACGTTGTGTTCCGGAGAGTGAGTTCAAATCTATATTAAATTTTTGTCATTCTCTAGAATGCGGAGGACACTTTGGTGGCCGTCGTACGACCACTAAAGTCCTCCAAAGTGGGTTATATTGGCCAACATTGTTTAAAGATGCACATGAATTCTGTCAGAACTACGTACGTTGTCAACAAACAGGGAACATGTCACATCGTGATGCGATGCCTATGACCCCAATCCTTATTATAGAAATATTTGACGTTTGGGGCATCGACTTTATGGGTCCGTTTCCCTCGTCTTGTGGTTTCGAATATATTTTAGTCGCGGTCGACTATGTTTCTAAGTGGGTGGAGGCAGTGGCGACGAGAACCAACGACCATAAAGTTGTGGTTTCTTTTATTAAAGATAATATATTTTGTCGATTCGGTACGCCACGAGCGATTATAAGCGACGGGGGTAACCATTTCTGTAATCGTTATTTCGAAGCCCTCGTCCGAAAATATTCTGTCACCCATAAAGTAGGAACCGCATACCATCCGCAAACCCAAGGACAAGTTGAAGTGTCTAATAGAGAGGTCAAAAGTATATTAGAAAAAACGGTACGTCCAGACCGTAAAGACCGTAAAGATTGGTCACAACGACTGACTGATGCGCTTTGGGCATATCGTACAGCGTTTAAAACTCCTATTGGGATGTCTCCGTACCGACTAGTATTTGGAAAAGCGTGCCACTTACCCGTGGAACTTGAACATCGATCCTACTGGGCCGTAAAAATGTTTAACCAAGATATAAAAGTGGCAGGATGTCATCGAAAACTTCAATTGCAAGAACTTGAAGAATTGAGAAATGAAGCGTATGAAAATTCGAAAATCTACAAAGAACGATCTAAAGCTTTCCACGATAAAATGATTATAAGAAAGAATTTTGAAGTTGGACAACGCGTATGGTTATTTAATTCAAAATTACGATTATTCCCGGGTAAGCTACGTTCCCGATGGGACGGTCCGTTCATTGTAACGCAAGTGTTCCCGCATGGAGCAGTTGAAATACAAGATACAAACGGTGGGGCACCTTTTAAGGTAAACGGACAACGTCTTAAGCCGTATCGAAACGAGGAAACAGAAGAAGGAGAAATCGAATCTATAGATCTGGTAGATCCGGTCTATCTCGATTGAGCACATCCATCGGTCGAGCTAGCGACGTAAAACTTAGCGCTTCTTGGGAGGCAACCCAAGCTTTAGTTAGAATTTTCTTCAGTTTTGTACACTATTTAGCAGTCTTGGCCAATGTCTGAGTTTGTAAATACCCAAAAGATGAAGATTTTGAATTACAGAACAATTTTACAAGAAAACAGAAAAGAAAATCGAGAAAATAGCATCTCGCGCGCGCGGCCCGCTCGCGCGAGACTTCGCTCGCGCGGTCCGCTCGCGCGAGATATTCCCTTAGACAAAAATTTTCAAGGTTCTTAAAAGGGAGCCTCAGCTTCCCCTCGCGCCATAAATCGCGTCCGCGAGTTCCTCGCTAGAGCGGCCCGCTCGCGCGAGGTTAGCCCTTAGACAAATTTTTCAAAACATCAAAAACCAAGCCGCAGATTTTCCTCGCGGAGGAAATCGCGCCCGCGAGTTCCTCTCTAGAGCGGCCCGCTCGCGCGAGGTACCCCTCCCTTTAAATACAGGGCTGAGCCCTAATTTCTCAGATTTCTCTTTTCTCTCTTCGTCCTTCTCTCTCTCTCGCGATCCCTCTCCTCTCTCTTTCTCCCTCCACTACATACCACCATCTACCACCACCACATCTTCGCCGACCACTGTCGGCCTGCCTCCTCACACCACCAGACCGCCGCCACCGACTGGATCAACATCACCGCCGCCGCCGTGTTTCACCGCCATAAATCACGGCGTTCCTTCTTGACATATTGTTTCTCTGCATACAGGTATATACATGTATATATACGTACACAATTAAATATATATGTATACATGGTTCAAATCCTGAATCGATTTCAGTAGATATATATACCTATATTTATTTTGATATATACGTATATCACACACACAGAAGTGCACACCCCAAATCCCAAACCCTATATTTGAACTTCTTGAATCCTGAGGTACACAGTTATATACACACCCACACACAGATTTATAACTAAACACAACCCTATCCATGTGAGTGAATTAGGGTTTGGGTTGTTGGGGGAATTTCAGTACCCGCACATTCATATAGTATATATGATATATCTATATATATAAGCACACCCTAACTTTTGAACCATGTACACCCCCTAACCCCTACGCACACGGCGATTGTCGAATATATGTGGTCAATCAGTTGTAGGGTTTGAGGAAAAATGGATTAGGATCTAATGATTGGGTTTTACATATACATATACAGATATCAAAGCATGTATATATTGACACACACTCACTGTTTTCTACACACATTGGATTGATCTTCCTTTTTGTGATTTTGGAGGAACTTTCTTTAAATTCACATACATTTCTACATATATATATATAGATGTACCATATATACTGCTATGCACACTCAAAGTATTTGAACACAACCAAACCCCTGTTCTGGGTTACACTAACGAACATTTTAACCTTAGTACTACAACACACTAGTGTTAAGTAGGGGGTTTATCAATCCCCACTACGATTCTCGTTTATACAAAACTCGATTTTCAGATATATAAACATCGGATTCTAAATCTCTCATATGAGGATTATAATTTCAGGCCCTGTATCGTCATTCATAAGTATATTAACGTTGAAGTGAAAAAGAGAAATGAGGCCTTAACCTAATTGGTATCCTTACTAGCATAGAGCATAGTGATTTTACTGCAAACCTTGACGTTAACCTATATTCGCTAAAATCTGGTTCATATCAATTCACCCCTTTTTAAAAGTTGTTTACACTCACATCGAATTCGATTATTCGCATTCTTTAAATTGAACTTGTGAGTTTCAGAACGGCATTTCAATTATCGAATCAACAAACATAATACAATTACGATAATTTTAAACCTAATACTTTATATCATCTTAAACCCCGGTACAAATCTGACTTTACATTCATTGAATGCTTTCGCTATATACCTTAATCTCTTAAGTAAGGACACCACTGACAAAACTGAGGTCGTTACATTCAAAATTGAATCCGAGCATGTCCAAATTTCAAATTTGCAAATGGAATTCAAATTTTGAGATTCTTTAATACGACTTTAACTTTACCTCTGTCAAGTTCAAAGTAGCACTTACGTAAAATAAACTCATAAATAGCACTTGGGCATTTCAACTAACTATGTTGGCAACTGTGTTCCTATCGTATATTTATTTATATACATTGCTATTTAACACGCGACGAGTACCCCGTGACTTGCCGCAAAGTGTGTGCCCTTGTCGGGACAGTGGGTGGGAAGGGATCGGCTCTTCTCACAGTTGCTGGGTGTTCCCCCGTGAACCCCAATTTCTTTTAAACTGTTAAAAGTCTTTATATTGATTGTGTCCCTTGCCGGGACGTGTTTTTCTTGCAGGTGACCCATTCTCCCTTTCCCTTTCATTTTTCTTTTCTGGGCCTATCCCTATTTTAAAACCCACATTTTCAAAATTTTTCTAAAAAGTCGTACCAACCTTTTCCAACAATGACAAAAAGAACCGTACGATCCGCTTCTTCTTCCCAACCGCCCCAGAAAAAGTCGAAAGGAAAAGAAAAACAAACTGGACCACCTCCACCACATTCCCCAGACGACCCTAACCCCAACGATTTAGGCCCCAAATACGTAAACCGCGGCCTGAATCACGAGGCGGCAATAGACGCTGACTATTTCGCGTCTGATAAAGACGCCAAATGGGGCCATAACAACCTAGTAGCCCGTAAATTGGCCCCACAGCTATACTTTAGAAACCCCGACCTAATTAGTTACCCCCGCCTCGTCCGCCTATTTTACCAAAACCTACGCTACCATAAACAATCCCTCAGCCAACACGCCTTTATCTCCACTACCATAGATGGCCACGACATCACCCTAAACCCAGACAACATCGCCGAAATCCTTCACCTTCCCTCCCATTCTTACCACGTGCCTAAACTCAATGTCCTAACCAAAGCCCACTCCTTTATACACATTATCCAGGACATGTGTGCCGGTCACTCTGGGTCGGGGCAGTCTATACGACGTTCGCACATGCCCCGCCAGATGTGGTTTGTCGACCATGTTTTTAAATGCAACCTGTACCCCCTTGGTCACGAGCAAGAACGGACCAAGGCAATCCACCACGCCCTCCATGCCGTTTACCGTAGTGATTGGTTCCATCCTGGCCTCGTTATTATGGATGGCATGCGCCACACTACTCAGGCCATTGATAATGCCATAGACCCTAAGACCCTTCTGCCTTATCCTCGCACCATCACGACCATTCTTCGGGCTAAGGCCTTTCCTATCCCTGCCGATGAGCCCATAGATGCACATATCCCGGAGTTCGCTTCCGCCGATTGGAAGTTGAGCCTGGATCGTTTAGACTTGGAGGTTAGGAGGGCACGTGAGGCAGCCCAGGCCCGTCGCGAGCAGGCGGCACAGCGTCCCCCTCCCCCGGAGGATACTCCTTACGCTTGGACATATGGGGACGTCTGTGCTTTTCGTGGAGAGACCCTGCGGCTTTAGTCCTACATGCGCTCATATTTCCAGCTGGCTCATCCGGATCAGCTGGATGACATTCTAGCCCAGGGCGAGGCTGCTTACCAGTCGGCGTTTCCGCGACAGGCGCAGCAGGTGGCTGAGGAGGGAGTTGAGGAGCAGGGGGAGGTACAGGGCGAGGAGGAGGAGGCTGGGGATGCTGGTGATGATGACGATGGGAGTGACGGTGATGGGAATGGTGATGGTACTACTGGCCAGGGGAGTACGGGGCTGGAGCTGGTTGTGATTGAGGGTGGTGAGGACTGAGTGGGTTTTGGTTGGGGGATTAGACATTTATTTTTTCTTTTTTCTTGTATTTGGATGGGGAGATTCAGACATTTCAGACATTGTGGGCCTGTATATTATTTATTCCTGTTTTGCTTTCACTTTTTGTTATCTTTTTCTTTTATTTATTAGGATTTTACTGTACCCGGCTTCGATCGGTTTAGCTTATTTACTCTTGTTTTTTTTTTCCTTTGGGTCTGTAAATAATTTATTTTTGCATTTCTCTTTTGTTTTGTGGTTTGCTATATGTCTGGACCATTATATTCATTACACTGACTTTATTGTCATTTCCTGCTTTTGATGCTTTACTTCCTTACTTATAACAACTTCACAGCAGTAAGTCAGTAATGAGTAATTATCAACCCCATTGCACGCTAACAGGAATTGCTTAGACTCAGGTTTGGGGGAAATTATGCTGAAATGTTCATTAACTATGCCGAATTATTAATTAAAAGTGAATACGATTTAATTTGGTTCCACATTAGCCTATTAATTACCGTTGCTTTTCAGCGCATGTAACTGATTAATAATTCAGGTTTATACATTCAAGTGTAGATCATTTTTGGTATATATGATTATAATCCTGAATATCACTTATGTTTTTCATGCTAATAATTTGCGCTAATTGTACTTCAGTTGTGACGTTTTTTTGTGGTTTCAGGACATATCGCTACAACATATACTTATAGTTACCCAAATCCTCATTTCTCCTTATCATCTTTTCGCTATGGATCATCCTATTTCACCTCCTACTTCCCCTGATAGGTCTTCTAGTCAGTCGAGTTACTATTCTGACTCCAGCTCGTCTTCTGATACTCCTATGCTTAGTCCTAGGCTAGCCAAACCTGACGGTCCGGTCGGTCGTCCCGGCTGGTGTCGTCGTCGTCCTCGTATGCCCATTCTTAGCTGTTCTGATTATTCCGATGAGGATGACCTATTTGGTGATGACCCTACTATTATTGATGGCCCTTATGGCGCTCCTCCTATGTCTTTCGAGTCGTCTTCGTCTGAATCGGCCGATTCCTCGACTGATGATGACGATGAGGGTGTTGTCTCAGGATTCGCTGCTATTTCTTTATCTGACCCTGTTGAGTCTATTGTGCCTACGCCAGAGGTTACCTATCCATATAGGAACCTACCTGATTATGTACCGGACGTTGTTTGACAGCGTCCGGGTCACCCTGACTGGTCTCCTGAGGACGTGGCCTCGATATTCGCGCCGTATTCCGGTCCTGAGGATGATAGGGTGGATTTGGGTACGAGTGTCATTGAGGAGATTGTGGAGGGTCAAAGTTCGGATTTCCATGCTGATTTTGATGAGGTAGGTCCACCGTTCGACCCTGCGGAGCACCCAGAGTGGGAGCTTGTGGATTGGTACGTTCGATCTGGAGTACAGCCTCCGTCAGACATTTTTCGTGGAGTGGACATCCTGGTGATATTCTATGAGGACTACATCCATGTCATTGTCATGTTCCCCTCTGCATAGGGCCATGCAGTGATTTGGTTTGGGGGGAGTATATGGATAGTTCATTTTAGTATTTTTGTTTCGTTTTATTCGTATAGTTTCTTGTTTTCGTACTTCAGAGTATTTTTGTTAGTTTTCTTTTAGTTGTTATTTCATTCATTTGTAGTTCTTTTAATTCATTGTAAAACAGAAAAAACAAAAAAACAAAAAAACAAAAATAGAAGTATAATAATAATAGAGAAACAAAAGTTTTAGTAGTTCTATAAATAAATAAAATAAGTTTCTTAATACTGTTCAATATTGCATTCCTTTTTATTATAATCAGATTTCATCGGAATTTTGAGAATTAAAAGAGTATATAATCAAATGTTACCGAATCTATGAGAAGATGTTTTGAGAATTATATATTATCGGAATCATTATTTCATATCTTATACTTGCATATCTTGTCGCACTGCACGTAGTCATATGGATACATATTAACATTGAACTGTAATATAACTTGGATTTCTAAATAGTAAAATTGTGGAGACTAGAACCCGGTGAGCTTTAGAGCCTATCATCCTTTTGAGGGTCTTATTACGTTTATCGAATCTCTTTGACACATCGCACTATCTCGTTGATTGGTCTCATTATTTCTGCATTTCGATTGAAAGTCGAGTGAATATTATAATTACCATGTTTAAAAAAAAACATATTTCCTTTTATATCATAACATTGAAAAATCATGTGATTCCTAGAAAATGACACTAGGCCATCTGTTCTAATAAACCTTTTGACCTTAGGCCTACCCATTATAAATATTTCTTATATCCTTTGTTAACCCATTTGAGCCGTTTTTAAATAAGCCATTTCTTTGTTCACCTATTATCTTACCCACTCCGATATGGGGTTTTGCCACTCTTAAGTATTACCTACCCTATGTCCAAAAGTAGTTAGAGAATAGTTGTCATAAAGAAATCGGGTTATTAAACGACTAGAAAAATAAATATGATGTATTGAGGAGTAAAAGAAAAGAAAAGGATCTAAAAAAAAAAGAGGGTGAAAATAGTTATTGAAAAAAGAAGAAGATATGATTCTCTTGAAAGAGATAAAGAAAAGAAAAAAAAGAAGTGATATAACTGGTCGTCTAGTAAAGCCCTTGCGTTACACGTTAAGGCTATTCCTAGGTACTTACGGACATTTTGAATCCCTTTTACCTTTCTTTTCTAAGCCTTAACCCTTGACCAACATTACAACCTGTATAAAGTCCTAGTTGATTCTATGGAAACATGATTTGGATATGTGACCGATAAGGAAAAGGAAGTAAAAACATGGTAGTAATAATACGTACTTGGTGATCGATATCAAATCATGAGACTATTTTATTTCTGTCGTGTTGTACGTTGTTGAGAGTCATATGCGAGTTTATTTGTTTTGCACACTAATTCTTTCTCGCATATATATAAATGAGTGTTTACACATGTTTCAAAGTGAATTTATTTTTAGAGTGTAATTGACAACGTGAGATTTGTAATTGAAGCATCACTAGCTGGGTATTCAATTTATATTCCAAGTTCATAGTTGCCGTGTATCCACTTGACTACCATTTCACACACATGCGAGTCTTCGATATATTCTATTGATTCTGGTGATATATGTTCTCGGATTATTTTTCATAATGTAGGAAGGCATCTGATTGTTTAACTCTTGATAATTTTAGAATTTCATTTGAGGTTGATTTTATCTAAAAAGGATGTGACATTGACATATTTAAATTTTGAATAAAATCTTTACAAGTTAATAAAGATGGTTGTGGGTGACTTGTTGGCGAGAACCCTCACGAGACTTCACTCGTCCGACTAGGGACACCTAGAGGTTTAAAATGCTTGTTGCACAGGCTAAGTGCAATCGTTATCCATACGAAAATGGGTTAGGAATTTTATTATTAGTAGTTTTATTTTCTTTTTGCTCGAGGACTAGCAAAATGTGGGTTTTGGGGTGTGATCGGGAGAGAACAAATCCTAATTATACGCCTTAACTCACATTTGTTAGTCATTTTTATCCTGTTTTTGTGTAGTTTTACTTTATTTTCTATTTTCTATCAGGTTTTGGACGGAAACGAGGAGATCAGGTTAAAATAGGTGAAAAAGCAGGAAGAAAGAAGCAGAAAAAGACACATCGCGCGGGCGGTCCGCGGGCACGAAAACCCAGATATCGCTCGCGCGATCCGCGCGCGCGACCCTCCCATTTACGCACTCGCGCGGCCCGCTCGCGCGATCCGTACAAAAAGCAGAGTTACGTATTTCACTATTCTGAAGAGTCCTGCGCAAACGAAACTGTTTGAAGACATCCAGATTGCAAATAACACCTGTTTTAATCCGTTTTGGGAGAGAAAAGCTTGGATAATCTCTTGAAAACTCTATATATATCTAGTTTTTATGTTTTTAAGGGGTTACACACCTAGAGATCCATTCACATACATTCATTGAAGGCAAGAGGAAAGGGAAGAGCAAGCTTGAAGGTTTCTAATGGCTTACATCAACTCCATCTTCATGCTTTCACCCATCATGAGCCACTAAACTCCTAATCTAGGGTTTCAATGAAACCCTAGTTATGTAAAGGGGGATTCTATGCTTTTCTATTTTAAGATTTTATG
The DNA here is from genome assembly GCA_033977485.1 of Hydrangea macrophylla. Classification (NCBI taxonomy): domain Eukaryota; kingdom Viridiplantae; phylum Streptophyta; class Magnoliopsida; order Cornales; family Hydrangeaceae; genus Hydrangea; species Hydrangea macrophylla. The sequence goes on along the minus strand of CM066985.1, from coordinate 108,211,719 downwards.
TTTTGGGATAGGGATTGTATGTTGGTGGATTTTATATAATCAGTTTTTAATGTTAATAATCAAGAGTATTTTGGATCTATTATTGTCTTAGATTTTTCCTTATGCTTATTGAACTCAATAATCCTTGATTTCTGTGATTGATAGGAGTATTTACATACAATGGTGCTTATTTGATTGTGATATTTACATCTTTTATAATCCATGCTTAGGAAAGATGAGTTATGCTACACCCTAGTCATAGGTAGATAATTCATGTGAACCGTAGATGGATTATGTTTAGATTAAACTAACGATATCTTCTTGACGATACTATTGGGCTTGTAGCTACAATAGATCATAACTATCCAAACATAGAACTTAGAATAAGAAGTATAGACCCTCAATGCATAGTTAGTGGTGGATTTGTAATCCTAGATCTCATCTCCATATATTTAAACCAATTTCCAATTTCGCATTTAAGTTTACTTAGATTTAATTCTAGATCTTAATTCTAAAATTTCATAGTTTAAAGTAGTAGTGATAATAAAAACCTAAATCAATTCAACTTCCGATTTTCTTATAACTAGATAGATTAGATTTTAGTAATTAAAGGATTAAAAGTTAACAATCTCTGTGGGTTCGACCTTTACTTTCCACACTACAAATCTTTTGAAAGTAGAGCATAAATAAACATACTTTTATATCTTGATTCTGACAAGATCACGACCCATCCCACTATGCGCGGAAATAGGACACGTGGCACGCTATCAAGGCACATCCAATTCCTTTAAAGTAAATAGTTGCGGAAACATAAGTAAAATTCCTTAAAATCAGAGTTATAAAAAGTTTTGCCCAATTGGAAAAGTTCCAAAAGAATTCAATTTTAAAAACAGAGGTCCAGTCGACTGATTGAGGGTCCGGTCGACTGGAGACCTAAAGCAGAGAGTTTAAAAAGTTCAACAGGCCTGTCCAGTCGACTGTGTCGGGGATTCAGTCGACTAGGGCCTCAATTTTTCAGTCGACTGGTGCCTTGTCCAGTCGACTGGGCACTATGCATGCAGAATGTGGTGTTTTCGTGCAGAAACCAGTCGACTGATAATCCCCCCAATCGAATGAAGCCCTCGAAAACTGAAAGAGAATAACTCAAGAACACAGAGGTCTAGTCGACTGAACTACGGACCAGTAGACTGATTCCTCTCAGAAATGCCCAATTCTGCAGCTTTCTAAACCAAGGATCTCCAAACCAATTTCCAACCTTAACACGATTATTGTCCACGATTCGACACATATATACAAAAACGTTTACTAATCCAAGTCAAGATTCTATTACAACATATTACAAATTCCAATTCTTATTTCAAGATGGAAAGAAAACAAAGGATAAACAAGGTGTTGATTTCCCCGGCGTTCCTCGACCTCACTCCTCACGCTTCTTCTTTCCCTTTTTCTTTTCACCTGTAATGGAGGAAATCTCCACAACTCAGCTATATGCTGAGTGTACAATTCTAAACAAATGTATATGGACAATTCATGCTTTAAAACATCTAAATCACATAGTTTAGTCTCTGCGGTGAGAGATACGCATTTACCCAGTATATCGGCCAGTCTTAAATCTTAAACCGCGATGCCAATGGTTAGCCAAGAATCACTCAACCATTGCATCCAACTGCTCTGGTTGGGTACTTCCCACACCAAGCAATTAGTTATCACTACTATAAACTCTCAAACTTCGAGAGGTGTGCACCGGCGTGAAATTATACCAAACTCCCCTTTGACCCACATAGACATTTAGCATACTCGCATAACCATATCACCATACTTTTCAATACGTACTGGCTAAAATTTAACGGGTCTACTTTAACACAGGAATTTTGCTTGGATCACAATTCATACAAAATATCTAAAACATCCAAAATTGTCTATATTACAAAGGTTCGGAATTCATACCTCGAGCTATAACTCTCAACTTCAGGAGAAGTACTAGGAGACCAAATAAACGTCAGATCTCCGATCTTGAACGATTCCTACAAGTATTTACATGTTTTTCCCAAAATTTAAAATTTGATTTTTTGAAAAAACTTTGCCAAACGAGGCCTAAGAGGTATCAAAATGAAGCTCTTACCTCGGGGAGTCCAAACACGAAATCTGGAAAAAAACTGTCGGACGAACGGTCGCTATTTGTCGTCGACAAGATCGTGGCAATAAATCTTCCTTTTCTCTATCCTCCTCTAGATATTTTGAAGTTGTGGATAAAAATGAAAATCTCATCCACCCTATATATAACACGGCTCTCTGGAATTACGTTTACCTCCCCACGAGTTCTTAAAACTTCTAATTAACTCCCGGAATGTCGCACACGTCCATTTTATAACTTCACGAGTTAAAGCTAAAAATTATAAAAGTTTTCGTCTAGATTCCGTTTGGGTCCAAAAATCACGTTCTGAAACTAATTTCGTGGAATTTCTAGACTGCCTACTTTTTAAGCAATGTATCACTCACGTTCTCACCATAGTATTCACAATGGTCTAAAATCAGATCAAAACTACCAGAAATTATACTATATAGGTATAATTAATATTCATGAAAATTAGATAAAGTCAAATAACATTTAAAACCATATAAATGTTATTTCTTCATATCAATGCATTATGACTTCACTGATTACTGTGTCCTCAACTGACACACCACCGTTGACCACGTCAACTCCATTCACAATTATCAATTAACATTGACAATTTTTGAAAGGCTACCCATAATGCCAGAGCAATTTCCTTTATTGCCAGAGCAGCCCACCATTTTTTTAACGGATTTTTGACATTACTAACGGACATTTTTCGTTACAAATAAAAAAGTGTTAGAATTTGCTCTGGCAATAAAGGAAATTGCTCTGGCATTATGATTTCCCTTTTCGAAATTCAAATATGTATTTTAAAATAATGATTTTCTGGGACGGGTGTGACACAGTGAGGATCTTAGGAAAGTGAATCATAGGCTGAATGCCGTGTACTCCTTTATGAAAAGCAAAGTTCAGCAGGTGATGATTCGCTACGCATTTAATGAGTTAAGCCCTTTAGTGTACGAGACTAAGGTCACGTTTACTCCGATGCTTCAGTGGGGGAGGGCTCCTTTGAGGAAGATGATCCTTTCGACTCTTCTTTCCTTGATGAGCCCCTAGATTTTCAACGTAGAAGTAATACTAAGAAGAAGGTCAAATAGAAGAAGAATTACACTAAAGGCAATCCCTGACCTTGGGTGTGTGCATTGTTCGAGTATTTGGTGGGAGGGTGCTCTTTTTGTTCTTTGTGTTCTAGATAGCTTTCCCTCCCATGTTTCTGGCTTTGTCCCGATGTTTCTATGTTTTTTAATTTGTATATCTTAGGGTATTCCCCTTATTTCTTTGCAAATGTCGTCTGACTTTTTCTTTTTATTGATTAACCATTTTCAAAAATTTTGTATGACATTAGTGTTAAAAAAAAATCCTAATCAAGATCTATAACAAGAAAGATGAAAGGAACACGAACGACATATTACGTGATTCACCCAAAAATAAAGTTTGACTTCCATTGAGTTTATGAAAATTTTTTCCATGTTCAAAGGTAAAAAGAATAATTCAAAGTTCGCCAATAAATCAACCTCTAAATAAGAATACATTTTTGATTACTCAAAATTGTTCACCCATTGCTCACTCCACTCTTCCATTGGTTAATGCAGTAGGATCCATAATTAAATAATGATTAATTAATGATAAAAAGTCATGAGTCTCACTGCATTAACCAATAAGAGAGTTGAGTGAACAATTTTGGGATGAGCAAAACTGCATTTTTTAAATAAATAGAATTGGGTCTACAAGTTAGGGAACGAAAATTAAAAAAATTTGCCCACGTACCCTATTATAAGAGGCTTCACACTACGTATCACGCAAAAATGATTGTTCTCATACTTTAGTCCACGTGTTTTGGTTTCAACTTTAAGCAAATCTGCTGCATTTACAAATTTCTAAGTTACTAATTTACAAAGTTTTCAAGTTCCAATTTATTAAAGGGTTAAGTGGTATTAAATCCGTCTTAGTGTACCTTTTTTACAATTGGTCCAACCAAAAAAAGTTTTTTGTGTTAGGTCCATAAATTTATATAATACACAAATGCCCCTGCTAAAATTTCGCCCCCAAACATAATTCCCACACCTTCACTCTCCCCCAACATCACGCCAAAAATTTAGGGGTTTTCAAATTTGAAAAAACTCAAATTAATTATGCTATAATCTAGAAAAAATGATGAGAGATCTTCATTCCAAACCCACTTTGCTTCACCGACGAGAAAAAAATTGAAGAAATTCACTTTTTCTCCTTCGTCGCGCTGCTTCTTCAATACACCCAACACAAAAACCTTCACAAACCTCAACCTTTACACGCTCTTATCTTCAAAACCGGTTCTTTTTCCTGCAAACTCATAGCCAACAGGCTCGTCAACTCTTTTTTTTTCCCCGAAACTGCGAGCTCTTGTTCATAGCTAATCTCGTTTTCGAAGAAACCGAGAACAAATACATAGTTTTATGGAACTCCCTCATCAATGGCTTCTCTCAACTGGGTTCAAGAGCTTCTTCTTCGTTGGTATTGGAGTTGTTTCAGCGAATGAGGGCAGAGAACGCATTACCAAATTCTCACACTTTCACTGGTAATTTCACTGTTGTGACGAATTTGTTGGACTCCATTTGTGGAAAGCAAGCTCATTCTATGGCCATCAAAACAGTGGGTTGTTCCGACGTTTTTTTGGGCAGCTCTATGTTGAACATGTATTGTAAAATGGGTCTTGTGTTTTATAACACCCGCATTTATGTTATTACAATTGCATTTCATTGTCATGCATGATAATGTGATGTGGCGTGTCCTATGACACATGTTTGGGTGAGTTTTGACTCACGAGTTGATTTGGGTGTCTGTATTAGAGAACCCTTTAAAACTGTGGTAATTGAGGATTTGTTGTTTGTGAAGTCTCTCCGAGTATGAGACGGTCACTGTGGAACATTTTAAATGTTTATCTGAAAATAAATGTTTACCTGTGTATTTCAATATCTGTATTATTTTCTGTTTTAGAATTTATTTCTGTTGTTAGATTTAGTATCCTGGTGAGGACGAATGAACACGCTATTAATTTGGTAGGCTAATTAGCAACTTCGAAAACGTCATGTAGAAATTCGCGTTTTAGCGACCAAACGAAACTTAGTCGAAAACTTTTATAATTTTGAGTTTTCACTCTTAAAGCTATGAATAAGCTATATAGAAAGTTTCAGAGACTGATTAGGAGTTTGGAAAACTCGTGGGGAGGTAAACGAAATTCCCAATAGTTTTGCCTATATATAGATAGAGATGAGTTGAGATATTTCACAACTCTTAACCTAAATTTCCAAGAGGAGGCCAAAAAGGGGGCTAGAGGGAGATTTAGGAGCTTAGAGCTTTGCGACGCCAAACGATGACCTTCCGTCAGTTTGTTTTCTCTCAGATTTCATATTCGAGCTCCTCGAGGTAAGAGCTTCGTTTTGATACCTATTAGGGCCTGTTTGGCTAAGTTTTTCGAAAAGTTATTTTCTAGAATTTTTCATAAAAGTTGATAAATGGAATTCTGATCCATAGGAATTTTACTAGACGGACTTCTGCACGTTCTTTGTGCACGGGTTTTCTTCAGATTGAATTATAGGAGCGTTATTCGGAGGTGAGTGATTCAACTATGTTTTGGAATGATTTCTTGGCATGTATTCATGTTATGTTTGAATAGCATGTATTAATTCCTAGAGATATATTGTGTAGTTCATATTGGGCATTTATATTGATAAGTAGGCTCAATAGCACGGTGATATGTTTTAATTACCGCGAGCATGGTGATATGTATTTGAGCATGTTAAGTTGCTTATTTGGGTCAGAAGGAGCACGTGGTCACCGTGCCATTTTGTGGAGCCGATATAGGCATTAAGGTTGCACGATTGTTTGTAGAATCGTGGGTCTTACCCTTTCGCGTGGACTTATTGACGAGGAGTCGCGGATTGGGAGTATGGACGGGCACGTGAGTCTCCGGCGACTATTATGAATTGTAGAGATGTGAATGCGGACATGTTTATCATTCATGTACATATGTTGATTTATTCACTAAGCTTTAGCTTAAACAAATCGAATATGTGTGGTTATTCAAATAACCATTTCAGGTGTAAATGCTGGCGAGGAATCGCAGAAGTGAGCACGTGGGTTGGGAGTTCTTATAGAAGGCAACTTGAGCGTTAATCTTGTAGTTTTGAGACAATAGGAAATGTTGTAATAAGAATTCTTATGGTTTTAGTTATGTTTAACTTGGTATGTTAGAACGAATCTAAAACTTTGTAATAGTTAGTAACATGTTGTAACTGTGCTTTGGTAATATGTTAATACAGTTAGGATTGCTTTGGATTACTTTTGGAAGTGTGTGTTTGATCGCCGTTCGAATTCAAAAGCTTTTAAACTTAGAAAACTCTGCAGAATGTGCTGCTGCCATAAATCAGTCGACTGGTTGAGGAAACAGTCGACTGGAGCCTCTATTTTCAGCAACTCTCTGCATTGTTTCATAGAGGATCAGTCGACTGGATCATGTTTTCAATTCAAAATATTTTGTTCAGGCCAGACTTCAGTCGACCGGACCGTATCAGTCGACTGAAAATTTGAAGCCCCAGTCGACTGGGTGTAGAAAGCAGTCGACTGGATGGTGTTTTTAAACCCAACTTTCTGCTGGACCTGGATCAGTCGACTGGATCCGAGGATCAGCCGACTGGACGAATAGTTTTCAAAAATGACTTGTTTATTCCGCTGCGTGTGTTCTTCAAACTAAATTTTTGGGAACGTTAATGATTTGGTTTAGCCTCGGTGGCGTGCCACGGGCTCCGGTTCCGCTATTGTGGGACCGGGCTGTGACATTTAGTGGTATCAGAGCATAAGTTTAGAGCCTTGGGAACGTTCGACGACGAGTAGAGTGTTGAGTGAATTGTCACATGTTCTAAATTATCAGAGGCTCGATGATGAAGCTATGGACCTTTTTAAAGCAACGATGCATTGTATAGAGGAAAGCGTAAATGAGTTTTCTTTTACTAGTGTTCTTAATGCCTTCACATTGCCCCGAGTTGGTAAAAAATGGTGAGGAAATCCATTGCCTCGCGATTAAAAATGGCTTGTTGGAAATTCTCTATGTTGGAAGCGCCATTGTTACCATGTATGCAAGATGCGGAAGCCTAAATGACGCATTCCACACATTTGAATTATTGGGTGAAAAGAATTCTATTACTTGGTCTGCGATGATCACTGCCTACGCGCAGTGTGGGGATTCGGAAAGGGCATTGAAACTAATTTCGAATATGCATTTTTCTGAAATAAGTGCTAGTGAGTTCACTCCTTGTTAGTAAAGAATTTTACACTCATGTTAGTTGTATTTGATTTTTTGCCCTCTGGCATAAGGGCAATTTTTTTCGCTCATTGTATTGGATTATTTGCCTCTTGACATTGGTTAGTTTTTCTTGCTCTTTGATGTACAAAGACTTGGTTATATTGAATTCAAATGTAACTTTTGTCTTTTGGGATTTTTGTGTAACCAAAATATACTTGGACATGCTTAACTTTTATTTATTTATATAATATTTGTTTTTAGATTTATGGGCAAATCATATGTATTGTAATCCACAGCTTATGTTTGATTACTCATTAGAGTTTTGTAATCCACATGTGCAGTGTTAAATTTCTCAATCATTTTTTGTAGTGTTAAATTTTACAATATAAAAAGTGTAAAACCCAATAAATTTTACACTGGTGCGTTTGATTACAAGGTAGAAAATGGGTTGAAAAGAAAATTTTTCCATGGAATTATTTTTCTTGGAAAATTTTTCCATGGAAATAAAATTTAGGGCTGTTTGATTGCAATTATTTTCTGGCTGGAAAATCTAACATTTTTCATGGAAAATCTAATTTTGCTGTTTGATTGTCACTATTTTTCAGTGAAAAATGGTCATTTTTCATGAAAAATACATTTTTTGCTGTTTGATTGCAATAATTTTCCATAGAAAATTACCATTTTCCATTGAAAACTTACATTTTTTTCAAGCAATTAACCTATGAATTACATACAAATAGTTTGAAAATGATACAAATTCAAGCAATTAACCTAAGAATCACAAACAAACAGTTTGAAAATGATACAAATTCAAGCAATTGAGACAAATAATCATTTCAATAGCCAATTTCACAAACAATGGAAGCACAAGATGAAAATTAAAAGTACTTTTTTGGCTCCAAACTTCATTGAAACTTTAAGGCCCAATGAAAAAAACCCAACACCCATCAAAGAAAAAGTAGAAGTACTCATCAAAGTAAAAAGTCTCCATGAATGGTTTAATCTACTAAAAACCAAAATCAATTTGGCAGATCAGGCTGCAAATTCCCCTTCAAATTTCTTGCACCAGGCTTCTCCTAAAATAACATAACAAAGGGGAATTAAAATCAAGTTAAGTCATATAATTAGCTTTAAAGGAGCCATAGAAACTGAAGTAAACTTGAACAACAAAGATTATTATCCACAAGACAAATAAACTTGAACAACAAAGATTGGATAGAGAAAATGTATGCATGAGCACACACATATTATATAAAGGCATCAAACTGCAATATTATAGATATTGGGACATTAATGATTAATAACCTTATCCTGGTACAAAAGCAGCATTAGATGATACCAACATATTCATTTCTTTCTTATACAAAAGCCAAAAGGAATACAAGAAAAAAAGATCTACACAGCAAAATCACAAAGCAAATAAGAAAACAAATAGTAATGGGCCAGCACCATTACATTAAACAATGCCAATCAAGATTTAAAAATACCTAAAGATGCTGCTGATATGGATCATGAGTTCAGAACATGATGACAGGTTAATTGAAAAATCACAAGTTCAATTGGTTTGGTTGTCCCTTACTAATCCTATTGAGCATTTCGGCATCATTATATCAAACAAGATAAGAATGTTGCAGTTCTTAAATTCCAAAAAAAAAAATTGAACATTACAAAGAAAACCCAAATAAAAAATTTGATATTTAAGATTAGATAAGAGAGAAAAAAATTTAAGATTTCGTATACATATTCGATTTCGAGGATTCGATTTCATATACACATTCGGTTTCATATATACACATTAGTTAAACCAACATTTCATTTACACAGATTTAAGTCATTGGTATAACATTCTCACTTTCGTTTGAACAACCACCTTCAGCAAAGAAAGAAATAAATTAGAAGAGTGTAACCTTGTAAATTAGAAAAAAAGAATTATTATAGGCTAAATCACACTTTGCACCCCAGTAGTTTAGGTGCGCTATCACTTTGGTTCATACAGATTCAATTTAATTTCAACATAGTCCATCTGTTGAAAATCGTTCCAAATTCTAACGAAGTAGGTCATGTGACACACATGAACATCCGTAAGACGTTAGCAAAGAAAAAAAAAGACATCCGTAAGGGTATAAAGGTAATTTCACTCAGAAAAATTACACTTCATACTAGTTTGAGTTTGATCTCATAGGTTTTCTAATTTTGACAGAAGTAGGTGAAATGGGCATGGAACAAAAGGAGCTTATTTAATGCCTACACCAAATATAGGAAACATAGGTTACCTCGGGGTGTGATTCACTGAGTTTCAAGCGATCTTCGGTGCCAATAGGTCTACCTGCAAAAGAAGACAGCAAGTTTTGTGTTACACAAACCTATATGATTTTAATGAAAATAGGACTTTATATATGTAAAGACCATATATCTATATATATATATATATATATTCACCTGAACATGAGCAAACAAAGAATAGGAAGAGGATGACTAATAAGAAAGCTTTAGTCTTAGGAGCCATAATACTGTTGAAGTTGTGATTTCAAGTATTACAATGGTTGTTTACTATTGCTTCATGAGAGGGAATGGTTATGGAAGAGAATGACTATGATGAAGGCTTTAGTCTTAGGAGTCATAGTGTCATGGGCTCTCTATTTATTTGTAAGTCATGAGAGTGATCAATAGAGCCACACTATGCTCAAAAAGCTTGCTGACTGTCATTTCAATATGGTGGGTACTGTTCAATATGCTTGCTGACTGTCATTTCAATTTCTGCTTAATCCTCTCTCTCTCTCATATATACACATTCGATTTCATATACACATTCGGTTTCATACATTACAGCTCTTCAACGCAAGATTTGTCATATAAAAGTACAGTTAATGTCTTAACAAAATTTTATACCAAACCGGTTGACCACAAAAGAAAATTAAATTGAAGGAGTCTTTAGCAAGCACTAGAAGGAATCTATCAAATTCATGGCATATATGGCATGAGAGTGCATAATGAAGTAATTTGAATCAAGCACTAGAACAGATAAAAAAAAAAACTTAATCCTTGATTTAATAGAAAGAGTTTGAACAAATAGAGAAAATACCACTAGCTTTTATTCATAGACTCTAGTCACTCTATAAGACAAAATGCTTTCAACTACACAGTAAAATAGAAGGAGAACTTGAAAAGCATTATGATAGAGTTACCGGGGTCGATTTCGACAACCAAAGAAGGCCTAACATTGATTATATTGACAATCTCATCTGTTGTGAGCTTGTAATTTTTACATCTTTTGAAGAACTCTTGAACACTCTCTCTCGTTTGATTGCAGGAAGCACTCTGCATCAAATAATCGTACACCTAAAGCAAAATTAGAACAATCAGAGCCCCCAAATTGGGATATAAATTTTAGGGTTAATTTGAACAAAACTAGAACAATCAGAGCCCCCAAATTTTAGGGATAAAATTAGAGCAAACAGGAACAAAATAAAAATAGGAAGGCACTTGAACAATACTATGAACAGGAGCTAGGCAAATCGGAGATGTAGAAATTGAACCTTGTTTGATTTGAAATCAAGTTGAGTTCCGAAGTGAATCACTCGTACATGGAACAATTCAAACCCTAGCTTATGCGATCTGTAGAGATTCGAAATCAAATTTAGTTCCGCAGTGTATCGATCTGTATCAGATGTATATGTGTATGTATATGTATCGATGTGTGTGTGTATGTATATGTATATGTATCAATGTGTGTGTGTATGTATATGTATATGTATATGTATCGATCTGTATAGAGAGAGAGAGAGAGAAAGTTCCCATATATGTATCGATCTGTATCGACGTGTGTGTGTGTGTGTGTGTGTGTGAGAGAGAGAGAGAGAGAGAGAGAAAGAGAGAGGGTACCGATTTAGAGATGAGAGCTGCCATGGAAGAGTAGAAGAGATCTGAGAGAGTGTGTCCCGTCGATTTCTTAATTTGGATCGAGCAAAAATTTGCCATGGAAATCGTTTTCCAAGGGGTGGGGAAGGAAATCAATTTCCTCAAAAATGAGGAAAATGGGTCACGTGACTTGTTTTGTGGCAAAAAAGTGTATGGTAAATTTAGGCAATCAAACACTACAAAATGTGGAAAATTTGGGAGAAAAATGTTTTCCATGGAAAAAAATGGTCTATCAAACGCACCCTATATATAACAGTGTAAAACCCATTGTAGTGTTAAAACCCATTATGTAAGTTAGGATTTTACGTTCCCGGTAACTATGGTATGAACCGAATTCATGACAAACTCCACATGGATATTTCCAAAGAACATGCACTTTTCAGTGCAAAAATTTACACTAACATCACTCATATTTACCTAAAAATGATTCTAATATTTACCCAACAACATTGCAGTAGTGTATAATTTAACAATGATTGTATATATTGGTAAGATAATGTTGTATACTCCTATAATAATGGGAATTAATATCCAAAAACAGTTACCTAGATTATAGGAGATTAGTTTGCCCGATTCATACAAAATTGAATACATACGTGTTCATATATATATATATACGTATATTTGTTGTTAACTCATAATCTCCTATAATTTAGGGATTTAGAAATCAACTTTAAGATGTGTTAAAGATAAGGAAATTTTATAGTTAATGGAATCATAAATTCCTATGTGTATGTGTGTATAGTACTTTGATGATAAATCCTTATCTCCTACAATTTAGGGATTAATGATGATATGCTATATATGTATATTTCTATGTGTGTGTATATATATATATATGCATGGGTAAATTTGTACCATTATTCAGACTAATTTGGGGGGATGGACCAATTACCAAATACTTTATGATTGTTTGGGTCTAACAGTATAATTAAATGTTGAGTGGACCTAAACTAAAAAAGTTTAATAAATAGGGATTTTTTTGGGAGATTTCTATTTATTAAAATTCAGAAGAGAATTATTTATTTATTTACTTTATTTTTTTTATTGTAATGCAAAAGAGAATTAGAATCAAAATTAGTGATTTTAGGTAACTTATTGTTTGCTTGTAATTTGCGCGGGCGTGCCAGAACCAATAGTGGTTCGAGTGTGTGCAAACTAATTTCCTATGCGCTTGAGTGAGTGATACTCAAGGCTTTATGATCTGACTTCTAACAGGTGATTGTGTGTGACGAGTAGGAAAGTACCCTCACCTAAAATCCTATGGCAGTATTGAAGCATACAAGCCATACAAGTGATGAACAAAAGAAATTAAATAAAATGGACTTTTATTTAATTAAAAAGAAAGAAAATTGCAAGAAGTAATTAATGCTTAAGAAAGCCTAAAAATAAAAAAAGGATGCTTTTTTATTTGCCTAAAAAACTAAGAATGCATGTTGAATGCTTTTTGGATGCGGTTGTCGAAGTGATGCGGAGTGAGTTGAAAGCTTGGCCTGCCTGTTGATTTATAGCGGCCATGGAGGTCTTCTAGATAAGGTAAAAAATCTGATAAATATTAATCTGGTATAATTTACCAGATTTATCTCCCAAAATCTACTCTTCACTTCCGTAATTATCTGGTATAAAATACCAGTTTTTCTCCCAATCTAATAAGAGCTGCCATATCTTCGAATATATATATATATATATATGCCCATATATATCTTAAATGTGGTCTATATATGGTCTTCATTTGACTGCCTTTTCTAGCAAGCAAAAGATATGCTTCTACAATATTCTGTATTATCTTCCCTAACAGATAATACTTCCATATCTAAAAATATTAACTTCATGATATATGGAAATATTATCTCCCCTAAAAATACATGTCACATATTTAATTATACAAAAATTGTAGGGATGACACCATATTAGTCACAAATTCTCATTTGTGGACCTCGTGTTAGCAGCTTTTCAAAAAAAAAGCCGAATCATTGTGAGTGTCAAACAATTACTTAGCCAGTTAGCCCGATCAAAGAAACCATAACCAAACAAGCCTCGGACTAACGCTAAGGCTGCCTTATCATGACCAAACAAGGAGATGTATTGATGCTCCTCATCCACGTGGCTACATGATTTGATTTGGTCATATACCAAATCATGGTAACATTCCGATTACACTGCAGCCCGATTGCATTGATCAAGACTGTCCGAATAAATACTGGACAATAGTGGAGTGTGCCAGTCTTGGGTCACTATCACCTTTGGTCTCACCATAATGCATCATCATCCATCACACAGTTGTCCACGTGTTCGAATGGTGGCCAAATAAATGATGCCCAAATTTGTTAACATTGAATAGTCATGGATCACTTTCCCAATATTGAAATATTTAAATGGTACATCAAAGTGCATAAGCCCGATGGAGTACTACAGCGGGGTGAGTTCGGGCAGCATGAATATTGGTCAGCCCGATCTTATGTGACCAGTCCGATTAAAAATGAGTTCAGTCCGATCAAAGTCAATCCGATTTTGAAACTCATTCGGCCATATCAACTTTGAAACAATCACTTTGGCCATAAAATTCCAATCGGCCTCTACCAATTTTGACTTAAAAAAGTATATTTTTTAGGTGCAAACACTTATATTAGGTGTTTATCTTTACTTGTTTGAATAGTATAATCATTGATGAGATAATGATTCAAATTATTCAATGAATCAACATCATTATCATAATTACTTCTCCTGTCTTGAACCAAAAAGTCCAATTACAGGTACTAAAAGATTGGATTATAAGGTTTAGCCCAATATGTTAAACACTCTGGTTACAGGCAACTAATTAAATAGAAAAAATGAAGAATTAGTTTAATAGAGAGAAGAAAGGTGTCCACGATATTACTATGTGATCATATCAACATGATGGCTCTGCTAATTAATAAGGATGTTTCGAGAACGAAACCAAATTATATTTCACTAATGCTACGATAATGAATTCCAAATTATGTTTCTGGATAGTTGTGTACCACATATTGTGGCAGTGGTTGAAGTATTAGTGTGACCAGGACCGGTCCTGAAATTCTTAATTTTATGCGAACTTTTAAAGGCGGGTCCCTCTATATTAAATTTCATAAGCGCAAAAATTTTATAAGAGTACATAATAATTTTTCCTTAAAATGAGACGATAAGCACATAATTACATTCAGGGGCGGAGCTAGAAATTTTGGTAAGGGGGGGCTTACGCTACACGAGGGTTCGGGGGTAGCACCTCCGAGGTAATTTTTTGGGGTCTACTTGTATATATTTAACGATTTTTTAGGGTCTACGTATACATAATTAGCGATTTTTTTGGGATCTACTTATAATATGAGTCTATTTGGTGACACATAAATATTGAATGGCGTCTTTCAAAATTCTAGGGGGACTGTTTCTAAAACTCATATAATTCTTACACTAAAAGTGTAATTTTTAAAATTCTAGGGGCATTGCTTTTGAGTTGTAGATACATGTATATCAATAATCAATATATATATATATATATTTGATGATACTAAATTGAGCATTGGGCTCCTTTGGAGACCTAAACATGAGTTGAGAAGTGACCTAAACATAAATTGAGGAGGGCCTAAACGTATAAAATTTTATAAATAGATCCAAAATATATATGTGATAAAAAGGCATGACTCAGACTTTTTCTTTTTCTTGTCATTTCCTCTTGTCAATTAGTCAATATAAGTGGGCCATCGTATATTTTTTCCCAACCACAGAGACACAATCAGTGGGGATGAGAGAGGATTTTTGTGAAAGAGAGAATAAAACAAGGCCCAAGCATTCGAGGCCCAATGCGATCGCTTGATTGCATGCGCTCGAGGCCGACCTTGAGTGTGGCAACTGAATGTAGTAGCACTCCTATAGTATTTGGGATACCCTAAATTTAGGATCCATTGCATTAGTAATTAATTGTTCCCAAATTTACGATATTTCATAAGCTATGGGAGTGTTAGCACATGCAACCACCATCACTGTCACAATATATGACACAACTTTCATAGCATTTAAAATAACCAAATTTGTATAGTCTATATGGCATAATTCTGTTTCTATAGTCCCACTGATTGTATTTTGGATGGATGAAATTGTGGGGCTTATGGCTTCAATTGATCTAGTGTGTTAGTGTAACGTTAGTGCAGGTTTAGGAAGGATGTCAATGATGCAGTGATCTCTTTAGCACAAGCCTTGAGGCTTGTTTGGAAATGCTTAAATTCTCGCATAGTCCCAGTCTTACTTTTTAAACGGTTTTTTTATTTTTATTTATTTAATTTTTTTTTAAAATCAAGGTTATGTTAATTTATCAAAGAACCAGTTGAAAACATTTATGATACTGGACACAGACTTCTTTAAAAAATAGACATCAACGAAACATGTGAATACTAAGCACTGAGTTTTTAGTACCAAAAATTTTAAACTACTAAATTTTTAGTTTTGAAAACAGTTTTTCAAGTACTTAAATAGACTGCATCCAATGAATTTTATTTTTTCTGGTAAAACTTTGTTATTTAAAGCTTTAAGTAGATTTGTGACAATTTTTTCCCCCTATAAGTTGGTACATTATCAAACGCACTATAAAAAAATAATTACTGAGACTTTTTATTTTCAACACTTAATAGGATTATCAAACAATTATCATGATCTCTATTTTTGGTTAGCAGAAGGAATACCAAGTGTATCATCATAATACATTTCAATTTTTGGTTAGCAGAAGGAATACCAAGTGTATCATCATAATACATTTCAAAAGGTTATAAAACACACCTTAGTCTCTTTTTTTGCCTGTAGATATGTATGTTTATTTTTAGTTGGTAGTCTTTTTTTTTTAGAGCATCACAGAAGTAATACCAAATGTGTCATTATAATACTTTTCAAGTCTTTGTTTTGGCAGGAATATCTGTACAGGCTTAGGGCAGCTTTCTAGTCACTTTCAAAGCTACCCAACTTTTATAAATTAACAACTCGAGAAATAATTGTGGCATTAATTGAAACATTTTGCCTTTCCGAAAACAAATTAACAAAAATAAAAAATAAAAAAAATAAGCAATTGTGAGTGTAGATTGCTGCAATAATATGATTGTGATCAGTTGGATTTTTAATTTGGCAAATGACACAGATTTCTGATGGTGAAGCTAAAAGCAAACAAGCCATGAACGAGAAACATTCACCTCGAAAACTAGAAAGAAACCTTGAAATTACAAGGCTAATAAAGAGAAACTCTCAAAGTTTCTAAAGATATATAGATATATATATATATATATATACAAAGATTCTCTAAAGAGAGTCACATCTCTTTATTAAAGAGAAGGCCTCTGTTTTGACCGTCGAATTATGTTTAAAAACTGTGAAATGACAAAACTGCCATTAATGAAAATACGATCCGACGGCCAAAACAGAGGTCCTCTCTTTAATAAAAAGAGGATGCATTCTTTAGAGCCTAACCGTGTATATATATATATATATATATATTAATTTACATTTTTTATTAAGTAATAAACCAGAAACAACCCTTAACTATTTTCTTTGGTAACTAAACAAAAGAAATCATTTTCTTTAGTATTTTCCCTCGTTTTCTCTCCCAGACTCCCAATATCAATAAACTAAACTAGGGGTGTGTTTCGGCCGGAACGGATCGGAAACACCCCTTTTGGAAAAAATTCCAAAATTTTCGGAAGCCAAAAATGCATTCCGAATTCCGTTCTGAAATTTCGGAAATTCCAAAATTATTTCCGATTCCGAAATTTTGGAAATTTCAGAATTTTCGGAATTTTCATCAGATTCGGAATTTTTCGGAATATTCGGAATATTTTTGAAATTTTTCAGAATATTCGGAATTCAAGCTTAATGAGATTTCACTTGAGACTTGTAGGCCTTTTATAGAAGAACATTACATCCCATTTTTTGTATTTTTTTCGATGTGGGATGAACACAATTTTCGGAATATTTCAGAATATTTTCGGAAAAGTTTCGAAAAATACAATTTCGGAATATATTCGGAAATTTTTCAGAATATTTCGTAATATTTTCGGAAAAGTTTCGGAAAATACAATTTCGGAATATTTTCGGAATTCTAAAAACGATTCCGATTCCGATCCGATTTTTTTTCAGAATTTTCGGAATTCGGAAATTCCGAATTCGGAATGCATATTTAGTTGCCAAAATCGAAATTTTTCGGATCGGAACCGGTCGGAATCGGAATTTTCGTTCCAAATGACACCCCTAAACTAAACAGATCCTAAATTCACGAGATCTTTAATCTTTGACCATAAGGCCTGTTTGGAGGATATTTGTTGGTCTAGACTTAATTGGGCTTCTGGCCTATATACCCAAGGCTAAAAGGAACACTATCAGTGTATCACACATACACACGCACAAAGAGTGCAGTATATGTGTTAACACTTAAAATCTGCTTGGTTGGACCATCGGGGTAAACTGGGCCGGTGACATAAGATTGGTTTGGGCTGGAGAAGGATTCTGTGCAGTTAGCACAGTGCTGTTCGCACTGTGCTACTCACAGTTTGCACAGTAAAACTGCCCAGTTTTTAAAAACTGCTTTTGCAAAAGCAGTTTTACTGTGCAAACTGTGAGTAGCACAGTGCGAACAGCACTGTGCTTACTGCACAGAAGCATTCTCCGTTTGGGCTAGGGTTAATAGGATTGAGGATTAGTCCGAGGTCAGGTGCTGGACCGATGTTAACAATATTGTAAGAATGGGATCACCCAATGAAAGAGTTGGACCGAGGTAAAGAGTGCCCCCAATGTCAACCCAAAACTAATTGGAGAAGAGGTGTCATTTCGCTCGGTCAAGGAAAGGAGGACCCAAGGTAAGGCTGAAAGACTACTCATTTGTCCAATCCAGAAGCGCTTACATCGGACAAACTTGATCGATGGAAGACGATTGATTGTTATATACGTGTATCCTGACGTGGACATTGAGGCTGAAAATTAAGGGAGCACGTCCAGAACAGTTGAAGGCTTGTTTTACACTATAAATACAAAGGGTGTTGTATTTGAGCACTCTCTCGCACAACTCATATATGAAACCAGCATTCAGAGCATTCATATAAGCATCCAATAGTTTAGATTTCTTTCCTTTGCTTTCAGTTGTGTAAATCTTTTAGTTTGTACTTTTCAATCCTTTAAAGGGCCTGTTTGGTTGTCCCTTTAAATTGAATGGTTCTATTCAAATTTTGTATAGAAGTTAAAGGCAAAATTCATCACCATGAATGAATCCATTTACAAATATGGGAGATTTCACCATATTTATTCTTATGAGGCAATTTGTTCATTTTTCTAGAATGCCAAAATTCATGATTGCAAGCATCATTTTTTAGACGAGCATCCGTTTTCTAAATGAAACCATTCAAGCTCTTCATCTTTTTATATAAAATTGTGTACGGAAACATAAATACAATTATTTCATTCAAGGACAATCAAACAGGCCCTTAAGTATCTGTAATCCTACCATCAATGAAATGAAGTTCAATTCAACATTCAAGGTACTTCTTGTATGATTTTAGCATTCATCAAACTTGTAAGCTTCAATACTGTTTGGGGATTTTAGTAGATTTAATTCTTGTTTACTGTACACAATCGCTTTGATTCAAAATTAGTTTTATTCGTTATCTCAAGAATTACAAGTTCACACACATATACATACACTGAATCCTAGTGGATTCTGGCACGCCCAAACACCAAATACAACTTGCTATGAACAATATGTAATTTGCTCTTTTTCCTTTTTTCCCCCTTTGATTTTGTATCACTTTTGTATCTATTAGTTTTGTTATGTAGAAACGCAGTTGGAGTTTATTTTTTATTATTTATTTTTTTTATAGTAGATCCCAAAAGGAATCAGTACAAGTTTACAGAAGTAAGAAAATGCATCGAAAAATTAGCAACACAAACTTCTTAGTTATACTGTAAACATCCCCAATTCTTGATGAAATTGTATGTGGCGTAGTTCGTGACTGAGTCGGCTGAAGGAGGAAACTACCAAAATGATCCACAACAAAGATCGCCTCAAAACTGACTGCGAAAAGACTCCACCAAAATGCCAGATCTGACGAAAATCATTGAATCTCATGGAGGCAGTGCTGGATCTAAATGAGTAAATTAGCAGATCTAAAAGGACAAAATGGCATCTGCAAAGAGGAGTAGCTGAATCTATTCATAGCACGAAGAGATGAAGGTGATCTATAGTGTAACCCAAACCAAACAAAATAAAAAACAAACAAAAAACCCTTAGTAAAGAGACAAAACCCTCTTAAAAAAGGACAACTAACAAAGCGAGAGAGCTTGGTGGAAGAGCATCTAGGGTTTTTAGAGAGAGGTGAGAGGTTTCTCTCATTATATATATATATATATATATTTTAAAAAGGCTCTTTTTTTTTTTAATTTTTTATGGAGACTTAAATGCTAAGTCCTTTGTCATTTGAGCTATGTCTCACTTGTTGCCTACTTTTAATACAATTGGAGTTTATGATTCTATATATATATATATGTATATATGTATTCAAAGATTCTCTAAAGAGGGTCACCTCTCTTTATTAAAGAGAAGAACTCTATTTTGGCCGTTGGATTGTGTTTAAAAATTGTGAAATGACAAAACTGTCATTAATGAAAACACGATTCGACGGCCAAAACAGAGACTTTCTCTTTAATAAAGAGAGGGCGCCCTCTTTAGAGCCTGACTGTATATGTATTTATGTGTGTATATGTTTAAAAGATTAAATTTCAAGCTAGCAAGTTTAAATTCTGATCCCATCCCCAATGAATTTATAAAAAAAAAAAACCCGAGATCATCGCCCTGTAGGTTTTTGGCTGCGTTGTCTCAAATATATGTTAGCAATTGTGTTGCAAGAAGTGGGTATACCATTTTCTAATTAGGGTCCTTTAAATTTCAGTCCTTTAGATACACCCAATCTAGAAATAGGCCCAACAAATAAGTCCGATTAGAAATTAGTCCTTCTACAATTTCATGGACCAAAATACCCTTTGTACTAAATTAATGTGCTTACAGTGGAATTTCAGTTAGAGAATATTTTTTAAATTTGTAATAAATCTGCTGAAATTAGTCCCCATGATATCACAAGTAATTAGGGATTCAAATTTAAAACACTAAACATACCCCAAAAATCTCGCGATTATCATAAAAGAGAGAATAATTAGTGAGATAAAAAAACAGTGAGAAATTAACATAGATAAATACAGCAAAAAGGAGAGTTTATAACAGTGAGAAATTCCCCACTTTAAAGAGTGAGAAATTCCTCACTTTAAAATACAGTGAGATAAAAAACAGTGAGAAATTTTATCTATAATGGTGAGAAATTCTCAGTTTTAGAATTTTGATGGAGGTTTAGTAATACAAATTTCTCACACTTTTGAATGGATTTGAAGAGAAAATTTCTCACAAAAAAAAAAAAAACACTCTTGAAGATGACCCAAATAGTGAAGACTTTGATGATGATCCGTGATTCACAAACTCTTACAACACAATTGGGGGTTTCAGTTTGGTCAAACCCTCATGTCGATCTCAAAGCCTCAGATTTCGAACTCAGCACCGTCACCGATCAGATCCGACACGATGGACTGTTACACACCCTCTACGGCACGTCAGCGTATGTGGCGCCGGGGATATTGACGAAAAAAGGATAAGAGGCCCCTTAATGATCCGAGCATAAGAACATCATAAGAAAGCGTAGAAATTGCGTCCATTGAACTTGATCAGCACTAGCAAGCATTAAGCAATTGAAAACATAAATTCCAATAGAAATCATGGAAGTATTCAAATTTACAAGAGATAAAAGCAGCAGCAACAAAACCTCCAATTGTGAGAAAGATAGAGAGAGAGATCGTGAGATAGACAGAGAGTGAGATAATGAGAGAGAGATTGTGAGAGAGATCATCCCTATGTGTTTGCAACCAAGGTCATGGAAAATGGTTAGGAGTAGAGAGAGGAATTGTGAGGACAAATCATGAGGAGAGAGAGAGGGTGAGATAATGAAGAGAGAGAAAGGATATTGTATTTATTTGGGTTTCCATTTGAAATCCCTAATTTTAAGGTGGTGGTGTATATAAACACATATGTATATATCTACTGAAGGCCAATTTTGTCCATAAAAAATACAAATATTTGGGAAAAATGACTAATTTTTAATTCAACTATTAACTTGGGTATCTATTTTCATACACACAATATCAGTAGGACCAAACTTACTATACACGCCTATTAAGGGACCAATTCTAATATTTCTATTCTAATTATCCCTACTCTTTTTTTCTTTTTCTTTTTCTTTTTCTTTTTTTTTTCTTCAGATTTTTGAAAAGTCTATTTGTTTTCTTTTTTTAAGTTGTAACAAATGGGTTGCAAAAGTAGACTCAACCTTTTTCAATTGCAAAGTTGTTATGCTTCTCAATTTAAATTCAAAATCTCAATTATAAATGATGTGTCACTAATTAAAATTTAATAGATCCACTGACCAATGTGTTTCCAACCTACAATTAAAATTCTGTGAACTCACTATCACATCATGTGAGATAAAAATTTAAAATTAAAATTGAAAAAACATAACATTACTCATCTCAATTAATTGGTTAGTAAATGGGCACTAATTATGTATAAGACAAGGCCGGCCCGACCGAAACCACACTTGCAAGGATTTTGGGCCCAAATCTATCATGGCCCCCACACCCAAGTATTAGCCTAGTTCGTCTAATAATTATATGTATATAAAGTCTGTACTAGGAATATATAATAATAATAATAATAATAATAAATAAATAAAGACAATTAGCCTTAAATCTCTGATCATTGCAAATATATGGCTCAAGACACCCATGAATCTATTTCAATATAAGATCCCTCATATCCTGATATATTTCATTAACCATGGTTAAAGCTTTTTCTGTGACCATAATACCCTTATAATTGCTATTTTCTGAAAATAATACTCTCCTTAATTAGCTACACTTATTTTATGGTATTGCAATATATTGAACGACTCCTGTGGATGACTTAATTTGATTGTGGACTTTCCTTACATGTAAGAAACAAATGCAAATTGATTGACTTATTTATTGTGTGAATTATGGCATTATCAATTAACATTAAACAACACATTAAATTGCTACAATTAAACGTGTGAAAATGTAGTATAAATAAAATGGTGTTGGATTCAACCATGTGTAAGTGGTGACCTCTCTCTCTCTCTCTCTCTCTCTCATTCCTATTTTTCAGAACATGTGAGATTCACAAATCATATGTTATGACTTTCTCTTCCATTTTCGTTTTCCAGAACATGTTGTGAAATTCACAAATCATGTTATGACTCTCTGTCTCTTTCATTTTCGTTTTCCAGAATATGTTGTGAAATTCACAAATTATGTTGGGACTCTCTCTTCCATTTCCATTTTTCTAGAACATATTATGAAATTCACAAATCATGTTTTTCCTATCTCTTCCATTCCCATTTTTCCAGAACATGTTATGAAATTCACAAATTATGTTGTGCCTCTCTTTTACAATCCCGATTTTTCCAGAACATGTGAAATTCACAAATCATGTTTTTCCTATCTCTTCTATTCTCATTTTTCCAGAACATGTTGTGAAATTCATAAATCATGTTGTACCTTTTTCTTCCAATCCCGATTTTTCAGAAAATGTTGTGAAATTCACAAATCATATCGTGAAATTCATAGAAACTGTTGTGAATTTTTCAGATATAAGTGCACCTGCAGTGGTGTGTGTGGTGGTGGCTGGTAGGGCGATGAAGATGATTGTGGCTGAAAATGATTGTCATTATGAGTGATGATGAATTTCAAATTTTGATTGCCTTAATTTTTGGGGAGAAATTTTGTTAAAAGACATTAATGGAGGGGGAGTACAATTTTGAAGATTACCAAACTTGATGAGGGAGGGACATTTTAGTCCCTAAAAAATATCAGGGACTTAATTATAAACATGTTTAACTCAAGAACCTAAAGCTATATAATTATACTATCTAGGGATTTATCACTAATTAACCCTTATATCTAAAATATACACCTAAAAAGAACACAAGTTGAAGTCAATCTCCCAAAAAACTGTCAAAATTTTAAGTCCAATTTGATTCTTAATTTATTAAAAAGTCCTCAAAGGTCGACTTACATAAATTTCACTTAATAATTAATATTCATGTGTGATAAGTGAAATTCACTTAATAGTTTTGTATAAAAGACCATTCCCTAGTCAAGAATCTTAATTGTCCTAAACTCTATAAAATCTTATTATCCCAGCAAAAAAAAAAAAAACTATAAAATCTTATTATAGTGTGCTTTTCACAAACTGTTACTTAATTTTATTAAGGGGGTAATACTTGGGGCACAACCAAAGACACAACTTTTGGGACATAATCTAAGAGATGTGTCTATCTCTTTCCTGTGTCATTGTAGGGTCCAATGACATCACAGGAAAGATATAAATGTTAGAATTAGTTTTATTAGCTTTAGGGTAGTTTAATCTTTTCTTTTATATTAGGGTAATACTGTATAGCTAGATATTCTATTATTATTGCCTCATATTGTATACCTAGATATTCTATTATTATTGCCTCTTCTTTTTCATTGTATTCATTCATTCAGTTTTAGTGTTATGAAAAACTCTAGCTCTCTTTTCTCTTTCCCTTTGTTGTTTTCTTGATTATTTAATATATTCACAATAAACACATCTTTTGAGTTGTGTCCCAAAAATTGTGTCTTTGGTTGTATCCCAATCTTTACTCTTTTATTAATTCTAGTCCAAATATATTTTGTGTTGACAACGTGTCATATTTAAAACATAAAATTGTAGTAAATTTTTTTTAGGGGAACCACTTCGAAGTGAGTTTAGGGGCATCCAAAACACTTGATGTTGAGGCCAAGCGCTTGATGTCGAGGCCAAGCGCTTGATGTCGGTTTGGATTTTTTTCGGATGATTTAGGTTCGTTGTTGGATTTCTCGCTGATTCGGATTCGGATTCGTATTTAGATCTCGCACTGCTTTGCGCTCGTTTTTGGATCTGTCTGATTCTGGTTCGTTTGTTTTGTGTTTTTGGATCTGTCTTTGATTTTGGGTTCGCTTGTTTTGTGTTATTTAATTGCTTCGTTTTCGTAATGGCTACTGAACGTGATGATTCGCTTCAAGCGATTAGTGTTAAACTCGATGGCAAGAATTTTGCATATTGGAATTATGTGATGAAAAATTTTCTGAAGGGGAAGAAGATGTGGGGTTATATCAATGGGGATTTTAGTAAACCTACGAATGAAAATGCTGATAAATTTGCAGAGTTGCTAGATGTTTGGGACACAAATAATTCGAAAATTATTACTTGGATCAACAACTCCGTTGCTCCCTCAATAGGTATGCAGTTGGCAAAGTTTGAATATGCAAAGGAGGTGTGGGATCATTTGGCTAAATTATTTACACAGTCCAATTTTGAGAAAAGGTACCAATTAGAGTGTGATATTCGTGTCCTTGAACAAAAAAATTTGAGTATTCAGGAGTTCTATTCTACAATGACAGATTTTTGGGATCAGTTAGCTCTCATGGAGTCGCCCGAATTGCGGGCCTTTGTACCATATATCACTAGTAGGGAGGAACAACGTCTGGTTCAGTTTTTGATGGTTCTACGTGAAGATTTTGAGGGCCTTCGTGGGTCCATTCTCCATCGTAGCCCACTTTCGTCTGTTGATTCTGTTGTTCATGAGTTAGTAGCCGAGGAAATACGTCTCAAGACACAGTCCCATGCACCACTGATATTGTCTCACCTCATGGTTCTACTTCTGCTGATACTGGTACCTTGCCGCTTGATGCTACCTCCCTTCCAGAGGCCACCCAAGCACCTACTGAGACTGTGGAACCTCCTCTCTATCCTGCTCGCACTCGTAATTAAGTCTACTCAATCACATGATTTTGTTTATTCTTGTTATTCGGATTCTTTTGCTTCATTTTTAGCTTCAGTTCATGATCTCTCTGAGCCTCCGTCCTATAAAGAGGCAGCTCTTGATCCTCTTTGGCAACAGGCTATGGCAGAGGAACTCTCAGCATTGTATAAGACAGACACTTGGAGTTTGGTTTCCTTACCTTCTGGTAAGAGCGCTATTGGTTCTCGTTGGGTTTATAAAATCAAAACCAAGTCAGTGTTAAGTTACCAACTACTCCAAAAGCTTGAGCTGTTAGAGAATGGGCCCAACAATGTATATCAAGCTTCAACAGTCAGATGGGTCTGTTGAGCGGTACAAAGCAAGATTAGTTGCCAAGGGTTTTTCCCAGCAGTATGGTATGGATTACGAGGAGACTTTTGCTCCTGATGCTAAAATGACTACTGTTCGTACTCTTATTGCAGTTGCTTCTATTCCTCAGTGGCATATAACTCAGATGGATGTTAAAAATGCTTTCTTGAATGGAGACCTTCAAGAGGAGGTTTATATGGTTCCTCCTCCGGGTGTTCCTCATGGTCCTGGTGAAGTTTGCAGGCTTAAAAAAGCCTTATATGGTCTTAAACAAGCTCCTCGAGCTTGGTTTGAGAAGTTTTTCACAGTGATTACCTCATTTGGGTTTTCCTCTAGTGAGTATGATTCAGCTCTCTTTATTAGGTGTACCACTGCTGGTCGTATTATGCTTTCTTTGTATGTTGATGATATGATTATTACTGGTGATGATGTTGATGGGATTGCAGTGTTGAAGTCTGAATTAGCTCGTTGCATGTTTTGAAATGAAGGACTTAGGTCCACTACGTTATTTTTTGGGGATTAAAGTAGCCTATTCTCCAAAAGGTTATCTTCTTTCTCAGTCTAAGTATAAAGGTGACATTCTTGAGCGTACTCGCCTCACTGATAATAAGATTATTGATACCCCTTTGGAGCTTAATGTTCGTCTTTTCCCTTCTGATGGCGTTCCTTTGCCTGATCCTACCTTATATCGCACTATTGTTGGTAGCTTGGTTTATCTTACTATTACTCGCCCGGATATTGCTCATGTTGTTCATGTTGTTAGTCAGTTTGTTACTTCCCCTACTACAGTTCATTGGGCTGCTGTTCATCGTATTTTGAGGTACTTGAGGGGCACTAGGTTTCAAAGTCTTTTACTTTCTTCATCATCTTCCTTGGAGCTGCGTGCGTACTCTGATGCTGATTGGGCCGGTGATCCTACAGATCGCAAGTCTGTTACTGGGTTTTGTATATTTTTGGGTGATTCTCTCATTTCTTGGAAGAGCAAGAAGCAAGATGTTGTTGTTGTGTCTTCCACAGAAGCTGAGTATCGTGCTATGGCTTCGACTACCCGTGAGCTTATTTGGTTACGCCGACTACTTACAGATATGGGTGTCTCCCTTCCTCGCCCTTCACCTATGTATTGTGATAATAAGAGTGCTATTCAGATTGCTCACAATTCAGTTTTCCATGAGAGGACCAAGCATATAGAGATTGATTGTCACATTACTCGTCATCACCTTAAGCATGGAGCTATCACTTTGCCTTTTGTTTCTTCTTCCACACAGATTGCTGATTTGTTTACAAAGTCACATCCGATTCAGCGTTTTCGTTTTTTAGTTGGCAAACTCTCTATGCTTTTAGCTGCAGCATCGTGAGTTTGAGGAGGGGTGTTAGAATTAGTTTTATTAGCTTTAGGGTAGTTTAGTCTTTTCTTTTATATTAGGGTAATACTGTATAGCTAGATATTCTATTATTATTGCCTCATACTGTATACCTAGATATTCTATTATTTTTGCCTCTTCTTTTTCATTGTATTCATTCATTCAGTTTTAGTGTTATGAAAAACTCTAGCTCTCTTTTCTCTTTCCCTTTGTTGTTTTCTTGATTATTTAATATATTCACAATAAACACATCTTTTGAGTTGTGTCCAAAAAATTGTGTCTTTGGTTGTATCTAGGGGTGGCAATCGTGTCGTGTTGGGTCATAATCGTGTCGTGTCATAATCGTTCCGTGTCAATAATCGTGTCATTTCTAAACGTGTCAAAAACCTAAACCCATACCCGTTTAATGCAATTCACGTGTCATCCATTTAACCCACCAACACGCGTAATGAACAAGCCGTTTTCTCGTAACCTTTTTTTTTTCTTGTATAACATGACAAATTTAATAGATTGACTTCATGTAATAAAAAAACCAAACATAGAGGGAAAAAAATGAAGAGGCACGATTCTAAGACACACAAGTCTTCCCACCTAATGTACCAACTACCAACAAGTCAACGACAGTAAATGATCAATTGTTCCAAATTTAAACTAATTAAGTACCGTATAACAATATATAACTATTATAAAGGTAGGACTGTAATACTCTTAACTCTACTTTTCCCTCAAAAAAAAAATAAATAAACATTACTTGCTTTTAAAAAAAATGTATTTCAAAAAAATATATATTTCCAAAAATACCCTCTATTATCGTGTTAAACGGGTTGACCCAATTAAAACATGACCCAACCCGTTTATTAATCGTGTTAAACGGGTCAACCCATTTATGACCCATACCCGTATAAGCTAAACCCAAACCCGTTTAATTCGTGTCAGATTCGTGTCGTGTTGCCGTGTCGTGTCGAAAATTCCCACCCTTAGTTGTATCCCACTCTTTACTCTTTTATTAATTCTAGTCCAAATATATTTTGTGTTGACAACGTGTCATATTTAAAACATAAAATTGTAGTAAATTTTTTTTAGGGGAACCACTTCGAAGTGAGTTTAGGGGCATCCAAAACACTTGATGTTGAGGCCAAGCGCTTGATGTCGGGTTCAGGTCATTGAGAGACTTAGGCTTAGCTTGGTCTCACGTGACTTTTTAAAAGGAGCTTGTGAAATTTATTATTAAGTTGTTTAATAATTTTATACAAGTGACACACTACTATTCAAAAAGACATTATAAAACCAAAAAACAACCTTGAGCTTTTAAAAACTCTATTCTAGAGTTTTTAAAAGCCCCCCCCCCCCCCCCCCCCCCCCCCCCCCCAAAAAAAAAGCACTAAGTTCAATTTTTGCAAAACTCATAAACTAACAACCAAATGAATTAATATGCAATTATACTTTAAAGAAAAAGAAGCACCAAAATAGGAGCCAAACTAAGCCTTAGACTTAGGTTGGGTTGGACTGGAATGTGTGCGTGTGTGTGCATGTGTAGGTAAGAATATAATACATATATATATATATATATATTGAGCACTTTGCTTGTGATTGGCCCGAAATGCTTGGTAACCGCAAATGGTGCTTTTGCCGAATAAATTAACCATATAAACTTTAGTCCCATTAAGTATTTTTAATATCCACACATAGGCAAGTTATTGAACACTTAACCATTGAAACACAGGCAAATTGTGGATAAGCAAACACTTAAAACTCCTCATGAGAGAGAGAAAGACAGAGAGAGAGAGAGAGAGAGAGAGAGAGAGAGAGAGAGAGAGCTAGAGACGGTCACCTTGCTACATTATGAGACATTTGTGCTGGACCAAGCTTTATTAGTAAACCTTGTCCATTAAATATATATGGCTAGGCATGCATATCTCTTTTCTAATCCATATAGAAACTCGAAATCTTTTCCTTTTCACATTGATCGAGGCATATTTTCCATTGCTCTATTCCTTGATCCATCGCCATCTCTCTCTCTCTCTCTCTCTCTCTCTCTCTCTAGGTTTACAAGATGGTGGACAAAATGGCAATAAGGACGACCGTAGGGGTCATTGGTAAGCTTCAAAGCTTTATGTGCCGTTTGGATGGGGGATAATCAAAATTACATTACTAGTATCAGCGAGTTACTAATTGGGTTTTGAGTAGCTATGTAGTTCTATAACTGTGTTTTGCTACGTCAGTAATTGGGTCTAGTAAGCCTATCACTTTCCTCTCATAATTGATAATACTAATTGACCCAAAGTACATTTAATACTAGAGTGAATTGAAACACATGTTTACACATTTTGGTTACATTGTTTCATTTTTTTAATTTAAATTTTTATGATATACAATCCACATGGGAATTAAAATACCATCATAAACCATAAGAATGTGATATTTGTCATCATTGGGATCTCGTATGTATCAATGTTCAAGTACAATTTTTGCTAAAATAATGTCCAAAACATAAGAATGGTGTGACTTATAATGAGATACTCATTCCAGAACATATGATATCTGTCATTCAAACGTATTTTTTTTTTTTCCTCATCTTTTCATTCTTTAATTATTTATCTTATATTTTCTCTAAAAAAAGAAAAAAAAAAAAAAAGGAAGAAGAAGAAGAAGAAGATAAGTATATTAGTATAAATATTTCCCTCATTATTTTGGTGCTTTTTTACACTTTGGTTAGGTCATGTATAATGCTATAATGATATATGACTTTCTTATTGCAGTTATATAAGTATCTAACTTTCTTACAATTCCTTTCTCCATGCAGGAAATGTCATATCTTTCTTCCTGTTTCTCTCCCCGCTGTATTCTCTCTCTCTCTCTCTCTCTCTCTCTCTCTCTCTCTCTCTCTCTCTCACACACACACACACACACACACATACACACACACATACACATACACACACACACACATGCACGCTCTACTATGTACAGTTATGGACCGGAAATGCTAAACTAGCTACTACTAATTAGTATCCAAAGTAAACACACTTGAATGGACATATACCATTTAATTAACAGGCCGGAAACTAAATTAATTTTGTAGATGAAGTAAAGAAAACCTCATTGGGAAATTGTTTTACCAATATTTAAATTAAGGTGACAAGAATTTTTCTTGTCACTTTAAAATTAAATAATATGCTATTCTACTGCCTACATGCTAATATACAAATTAATTTTCTATAGCTTTTAGAGCCAGTTTAGAATAGCCATGGAAATAAGAAATTTATGACAGAAGTTGAAAAAGAATATGGTTGTCAAGAATTGAGTATAATCTAAATCTCCAATACAAGGTGCCAAGGTAATTAGTCATCATTCATGTTTCAAAAATGCATTTCTGCTATACCAGTTTGAATTATTAACCGAATGAATACTCTTGTAACTAAGGGTTGTTTGGTAGCATTCTGGCTTTGGTGTTTTTGTTTTATTTTGTATTTATTTTTTGTTTTTTTCAAAACGAAATCCAAAATTGTTTTTGATTGCCATTCTCGTTTTTACCTTTTTTTTTTTTGGTGTTAAAAAAGAGAGCATTTTTGCTCACCCAAGTCTCCCATTGGTCAATGCAGTGGGACTCAGGATTAAACACCATTAATTAAATCCTAAGTCCCACTGAATTGACCAATGAGAGACTTGGGTGAACATTGGTGCACCAAAAATTAGGTAAGCAAAAGTATTTTCTTGGAAAAAAGGAAAACTAAGAAGGGAAAAAAAAAGGTTTGAAGTATACTAATTTCAAAACGGCCAATGCTTGCTCAAGTTATGAAGTTGTCACCACATGGGCACCCCCATGCCAATTGGACATACAATTAACATCATTTCTATTTCAATAACTACATAATTATCTTATAATCTTATATATCCCTCTATGCACATTTCTCTGTGGGTGTGTTATAATTTACAAATATATAGTACAAGTTGATTTATGAGCATATTTGTATTGTATAGTGGGAGGATATTATAATTCTTTGAAAAAACCAATTACCTAGTATTTTTTTCCCCACATTTATAAAATTGGAAACTAAAGGTGACATAAATTAAAACCAATAAACTACTGTTTTAATTCTTTTCACTTTTTTGAGATCATTATATATCTCTATATATTTTTTTTTTCGGAAAAATATATCTCTATATATACCAAACACAATTTCTTGTTTTCGTTTTTACAAAAAAAACTGTTTTCAATTTTCAAATTTTGAAAATAAAAAACCGAAAAACATTAGCACACGGTCACAAAACTAGTAACATTTCTACCATACAAATTTTTAACGTACTATATTCTCCACACTTTCAAATACATATTCATGTTATATAATTAAAGTTTTGGTTAAATTTCTAACCTAATAATAATGAATGGATAAATTACAGCCCAACATTCATCAACATATGGAAAGCAAAATCAGTGCAAGAGTTCAAGCCAGACCCCTACGTTGCTACTGTACTGAATTGTGCAATGTGGGTGTTCTATGGTCTCCCTTTTGTTCATCCAAACAGCCTCTTAGTTGTCACCATTAATGGCACTGGTCTACTAATTGAGATCATCTATGTCACCATCTTCATACTCTACTCTGATTGGCCAAAACGCGTATGTATATATATATATATATATATATCTCTTTTTTTTTATCAGACAAAACACATATGTATTACTTGCACAATCTATTCACTTAGTTTTACATCTCTCTTTTAGAACCCGTCTGGTATTTCTGTAGAAATTACTGATATTTTACTCAGAAATTTCTTTGAAAAGAATTTTTTATTCGCTCGAGTTTTTTTTAATGCTGTGAGAATTAGAGATTATTCAAGTTTTATGGGAAAAAAAAAAGGTTTCAATTGATGCTTTTGAATTAATCTCTTTAATTTTGAGCTTTTTGAATAATCTGTAAAAAAAATTCAATTTTCTGTTTTTGAATTAATCTCTTTAATTTTGAGCTTTTTGAAAAATCTGCAACATGTTATTTTCTTAATAGTCTCAATATATTTTCATCAAAAAATCAAAAAATAAAAATAGACTCAATATTTTCAATAATCTCAAATAATTAGTTACCAAACGGGCTCTGATCTTAAAATATGTTGTAACGTGTTCTTTACTATCACATTAACACATTTTCTTTTCTTTTTTGGGGTATTGAGCAGAAGAAGATTTTCATTGCTTTGTTGGTCGAAATTGTATTCTTTGCCGTTGTGGTTTTCATCACCTTGGCATTTTTACATGGCCACAAAGATAGATCTATGTTGATTGGCGTTTTGTGTATCATCTTCAACATTATCATGTACGCTTCGCCATTGACTGTCATGGTGAGTGCCATTTTCTTCTCACAATTCATATCACAATACACATATATATACACATACAGTCAGGCTCTAAAGAGGGCGTCTTCTCTCTTTATTAAAGAGAGGACCTTTGTTTTGTCAGTCGGATCGTGTTTAAAAACTGTAAAATGACAACATTGCCCTTAATGAAATCACGATCCGACGGCCAAAACAGAAGCCCTCTCTTTAATAAAGAGAGGGTGCCCTCTTTAGAGAATTTTCGTATATACATATATGTATATATATATATATCCATAACTCTTCTCATGAGGGAGTGTGAAATGAGGACTTCTGTTTAAGTCGTTGGATCTAGTTTTCAGTCTGTGAAATTACTTCAATACCCTTAATGAAAACTGAGTCCGACGATAAAATGAGGAGTACTCTCTCATAAGAAGGAATCTATATATATATATATATATATCATAGTGTAAATCTTTTGGAAATTTTTTTTGATATTTTTTAATTCAATTCTTGAAAAAGGCATCTAATTTAGTCGTAACCGACATCCGTCCCTCGTCCTAACTAGTTATTAATTATTATTTTGTCTAAGACTAACTAGTTACTAATTGAGTAGTGCCAAATACACTTAAAAAAGACACCTAGACAAGACACTATACGTAAATAACTAAAGTTCTTCTTTGATTACAAAATAAAATAAGTTAAATTATATTTTCTTTAAACTTGCCAATAACACGTCAATAAAAAAATTATTTTGGTATCTTAATTTGGTGTACTTAAATTTTTTTTTAATTAATATTAGTCCATTCCAACCCAATTAAAAAAATTTCTGGTCCGCTATGTATATATATGTATTTTATTTATTTATTTATTTTTATAGATGGAAATATCTTTTTTTTTTCTTTCATTTATTTATTTATTTATATTTTTTTTTAATCTTTTGGCAGCGTAAAGTGATCAAGACAAAGAGTGTGAAGTACATGCCACTCTATTTGTCCCTTGCTAATTTCTGCAATGGTATTGTTTGGTTGATATATGCACTCATAGACTTCGATATCTACATCACGGTAATATCTCTCTCTCTTTCTTTTCCATTCAAATTAGTGATTCTATTTTTTACGAACATCCAATTGTCCCATTATTTTATTTATTTTTCTTTTGAGAGGCGAATTGTCACATTGTTGATCGTACCATTTACTTTTTCATAACAAATTAGTCCCAAAATATTTTCAATAAAATAAATAGTTTCTAAGAAACTATTTTGAAAGGCTTAAAATTGATTTTGTGTTCATAAGTAAGCCGATTTTTGTATATACAAATGTTTGCAAGAAAATCTGCCGTGATTTGAAACACTCTGTAAAATTTCTTTATGAGAACACCATTATATATATATATATATATATATATATAAAGAAATGAGACTTGGACTAAACGTGCTCTTGTTTTTAAATTCCAAACAAGTCCTAAGAACTAACATAAACCTGTCAAGAAGGAACTCAATCGTTTTTTTATACACCAAAAGTACTTGGCAACACAGTATTTATAGCCAACATTTATGTTGACAAATTGTGAACCGATTTGTCAAAGAGTAATGCTAGGTGTACATAAATTTTGTATACATTTTTGCACACAAATACTTTAAATGCATGTACGTTGTGCTGTTTGAATTTTTTACACTTTTCTGTGCACCACTTACACAGCACAGGGTACATGCATTTAAAGCATTTGTGTGCAAAAGTGTGTACAAATTTGTGTACACCTAGTATTACTCTTTGTCAAAATTATGAATCATGAATTGTTAGATTCACTTTTTAATTTAGAAAAAAATAATATATTTGTATTTGCAAATAAAACACACACACACACATATATATATATATATATATAATTGTATGTGTGTACATATAATAATGTGTATGCTCTTAATTTTCCGGATGTGAAGTCTAGCACTTCACATACATATATACATTGTTGTGAATAGAAAAAAGATCAAACGTAAGGACAATGGATAAATAACATTAGTGCTGATTTTCTAATAAAAAGCTTTGTACTTCTGCTAAAATAATGTATCACAACTTAGCAACTAGTGAACTAATACAAGTAAGAATAGAAGGATATATGTAACATAGGAATCAAATAAGAGTACTGCACTTTTTTTTTTTTTATAGCGAAACTCAATTTTTATTAACTGTGTGAATCATTATCGAATGATTCGATTTGATTTTCGATTTATAGGCATGATTTGAATTGTTCAGTAGGGGTGGAGTTAGGAATTTTGGTCAGGGGTGGGGGTCTAGTTTAGGGGTGAAAGCAAAACTGAATAAACCGAACCACCGATCCGAACCGATCGGTTCGGTCGGTTTTTATGAGGTAGGTGCAGTGTAAAACCAAAAATCGAACCGAAAATTAAGCCTAAAACCGAAAAAATCTACCGAAACCGAAGCGATCGGTCGGTGGAAAACCCTCCCAAAACCGACCGAACCGAACCGATTTCACCCTTAGTCTAGTTTATATGGGAGATTGAGATTCGGGGGGCAACGCCCCGAGGATAATATATATATATATTTTGTACTTATACCAAATTATGTGTAGAATTGGTTTTATGTATAGAATTGGCTTTAAGTCACAAAAAAGAGAATGTGGGTCTCTTTTGGTCTTAATATAGATGACAAAACATATTAGAAGAGGGAGCTAGAGAAGATGTAGAATTACATTCACTCCCTATTCGAAGTAAAAGATGTGATTTTTAATTTTAAAATGTGATGTTTGAAAATGTAATCTAGGTCTATTTGGTGAAACTTAAACATTATAGGCTGTCTTTTAAAATTCCAAGGACCCTATTTCTAAAACTCATAAAATTATTAAGCTAAAAATATAATTTTCAAAATTTCAAGGCGGGGGGGACTATTTTTAAAACGTATAAAATTTCTAAATTGAAAGTATAATTTTCAAAAATCTAGGAGGGACTAGGCTCACCCTTGCCCCTTGGTGGCTCCTCCCTTATTGTTCGGTACAAGAATCAAATACCAACTTTGCCCACATTAATCATCAACTACTAACCTTGCATGTGTTGTCCGGAAGAAGGTGTTAATTTTATAATAGCTTTTGGAGTTCATAAGTGATTTTCGAACTTTAAAAGCTAATGACACTATTTGAAAAACCAAATTATTCGATTCAATGGCAAAAAAGTGAGTTGATTGCAGAAATTTGCGTGTAGCCAAAAGCTGCCTAAGCCTACTTTAGGCAGCTTTTGAACAAAAGTAATTTTTGTGAGTGAATCGCAGAAACAGAAGTTGTGCCAAATGAGCCCTAAGATGTGTTTAGTTTCGTAATTAAGCTCATAAAAGAAACTAAGGCTGATTTTGAAATTTTTTTTTTTTTTTTTTGATTGGGTGAATAGATTCCAAATGGTTTGGGAGCAGTGTCTGGAGCAGTTCAGCTCATACTAATTGCCAAATACTACAAATCCACTAAATGGGACGAAGATAACAAGCCATCTGAAGTTGAAATGTCTTAATGATGGCAATGCGCAACACTCAAGCTGCTTGCTCAAATTTTCGATTTTGTTCTGTGTTTGTGAAATCTTTCCTATACTATCTTGTACCTAATTTTGTACGTAATTATGACAGTAAACAAATAAATGAAGGAAATAAAAAATTCAACACCACACTTTCTTTTGGTTGGTTGGTTGGTCTTTTTTTTTTTTTTTGTTCTTCTTCTTTTTTATTTTTATTTTTATTTATTTTATTTTATTTTTTACTTATAAAGAAAATCTCAAGCATTATTGATTATTCCATGAATAGACTCTCCAACAATTAGAGCATCTACAGTTAAGCCATTTTGATTTCGCAATCAAAATGGGTAGTTAAAGTGGGGATTATGTGAGCAGTGAGCCTTAGCGTGCACACTAGCCATATGGCGAGCTATTATGCAAATATTTTAATTACTAGCCAAATTTGTCTAGCCACTAATGGTTTCTCTTTTGGATCTTTTGTCAATGTTAGTTTTCACAAATCTTAAGCATAAAAAATATAAGGGTAAATGTCACTTATTTCTCCTGAGGTTTGACAGGAATATACTCGCCTTCCCTCACGTTTGGGATATCACACTTACCTCCCTTGTCCATAAATGGAAGAAAATTGAGCTAACAAAGAGTGGCAAATGACATTTATAACCCTACCATCTAACCTTACAAAATAACTTCACAAAATGACTTCATTGTTCATCTTCTTACTGCTATATATATGATATATATATATATATATATGATAAAGATACATATAGAGAAGTTTTATTACGAAATAACTTCACAAAATGACTATCCATATATATATATATATACACACCTCTAACCATATGACTTAACTTGTAGAAGAAATTCCAAACTTGGTTTTGATTGAGTTGAAATGTTTTTTTTTTTTTTGAGGAAAAAGAAATGATTTTTTAACGAATTGCATTTTATGGGTTCAAATTTGTAGCAGAAACTCCATTGTTGCAATCCCAACTGCCATCACTTTTCTTCACTATAATTGGCAGGGTATTAGGGTTTGACCATCACTAATCTCCTTCTCTTTTCTCCCCAAAACCCAATTGAGGGAAGTTTTATTACGATATTTGTTGTATAAATTTTTCTTTAGGTGGTTTTGTTGGAAAATTTTCGCAACGACGACTCTAATTCAATTTTTATCCTCCAGAAAGTTAATATCAGTTTACAAAAATTTTGGGAATAATCTACTTGAGTAACTAGGAGTCAATGGATACCAGACTAAATTTTATAGTAGACCCAACTCTCTCTCTCTCTCTCTCTCTCTCTCTCTCTCTCTCTCTCTCTCTCTCCATCAAACACAAATTGAGTAACAGATAGATTGAATCATAATGAAATTAAATCTATTATGTAGCTAAGCTTCATAGGAGACTCCTTTGTTATCCACGTGACTTTGAGTCACATGAAAGTGGTCCATTAGTCTCCTAAGTTGGTTGGACTCTACTACCATTTTATTAGCCAATAGAAAATATGCCTAATTAATAAAATATAATATATAAAATAAATAATTGCTTTGGTTACATAAAATCTAACGATGGAACAGTTTTCAAAAACAGTTATTTTTAGGGCCCTCTTTTCTCCTCTATAAAATATACAAACTTCTCATTTCAAATGATATCCATCAGTTACAGAAAGGTTTGTGAATATTGAGAGACAGAGAGAAGAAAGGAGAAGCCTTATATCAAGTAGGGTTCCCAATTATCGTCTCTATCAATCGACATGGCAAACAACGGTACGCATTTAATTTCAGTATTTGATAGATCTTGAGATATATTAGATTCAAGATCCATAAGTTTTCCGCATGATAGTATGATTGATTTATCAATTAGACTAACAGTTGGTATCAAAGCAAGGTTATAGAATCAATGCATCTTAGAATTAAATTTCGCCGGAGTTAATTTTGCACTGTAAATTTTATGCTTGTCACATATCCCTCAGATCTGAACGTGATCGTGTATGTATATACACTGTTGCATGGTGTTTGTGAAATCATCACTTTTTGTGAGTATGCGTGTGTGTGTATAATGTATTTCTATGTGTATTCTATGGATTAATAATTAGAATACACCATGTTCATCAATTGGGTCCCATTGTTTAACAACGGTTATGGTGTATGTATATACATGTACTATTGTGTATGTTATTTTAAAAGTCAAGCATACAATAGATCTATTATGGTATATGATTTTTGTTTAGAAAAGTTTGCACATGACATTCTAGCAGATTCTTTCTAGGTACATTCATTAACTTGTTGACTCTCAAAATCCATGTGTGTATATTATAAGAATTGTATCCATGTACTGTTTCTGAGGGTATATGTCACGACCCATCCCACTACGCGTGGAAATAGGACACATGGCACACCATCAAGGCTTATCCAGTTCCAGCAAAGTTAAATAGCAGCAGAAAAATATTATTAAAATCCATTAAAATCAGAGTTTTAAAAAAAAAGTTTTGTTCAATTGAAACCTATCCAAAGGAACACAGTTTTGAAAACAGAGGTTCAGTCGACTGTGATAGGGTCCAGTCGACTGTGTCTGGCAGAAACCAAAACTCACATTTCTCATCAGGTGTCCAGTCGACAGAGCAGGGAATCCAGTCGACTGAATTGGTTACTATTTGGATCAGTAGCTAAAATCTACAGTGGTCCAGTCGACTGAAGGATGGTCCAGTCGACTGATCTTGACACTATTCACTTTCAGTGTCTAAATCCCACGGGATTCAGTCGACTGATCCAGGGTCCAGTCGACTGCTCCCCTGCTGGGCAGCCCTGTGTGAAATTTTACAACCCATGCTTCTCCACCTCAATAACAACTACAACTACCACTGAATTGCAACATTTAAAAACACAACTACAGGAGTTCAATTACAAGATTATCATACTACGGAACTAATCCATGATTCTATTACAACGTTTGACAATTTACCAATCCTTACACAAGATCTAGGATTTTAAACAAAAACATATACAATTGTGGTTCCTCGGCCTCACTCATCACGCTTCTTCTTGTCTTTCTTCTTACCTGCAATGGAGTAAATCTCCACTGCTCAGCTATATGTTGAGTGCACATGTCTAATATATGCAATATATGACAAAACATGCTTTAATCTCATAAATCATATCAATAGTCTCTAGGGAGAAAAATACGCCTTCATCCGGTAGCGGCAAGTCCAAGCCTTAAACCGCGATGTCAATGGCTAGTCCAAGCCTACAACCATTACATCCCCCAAGTGCCCTGGCAAGTCCAAGCCTTAAACCATGCACAGTAGCCGTCGCTACTAAAATTCTCAAACAACGGGAAGCTTACTCCGGCATGAATTTGTATAAAACCCCCCTTTGGCCCACATAGACAACTCAACGTGCTCGCGTAAATTTAGACATGCTTTTCATAATTTAGCGTGTGCAAAATTAACGGGCCTACAAATAATACATGGAATGTGCCCGGATCTCAATTTCGTCGTCGAAATATAAAACATGTATTTCTCTATATTTCACAAGTTAGAACTTCATACCTCGTGCGATTTCCCCCAAACTTTGAAGGATCAACTAAGAGGCTAATTAATCGTCGGATTTCAAATTTGAGACGATTCCTACAAGTTTATACCTGTTTTTCCCAAAAGTCTAGAATTAAGATTTTTACAAAATTGGCCAAACACGGCCTAAGTAGTATCAAAACGTAGATCTTACCTTCACGGGTTCAAATCTTGAATTTGGTGAAAAACTGACGGATGAAAGGTCGCCGATCGTCGTCGCAAAGCCCATGGCAACAATCTCCCTTTCTCTCTCCTCTCTCTCTAGATATTTTCCAACTTTTTGTAGAAATGAAATCTTATCCTCCACTATTTATAGAAAATCTTCTTGGAAATTGTGTTTACCTCCCCGCAAGTTTCTCAAACTTCTAGTTAACCCATGAAACTTCGCATACGTCCATTTTATGTCTTTACGAGTGAAAATTATAAATTTCAGAAGTTTTCGACTAAGTCTCGTTTGGGTCCAAAAAACAACGTCCGAAAACTAAATTATGTGGAGTCTCTACACCACCTACCTTTTTATTTAACGTGTCACTCATGTTCTTACCACAGTTCTCAAAACGATATATAACAATATTGAGATTACCAGAAACTATACTACACAGATATAATTCACTATTCACAAAATACCAGATAAGTCAAATAACATTTAAATCATATAAATGTCATTTATTCGTGCCAATGAAAATCTCAATTACCAATTTCCTCGTGTCCTTACTGACACCTCACCATTGACCACAGTCAACCACTTATCCTCATTTATCATATATAAATGATAATTCATAAAATTTCATATCATTCATGACAAAACTATGAAATTCTGGAACGGGCATGACAGTATAAGACAAGAATGAAATTGTAACTATTTAAGATATACTTACATGTTTGGTCAATGTGAATAGGAAGGATTTGTGTTAGTTCCAATTGTATTAACTTGATATCCAATACGCATACGCGGTGATGGGTTGGAGATTATTTTGATCATGTCACTGAAATTAGTTATTAATTATCCAATTTGAATTGAATTTTCTTGTATGGTTCAGGTATTATGTAATTCTGAAAGTGATTAAATTTTATGGTTAAAATATATTATATTATATGTATTTAATGTTAAAGAAATAGAGTTATTGCTAAATGATACTTATTAAAAAAAAATTAATTACATAAAAGTGAATTATTATTATTATTATATAATTTTCTGAAAAGAAGTAATTGAATTAGTAAATGACAATTTTAGCAATTAATTACACGATAATTCTAATAAAAGGGTTAGAGAATATTGTTGGTTAATTTTATTTTCATAGGGTTTATTAATTTGGTAGTCACCAAAGTGACCTAGGTTAGTGAGCCCTATGAATATAGAATTACATGAAAGACTAGTCTTTAAGGGTGATATAAAAGACAATAATATTCTCAATGGCAGCCAAAGTTAGGCGATTTGGACTAGCCCAAAGGAGAGTCACTTTCAACTAACTATGAACTGGATGAGGTAATGTAATTTGTGTCATTTAATAGTGTAGAATTGGATACCCAAAGGTAACATAACTAACTAGTAGGTGGCATAAATTATATTAGACCTATATAGGTGATAATATTTTACACCAATAGAGTGGACACTAGATATACTAAGGTTTTCACCCAAAGGTGGAACCGATGTGATATCAATAGTTCATCTGTTTAGAATTTATAATTCTATATTATGGATAGACTCAAGGCCTTAATGTGAGCATTGTCCTATTTTATTTCAGTGACTATTCCCAATTCGTTGCACTCTCATGCATCTAGCATTCCGACTCCCAATGGGTCAAACTTTTCAAAATGGTATGAACAAGTCTAATTCACACTAGGTGTGTTAGATCTCGACATGGCACTTTGGCTCAAAAACCTGAGGAAATTACTACTGATAGTACTGCAGAACAGGTTGATACTTTGAAAGCCTGGGAGAGATTGAATAGACTTAGTCTTATGTTTATGAGGATGACCATGGCTAATAACATCAAGACCTCCCTCCCTCAAACTAATAGCTCATTGAAACTATTAACTGCTGCCAAAGAACGTTTAAAATCAGCAGATAAGTCACTTGCAGGCACACTTATGGAAGAATTAACTACTGTCAAATATGATGGTAATAGAGGAGTTCAGGATCATATCCTCTATATGATTGACAAAGTTGCAAAACTTTGAGCACTAGGAATACAAGTGGATGAATCCTTCTTGGTGCAGTTTATTCTCAACTCTTTTGGATATGGTTAGGAGCATGATGAGTTTTGGATATGGTTAGGAGCATGATGAGTTTTCAACTATACCTGATTCATTGTGGGGTGATGCATTAAAGACTGCAATGTATATCTTAAATAGGGTTCCTAGTAAGGCAGTCCAAACAACTCCTTTCGAGTTGTGGACTGGTAGGAAGCCTAGTTTGAGACATTTACATGTTTGGGGTTGTCCAGCAGAAGCAAGGATCTTCAATCCACATGATAAAAAGTTATATTCAAGGACAATATCTGGATATTTCATTGGTTATCTAGATAAGTCCAAAGGGTACAAATTTTACTATCCTAACCATAGTACGAGAATAGTGGAAACTGGTAATGCTAGATTCTTAGAGAATGACAAAATTAGTGGGAGTAATGAATCAAGAAAAGTAAATCTTGAGGAAATAAGAGTGGATATCTCATCACCCTTTCCTCCTCGAAAAATTGTTGTTTCTCAGCCTATTCAACCAGTTGAGGCAAACGAACAATATAATAAAAATGATTCACCACTTCATAAGGATATTGCCATTGAAAATAATGTAGAACCACCACAACCGGCAATTCTGAAAAGATCTCAGAGGGAAAGGAGACCTGCCATTTCAGATGATTATGTGGTGTATGTACAAGAATCTGATTTTGATATTAGGATTAACAAGGATCCGGTTTCATTTTCACAAGCCATAGAAAGTGATAATTCTAGTAAATAGATCGATGCTATGAATGAAGAGTTGAAATCGATGGACCAGAATGGTGTCTGGGATCTCGTCGAATTGCCTAATAATTATAAGAAAGTCGGTTGTAAATGGGTCTTCAAGACCAAGCGTGATGCTAAAGGCAATATCGAACGATATAAGGCTAGACTTGTGGCTAAAGGTTTCACTCAGAAAAAAGGCATTGACTATAGAGAGACCTTCTCTCCTGTATCTAAGAAGGACTTACTAAAAATTGCAATGGCACTTGTAGCTCATTATGACTTAGAGTTACATCAAATGGATGTGAAAATGGCTTTTTTGAATGGAAATTTAGATGAGGATATCTACATGGAGCAACCTGAAGGGTTCACAAAGGAAGGGAAAGAACATTTAGCTTGCAAATTAAAGAAATCCATTTACGGTCTTAAACAAAATTCCAGATAGTGGTACATAAGGTTTAATGATACCATTACTACTTTTGGATTTAAGGAAAACACTATTGATTAGTGTATATCTGAAGGTCAGTGGGAGCAAGTTCATCTTTTTAGTTTTGTACGCGAATGACATTTTGCTAGCTAGTAGTGATCTTGGTTTGTTGCACCAAACCAAGGAGTATCTCGCCAAAAGCTTTAAGATGGTTGATATGGGTGAGGCATCATATGTTATTGGCATAGAGATCTTTAGGGATTGATCTCGAGGATTGTTAGGACTGTCTCAGAAAGGTTAAATGAATCGAATCTTGGAAAGATTCAATATACAGTTATGTTTAGTCTGTGATGGACCAATCATGAAAGGTGATAAGTTAAATGAAAGTCAGTGCCCTAGGAATGACTTAGAAAAGGAACAAATGAATAAAGTTCCATATGCATCAGCTGTGGGGAGCTTAATGTATGCTTAGACTTGTACCAGACCAGATATTAGTTTTGCAGTTGGAATACTAGGTAGATATCAAAGTAACCCAGGAATGGAACACTAGAAGGCAGCGAAGAAGGTTATGCGATATCTTCAAGGGACAAAGGATTATATGCTCACATATAGAAGATCAGATCAGTTAGAAGTGATCGGGTACTCAGACTCGGATTTTGGTGGTTGCTTAGATAGCAGAAAGTCCATATCAGGCTTTGTGTTTCTGCTAGCT
The DNA here is from genome assembly GCA_033977485.1 of Hydrangea macrophylla. Taxonomy (NCBI): domain Eukaryota; kingdom Viridiplantae; phylum Streptophyta; class Magnoliopsida; order Cornales; family Hydrangeaceae; genus Hydrangea; species Hydrangea macrophylla. The sequence continues at coordinate 108,168,327 of CM066985.1, read as the reverse complement.
GGTGGAGTAATCTCGTGGAAGAGTGTGAAGCAGTCCATTATTGCTTCATCCATGATGGAGGCCGAGTTTGTGGCATGCTTTGAGGCCACAAGTCATGCTCTGTGGTTGCAGAATTTTATTTCAGGACTTGGTGTTGTTGACTCCATTGCCAGGCCACTGAAACTTTATTGTGACAATACCGCAACAGTTTTCTTCTCCAAGAATGGAAAGTACTCTAGTGGTTCCAAGCACATGGAACTTAAGTACTTGGTTGTTAGAGAAAGAGTCCAGAAACAACAAGTGTCAATTGAGAATTTAAGTATCATTCTTATGGTTGTTGATCCGTTGACTAAAGGATTACCTCCAAAGACATATAAGGAACATATTATTAGGATGTGTCTTTTGAGTAATCCTTGATATGTATAATGATGGATATTTCAGTTGTTGTGTACTTGACGCTTTTGCGCAATGATAGTTTGTTTTTGTCTGTTTTCTGCTTTCAATTATGTGTACACATATTATGTTTGGTTATTTGATAAACAGGAAATGTCTTAACAAGACAAATTACAAGGGCATTTTGGCATAATAGACTTGGTTAGTAAAGGTTATTAATGGCATGGTACATAGAAGGGAGTATGACATAGATGTTGTACAACCGCTATGACTTACATTAATAGTCTAAGCTAATCATAGTATTATAGATTCTTATTAATTGGGCTTATTGGCTAGTTTTCAGGAATTTGTAATCACATGTTAAAGTCTTTTATTATAGAGTCCAACAGAGTCAAAAGTTTTTAAACAAACTTGCATATTTTATTAAAATCATAGTTTGCATCCTAATTGACTAAGTGGACTAAGTGGGAGAATGTTATCCACGTGACTTTGAGTCACATGAAAGTGGTCCATTAGTCTCCTAAGTTGGTTGGACTCTACTACCATTTTATTAGCCAATAGAAAATATGCGTAATTAATAAAATATAATATATAAAATAAATAATTACTTTAGTTACATAAAAACTAACGATGGAACAATTTTCAATAGCAGTTATTTTTAGGGCCCTCTTCTCTCCTCTATAAAATATACAAACTTCCCCTTTCAAATGATATCCATCAGTTATAGAAAGGTTTGTGAATATTGAGAGACAGAGAGAAGAAAGGAGAAGCCTTACATCAATTGTTCAATCAAGGAGTTTCCAGTTATCGTCTCTATCAATCGACATGGCAAACAACGGTATGCATTTAATTTCAGTATTTGATAGATCTTGAGATATATTAGATTCAAGATCCATAAGTTTTCCGCATGATATATAGTATGATTGATTTATCAATTAAAGACTAACATCCTTGTCATGTAATGGTTATATATGTACAGTTTGCAGAGAGGAAGGGGGGAATATATATATACATATATGTATGTATAATACGTATTAATTGTTTGTATATAAGCATAGAGAGTACAGTCAAAATCAATTTGGTGGAAACTTCATGAATGCAAACCCACTTCCATAAACTAGACCCACTAGCAATGGTGGCAATTTGAATCTTTCAGTTTGATTGGAAACCATGAGCATGCGAATCAACAAGAAATTCTAAACCACACAAGCATCTCTCCATGTATTTAAAATACACATCCACACACATACACACACAAACATACATACATACATATATATATATATATAGAGAGAGAGAGAGAGGATAAAAGCCCCAATTTTAGAGAGAAAAGAAAGACCCACTTCTAGAGAGAGAAAGAAAGAAAGAAAACCATCTACTTTGTATCCCTTTCATATTCTGTTATTTGCCGAGATGAATTGAAGAGAAAGGAGGATGCTTGAAGATTGTTTCCAGTATGATGATTTTGATGGAACTTTGTTTTTAATGGGCTGGAAATATGTATTTGAATGTCTCATATACACACACACATAAAACAGTAAGAAAAGAAGAAGTGAACAACAGAAAACAATTGGGGATTGAGAGGTTACTTTGACGACTTCCAACAGCTTTAGTGCTAACATCAACAACTCATTTAATGATTAATATTTGAGACAATCATATATAGAAAGGGTAGTTTTGGCATTAACAGTTTTTTAAACGAGGTGAACAAAACTCTGTTAGTCAAACTAACATAACTTTAACGGAAGGGAGGTCTCTGATACTTCTAATCTCTGATAAGGGAGGTAAGTGTGATATCCTAAATGTGAGGGGATGCGAGTGTGATCGTCTAAAACCTCAGGGGAGGTAAGTGATATTTACCCAAAATATAATAAAGTAGAGCTAGCAATTACTTAGACCAGTTGGTAAAAAGTAAGGGTGTTTAAAAAAACTGAAAAACTGGAAATTAACCGATCAAACACTAATTGGTCGGTTTTTTAAAATAGTGCGCAAGCTAAAATTGGCCGACATTGTCTAAAATCGACCTATCAAAATCGAATGGTTGGTTTAAGGTTTTAAAACCACTAAAAAATCGACCGCAAACACCCCTAGCTAGTGAAAAGGCATTCCATTCCACACTCATTACCGGAGTATGAACCCCTCCTCCCCCTTCCCTCCTAGGAGGTGTCAAACTGGCCGGGCCCGCCCAGTCAAAGTGTGCCCCAATCGAGCTTCGGGCCTGGCATCGCCAAACATTGTGCCGGGGCGGGCTTGGGAGAGAAGGGGGGGAGGGGGGGTGTCCGCCCCGGACCGATGGCTTGGGCCTAGCGGGACGGACATTGGCCAGGCTCGATGGGCTAGCGGGCTTTCATCAATTTTTTAAACTTTTTTGACCAGGCCGTGGTAGGCGTCGGGCCGGGTCTCGGACGGGAGGATGGGTGTCCTGCTCTGCTTGGAGAATGTGAACCGGGCTTGGTGGAGGGCCGTGCTGGGCTTTTAGCCCAAAAAAAGCGGGTTGACTCAGGCCAACCCGGCCCGTTTGACACCTCTGCCCTCCCCAAAACCTAACACTTATGTCCTCGCACGAGATCTAATGGGTCTTACTACCTTTGTGAGGATGAGTTTGTCACACTTGGTTTACCTGTGATAGGGGTGTAAGAATAATCGAACAAGCCGAACCGTCTAAGTCGGTCAGTTTACTCCAAAAAGCTTCTGTGTAAAAACAAATCGAATAGCCAAAATACACTAAATCGAACCGAACTAAAACTGAACGGTCGGTTTGAAACCTCCATATCGAATCGATTACACCCCTAACTCGTGAGATTTGTTATTCAAATATTGTGTGTGATATTTTAAGAGTTATGTAATGGTTTTCAAAGTTAAATTCCAAATTTGATTCTCAAATAATATTTTACTAGTTATATAATATATTGTGACAATGGTCAATAACATCACATGCCATTATTTGTTATACAACTGACAAAACATTTAAGAATTAAATTTAAAATTCAGATATAAGAACCATAGAATTATTCTAATCTAATGATGGCTTGTATACAAAGATACGATAAGGCATGTTTAAATCATTTCAAATTGAACACAACACAGTTTTTTTTTTCCATTTAATTTGTTTTGAGAGAGAAACAAGTACTTCTTATTCACCGGCAAAATTTTTCACAAAACTAGACTCAGCACACCTATATGAAAGTACACCCCAAACCATAACGTCATCCTCTTTTTTTTTTTTTCGCTGATCAAAGAACTTTAAAGTAACCATAACGTCATCCTCAAACCCTCCAATCAATGCGCAAAGAGAGCATTTATTCTAACTATCAATGCTCACCTAAATTTCTCATTGGTCAATGCAGTGAGATTCAGGATTCCCACTGCATTGACTAATGAGAGGCTTGAGTGAGCATTAGTGTACCAAAAATTAGATGAGCAAAAGTATTTTCATGAGCAAAAGACAGAACATTGTTTCTTTTCTTTTTTTTTTTTTTTTTTTTTTTTTTTTTTTACTGACAGAACATTGTTTCATTCAATCCAAATGAAAAAGTGTCTACCCAGAAAAGGGTTGAAATAACTAAATCATATTTGTTCCATTTACTAAGTTTCAAAGATGTTGAAGCCCTGAATTTCATAATTTCATGAACATTCATATATAAGCCCAACACCACGCGCGCGCACACAAAATCTTAGAAGAAAAAAAAAACTAAGGGTCCGTTTGATAAAACTAAAAATTAAGTACTGAAAATTAAGTGCTGAATTTTAAGTACGGAAAATTTTAAGTGATTGAATTTGCAATAAAAATAACAGTGTTTCAACTACTGAAATAGACTGCATTCAGTGAATATTTTCAGTAGAATTTTTTCACTTAAAGTTTTCAGTGATTTTTTGTCAGCCTTTTCAATTAAGTGGTTATTATTATCAAACGCACTGAAAAAAATTAAGTGCGGAAAACTTTCATTTTCACCACTTAATTGGGTTATCAAACACACCCTAAGAAATCCAAAGATCAAGTGCTATGCTATGCTTAGCATACAAATTTGCATAAACAATCACTAGATGAAAAGCTAAATCAACAATTGAACAGCTAATAATCCCACTAGGAGTAGTTCATTGAGCTTTGCTTAGTATGTCTTTCAAACGCTTAGCCACTTTTGGGCATGCCTAGGTTTGGCAAAGCTAGGGGTGTCATTCGGACGGAACGGAACGGAATAGGCTATTTCGGAAAAAATTCCAAAATTTTCGAAATCTAGTTATGCTTTCCGAATTCCATTCCAAAATTTCGGAATTCTAAAAAGCATTTCCGATTCCGAATTCTCGAAATTTTTGGAATTTTCGGAATCGGAAATTTTCGGATATTTTCGGAATATTTCGGAATTTTCCAACCACTGCCTACACAATAAAAATAATCTACACAGCTATTACAAATTTCCAACATAAAATACAACACATTTTTTTTAAAGCAACAACTAACACTTAAAACACATTAAGTCCATAATATCAACACCTAAAAAAATATCAAACATGGTTACATAGTATATATGTATTACATATTTACATTGTATAATATAAGAACTCAGAATATTATCGGAATATTTTTAAAAATTCTATTCGGAATATTTTCGGAATTTTCGGATTGGAAATTCGGAATTTTTGGAATTCTAAAAACAATTCCAATTCCGTTCCAATTTTTTTCGGAATTTTTGGAATTCGGAATTTCGGAATTCGGAATACAAATTTTGCTTCCAAAATCGGAATTTTTCGGCTCGGAATCGGAAATTCCGTTCCAAATGACACCCCTAGGCAAAGCCTATCCGTGGCTAAAAAATATCTGAAACTCTAATTAATATTTCAACCATAGAAAAGAATATTTTTTTTTCCCTTTTTAAGAAACAAAAAAAATAGCACTCATTATAATACCTATTTTTATACATTTAATAATATCTTAAACTCTTATCCGACACACTGTCAAAAACAGAACACTTTATCCGACAGGATTTTTTATCCTACCCTATTATGTCCGACAATTTTATCCGGTGTGCAAGATAGGGCCTATGGGCCTGTTTGGAAATACATAAAATAATATCAGAAAATTCATCTAGATTCCATACTTTCCTGAAAGAATACAACAGAAAACAATGTCCCATGACCTAAAGGTCATTGGGGAAGGAAAAAAAAAACCCAAAGACATGGGTGGCTATACATATCATAGTAAGTTAGTAACCATATCATTACATAATTATTGATACTGGAAAATAAAGGGTGATCTTACAAGATGATTTAGAGGACAAGTGCATTACCAGACTAGCAAGTCAGTTGAATACACATTCTAAAAATCCAAAAGGAAAAAAAAAATGAATAAAAGAAGAAGGAAAAAAATAAATACAAGCTTTACATAATCCAGCAAAGAGATAAAATGCAGAGCTCCTCGGCCTATATCCACCTCCAAATGATTCTTCTAGGCTCTGAATTTCCCAACTTCTTTTTTTTTTTTTTCTCCAAAGTCCAAATACAGATTTCAACATCATATACTGAAATATACTTGTATATGTGTATATATATCCTAGTTGTATATATGCTTGAGAATATATAAGTTTTAAGGTCCTCGATACTTGCGGAAACAGAGACAACTTTGAGGTTGATCAATAGGGATCATACCTCCGCCTTTTGATGTGTCGATGGCCTCTATCATGGAGACTACCTCGTCCATTTCTGGCCTCTTGTCGGGGTTAGCGTCCCAGCATCGCCTCATCACATTTGCTAGAGAACTTGGGCAACACCGTGGTATTTCTGGCCTCAGATTCTGTACATTTATAATTAGTTTCAGTGATTATCCAGTTGAAAGAAAATTGTTAAGATAATTGGGCATAATTCGCAATATTCTCTTTCAAAAATGCAGTAAAATGGTTATGATATGAACATATACAATTGTAATTACATTCGCCATTGTAAACTTGTTTTAAAGATGCATTCTGATACAATTTTTTTACTTTTTTTTTAAACTAAAAAAGCAAGCTCGACTTGCTTTCACTTTTAAGTTGGAGATGATGAGTTGGGGCTTGACGGAAATCCATGTTGCTTAACGTTTAAAGCAAATAACTCCCACAATATTATGTTTCTAATTCTATCTCTACCTCTCTAGATCTCTCGGAATTTTCTATATCAAAGTGTATCAATATCGACATATGTACGACGAGGAAAAAAGAAGAAGAGAGACTTTGGTGCCAAACGTAGCACAACATACCTGGCGAACCACAGCAGAAGTCACTTCTGAGAAACTAAGGTCAGGATATGGCATGTCGCAGCAATAGGTCTCCCATAAACAGATTCCAAAGCTGTACACGTCACATTTCCTATTATACGGATTGCCATTGAGAACCTGAAACTCACCCATTGTTACAAGTCAATGATCATTTGATCATTAAAACATTTTCTCTAATCCTTATTTGCTGTAATCCTATAATGTGTTAGGGCCAGCAGTTGATCAAATGGGAACTCAAAAGCCAAAGTTTCCAACATCATACTAGGTACATTGGGTTCTGTTAACAAGCAACTACTGTAAAAGCTTAAGCTGTTCAAGAGGGTGTAACTAAAGTATTTATACTTCAACACGTCCCCTCACATGTGGCCACACTTTCTTTGATAAGGGCCAAACTTGTGGAAATTTTAGAAATCAGGGAGACGGTGAGAATTGAACTCAGGATCTTTGCCATGATACCCTGTTAACACCCAACTACGTACTCGAAAGCTTAAGCTCCCATAAAATAAATAAATAAATAAATAATTAATTAATTAAAAAAAAAAAGCTTAAGCTCCAATAAAAAAAAATAATTAAAAAAAGGCTTAAGCTGTTAGAGAGGGTGTAACTAAAGTATTCACACTCTCAACAGGTTCAATCGGATAATGTTTCCTTTCGAGAGGATATTTGGCACAGGTTCTGCTGATGTATTCAGTCGCAGAAAACTGTCTTTGACCAAAACCTGCCAAAGATAGCTTTTGGCCAATCGCAAATTTCTGTGATTGACTAACAATTTTCCACAATTGAATCGCAGAATTTTGTTTGCTAAACAGTTTCATTTAGCTTTTGGAGTTTCATAATCAGTCAAAAACTCCAAAAGCTATTGCCAAACACCCTCCTACTCGGATAGGAATCACATCAACATATATATGTAATTATATGCATGATCCTTATGTTTTTCTTTCCTAATTTTTTTTTTAGCAATATTCCCTATGCATTAGAAAAAGACATGCAAACGACCAAAAGAGCTAAAAGGTGGAAGCAGATACCTCAGGGGCCATATAACCAAGGGTCCCAGTCTCTCCAGTCATGTCATTAGGATTTGATGCCTCAACGCGGGCAACCCCAAAATCAGCAATTTTAACTGTTCTTGTTTTGTCCAATAACATATTCTCTGTCTTTACATCTCTGTGGACAATCTTCTGAGAGTGGAGGTAACTCAATCTACACAATTTAGCAGATTCCTGTTTTAGTACTTAGCTCAACAAAATCACAAATTATCACAAATTAAGGGGCTGTTTGGGAAGGCCCAGAGTTCTGTGGTCCATAAGTTAACCAGTTCAATATATTCTAGTGTTTGGAAGAGGCCCTTTCATTGTGAGGGAGTTTGTGCCTAACCTTAAAGCATGTCATTTGTTAAACCAACATGTTGGTTTTTCATAAGCACTAGATAAAAAAAAAAAAAAAAAAAAATGAGAGTTGGACTGGACCTGATCCAGTTTTGTGCATTCCCAAACAGGCCCTAAAAGTGTCACTTTTTATAATGTGAAGCTTCTACAAATTGAAGAAATCAATTTACAAGAGAGAGAGAGAGAGAAAAAAAAAAAAAAGAATACCCTCTAGCAAGATCAAGGGCCATCTGGACAACAACTTTGAAAGCGAGTTTCTTTCTCCGGTTTTTTATTAGGTAAGATTTTAAGGCACCACCAGCAAGATACTCCACGACAACACAACAGATATTACTTGGCATACCAATGTGACCATTTTCTGTTTGTAAGTTCAATCCTGAAGCGCCCATTGTTGCCCCTATAAACTGCAGATGAGGTTACCAAAGAACTGTTACGTCTGGTATTTAGTGTACACAACGCGCGCGCATAATTTGTAAATGAAAGAAAAAATTATCACTAGGCATTGGTACTACAATCAAGGCAGTTTTATCAGGATTTGTATTGCTTCACACAAGTTTTGTTTCTTGGGAACAGTAAGCTTTGTAAAACAATCATAATTTAATACATTGATTATAATAGCCATCCAGTATGTGTTGCAGACTTTAGAATTAGAAAATTTGGTGTATGTCCAATTCACGAGCAAAAAAAAAAGTTTTTAGCCTATTTACAGAAATAAAGAAACACATTTTAATGCCGTCACTTTCTCAAAAGATTATTGGAATCAAATACTGAACTCTAAACTATTCTGAAATACGTTTACAAATTCAAAATAGGAGGGAAAGTTGATGTAACGGAAGCTCAGATATAGATATAACACCCGTATTTGTGTTATTGCTTTTGCATTACATGGTCATGCATGATAATGTGATGTGGCGTGCCTTTTGACATATGTTTGGGTGAGTTTTGACTCACGAGTTGATTTGGGTGTCTGTATTAGAGAACCCTCTGAGACCGTAGTGATTGAGTGTTGTGATGTTTTGACGTCTCTCCGAGTATGAGATGGTTATTGTGGAGCACTTTAAATGTTTATCTGAAAATAAATGTTTATCTGTGTATTTCAATATCTGTATTATTTTCTGGCTTAGAATTTATTTCTGTTGTTAGTTTTAGTATCCTGGTGAGAACGAATTAACACACTATTAATTTGGTAGGCTAATTAGCAACTTCGGAAATGTCATGTAGAAATTCGTGTTTTAGCGACCAAACGAAACTTAGTCAAAAACTTTTATAATTTTGAAGTTTCACTCGTAAAGCTATGAATAAGCTGTATAGAAAGTTTCAGAGACTGATTTGGAGTTTTGAAAACTCGTGGGGAGGTAAACGTAATTCCCAAAAGAGTTGCCTATATATAGATAGAGATGGATCTTTAGATTTTTGTAAGTTTAACCTAAAGCTCAAGGAGGAGGCCAAAAGGGGGCTAGAGGGAGATTTAGTTGCTTAGAGCTTTACGACGTCAAAAGACGACCTTCCGTCAGTCTGTTTTCTCCTAGATTTCATATTGGAGCTCCTCGAGGTAAGAGCTTCATTTTGATACATATTAGGGCTTGCTTGGCTAAGTTTTCCGAAAAGTTGTTTTATAGAATTTTTCATAAAAGTTGATAAATGGAATTTTGATCCATAGGAATTGTACTAGACGGACTTCTGCACGTTCTTTGTGCACGAGTTTTCTTTGGATCATATTTTAAGCGCGTAAATCGGAGGTGAGTGATTCAACTATGTCTTTGGAATGATTTCTTGACATGTATTCATGTTTTGTGTGAATAGCATGTATTAATTCTTAGAGATATATTGTGTAGTTTATATGGGGCATTTATATTGATAAGTAGGCTCAATAGCACGGTGATATGTTTTGATTACCGCGAGCATGGTGATATGTATTTGAGCATGTTAAGTTGCTTATTTGGGTCAGAAGGAGCACGTAGTCACCGTGCCATTTTGTGGAGCCGATATAGGCATTAAGGTCGCACGATTGAAGAGAAGAATCGTGGGTCTTACCCTTTCGCGTGGACTTATTGGCAAGGAGTCGCGGATTGGGAGTATGGACGGGCACGTGAGTCTCCGGCGACTAGTATGAAATGTAGAGATGTGAATGCGGACATGTTATCATTCATGTGCATATGTTGTTTTATTCACTAAGCATTAGCTTAAACAAATCGAAATATCTGTGGTTATTCAAATAATCATTTCAGGTGTAAATGTTGGCGAGGAATTGGAGAAGTGAGTACGTGGGTTTGGAGTCCTTTTGGAAGGCAACTTGAATGTTAATCTTGTAGTTTTGGGATAATAGGAATATTGTAATAAGAATTTGGTTGTTTTAACCCATGTTTAACTTCGTATGATAGAATGGATTTTAAACCGTTGTAATAGTTAGTGACATGTTGTAATCCTGCTTTAGAAATGTTTTATTACAGCTAGGATTACTTTGGTTTGAGTTGGATTGAGTGGTTGATTCTCGGTGAAAGTTAGGAAGCTTTTAAAACTTGAAAATTCTGCAGATTGGGCTGCTGCCAGGGGAGCAGTCGACTGGTCCTGTGTTCAGTCGACTGAACCCCTGTGCCTGCTAGCTACTGCTTGTTAATATGGTAAAAGTAGTCGACTGGAACTGCTATTAAACCCTTTTGAAAACTCTCTGCCTTCTTCAGTCGACGGAGCAGTCGACTGAGCAGTCGACTGAACCTCTGGTTTTAAAATGTGTTTTGTTTTTCCGCTGCGTGTGTTCTTCAAATTAAACTTTTGGGAACGTTAATAAATTGGGTTAGCCTCGGTGGCGTGCCACGGGCTCCGGTTCCGCTATTGTGGGACCGGGCTGTGACAATAGAGTAGTTAAAAGTCGAGGAACAGTCCAATAGAATGATTAGTAATACGACAAGAAAGAAAAACGGAATGGACCTAAGTAAGGATATAATAGGAAATAAGATATATGTGAAACCTAGTAGCAATAAATAAAGAATACATTTTTGCTCACTCCAAAATTGCCCACCCTCCTCTCCAATTGGCAAATGCAATGGGGCCCAATATTAAATGAGAATTAATTAATAGTGTGAAGTACTGGACCCACTGCATTAACCAATGTGAGCAGAGGGTGAGTAAAGGGTGAGCAATTTTGGGCTGAGCAAAACTACACTCATAAATAAAACTATAGAAAGAAAAAAATAAAAAAAATAAAAAAAAGTTCCCCATCCATTATTTTGAATGCCCTTTAGTTATCAATTTGCGCAAAAGTCAAAACATACGGATGGCATGCAAATCAATTCATGGGTGCCAATATTTCAACTTCTATATTCCTTGTGCAGATTTACAATTTCTGTGGGGAATTTTCTTGTTGATTAAATGTAAAATAAGTCTAATTCTTTTAGCATGATATTCGGGATTATCTACAAGAGTACTCTTCAAGGAGAACTCCTCTTTGGAAAAAAAACAACAAATTCGAATTTTTATACAGGACGCCTCTGTTTCTCTTTGGCACACCAGAAACACATCCATTTTACATTACATACATTAGCGTTTATAAGCTATAGAAAAATATCATGTGATTAAGTAACCAGTTCAATTGTAACTTCCAAGTTTACATTGAGCATAATCTTTCAAATATTCAATTGTATTTTCGTCTTCCAAGCTTAGTAGCTTACATTAACAACAATCTCTTTTACGGCCGTCTAAAGTATCGTCTTATTTGGCTAGTAGCATCATTTATTGGACAACCCATACAATATAAAAGCAAACAAACAAATTGCCTAAAAGAAAGATTTCAAGAACAAAAAAATTCCTTTATTGTCCCTCCACCCCCAACCAAATATATGTGAAAGCATGCTGCCTCATAATGTATACAAGTAAATTTGAGTCGGAATTTGATGCTACCTATCTTCCTATAACAACCCAAATGATAATAACACTCACCAGGATGACTCTTAAAAAGGGTGGTTATGCTATTGCCTTTCAAAAGTGATCCTACCCAAAAGCTAAGGCACTCAAAATGAACATTTAAATTTCTGTAATGAAAGAAACCTCGTATTTCATATATTTCCAACGTTAAAGTACCAAGTTTTCGAATTTAAAGGTACTCCCAGCATGTAAGTGCCATATCGAAGAAGCATACGAAACCAAACATAATCCTCATTTGCAAATAAAGAGACAAGGCTCTAAATTAAAAAGTGACCTTTGTTACATTAGGATGGTCAAGCTTATGCCACACCGCAACTTCTTGTGTAAACGCTGCCCTTAAAGATGCTATTTCAGCTTCGGTCCGGTGTCCCTCTTCCCCCCAGTCCAGCAGTTTAACTGATTATTAAAAATAAATAAATAAAATAAATAAAAAGAGGAAAAAAAAATTTACACACATTAGTTTCAGGACAAAAAAAAATGCAACCCTTTGTCCTGACCGAGTGATATAGCACAAATAATTGGGAGGTGAATTATTATTAATTTTTTTTTCAAAGAAAGAGAGTAAAATTTCAACTTAGTTTGATTATCATACAGTACATAATAGTGATGTTGACAAAGATGGTGGTGATGATGATTTTGACAAATACCAACAAAAAAAGCAACGACAACTTGAGAAGTTGAGATCCTATTTTCTAGCTAGCAATTCATATTATTAATGCTATGTACACCTAAAAAGAACACCTAAAAAGAACACAAACTGATGTGGATCTCCTAAAATACACTTTAGTTACCAAATATATGAATACATAGAGTATTTTAAGAGATCTACGTCAGCTTGTGTTCTTTTTATGTGTATATTTTAGATGTACCTAGCATTACTCTACTGTTTTCCTTATTAGCAGTATTATTATTATTATTTACAACTTGGATCACATGAAAGTTCAGAAATGCAATAACAATCACCCAATTTTCCGCGGTCACTACACCCGTGAAACCCAGTCACGGATTACATAGGAGTTCATTGAATTGCCATTTGAGTTATGGCTCTATGGCCATTTATTGCAATAGTAACCATGAATTTCCAACAAGAGCACCAACAACCCCATACCCCAAAAAATAAAATACTAAACACTTTGGCAACAATTAGTTAGAACATTGTATTGCCTTGCTCACTGATTGAACCACAGAACGGCCACAAACAGACATATAGATATAGAGATATAGATATGTAAATGTATACTATTATAACTCTTTAACAAAGGCCCACCTAATCTAATACTACTATTAAACTGCAGACCAAACAAGGACTTCAACAAAATTAGTATTACAGAATAAATTCTGAATTCAATCAGCCTCCATTCCAATAGATGCAAACAGAACATGTAGCTAGCCACTAAATCCAAATGGGTTCCATTTAAAAATTGTACTATAAGAACCATTATAATATTGATACCCTTTATAACTCTGTGTGTGTGTGTGTGAGAGAGAGAGAGAGAGAGAGAGAGAGAGAGAGAAAATCGGAATGGGTGATCGAAGAAATCAAAATCCAAACCCAGCAAAGCACAAAATTGTTAATTTACCCAAAAAAAAAAATTTTTTGAATTAACAAAATTAAAGAAATGTTGGGTAAAGATAAAAATCTAGGGAGACAGGTGGGTGACTGACCGGCGACATCTTGGCCGTCGTAGACGCCACGGTGGACGGTGCCGAAAGTGCCACTAGCGATTTTGCTTTTGATGATGAGCTTAGATGGGTCGATCTCCCAGTCCTGTCTCTGCCTGACGGCAACGGCGGTGGTTCCGGCGACGGAGGCGGCGGCGGCGGTGGTGGTGGAGTCGGAGTCTAGTTGTTTAGTCTTGTTCTTCTCCATACTCCATACTTTGTTGAGGTGTCTCTCAAGTTGATCATCCAAGCTCTTCAGATCAATCTGATCTGCCCTCACAAACCCATCACTGCTCTCCTTCATCTTTCTCTCTCTAGAAATTGATACGGACAGGGGGGACAACTGAATGGTGTTAACTAATACTAGTAGTGTGTTTTGTTGTGTCTAATTTGGTTTTTGTATTTCTAAAAGATGTGTGTGTATGTATTTATATCCTCTTCATCTTCTTTCTACAGACTCTGGAGTGTGTGACTCTGTGTGGACTCTGTTCTCTCTCACTCTCTAAAATCAGAGGCATATTGTGGGCACATGGAATTGCCTATACACAAAGTGTGTTCCTGACCCACTTCGGCCTCCTCCTACCTTTCCTCAATTTCTATTTTTAGGCCCTGTTTGGTAACGATAAAAACAAATTCAAGTTTAAATATCAAATTTTATTCTTTATAGCTTTTATAGATTACTTTCCAAACAAATATGGGAGTGAGACATCCTTAATAATAATGTACCACTTCAACATCCCATGTGATTTTGGACTCACTATGTTGTTCTGGACTACTTTTTATTTTAATTTTTTTTTTTTTTTGGGGGGGGGGGGGGGGGGGGGGGGGGGCGAAAGTGGACTGAGTTTGTGGGATACAAAATTTAGAAAGCAATCATTACTCTTTGTAGTTATGAGCAATGATGTCCCATTTCGCAAAACAAAATCCAGTAGCACTAATAGGGGACTGATATGTGTCAAAGTGTAAGTCTTTTGTCCTTCATGTACTAGACAACTTTACCACATGGTAGACTTATACATGTGTTAGTAGATTTTGTTAATAAAGTGGGCGTTAGTCATGTGACCATAGCATTACTCATAGGCCTTGTTTGGTGGTCAGAATAAGAGGTATGATATGGTAACTTTTGATGATGTCGAAAATTGATAAGAGAGGTTTAAAGAGAGAGAGACAAGAGATTGTATGTGGTTCGGTCCCGTTAATGAGGTGACCTACGTCCACGGTTGCATCAGTGCGCTTTCACTAGCAGATCACCGGTGGTATTTGGTAAGCCAACAGAGTGGGCGGCACTACCAGAAACCTGTCACGCCTCGACGTAGCATAAATAAGGAAAGCGTTTAATTTCCTTTATGGACCCGTAAGTCGCGACAGTTTGAAGGATCGATTCCGTCCCAAACGTCGAACAACAAAACATAATAATTAGAACAGAGCAATCAAGGCTTACAAAAGTTTTACTAACTTATTACATCTTACGATACGGGGTCAACTAAGGCACAGACCGCCTTAACACAAAACAATAACTTATCATCTATTACAGTCATCCTTATAAACATACAGTTTAAAACTTAAAACATATAACTTAAATAAGCAATGATGATAATAGTTTCTCTTCCAAAAGCAGCCGTTCTCAATTAGCATAGTCATAAGATTCCTCCTGATTATAACCTGAAAAGTCTGAACACGAATGTCCAGGACGCATCAATGTCGTCAGCTTCAAGAAGCTGATGAGTATTAAAAACATAACTTTAAATGTAAAACATACTCATTTACAAAATTTTCCTTTTTAAGTTAGTAAAAATCAACGGTTTCACCACGGAAAGAATTCAATTAAAAAAACAACGGGGAAAGTATTTATAAGTCGTTCATTCATTAAAACATATGATCGTGTATGAGACAATGCACCACACTCATCTTACCGACTCTTTTCTCTCGACAAACACAACAACCCACTATCTCACTCCAGTATCTTTGAAACACTAAGGTAGCCACACTTTAGCAACGGGGTGCCAAGGAAAGTCCAGTACTTTGCCTCACACTTTGGTCCGGGGTACCAGGGAGTGTCCAATGCCTCACACTTTGAATACCTAAACCGCCATGTAAATACCGGAGGAACCCTCACGCAGTATCCAGACTCGGGTATCAGGGAGTGTCCGTAGGCCACACTTTAACACTATCATGGGTGCCAGGGAGTGTCCAAGTTCGGCGTCACACACTTTAACGCTACCATGGGTGCCAGGGAATGTCCAAATTTGCCACCGTCGCATTACAAAGATACTATCACCGCAATCTCAACACGTCACACTTTGGTACACCATAACCAGGGAGTGTCCACCACACAATCTCAATCTCAATCTCAATTTCAATTTCATACTCTTTCCACACTGATCATTACTCTTTTCCACACTGACTGACACCCACATGCATGTACCACTGACTCCACATGTATGTCATGAAATTTAAACATAAAGGAATTCGCCGAATTAAAGGAACAACGTACGTACGGGGATTGATAAGTCATAAGACATTGTTTTAATCTTTTCCAACATAACCAAAAGTATTCTGTTTTAATAAAAATTCTCAAACAGAACCTTAACGGTGCTTTAAAATTAATCCAAATAGTCCCTTATACGAAAATACACAAAAACCAGAAAACTGCCAGAAGTCGCGCGCGCGGGCCGCTCGCGCGAAGGGTCGCTCGCGCGATCTGCCTAATTTATATTTTATTACAAAAATCTTTCTTTCTGCCTGAAATCAGTCACCTCGCACGCGCGGGTCGCTCGCGCGATCGGTCTCTCGCGCGACCTGCTCATTTTTCATTTTCTATATAAAGCTTTTCTGTCTGCCCGAAAACACGAAGCTCGCGCGCGCGGCTCGCTCGCGCGAATGGTCGCTCGCGCGATCGCGCGCGCGAGATGAAGCAGAGACTTCGTCTTCTTCGTCAGAACTGCTCTGTTTCAGTTTTCAGGGCTCTTTTGACCCATTTTCGAATCCGGAAGTAAATAAGGCATGTAATATATGAAAATCTTTGTTTTTCAATGAGGATTAAGAATCTATAACCAATTTTACATGAATCAATCTATAACTCAAGAATTTTATGAAAAACTAAAAGATCACAAAACTAATTTTCTTATATACGTTCTCATGTGAATGAATTAGGCTCTAAAACTTCAAACATAGTATATATGATGTATAATCTTTCATAATCATCTCTAAAAACGGATTTTGGTTAAGTTTGAAAAATCCAAGTTTCTAAGCTTTGAAATTCCAACGTGTGATCATCAATGGAGATTAACAATTACTTACACTCAAGTAGTAACTAAGCATGAATTACATTGGGAGTGAGTTAATAATACTCACTGATTGGAAAGGATGTGTGTTTGTTGAGAAAGAATAAGACCAAACAAGAAATACTCCAAGCTTGGCTATGGAGTTTAAGAGCTTTCTCTCTCTAAAATTTACTGAAATTCCCTTCTCTAAACTCTCTGTGTTCTCTCTTTTCTCTCTCTGAAATTGATGTGCAGAATGTGTGTGTTTGAGAGAGTATGTGAGAGTATGAGTTATATAGAACTCACATTCTTGGGCTCCAAGTTGTGAGTTGTAATCTACACTCAACAATTAAGTTTGATTAATCCACTACTAATTGAAGGAAAACACAGCTTATACATTCATACATATACATTACACAGATAGATTAACTCTACAGATTTTGAAAGGGTAATGTAGATCAATAGGGGCCAAGCTTAAGTTGTTTGGGAAATTTGCTTTTGGCCACAATATAACACGCACACACAAAGCATTACCAAACAAGGCACATCCAATGATGAGTTGCCATAAATAGAAATAAAGCATAAGTCCAATCACACTTTACATCACTTCCTAAAATCTGTGAAATTTTAACGCGGCGGCGGACAACTTTGAACATAAACTGGTATTTTCGTGACGCGGTGTCCGTCACAAAAATACAGAAAATTCACTTTAACGTAAGAATTGATTTTTCGGTTTTATAAAAATACTGATTGAGTCAAAAGCAAACATTTCCACCGTTTTGAAATACAGTTTTAAAATCCACCACAGGTGTTATTAATATTTATAGAAATTGAAATTTGGCCCCAACAGTAATTTTAATAGTAACTAAATCAAGATTTAACATGTGAGAATTAAATTAAGAACAGACAATATCACATGAATTTAATTATGACAATGCCATTACAAATTAAATATGAAAATGTAATTTAAAATTAAATGGAAATGCAGGTTGTTACAAAACCGACCGGGTTTATGCAAAACAGTGAGTTGTCTTTATGCTATTCTCTAGAGTCAGAATGCCCTCCTCTTCAATGGGGGCGGGTGGCCTCTTTTATAGGTGCAAGAGCCCTCCCGTACAAGGTAAGTTTATAGATTAGGAAGCCTAATCTATTTACAGCTTGATTTACATGAAATTAGGGGTGTTTCCTAAGTGGTTTAGGAAACTACTTGTTCCTTCCATTTAGTCTTCTAACTGGGATAGGGAACTGCTTGGAGGCTTGCTGGCTAAGCAATCACGCCTACTGGGAGAGCGCCCATGTAGGGTCCATCTGGAAAGAACGCCCGAAATTACGACCAAACCGGGCGGTTTTGCGTAACAGCCCGGGATGGCTGTGTAGTCAGTCCAAATTCAAGATGACTTGGCTTCCCTTTACTGAGGTGGCGAGGTTTGACTTTGACTGGAATCCGGGTTGGTATTGAGACGGTGAGACATGACCCGGGGATCTATCCCTAGCATGTCCTAATGGCTCCAAGCGAAGACATCCTGGCATTGCCGTAGGAACTGAACCAGCTCTTCCTTGAGGCCTGGCTCTAAGAGAGTGCCAATGCTGACGGTCCAGTCAGGAAACCGATGATCCAATACCACCTGTTCCAGCTCTTTTATTGGACCCACTCCGTCACTTTTGTCTCTAGGATCCATCTCCTGAATGTTTAGCATTTCCGTAATGGCTTCCCGGCGCAAGGAACTAACATAGCAACTTCGAACGATGACCTGGTCTCCTCGCAGGCTCCTGGGTCCTTGAGGGGTCGGGAATTTAACCACCAGGTTGTACGTTGATACTATCGCCTTGGCCTTGTTGAGAGTTGGCCTTCCCAGGATGACATTGTACGCAGATGGGGCTTCCACGACCACAAAGCTTGCCAGTACTGATGCCTGCTGGGGGTAGGCTTCCATAAGGACCGGGAGCTCAATGGTACCGAGCGGTTTGGTACTGGACTCGTTGAAACCTACCAGGGGAGTGGCCACTGGTCGGAGCCGGTCGCTGGATATCCCGAGCTGATCGAATGAGGAGACGAACATGATGTCGGAGGAGCTGCCCGTGTCTACCAACACCCTTTTGATCACATAGTTTGCTACGGAGAGCATCACCACCAGCGGATCATCATGAGGGTAGTGCAAGTCTAGCATGTCCTCGGATGAGAACGTCAACACGTTGGTTGGGGGAGAGCGGGTGGATTGGACATGCCAGATATCCGATCGGGATGCCCGGGCATGCCTCTTCCTGGTCGACTGTGAATCCCCTTTGCCCGAAGTGCCTCCGGACATTACATTGATTTGCCCGAGGGGTCGCGGCTACTCGGGAGCTCGGGTGTCTTGCCAAGGTTGTCTGTCTACTGCCACGCATTCTGCTAGGTGGCCCTGCTCGATCAGCTTCTCAATGGCAATCTTAAGCTTAAAGCAATCCTCTGCGTCATGCTGTGGATACCGGCATTTGGGCCCACTTTTATTTTTTTTTAAAATAATTTTCTTTTCAAATTCAAATACGAGTCGCCACTTAAATTTTTTTATGAAAATTAAGAAACCATTTTTTAAAGCAACCGATCTTTTGCGAAATCAAAGATAATCTGGGTCCGGGGATTATGGAATGAAAGGGGAAGGAATCCGATGGACTAAAACACCCCTTTTCATCCTATCTTGTGATAGGCCTCTACTCATCATCCTATTTAATCGAATTAATAATCTAAGCATGCCCTCAACTAATACATAGATATAAGTATTCATATCACAAGCATGTAAAAAAGGGTGCAAAATTGCTAACGATAAAATATCATTCATAATCCACATAATTCAAGTAGTAAGAAAAATGATGTGCAAGTAGGGAACTAGAGAACTTACCCGGGATCCAGCCGCGAAATGGGAAACGTGCAATGCATACAAAGAATAGAAATCCTAGGAAAAATGTCTCTAATCACATATACACATAAGGCAAGACCTAAGCTAAGGTGTCGTGCATGGAGTCAAAAATCAATAAAATCAACAAATGAAATAAACTAGAGAAGAGATGAGAAGTCGTATCTCCAAAGCGCTACAAAACAAGGGTTAGTCCACATGCTTCACATAATAATATAACATCAAATAATCAATCCTAAATCTCTAGCTTAGATCTATCAAGCATGGAAAGAATTGACAAAACTATGAATTCCTTTTGATTAGTTGGAGTCATAGCACCTTTATAGATATACAAGCCTCAACTAGGAGCCAATGTAATGTCCATATAGGGGTTCTATAATCCTAACACGATCATAAGGAATCCATGTTTATATTCAATTAGGTTCAACTAAGCCTAATTTTATCCAAGAACTGGTTCTAATCATAAGCATCAACATACATGAATGAATGAATGAACATGAACAAGAATGAGATATGAATTTATTCACTAATTTGGATCACTTAGCCTCTGGATTTAAGATAAATTATCATTATTCAAAACATGATTTGGGTCCCAAGACATTAGGAAACCATTTAAGTTCAAAATCAATGAGACTAGACAAAAACAGTGACTGTTTTTCCTAAATTACAGAGAGCAGACCATATTTTAAAAGGTAGAAACAATCATACTTCCAACAGTTGGATCTTAATGATTTTTGGATATGATATGCCTCTGTGAGTCTAGTTTCTAACCCAAAAAGGAAATCAAGGTTTGAACGGTTAGATCTCTGGGAATATGGAAAAAACTAGACATCACTCAGGAATCTGCAACTCTCTGTCCAGAGATCTTGTACGATTTTCTAAAAATAGCAAAAAATGAGAAACACTTAGACATGAAAGATCGATTAAGGTTCTGATTTATTAATTTTAAAACGGACTTACTGCTCTGAAATTTTGGACAGAGAGTTGCTTGTTTTGAAATCACAAGACCAAACCATCTTAGACATGGAATTTCATTAAAACAAAAATTACAGAGGTGCTTAAATGAGTTATGAACATCCTCCAATTAGTCTCACCCAATTTCCAATGAACCACGATTTTATAAAAATCTTTGATCACAGTTGGTTTATGGATTCACTGCGCCTTTGTTAAATTGATGTTCATATTTCGAATCAAACTTGATCCATGATTCTAGAGAGAACTAGGATCAAGTATGATTATGATCATTGGAGTAAATAATGAAACATGAAGAGATTCATAGATTTAGCCTTAATGGATTTCCATCATAGGTCTCATAACAAGAGAATCCTAAGGTCTTACTTAATCTCATGAATTTTGAATATGTACTATGAAAATCTACACCTAATTCCTCTCTCAAACATATGATCCTTGAGAAATATAAAGTCATGACATCCTAATCCCCTCTCAAATTAATGGTCCTTGAAGACTAAATGAAATCAAAAATCATATGAACCTCTATGGAATATAGCATGAATCCCATAAAATTCTTAGTGAGGAGATTCAAATCATGAACTAAGACTTGAATTCAATCAACTATGTGTAGATATGACCATGATTCACTTTAATCTCCATATGGATCATAGGATCATAGGAAACTAAAGAATCAAACTCAAAGAGACTCAATAAGATATATAAAATCTCATGAATCTTATGAGAAAAAATAGAAATAAAGAATTAAAGTTTACTTAGAGAAATTGGAACACAAATTCTTCAAAATCAAACTTATCTTAAACCTAAGGCATCAATTGGATCCAAATTAATGAAATATTATGAGATTCAATCACAAGCTCTAAGTGATGTGTGATGAAATGAGGTACGAAGAGAGGTTTTGAAAATGTGTAAAGTTCCTAGAACTATGAACTTGTGATTGAATTTGCCTAATTCTACCAAGGATTGAGAGGTTACCTCTATGACCTCAAGGATTTATTCTATTTCTTGGGAAGCTCTTCCAAAAATCTTCAAGTTTTTCTCCAATTCTTCAAATTCTTCAAGAAAACTCTTTTTTTCTTCTCAATTCTCTCTTCTCTTCTATATATATCTCTTGTATATATCAATTTGATTCCAAGATTAAGTGAAAAGTCCCAATAATGGAGATGAAGACCTGTTTATATAGACCAATATGACAAGGTTAAATGGGCAAATTCGGGTGAGAACCCATGTGCAAAGTTTTCTTCTAGAACATGTGAGAAAAGCATTCTGTTACAGTGTGCGGCACTTGATGACTTGCCTGCGGCACTCGCTGAGTGCCGAGCGGTACTCACTGACTGCCGGGCGGTACTCAGTGCCGGGCTTCGCCGCGTGCTGCGGCTAACAGAATTTTGCCTTCTTTTTAATTTTCAACATATATGTTAACAAAACTTAATTATTTAATAAAGTATATACTAATGTACTTATATTTGTAATGTACTTTATTAGAATATACCCATATGCATGGTGTATATTCCCATATATCATTTATTTATTTATTTCTTTTCTTTTCTTTCATCCTTTTCTCTTTTCTTTTCATTTCAAACTTCTTTTCATTTTCTCTCTCTCTCTCTATCTCTCTCTCTCTCTCTCTCTCTCTCTCTCTCTCTTCTCTTTTTTTTTTTAAAGATAAATCCCCAGACTGATTTTTTCATACGTTCTTCAACGTTCAGGTTTCTCCCGAATACCCAATTTCTCCTTGTTTTTATTTTGAATTTTGAAATTTTATTCGAAGAATCTTTGAAGGATTTGAAATTTCTGGAAAATCTCTGAATTTCACCGGTCATCGTCATCATCGGTCTTAAGAGGTAACCAATCCCTGGATTTGACGTTTGGTCAAAATCGGTGTGTCTACACATGCCCGTGGTCTTTGTAGAAGCGGCAAAACTTGTCCCGGTTCGTCTTACCGGGCGGGCTTTTCAACTTGGTGGGCTCCTGGAGTAGCCTCTGGATCTCTTCGGCGGCTATAACTTCGTGGATTGGCCGGGAAAGTTGGGTGATGGTAATCGGGGCCTAATCCTGACTGCCTCTTTGCTGATCTTGTCTGGGCTTCTTTCCCTGACCCTTCTCGGAGCCCTCACATTTTCGTTTAGCTTTCGGGGACTCTTCTCCCATAAAGCTGGCACGCTTGGACTTCAGAAACTCCTCCGTGTCGATGTACTTTTCGACCCTCTCTGAGAGTTCCAACAGGGTTACTGGCCGGTCACGGTGGAACGATGTAGCAACTTTGGTGTGTTGAACCCCCGAGCAAAAAGCCATGATTGTGGCTGTTTCGTTCAGATTGTGGATCTGGAGCCTCTGCTGATTGAAAACGGTCCAAGTACTCCCTCAGGGACTTTCACTTTCGTTGCTTGACGGTAAGCAGCTGGGTGTCTGGTTGTGACCGGTTGAGCATCCCCATAAACTAGCTTATGAAGAGCTTTCTCAATGTCTTGAAGTCATAAACCATTCGGGGTTTCAGAGCGTGGAACCACTGTGCGGCTGGGTTTTAAGGGTACTGGAGAAGGCCAGGCATAGTAACTCGTCAACCGTGGTGATTAATGCCATCTGAGCCTTGTAAGTGCGGACATGATCCACTGGGCTCCCTGAACTATCATAAGAGCTGAGATGTGGCGGTTTGAATTTTCGCGGGATTGGGAATACGGTTACCCAAGCGGTGTAAGGCGACTCGGTCTCTGTATTGGTATGATCGTGGAGCTGCTTGCGGTTCAGTTTTTTGATTTGCTGCTACAAGTCCTCGATCTGGGCCTTTACATCTCGCCCGGTTCTCCTCTCCATATCCAAGTGGTACATCTGGTCTGATGATGAGGCCTCCTCCTCGAAGTGCATCGTCCTCGGGGATAGAACTTGGCTCCAACTCCGGGTAATTGTATGTCTAAGATCTCCCCGGCTCCTGACCGGGGAGTCTTTGGCCGATTCCCGGGCCTTTTGTCCTGATTCCACCCCTCTGGCGGTGCGTCGTTTGTTGATGATATCTCTAGCATCTTTCACCCGGCGAGGATTGGTCCGAGCTCGCCGTCTGGCACGCCTGGGCTCTTTGTTACGGTCACCATCCCGGACGTGTTCCCAATCCGACGGGGACACTGGCGCAGAATGGGTATGGTTCCGGACTAGTGCGGGCTCCCGATCGGGGACACTCTTCCTGGGCTGGTTCTCGAATTGAGGACGCTTTTCCAGTAGGGCCAACAACATTTCAATTTGCTGCTGGGTTTACCGCTGGCCTTCCAGGAGTTGCGCGAGCGCCGCTGTTACTTGGTCGGAGGTCATGGAGGCACCCTGATGCTCGAGTTGCAAGTTCTCCTGACCGGTCTGGGCAGTATTTTTCTTACTCGTCTTTGGTGGCATGTTGATCAATCAAGAAATTTGTTGGTGAAAATTTTTTTCGATTTCCCATAGACGGCGCCAAACTGATGATGCTGAAAATTGGTAAGAGAGGTTTAAAGAGAGAGAGAGACAAGAGATTGTATGTGGTTCGATCCCGTTAATGAGGTGACCTACGTCCACAGTTGCGTCAGTGCGCTTTTACTAGCAGATCACTGGTGGTGTTTGGTGAGCCAACAGAGTGGGCAGCACTACCAGAAATCGACCGGGTTTATGCGAAAATAGTGAGTTGTCTTTATGCTATTCTCTAGAGTCAGAATGCCCTCCTCTTCAATGGGGGCGGGTGGCCTCTTTTATAGGTGCAAGAGACCTCCCGTACAACGTAAGTTTGTAGATTAGGAAGCCTAATCTATTTACAGTTTGATTTACATGAATTTAGTGGTGTTTCCTATGTGGTTTAGGAAACTACTTGTTCCTTCCATTTAGTCTTCTAACTGGGATAGGGAACTGTCTGGAGGCTTGCTGGCCAAGCAATCACGCCTACTAGGGTCGCGCCCATGTGGGGTCCATCTGGAAAGAACGCCCGAAATTACGACCAAACTGGGCAGTTTTGCGTAACAGTCCGGGATGGTTGTGTAGTCAGTCCAAATTCAAGATGACTTGGCTTCCCTTTGCTGAGGTGGCGAGGTTTGACTTTGACTCGATATTTTTGTGCCTATCAACTTTTATCCTATCCAGCGTTTGGTGGCGCTATTGGATGAGATAAAATAGTCATGAACTAGATTTTTATCCCATTAGAGTGGGATAACTCTAACCCATGAGGGGAGGTGGTATTAGGTGAGATTAGAAATTTAAGATAACTTTTTGGGATAAAGAAAAAAACGTCCTTTTTTTTTTCTTTTTTCTTTTTTTTAAGATTTGATTTTTTTTTTCATTTTCAGCTTCTTTTTTTTTTTTTCCAGATCCAGTTGTTTTTCAAATATTGTTTTTTCCTTATTTATTTTCAGATCTACCTTCTTTTTATTCCTCATATCTTTTTTTTTTCTTTTTCAAATCTCCTCATTTTTTTTTCGTTCAGATCCATTCCCCCCCCCCCCCCCCCCCCTTTCATTTCTCTCTCTCTCTCTCTCTCTCTCTCTCTCTCTCTCTCTTTTCAAATCTCTTTTTTTTTTTCTTCTTTTCTTTCATTTTTAGGTCTACTCATTTTTTCTTTTTCTTTTTCTTTTTATATATATATATATATATATATTTCTTTCTTCAGACCCCATTTTGTGTTAAAAAAAAAAAAAGAAGCAATAATTTAGTTATTATCCGAAACTTATATCCAGGTACGACCAAACACAGGATTAGAATGTTACTGCTTATCCAACAGTTTATCCAACACGTTCCAAACACATGACAACATAACAGTTTATCCGACATGATTACTATCCTATCCAATCATGTCCTATCCGACAGTTTTATCCGACCTGCCAAACGAGACCATAGTTTATAGATGGACAACACTTCAATGCAGCTTTTTCCTCTCACAAAAGTCGGTCCCTGTGTTTAAAAACTACTTTTTCAAAATTTGTTTTTGTTTTTATTTTTATTTTTTGGTCCCACTTTTCTAAGAGGGAACATCAATAGAGTGATGTCCTTTATAGATATGAACTTTTGTCTTATGTTTGTTTGGCTAAAAACTAGTTAATGAATCATTTTCAAGCCATACTTTTTATTTATTTTTAAAAAATAGCTACACAAACACAGTACTATTTAGAATTGATTTTTCAATAATATTAGGCGCACAACACTAACCACGATATAAATCACAACCATGCTTTAAATGCATGTATCTTGTATTTCTAAAAGAAGTGTGTGGATCCTGTGTGAAAATTCACATAGCACAAAATACATGCATTTAAAACATGTGGACCCTAGCATTATTGTTGATTTTTCTCTAATCATGTGTTACTTAAATAACCGCTTATATTCTACTAATGTTTTATGGGGTTTGTTAACATGTATCCTTAGAGTTCTAAATGTGGAAATAAACAAAGAATACAGTGTGAGTATTAGTGTCCGGTGTAAGGTTCAGTACTTGTCTCCCTTGTTTATTTGCACTTTTGAAACCTAAACATCTGCCCTAAGAACACATGTTAACAAAACCCATGTTTTATTTATCTCTTCAATATATTATGAGCAAATGCGTGAATGTCAACCCTCTAAAGTTGAGTAATGAGGGACTTTGGACTAAAAAATTATTTTTATTCTCCTCTTTTTTTGGGAGAAGAGGAGGAATATTTTCTTGAGTAATGATACACACACTTTTGAACATATTTTTATACACCACACAATTTTGATTATTGACTCCAGTGGACCGTAAATATATTGGGTCCACAAGAATTAATAACTAAGATTCTGTAGTTGTGTACAAAAATGTGTGTACGTATCATTATTGAATTTTCTTAGTACAGTACCGCATATGTTATACATGTGACATTATTATCCCCTATAATTGATTTACTATTATACATAAAAATTGCATTAGATATGACGCATTCATTTAATTCTGTAAACTTTAATGGCTAATCAAATTCGGGGGGATGAGGGGATCCAACTCCAAAACTCGGCCAACTATATATTTAGCCTAGTGGGAAAAAAAATTGGTTATTGGTCTGTTTTATCGTATTGTTTAAAATCATTTCCTTACGAAAACCAAAATACAATTGAAAATCAAGATAAAAGATAACAAAGTCTGTTGAAAAACGTAATCACTTTATAGAATCAATCACAACCACTCGTTTAAGCAGCCAAACAAAGCATTAACACAAACTGCCTGCAGCAGAAATTTCAATTTGGGTTGCATATGACCTGATCGCTCAACAAACCCATGGGAATATATGTGATAAAGGCTCAGCTCGACCCTTTTCATTAACAAGCCAAATTTTCAGACTCGTTAAATAAGCGAATCAAGCTCAAAACACGTGAGCTTAGTTAGCTATAGCTCGTGAGCACGTTTGAATAAGGCTCATGCTTGTTAGTAGGCCGGTGAATATATTTGATAAAGAGCATGTATATTGACTTGTATATATATATATATATACATTTATTATAAAACTTTATAGTTTTATATGATACATGATTTTGGCTCGTTTACGTACACTAGTCAAGGTCAAGACTAGTTACCATGTTATTGAATCGATTGTTTATAGCAGTCAAGATCAAGCTTTGAATTTCACGTTCGTTTAATAAAAAGTCAAGCTCAAACATACTTGAGTTTGGCACGTATACATGAGTTTGGCTCTTACACACCCTGACGTGCAATGGACGAAGGGGTATCAGTGAATATTGCGGAAACTTAAGAGGATTCAAGTGATATATGGTCAAATTCTAGAGAGATGCCTCCATTCTCCCCTTCATATCCATATATCTCAATCTATTCATATAGAGTAATGTTACACCCAGATCTAAATTCACACCTAATTCCACACCTAATGCATTATAACCCTTGATTCCAGTGTATCCCGTGTGGAACCCATGTGTAGGGGCGGTTCAATACATTTTGGGGCCTTAGGTGAAGAGCTAAAATGGGGCATTTATCATGTTTTCATTCATTAGTAATTATACATTAATTTTGATTAAATTTTTTTATTTAAAAAAATTCTCTCTTTTTGGATGCAAAATTACTATAAAAAAAATTTAAAATTTCTTTTTCAATCGATAGTGTGGTCAATCGATTTCCTTTTCCTTTTATTTTGCTTTATGATAGACTTGAAGTGTTGAAGTTAATGAGGCAGTGGAACGTTGGGGGGCCTTATTTTAGAATAGATGTAAATTATTTTTTTTTAGGAAGAGATAGATGTATGTAGTTGGTTACGATTAATAGGGGTTTTTGTTTTTCTAGACAATATTTAATCAACAATGCTAGATTCACACAAAATTCTACACAAAATTTCACACAAAATAATCCTGAAATTTGATTCCAGTATGTCCCACCATGTGGGAAACACATGACCCATTTGAATCAAGAGTCAGGATTATTTTGTGTGAATTTTTATGTGAAATTTTATGTGAGTCTAGCATAACTCATAATTAATAGATAGTATGTTGTAAATATAATAAAAAGTTATTCAGACTTGTTAATAGTGGCTTTTTTTTAGGCAATACTACTTTATTTTTTCATCTTTATTATTATTATTATTATTATTTATTTAGCATAATGCCAGGTACACCTAAAAAATACACCTAAAAAGAACGCAAGCTGTTGTGAATCTCCTAAATGGAGTATTTTAGGAGATCCACACCAGCTTGTGTTCTTTTTAGGTGTATGTTTTAGGTGTACTTAGCATGACTCATTTTATTAATGTGATATTACATGGGGTAATACTTGGGACACACCCAAAGACACAACTTTTGGGACACAACCCAAAGATTGGGGTGACTCAACCATAAGGCATCTTAGGCTACCGTCTAAGCCCCCAAAAAATTAAGATCCCATTTTTTAAATGTCTATCATGTAATAGAGTAAAGATTATTGGGTGTGGAATTGAGTGTGGATTTAGACATGGGGTGTAGTATTTTTTATACATATAATAACAACACATGCAAAAAAATCTATTTCATATATATAAAGGTTGAATCATGAAAAGCTTGTACAAGCTGCCACATCAGCATTTCTTTCTTACAGCCAAAAATTCAACATGGCAGCTAGGGATGGCAATGGGTGGGTTTCTCGGGTTCCCCGCCCCGCCCCTAATAGGTAGGGTATGGGGTGTTCTAAATAGGGTTAGGGGTGGGTATGGGGTTAATTTTTATAACCCGAGTCGGGTTCGGGGGTGGGGTATAATTTCCCGAACCCGCCCCGATTAGATAGCTATTTACCTAAATATCCCTTTCTACTATGGTATTACCTAAAATGTTAAGATATGAATAGTTAAGTTTAGGTTAGTCAAAATATGCCTCAACCCACCAACATTTTAGAGAGAGAAATCAGTTAGAGAGAGAGAGGGCAGAAATGGTATAGATCCACCAAATCTGTGGGATTTGATTCCTTCACCGATGACGAATCGAAGAACGGTGGAGAGATCCCAGTCTGTGTGTAGAAGCTTTTGTGCCCTTCAAATCATGAAGCACAAAAATAAGGGCCACCATGGAAGAATCGAAGAAGCGCGACCTCCCTTCCTCTAGCGACTCCATCTGCAGATTTCCTCCTCCACCTTGCGCCGCCTTCGCCGGCCACCGTCGATCTCCCAATCTTGGTCTAAGTCTCATATAAACCCCTTTATTATGAAATATATTTATACATATATGTATATGTATGTGTTTCGTGTATACATGTGTATGTGTTTCTTGACATGTGTCTGTATATGTGTTTTGTGTATATCTGTGTGTGTATGTGTTTCTTGCATATCTGTGTGTGTATGTGTTGCAGTTGAGAGGTCCAAAGATGGGGTTGGAGCTTGGATTCTCAATCAACTAGTCATCACTACTCCTACTTTAGATCTATTTTTTAATTTTTTTGCTTATCCAGTCTTCTTCTTCTCAAACCATTTTATCTTCCTCAATTGATTAATTTTTTTGCTCTGGATAGTTTTCTGTATTGGCGGGGCGGGGGCGGGTTTTCGAACTTCAACCAGGGTCGGGGGTGGGGTAAGTACTTATTCGGGGCGGGGCGGGGTCGGGGAGAGGTCTTGCTTAAATGGGGCGGGGGCGGGGTATGGGGGCCCCGTCCCATACCCGCCCCGTTGCCATCCCTAATGGCAGCAAACCCCCCTCTCCCACAGCCTTCCTCACAGCCTCTCTCTCTCCCTCCCTCTCTCTCTCTCTCTGTGGATGTATATAAAGAATTCTAAAAGCCTTTCTCTCACTCTCTCAAAAAGCTAGTCTCCCAAAACAACGTTTCCTTTCACAAAAAAATTGCAGGTTTCCTCTCCACACATCTCTCTCTAGATATATATATACACATATATATAGATATATAGATACATGGGTGTACATATATAGCAATTTTCGTTTTGATTTACTGGGTTGAATTAATGTTTGCTAATCTGTGTGTTTAAGTTTAGAAAAATCTGTAGGGGACATCAATCACTCAAAGCAGTGACCGAGCTCATTAGATCGAAGAAATGCCTTTGCACAGGAGCTTCAAGATCAAGAATAAACTCAATCCGTAGCTAAGAACTGTATTTGGTAAGCTAACTGATTGAGATTTTCAACACTTTGATTTGTGAATTTTTCACAACCCGGAGCAGCAAAAAAAAAAAGAAAAATAAATTTCCTTTTTGGGTCCATAGGAAATAACAAGTGAAAGTCACTAATTATCCACACCACACAGTACTAGTCCAGAGGAACAACACGAACATGAAACAACTGAATAAAAATAACAGTATCACTATTACAAACATCAGAGTATGGTCCACAGGATCACAATAGGTCTGGAGACAATATATGCCCAAGTACCCATTAACTAACAAAGTTCAATAGTAATATAAAGCTTAAACGTAAACTAGATAAACTATCTTCAGATCTTCAGCTGGCATAAGGGTAGTCGTCAACATAACAGCCTTCTCCGGCATAACCGGCATAGTGGGGCCATCCTTTGCGTATTCCCCTTCAGGACAGTAGCTATCGTCATAAGCTCCATTAGCTGCATTAAAAGGGATAGGGTAATCTGGATGGGGAATGTCTAGGCACTAATGGCCGTCAGCTTACTGAGAGCTGAGTGAATAGAAACTCACAGGGGATCAATGATATAACGTATAACAAGTTATTGAAGTGTCCAAGACATAATTCTACGAAATAATATCTCCTCTGTATTCCAACGTTGTAACTCAACCCTTATCGTCTTGTTATCCTAAGACTGATAATCAACATGCTCTTTCTAGAAAGAACAGACTCAATCGTTTCACATATATAGACATACCATCATTCTGTCCATTACTCGTTAAGGATATAATCCATCCACCACATTCATGGACACCACGTTAGTCTATCCCCCGCTCGTTAAGGATATAAACCATCCACCGCATGTCAGGGATACAACGCTTTGAATAAGAGCACATCAAATCTATTGCCACGAATCATCGCTGTATAACAGTGATCCCTATCCACCGCACGTTATGGATATAAACCATCCACCGCTCGTTAAGAATATACCATGGATCATCTGGCTACCTTAGGACTACATGGTCCTACCCACTACTCGTTAAGGATATAAACCATCCACCGCATGTGCAAGCATATCATGACCAAGCGTCCGCCCGAGTACCATATCCAGAACTTATCAAACCTACTTAAACTCAGTACTACTATCGATACATGACAATTCCCATGTGACATGACTACTCGGATTGAAATGAATGGATATCGAATTCATACATGAATCGCATAGTATCCAACGTCATTATATTAATCAATTATTCTTAAGCATACTTATCTGTGTTGTCACCAGGGGCGGAACCAGGAATTTGTCTTTGGGGGTGCCGAGTTACTATTTATGTTATCTAACAATGACACACGGGGTTCGGGGGCAGCGCTCCCGAGATGATTTTTTTGGTTCTATTTATACATGAGCATACTTTTTTTTTCCTTATCAGTAAGACTGCAAATTTATCATGTACTGTTATTTTGTGTAGTGGGTTGAGTTTATCATAATGAGTGGTCTAATTGTATAGAGTAATGCTATTCTGCTCAAATCTTGTATCCTAAATGATTCTCAAACATATGTGGTTGAAGTTAAGAGTTGAAAGAAAGCAATAAAATGGTTTAAGGTGACTAAGGGAGTAGCATATTTTTTTGTTTGGGGGGGTGCCAAAAACAACAAAATCCAAACAAAAAAAATATGAGGAGTAGCAGATTTTTTTGTTTGGGGGTGCCAACAGACAACAAAATATGAGACATAGCACACATACATGTATATTAATAAAATCAATTTACCACATGTATGACGCCCCACACTATACACTTAGTTCCGCCCCTGGTTGTCACATTATCCCTAATCTACCCAAAATCGCATAATAGAAGTCCAAATCGAGAATCGAACATTCAAACCTCATATATAATAAACCAAAGGACTAAACCTTGTTCTGCATGTCTCGATCGATTGAAACCATTTCGATCGATTGAGGGAAAATAATGTTCGAGTGATCGAAGTCTCTTCGATCGATTAAACCTTCGATCGATTGAACTCAGTTCAATCGCTTGAGAGTCGTCTTCTCAAGCAGATTATAAAAACAGCATAAAAAACATCGTAAGGATGTGTTTCATATGCCTAAATATACCAAGAACTTATAAAACATTATCATAAAGAGACCAAGTGAGTAAAGACTCACTTAGGGTGTGTTTAGCAACGTCAAGCTCGAGCTTCAAAGTTCCTCCAATAGCCTCCTCTCTCTCTCTCTACTCCTCTCCTCGTCTCTGTCTCTCTGTCTCCTTCTCTTCTTCTCCTTCTTCTTCTATTTCTCTCTCTCTCTCTCTCTCTCTCTCTTACTCAGAAATATATATATGATATATGTATATGTGTATATATGTGTAAGTATATATATATAACACAAGAACACACACTCTCTCTTCCTCTCACCCCTCTGGTTTTTCAAACACATAAATACACACGAATATAATGTATATATAGAGAGGGAACGGGGTGCAAGTGACATTGTTTGCGCAGAAACTGGAATTCTGATAATTACATGTTCGATCGATCGAAGTATGTTCGATCGCTCGAGAGCAGATCGGTCAGGTTTGATCAATTGAAAATAGTTTGATCGAATGAAGTGGGGACCACATCATAAATCTATGTTGGCAGGGTTTCAATCGCTTGAAAAAGGTTCGATCGCTTGAACTTTAGAAATGCTCGATCGCTCGAAAGTAGCTCGATCGATCGAAGGTTGAATTTCAAGGAGAGTTAAAGAAAGTATATGAAATCTCTCTGCATAAATAATTATTGAAAATACAGGGTATTACATCATCCACCACTCATTAAGGATTTCGTCCTCGAAATATAAAAACAAACAAGGTCTAAAACAAAAACAGAAACTTCTCACACATCTCTAACTCTAACTCCCACGAAGCTTCTCCTTCATCATGATGCTTCCACTGGATTTTCACCAACGGAATCTCCTTATTTATGAGCTTCTTGATCCCTAGATATAGAATGCAAATGGGTCCTTGATTTTTTTTTATCAAGAATTTGCACTAGATGCTCCACATAAGTCATATCCTCTCGAATCTTTAACGGCTCTAGAATGATAATATGTCTTAAATCCGATACATAACATCGAAGCATCGACATGTGGAACACATGATGAACATTCGCCAACTCTTATGGCAATTCCAAGCGATAAGCTAATGGTCCTACTCGATTTAGGATTAAATAAGGTCCAACGTATCTCAGACTGAGCTTACCTCGCTTACCAACATGTGCTATGCCTTTCGAAGGTGACACTTTCAGGAACACATAGTCACCCACTTCAAATTCCAATGGTCTTCTACCCGTATCTAAATAACTCTTTTAGCGACTCTGAGCCGTTTACAACCGTTGTTTAATCAATCTAATCTTATCAGTAGTAATTTGCACTCTCTCCGGTCCCACAAGCTATTTTTTACCAACTTCTGTCTAACAAACCAGCGATCTACACTTTCTTCCGTATAATGCCTCATAAGGCGCCATTCCAATGCTAGTTTGGAAACTATTATTGTAGGAAAACTCTAGTAATAGCAAATGAGTCTCCCAATTAGCCGTGAAATCCATAACATATACTCTCAACATATCTTCCAAAATTTGAATTACCCTTTCGGACTGACCATCAGTCTGGGGATGAAAAGCAGTGCTATATGTAAAACTGTTCCCATAGCCTTCTGTAAACTCTCCCAAAATCTCGACACGAATCGAGTATCACGATCTGACACTATCGAAACCGGTGCTCCATGTAGTCTAACAATTTCTTTGATATAAATTTCAGCAAGTTTGGACGGATCTTTGGTCTTGATAGGTAGAAAATTGGCTAACTCAATTAACCAGTCTACAATGACCCACATGCTATCATTCGACTTTTGGGATTTAGGAAATCCCGAGACAAAGTCCATCATGATATGTTCCCACTTCTATTCTGGTATCTCTAAAGGATGTAGTTCTCCCCCGGGTCGTTGATGTTCCATTTTTACCTTTTGACATGTCATACATTTAGATACAAATTCTACAACTTCTCGCTTCATACCACTCCACCAATAAATCTCCCGTAGGTCTTTGTACATTTTGGTACTACCCGGATGTACTGAATATCTGGTATTATGAGCTTCTTCCATAACTCTATCTCTTAAATCTCCAACCTTAGGCCCATATAAGCGGTTAATATATCGCAGAACACCATCGTGGAAGCTAAACTTTGGCCTTTTACCCTCACATAATTCATCCATAATTTTCTTAAATTCCGGGTCTAAAAGCTGATTAATCTTAATTTCACCAATTAAACTCAGTTATCCACAATCGCAGCCATTAAACCACCTTTAATTTTAGGAATTACTTCAAGTCTCATGCGCTCAAATTCTTGTATTAACTTCTATTGTCCCGTCGAAACATAAGCCAAACTCTCCATTAACTTGCGGCTTAAAGCATCGGCAATGACATTCGCCTTTCCTAGATGATATTGGATTTTCAAATCATAATCTTTCATGAGTTCCAACCACCTCCTTTGTCGCATGTTAAGGACTCTCTAGGTGAACAAGTACTTCAAAACTTTTATAGTCAGTAAAAATTTCACACGTCTTTTTATACAAATAATGTCTCCAAATCTTCAATGCAAAGATTACCGTCGCTAACTCCAAGTCATGTGTCGGGTAGTTCTTTTCATGAGGTCTCAATTATCATGATGCATAGGCTATTACCTTGTCCTCTGGTGTCAACACACATCCTCGATAGGTGGCAATGGGTACTTGTTCTTGATTATTACCTTGTTTATTTCCCGGTCGTCAATGCACATCCACATTGTACCATCCTTCTTCTTCACATATAATACCAGTGCACCCCACGGAGACATACTAGGTCGAATGAAACCCTTGTCTAACAACTCTTGCAACTGAATCTTGAACTCTTTCAACTCAACCAATGCCATTCAAAATAGTACTTGTGAGATAGGTTGCGTCCCCGGCAAAACATCAATACCAAATTCATTCTCTCGCTCAATCAATACACTAGGCAACTCCTCTGGAAATGGAAATTCTCTAACAATTAGAATATCTTCAAGTTTTAAATCAAGACCTCTAGTATCAAGTATACTATATAAGAACCCACGACAACCTTTCTTTAACAATCGACATGCTTCAATAGCTGACACAATATATGGCGGTGCTATAACACCCTTGCCCTGGAAGAAAAATACATCTTGATTCAGAATACAAAATACTACCCCTTTATTGTTATAATCGATATTTGTGTGATTAGCCACTAACCAGTCCATACCCAATATAACATCAAAATGCTGAACAATCAACAGTACTAAATCAACTGTTAAACTTTTACCACCTATATTTATATCATAGTTTCTAAACACTCCTAAACTACTCATCAGAGCCCCCAATGGTATTGCAACAGATAGATCATAATGTAGAAGCTCTAATGATTTATCTAGATATTTGGCAAAGTGGTGTGATACAAACGAGTGTATGGATCCTGAATCAATAAGTACATTTGCTAAGTGTAAGCAAATGGGAACCATACCTGAGACAATAGTGTCAGCAGAAGCGGTCTCTCTCGGCCTAAGCTGATATGACCTAGCCTCCCTTTGCTCTCTCCTTGGAGGTTGTTGAGTAGATCTCGGTGTAACGGCACTTGCTGTATTTAAACCAGAACCGGAAGCTCTTTGACATTTGGTAGGACAGTCTTTAGCTTGGTGCCCTAACTCCTTACAAGTAAAACATCGGCCCCTCATATCCACATTCTGATTTGGATAGTTTCTTGCCATGTGCCCCGGTTGTCGGCAAATGTTACATATAATTGGATTTGGAAGTTGATTGCATCGTCCCTAATGGAATTTCTGTCAAGTTGAATACCTTGGTTTGTTTCAACCACTACCACTACTAGCTGATGAACCACCCGGACTTTGCCTCTTTGCACTACCTTGGCCGCTGAGTTGACTCGATCCCATTCTTTTGCTTTGTTGGCTCGGTGGTGGTGGCATGCTTGAAGTAAATCCAAGATCTCTCTCGGCAATGGAGGCGATGTCTAGTGCCCCGGCGTAATTCTGAGGCCGAAATACTGTCACTCGTCCTTGGATATCACTTCGAAGCCCAACCACAAATTTCCTTGCTTTCACTTTTTCAGTCATTACAATGTCCCCGACAAACATTGCCAAACTTGTAAATTGTGTTGAGTACTCTCAGACTGTCTTTCCCCCTTGTACCAACTCCATAAACTCTTGAGCTTTTTGGTCACCGAATGTCTCTGAAAAGTATCACTCGTTAAATTCTCAAGGAATTGGTCCCAAGTAGTTGGTTGCCCTGGGCCCAACTTGGTACGCCACCAATATTGCGCCTCATCTTTTAGTGTGTCGGCGGCAAATAAAACTTTCTGTTTCTCCGTACACGGTAACACCCTGAAGATTTTCTCCATATCAAAAATTCAAAAGTTTGTTTTCATTATATCGGCTTTCCCACAAAATACTGTCGGCTTTTGCTTAACAAATTTTGATATGGTAACAACTTCCTCCCTCGGATTCGAATTCAATTGTACCGGTCTCTCCTCGACTACACGTGTCTCTGCCACTCGTACTAACCCTTCAATTGCTCTTTCAACTCGTTCCATTCGGTTTCAAGTCTCACCTCCAGACATTTTGTCTGGCACCCACATTATATCACACATACACACGTTACTTTTAAGAAACACATGGCATGCTAATCAGCATTTAAAGCATGCTAAGTAAATGTGTATGTATGATCATGTAGTTACATGTCGTTATGTGCACACTGTGCGTCTGTCACAACCCATCCCGCTTACGTGCAGAAATAGGACACGTGGCATTCCACCAAGGCTTAACCAATCCATAAATAACTATACGTAATGGAAAAATAACATTAAAACAACCTTGAGTATATAAAACTTTGAAAATATTACCCTTCGAGTTGTAAAATCCGTATAAAATTGAAAACATTATTATAATCTGAATCAGATGAATTTATGTTGAAAGGGGTCCCAAAGGTACCCTAAGAACCAGTCAAAACCTTTAGGAAGGTATAGAAAAAGATTTCTGGCAGGGGGCATTTCGACCAGTCGAATCCTTTAGCAGAATCCTGTACAATGCTGCAGAATTTTGCCGAAGGCGCCAAACAACCTTCACTTAAAACCCTTTCACGACTTCCACTCTTCAATCCAAAACTCCCCAACTCAAATGAGGTTGCAAGAACATATAAACAACTTACTAATCATTGAAAGAAACAACAACAAAACAAGTTAAGGCTTGTTTGGATTAAAACACAAAAGGACTATTACAATCCTCCAAAATCTGAGTTCGCCAAGTTAAGTATTCAAAACACACATCCATGAGTTCAGATACGTTCCATCATAACCAAAAGTAGTTTTATGACATATTACAATATTCTAAGTCATTCCAAAGTTCGCAAGTTGAAGTTAACCGTTCTAGCTTCTAAAAATTACATTTATACAACATTTGGAATTAAAAACAAAAATATGTACAAGAGAAGGATCCCCATCGCTCCCGCGGTCTCACTCTTCATGCTTCTTCTTTCCTTTATTCTTTTCACCTACAATGGAGTAATTCTCCACTGCTCAGCTATATGCTGAGTGTACAATTTCTAACATATGCATATATGATAAATCATGCCTTAACCTCATAATTCATATCAACATAGTCTCTAGGGAGGAAACACGTGTTCATCCAATAGCGGTAAGTCCAAGCCTTAAACCGCAAATGCCAATGGTTAGTCCAAGCCTACAACCATTGCATCCCCCAAGGGCCATGGTAAGTTCACGCTTTAAACCATGCACAGTATCCGTCGCTACTACAATTCTTCGACAATGAGAAGCTTAACCCGACATGAATTTGTATCAACTCCCCTTTGACCCACATAAACAACTTAATGTGCTCGCGTAAAAGTAGACGTGCTTTTCACATTCAAGCGCGTGCATAATTAACGGGCCTAAGATTAAAACATGAATTTTGCCCGGATCACAATTTCGTCATCAAAATATAAAACATGTATTTTACCTATATAACATAGGCTAAAAATTCATACCTCGAGCTATCGTCGTATAACTTTGAGGGAACGACTAGAAGCCCGATTAAACGCCTAATCTCCGATCCTACGCAAAACCTACAAGTTTACACGTGTTTTCCCCAAATTCCTAGATTTAGAAATTTATAACAACTTAGCCAAACCTGGCCTAAAGACTATCAAGACATAGCCCTTACCTTGGGGAGTTCAAATATGAAATTTGGTGAAATTCAGATGGATGAAAGGTCGCCATTTGTCGTCGCAAAGTCCGTAGGATCAAATCTCCTTTTCTCTCTCCTCTCCCAAGATATTATATAAGGTTTTGCTAAAAAATGAAATTTTACCCCTCATATATTTATAGACAAACTCTCTTGAAATCACGTTTACCTCCCCGCGAGTTTCCAAAATTTCTAATTAACTCATGAAACATCGCGTACGTCTATTTTATAACTTTACGAGTGAAAATTAAAATCTACAAAAGTTTTCGACTAAGTCTCGTTTGGATCCAAAATTACGTTCAAAAACTAAATTATGTTGAATCTCTACACAATCTACCTTTTATATAACGCGGCACTCATGTTCTCACCACAGTTCTCAAAATGCTCTACAGTGATATTAAAATTACTAGAAACTATACTACACAGGTATAATTTACTATTCATAAAGTACCAGATAAGTTAAATAATATTTAAATCACATAAATGTCATTTACTCATGCCAAAATAATCTCGATTATCGAATTCCCGTGTCCTTACTGACAACTTATCGTTGACTCACAGTCAACCTCAATCCATTTATCAAACAACATTAACAATTCACAAAACCATATATGCATGATGAACTATGGAGTTTTGGAACGGGTGTGATAACTCTCCCCTCCAAAAAGGAAGTTTGTCCTCAAACTTTACCTCATACGTCAAACAGGTACGGGTACTCATTCTTCATTTCCTCCTCACTTTCCCATGTAGCCTCTTCAACCGTGTGACTACGCCATAGTACTTTCACCATCTGAATTGTCTTAATTCTCAAGATTTTCTCTTTCCGATCTAGTATCTCTACTGGATGCTCTATGTTACTTAAGTCCTCTTAAATTTGTAACGGTTCTGGTACCATAATCTTGCTCGTATCTGACATACACCGTCTTAACATCGATACATGAAATACATTGTGCACATGTCCCAACTTTAATGATAACGCCAATCGGTAAGCCACTAGACCTACCCTCTTTAGGATCTCAAAAGGTCTTACGAATCTCAGATTGAGTTTCTCCCTCTTTTTGAATCGAATAATGCCTTTCAAAGGCGATACCTACAAATATGCAAAGTCACCTACTTCGAACATTATCGGTCGTCGCTTCGAGTTTGCATAACTCTTATAACTACTCTGAGTTACCTTGAGTCTCTTTTAAATTAACTTCACCTTCTCAGTAATCACCTGTATTAGCTCAGGTCCTAACAACTTTCTTTCTCCAACCTCGGTCCAACAAACCAGTGATCAACACTTACGCCTATACAAAGCTTCATATGGTGTCATGCCGATACTTGACTGAAACCCATTATTGTACGTAAATTCAATCAAAGGTAGATGTTTCTCCCAATCACTCCCAAAGTCTAGTACACACAATCGAAGCATATCCTCGAGAGTCTGAATTATACGCTCCGACTGCCCATCGATCTGAGGATGAAATACGGTACTAAAACTCAGCTTAGTACCCATAGCTCGTTGTAAACTTCCCTAAAATCTTGATGTAAAGCTACTATCACAATCTGATACTGTCACTGTTGGAATCCCATGTAGTCTTACAATCTCTTTCATATACAATTTTGTTAATCTCGAAGGTTTGGTCATCTTGATCAGTAGAAAATGAGCTAATTTTGTCAACCTGTCAACTATAACCCAAATCTTATCGTTCTTGTTGGGAGATCGCAAAAATCCTGAAACAAAGTCCATTATGATCTCATCCCATTTCCACTCTGACACAGGTAATGGTTGTAACAGTCCTGCAGGCACCTGTCTTTCTACTTTCACTTGTTAACATGCTGAACACTCAGAAACATATTTAGCAATTTCATGCTTCATACCTTTTTACCAAAAGTTTTCCCGCAAGTTCCGATATATTTGTTACTTCTTGGATGCATTGATTATCTAGTACTATGTGCTTCCTCTAGAATTATCTCTTTCAAGCCTTTCACATTTGGTAAACATAACTGATTTCGAAGTTTCAGGGTTCCTTGTTCCAATACAAAATTAGGTTATTGTCCCAAAGGTATCCCGTCTCTCATTTTACACAAGTAGACATCATTAAACTATTCCTTCTTAATATCATCAAATATCTGGGTATGCTACAATCGCCATCATTAAACCACCTTTAGTCTCTGGAATCACATCCAACTCTAAATGTTCCATGTCTCTGATCAATTCCTTTGGCTAGTTAGCTTGGCAGCTAAGTTTCTCGACGTCTTCTGGCTTAATACATCAGCTACTACCTAAACCTTCCTCGGATGATATTCTATTGAAAGATCGTAATCCTTCATCAACTCTAACCATCTCCTCTGTGTCATGATCAAGTCTCGTTGTGTGAATAGGTATTTTAAGCTCTTGTGGTCCGTGAATATCTCACACTTTTTCCCGTATAAATAGTGTCTCAAAATCTTTAATGCATAAATAATGGCACTCAATTCTAGATCATGAGTCAGATAGTTATCCTCGTGTGTCTTCAACTGTCTAGAAGCATAGGCAATTACTTTACCACCTTGCATAAGCAC
Organism: Hydrangea macrophylla; assembly: GCA_033977485.1. NCBI lineage: Eukaryota > Viridiplantae > Streptophyta > Magnoliopsida > Cornales > Hydrangeaceae > Hydrangea > Hydrangea macrophylla. The sequence continues at coordinate 108,127,290 of CM066985.1, read as the reverse complement.
ACATCCCAACCCCTGATGCGAAACATCACAATAAATCACAAAACTCTTGGTTTCGGATGGTATCGTCAAGATAGGTGCTCTCGTTAGTTGTGCCTTCAACTCTCGAAAACTGTCATCACACTCTTGACTCCATTCAAAAGTAACACCCTTCCTCATTAACTTTATCATCGATAATGAAATCTTCGAGAAATTCTCGATAAAATGGCGGTGGTATCCCGCTAATCCTAAAAAACTTTAAATTTCGGATACGGATGTCGGTCTTTGCCAATTATACTCAGCTTCTACTTTGTGAGGATCAACTGAAACTCCATTCTTGTCAATCACGTTACCAAGAAAAGTAATGCTAGGTAGCCAGAATTCACATTTCTTAACCCGAATAGTTGCTTCTCTCGCAATCTCTGAAGTATCAACCTCCTCAAGTGGGTCTCGTGTTCTATCTCACTCGGTGAAAAGATAAGAATGTCATCTATGAAGACGATCACAAAGTCATCTAGATAGTCCTTAAAGACTCGGTTCATAAGATCTATGAACGCGACTGGTGCATTTGTAACTCCAAATAGCATAACTAGGAACTCATAATGTCTATAGCGCGTTCTGAAAGCTGTCTTCTCTACATCTTCTGCTTTTACTTTCAACTGATGATAGCCCGATCTCAAATCTATCTTGGAGAACACTTGTGCTCCATGAAGTTGATCGAATAGGTCATCAATTCTGGGTAACGGGTACTTGTTCTTGATAGTTAACTTGTTCAACTCTCGGTAGTCAACGTACATACGCATTGAACCATCTTTCTTCTTCACAAACAATATCGGAGCTCCCCACGGCGATATACTAGGTTGAATAAAGCCTTTGTCAGGTAACTCTTGTAGTTGAACTTTTAGCTCCTTTAATTCTACGAGTGCCATTCTACTATACGGTGCTTTGGATACAGGTCTTGTGTCTGGCATTATTTTAATGGTGAACTCAATTTCCCTCTCAATCAAAACATCTAGCAAGTCATCAAGGAATACATCTAGATACTCTTGTACTATCGAAATGTCTTCTACTTTCAATTCAATCGCTATCATGTGAGTCACTGAACACAAAAATCCCTGGCATCCTTTTCTCAACAACTTACCCGCTCAAATAGCCAAAATTAAATATGATGGTGGTGTAACTCCACTCCCTTGGAAACAAAAGTTTCCATACACCAGTGATCGAAAATTAACTTCTTTCCGCTCACAATCTATCGTAGCTTGGTTGAGAGCTAACCAATCCATTCCTAGTATCACATCAAAATGGTTCACCACCAATGGGATAAGATTTACAATCATCAGTTTCTCGCCTAGTTGGATTTCACAGTTTTTGTATATCGTAGACGTCGTTATTGATTTACTAAGTGGTACGACAATAGAAAATTCATACCCTAACAGTGCCGATTTAGTATTCAAATATTCAACAAAGTCATGCGATACAACTGAATGAGTAGATCCTGAGTTAGCAAGTATGCGTGCTAAGTGCGAACATACAAGCACCATACCTGAGACCATTATCTCTGAAGTAGTCATGTCCACTGGGTTCATTTGAAATAACCTTCCCTTATGTTGCTTAGTCCTTTGTCTCTCGTCGTTAGTTTGTCTAGGCTTCGACCCATTGGAAGCCATAGAACTAGCTCCTTGCTGAGAATGCTTCCTCGGACAGTCCTTGGCTTGATGCCCAAATACTCCACAGTCATAACACTTGCCTCTCAAGTCAGGTGTCGAATTAGTACTACCCCTTCCTTGGTTCTTGTTTCGGGGTTTGGTCATGAAACATCGACCTGAGTGTGGTCGGTTGCAAAGTGAGCACAATAGTATATTACTTGGCGTCCTCCTGAACTCACTGAAACTAGAACCAGAGCCTCATGGAAATGGTCTCTTGAAAGATCCGCCTTGGTTCCTATCACCACCCTTATTATTCCGTCTTGGTTGTAGGTATCACCTACATGCTGCATCCGTTGCATGAATGCTTTAAAAACTCCAGATGGGTCCATTCTTTTCGGAATAGGTGCTCCAATTCCCGCTTGGTGATTCATCAAGGGTCCTACCATAATGATAACGAGTGTTTCCTACAAGAGATACATCGATTAGCTGAAAGTCTTCTTGCAAATGAAAACAAGATAGGGCGAGAAGCAACAAAAACTAATAGTTCTGCTAAATAACAAATAGCAATGCAAACATATAATTGATAACAAAAATACTACTTGTATATATGTATCAAAAGATGTATCGCATAGTACACACTAGTCAAACTGTGTACCACATGGGGTAAAGGCTAAAACAGTACTAAGGTTAGTTATTTACAATGCTACGACTACGACTGCTAATACTATACAAAGCTATGGTCAAATAGCTATCTCTCAAGCTCCCAAAGATCATGTGGACAACATATTCTTATATAAACTAATCAAAAACTAAACCCCCTGTAGATCCTGACTCAAAAGTCGTCAGCATCCGATCCTGCTGCTGGTTCATCATCCTCAGGTCCAATGTCCATCTCTACCGGTGGATCATCCTCGGCAGGTGCTGCTGCTCCTACTACCACCCCAATATCCCAATCCTCGACAATCATGTCTTTAACCTCCATCTCCTCAACATCAAATGCTGGCTCGGCAACAACGACGATCAAATTAGCAAAATCCACAATAATAGCTATAGGATCTGCTAATGCAACCTGTCCTATCGGAAGTCCGGCTAACTATGCAACCATTGTTGCTACCCATTCGGCTGACATATTGGCAATAGCTGACATATGAAGCACAGGTCCTACAGGTAAATTAAACACTACGGGTATCTCTGGTACGACTACCTCCTCTACCTCAGGCTCTACTGTAATATCTTCCATAATCTCATCTTCCACCATTCCTACATCATCCTCTACTGCCATAATCTCCTCATCAACTAGCTCTGGGTCCTCTTCTGGTTCCTCATCTGGCTTCTCGTCATCCTCAACTGGCTCGATGTCCTCTACGGGATCCTTCTCTAGGTCATCCTCTACCATCGACTCGGCCTCTAGTGACTCTGACACCTCGGGCTGCTCCTGTGGCTCTGAATGGGTACCTTGAGTATTGGTGATGATGGCACTACTACAGGTGCTGCCTTAATAGGTCCTCCAAGAATAGCTTATAACTCAATAGCATCCATCTCTAGCTTACTCTGGATAAAACGTAAAATCTCCTGATAAATATCTCTGCCAATCCTCGCGGAATGGTAAGCATCCATATGCATCTGGGTCAGGTGAGTCCGTCCATCAACATAGAGGGCCTTCCACATGCCCTCCTCCAAATAACGACTGGCTATTTGCCGTACGCAATCCTGGTAATGCTCTGGGTCATCTGGCTCCACGGTATCCCCATGGATCATGTGTCCTCCATAAGGGTCATCCACAAATTTATAAAACGCTGGATCCATACTAACCTGCAAGGAAAACTATCTATCGTCAGCAGGACAATCTTATCCAAACTCATATCTCATCTCAGGGATCTTAAAATGCTAGGACCAGATGGTGTGGAATCATTAGTGAACGAAAGTATCACAACCTGAAACTCTGATACCAAAAATCCAGTCATGCCTCGGAGTAGCAAAAATCGAGAAAAATAAATTTCCTTTTTGGGTCCATAGGGAATGACTGGTGAATGTCACTAATGATCCACGCCAGATAGTTCTAGTCTACAACATCAATAGTAATAAAAACAAACTGGATATAAAATAGTCGTTGCTTCTATTACAAACATCAGAGTTATTACAACAGTAGAGCTACAGCGGAAGCATATAAGGTTTGGAAGCAACATATGCCCAAGTACCAAATATAACAAAACAGTCTAAACAAAAATAATAAACTAATAACTATCTCCAGATCTTCAGCTGGCGTAAACATCAGCATAGTAGTCCTCCTCGGCATAGACATCATTTGTGGGGCCACCCTCTGCGTATTCTTCTCCCGGATAGTAACCATCGTTGTAGGCTCCTTCATCTGCAGAACAAGGTACAGGAAAGTTTGGACGGGAAAAATCCAGGCAATAAAGGCCGTCAGCTTACTGAGAGCTGAGTGAGTATAAACTAACAAGGTACCAGTTATCTGAAGTAAAAACAAGCTTATGAAGATATGAGTTAACATACTATTATTACCTTGCTCCTTTACTCAACGCCATTAACCAACCCTTGTTGTCTTGTTACCCGAAGACCGATATTCAACATACTCTGACTGAATGAAACAGACTCCATCGTTTAACTCTAGGGATACACCCTTATTCCGTCCATCGCTTTTAAGAGCAATATATCATGCTCATCGCATTTCAGGGACATAACGTTTTGAACAAGGCATATCATCTATTGCCACGACTCAGCGTCATCTACCATAATTTCCAGCTCATCGCCTTTTTAAGAACATTTAACAGTTTACCGGCTTTAAAGAGCATATCATGAATCCTCTGATTTATCCTAGGACTATTTGGTCCAGCTCACTGCCTCTTTAAGAACATTTATCAGTTCACTGGCTTTTAAGAACATATCATGACCAAACGCCTATCCACATACCATTCCCAGAACTTACCAAAACTTACCTAAGTTACGTTCTAATATCGACACATGATAATTCCGAAAGTCGCCTGACTACTCTAATTATAATAAACGGATATCAAACTCAATACACGAATCAACATGTTACCCTCGTAGTCATATTCTTCCGTTTATCAAAATATCCTTTATTCTTTGGTGTTACATTACCCTTGTCTAACCCAAAATTGCATAACGGAAGTCCGAATCGAGAATCGAACAATCGAGCCCTTAAAATAATAAATAGGCAAAGGAATCTATGTTCTGCCAATACCAATCGATTGGGATAAGGTCCAATCGATTGGGACAAATATCATAGCAATCGATTGAGAAAACTTATAATCGATTAGGTCCAAAACAATGTCAATCGATTGCTAACATTGGCAATCGATTGGGATGTCAATCGATTGGGATTCTATCCAATGGATTGGGTCCGGACTGATGGCAATAGATTGGGAATAATGCCAATCGATTGGCACTTTGTCTTCACCTGCAGATTAATAACATAGCATATGTAAACGTCATAAGGACGTATTAGCTACACCTATCCTCATAAAAACTTGTAAAACTTCAATATAAAGGGACCAAGTGAGTTATAACTCACCAAGGGTGTGTTTGGGTGTGTGTATGAGCTTGAGAACCCAAGCTTTCTCTATCTTCTTTCTTCTCTGCCCATCTCTCTCTCTTCTCATTTCTTCTCTCTTCTTCTTCTGCTTTCCTTCTTTTCTTCTTCTTTTCCCAGCTTCCAAGACAGTGTGTGTGTGTGTATGTGTGTGTGTTGATGTGGTTGTGTATAGATATAGATATATGGATAGATATATGTATATCTCTCACAAGATGTGTGTCTTTCTCTCTCAAGGCTGTGAAACTAGCCCAAGGCCAAGAATGAATGCATATATATAGAGGGGAAAGGTGCCACACGTCTAAAGCTTAAGTAAAGAAGAAAACTTATCTCAGCTTATGCTAATCGATAGGTAAAGAAGGCAATCAATTGGTTACAGATATTTGAAGGCAATCAATTTGAAAGAATGGCAATCGATTGGTATATTGCCACATAATGAATTCAAGTCGGTAGGATGGCAATCGATTGGAAAAGATAGCAATCGATTGGTAACCAAAAAGTGGCAATCGATTGGGAAGCAAGGGCAATTGATTGGTACTTAAATTTACCAAATGAAAGGTAAAGGATTATACAAGTATATAACAAAAAAAATATCAGGTCTTAATATATAACCAAAATACAGGGTAATACATCATCCACTACTCATTAAGGATTTCGTCCTCGAAATCGAAAACAAACAAGTCTAAAACAAAAACGGAAACTTCTCTTGCATCTCTGACTCTAGTCCCATGAAGCTTCACCTTCATCATGACGCTTCCACTGAATCTTCACCGACAGAATCTCCTTGTTACTAAGTTTCTTGATCCCTCGATCCAAAACGCGAACCGGTCCTTTGTTGAATGTGACGTTGTCGTTGACTTCAATATCTTCAAAGTTGATCTCGTGCGCTGGGTTGTGGGCACACTTCCTCAGCATACTGACGTGAAAAATGTTGTGCACTCCTGACATCTTTGGTGGCAACGCAAGGCTATAAGAAATCTTTCCAACACGTTCTAGAATCTCAAACGGTCCTATGAATCACGGCGATAACTTGACTCTCTTTTGACCAAATCTGACGATTCCTCGAACAGGTGAAACCTTGAGTAGCGCGTGATCTCCAATATCAAACTCCAAGTCTTTGCGTCACTTGTCAGCATAACTCTTGTGTCGTGTTTGAGCCATCTTCATCTTTTACGTACAATCTGAATCTTCAATTGTCTCTCGTACCATCTCTGGCCCAAGAAGTTGAGTATCTCTGACTTCGGTCCAACACAGCGCGACTCATAAGTGTTGTTGTAGGCAAACTCAATCAAGGGTAAGTGCGACTCCCAAGAACTCCCAAAATCAATGACACAAGCGCGTAACATGTTCTTCATTACTTGATTAACTCGTTCAGTCTTCCCATCGATCTATGGATGACGGGCTGAACTCAAGTTTAATGTTGTTCCCATCGCTGTTTGGAGACTCTTCCAAAACTCTGCAATAAAACGTGAATCTCGATCTGACACGATAGACATAGGTACTCCGTGTAACCGTACTACGTGTTATAGATACTTTCGGCTAAGACGTTCTACTGGATACGTCATACTATAGGAACTAAAATGTGCTGTCTTTGTAAGTCGATCCACAATTACCCAAATAGCATCGTGGTTCTGCTATGACTTCGGCAATCCGACCACGAAATCCATAGTGATGTGTTCCCATTTCCATTGATGAATCAGTAACGGTTGCAGTAACCCAGGTGGTTTCTGATGTTCTGCCTTTACTTGTTTACATGTAAGACATTGAGATACATACTCTGCTATTTCTCGCTTCATTCCTTCTTCAGATCCTTGTACATCTTCGTACCTCCCGGATGAATAGTCATTCGTGACTTATGCGCTTCATCCAATATTTCCTTCTGGAGATTTTCTTCGTCAGGTACACAGAGTCTACCTTTATATCGTAAGGTTTTGTTTGTACTGATACTCCAGATCTCTGGTTCCTTAGTTGACATCTTGGCAAACCATAACTTCAAATCTTCTGTCGTCTGCTGAGCTTCTATGATATTGCTGATCAAAGTTGGTTGTACCATAAGGCATCCAAAATGTTGTCTTTCCATTGGTTCCACTGGCTGAAGATCAAATTTAGCTTACGCCTCTAATGCTTGCCATTCTCGAATTAATAATGTAGCGATCACTAGTCGAGGTTTACGACTCAAAGCATATGCTACAACATTTGCTTTACCCGGATGGTATTGCAATGAAAAGTCATAGTCTTTGAGTAATTTCATCCATCTTCGTTGTCGTATGTTCAACTCCTTTTGAGAGAACAAGTACCTCAAACTCTTATGATCGAAAAACAGATCAAACTTCTCTCCATAGAGATAGTGTCTCCAAATTTTCAATGCAAACACTATTGCTGCTAATTCCAAGTCATGCGTAGGATAATTTTTCTCATATACCTTCAATTGTCCTGATCCATATGCAATGACATTCCCGTCTTGCATAAGCACACAACCAAGTCCTTGGTACGATGCATCGCTGTAGATCACACATCTGTCTCCACTTTTAGGTATTGCGAGTACTGGTGCTAAAGTCAATCTATCTTTTAACTCCTACAATGCACTCTCATGCTTATCTGTCCACTCGTACTTGATCTCCTTCCTTGCCAAATTCGTCAAAGGCCCTACAATCTTGGCGAATCCTTCAACAAATCTTTTATAATATCCTGCTAGGCTAAGGAAACTTCTAACTTCTAGCGAATTAGTCGGTCTGTTCTAGCTTAAGACTGCATCAATCTTAGATGAGTCCACAGAGATACCGTCTTGATATATAACATGTCCTAAGAATTTGACTTCCTATAGCCAAAATTCACACTTGCTGAACTTTGCATACAACTTATTATCTTGAAGTGTCTGTAAAGCAATCTGCAAGTGGTCTTTGTGATCTTCCTCCGTCTTTGAGTAGATCAGTATGCCATCAATGAACACTATAATGAATTTATCCAGATATGGTCTAACTACTCTATTCATTAAGTCCATGAATACTGATGGAATGTTTGTCAATCCAAAAGGCATAACTAGAAACTCATAATGCCCATATCTTGTTCTGAACGCAGTCTTTGACACATCCTCCTGTCAAGCTAAGAACAGGTGATATCGCGAACGTAAATCAATCTTTGAAAAGGTCTTCGATCTTTATAACTGGTTGAATAGATCGTCTATCTGAGGTAGTGGATATCTATTCTTAATCGTGACCTTATTCAACTCCTTGTGGTCCATACAGAGTCAAAGTGTCCCCTCCTTCTTCTTCGCGAATAGAACTAGTTCTCCCTAAGATGATGTTCTTGGACGAACAAATCCTAAATCTTCAAGTTCCTGGACTTGCTTCTTCAGTTCTAACATCTTAGTTGGTGCCATCCGATACGGAGTCTTGAAAATAGGCAATGTTCCAGGTACTAGTTCCACACAAAAGTCTATTTTCCTTTTTGGTGGAAGTCCTTTAATATCCTAGAATACATCCTGAAAGTCATGTACACTAGGAATCTGATCCATTTTAAGTTTCGTACTTGTACTCCCAATTATAGATAAACCACTTGTCAAGAACATATCGCTCGTTGACTGACACTGAAATCTAGTCGTCGGTCGTCCTAGTATGGGAAACACAATCGTCCTAGTAGGGCAGTCCAAATTGGCACTGTACTTAGTCAACCAATCCATCCCTATAATAATGTCGAACTCCGACATCGATAGAACTACCAAGTCAGCTGGAAAATTCCTATCTCCCAAAGTCAATGGGCAATCTTTACATACTTTACCCAGCTTAACAGTAACTTCCAATGGCGACACAACATCCAGTGCTGGCTCAAGTGTCTGGGGTTCTAAACCCAACTGACGTACAATTTTAAAAGCAATAAAAGAACAAACGGCTCTAGTGTCAAATAAAACTTTAACTGGACTATGAAAGAGTACAAGCGTACCTTCCAAATGCTACTGTTCATCGGCATTAAAACCTGCTTCCCTTGGGATTATAGCATTTACTCGAGTCTACTCTGGGTGTCCTTGTATTCCTTGACTTGGGGCGCCATAGTATCCTCTTCATGGTGCACGACAATCCTTGATCAAATGCCCTGGCTTATTATAGTTGCGACAGATAATGTCTGACCTGCGATTTATTCTGGGGGCGATGCAGTTCCTTGCAATATGTCATGGCTTTCCACAGTTAAAACAACCTCCGTCATTTGATGGTAGAGCTGTAAGCAGTGTCTGTGGTTGCAGTCCTCGCTGTTGATATGGCTTGGGTCAAAGATAACTCTGCTGGGGCATCCTGGTTCCTTCCCAGGTCCTCTTGTTGCCTTGAAAATTTTCCTGAGGTCTCCACCCTTGGGTATTCCTTTGCAGTTGTGTCTGGAAATTCCTCTGTTAGAAGTTCCTTGATGGCTGTGGTTGATTCGTCTGTGGTCGCTATACTAGATATGCGTCCTTTTTCCAAACTTACAGCAAATCTGACCAGTCTATCAAAACTCTGGTCCAGGTGACCAATCATCATATGGCAAAGATGGGGATTCAGTCCTTGGTGAAATTTTTTCACCTTCTTCTATGGTATATCGATCATATGTTGGGAGAATCGAGACAATCGCTCAAACTGTGTGATATATTCTCTTACCGTCCAATCTCCTTGAACCAAGCTCATGAAATTCTTCTCTTGTAGATCCTTTTCGTCTTCTGGAGAGTACTTCTCGAGAAATCTTCCCTTGAATGCTTCCCAAGGCATGGCTCTCACAATGTTCATCCCTTCAGTGGCTCGCTCAGCTTCCCACCAATCTGTGGTGGCGTAGGTGAGTTGGAACGTAGCAAGACGACACTTCTCTTGCTCGCTGTATTCCAATGCTTCAAAGATCAACTCCATTTCTCTCATCCATTGTTCGACTTTCTATTATTCTGTTAGTCCATCGAACTTCTCGGGACGTAACCCATAGAAATTTGCCTGTAACTTGTCCCCTATTTTCCTTTACAGAAACGATGCGATTGGGGGTTGGACAGGTCATTGATTAGTTGCATGGTTGTAGGTATCGCCTACATGCTCCATCCGTTGTATGGATGCTTCCAAAACTCCAGATGGGTCTATTCCTTCCGGAATAGGTGCTCCAATTCGTGCTTGGTAATTCCTCAATGGTCCTACCATAATGATAATGAGTGTTGCCTACAAGAGACACATCGATTAGCTGAAAGTCTTCTTGCAGAAACAAAAACAAGATAGGGCGAGAAGCAACAAAAACTAACAATTCTGCTAAACAACACATAGCAATGCAAACATACAATTGAAAACAAAAGTATTGCTCGTATATATGTATCAAAAGATGTACCGCATAGTACATACTAGTCAAACTATGTACCACGTGGGACAAAGGCTAAAATAGTACTAAGGTCAGCTATTTACAATGCTACAAATACTACTGCTAATAAATACTATACAAAGCTATGGTCAAATAGCTATCTCTCCCCCAAAAATCATGTGGACAACATGTCCTGATATAAACAAATCAAAAACTAAACCCCCTGCAGATCCTAACTCAAAAGTCGTCAACATCCGATCCTGCTGATGGTGCATCATCCTCAAGTGTAATGTCTATCCCTACCGATGGATCATCCTCAACTGGTGCTGTTGCTCCTACCACCACCCTAATATCCCAGTCCTTGACAATCATGTCGTCAACCTCCATCTCCTCAACATCAAATCCCGGCTCAGCAACATCGACGATCAACTCTACAAAATCCCCAACAATAACCATAGCATTTGCTAACGCAACCTGTCCTATCGGAAGTTCGACTGGCTGTACAACCATCGCTGCTACCCACTCGACTGCCATGTTGGAAATAGCTGTCATATGAAGCACAAGTCCTACTGGTAAATCAAATACTACGGGTATCTCTAGTACGACTACCTCCTCTACCTCAGGCTCTACTGTAATATCCTCCATAATCTCATCTCCCACCATTCCTACATCATCCTCTACTACCATAATCTCCTCATTAACTAGCTCTGGGTCCTCCTCTGGATCCTCATCTGGCTCGATGTTCTCTATGGGATCTTCTTCTGGGTCAGCCTCTAACATTGGCTCAGCCTCTGGTGACTCTGGCTCCTCGGGCTGCTCCTGTGGCTCTGGATTGGGTACCTCGAGCACTGGTGATGGTGGCACTACTGCAGGTGCTACCTCAATAGGTCCTCCAAGAATAGCTCATAACTCAATAGTATCCATCTCCAACTTACTCTGGATCAAACATAAAATCTCCTGATAAATATGTTTGCCAATCCTCGCAGATTGGTAAGCATCCATACGCATCTGGGAGTCCATCCATCAACATAAAGACATGTCTTCCTCCAAATAACGACTGGCTATCTGCCGTACGAGATCCTGGTAATGCTCTAGGTCAGCTGGCTCCACGGTATCTCCATGGATCACGTGTCCTCCATAAGGGTCATCCACAAATCTATAAAATGCTGGATCCATGCTAACCTGCAAGGAAAACTATCTATCGTCAGAAGGACGATCTTATCTCAAGATCATATCTGATCTCAGGGATCTTAAAATGCTAGGACCAGATGGTGTGGAATCGTTAGTGAACGAAAGTTCACAACCTGAAGCTCTGATACAAAAAATTCTGTCACGCCCCGGAGTAGCAAAAATAGAGAAAAATAAATTTTCTTTTTGGGTACATAGAGAATGACTGCTGAATGTCACTAATGATCCACACCACACAGTACTGTTCTACAACAAGAATAGTAATAAAAATAAACTGGATATAAAATAGCCGTTGCTTTTATTACAAACATAGGAGTTATTACAACAATAGAGCTACAACGAAAGTATATAAGATTTGGAAGCAACATATGCCCAAGTACCAAATATAACAAAATAGTCTAAACAGAAATAATAAACTAATAGCTATCTCCAGATCTTCAGCTGGCGTAAATATCAGCGTAGTAGTCCTCCCCGGCATATACATCATTTGTGGGGCCACCCTCTGCGTATTCTCCTTCCGGATAGTAACCATCGTTGTAGGCTCCGTCATCTGCAGAACAAGGTCCAAGAAAGTCTTGACGGGAAAAATCCAGGCAATAAAGACCGTCAGCTTATTGAGAGCTGAGTGAGTATAAACTAACAAGGTACCAGTTATCTGAAGTAAAAACAAGCTTATGAAGATACGAGTTAACATTCTATTATTATCTTGCTCCTTTACTCAACGCCATTAACCAACACTTGTCGTCTTGTTACCCGAAGACCGATATTCAACATACTCTGACTGAATGAAATAGACTCCAACGTTTAACTCTAGGGATATACCCTTATTCCGTCCATCGCTTTTAAGAGCAATATATCCTGTTCACCACATGTCATGGACTCCACGTCAATCCGTCCCCAACTTTTAAGAATATATATCCTGCTCACAGCATTTCAGTGACATAATGTTTTGAACAAAACATATCATCTATTGCCATGACTTAGTGTCATCTACCATACTTTCCAGCTTATCACCTTTTTAAGAACATTTAACAGTTCACCGGCTTTTAAGTGCATATCATGAATCCTCTGATTTATCCTAGGACTATTGGGTCCAGCTCACCGCCTCTTTAAGAACATTTATCAGTTCACCAGCTTTTAAGAAGATATCATGACCAAACGTCCGTCCACGTACCATTCCCAGAACTTACCAAACCTACCTATGTTACGTTCTAATATCGACACATGACAATTCCCAAAGTGGCCTGACTACTCTGATTAAAAGAAACAGATATCAAACTCAATACATGAATCAACATGTTACCCCCGTAGTCATATTCTTCCCTTTATCAAAATATCATTTATTCTTTGGTGTTACATTACCCCTGTCTAACCCAAAATCGCATAACGGAAGTCCGAATCGAGAATCGAGCAATCGAACCCTTAATATAATAAATATGCAAAGGAATCCATATTCTGCCAATACCAATCGATTGGGATAAGGTCCAATCGATTGGGACAAAAATCATAACAATCAATTGAGAAACTTATAATCGATTGGGTCCAAAACAATGTCAATCAATTGCTAACATTGGCAGTCGATTGGGATTCTATCCAATGGATTGTGTCCGGACTGATGGCAATCAATTGGGAACAATGCTAATCGATTGGCACTTCGTCTTCACCAGCAGATTAATAAAACAGCATATATAAATATCATAAGGACGTATTAGCTACAACCAATCCTCATAAATACTTGTAAAACTTCAATATAAAGGGACCAAGTGTGTGTTTGGGTGTGTGTATGAGCTTGAAAACCCAAGCTTTCTCTCTATTCTTTCTTCTCTGCCCAGCTCTCGCTCTCTCTTCTCTGTCTCTCCTCATTTCTTCTTTCTTCTTCTTCTTCTTCTGCTTTCCTTCTTCTCTTCTTCTTTTCCCAGCTGCCAAGGCAGTGTGTGTGTGTGTGTATGTGTGTGTGTGTATGGATGAGGGTGTGTATAGATATAGATATATGGATAGATATATGTATATCTCTCACAAGATGTGTGTGTGTCTCTCTCTCAAGGCTGTGAAACTGGTCCAAGGCCAAGAATGAATGCATATATATAGAGGGGAAATGTGCCACACGTCTAAAACTTAAGCAAAGAAGAAAACTTGTCTCAGCTTATGCCAATCGATTGGTAAAGATGGCAATCGATTGGTTACAAATATTTAAAGGCAATCGATTGGAAAGAATGACAATCGATTGGTATGCTGCCACGTAATGAATCAAGTCGGTAGGATGTCAATCGATTGGAAAAGATAGCAATCGATTGGTAACCAAAAAGTGGTAATCGATTAGGAAGCAAGGGCAATCGATTGGTACTTAAATTTACCAAATGAAAGGTAAAGGATTATACAAGTATATAAACACAAATATCAGGTCTTAATATATAACCAAAATACAGGGTATTACACTCTTCTCCTCCCTTATTACTCCTAACAATGAATCATTTACCCGGTGCTCATTGATTACCACATAAACATATCAGCACATAAACATGGCAATTTCACATATTGACATGCAAATCATAAATCTAGCAATTTCATAGCTTCTAAGCATGATTTCAATAACTCAATATGTATAAAAAAAAACATTGAACACCTTAAACTACAATAACTTTTTAGTCAAAAAACTCACCTTACTCAGATTATACCAAAATTAGGCTAGAAAATGCAGAATTGCACCAAATCCAAACCCACTTCCTACTTCAAAGTAAATCCTACATGAACTCGGCGAATCGCGTGTCACTGATTAGTACAAGCTACCATAATCCGAGGATTGAAACATAAATAGAAGGTATAGGAATGAACGTCTCACCTCCACGAGTCTGAATATGACTTCGGTTCGCGAATTGGACGAACGGCGGTGACGGAACGACGAATAAATGGCGTCGGCGTCTTGGAATCTCTTCGTCTTTCTTCGAGCTCTCTCTTTTCTTTTAATTTTTTGTAAACATGTCTTACCCTCATATTTTCATCTTTTCACTTATACCCCCAGAATTTCTTAAGTTCTTATTATGAAATCCCCAAATATTCCATTAGCTACCTAATTATCTAATGAGTGTTTGTCTAAGTCCCGTAAGGGTCCCAACGCGGGTCCAAAATATTTTGTGAAGTTGCTATCGCACCTACTAATTATGAATCTTTTCCATTTATACCATTTTATGGTACCAAATGCGAACACATATGCATCATGTAATGTGAAAGCATTGAAATAAATATTCATTTAATCATATAAATGTATTTAATCATGTCAAATGCGCATATTGTTATTCGGGGCCTTCACTGGATCCCACTTCATCACCTGTCCCACCTCACTGGGGAATTTTTCCAACTATGTCCTTTACTGAACAATTTCCACGGGCAAGTCCAAGCATCCCCTTAATCCATAATATACACTAATTACTTTAATTAATGCATATTAAAATAATAATTAACCCATTTTTCTAGGTACAGGTGTTACACAGAATCCGTTAACAACGCGTATAAGTTAGTACTGCAAAAATTACATGAAAGCTACAATAATCCTACAAGGGCGGAACTAGGGTTACCTTGAACTGCAAAAACGGATTACTGTAGTAGATGAATCGAGAACACGGGCTCAATAACAGCTCACGATTTTCTACCGTATTCCTCTGCTGCCAGAATCTTGAACTGACTGTGGGCTCTTTCAAAATCATTTATGTTTTCTACTCTATCTTTTTACGCTCTCTTTTCTATTCTGAGAAATAATACTCTTGATGGAAAAACGCAAACTAAGAAGAGAGCTAAAGCGGCATATATATAGGCTATGATAAGGACCATAAGAAGTCAATAAGGAATAGGCTTTCTTATGGAATTAGAAAACTCTAATTCGAACTGAATCAGATTCCTATTTCCATAAATTATAATTTATACCACTAAAGAATTATAATTGCACTCCTACCCTTACCTCAAAAATATATTTCAAGCTCCACGTTATTAAATGCTTATTATCTCTCCACGTTAAGATTACAGATACCTATTAATTTAATATAATTATTGATAATCATATTTAATTAATCTCTTAAAATTCTTGAGATCCTCTGCTTAACTTATCTGATATGTCGGATACAAAATCCACCTGCGGGGTTTGACATAATCAAAATTTATAAGTTTTCTCAAGGGGATATCATCAATCCTAAAATTGAGACATAGATTCCATCATTAATTAATATCCACCACACAATTAATATTGTCACTCAATTCAATGAGATATTGACCCATTTAAGGATCTCAACCTTTTTAGGAATCAAAGTGTAAATATCAAATGTATGTGTTTATTACTTAACTTAAGATTTAGGGCATAAATACTCATAATAGCCATGAGGTATTAATTATCTTATAAGTAATGACAAAGATAATTACCCCAAGTCGGTCTCGTTTAATACACAAAGTGTACCAGCATAGTGAGATAAAACTATACCGTTTCCTGTAGTCAAGAAAAACCTACTACATCACCATACTCCAGTCCTATCGATGGTGTGTCCAATCTCATCTAAGACTGTAAACCAAAATCTTACATTCTACAAGATCCGATGGTTTGATCTTCCGTGTGTAAGCCGAACTCTACACACCAAACCACTTACTATGTAGAGTAAGAGACACACATGCACAATATTAAATAAACAATATAATGCAATCATTGCCCACATAGATTTTCATAAAAATGGAATAACTAATATTATTAAAATAATAAATCAACTACATAAAGCATGTCTTTTAGTATATATCCCTAACACAATCTAGTGTTGGTTATGGCCAATGGTGAAGTGTTTGCGGTATGTCAAACAGATACAAAGCAGTGGGCTTTGTGGGCACTTTAGTTGAGGGGGTGCGAGCACACTAGTTAGGTGGTGCTGGTGATGTGTGGCGGAGAAATTACCCTATATGGGATATAGGGGGTGATTGTTGGGATAATACATATATATCACATATATTTTGCATGGATTATCATGACAAAGTCGTGACCCATTTAGTAGTTGAAACAAAATGGGAGTATTGAATTGTGTAGCCTTATAACTTCTAGAAGTTATGGTTGGCAATAATTGATTGGTCCAACAAATCAATATTGTTCAAATTGAAGTGAACATCTTCACTTGTTCATACGGTTGAGACTTGCTAGGTGGTGATACATATGTGTATAAATATGCCATACATTGTAGAAGAGTTTGAATTACTAGGCCAGAGAGTGGTGATGAGAGAGGGTGCCCCTTTGGGGCATGGGACATTAATCATTGGGATTTTCTGTGAGGGTTGTTCACAACGTTATAGGGATGTGAGATAGAGAGGGTATTTCTTTGTCTCTATGATTTCTCTATATATTACAGTGATTAAGTTATGTTCTTTGTGGTATTGAGTGGGGAGTGTACAAGGGTCTTGTATTTGGGTTATAGGATTTAATCCATATAACTTATATCATGTTTTACTCAATAGTGAAAGAATGGATCTCTCGGGTGTGGACGTAGGCAGGTGTTTGGCCGAACCACGTAGAAATTTGTGTATCCTTTTTTTTTGTGTACATGTTTAATTACTACTCATGTATGTGTGTTTATATTGAGCAATTTAGTTCCGTGTGTTAAATTCCCAACATGGTTATCTTGTAAGGGTACTCTAAGAAGGTTTTCAGTGGAATAATATAGATTTGAGTTTGTACATGGAGATAAAAAACAAGTTTTGTGCTTTTGGAATTCGAGTGCTAACTAAGAAGTAGATGATTTTTCTGTGCTTACGACTTGACGTGTAGGCTTTTCGTATATATTAATTTCAGCCCTAGCAAAATTATATACTAATATTCCCTTCCCCCACCCCATAATTGCGCGATTTAATAATGTATCCCATCGATCTGTGTGTAGCACGGGATATTGCCTAAGAAATCACTTTTGCTCACCCAAATTTGGTTCACCATTGCTCACCATTGCCTTTACTGCCTGACATGTGTCTCCTTACAACCACTTTGCCCTTTTATGAACCAAATTTGGGTGAGCAAAAGTGCTCTCGTGGACTTGTTAGAGTAATGATTAGCGCACATAAAGTGTGCACATAAAGATTTGAGTCAGTAATTTTGATGGGTTCCATGTATGTAGGTATGGCTCCTCCCACCAAAATATATAACCTAGATCTTAATGTGCACATAGCATTACCCAAATATTACTCTTATACAAAATAGTATTCTCTTTTTCACGGCGAATGGACTTTTCTTATCCTATACACACATCTCCATTTGCATAATTTAATACTTCAGAAAAGACAGGTTGGGGACTTGAATGTTAAAAGCAAACCTTCAGGGGTGGGCGGTTATGCATTTGACTTTACATTCATGCACAAAGAAAAAAACAATAATGTAGGGCCTGTTTGATAAAATTAAAAATTAAGTGTTAAAAATTAAATGCTGAATTTTAAGTACTGAAAATTTAAATGATTGATTTTACAATACAAAAATAGTGTTTCAAGTACTGAAATAGACTGCATTCAGTGATTATGTTTAGCAAAAAAATTTCACATTATGTTATCAGTAGATTTTTGGTGCCTTTTCAATTAAATGATACATTATCACACGCACTGAAATAAATTAAGTGTTGAAAGTTTTCATTTTCACCATTTAATTGGGTTATCAAACACACCCTTAGTTTGTTTACCGGGACCATTATGAGCATTTTTTTTTTGATATGGGGGAGGGCCATGAGGTTCGAACATTGGACGAGACTTATATATGTCAAGCTCTTTGCCACTTGAGCTTAGGGGTGCAACATGGGCGGGACCCAAAAGGTTTTGGCTCTGCTCAGGCCCGAGCCCGAATTCAAGCAGTCTGCCCAAGCCCGAGCCCGAGCCCGAGTCCGACATAAACCCGAACTTGTCAACCTAAGCCCGGTTTGTGAAGAGTCCGAGTCCGAATTGAGCCTGAATTACAAATTTTTTTTTTAGTGCAAATTAATTTTTAGTATCTAAACAACAATATGTAGAGTATCAAATCTATTTTTTATTGTTTAGATTTGAGAAAAACACTCATATATTAATTTAGTGCTAGAATAATATCTAATAGTGTATTACTATCACTAAAAAAATACTAGAATATAATGTCAAAAATAATACATAAATAGAATTCGGGCTCGAGCTCGGGTTCTACGGGTTAGCAATTTTTTGTCCAAGGTCCGCCCGAATTCAATTCGGGCTTCCAAATTGCTGCCCAGGCCCGCCCACAATGAAAGTATTATGGGCCCAAGCCCGGGAATTTTACGGGCCGGGCTCGGGCTTCCCGCGGGTTGACCCGCCCGACTTGCAGCCCTACTTGAGCTATGCCAACCTATGCGGGATCATTATGAGTATATAAAGATTAACGTTATGGTTCTCAATTTTTTATTTTTTATTTTATATAAATATAAAGAAAAATGTTACTATATGAAATTCCTTTTTCGGAAAGGAATTCAATCCTCTTCATTGATACGAACTATTTTTTCCAGAAAAAGTTTAGATAGTTCTTTGTTTCTTGATGAAATTAATTGTTGGTATTCTGCGCCATCCCACGCGTTGGTGTGACATTTAGACTTATTTGGACTCTTTTAAATTTCTTGTTTGTGATTAATTTCAATGATTTTTGGAAATTTAAATAAGAAAAATTAGTGAAAAATATCTCAAAGTTTAAAAGATAAATTGATTTTACCATTTTATGGAAATGACAAAAGAGGTGAAGTGCCAAAAGGCCCAAAACTACCCTCAACCAAGTGCCTGCGAAACGCCCCCAAGCCGCTCCACATGCACCCCGCGAATTCTGCCCCCAGTCACTTATACCGTGAAAGCGGTTGTACCTTGATTAAGTGAACCCATGTGCTCTCATGTTGGATCTACATGGGGTCTACTGGAATCAAGGGTCAGGATTTGTTGGGTGTGAAATTTTGTTTTTTTTTTGTGTGTGTGTGTATCATTACTCTATTAATGTATTTTTAAACTTTAAACCTTCATAACTTTTGATCTACAATTCTATTTTTTGCAAATTTTATATCGTTGGAATCGTGTTGACAAGAGCAACAAAACTAGAATAACATTATTGATATGTTTTGAGCACATAAAAATTCAAGTTTTTACATACATGAATAATAAATGAAATTTCAATTGACATATATGAATGTTAAGTGAAATTTCAGTACTGAACTCGTACATGAATGTTAAGTAAAATTTTACTTAATATTTATGTATGCCAAGTTGATATATTTTGAGGAAAATAAACTAAAATAAAAAAAATGAATTTTCACGTGCTTGTTCCTAGGGAGTGCTTTAGTGAATTTTCAAAAGAATTCTTGCATTTGTGTGGTTAAAAAAATTGTGTTTTAGTAATTAATTGTGAAATTTGGGTTTTAACAAAATTTACATTGTTAAATATGAAAAAAAAAAGGAGGGTAAAATTTTACTTGACATACCTGAACATTAAGTGATATTTCACTTAATAATTTCACTTGACTCGACATTTGAGGAACCTTTTAACAAATTATGAATCAACTTGGACTTTAAACTATGGACAATAACTTTTAGGGACTTTTGTGTAAATTTCTTTTGGGGCAATTAGTGAAATTTCACTTGGCATAAGTGAATACTAAATAAATTTTCATTGAACATGTTCACGAATATTAAGTGAATATTCATATATGTCAAGAAAGACGTCAACCTTGCTCTTGTCTCCAAACTTGCTCACGACACAAGACTACAAACCGTTGGTTGAGATCTTCAAAATTAAATATTTTAAATTTTCCAATTTGCTTTAGGCAGAGAGGAAACATAATGTTTCTTGGATATGGCAAGGCATTTACAAAGATGTCCCTCTCAAAAAAGGGTCATGTATGCTAATTGGAGAGGGTAAGAGGACTAGTGTTTCGGACCATCCATGGGTGCCTTCTCTCCACGGTTTCATGCCCCAATGCAAACTTTCTCAAAAGCCTCCTATTCCTTCTGTTAAGGACCTGATGATTCTCAACGGTGAGGCTTGGAATGTCCCCCTACTCAAGGATACGGTCACAAACGAGTTAGTGGAGGATATTTTCAACATTAGCCTTCCTACGAGGAGGGCTCAGGATACTTGCCTGGATCCTGGATAAAAAAGGCATCTTCTCCGTCAAATTGGCTTACCTTAGGTCCTTAATGGTCTTCACTTCCATTCTTCCACTTCCGTTGGCCCCCTTGCTCGCACATGGAAGCTCCTCTGGAAAGCAAAAATCCATGTCTGCCATAAACTTTTCTTATGGAAAACTCTTGCTAATGCCATCCCTACAAGGGAGCTTTTGCATTCACGTGTTTAGATTGACAACCCACAATGTTTACTTAGCGATCACCCTCTGGAAAGCTCTGCCCACCAGTTCATGGATTGTGTGATATCAAAAATTTTATGGAGATCTTCTAGATGGGCTCTTGACCAATCTCTCTGTTGTCATGGAAATATTGTGTCTTGGATTTCTAACATTCTTAATTCTAGTTTTAATTTGCGAATCCCACGTGAGGAGTGTATGGCCTTCACAATTTTTGCTTCCATTGTCATGGTCCAGATTTGGAATCTGCGAAACAAAGTTCTCCATGATTAGTACAAGGTCGACATTCCTTCCTGGTCTCATCAGACCAACCAGCTTACCCTTGAACATTGGCAAGCACAGTTGAAGCTGCTCCGCAGCCAAGCCTTGGAAACCTCCTCCATCAGGTTGGATCAAAGCTAATGTTGATACGGCCATCCGTGATGGTTTTTTCGATCCAAGCTGTCATTTTCCGAGATGAGTTCTCTTGTGCTCTCCATGCACATTTGGTTAAGGACAATTGTATATCCCCCCTTTTGACTGAAGCAAAAGCTATGCTTTTGGCTATTAAACAAACCCAGCTCTTAGGCTTTAAAAATATGATTTTTGAAGGAGACTCACTCCTTGTTTGCTCTGCCTTTACTTCGGGTTCTTATTCTATGGATAGGACCATCGAGCACATCATTCTGGAAGGCAGGGATTTACTTTCAGTCTTTTCACTTTTTGGAATGTTATTCATGTATTTAGATCTGCTAATTCAGTAGCACACAAGCTTGCCAAATGAGTATATGTTTTTAAGTTTTTGGGCCCATGTCGATTGATGACCTTCCTCATGATGTTCTTGAGGAAGATCCTCAAGAGAGTCTTGTGGCTTTAGTTTCTGATTCCCTTTTGAATTGAATTGCCTTTTTTCCAGCAAAAAAAAGGGTGAAATTTCACTTATTATTCATGTATATAAAAAGTTGAAAAAATTTTTTCTGCTCAAACCATATCAACAATGGTACTAGTTTTGTGGCTCTCGTCAACACGATTTCAACTGTATAAATTTTGCGAAAAATAGAGTTGTTGATTAAAAGTTACGAAGGTTTAAAGTTTAAAAATATTTTTTTGAAATTGAGTATGATATTGTACAATGCTCGCACGGTGCGAGCGGTATGGCAGAGAAGGCGCGCGCGTGGGGCGAGGGTAGTTGCGGGGGTTTTTTTTTTTAAATTTTTTTTTGTCCTTTTATCCAAGATATGTATTTGATAAGAAAATTTTGATTAAATGAAGATATTAATTATTCTTAACTTTAAAAATTCTCCTCCTATTATCCTTATCACTAGCTGACTCATTTAAATATCGTGCAATTGACAGTGGGATTACCTAAATTTTGACAAGTTTGGTTATACAAGATACGAAGAATCTTTGTTAAGATTTGAATAATCTCTTAAGGGTCAATGGTAATTTGTTAAAGGGTGTCTCCATATACGTGTTTTAGTGGGACTTTATTTCAGGAGAGTAATGCTATAGTCATAAAGAGATGCTCACAAAAGGATGTGACATTCATATGACAATCATGTGGCAGAGTTAAGTGTAGTGGGTTCTATTGTCACATGGGATGCCACATCCTTTTGTGAGCATTTCTTTTGTGACTCTAGCATATTTGATTTCAAAATTGGTGATACTTTTTCCTTTAATACAATATTTGCTAATTTTATGAGAGAAGCAATAATAAATAGAAATGCATTTTACATACTTTTAAGTTTTATGATAGGTATAACCCGAAAAGGCACAGTATTCAAATAATTATACGCATGCGTGTCTTCGGCTAATTATAAGCATGGGTGTCTTCAGCACTCAATACTTTTGATAAATTATAGCAAAAAATTTTGGTAAAACAATTCCTAAGCTAAAAGCCAAATAGCGCTTGCGATAAAAGCCAAATAGTCATTAAGTCAAGCTAAGCAACTTTTTAAGCCAAAAGTCATTACCCCAAACATCCCTAAAGTTAAAAGTCATTAAACAACCCTTAAGCTAAAATTCAATCGGCCTTTAAGCCAAAAGCAAACAGCTCTCGAGTCAAACTGCCCTTAGGCCTAAAGCTAAACAACCTTAACACCAAAGCCATTAGTCTAAATGTCACACAAACATTAAAAGTTTTAAAGACAGTTATTTTTCGTCGCTAAAACTTTAGCGACACATTTTTCTCTGGCATTACCATTTGTTGCTTTGACTTTAGCATTAACCTTAAGCTAATAGTTAAACATCCTTAAAAAAAAACTCTTTAGCCAAACTGCGTTTGAGCCAAAACCCAATAAAAAGGAGAAATATTAAAAATTTGGTGATCATCCCAACAAACCCTTCACATATATGTATATATATATATATAGAAAGATTTCACGCTAAAGCTCAACATTTTTATCACTAAAAGTACACTTTTAGCGACGAAAGAAATGACTTTTAGCGACAAAATTTCGTCGCAAAAGACAGGTCCTTAAATGGGCTGTTTGTTTTAGAGTCGCTCCGTGTGTGTATATATATATATATATATAGGGACTGCTATCCTACAACGCAAAGGTTGTAGGATAACATTGTGTGCAAAATTTTAAATGGACAAAATGACCCATGCCTTTTCTTTAAAATAAGGGTAGTAAGTAATTTTACAATAAAGCTAACTTGTAAAATTAATTTAGTATCCTCGCATAAATGAGGTGACATCAGGGGCGGACCGAAGTGACACCCCCAAAATTTTTGAAAATTTGTGGGATATATATGTAGTTTTAACATTTGAAAAATATTTTAGAAATTGGCCCTCCCAAATTTTTAATATTTACAATATAAACCATCCAAAAAAGTCTATTTGAAATCAAAAGCCCCAATGCCACAGTTTGTTTTGCAGGACTAATCTAAGGAAGAAAAAAAATCTAGACTAACAATCATTTTGAATTTAATAGTTCGTTGTTTGGTAGGCCAAATAATATTACAAGCTTAATTGTCAATATCAACTTAATAGTTCCCATATAAAGGACTATTTACTTAAGGGTGTGGCATTAACTGTCTCCGGCCCATAATAGAGAATGAGAAGAATAATACTCAACTACCTAGTTCACGAGACAAAAATGACTTAAATCTAATCGACCAAACTACTCTTTCGACTCTCATTCTTGCACCAAATTATGTATAAATAGACCAAAAAATTTCGCCTCGGGACCGCTGCCCCCAAACCCCCGCATAAAACTTGTTTACTAGAGAACTCAAACCCATTTTACTTGCCCCCTAACATAAAATCCTGAGTCCGTCACTGGGTGACATGAACATTTTTGTCCAAAAAAAGTATATGTTTTTATATACACAACAAGTTAGGATTTGTATATATGTGTATGCACACACATATATTATCTATATTTATCATCACATTCATGGATACACATACACTATTTGCTACCCCTCTCTCTTATTTTATGCGTTCATTTTTTTTTTAAGCTATCCCAAAACTTTATCCTATATTCTATTAAAAAGTTGGATCTCCAAAGCTGGATACATAAAATAAGAGGGACGGATCAAGTAATAAACAGGCCAAAATGGCACAATGCTATCTGGGCGATAATGGAACACCCTTTGCTTATTTTTGAAGTAAGTTTAATTTTTTTTAATTTTTTTTTACAAAAAAGTTCGTATTACGTTACGTATAAGGAAAATTCTACTATATATCTTAATGGTTTGGGCCGTATCATGTTGTCTATATTTTTGGCCCTGATCTAGTCCATAAACATTCTGATTTGAAAACCATTTTGGTTTTAAAGTCAACGTGGTTTTTTAACTGCATTAAAAATATATATAAAAAATAATAATAAATAAATAAATAATTTTTTACAGGGACAGTTAATAGAAATGACTAATGCATAAGATTTTTTAATATTAAGGACAACTTAAATCTATCATTAAAGTTAAGTCCTCCCCCTATTTCTTAGACTAAAATGCTTTCATCTTCATCATCTAACTCTCTAACCACCATTACCACTATCCCTACCACCTCCGACCACTATCCCCACCATCTCTGGCGACCACCCCACCACCTCCGGTGAGTAAAAAAACAAGTGAAATTTCACTTATTATAACCGAAGTTAAGTAAAATTTCACTTGATATTGAAAAAAAATAAGTAAAATTTCACTTAACTTTTTCCTATAACAAGTGAAATTTCACTCAGTATTTATAAATTCTGCAACTAACGTGGAGATGACCGAATCTGGTTCAAGCTCGTCGGAAATGGCTGAATTTGGTTCGAGCTTGTCGGATATTGTCGGATCTGGTTCGAGATCGTTGGAGATGGCCGGATGTGGTGTCTGCAACAATGGCGGTAGTGGTGGCCGGTGGCGGCTGGGGATAGTGGTGGTGGTTGGCGATGGCTCGCGATCGTGGTGGTGATAGTGGTGGCAAAGGGCGGTGGCTCTATGGTGGTGGTGGCAGATCGATTGTAGTGGAGGCAGACCCAGATCTCAGAGAGAGAGAGAGTATTTAGTCTATGATGTTTACCAAATATAAGTTTCAATTAGAGGGACTTTTTAATAAATTAAGAAATCTTTTGGACCCTAAACTTTTAAGAGTCACTTTGAGCGATTTTTCGTTAATTTTTCATTTTTTTTTACCTTACATTTAGGGACCAAAATATTGAACCATATGATACAGCCTAAACCATTAAGTTGCATCATATAAAGTCCGTACATACTTGAAGTTTCCCATAGTTTTGTCCAAACAAGATATCATTTTGCCACATGTATACAAAATTTCCGATCAATTTGCATAATACACCGTGCTGCTCAGTTAAATTCTAAGTTCTATGGGTGTGTTTTGGCCGGAACTGATCAGAATATCCTCTTTCAAAAAAAAAAAAATCCAAAAATTTTGAAAATTAATTAGGTGTTCCGATTTTTTTGGAATTTCATTTTATTTTCTGATTTTGGAATTTTCGGAAATTTTGGGAATTTTTTTGGCATTTTCAGAATTGGAATCGGAAATTTTCATAATTTTTGGAATACTAATTACTAATACTATAGAGAGTCCCCAACTCTCTCCTTTCTCTTCTTATTCGATGTGGGACAGACAAGTCCACATTATTTCAAATTTTCAGAAAATATTCGGATTTTTCGGAAATATTTTTGAAAAATTTTTGAAAACATATTTTCGGAATATTTTTGGAATTTTCGGAATTCTCAAAACAATTCCGATTCCGATTCGATTTTTCTTTTTTCGGAATTCGTAATTCAATTTTTAGTGCCAAAATCGAAATTTTCGGATCGGAATCAATCGGTGTCAGAATTTCCGTTTCAAATGACACCCCTAATTCTAACCATCATAATAATTTCAATTATTCTACTCAATTTTCAAGTGACCAAACTTTATAAACTCTTCAACCATTGGTTTTAGTGAGTTTGAAAATGTTTAAGAGTCAATTCCTGAGATTTTTATAAGAGGCCAGCTAATGAAATAGAATTGGTCACATATATTTGCTCAATACAAAATTAGACAAAAACCTAAAGGATTTAATATATAAAAGTACACCAACATACTAGAATTAAATCATTCAACTAGACACGTTAATTATTTAGAAACCAACAATGTCAAATAGATATAACCATCACACAAGCGTTTCGAAAGCGAGATTTGTTAGACAATAGAAGGATAATGGATGTGAAAATGGCATATGAGCTTTATAATATTTGGAGGCCACTATACAAAATTAGATAACACCATTATGTGCCCTTTCCAGTAGTAAAAGCTTACCAAGTGGGCTTTACCCCATGTGGTATCACTCTATCTCTCTTAAATGGGAGGTGCAGGGTTCGAATCTCCCTAATGAGAGTGGGGAGGGGATTTTCTCCTCTTCTAGTATTATAGAGCTAGCCCTCTACCCTAGTCTGTAGAGATCTGTTGAGCTATATCTTATTTGGATTGTGTGTGTAGGTGTGTGCACGCGTGTTTCAAAAAAAAAAAAAAAAAAAGATTTCTTGAAAATCCCTTAAACAACATGCCAAACCAATTTATCCGATTGATCAAATTCTATAGAATAGAACTGCCTAGTCTTTTTTTTTTTTGATAAGAAGAACTGCGTAGTCAACAATTGACCAAATTGGATATGATTGTGATAAAGTTGATGTCAGTACGAAAATAGCCCTGGTGGTGGGTCCATTCTATTTAGCAGTAGTTGAATTTTTTTGTCCATCTCATGTGGAACTTCACTAGACATACGTAAGTGCTTGGATGAGAGTCTAAAATTCAACAAGGTCATTTTCTTTGGTATTGGAGTCAAATTAGAACTCTTTCACCGCCTTTATTAGGTTAAGGCCCATCTAGTATAGGCCTCAATATATAATACTCAAATTTGTTGACCTTTGGTTACAAGTATTATGTTAAAGGGGAAGAATTTTTTAATTTATTTTTAATATCAATTGGTAAGCTAAGATTCATGAAAGATTGAACCAATGTAACTAGCCAGATATGGTGAAGGTGCTTGTAGAAAGATTTGATCATGTGTTTACACGTGCATGTCCAATTTAATGGCCAAGACTCCAGATTCAAATAGCTAAGAGTCTCGACTCCGGGGACGAGAACGCCAAAATAAATGAAGTGATGTGAGGAATAAAGTTTGCGTACTTATCCTGCAGTGTCTGGAAAAAAAAATATTGAACTAGCTAGTTTTTAAGTTTTAAGCCACCCTCTACTTACCATAAGACTATTTTACGCTATGAGTGAGAAAAACTCAAACGAACTCAGTAATTAAGTGTATTGTTGCTATTGCAGTATTATGATGGGTGACCTTCAGAGAGTTTCTTATATTTAGACCTAAAGCAAACACTAATGTTGTTGAGATGGGCTGTTACAATCCCCACCCAAAACACAATTCAAGTTAGGAGTTTAATGCATGGAGGGACCTGTTTTAAGTGTTAACTTAGGGCCCTCCAAATCTCAAAGTCGCCCCGATCGATACTACATTGTTGGGATATTTGTCGCTATACTAGCATCTTACTTCTTCAAGAGTTGTGTCCATACAACTTTGTTTTGGAAATTAATACTCTACAAAGTTCCTTAGAGCATCCATAGTGGACGATTTAAGTCCACTGTTAGTGTTAGATGTTATGTGATGAGCTAAATAAAATGCTCCAATGGAAATGTTAGATTGTTTGTTGAATGTGAGACCCACAGTCTCTTTGGTAAGAGAGTTGTTAAGGCATCTAGCTTTCATACTAGCCAAGTTAGCATTAAATACAAAAAAAAAAAATACATTGATTTTCGTGCTGTAATGGAAATTTGGTTTACCGCTGAAACATGGATTTTGCTTAACATATATGTTTGTAACATGCACCACTATAGATAGTGGATAGAGTTTGTTTGTTACTTCCTCCGTTCTAAAATAAGTATCAACTACTAATTTGTACAATGATTAAGAAATGTGTATTATATTTATTTATTTTATTCTTCATTTTATTTCTACTTTCTTATATGAGAAATGATAGATGCACAACAAAAACCCACAACTAATTGCACAACTTGCTTAAAAATGTTGGATTTTGTGCTGAAAAAGCTGTACACCTCTTTTTTTGTCTTTTTGTGTGTACAGCTTTTTCAGCACGAAGTCCAACAATTTTAAACAGGTTGTGCAATTGGTTGTGAATTTTTGTTGTACATCTATCATTGCTCTTCTTATATTACTCCTGATGTGACATTGACTTTCTTTCATTTTCCTTTTCTCACTCTCCTAAAAAATGATGCCTATCTTTTATTATAAGGGTATTATAGATAGTTTGTACAAAATTTGTAGTTGATTGTCAAAATAGACACTTATTTTAAAACATCAAAAAAAAGAAAAAGAAAAAAGAAAAATAAACGCTTATTTTGAAAAGGAAGAATAATAAACTAGAGTCACTAACAATGGCTAGCAATGGTTATGAGGGACCCATCATCCATGTACTTTGTTAAGGCTTAGTTTGGCCCCCATGTGGCTTTTTAAAATGAGCTTATGAAATTTATTATTAAGTTCTTTGATAATTTTATACAAATGACACACTATTCTTCAAAAAGACATCATGAAACCAAAAAGCAACCTTGGGCTTTTAAAAGCCCCATTCTAGAGCTTTTAAAAGCTCTCTCCAAAATAGCCCTAAGTTCATTTTTTGCAAAGCTCATAAACTAGTTACTAAATGAATTTACATTAAATTGT
This sequence comes from Hydrangea macrophylla, assembly GCA_033977485.1. Lineage (NCBI taxonomy): Eukaryota > Viridiplantae > Streptophyta > Magnoliopsida > Cornales > Hydrangeaceae > Hydrangea > Hydrangea macrophylla. The sequence goes on along the minus strand of CM066985.1, from coordinate 108,098,105 downwards.
GCTTTAAAAAAGGAGAAGCACCATGTAGGGGCCAAACTAAGCCTAAGTGTCAAGGTGGCCACTTTAATATCTGACACTAGAGAGGGTATCCATTATGGATGCTACCAGCTAGGATGGAGCTTCATGTTCGGGGACTACTTTGTTAAAGAGGGGGAATATAAAACAAATGACCACAGACATTCTAGGTGGAACTCAACTCTTTAGAGAGCTTTACAATTAACTCAGAGATCATTTCTTCTCATATGAAGGCCCGTCTTGTAGCATTGTAATTATTTATTTATTTTTTTTGTTTTCATTTTATGTTCTCAAGATTTATAAGAACTCACTGAAAAAAAATGATAATCTGGGAAAAAAAATAACAATAATAAAATAAAATAAAATTATAAAACCACAGCATTTTGAAACGGGCCATAAGATAATCAGCTTTGTAATTATTTCCAAATTTTGTATATGATACCAGCACTAGTATATCATACTACCCATCACAATCAACGCATGTTATACACTGATTAAAATATTTGAAAACTAATTTGGAATTCAAATCTAGAAATTATAGAATTATTAGTCCAATGAGATAGGGTGGACACATTGGGGTAGTGGTAACGTTGGGTGATTAATGAGCCATGAGAGAAAATGTTACTATTGCAAAATGCACGTGAAGCCCAACTTTTTTGAAAGTATTTTCGCTCATCCAAAAATTATTCACCTATTGCTCAGTCAAGTACCTCATTGAGTGAGCATATGGAATCCACTACTTTTCACATCATTTTATCCTTTTTTATCCATGAAAAGTGGTGAGTACCACATACTCACCCAATGAGGTACTTGAATAAGCAAAAATGCTCTCAACGTTTTTTGACTTCATTTTTTTTTTGAGGGTTTCTGATCCACAATCACAAGTGCAGATTGAGGGTCTCACGGGTGGCCTTCATCCACTTGTTTCATTTTTTTCTCAAGGGAGGTGAAATTAATGTGTGTTTAAACCATTTAATTTGATGAATTATTTAATTTTAATTTAACTAATTTTAAAGTTTGTAAGTTTATAAATCACTTGATTTAAATTATGTTATATTTAGTAACCTTACCCAAACGGGTGCATGCAAGTGAGAGACCCATCGTGGCTCGACGACGAAGAAAGCACAATGAATGTCTCAAGATTAAGAATGAGCAGTATCAAGACTGAATTTCTCTATCGAGAATTAGAGCTTTCAATTTTTTGCAGAAATGATCTTATTTGAGCTCTCTATTATACTCAAAAGTGAAATTTCTTGTTTTTAGTTTTCAAGTTTTGTCACAAAACACTATCAATACACTAATTCATAATGTGCTTGTTCTTTTCTTCCTAATTCGCAATTCGTTAGACGTTCAAACACACCCTTAGAACTTTTAACCACTAAACCTTCACTTATTTTGACTTTAAAAAAAAAAAAAAAAGAAATGAATATTCATTTTTTTTCTCTCTATGGAGGAAAAAAAATACTATAAGAATGCTTATATTGTTATCCATAATCTTCTTTCCTTTAGAGATCGTTCCAATCTAATGCATTATCACCGTGGAAGGTGTTAAATTGTTTCACTCTAAGGCCACATAGTTCATAAGTAATTATGAAATTTTAAAGGTTATTATAAACTGATTGAAATTTTCAACTAGCTTATGTAGTTCAACTATAGAAAACTGTGAATCAATCGCAAAATCTATAATTGATTTGCAAAAATCTAGCATTAGGTGGCGGGCAAGAAATTGGGCCAAGCCCACCAGTATCATTACATGAAAGATCAATTTGAGGAAAAAGCCTGATGAAGACTACCCAAACCCAATAACTTTTATCCCCCAGTTAACTTATAACACTTATTACTAAAGAGCCATTAACGGAGGCCCAAATTTTGTTTTATCTACACAATATATAATTACTAAACCAGGCAGAGGTATTGTGAAAATCATTAATGTTAACCTTTTTAGGTTGAGTAATCCTTTGCTTACCAAATTTATTTCCTAAATGTGATTCTTAACACATACAATTAGTGGACCTACTTGATTTTTTTTGGGAGTGCTGAAGTCGTCTCACAATAATTGAAGATCATCTATCACTTGTAATGGGAACCACATCCGAGATACAAAATTAAAAAAAACATATAGCATTGTTCTTTCAGGTAATCTTGCTCGAAGAAGAATAATGCTATAGTTCCAAAATTTGAATCCAAAAATTAGTTTTCAAATGACTTAAGAGTTATGAGTAATGCTAGACCCATACAAAATTTTACACAAAAATCCACACAAAATAATCCTGACCCTTGATTTTTGTGGGTCCCTTGTGGGACTCATGTGTTCCCCACATGGGACACACTGGAATCAAGGGCCATGATTATTTTGTGTGAAATTGTGTGAGTCTAGTGTTTTTGTAACAGTTATACCACATGATGTAACAATAATCGAAGGTACCACATGCCACTGCATGTGAAAGTGTAACACATGTACCCGGGAAAAAGTGTTAATTATCATTTAATATGCTTTAATTAATATAATTAGTGTATAAAAATGGATTAAGAGAAGGCTTAGGACTCACCCATGGAAAATTGTTCAGTAAGGAGCACAGTTGGAAAGTCCCCTATGAGGTGGAACAGGTAATGAAGCGGGATTCAGTGAAGAGCCCCGGTGAAATAATTACATTTAAATATTTAGATGCATTTTATATGGCTAAATGAGTATATGATTAAATGTTTTCATATTATGTATTGTTATATGTGTTAGCTTTTGGTACCTATGACGCCCCGGACCCACTTCCAAAAGTAAATGAGAAAATAACAAGTGTATTTCAAAAGAATAAAATAATTACACTTGAGTGCCCAAATTTATAATTAAATTCTTTTATACGACTAGGACCAAAATAACTCAAACCTACACGGTACTTTAAGGTGCTCCAATTTGACTGCTACCAATGGTACCTGCATCTAAAATAACACATGGAGAAGTATACAGTATGATAGGAATACTAAAAGCTCAAAAGCACAATGAACAACCATGGTGGCATAAGTAATTGCTAGGATCAAATAAAATAGACCAATCACATAACCAGACCGAACACATATTACCTGCTCAACCCCAAGAGCATCATACTAGGTTCTTCTTGTTAACATAGCAAGAACCACCAGCCTCACCTCATCCGTTTCCAGTATGTTAGTCCCTGAGGCCTGTTGGATCTTGGCAGGTGCTCCTTGCTCATATACCTATTAGTTCCATGGCATTTAGCCAAAAATAATATCTTAATAACATTTAACCAAAAAAGACAGGGATTCCAATAGAAAGATAACATAAAGCAAATAGAGTACAAATAGGGATGACAAGGAAAATACCCTATAGATTAAGGGAATATTGTACACAATCCCGTACCTTAAAAATGATGTTGATCAATTCCAAACTCTTCTTATTTTCTACTTCTTTTATTTCTCTTTCTTTCTATATCTATATGTGTGTGTGTGTGTGTGTGTGTGTGTGTGTGTGTGTGTGTGTTGTTATGCGAGAGAAAGAGAGAGATCAAGAGTGACAGTGGAGAGAAAGGAGAAAGAGTTGCTTGGAGTTTGTTGAGAGATTTAGAGAAGTGTGTGTATATCTAACTTTACTAAACTTGGGGGCCACAACACACACTTACACAAACTCACGGCACACACACACGCACAACACATATGCACACACTGTGCACATTTTCTTTGGGCTCAAGTTGCCCCTAGAAATTTTCCCGTGTCACACCACCACGTGCACACACAGGTATTTTAACATAGTTAAAAATCTCAAAATTGGTATGCTTTTTTATTAACAAGGGGAAAATTTATATACGGGGTATTACAGTACCAGTTTGAGGTACCCAGATAGGGGCATTGTTGAAAAAGTGCATAATTAGTAGATACGATAGTAATTTTATAAAATATTTGGGACCCCATTTGGGACCCATACGAGACTTAGACCAACACCTACTTAGATAATTGGGTAGTTAATGAAATGTTTGGGGGGTTTCAAAATAGCACCTAAAATCCATGGAGGAGTGAAGGAAAGAAAAGGAAAAGTTGTGGGCATGACAAATGTGCATGTATAGCACGTGTGTCTTGGTTAGAAGAAAGAAGAGAAATCAAAACAGTTGGGGAAGAGAGAGAGAAGAGGCGCCGAGTGAAGGAGAGAGAAAAGAGAGCTCTGTAGACGTTTCTCGCCGTGTCGTCGCCGACGTCGTTCATCCAATTCGCTAATCGAAGTCATATTCGGGCTCGTGAAGGTGAGACGCTCATTTACTTATCTTTCTTTTCTGTTTTAATCATCAATTTTGGAGACCCATATTAATCGGTAACACGTGGTTTTCCGAGTTTGTGTAGGATTTACTTCGGAGAGAGAGAATTGGGCTAGGATTTGGTGAAATTAAGCTTTTTTTTTTATTTTTTATTTTTATATAGCTTAATTTGGGTAGAATTTAGCTAAGGTGAGTTTTCTAACTAAAAACTGATTGAGATTTTATGTGTTTAATGCTTCAATTATAATTAGAGGTGATAAGTCATGCTTAGTAGTTATGAAATGCTAAATTGTGGATTGCATGTCAATTTTATGAAAATTGTTGTGCTTATATGTTTATGTGCTTATATGATTATGTGGTAATCAATGAATACCGGGGAAATGATTAATTGTTGGGAGTAGTAAAGGAGGACAAGGAGAAGGAGAAGGAGAAGAATCCGATAAATACGAAAGTCCAAGGAATAGAAGTGACCACGGGACTTAGGGAAGGTCTTTGGATCTGAATGAATCATTGAACCAGTGGTTCGGCGATTACGAGTATAGAATATGTGTTTTGTTGTAGCATTGCATATGTTAAGCATTCAATCATGATTAGATTGCTCACTAAGCATAATGCTTAAGAAAACCATTTTCTTTTTTTCTGTTGTGGTAAATAACAACCACCACAGGTTCGGAACAGGAGCCAAGAAGGAGATGTTGGAAGCGTGGGAAGAGGCTGGGATGTCTTTTGTTTTATTGTTCATAGTTTGGTTTATGTAAAATGAATTTGATAAGAAACTTGTAGAAGTGAACTCATATTATATGTTGTATTTAAAGGATCTATAACTTGTGAATTATGTAATTCATGTTTTGAGACCCACGTCATAACTATGGGGATGTTTAACTAAGCTATGATATTATAATGAGGTCTAGGAATTGTTTAGTTTAAGTTTTGTGCTTTAAAATTTGCTTGGCGTGTGCTTGTTAGTTGCTGCAGAATGTTCTGCCGCTGTAAACCAGTTGACTGATCGGGGGTACAGTCGACTGGATCGTCTTTTCTCAAGGTTGGACTCTCTGTAAATCCCGATCCAGTCGACTGGATCGAAGTTCAGTAGACCAGGCCTCTAAAAACTTAGTTGAACGGACCAGGGGATTCTCAAGAATAAGCTCTCTGCAATTTGCATTTCCAGTCGATCGGATCCCCGACTAGTCGACTGGATTTGCTAGTTTTAAAATGTAATAGTTTTCTCTTGAATCGAATTGGTATTTATTAAAACCGCATTAATAATTAACGTTTAGGATGGATAATCCTTTGTTACGTGGTCCTAATCCGCTCGTGCCGGGATGGGGTGTGACAGATAGTGACATGTGGTACAACTAACAAAATATTTAGAAACTAAATTTAGTATTCAACTTTAGAAATAATGCATTACTCTTCAAAGAAAAATATGTATCGACTGTTCATAGATAATGTTCCAAAAGATAAAGAAAATGAATTACTGTTTATATAACACTGGTTACGAGTCTTTTATGCAGGGCCGGTCCTGAGATTGTAAAATTCTCATGAGGCCCTAAGCGAAAAAAAATTTTAGGCCCTTTTTTGGTCCTATTTTTATATATAATACATGTATATATAAGGCCTTATTTTTTTTAGGCCCTATTTTACTCTATTTTTATATATAATATATGCATTTTGGCCAAACAATGCCTTATTTTTTGTCATCTTTTTATATATAATGCATGTATATCTAAGGACCTATTTTTTTTAGGCCTTATTTTGGCCCTATTTTTATATATAATACATAAATTTTGGCCAAACAAGGCCTTATTTTGAAACCAAACAAATCCTAATTTTTTGAGGCCCCAAGCGACCGCCCGGGCCGCTGGCCCAAGGGCCGGCCCTGCTTTTATGTTAAGGAATACAATTCGTCAAAGCATGCCATTGATTCCAATGAACATGATAAAAACATGTCATTAAAGAGTCAACCGTCAACACCAGCAATCAATGGATTTCCTAGTGTCTAGCACAATTTTAGTTTTCGTGTCTAGCACAAGTTTAGTGATTCTCTGATTTGACTTTCCTTGTATAGCTCCTTTAATTGTGTAAGCACTATGTGATTTATGCTACATATTTTTGTATATATAGCATTGTGAGATGAATAAAATATCAGTGCTTCCATTCGTCTTTTTCTTCTAAGTTTTCCATGGTACGGTACCAGAGCTTATACTCGCCAGCCCATTAATTATTTACCCTTCCAACTAAAGAATATGAGCTTAACTTATAGTCTTTCCACCAATGTTCTAGTTTGATTTCTGTTAAATTGAGCACCACAAACTTCCTTCTATGGCGCTCCCAAATCATTCCATTAGTCTGTAGTCTCGGTATTTATCACCATCTCACAAATTGTGAAAAACCAGCATAGAAAATTGAGGATGACAGTAAAAACAAAAGTCCTAATCTATGCTATAAAGCGGGGATTATGAACGATGGATTGTTGACTTCATGGCTTCTTAGAACCATGAAAGAAGATATTATTAGCACGATATTTGAAGAGGCCGACACTACTTATAAGGTCTAGACTACACTTGAACAACAGCTACTTCCGGTGACTATGGAGAAAGAAGGAAACCTGAAGAGCATGTTGATGGGAATCAAAAAGGGCTCTTGCTCTATTGTAAAGTACTTGAAAGAATTCAAGTTCATTTGCGACAATCTCGTTGCAATCAAAAAGCCAGTCTCGGACATTGATAAGGTCTTTCAGTTTGCTCGAGGATTAGAAAATCAATACATGGATTTCCGGATAGCCATGTTAACCAAGCCACCGTATCCTTTTTTTAGCCAATTTGCTTTGGCAATTCAAAGTCATGAACAAACTCTAGTATTACAAAGAGAAGAGGAAAACTCGTACCTAGAACACTCACATGCCTTCTTTGGCCAATGAGGTCGTGGACGAAATGGACACGGTGGAGGTGGCAGAGGTCAATTTAATTCCTGCGGCAAGGACTTCACACCGGCTGGGCGTTACAACACCCAAAATGGTGGACAAAATGCTAGTCATCATAAACTAAATCGGACAAACAGCAACATGGGTCATCAACAGAAGCAAGGAAACACCCAAGAGTAGCCACAACAATGTAAGAATCTTTTGAATAATAATGGTAAAATTATCTATCATATTTGTGGGAAAATGAATCATCTTGCAATTGATTGTTGGTATAAGTTTGACTACTCATACCAATTGGAGAAATTTCCCACAAGCTCTTGCTGCCCTCACTATAAATGATGCAAATGATCCATCATTTTAAGTTGATTCTGGAGCTACCTCACATATGATCAATGATACAGGTAAATTGTCTTCCATAAAACCATATAGTGGGAACGACATGATTTATGTTGGTGATGAAAATGGTTTGCCTATTTATCATACTGGTGATGCACATATTATAACAAAGGAAGGAAACGTTAAACTAAATAATGTGCTTGTAGTTCCTGAATTAAAAAAAAAATTGCTCTCTGTTGGAAAATTCACATCTGATAACTCTTGTATTTTTGAGTTCACCTCTTCTGGCTTTGTTGTTAAGGACCAAAATCGGAGGACAATCATGAGGGGGCATAAGAAGGGCCAATTGTATGCTTTGGATGGCATCTTCCAAGAGGCTTTGAGTGCAATAAGGAAAGGTGGTTCATCTTCATCTATTTGGCATCAACGACTTGGACATCCCAACTCAAAGTTACTAGCTTTGTTAAAGGAGAAAAAGGTTAGTGATGTAACTCATTGGGTATCTAAACCAAAAATATGTGTTAGTTGCCAAATGGGAAAAAGTTGTAGATTGCCTTTTCATAAATCCAATAAAATTTCAAATTTTTCTCTTGATAAGATACATAATGACTTATGGGGGCTTGCACCTTTAGCTTCAAACTAGCATTTTCAATAATATACACTCTTTGTTGATGACTTCTCCAAATTTACATGGTTGTATCCATTAAAACGAAAATTGAGTTTTTTTGACTATTTTGTCAAGTTTCAAAAACTGGTAGAAAACCAATTTGATCGCAAAACAAAGGTCTTTCAGTGTGATGGCGGTGGAGAATTCAGTTCAAATCCCTTTATTGATCACATTAAAAGTTGTGGTATTGAATTACATGTTTCATGTCTTGGAACTCCCGAACAAAATGAAGTAGCAGAGCACAAACATCGATATGAAGTTAAAACGGGGCTTACTATGCTATTTCATGCAAACTTGCCTTTGTCTCTTTGGGTTGAATCATTTTCTAGTATTGTGGACCTTATTAATCGACTACCTCTTCAGTCTTACAAAATGAGAGTCCTTACTACAAGTTTTTTAAAGGACATCCCGATTATAGTGGCTTGCGGGTGTCAGGATGTCAATGCTTTCCTTCCTTAAGGCATCAAGGTGGTTCAAAAATTTTGAAGAAAATGTACACTTGTGTTTTCATTGGATATAGTCCAATTCACAAAGGATATCGTTGTCTAGAGCCCAAGACAAAGCGAGTTTATATCTCTAAGTATGTCGTCTTTGATGAAGAGGTTTTTTCATACAAAGTTGCCCATGTCGTTATCGAATCTCCAAATTTGGTTTTGTCCGATTTTCCTTCTACTGATGAATGGTTTGTCCCAATGGAGAATTCAGGAAATTCCATAAATATTGTTTCCTCAAATTCAGAAAATTTTGACAATTCAAGTTTTCCCTCCAATAATTGTTGTGATAATGATTTACTTTTAGATCCATTTTGGATTCATATAAATAATATCCCAGAAAACCAAAATCATACATATGTCCAACATGATGCAAGCTCCAGCAATGATGATGCATCGAATTCAACAATCCAAGTGTCAAATTCAGAAACTTTCAAAAATGATAATCATGATACTTTATTGACTCCACCAATAGCTAGTGACACACGAGAAAATTTTGGAGACCTGATTGTCGACTTACCATCTCAAGAAGAAATTTTGGAAACTTCACCAATCGTTTCTCGTCCTATCAGAGATCGAAGGCCTCCTCGCTATTTGAGTGACTATGCTACTATTGCCACAAACGGTGCGTGTGGACACACGGAAGTGGACCACTTCTCTGTTGGGTTTTTGAAAACTTGTTTGAGATTGATTTGGATCAAAGAAAAGAAAGGAAAGGTCCATTGAAAACAGATACAGAGTCGCCACTTGGTCTTTAAGGAACCAAGAAACCTAAATTTGACTCACCCAAGCGGATAAGGGCACCGGCCCTTCATAACCAAAGAACTTGGTTCGGGGTTTTGGTACGAGAAAGGAAGGAGCCTTTGTCGCGACTAAAACACCCTCAACTCGCCCCGTCTTTCGACGGGCCTCAATTAGCATCCAAATAATCATCTTATACTATGTATGGTTCAGCAATTAATACTATGATAGTATATTACATTACATAAGAAACTTGAAAATGGAAGATCGAAAGATAAAATATCATTCATAAGATCTAAATCAAATATCATGCAATGTAAAGTGAAAGATCACACAAATAAACCTAGGAAAAATCGTCTAATCACGTATCAAGTAATCAAGATTTCCTAGTCTAAGGGGACATGAATTGTTATTGAAACAAACAAATAAAGAAATCAAAAATATGCTTAGCAAGCTAGAATGATGCATGTTAATCTTTGAGAAAAGAAGATCTCTCAATCCCCAGGACGGATGAGAAAGGATGATTAGATCGAGGGGAAGCATGAACGTGTGATCAAATTCATTTCCTTATAATCTTCTTAGATTAGGAGTTACAAAAACCCCAAATCTTGCATGAATGCAATGTATGTATCTAGAATGTGCCAAGGTTGTAGTGTGCTTTGTGTTCATGGATTCCTAGAATGACTTAGAAGTCTAGATTGTGTATGAATGAATGAATGAAATCATCATGGGATATGTACACATGTAGTATGAACTACTTCCTAAGACATGAGCTAATTTGGAATGCATGTAGGTATCAAATCAAAGAATGAAAGTTGAAATGTGCTTGCTGTGAATAGTGAACAGAACAGTAGCATGATCTTTTGAAATTTGAAAAGAGGGGTTAGGGATGTTTTCAATGCATGAATTTTTATGGAGATCTTCCTTATTGTGTCTAGAACACAACCCAAAAGGCCAATCGTGAATAGCTAGCACAGATTGAGAGAAATAATATAAACAATGTAGGTCACTCAGAAACAGAGTCCGTACTGTCGACCGAAATGTTGAAAAATCTTAGAAAATGACAAATAATGATCTAGAGGCCCATTTTATACAGAAAGTTCCCTAAGACATTGAAGTTGCAGGGAAAAATAAGTTAGGACCACCCTTTTTGGAAAAGTTTTCTGGAAAAGAAGTTGGAAGTGGACCTAGCTGCTGTGACAGCAAAGACAGAATGTCTGGAAGGAATGTTTGGGTCCAAATGGACCATTTCCAAGTATTTCCAAGTCAAACCAAAAATCTTGGGTGTTCTCCAATGAGTTAGAAAGACTTTCTAGGTTGCCTTTGCATCCATATGTTGAGTATTGAGTTCTAGAGAAATCTTTGAACTCAGCTCACTCACTGTTTTGACTCATTATTTTGAAGATTTTGGAGAAAATAAGGCTTTGTTTCTTGAAACCAAAAGGAGAGGGATTGAGAGGGGTTTTGAAATAGATGTTTTGAAAGCATATTTTCAATAATCAATAAGGATTATAGCCACTTAAAATGCCAACATCAAACTCATCATCAAGAACCTCCAAGATTGTTGGAGAGATTTATTTTATTTTGAGCATAACTTCAAGAATACCTTGGAGGTATTGAAGTTATGATCATCATCTATCAAACATGTTTTTGAGGTCAAGACTTACTATCCATAAGGATTCACTCACCCCAAACTTCATGTCATCATCTAGATGATGATGAACTAGTAAGTAAATAAAGAAAAGAAAAAGAAATGAGATAAGGAGAGATGAACATATATATAATCAAAGCAAGTAAATAGCAATCAATAGATGATAATCAATGTGATTTTGGACTTGTAGGTTGGTGTTTCACTCATAGATTTTGACATTTGGACATGGAAGTAGCTTCCTAACTCAAGAATGCTCAAGAATGGTGATTGGGGGTGTTTGGAATGTGAAGTATAAGAGAGGTAATGGAAGAAAACAAGGTTAAAACTCACTTTCTATAGCAAATAAGTAGGAGGAAGCTCCTTTTCTCTCTTCTAAACCTATCTCTATCTCTCTTCTTCTCTATAACTTTTCAAGCTTTTGCACTTGGCCCCCTCAAAATGAAGAGCAATGGGGGGTTTATATAGGCCAACTTGGGGTGGTTTTGGGGTTTTAGAAGTGTTCCCATTGGTCCCAAACATCTGAAAACATAAAACTATGTCGTTTTTGGTTTTTAATTAATCAAATTGGACCCCCAAAATAACTTACAAAAATACACTGTTCTGGAGGAGAGTGCCGCCGCGGCACTGGCCTTCCTTTGTCCAGATAATGCTGTTTAGGCCCCCAGAGGTTTCGGTATTCACGAAAAGGCCCTATTTCGTCCGAAATTCACAGAAAATGCATATGAACTCCAAACTGAGGTTGTGATATACCGTTGGAAAGGTATTGGAGTCTACTTTACATAAAAAATAGTTTGGGGATAAGTCACTTTGAAAAGTTTTGCGATATTTGCAATAAAAGCCAATTTGATCGCCTTTGGAAATTTATAACAAATTCGTTTTAAATCCAGAAATTATGTGCGATATACCGTTGGAAAGCTATTGACCTCTAATATCCATGAAAAATATTTGAAAATTGTTTCGGCACCCCGGTTCCAAAGTCAAATTCTGGTCAAACTGGTCAAACCTGGGATTCCTGGGAAGTTCTGGAAACCTCCGGGAATTCCCGGGAGCTGATGTTTTCGCTCGATTTTCTTTCGGAACTTGTTTTAACACTTTTTCATGATTTAAAATGATTCCGGTGAATTCGGATGACTTTGGTCAAACTTGGTCAAACTTGGTCAAACTTGGTCAAACCTTGGTCAAACCCGGTCAAACCTTGGTCAAACCGGTCAACGGGGACTTTTCGGGAACTTCCGGGACTTCCGGGGGTCTCTGGGAGCTGACGATTTCATCCGATTTTTCTTAAAAACTCATTTTATCACTTCTCTTACGACGTAGCATGTTTTCAGAACTTCGGGACCAAATTTGGGAGTTTTCGGGCTTTCAGGGGTATTTTGGTCATTCTGAGCATTCTGAGAGATAGAGCTGACTTCCGAGAGTCCTTTTGAGTCTTTTGCGATCATTGTGAACCACCAAGCTATGGGTCTCCTAAATCTGATAGCCGACAAAATGGGGTGTCTACAGTGCGTCTAATTCATTCAACTCTCCACTAATTGAGCCAAAGACTCTCAAGACAGCATTCAAAGATTCTCGATGGATTGACGCAATGCAAGATGCACTTCGTGCACTCCGTGACAATAATACTTGGCAGTTAGTCTCGAGACCATCTGGAGTAAATATTGTAGCCTCTAAATGGGTATATCATCTTAAAGCTAAAGAAGACGGGTTTATTGATCATTTCAAGGTCTGTTTGGTCACCAAAGGGTTTACTCAAGTATTTGGAATAGACTATGATGAGACTTTCAGTCTCGTGGTTAGCCAACCACCATTCGTCTCGTCATTGCTCTCTCCCTCTCTTTTAATTGGAAGATGCGACAACCAGACGTCAAGAATGCTTTTCTTCACGGTCATTTGAAGGAGGCTATTTACATGGAACAACCACCTAGGTTCATTGATTCTTCACAACCCGATCATGTTTGTTTGTTCAAGAAATCATTATATGGCCTAAAACAAGAACCTCGTGCTTGGTTTGATCGTCTCTTACAATATTTACTTCATCTTGGTTTCTATTGCTGCAAAGCAGATTCCTCATTCTTCATCTATCGGACAGACAACATCATTGCAGTTCTTTTTATCTATGTAGATGTTGTTCTACTTGCTGGTAATAATGATGAGTTCATTCAAAATCTACTAGTACAACTTGGCCATGAATTTGCTATTAAGGACCTTGGCTCGTTACACTATTTTCTTGGCATTGAAATCAAATCTTTTCATGATGGCATATTTTTCTCTCAACAAAAGTACACACATAACTAGGGGTGTAAGAAAAAATCTCGGACCGCAAACCGATCGCAAACCGACCAAATCGAAAACCGATTGGTCGATTTTCTAAATACATGTACAAGCTAAAACCGACCGAACTCCTAAAAAACCGACCGACCGACCGATTTACACCCCTACACATGACCTCTTGCTTCGAACTCAAATGCTTGAGAGTGCCTCTTTTGCTACACCAATGGTGATCAAAGACAAGCCAACTTCTTTGAATAATGATCCAGTGGATACCTCTACTTTTTGAAGCATTGTTGGCGGTCTACAATATCTCACTTTTACACAAACAGACATAATCCATGCCGTAAATAAGGTGTGTCAGTATTTTAGCAATCCCACTGTGATTCACTTAAAGGCTGTGAAGCGTAGATTGAGGTATCTCAAAGGCACTCAGAACTTTGGAGTTTGTTATCTTTCTAGAAGTCCAGCTTCTCTCTATGCTTTTAGCGATGCTGATTGGGCAGGCTGTTTAACCACCAGAAGAAGCACCACTGGTTTATGTGTCTTTCTTGGCTCAAATTGTATCTCTTGGTGCTCAAAGAAGTAACCCATTATTTCCCGTTCTAGTTCTGAAGCTGAATACCGTTTGATGGCATCCACAACCGCTGAGCTTACTTTGCTAACCTTTCTTTTACGTGATATTGTTGTTTCACTTCCAAAGCCTCCTCAGCTATTTTGTGATAATATGAGTGCTCTCCACATATCTGTGAACCCAGTGTTTCATGCTCGTTCTAAACAAATCGAATTGGATTACCATTTTGTTCGAGAAAAGTTTGCCATCGGAAATCTTATTACTCGGCACATCCCCACATCGTCCCAACCAGCTGATACCTTCATGAAGCCTTTATCCAAGGCTGCTTTTCATAAGTTTCGCAGCAAATTGGGTGTTCTTTCAAATTCACACACCAACTTGAGGGGGGATGTTAAGAAATACAATTCCTCAAAGCATGCCACTGATTCCAATGAACATGGTAAAAACATGTCATTAAAGAGTCAACCATCAACACCAGCAATCAATGGATTTGTTGGTGTCTAGCATAATTTTAGTTTTTGTGTCCAGCACAAGTTTAGTGATTCTCTGATTTGACTTTCCTTGTATAGCTCTTTTAATTGTGTAATCACTATGTGATTAATGCTACATACTTTTGTATATATAGCATTGTGAGATGAATAAAACATCAGTGCTTCCATTCATTTTTTTCTTCTCAATTTTTCATTTTAGAGCATCCAACTAGTCTGAGACCCACGTATACCATCCCACAAAACAATATATACTTTTCTTTGTGTACGAAATTCTTTTATTATAAACCATAAAATGCTAGTGGAATTTTAAATTTGAGAAGCATAACATTATTCTTAAAAATGATTTAACAATCAATAGAGTAATATTTCAATCATTATATATATATATTTTGAAGAATGTGACGCTCTCAAACACACATTAAGCACAGAGTAGTATTTTTTTTCCTGGATACGAGGACAAATTCTCTAGTCTGTCCTCCGCGACTTCGGGATCAGTACTTATTATTGTTTTTATCGGAGTAGAACATGAGACAAACCCAGGGCACGTGCACCGACCGACAATACAAGTACTACGCAAATCAGTGAGGCAAGCTAGTAGTAGGATTTGGATCGACAGCAAGTTAAACATTGTCCATCTTGAGATCCATCCTTCAAACTAGCTTATACGACCCATGGGGGATTTCAAACCCCTAACCTCCGTTAGTGAGGAAATCCCTTGTATTTACCTATGTAAAGTTTCGAACCCAAGACCAAGGGGGTAGAACACCCCCTATCTTGGTCCGCCTACCACTGGGCTACATAGAATTTGTTTAAGTAGTGCTATGCTTCATGCTTAGAAATTCCAAAATTAGGTCTCAAATGCTTTGTCAAGTTGTGTGGCATGTGGTATGTCACCAATCACTGTCACATCATGTGGTACTTGAGAACCAAATTTAGAATTCATATTTAAGAAGCATACTATTATTCAATAGAATTTACAGAAAAAATGCCTTATTTGGGATTGGATGTGTTAAAAGTCCAACTGATTTTTAATTTCAGTCTAAAGTTCTAATTAGGAAAAGTTAAAACCCAATTCCCCTGACCAGCTTAAATGAACAAAATTAGACCAAAATACCCCCCCTGAGATTTACTAGTATAGAGTCAGATATAGAGACCGTCTCGAGAGAACCCTGAGAGAGGGAGAGAAGTAGGTTCCAGCGACGGTGAAACATATTCTAGCGATGGAGGCCCACGCAGATTCCGGCGATGACGAAACAGATTATAGCGATGGATGATTTTGGGTTTCTCTTCTTCTTCTTCTTCTTCTTCTTCTTTTTAAAAAAAATTTAAAATTTCACACAAATAGTTATCAAGGGCAGATGTAGAAATTTCACATTGGGGGTGCTTGGGGGCAACGCCTCCGAGGTTTTTTTTGGGGGTCTACTTATATATATATATATACATATTTGGTGCAGATGATCAATATAAGATAATCCTATAAATATTAATACAAAAACTCAAAAAATATTCCTCCCATTGTATGATACATGCATCAAGTTACAACACTTTGGGAGCTATTGCTACCCAATATAAAGTTATAACTAACAAATTGCACCTAAAAATTACCACCATATGCACACAAAAAAAGTTAATACTAATTGGCATTGAAGGTATAACAAACTAACACCTTATTACTTTAACGTTCAAACCGAGACCAAAATATTGAATGTATTATACTTAGATGTATTGTAGAATTTTTCAACCCTTACAAACTAAGAAAGTAGGGATTTTCACAATTTTGGGCGGGGCGGGGCGGGGCGGGGCGGGGAGGGGAGGGGAGGGGAGGGGAGGGGGGACTGACACTGTATTACGTCAAAGTTCAAATTGAGACCAAAATATTGAATGTATTATACTGAGATGTATTGTAGAATTTTTCAACACTCAAAAACTAAAAAAGTATGGATTTTCAAAATTTTAGGGGGGGGGGGGGGGGGGGGGATGGCAGTGTGGGCTTGGAGGGGTCAAGGAGTCGGGCTTGAGTGTAAAAATATCAATTCATTTAGGGTATATACGAAAATGCTTCAAAATCAAGTTGTCCCTCACTACATCTGCCATTGATAGTTATGTGAAATTAGTTAAAATTTTACATAACTTTATGTGAAATTTTAACTAATTTCACATAACTAATAATGTGAAATTATTAGGAGATGCTTTGGAAGCCTTTACCTTATTAAGTAGTTCGGGTGCGGTGCTTGATTATTTGCTTCTTAGAAGGACTGGTTACAGGTACTTCAAAATTAGTATGCGAAAATTTTAGGGCTCGCATGGTAACGTAGTCGTGTTTGGTTTTCAGTGTTGATTTTTATTTTTTGTATTGAATTACAGGCAAGCTTCAATACAGAAAATGAAAACAAAAACTGAAAATCAAAAACCACAACATTATCATGCAAGCGCTTAAATTTCACATGGAGCACCCTACATGTGAAATTTGGAGCAACAACTTAGCCCAGTTGGTGAAAGGGTGCTGCATGCCACAATTTTTACTACGCTTCGAACCTAGCCCCCTCCCCCCCACCTCTAGTCTGACACTATGTTCTCACGCGTGACCACTTAACCAAAACGATCAAAAAAAGTTATGTGAAATTTATGACTAGCTATAATTGCACCTCACTTCTTTAACGAATTTCACGCACAATAATGCTAGACCCACACAAAATTCTATACAATATTCTATACAAAATAATCCTGACCCTTGATTCCAGTGGACCCCATGTGGGGAACACATGGGTCCCACTCAGGATCCACAGGAATCAAGGGCCGGAATTATTTTGTGTGGAATTTTGTATGGCTCTAGAGTTACTCTTTCACGAAACTTTTTTTTTTCCCTCTAGAATTTCATAGTGACAATGTTATTTGTTGGCTAGATCTCGTCAAGTTGATTCTAAAAATTAAATTTTGTAAACAAACATTTTTTAAATTGAAAGTTATGGATTTTTAAAAATTGCAAAAACTTTTAGGAAGTTGGGTGTGACCGTGTGAGTGAGGATGGCACATCAAAAAGTGTGAAATTTTGCACAAAAAAAAAAAAAAAAAAAGGTCTGTGAAATTTTACATTAGAAAAGTATGTGAAATTTTAAATATAAAAAGGTTTGTGAAAGTACACAGTATTAAAAATTTTCCTCCTACTTTCCTTTTCTTTTTGTTGTTTCTTGATGTCTAGAGAAATTTATTTGGGTGTTATTTCTTTGATTTTTTGTGCTTCTGAATATTTGATTGGGATGTTATGTTAAAAGGTTTTGAAAACTAACAAAACTAGTTATGTGAAATTTCACATAACTTTTCAAATGTGAATTTCACATACTGTTTTTTTATTTATTAATTTTTTTATTTTTAGAATTTCATATCGACAAGGGTATTTGTCTGATAGAACTCGTCAAGTAGACTTGAAAAATGTAAATTTTACAAAAAAAAAAAAAAAAGAAATGATTTCTAAATTTGAAAGTTATGGATTTTCAAAGATTTCGAAAACTTTTAGGAAGTTAAGTGTGAGTGATGATGGCACATTAAACAGTGTGTGAAATTTTACACAAAAAAAAAAAAAAAAAGTCTATGAAATTTCACATAAAATGGTATGTTAAATTTTAAATAAAAAAAAAGTTTGTGAAATAGCACAGCATTAGAAATTTTACTCATTGTTCTCCTTTTCTTTTAGTTGTTTTTTGATATCTACATAAGTTCATTTGGGTGGATCTACTAAAAAAAATGAAGAAGAAGAAGAAGTTTATTTGGGTGGTATTTCTCTAATTTTTTGTACTTCTGAATATTTTGCTGGGACGTTATGTTAAAAGTGCTTTGAAAACTCACAGAATTAGTTATGCAAAATTTCACATAACTTTTCAAATGGAAATTTCACATACGCTTTTTTTTTCCCTTCATAATTTCATATCGACAATGATATTTATTTGATAGAACTTGTCAAGTAGATTCTACAAATGTAAATTTTTTAAGGAAATAATTTTTTAGATTTGAAAGTCAGATTTTAAAGAACTTTTTTTTTAAGAAGTTAGGTGTGAGTGAGGATGCCGCATTAAGCAATGTGTCAAATTTTACATAAAAAAATTTCACATAAAAAAATTTCACATAAAAATGTACGTGAAATCTTGAATAAAAAAGGTTGTGAAAGTACATAGTATTATAAGTTTTCTTCCTTATTTTTTTTTCTTTTTGTTTTTTCTCGATATCAACAAAAAGTTCGTTTGGGTTGTATTTTTTTTATATTTTTTCACTAGAAAATTGGCTTTTAGTGACGAAAATTTTCATTGCTAAAGGTTAGATTTTTGTCACTAAAGGTCTTTAACGACGAAAATAATTTTGTCGCACGTTCGTTGGTAATTCCTCGACGGGAAAGGTCGTTGG
Source organism: Hydrangea macrophylla (assembly GCA_033977485.1). Lineage (NCBI taxonomy): Eukaryota > Viridiplantae > Streptophyta > Magnoliopsida > Cornales > Hydrangeaceae > Hydrangea > Hydrangea macrophylla. Next base: position 108,079,294 of record CM066985.1, on the reverse strand, counting down.
TGATGAAATCATATTTCGTCGCCAAAGAGTAGCATTTAGCGACGAAAATTTTCGTCAGAAAAAGTGTTATTTTTCCCAATGAACCAAATTTCATCACGAAAGAGTCCTACTATTTGCGACGAAATTCCATCGCTACTCTTTAGTGACGAATATTTCATCAGAAAAAGTGTATTTTTTCCAACAAACCAAATTTCATCACGAAATAGTCCTACTATTCGTCGTGAAAAGCACCCTTTAATGTCGAAATATTTCATTGGGAAAAGTGTATTTTTTTCCAATGAATCAAATTTTGTCACGAAAGAATCCTACTATTAGCGACGAAATTTCATTGCTAAAAGTGCCCTTTAGTGACGAAATATTTCATCTGGAAAAGTATATTTTTCCCAACGAATCAAATTTCGTCACAAAAGAGTCCTTCTATTAGCGACGAAGTACGTATCGACGGCAAAACACTCTATTTCCAACGAAATATTTATTTGCTAAAAGGTAATACTTAGTAACGAAGTAAGTTTCATCGGTAAAAAGGTTTAATTAGTGACGAAAGTTTCGTCGCTAAAGATAAAACTAGAAAATACAATTTGACTATTAGTGACAAACTATTTCATCGCTAAAAGTATTTCGTTTTTTAATATATATTTTATTCACACTAAATATTTTTTTTTGGTCAACCTGCTAATGAGTATCTAAAACATCGACAACATACATATTAACCAAATAAAAGTTCCATTCATTAATAAATCACCTACTCAATCCAACAAAACAAAACAATATAGCATCTCCAAACATCCAAAGTCCATGTAGAAAATATAAGTTCCAAAAACAATATAGTATCTCCAAACATCAATGTAAATTGCTCCGGAAAATGAGATGAAAACGATGCGTAGTTTTCATTCATGCACTCCAGATGCCCGTAAAACTACAATACAAAAATATATACATCAATTTTAAATAAAGTAAAAAAAAAAAGCTTGGAACAATTCTTTAAAGAAAGCACTACAACAAAAAAGGGCTTTCACAAGGAAAATATTCCTTGCTAAATGCCCAAAAAAGCAACACTTCTACTAACATGTTTGATTTGAAGGCATAAAAAAAAATTAAAATAAACAACACTGCCATCAATTAATTAAGCTAAACATTCCACCTAAGCATTTACCTAATCCTTATTTGTCTTTGTCTACAGTTATATATATATATATATATTTATGTATGTATGTATCTATGTATGTACATATGTTATTACACTTCACATATTATATATAAATGAGATTTTATAATGATTCATGAGGACCTACATGTGCACAATATAAAGCAATTCCTAATTTAAAGGATTCTAATCATCCTAGCAAATTGAATCACATACGAAAATCACTATTTGTTTTCTAGCAAATTGAATCACATACGAAAATCACTATTTGTTTTCTTAGGGCTCGTTTGGTAACGTTGTCTTTTTCTATTTTCTGTTTTTGTTTTCGTTTTTTAGAAAACGAAAATTGAAAACACGTTTGGTAACGTTTTTGTTTTTTGTTTTTAAAAAACGTTTTCAAACTTTGGGTAAAAAATGAAAACACCAAAAAGTCGTTTTGAGTTTCCTGTTTTTGTTATTTTTTTTTTTTTTAAAAATCAACAATGTTACCAAACAAGTTTTTGATTTTTTTTTTCAAAAAAAAAAACCAAAACTAGTTTTCGTTTATAAAAAACTGAAAACTCAAAACAGGAAACGTTACCATGCGAGCCCTTAGCTAACACAAAGCAGTTCAGTTGATATAATATTAGAATATACGAAACAAGTTTTCAAAGATCAAATTTTAATTATTATTTCAAAACTTGTTTCAGCATATTCTAACAAATGATTGCAACTCAATTTTTAGAATGTAAATTGTATCTTGATCTATTTTGTTTCGTTCATCCAAAAAACTGCAGTCCCATAAACTAGAGAGCTCAAACATGTATAATAGCTAAAAACTCTTATCAATTCCAATCGCATTGGGCCTGAAATCTTATGGCGTGATGAATTTAACTAATGCCTTTAGATCTAAAAACTAAGCACCAACATTGGAGAAAATCAGTGTAATGCCTTTTCCAAATACAGCTAAATTATTCCAACACATGAATGAAAATATTAAGCTCTAACTACTCATCATCCTTTAAAATCCAAGTAATTGAATAAGAAGCCCAGATATAGATAAAAGATTATTGAATGACAACCCTAACCTGATTTCTAGGGCATGGCTGAAAGAATTGATGGCTTCAGACTAATCGGCAGCGGTGGTGGACGGCGGTGGTGAGATCTGGAGATTCAGAAACGAAGACAACTTGAGAAGTAACAGAGAGAGAGAGAGAGAGAGAGAGAGGGAGATTCATATATTACTTACCAGTGAAAGGGCAGAGATGGTTGATGGCGGTGGTGGGCGACGGTAATGGACATTGGTGGTCGGCGTCGACAGTGGATGACGGTGGTGGACGGCGAAGGTCGATGGCGTTGGCAGTGGCCAGTGGACATTGGATAATGATCCTTTTAAAAAAATTTTTATTATTATTATGTTGATTTCGAATCTGATCCTATTCAGAGAACCCCATAAAGTATGTCTTTGCTTTTGATCACAATTTAAAAAAATTTATGTATATATAATGAGTATTCTCAAATTAGTTCTCTACTTCTTTTTCAGTTATACCATATGGTATAAGTGATCACAATGATAATATGTGGTACAACTGAAAAAAAAAATATTTGGACACTGATTAATATGTATACGTATATTGAATTGACAAAAACTAATAATATCTTTTAATAATAATTAACAATTGAGTAATGATTCGTGCACATAAAATGTGCACATAAATTGTGCACATAAAGATCTAGGCCATTCATTTTAGTGGGTTCTATGTGTGCAGGGATGAACCCCACCAAAATGAATGGCCCAGATCTTTATGTGCACACTTTATGTGCACATTTTAGCATTACCCTTAACAATTTATTGATAAATTGATATCTCTCTAAATTAATAGAATTTAGGTGGTCCAACATTATTAATTTATAGAGGTTATATAGTATGTGGTACAGCTGCAATTAAGTCATATGAAAACAAAGCAACGACGTGTGTTCTAAATTCTAAAATAGTTCCCAAATGTTTTATCAGTTATATTATGTGGCCACCTATCACTATTGTGGGGTTACTTCAACATCCTACAATCAAAATCTAATAGACCCACTACAAATGAATTCCAAATGCTTTGTCAGTCCCAAATTGGTTCCCAAATGCGTGTTTAATAAAATAATTTTGTCGATAATTAATGTTTGCCAATTAATGATATGTCTATCGCAATATGTTGTACTATTGATCACTGTCTATCGCAGTATGTGGTATAACTGACAAAGTATTTAAACATTAAATAATGACATGTTTCCAAATTTTGAACCTCAAATTGGCTTCCCAAGTGCTTTATCAGTTATACCATGTAGTAGCACTGATAACTATCACAATACATTGTACAACTTAAAGCATTTGAAAACTGAGTAATTGCATGTTTCCAAATTCTGAATTCTAAACTACTTTCCAAACACTTTTTTTATCAGTTATATCATGAGGTACCACATATCATTATCACAAAATATTTAACAACTGAAAGAGTATTTGGAAACCCAGTAATGGTATATTTTCCAAATTTTGAATCTCAAATTTGGCTCTCAAATGCTTTGTTAGTTATATACCATGTGGTACCAACTATTGAATCCCAAATTGGCTCCAAATGACTTAACATTCGTACCACCCAGTATGATAGTTATAGGTGATACATCACAGAACTGCATGTGGTACAACTTACAAAGAATTTGCGAACCGATTTTGAATTTTCAAGAAAAAATGGGGAAGCATACCATTCAGATTCATAACTTCGCATGCATATCATTACTCTTTTTAAATAATAAAATGTGATTTAAATAAATAAAATGATCTTTACATTTAGCGATGAAAATAATTCATCACTAAACGTCAGAATTTCGTCGCCAAAGGTGTAACAATTCCCAATGAAAATTTTTCATCACTAAAAGTACAAATTTTGTCACCAAACGTGTACCATTCCCAACGAACGATTTTCGTCGCCAATTAATGCACAATATTCCTACCATTTTTTTGTGTAAAAAATTTCCATCCAATATGATTATCGACGAATTATTTTCATCGGCAAAAGTAACAAGTCCCGACAAAAATATTTCGTCACAAAAGGTTAACAAAATCTAACGACATATTTTGTCATTAAAAGTAAAACAATTCTCGACGACAATTTTTCATCACTAACTGTGATGATGCCAAAAATTGGTAACAGTAAAGTAAAGCAATTTTAGGAGAGAGAGAGAAAGTAAAAGACTATTTTTTGTATGTGGTTCGGCCCTGTTAATGAAGGTACCTACGTCCACGGGTGTGTCTGAGCACGTTCACTAGCAGATCACCGGCGGGCCTGGTGAGCCAACAAAGAGGGGCGGCACTACCAGTAATACCGGCCGGGTGTATGCATATAATGGTGAATTTTGTAGAGGTGCTGTGTAGACTAAAGAGTTGGTCGCCCCCTCAATGGGGGGTGAGAGGTCTCTTTTATAGATGTAAGAGACCTACTCATACATGGATAAGGAAATATAATCCTATTGGGGTGTGATTGACACCAATCAAGTAAGTTTCCTAATCGTATTAGGATTGATTAACATTAATTGTGGGAGTTTTCCAATTGGATTAGGAAATAGATGCACTTTCCATTAGTCTTCTAGCTTGAGTAGAAAACTGCCCATAATTTTGGGCGTATCAAACTGTAATAAATCCCGACAAAAGTATTTCGTCACGAAAGATTAATAATGCCCCACGAAATGCTTCGTTACTAAATGTAAAACAATTGATCCCGACGAAATTACTTCGTCACCGATTGTAACAATTCCCGACGAAAATATTTCGTCACGAAAAGTTAAACCATTCCCGATGAAATTGTTCGTCACTAAAAGTAAAACAATTACCGACGAAAGCATTTCGTCACCAATTGTAACAATTTCCGACGATACAATTTTGTCACGAAAGGTTAAAACAATTCCCGACGAAAGATTTCGTCACTAAAAGTAAAATAATTACTGACAAAAGTATTTCATCACCAATTGTATCAATTCTAGATGAAAATATTTTGTCATGAAATGGTAAACAATTCCGAACGAAATATTTCGTCAATAATAGTAAAACAATTACCGACGAAATAAAATAATTTCGTCACCAATTGTAACAATTCCCGACGAAACTTTTTCCGTCATGAAAGGTTAAACAATTCCCGACAAAATTTTTTGTCACTAAAAGTAAAACAATTATCGACAAAAGTATTTCGTTACCAATGGTTATAATTACCGAAAACTTTTCGTCACGAAAAGGTAAACCATTCCCGACGAAATTTTTCGTCACTAAAAGTAAAACAATTACCGACGGAAAAATTTCGTCACCAATTGATAATGTTTTGTTGCCTAAAATTTTCCCACCTAATTTTTGGCGGGGAAATTTCCTACCAACTATTAGTGACGAACTTTAGTGATGAAATGAATTTTCGTAGGCAACTGTTCAACTTTTACCCACGAAAATTAGTTTCATTGGGAAAGGTAAATACTTTTGTCGACGAACGATGATTTCGTCACAAATAGTATATTATTAGTGACGAAAATAATTTCGCGGGTAAAAGTTTCGTCACTAAAGGTCAAATTTGTTGTAGTGTTCTTCCAGTAATTATGTTGATAGTACAAGGGCAAAATGGGAATGAAATGTGACACATGTCACCTAGTAAAGGTCTGGGTGAGCAATGGTGAACCAAAAGAGGGTGAGCAAAAATGCTCTCCTATAAAAAAAGATCTATTTTTAGGACTTTTGCCTAAAATTCTCATACATAGAATTTTACATACAATTTTAGCCAAAATGCCTCCAATACGAGAAAATATTGATTGCAACGGTGGTGATGTGGTGTCATCGTGCCTATGTGCTGTCACAAACCAATCAACTTCTTGAGAGAAATTATCTAGTGATACACCCAAAATTATGGGCAGTTTCCTACTCAAGCTAGAAGACTAATGAAAAGTGCATCTATTTTCTAATCCAATTGGGAAACCCCCCCAATTAATGTCAATCAATCCTAATACGATTAGGAAACTTACTTGATTGGTGTCAATCACACCCCAATAGGATTATATTTCCTTATCCATGTATGAGTAGGTCTCTTACATCTATAAAAGAGACCTCTCACCCCCCATTGAGGGGGCGGCCAACTCTTTAGTCTACACAGTACCTCTACAAAATTCACCATTATATGCATACACCCGGCCGGTATTACTGGTAGTGCCGCCCCTCTTTGTTGGCTCACCAGGCCCGCCGGTGATCTGCTAGTGAACGTGCTCAGACACACCCGTGGACGTAGGTACCTTCATTAACAGGGCCGAACCACATACAAAAAATAGTCTTTTACTTTCTCTCTCTCTCTCCTAAAATTGCTTTACTTTACTGTTACCAATTTTTGGCATCATCAGTTTGGCGCCGTCTGTGGGAAACGACAATTCTTCTCATCAACAAATTCTTGACTGATCAATATGCCACCAAAGAAGGGTAAGAAGGCTGCGCAACAGTCCGACCGGGATGTTCCTTCGGCCCCGGCGTCGACTGCAGCAGTCCTGGCATATGAGCAAATCACCGCAACCCTCACACAACTCTTGGAGGGCCAGCGTCAAATCCAGCAACAGATCGAAGCATTGCTAGCCCAGCAAAGCAATCCTCCAGTGGCCGGGAAACGACCCGGGAACATTGCGTACGGTCGAAAACCGATCTTGACCAAGTAACGGACCTGAGCCAACCCGTCCCGTGTTGACGAGGCCAGAGACATCAACAGTGGGCGTGCTGCCTGTAGACACCCCAATTTTGACCGACCATCGAATTTAGGAGAGTGTAACCTCCGTATCCGATGATGACAAGGACCGAAAAAAATTGAAGTATTCCAAGCTCTTCAGAAAATCTCCAAAACGCGATAAAATTTCACAGAAAGAAGAAAATACCAGGTATTTAGGAGAATTCAGGTATAAGACATGACTTTTGGAAAAAATCTTCAAAAATAATTTGCTTTGAAAGGAAGGAAGACCTAAAGAGGGAATCTTAGCTAAAAACGGCACACGGCAGACTGCCGCGGCACTCACTAAGTGCCGCACGGCAATCAGAGAGTGCCGTTCCGGCATTCACCAAGTGCCGCCAAAATATTCTGACTGCCGTTCACTTTTAAAGTCTGTATTTTGCAGTGCAATACGTATGCGTATGCGAATAAGAACAAAAAACTGATAAAGTAAGACTGACAAAAATGCGGCAATCTATTAATTGCCGCGGCATTTGATGAATGCCGCGCGGCAGTCACACAGTGCCGCGACGGCAGTCATGAACTGCCGCGGCGGCATTCACGGACTGCCGCGACATTTCTGGACTGCCGCGCTGGGCAGCAGTCTGCCTAATTTCAGAAAGTACACATTGTACCACCAAATGAGATGTTTACACATGTCTTTTACTCCGAATTTACTGAAATGACCTAGGTATTTTTGTCTATATAAGAAGAGGTATCTTCATTGAAAAGGGGGAACCAACCAAGAGAAAAATATTGGGAGAATTTGAGGGGAGACAACACATACAAAAAGGACTACAATTACACCAACATTTTAGAGAGAAAAGAGAGAGTTTAGAGAAAACTAGGAAGAAGAGCTTGGAAGATCTTCAAAGAAGAGAAACTTTGAGGATAGTTGGAGGTGATCCTCTAACCATAAGTGATTTTATTTGCATTCTTTCCTTTGAATCCTCAAACTATTTTGTTTTCCTTGCTTCATTTCTTTTATTGTTCATACTTCCTTCTTGAGACTCTTGGAGATCCTCAATATCTCTCTTGAAATCTCTTGAATGTGATCTTTTGAATCCCATGAAAGCTTATGCTTCATATGGAAGTCAAAGTTTGATCATCATAAACAAATAGATGGATCCAAGTCCATACTCATGATTTGGGTCCTCTAACCTTGATGTCTTGGGGAATCCTTTCTATATTCCTTTGAGACTCATGAGTAGTAGTCATGTCTCCATCTCCAATGACCATCAAATGGTAGGAGAATGTAGTTTTGAGTCTAAGCCCATCTTTATGGTTTAGATTCCTTATCTTGTAGATTTCATGAAGTCCATCCATACTTCACTTGAAATCTATGAAAAATGAAAGTTTTAATCTCCAATGGCCATCAAATGGTAGGAGAAGTGGTTTGGTTTAACCCAACTTCATGGTTCAATAGTTGGGGTTACCAAATAAAAGTTGAACATGACAAATGAAAACAGTGAGTTCACAAACTATTTTTGATCAAAGATTTTTAGTTCAAAATCTAACCGTTGAAATCAAGTGAAACCAACGGGAAAGTGTCAATAACACAATATTCTACCACTGTAATTTTTGTTTTAAGGTGGTTTGATGTTTAGAATGGTTTGGTCATGAGTTTTGTGGAGTAACAATAATCTGTCCAGAGTTTCAGAATAGTTTCAGAACAGCAAGTCCATTTTGAAATTCATAAATCAGAATTCTAATGGAGTTTTTGGGGTCTCTAATAATTTTTTCTGGGTACCTTAATGTGTTAGGAAGATCCCCTAAAAAGATCTAAGTGTTTCTCATCTTTTTGCTATTTTTAAAAAATCAAACAATATCTCTGGACGGAGAGTTGTACATCTCTGAGTGACGTCTGGTTCTTGTCCTTTTCCCGGAGATCTAACCGTTGAAACCTTGATTTTCTTTTTGATTTGGAAACTAGACTGACAGAGGCATCTTGTGTCCAAAATTCACCGACATCAAACCACGAGAGAAGTGCTTTTTATTTTCTTAAAGCTCTGGTCTGCTCTCTGCAATTTTCAGAGTTTTATGACACATTTGACCAACTTTGTAAATAATGGTCCAAATGATTCTCCTATGACTTAGGGCTTAAACCATGTTTCAATAATGATTAGTTGAGCTTGAATTCAAAGTTTAAGAGTGTTTCATAGTTTATTCTTGTCCATGTACATATTCATCCATATGGTTTGGCACTTGTAATTAGGACTTATTTGCTTTAGATTTAATTACATCTTATAGATTTAAGCTAGAAATTTAGGATTGTTATTTCTAACATCATATTTTGCATATCATGTGAACTAACCCTTTGTTTTGTAGCGCTATCAAGGTACGATTTCTCAATCCCTCTCTAGTTTATTAAATTCATTGATTTTATTTGATTTTTGACTTAATGCGCGACACCTTAGAATTAAGATTTGTCTTATGTATATATATGGATTAGAGATTCTTTTCCTAGGTTTTATTTAATCGCATGCATTGCACGTTTAATATTCGCAGCTGGATCCCGGGTAAGCTCTCTTGTTCCCTATTACACATCATATTGCTTGCTACTTGACATATGTGGCTTATGAATGATATTTTTGTCATTAGCAATTTTACACCCTTTGGACATGCTTTTGTGATGTATATGTATATATGTATTAGTTGAGGGCACACTTTAAATTAATAATTCGATTAAAAGGATGTTGAGTAGAGGCCTATCGCAAGATAGGATGAGAGAGGGTGTTTTAGTCCGACGGGCTCCTTCCTCTCTCATTCCATAATCCCCGGACCTAGTTAATCTTTGGTTTCGCAAAAGATCAGTTTCCTTTTAAATGGTTTCTTAATTTTCCCTTTAAAAATTAAGTGGCGACTCATTTGTTTTTGAAATTGAAATTTAGAAAAAAACTTTAAAAGAAAAGATGTGGGTAAGTCAACCTGCGATATCCACACTGCCCGAGAGGAAAGGCAGAGGCATATGGCCCGGGAATCAATCCAGGGTCACTCGGTCAAGAGCCAAGTTGTCCCCAGGCGAACGGTTACCCGGAGTCATAGCCGAGCCCGATCCCAGAGGACAGCACCCTGCCATGAAGAAGCCTCTTCCACCAACCCGACCAGCTCCTCAGATACCGGTCGGAAAGGAGTGGAAGCCCGAATCAAGGACTTACAGAAGCAGATCGACGGAGTGGCCAAAAAGCTTGGTCAAAAGTGTGTTCCGAATCAAATCAATACCGAGACAGAGTCACCGTTCTCCAGCCAGATCACGAGGTTCTCCATCCCGCGCAAATTCAAGCAGCCTCGGCTAGATTCATACAACGGCTCGGGAAGCCCGGTCGACCACGTCTGCACCTACAAGGTTCAGATGGTCCTAGCCACCAACTCCGATGAATTACACTGCCTAGCCTTCCCCAGCACTTTGAAAGGCCCGGCCATGCAGTGGTTCTACTCCTTGGAGCCCCGATCGGTCTGCAGTTTCAAACAATTCAGCAAGCAGATCAACCAGTTCGCCGGTATGCATGAGCGGCCGAAGCCAGACATGCAACTACTGACAGTCAGACAACGGGATAATGAGTCCCTCAAGGAGTTCACCGACCGGTTCAACCAACAGAAGCTTCAAATCCGCAATCTGAACGAGACAATTGCCATCCTAGCCTTCTGCTCGGGAGTTCAACACACCAAGTGCGCCGCGTCGTTCCACAAAAATCGACCGGAAACTTTGGTTGAGCTCTCTGAGAGGGTTGAAAAATACATCAACACTGAAGAGTTTCTGAAGACCAAATACACCGGGAAAGAAAGCAACGAGTCTGCTAGAAGTAAGCGAAAGCGAGATCAGCCCAGGAGTTCTGACAGTTCTTCCAGTTCACAGAGGTCTGAGTCCGGCAATCCCGACCCGACCACCGGTTCACAGCAATCCAGGTCAGGCAGCCCCGACCGGATCTCCAGCTCACAACATGCATGGTTTGATAGTCCCGACCCGACCTCCAGTTCACATCGGTCAGGATCAAGCAGTTCCAGCTTTGCCTCCAGCACATAAAAATTAGGAGCCCGACGATCCTGATCCGACCCCCTGTCTCCATCATTCTAGATGAGCCCGACTACAATGGTACTTGCATGATCACTACGTGAGGCTCCACCGATTACCAGAGAGCTCATCCAAAGACCTCGGGCCTAACCCCGAGGCATACAAAGACCTCGGGCCTAACCCCGAGGCATCTCAAAAGTCCTCGGGCCTAACCCCGAGGCATCTACAAAGACCTTGGGCCTACCCCCGAGGCACTCAAAAGACCTCGGGCTCCGAACCCAGGCACTCAAAAGACCTCGGGCTCCGAACCACTCAAAAGACCTCGAGCTCCGAACTCAGGCACTCAAAAGACCTCGAGCTCTGAACTCAGGCACTAAAAAGACCTCGAGCTCCGAACTCAGGCACTAAAAGACCTCGGGCTTCGAACCCAGGCACCAAAGACCTCGGGGTCACGCCCGAGGCACCGGCTTCGCTTAGGTCCAACCGACGATGGAGGCAAACCTCCTAGGTGGCTGATGATGGAAAGCTTCAAAAGACCCTGCAACCACCATGTTCCAGGTCGATTACCTACAGATCATAGCCTCTGTAAGACCCTCGTCTTAGCGAAAGCTTGGGGGGCAAGACGGCGTAGTGAACTAAATAGGTAATCACACCGGGTATTTACAGGCCTCGCGGATAACCAAGTCAAAATCTTGGACAACTCGAGCACCTACAGTACTCAGAGGCATTAACTCCACTTAGGTCCAGACCGACGATAGAGGTGACTAAAATCTCTTAGGTTGGCCGACGATAGCGGAGCAAAAGGACCCTAAAGCAACGTGATTTAGGTCGGCTCCACCAACATGGTTAAGCTCTTCTCCCAATAGTCTTGACGAAGGCTGGCCGGGAGGAAGACAACCATCATGGGGAGTTAACAGTAAAAAGGACCCTAGAGCAATACGCTTTAGGTCGGCTTTTCCAACATGGTAAGATCCTTCTACCCACAACCTTGACGAAGGTTTACGGGCAGAAGATAACCATCCTGGGAGCTAACTCAAGCAAAAAAGACTCCGAAGTAGGCCGAGTCTCAACTCTCGGTCACTTCCCGAGCATTCAAAGACTCCGAATTAGGCCGGGTCTCAACTCCCGGTCAGTTCCCGAGTACCTAAAAGTCCCGAGCTAGGCAAGGTCTCAACTCTCAGCCAGTTTCCGAGGACTCACCAGGCTCAGAAGCCCCGAGGCAGCTTCCACAAGCACTCAGACAGTGGCAAGTAACATCAAACTAATTTCCAAACTTGCCTCGATATAGCATCTGGCCAATCTTGGAAATGGGGGGCAGCTGATACACCCAAAATTATGGGCAGTTTCCTACTCAAGCTAGAAGACTAATGAAAAGTGCATCTATTTCCTAATCCAATTGGGAAACCCCCCCAATTAATGTCAATCAATCCTAATACGATTAGGAAACTTACTTGATTGGTGTCAATCACACCCCAATAGGATTATATTTCCTTATCCATGTATGAGTAGGTCTCTTACATCTATAAAAGAGACCTCTCACCCCCATTGAGGGGGCGGCCAACTCTTTAGTCTACACAGCACCTCTACAAAATTCACCATTATATGCATACACCCGGCCGGTATTACTAGTAGTGCCGCCCCTCTTTGTTGGCTCACCAGGCCCGCCGGTGATCTGCTAGTGAACGTGCTCAGACACACCCGTGGACGTAGGTATCTTCATTAACAGGGCCGAACCACATACACAAAATAGTCTTTTACTTTCTCTCTCTCTCTCCTAAAATTGCTTTACTTTACTGTTACCAATTTTTGGCATCATCATCTAGTGTGACGGTTATACCATGTAAGTATGCTAACATGGTGTGATCTTTTAATTTAAACCATACACCTACCCCCTATTTCAAGGGGAGGTCATGACAAGAGTTGTCAGCAAATAAATTGTCATGATCCCTTGAAAATAGGGGGCACATGTATAGTAAAGAATAAAAAGGTCGCACCATATCTGCATGTTAACATGGTGCGGCAATTTTGCTGAATAATTTCTCTCATGCCCAATTGTTGACAACATGTAAGCACAAGATGTGGTGTCACCCAGGGTCGGTCCCGAGTATTATGAGGCCCGGGACGAACTACCAAAAGAGAGGCCCCTTTACATTTACATATAAATTTTTTTAAACACATTGAAGTTCATTTTTGACAACTTTTTATGATAAAATCATATTTTTTTATTGCTAGCTAATAAATAGTGCATCCAAGTAACTTTAGGATTGCACTAAATCTTCATATTGTTCATTTAAAGGTTTTTCATTGTCATTCACATCTTCATCAATATCATTCACATGTTCCTCAATATGATTCTTTTTAGTGGCACTAAAAAATTTAAGAATAGCTCTGCTTTGAGATTGAATCAATTTTCCTATTTTTTGCTTTTTCTTTCTTTTTTAAAATCCAGACATATGCTTTCGATGACCCATACAATGCAACAATCAATCTCAAATCCCAAACAAAGATAAAGAAAAACAGAACCTGATTAGCAAAAAAATTGAAATCACCCCTCTTTGACTTTTCTCTTTCTAGTTTCAAATATCAAGCTCCAACTTGAAAATATGATTATCTTAAACAAAAAATGTAAAAATTAATTGAATTAATCATCACATCTTTAAAGTCAATTGAATTGATCAATATCTATCATCAACGTATATATATATATACATAAAAGGGTTTTGTTTAAGGTTCTAAATGTGGAAATAAACAAGGGGTATAGTCTAGATTTCAGTGTTCGGTGTAGGGTTCAGTGTTTGTCTCCTTATTTATTTTTACTTCTGAAACCTAAACATATACCCTAAAGGCACATGTTAACAAAACCTCACATAAAAAGATGCTAAAGACTTAGAGTCTTGGAGATACCGAATACTGTAATATAATCTTGATTCTTTATACTATTATATATATATATATATATACAGTCAGGCTCTAAAGAGGGCTCCCTCTCTTTAATAAAGAGACGACGCCTCCTCTAAATTTTTTTTGTATATATACTATATGATAACCTCATAAGTTAAAGAGTCAAAACTTAAAGTTTTTAAGTTACCTTGATCAGTATTTGAATCTTGATCAGTATTTGAATCTTCTGCTGCCTGCATGACTGCGTCAATGCATTGCCACAAAAAAGGCTCAACCTATTATATATATTTATATATACATATATAGCATGACGGCATGAGGTCCTCAATTTTTTTGATTTTCAAACCTCACTTAGTCACTTTATATTATTATATATATATATATATATCGTACAACCTATATATTAATATAACCTAGTAGTAGTCTTAGTAGATACTTAGATATGTAGGCCCTCAAAATTTTAGGCCATTTTGTAGCCCTGGGCAATTGCCCCTCTCGCCCGCCCCCCTCCCCCGGGGCCGGCCCTGATGTCACCGTTGTATTCAATATTTTCTCTAATATTAAAATTTTTTAGCTTTTTTTTTAACATGGATTTCACATAACCTCTTTTTTCAGAGTTTTATAGTAACAATGGTGTTGATTTGGTAGATCTTGTTAACAGATTATAAAAATAAAAAATTTATGAAAAATTTATTTCTACAATTTTAAAGTTTAAATTTTTGTTTGAAAAGTGAGTTGGTAACTTTTTTTGTTTGGTTGCTACATAGTGAGTTGGTACTTGGTAATGAGTGTAATGACGTACAATCAAGGTTTTGAAAATGAAGTAGACACATGAAGGCTTAGAGGCATTTTTGTCTACGGAATTTGTGATGGACCTCTTGCATACCTTTGCATGGATTTTTGCTAATTATCCCATTATTCAAACCATAAAGTTTCCAGAAGCAATTATTGCTTGAGATTGAACTTAGTTTTTTATTTTATTTTATTTTCTTAGAAATGGATTTAAATATTTTATTCGTGATTAATGTGATGACCAAAGCGAGCTCAAGAATAAACACAAAAATAAGAAAAGTTCAGTAACATACCAAAAGTCAATTGATCTAATTTTTTTTAATACCAAAAGTCAAAAGGAAATGAGTTTTCATGCGATGAACGCATAGATGAAAATCTTCAAATATACTCCCTTCGTTCTATATTTTAAGTTCATTTTTGGGAACTCAATTTATTAAGAGGATAAAAAAAATCTATACTTACTTTCAACAATTACCCCTAATCATTAGAACAACTTTTTTTAATTTTGTCTTTGTTTAGATTTTAAGGAAGGGTAGTTTAGGAAAGTAAGTAAAACTTATATACCAAATTAGGAAAGTGGACACTAATTTTGGGACATCCCAAAATGGAATACTGGGCTTAAAATATGGGACGGAGGGAGTACTATTTTATTTATTTTTGGTTCGAAACAGATATACTAATGAGTAAAGCTATTGTGAGAAGCTTCTCATATGAGAAAGCAGCTTATGACTCTTGGATGAGAAAGCAGCCATTAGATTTTGGAGGATCTCGAGATGTATATATGATTACTGGCTCATTCAATGGCTAAAGAGTGCTTTTTCATATGAGAAGTTGCTCACTATACCCTTACCGTATACTAATTCATCTTGATTTCAAGAATGCTACATGCACTCTGTTTTGCACACCAAATTGCACAACTAAGGGTTTCTTAGCAATTTCTAAAAGTTTTATGGGACTCACTTTTACAAACTAAACACAACAAGTCTATTCCCCCAAATTGTTTTCACAATTGATTTTCCCCCAAAATTGAAAGCCCTAGCTTTTGAGACCCACAAGCTCCTGATACTCTGTCTCTCCCACTCGAGTCACCGATGACGACCTCACCCAGTTCGACGAGGAGCTCCCCACTGGCGACGAGCTCACATCCAGGGGTTAAACTCAACTCACTCTCTCTCTCTCTCTCTATATATATATATACATATATCTGCAGGTATGTCTCTCTCTCTCTCTAAGTTTGTCTCTCTAGCTCTCTCTCTTAGTTCTCTCTCTCTCTCTCTCTCTCTCTCTCTCTCTCTCTCTCTCTTTGTCATGGGATATTTGATTTGTGAATTTATTTCTTTCATGTTCAATTTGCTCTCTTTTTTTGTTGGGTTTTTTTTTTAATTCCAGTTTAGCTACTGTAAGTTACAAGGTATTGGGCTTTCTAATTCATGAAATATTTTGCTGCAAATTCTATATAAATGTAGCTTTGGCTTGCTTTATCAACCAACTCATAACTAGTTCCTTTTTATTGCAGTCTTTGATGTTCAAGATACTAACTTACCTTATATTTCTACTTAATCCTTGTTGGTAGACTAACAGAGAATTTCCCTAAGAGATCTCTTTGCAAAATGCTTAATGCTTAATCACTGGGTCATCTTCAGGACTTGCATTAGGTGATCCTGATTCAGTATCAGTATTTTGTGCTAGAATTAATCTAGAGTCAGTAGAAGCGAGCTAAAAATTGATGTTAAGAATTGCTGGTAGTGCAACAAGGTGATTTAAGTGGCCAATGAGCATGTTTCTCAAATGCCATGTGTACTAGCTAGCTTGACTAGTTGCCATTGCTAAATTTATCAAGTCAACAAATAATCTTGTGTTATGTTTTCAATTTGTTTGTGATGACTTAAATTTTGTCCTCTTCAGTTAAGCTCATTTTGAACACTTTAAGAAGATTTAGTGCTGACGAATTTTTATAGTACCTCATCTACGTATGTCAAGATCCCTCCCACTTTTTTAGAGCTTCTTTTATCCACGGCAAGGCCTTTTCTTTGGCATATCTTGTATAATATGCCATTAGCAGATCCAAAGAATCAAACTCCATCCCCTCCTTTGGCGGTTCTATTTTTTATTTATTTATTTATTTTCTAAATCCATTACTTTATCATTCTCATCTTCAATCTCATTAGTATCATCATTCTCATATTCAATGTCATCAACACCCATATAACAACTTGATACTTCTTCTTCCATCTGTCCAAAATATAAGACACAACAACTAAATGAATTTTATTCAATGAATGTCCACAACTCTTAGAGCATAACCAGACAAATAACCCTGAGACTTACAATTAGTTGCCAAACAAGTAGAAATACACAAATTGATTTGGATAGACCAACTATAATTAGAGTTTGTAAACTTGAATAAATCATCTGTATATACCAGTGTGTAAACTTGAATAAAGAAAACATACATACATGATATGCAAATACGATAAAAGAGTGACTTCATGTGAGTGTTTGTATGATTTGGGAGCTCAATATAGGTTTCTTGAGTTTGAAGTGTTAATAAGAAGAATTGACACTTTTTTGCGGATGAACTTGTAGCTAAATCATGTGAGAAATAACTTCCATCCAACTCAACTATATGGACAATTCACATTGGTTACCTTCTCCAAGATTGAAAAATTATGAATTGCGCGCTATTTTTCAGAGTATTTGTGTTATCAATAATTCATGGACCTTCAATAAAGAAATCAAAATAAAAGAGAAAAATCATAGTAGCAGAATGAAAAAAAAGAAAGGAACAGTACTAATGAGTTTGCCTTGTAGTTTTCTAATGTCACCATGTATATATAAAAAATTAGTTGTATGTGACTTTTAATCTTTCAAAATCTTGCACACCCTGTAACTCTTGCGGACCCCAACCACGAACTATGCACTTTTGTGCATTATCTTATGAAAGACCCTTGTACATTGTGTGTTCTCAGTGAATATATATATATATACAATTAGGATAAAAGAGAGTTGAGTTCGTGAGAGAGAGAGAGTGAGAGAGAGAGAGAGTAGAGCTTGTTGAGGGCGCTGGAAGCCGGATCGTCACCGAGAGTTTCTCCCCACCGATGAACTCGAGTGAGAGAGACAGAGTGCAATTTCGGGAGCTAGGGCTTTTAATTTGGGGTGGGGGAAATCAAAATCTGAAAAATGATTTGGGGGAATAGACTTCTTGTGTTTAGTTTGTAAAACTGAATCCCATAAAACTTTTAGAAATTACTAAGAAGCTAGTCCTTAGTTGTGTAATTTGGTGTGCAAAACTAGGGATGGCAATGGGTCGGAGTTGGTACAGAGTTCCCCTATACCAACTCCTACTCCGTTTATTTTCCTCCTACTCCGACTCCGCCCCATCCCGTTTAAATAAAATACCAACTCCTACTCCACTCCTACTCCGTTTACTATCGGGTACTCCTATTACACTCCTACTCCGTTTGTTAATCACCATTGCAAAATTAAATGTTCTTTTATAATTCAAAACCCACTTAATTTTAGCTTGATTTCTTAAAAATCACTCACGCAAATGATTATAAATTTGTTAATCACAATTTAGAATTTAAATGTTAATATTGAAGAGAAAGAGATGTACATATATGCCCTAATTTGTTGTAAATAATTGTAAGTATGAGAGTAATTTAGTAACTTAATGAATTAATCGGGGCGGGGCGGGTTAATTTTAAATGGTAGTATTTCATGGATACCAACTCCGTCCCGATTTCAATAGGGTTTTTATATTTCTATACCAAATCCACTCTTACTCCTATTATAACTCTTTCAAACTCGTTCCATTAAAAACGGGACGGGACAAAAGTCCAGCGAGACGAGGAAAATTGCCATCCCTATGCAAAACAGAGTACTTGTAGCATTTTTACTATCCTTTTTGTTGTCAAAATATGAATAAGAATGCTACATGTACTCTGTTTTGACAATTTGCAGAGATGTCAGACCGAGGAAGAAAAGTGCTGATTAAGTTACAAAAAGACAAAAAAGTCCATTGATCTAAAATTTGTTTTTTTTTTCCACAAGTCAAAAGGGTAATGAGTTTCGTGTGATGTACGTCAAAATCAAGTAACTAGTCTAATTCGTACTCTTTTGACTATTTAAAGAGACATCAGATCAAGGTAGATCCACCAGACCAGGTCCATTTATAAATCTTTGAGGTCTTTTGTTTTTTAGTCATGTTACTAACTGTCTAACACAACACATTGTATTAACATAAAATATAACATGATTTTTAAAATTTTGTATTTTATTCTCTCCGTTTCATTTTTTGAGTTGTGTATTTTATTTGGGATATCTCAAAATTAATATTCATTTTTTTAAAATTAGTATACAATTTTTACTTATTTTTCAAAACTACATTTCCTTGAAATCTATATCAAAGGCAAAACTAAAAAAGTTATTGTAATGATTAGGGACAATTGTGAAAAGTAAGTGTAGATTTTTTTCCCTTAAAAAGTTGAGTTCTCAAAGGTGGACTAAAAAAAAAAGGACGGAGGGAATACGTTGTTTGAATTTTTTATATTTTTCTATACACCACTTACACAACATAGAATACAGTTTTTAAAACTTTATTGTATTTTATATTTTATCTGTAGCAATACTCTTTATTTATTTATTTTTGGACAAAACCCACGAGAATCTCCGCCTTAATTACTGGAATGGGTTTGAAGGAGACATGTTTGGTAAGTAAAATTCGAACTTGTAATAGAGTAGGTGTTGGCAAATAGGGATTCCGTGTCAACTCCGTCTTATTACAATTCCAATATTGAAATTCATGGGCAACTCTATGGGTTGTTTATACCAATAAGTCAATACATACATGCACGTAGAATTAATTATAAAGATACACAGTGAGATCTCCTGAGGGTGTCAATTTGCGGGTGTCTTACGGGTTTACAGGTTTGAGACAAATTTGTGGGCCATCCACCTGCATCAAAAGAGTGGATGTCTTGTGCTATTTGTCTTGTGCAAACAAAGTGGACCCACTTGCTCCAATAAATCCACGTGACTCCCTTACTTCACACTCTCTCTCTATTACTTTCATAAACTAAACAAAATACAAAGAATACAGTGAGCTGGAGAAAAAAAAACAGGGCTAATAATTGACCCAAAAAATTGATTCCTGAGTTTGTGTATTGACCCAAAAAATTGATCAACTTCCTCCTTCCTCTCTCTCAAATGAAACCAGTTGGGGAAGGCAAATTAACCAGTTGGGTCTAATTATTTATAATCTTTTGTAGGGCTGCATAAAAACCCGATACCCGAAGACCCAACCCGACCCGATTGGGCCGGGCTCTGAAATAAAATGGGTCGGGTCTGGTTCGGGTCCAACCGTATGTTAATTGTTTTGGGTCGGGTCTGGGTCGGTTCGGTCTGTTCTGGTCCGGTTAATAGACAAACTGTTTTTGCTAATTAATTGTTTATTTTGGTGACAAAGTACTCATTTTTCTTTTCAATATATCCATGAGTATATAAAACATAACCACCTTATTAATTTGAAGTTTTATAGGTTACGTTGCACATTATTATATCCATGAATATATAAAATATTACATCCACTTTCTAATGGTAGGAATTACTTTTTATGACTCTCCACCCTCATCAATCTTTTTAATGGATATATTATACATAAAAGAATAGGTATCCACTAATGAATATAAATATAAATAACAATAAAATAAAATATAAGAAAAAATATATATTTAAAAAAAAAAAAGATGGGTTGTGGCCCAGACCCGACCCAACCCGAATCAAAGTTACTGGGTCGGGTCGGTCCGGGTCCAAACCTCATCGGTTCGGGTCTGGGTCTCAAAACATGGAACCATTCATAATCGGGTCGGGCCTCTATAGAAACGGAACCGACCCATGTGCAGCCCTAATCTTTTGTTTCTCGAAAGGCCAACATTAAATCCAAACAGTAGAATTGAAATACAGTAATAGAATTGAAATACATTTTTTTTAACAGCAGAAATTTCATTGATAATGGCCGACAAGGCAAGGAAAATACACCCAAAATTAAAGACTCCCATCCAAACAGCCCAAACAGAAAACCTCCCCAAATCAGAACCATAGCCTTCCAAAAAAAAAAAAATCACAAATTGACAGGCAAATAATCCATAAAAAGGGTGATGGCTATTGGCTTAAAGAGGAACTTTGTTAACTTGATATGTCTGGTGAGTGAGATCAAAGTTATTATTTTATTAAATTTTAACAATTTAATTATATTTAGTGGAGCCACTCACTGTTGCATATGCAAAGAGTAATTGACAATGGTAATATAGCTTGGTAAAGAGACCAAAAAAATTGCAAGAACACACACATACACAAAAATTGCACAATCACAGTAACATTCACATACACAAACACAAACACACACAAAAATTGCAAGAACACAGATCTAGTATTTTTTGCCCAATTTTTCGCCCAAAGATTGGAGAGAGAGAGACATACCTTGAGAGTCGCCCGAGATGGAGCCACGAGGTCGAAGTCTCTGATGTTGTTGCTGGCGGCAGATCTAGTATTTTTCGCCCACTTTTTCGCCCTATTTTTTACGCCCAATTTTTTTTTTTCCCTCCAGCAGTTCATTGGATTCTTTGTATATTGTTTAGACCATCTCCAATGCTAATGCTATTTTTGTCATGCCAAATATATATTTTGGTATTGTTGCAGTACTAAAATGTTATATTTTAATATATGTGCTTTAATGATATAAGTTAAATGAAATGCTATTTCTTTCTTTGTATTGGACAAATTTAAGGTATTGCCTTGTTGATATGCCAAATTATAGCATAGTCCTCCAAAAACACATCTCCAATGGTGTGCTAAATGTCATGCCAAATTATAGCAATGCCAAATGTCATGCCAAATTTGGCACATGATATAACATTGCTATAATTTGGCATGAATTTTGGCATGCTATTGGAGGGGTTTTTTTCTAGGTCATGCTATAATTTAGCAATAATATGAGTTATAGCATGGTCATTAGAGATGATCTTAGTCTATGAAAGTACTCCCTCCGTCCCTTTTTTTGAGTCCTATATTCCATTTTGGGATGTCCCAAAATTAGTGTCCACTTTCCTAAATTGACATGCAATTTTTACTTACTTTCCAAAACTATCCTTCCTTGAAATCTACACCAAGACCAAACTAAAAAAGTTATTAGAATGATTAGGGGCAATTGTGAAAAGTAGATGTAGATTCTTTTTGTCCCCTTAATAAGTTGAGTTCCCAAAGGTGAACTCAAAAAAAGGGACGGAGGGAGTAATAGAGAGAGTGTGTGAAGTGAGAGAGTCACGTGGGTTTATTGGAGCAAGTGGGTCCACTTGTTTGCACAAAGACAAATAGCACCAGACATCCACTCTTTTGATGCACGTACGTGGATGGCCCACAATTTTGTCTCAAATCTGTAAACCCGTAAGACACCCGCACGAGATCCCTACTGCACACATGAGTAATGCTATATGTACTTCCAAATGCACAATCAAATATACAACTCTGCTTAAAAATATTGGATTTCGTGCTGAAAAGTTTGCACACTACTCTACACACCCTCTTTTTTGTTTACAAATTTTTCAGCACAAGGTCTAACATGTTTCAACAAAGTTGTGTATTTAATTATACATTTGGGAGTGCATCTAGCATTACTCTGCACACATACATTGACACATATACAACTTGTTTGGTAACAAATTTTAAATGATTATAAAACTCCAACAGATAAAACAAAACTATTTTGTAAATAAGCTTCTATCATTCAACTGCAAAGAAATGTGAGCCTATTGCATAAATTTGCAATTAGACAAAATCCAAATTGGGTTAATTATATTTTATCCCCTTTCGATCGATTAGGCCAATTTAATTTCATGCATATTATCCCATTGTAGTTCAAAATTAGACACTTAAATCCCTGTGGTTTTGGACTAAAGAAAAATTACTAAGTTTTCTCTCAAAATAGTGTTACATGGGGATTAAGTATTAAAATTAGCCCCAAATAGGAGAGTTTACGTGTCAGAATTAACCATACATAGACAATTAATCCAAAAATCATGAAGAAGTTAAGTATTAAAAATTAACCCCACATAGGTGGGTAAAATGACTGCATTATCCCCTCAGAGCGGATAACCCCAAAATTAACATCACAAAGGAAGTTAAATGTTAATACTTTTGGCCAATTTTGGATATTTTTTGAGAGAAATATTAATACTTTTACTTTAGTCCGAAACCACAAGGGTTAAGAGAGAGAGAGAGAGAGAGAGAGAGAGAGAGAGAGAGAGAGAGAGAGAGAGTGTGTGTGTGTGTGTGTGTGTGTGTGTGTGTGTGTGTGTGTGTGTATGGGCTGTTTTAAATTTGACAAAGTTTGACCAAAAACAATTTCAGAGGCAATATCTATTGCTAAACGGGCTTATAGAGGCTGTTTGGGGTGACGATACAACTGCAATTCAATAGCTTATCAGGCCTAAAGAAGAACGTAGTCTGTTTGGGGGCATGAGATTGGAATCGCCTACGTGGACATCTGTGATTTGAGCACGATTTTTCCACGACTTAGCAAAGCTAGGGAATCCCATCTTAAAAGAGAAAGCGGTGAAACCGCTGGTCAAATGATATTGAATGAAGCATGTGTCCCTGAACTTTTTGGACAATTACAACCATGTCCTAACTAAAAGACAAGACCTAGCCGTCGCTGGTACTCTTCAATTTTCTGGACACAGTGCATCTCAATAATGTATTGATGAATAGTAATGATTGGTGCACATAAAATGTGCACATAAAGATCTGTATCATTTATTTTAGTTGGTCCCATATGTATAGGCACGGGCTCCACCGAAATAAATAATCCACATCTTTATGTGCACACTTAAGTGCACATTACATAACATTACCTATTGATGAAATATGGACAAGACTTTAGTAAAGTTGTTTCAGTACATTTCGTTAAGTTCCTCTCATAGTTTCTAAAACTATGTTTTAAGATTATATTTTTGTAAAACATTTTTTTGTATTTTTTTTTTTTAGAAATTGTGCATCTATGTGAGAGTAACCTAACGAAATGTACTGAAACAATTCGACTGAAGTCTTGTTCGTAAAATATATGTATAATAATAAACTTACTTAATCATGTTATTAAATTATTAGTTATTCAAAATTGGTGATATGCTTAATCAGACTAAACTAATATGGGTTTGTTTGATAGCACAATTAAGTGGTGAAAATGAAAATTTTCAGCACTTAATTTTTTTCAGTGCGTTTACTAATGTATCACTTAATTGAAAAAGCAGCCAAAAATCTACTAAAAATGTTAAGTGAAAATTTTCTACTGAAAATAATCCCTGTATGTAGTCTATTTTAGTTCTTGAAATACTATTTTCAGTGTTGCAAATACAAATCACTTAAAATGTTCAAAATTAAATTCAGCACTTAATTTTCAATTTTATCAAACGCATCCTAAGTATGGCTAGGATAGTAATGTAATAGTATTCTAGTAGAAGGGACAATTGTCTTTAAACACTTAAAATCACTTCTCCATTAATATAATCAGACACTTACATAATCTATTATGCTACTATAACCACTTTAATAATACATTACCCAAACACCACAACAATTATAATCTATTCTGACCATAATCTATAATGATAGAAGCTATTACAATCGCAAAATATAAGTTGTCCCAAACGGACTCATATTAGTTGACAACACTGCGTAAGTGAAAAAAATTATAGTACTCTAGGGTTTCTCAATATATAGAACAACAATCTAATATAATTCTTAACAGAAACAACAACAAACGGTGAATTATCGCTCTATAATTATTAGCCTTCACCTCAAAGAGCGACACATATACAACTCCAATAATATCTTCAGTAGAGAAAAAGAGAATTAGAAACCAATTGTTGCAATCTCTGAAATACTCTTGAAGTCTCAATACCAACTCTCAAAACTCTCACCTACAAAATTGATTAAAATAATTTATCAGCATAATCAAGAAGCTAAGAGCTAGTTTGGTAACATTTTGGTAACATTGCGGTTTCCTATTTTCTGTTTTTTTTTTAGAAAATAAAAACTGAAAATACGTTTAGCAACATTCTTTTTAAATCAAAAAAACGTTTTTAAAATTTGGGTCAAAATAAAAAATAATGAAAAATCGTTTCATGATTTTTAAAAACAAAAACGCCAAGCGCGATCACTTTGGCTCATCGATGTGCACACTCTATTTCGCGGCCGTTTTTCCTGTGCAAACGATGACACTATGAGGTACAGTTATGCAACCAATGTGAGGCCCAACCATGTTTCACCAAGCTGTTATTGCATGTGACCGCCTACATTCTTATACAGTCTTAAACTTTTTATTTATTTTATCTTAATTTTTTATATTTATGTTTATTTATAGTCTTTCCACTTTGAATAATATTATATTGCTATATTTCCCAAATTTAAATCCAAAATTTGGTTTTCAAATGCTTTAAAAATATATCTTGATAAAGTAAAATTTGAAAATTAAATATGACATTGATAGCGTTACCAAACACGTTTCATGTTTTTGTTATTATTTTTACAAAGATCAACAACGTTACCCAAACAAGTTTTATGTTTTCATTAAAAAAAAAAACCTGATTTCCATTTTTAAAAAACTGAAAACTAAAAACAAAAAAGTTACCATGCTAGTTCTAAATGTTAATTAATCTATCAGTGACAGATAAGACGGAGGAAAAGAAATTTATATTCTCTATTTTGTTTTAGCTAGCTTTGATAAAATAAAAGTAGTCATTTCAAAAAATTAAAAGTACATAATAATTATAACTGATCATTGACTAATGGAATGAAACTGTGATACTCAAATACAAATCTCAACGGGGTTGGTATATTATTTAACAACACTAGAAAGAACTTGTATTGGTCAGATAGCTCAAGGAAAGTCAAATTTACCCAAAAAGAAAAAGATTTAGGTATTTTTCGTACTATTTTAAAGTGTGATTAGTTATTGTGTACAAATTAAATGTATCGATGTGACATATATATGGATCAATTGCATCTCCACAAAAAGTATCTAAGAAACATCATTTAACTATTTTACCAATAAAAAAATTAAAGCAGATGACCTGAGCATGGAGAGCATGGAACACCTTATTACCCACAGTTGTAAAACTAGCACTCACTACTTCAGCTCCTTCTTCCTCAATAATGCTAATGACTTGATATAGGGCAAAGTTCTTTCTCAACCCCGTTATCAAAATCACGTCTATACTTGAACCCAAGTCTCTTAACTCAACCAATGGTAGCCTTCGACTAACCATCATTGTATCTCTCATATTACTATTGCTTCCATTGATACCCATTGCTACTTGCTTCCTCTCCTTTAGTTCCTCTATTCTTACTTTCAATTGCTTTATATAGGTGGCTGCTTGATCAAGCTGATCTTGTTGTGATAGCATGTCCTGTAAAAATTTCAATAAAGATCATGATTTGAAGTGGTAAAATTTATTTAAGTGGCACAGAAATAGAATGAAAGAATCACACACAATTATGTTAGATATATTTACCAATATATGTAAATATGGGGTGCTATCCTATAGCATGAAGATAGTAGGCCAGTTAGCACTGTATACCAGTTTTTAGTGACTAATAAAAATATTTTAAGCAACCAAAAAAACTTTTAGAAACAAATCTTTTCAAAATATTTCGTCGCCAAAGATGGAAAAAAAATTTGTCGCTAAAGGTGAAAAATTTCGTCCTTAAAAGAGTTTTTTTGATCCCTAAAAGGACACTACTGTAAGTTAGCATTTCTCTTTATATATACATATACATATATATATATATATATACACAAGAATATATCGACAACCATGGCTTTAGCCTCAAATCCTGTTTTCCACGCTCGCACAAAGCACATTGAGATTTGACTATCTCTTTGTGCAGAACGGGTACTCAAGAAGATCTTGCTGTTTTGTTTGTGTCCTCTGAAGATAAGGTTGCTGACTTTTTCACTAAAGGCTTAACTTTCCCTTGCTTTGCTAAGTTTCGTGACAAATTTTTGTTTTTTGCCCCCAACATCAGTTTGCGAGGGGTATTAGCAGTTGAAAATGCTAGGCACACATCTCAAATCATACTCCAAATCACATCCCTTGTTTTAAATGCATGTATTTTATCCTGTTTGAACTTTTTACACTTTTTTGTGCACCACTTACACAGCACAGAGTACATATATTTAAAGCAAGGGTGTGATTTAGAGTGTGATTTGAAATGTGTGTGTAGCATTACTCTTAACAGTTCCACTTCTCAAACATCCAACTCAGCCAATCCTCCAGCTCATCAGTCCAACTCAGCAACTCTTGAAAGTAGATGTGTTGAGTATTAGTTAGATTGTTCACATGGATTCACGTGGGATCACATGGGTGTATTTGTGAATTCTGTTAGGATAGCATGAAGTGGGTTTTTGTATATAAAATATAATACTCCCTCCGTCCCATAATAAGTGTACACTTCCATTTTGCACAATATTTAAGAAAGTTTATTTATATTAATTTTTTAGTTCCTTACAGAGTCACTTTTCAATTTTACCCTTTGATGTGATAGATGTTTGACTTTTTGCTTGTTTTGGGACTACAAATAAATACTAATTTGTCTTTATTATAAGGATAGTTTGGGAAAGTAAGTAAAAGCTATATACTAATTTAAGAAAGTGGACACTTATTGTGGGACATCCAAAAAAGGAAATGTAGACACTTATTATGGGACGGAGGGAGTAGTCTGTAAAACGATATATAGGTGGTGAATAAGAATAGTCTTCATCTTCCTTGAGTCTCTGTATCTCTGTATGATTCATTTCAATATACATATATATATAGTAGTCGGATCTTTTAGAGCATTTTTATTGTACTTTTCATTTCTCATGTTTTAATCAAATTATAGCATGGTGTTCAAAAACACCTCTCCAATGTACTTTTATTCCTCATTTCAACAAATAGCAACTCAAATTTCATGAGAGCAAGAATGACATTGCTATAATTTGATAAGAGTAATAGAAGGTGCATTAGAGAGATTATCTTTTGAATTAAGTAAAATGACATCTTATTTTGGAGATGCTCTTAATAAGTACTATCTTCTCTAAAAGTTAATTAAACTGTACTCAGAGAGAAGCATAACTTTGTTATTCGATAGGATGATTATTTAGGTTTGGACTTCCCTCTTTTCCACCTCACAAACAAATGAAATTAAATGATTGAAATTTTTGTACTTATATAGTTAAATCTATATACAATTAATTATGACATGAAAATATTCAAAGGACACAAGAATCATAATTTATGCAAGTTTTTAAACGTAGCATCAAAGGGCATACAAATCTTGAACAAAAGTTTCGTCGTATATACCAAAGTATGACTTAAGAATTTTAATCAGATATGGAACTCATGGACAGCTGCATAAACAGTACGCAGTGAAGAGTTCCTTTCAACTTCATTTCTACATCATGAGATACCTTCTCTAGCACAAAAATTGTTTGAAACAAATCCAAAACATCAATTTATATAGAAAAGAGTCATATATGTTTGAAACAAGTTGCAAAACTCAATTTATATTTATAGAAAAAGAGTCAAAGTTGTCCCACTCACAATTATAGCTCCCTTATTAATACGTGTAAATTAAGTGAGTACTCTTCCCTGACAATTATTGAACTATACGATAAACAACATGTGCGTGTTACTCAAATAGTACGCGTGTTACTCAAATAGTACACGGATTATGACAAAAGATAGATTCCCAATTACTCTAAAAAAAAATAAAAATTGGGCACCACAATGTAGACATATGGTGCAATTTATAAGCTGCAAATCATAACATATAGCATAGAGAAAGCTGAAATGAAATGTTTGGTGTGACTTATATATTAAAACTTATAAATTTTCTCAACTAATTTAAGGTCTAAAAGTCAACTCATTTGAAACTAGGTTAAGATATTTTTCTAAGTTATAGCTTATTTTTTGATTTAATGAACATTTTTTTGGAACAACATTGTCCTTTATTTTTCTTATTATTAACATAAATTACCCCAACTGAATCAAATCCCTCAATTGCCCAAAACACCACCATAACTTCAGCTGGACATTTTGGACAGTGGTATATCTAATAAGGTATTGGATAGCTTATGCTACCAAAAACCATTATAACTTAATCACAATCAAGTCCTTTGTGGCCGAGTGGTAAGCTTTTTGGGTGTACTATCTAAGAGGTTTAGTGTTCGAGTCATGGGGGGCGTGGCAACTGGAGTATTCACCCGGCGCCTCCAGGCCTCGGGGGATTTGTCGAGGTGCGCGCAAGCTGACCCGGACACCCCCGATCGATTACCAAAAAAAAAAAAAAAATTATAACTTTATCACTACTCTCGAAAAGCTACACCAAATAGGTTCACAACTTATTCTTATCAATTCTAAAGGTTATAAGTTAAAAAGCTAAAGGCTATAATCTATGTTGTCAATTGTCGGAAATAAGTTTTGACGATACAATTAGTTTTCTTTTAATTTCATCATACCGGCCCCAATATGTATATGTATATCTAGCACTTAAGTACTGCACTGCCTTCATTTTTGTCTTATTTTCTTGGCAGTACATATTCTGAAATAACAATCTCATGTACAACAAGTAGATATGATTTCCCCATCGTTCAGACTTCAGAGGTTGCAGTCTATTGGCAAAGTTGAAAGAAGAGAGTACATTGAAGAAAAGCCATAGACATAGTATACGCCTAAAGGGAAGTAAATAGATATAGTACTTCATTAAGAAAGCCGTAAATCAGCTCGGCTAGCCGAGTTAATCAAGATCCATACTCTCTAATATTAGGGAGGTTGTGGGTTCAAGCCTCCCTAACACAGAGGTGATCATGGGAGCCAAATGCTTTAAAGTGGGTATGCCCCGCCCCTTCCGTGTGCGTGTGTTAGTAACATATAGAATACTAACCCCTCAGAGAGACAGTTAGATGTATGACAAAAAAAAGAAAGCCGTGCAATTCTAGACAATGCGATGAGATAATTGAAGTTCGTCCAATTATTTATTTTTTTATTAACATAGTTTTCGATCTAGGATATTTTATAGGGCTTATATGTAAAGATAAGAACAAATTTGATGACGGAATGAAAATAGACATTGAGATTGAAAGAGCAAAGGTCCGTTTGATAAAATTAAAAATTAAGTGTTGAATTTTAAAAAATTAAAAATTTTAAGCGATTAAATTTACAAACTGAAATCAATGTTTGAAGTACTGAGATAGATTGCATTCAATTATTATTTTCAGTATAATTTTTTTACTTAAAATTTTCAGTGGATTTTTGGTTACTCTTTTAATTAAGTGAGAGATTATCAAACACACTGAAAAAATAAAATAAGTGCTGAAAACTTTCATTTTCACCAATTAATTGGGTTATTAAACACAGCCTAAATGACAATTATGATTCATGACAAAACCCAACTATGATGCCAATTATGGCTTCATTTTATTATCATTTTTTTTTGGACGGTTTAATGGGGATATAATTTTATGTGCCCCGAAAACAGCATTCTTAGAGACTTGAAATACCCCAAAATTTAAAGAAGTAGCTATTGGATTTTGGAATTGAAAACTATAGAGTTTGAAACATGGGAAGTGTGTTCATGCACCAAAAGGGCCGGCGTTTGGAAAATGGTACTAATGGTGAGTACTTTTGGAGAAAAAAATCTCGAAAGGAGGAGTTTCAGAACAGAATTTCCAAAATCGTAATCTTGACTTCAGAATGGAAACGAGGCTTGACTGTAGTTTGATTTGATCAGCTCAAATCTTTGTAATGAAATGAATGGAATACATGTTTTTGAAGTAGCTAGAAAATGGTTGCAATTATTTGTAGAGTAATGCTACACTCACACCCAGTTCATACTCAAAAACTCACATTCATTTATAATCACGTATGATAGACCCCTACAGTGTCAATAGACCGTATTGTGACACCTAAGAGTTATTGTGAATGAGTGTGAGTTTTTGAGTATAAAGTAAGTGTGTGTAACATTACTCTTATTTGTAACCTAACTCACAGGAAATACAAGTCTTAAAGGCTATTCTAACTCAAAAAGGAAAAAGGTTACATTTTTTTGACTGGTGTCACAGGCCCTGTGACCGGTGGTTAGCAATTAGTAACACACACACGACGGGGCGCGAAAGCAGAGGGGGAGTCAAAGCCCTTATTAAAGAAAATACTCCCTAATACAGCCCCAAAGATTCCAACCCACTACCAAAGGTTACATTTGATTCATCCTTTCGATTAGCCGGGGGGTGGGGATTTGAACCCACCACCAGATGAGTGTGGGGCATCTTGAAAGGTTAAAATAGAAAGTTAAAATAGAATTGTTTGACAAACTACGAACTTTCATCAATCGGGATATATACATCGAAAATGCTTGAGGCACCGACAACGTGCATCGAAATGGTGCATCAAACGGTCGGTGCCATCCATCTCGGTGGCCCCCATGCCCTGAATGCGTGGAGCCCACCAAGATGGACGACACTGATTGTTCGGTGCACCATTTCGGTGCAACCGATCGGTGCCTCTAACAAGATCCTATATACATTGTACATAATTTGCCAAAATCTACCGTAGAGTAATTTTTTTTCTAACTGAATTGCAGGAGCTACCTAAAATTGGGGAAGAGAACAAGCAAGGGTTTTGAGATCCGGTAAATACATATATGTGTGTATTTATGTATATATATAGGAGAGAGGGTGTACCTTGGTGGGTTTGAAGTGATGTTGAGGAGGAATGAGAGAAGTGAGCTTAAAGTACAGACCTTTCATGTGAATTCTCCGGTTTCTCTCTACAGTCTTTCTATCAATCTTTTCAGGAACAGTATTAGTACTCTCACTCTTCTTCTTCATCGATCCTTATAATTAGTACGTACTCTCAATTAATCTCTTTGCTTAATTCTCTCTCTACGTACCAAACAAACAAGATCAACGGAGGATTAATGTGAGTCCCATATATATATATATACATATATGTATATGTATATCCACACACACACACAGATAAGAGAGAAATTTTGAACAAGAGCTAGAGACGTACGAGTGAAGAGAAGGAGAGTGGAATCTTCAGAGGGTAATGGGTTCCCACACATAGGAATATTTGGGTGGAGAGAGAGAGAGAGAGAGAGACATGTTGGTATATATCGTGGAGTGTATCTATAAATATAGTACGTCCATGAAGGTGGGCTTATAAGTACAAAGCTTAATTAAGCTGACTCTTGACTCTTCATGGTGCCACCCTCGCTTCACCGGCCACAATACATAAGCAAAAGCACTTACGTAATCATTTGTAAATATACCATTCATAAACGCGGTAGCTAGAAAGTATCAGCTTCTAGTTCCCAATAAAAGACAAAATGTCCAAATAATCAGTATGTTTTGTCCAAGCAATTCGTGTGTTTTGCCCCATTAAAATCCACAGAAAAAACTCCAAAGAAACAAACCTATTATTCCATAAAATCCAAAAAAAAAAAAAAAAAAAACTCCTATAAACAAAAAAACATATTAACCCAAAAAAAGATGTGATTAAGTACAAATAATCAAAACTAACAGTTCCAAAATAAGATGTGATTTAAGTACAAATCATCAAAACTAATTTAAAGTCAGTTCCAAAAAAAGATGTGATTAAGTAAAAATCATCAAAACTAATTCAAATCTAATGCATCCACCCAATCGTCTTCATTGTTTAAGCTAATAGTTGAGTGAATGCTTGATCTATCGTCTTTGACTTTTTGTTGGTAAGTTCGGCTATTGTGTCCAAAACCTTTGCATACATTACACTTTCATGTATTTTCTATGATCCCAAATGCACACGGATCACGACTTGTCGAACTTGTTCCCTTTTTATTTGTAGAGCCGGAAGGGCGGCCTTTGTGGGGCTAAATATGTGGCTCACTAAGCATTGGACTTGGTGCATTAATTAGTTCATATATTTCATGTTCTCTAGCTGTTTCCTTTTGTACCTAGAGACTGAGCTTTGTATTTGTGTTGAAATACTTCCAACAACTCTTTCACTTCATCATCTTCACTACCCAAATGACCTAATGTCAAGCCACCATTGTGAGTGTATATCATAAAGATGCAACATTTCATCATTCAAACATTTTATCTTATGTGCACAAGGGAGACCCATACTAGTCATAAAGTGTGTCTTGCATGTAGGTGATTTTGTATTAAAATTCATCATTTCATATTGCCTCAAGAGTTTACTTAAAGCTGAAGTTGAAACATGAGTAATAAGCTCTTAAACAGAGGAATACGAAAGTGATGAGGAACTCTGACCTTGTCACTTGAAAGTTGTGTCTTGATTTCTTGGCATTGATTTTCAATTGCAAGGCAAATTTATTCGTTACCTCACAAAGATCTCCGGTTGATACTTGTAAATACCTCTTAAGGTTTGCATATGCACCTTTAGCCCTTTCAGTAACGCGATTCCCAAAATGTGTATAAATCTCCGTCCATGCACTAACAAAGTGCTCTTTGAAAGGAAGCCAAGTATTTTCAAGTAGTTAGCATTACTATGCTGCTTATCTCTGTATAAAAGTTCAAATAAATGTACAGATTCACTATAGTTAGACTCGTTTGGAGAGTCTATTATAGTTGTCCAAGCTGATAGAAACGCATTCCAATTCTTTCCTTCTTTGAAGTGCATCTTACAATTTGTCAAGACAATTTTTTCAATATGCCAGACACAAAGGAAATTAGCAGTTGTTGAAAAGACTAATTTTATAGTTTTTATTAATGCCAACTCCCTATCAAAAGCAATGACTAATGGTTGACAATTATCACTGAGTATGCATTTGAACATTTGCAAATTCCAAACATAGTCTCGTTCTTCCTCCTAATTCCTCGAGAAAGCAAAGCATGAATAGAATGAAGAATTAAAACTTGATACCCCAATAATGTCAAGTAATGGCATCTTGTACCTATTAGTTTTGTAAGTACAATCCATTACAAAGACATTTGAATAGCTTTTTGTTAATGCCATTTGTCATAGCCCAATTCCACAATAGCAGAACCGGAACCCGTGGCATGCCACCGAGGCTACTCCAATTCATTAACGCTCCCAAAAGAATTAGTTTTCAGAACACTTACAGCGGAAAAGAAACATAACTCTCGTTCTAGTACGTACTGGAGTCAACCAAAAATAAACTTTCGCCCGGAGGCTTCAAAATTCAATCCAACAAATTTTCCCTTAAAAGGGTCCCAAAAGAAGCTTAAGTTTGTAATTAGAACTTTTGAAAAAGTTTGGAAGTAGGAGAACCAACTAGGCTGGCAGGGGGTATCTCGACCTGTCGAACGTCCCTCTCGACCGGTCGAAAGTCCCATCGACCAGGTGACTTTGCTGAAGTTTAAAGCAAAGGAGCATTCGACCAGTCAAATGGGTCCCTTCGATTGGTCGAAAGTCCCTTGATAGCAAAACCACTTATTCCTGTCCAACTTTCGACGCGACAAAAAGTGCCCTATCCAATTCCGTTTCTTCGGAAACTTTATGAAAGTTCTTTAAACATATATAACAACATGTCACTTGAAATAAAACGTTTACCGAACACATTAAGGACACGTTTGGCACAAATCTCAATAGTGCTACAAGTCTTGATTAAACATGGAACATCGACTCCTTTACGTACTTAGATCCAAGCTCATGAGTTTTTTCATAACTCCAACATATCAAAAGACATACAATATTATATTAACGTTTCAAAACATATCCAGATCTTCTAATCTACAGATTCTAATACAATCTACTATTCAATTCTATTACAAGTTCCTTATTAAAGCAAGGTAACAAAAGAAATAAACGGTTCAATTACAAAACTACGAGGTAAACAAGATGAGTCGCCCTCTAAGTGAATTCCCAACTCACGTGCTTACTTCTCCGATTCCTCGCCGACATTAATACCTGCAATGATTATTTGAATAACCAAACATATTTTGATTTGTTTAAGCTAATGCTTAGTGAATAAAATAACATATGCATATGAATGATAAACATGCTCGCATACACATCTCTACATTTCATATTAGTCGCGGGAGACTCACGTGCACATTCCATACTCCCAATCCACGACTCCTCGCCAATCAGTGCACGCGAAAGGGTAAGACCTACGATTCTTCTCTTCTATCGTGCGACCTTAATGCCTATATCGGCTCCACAAAATGGCTTAGTGACCACGCGCTCCTTCTGACCCAAATAAGCAACTCAACATGCTCAAATACATATCACCATGCTCTCGGTAAACAAAATATTTCACCATGCTATTGGGCCTACTAATCAATATAATTGCTCAATATGAACTACAAAATATGTCTCTATAAGCTAACACATGCTTTTCATACAAAACATGAATACATGTAAAGGAATCATTCCAAAAGCATAGTTGAATCACTCACTTACGAATAACGCTCCTATAATACGATCCGAAGAAAACCCAAGTACAAAGAACGAGCAGAAGTTCGTCTAGTACAATCACTATGGATCAAAAGTCCGAATTATTAACTTTTATGAAAAAATTCTAGAAAATGACTTTTCGAAAAACTTGGCCAAACAAGGCCTAATAGGTATTATGTAACAACCCTAAAATTTCTAAGTGTATAAATAATTATTTTAGTTATTATTTTCAGTTAACAATATTATATGAGTGTGCCTATGTAAGAAACGTGTTTGAAAATTTTAAGTATTTGGTGGACATATAAATTAAATCATTAGTGAGCCCTTTATTTTGAATGCTACATTTTATTAATTTAAATTTATTAAAAAAAAAAATGAAGGGTTGATATGTATTTTTTTTATATAGTATTTACAGGCCCGCGAATGTGTCAAATAGTGTATCTAGTATTAAAATTAAATACCCGGGGTATGAGTACCCTTTGGGCTAGCCATTTTAGTAGTTTGTGTTACATTCTGGGCTCATATGGGTCTCTTTTGTTAGCCCATAAAAAGAAAAACGGGATTTATATATTTGTGTTGTTTTATTGACATGTGTTGTGTGTAGTGTACATATATACTTATATTAAAAACCCTAGCCCCCATATTAAAACAAAAAGGGAAGAGAAGAAAAGAGAGAAGAAGAGAGAACAGACGTTTGTGTGTGTGTACTGTGTGTGTGTGAGAGAGAGAGAGAGAGAGAGAGAGAGAGAGAAGAAGAAGAAGAAGAAGAAGAAGAAGAAGAAGAAGAAGAAAGGAGAATGGTCTCGGGTTCGTGGGAACGTGGGGAATCGCGGAGCATTCGTGGGTGTCAATTTTTGATCAACGAGGTGAGTTAAATTTTTGTGTATCCGAGTATATATATACACGTATGTATATATACATGTACACGGGAGTAAATTAAATTAGTATATGTTTAATTTAATTATTAGGGTTAAATCTTTGTAATGGATACATTGTTATTGTTGAAGTAATCTATATATTTTCTTTTCCCTTCGTGTGACTTTGTGATTATGACATTAGGGTATTCGAAAGGGTTAGGTGAATAATTAGTTTGATAAAATCATATGTGAAATTCGTTTTTTTTGTAATTTATACAGTTGCAGAAACTTGAGAAAATTGTTAGAAAATCGTAGCTTTGAATTTGAATATTCTGTCCGCATGAGCCTGTAGGAAACGCAATTCTGCGCACTTTTCGTCTAATGGAGTTTTTCCTGATTCTGCACCTTTTGGGCAGAAATTGAAGATTTCAGTAGCAGTTTTTAGTATATTAAAATGTACGAATTTGGAGAAATATGATTCGTTGTGTTTTTATTATTCGTTCGTATGACTTAACGAAAATTACTTAGAGATGCATGAATTCTCATATAATGTTGAGCTATAAAAAAAAATGGGTGATAGTCATTAACGTTGAGTCCGATGAAAATATTGCAGAACGATTGTTATAATACTTTACGATATGAGAATTTGAATTTTTATTATGGGTTTCATGTAGGCTAATTTTGAATGTTGGGTTGAGGATTATTGTACCTGAAATAACTGACCTTATTGTGTGGTCATTTTGATAAAAAAAAGAGTAAAATAGATACGTTGAATAGTATAATTGGGGATCTTGTAATTTGATTGGAAATTTTTGAGGGAAGATTGTTATGGGTTAATTGATAAAACCCTTTATTGTAAGAAATTGGAATGCATCTAAAAGTTAGAGATGTGATTGGATGATGAGACGGAACTATGTGATAATCGTGAAATTCACAATTACTGGGATAATACGAACGATAAGTGATAATTGCAACATAGTTCTTTAGTGTTCACCGCTCCCCGTTGTTGTGTTATTTTTTTTGGTATCTCGCACTCTTTTGCCAGTGGCTTCGTGATCAAGCTGGCTTAAGACTTGTTGAGTGTACTTTTTGCCAGTGGCTTTGTGATCAAGCTGGCCTAAGCCTTATGCTCGGCTTATATTGTATAGACGTCTTGACATATTGACCAGCCGTCCGTTGTGTATACCTGGTTTGGTTGATACTCCAACCAAACTGGCACCGGAGTGGGTGTTGGTAGTATGTCTGGGCACATATGGGATATATGTGTGGGCTGTACCATGGAGGGTGGCCAAGTGGTGAACCTAGGGAACACAAAGATAAATTTAATGCTAATAAATAATGAGAATGGATTATTTCATAAGACTGATAAGCGTGAAATAATGAACGCGATATTTAAGTTAGAATGCGGACAGCTTATGTATGGAATTATTCGCCTGGTTTTTGATCATTCGATTTACAGGATGGTGGGCCCACTAACTTTTATGCAGGGCTGGCTCACCATAGATATCTGAGGTAAGTATAAAACTCGTAGTAACTTTGGATTTTGGGCAAGAAACTACTTGCCACCACATAACTGGAAACTACTCTTTTGTCCAAATATGTGTGTGGAACTACGTGTCTTGGCCCAATAGTGTTGTAAACTTGTAATGTGGTTTGTAGTTGACGGGTTCAGGCTGGAACTCTCAGATTTTGTTATTTTTGTTTAACTCATATCAGTCATGTGACTGACCCGAGTATGTTATGCATTCGGGTGCGTTTCTATATGAAATGTAGTCGAATGTATGTGCAGGTTTAGTATTTGGAGATTTTATTTAGAGCTTCTGTTTGGGTGAAGAGATGGTCGCGGTGTTGTTTAGTATTAGAGTTGTACTTTTTTTTTTTTTTTTGTACTTTATTTTATTTCTGGCAGTGTGGGCCACATGTGTATAATTGTAATAAGGATTATATATTGGGTATTGGGAACGTTGTAGTTGCTCTGACCAATGGATGTATAGATTTTATGCTTATTTATTTTCTTTCCGCTGAACTCTGTAAAGAGGGTTTTATTGAATGAACATAATGTTTCTTTTGTAAATCGAAAGAATATAATATATGGAATGGAGTTTAATTTCTTTTATAATGAAAATGAATGTTTGAGAATTCAAGTTTAATAATAAAGAGTTTTTTTTCTTTAAACACAAAATCACATATCCTTATTTAATGAGTATAAAATATTATTTTCAATAATTATTTATTAGCCTGTGTGAGGGTGTCACTCTTGGTGTTTTGGAAATTGAATATTAGTCTGGATACATGCTCTAGATTAAATATTTGGTTGTCCAAAAATCGGGGTGTGACAGTTTGGTATCAGAGCTTTTGGTTGCCTTAGATTAGGAGGAGTCTAGGAGATCCTCGGTATTGTGGTAGTGGGTCAGAGCTATAGGTTGCGGATTTATTTTAATTACATAACTTTTCGAGCCTCTCATTACATGTTAATTTGTTAAAATCATTTGTTATATTATGAGTTGTATAATAGTGCATGCATACATATTGTTGGTATGACGGGTAGTAGAAGAGAGTTGGAGGATGATCAACAGAGGAGCTCCTGCCTAGTGAATTTCTATTGTTATTAGCCGGCCTTCAGCATTATCTGGTATCTACAAGCTTATTATTCGGGAGATTATTATTTTATTGGAGTATCAAAATTTTGTTATTATCGAGAAAAATCTTATATGTTATTTCTCTTATTACCGACTGGTATTCTCATATGTGTTCTATAATTTGGTTATCTTGGATTTCTTATCATGGAGCTGTATTTATCAACAAGTATTTTGGCATGGATCATAGTTCTTGTGTCTGTATTCGGGCTTTCTATTATATTCTGGAGCATCTATCGGATCAACGGGATTCTATTTTCTACAACTATGACGAATCTGAGCACGTGTTGGTTTATTTTCGACCGCATTATTATCTTCGCAGTCTTATTTCCAGTGCAGAGTTATGTATATTCTTGAAGCGGCACGTTTGAATAATAAGTATGGGTATCCTGAGGAGGTGTAATGGGGGATATGGTAAGAGGCAAACATGGGCATATATATAGTTAGAATTCTTGATTAACTGCGAGCATGTTACATGCATAGTTTGTATTCACATGTTTTGTATCAATAATTATGTTTTGGATTATCTGTTAACGTTTGAGGATTAACTATACAAGAATAAGGTATATAGATGAGGGTTTCCTTGTTTGGATTAGTCGCTTGACGTACTTGGTCTCGTATAGTTGAGAGTTAAACTTAATCAATGCTTTGTTTAAAAATACGTGTTTAACTTTATTGATGACTACCGTGTGTATTTATCGTTGCTTCAAATTTCGGGACGAAATTTCTTTAAGGAGGGTAGAATGTAACAACCCTAAAATTTCTAAGTGTATAAATAATTATTTTAATTATTATTTTCAGTTAGCAATATTATATGAGTGTGCCTATGTAAGAAACGTGTTTGAAAATTTTAAGTATTTGGTGGACATATAAATTAAATCATTAGTGAGCCCTTTATTTTGAATGCTACATTTTATTAATTTAAATTTATTAAAAAAAAATGAAGGGTTGATATGTATTTTTTTATATAGTATTTACAGGCCCGCGAATGTGTCAAATAGTGTATCTGGTATTAAAATTAAATACCCGGGGTATGAGTACCCTTTGGGCTAGCCATTTTAGTGGTTTGTGTTACATTCTGGGCTCATGTGAGTCTCTTTTGTTAGCCAATAAAAAGAAAAACGGGATTTATATATTTGTGTTATTTTATTGACATGTGTTGTGTGTGTAGTGTACATATATACTTATATTAAAAACCCTAGCCCCCATATTAAAACAAAAAGAGAAGAGAAGAAAAGAGAGAAGAAGAGAGAACAGACGTTTGTGTGTGTGTACTGTGTGCGAGAGAGAGAGAGAGAGAGAGAGAGAGAGAGAGAGAGAGAGAAGAAGAAGAAGAAGAAGAAGAAGAAGAAGAAGAAGAAGAAAGGAGAATGGTCTCGGGTTCGTGGGAACGT
Source organism: Hydrangea macrophylla (assembly GCA_033977485.1). NCBI lineage: Eukaryota > Viridiplantae > Streptophyta > Magnoliopsida > Cornales > Hydrangeaceae > Hydrangea > Hydrangea macrophylla. The sequence goes on along the minus strand of CM066985.1, from coordinate 108,039,355 downwards.
GGGGAATCGCGGAGCATTCGTGGGTGTCAATTTTTGATCAACGAGGTGAGTTAAATTTTTGTGTATCCGAGTATATATATACACGTATGTATATATACATGTACACGGGAGTAAATTAAATTAGTACATGTTTAATTTAATTATTAGGGTTAAATCTTTGTAATGGATACATTGTTATTATTGAAGTAATCTATATATTTTCTTTTCCCTTCGTGTGACTTTGTGATTATGACATTAGGGTATTCGAAAGGGTTAGGTGAATAATTAGTTTGATAAAATCATATGTGAAATTCGTTTTTTTTGTAATTTATACAGTTGCAGAAACTTGAGAAAATTGTTAGAAAATCGTAGCTTTGAATTTGAATATTCTGTCCGCATTAGCCTGTAGGAAACGCAATTCTGCACACTTTTCGTCTAATGGAGTTTTTCCTGATTCTGCACCTTTTGGGCAGAAATTGAAGATTTCAGTAGCAGTTTTTAGTATATTAAAATGTACGAATTTGGAGAAATATGATTCGTTGTGTTTTTATTATTCGTTCGTATGACTTAACGAAAATTACTTAGAGATGCATGAATTCTCATATAATGTTGAGCTATAAAAAAAATGGGTGATAGTCATTAACGTTGAGTCCGATGAAAATATTGTGGAACGATTGTTATAATACTTTACGATATGAGAATTTGAATTTTTATTATGGGTTTCATGTAGGCTAATTTTGAATGTTGGGTTGAGGATTATTGTACCTGAAATAACTGACCTTATTGTGTGGTCATTTTGATAAAAAAAAGAGTAAAATAGATACGTTGAATAGTATAATTGGGGATCTTGTAATTTGATTGGAAATTTTTGAGGGAAGATTGTTATGGGTTAATTGATAAAACCCTTTATTGTAAGAAATTGGAATGCATCTAAAAGTTAGAGATGTGATTGGATGATGAGACGGAACTATGTGATAATCGTGAAATTCACAATTACTGGGATAATACGAACGATAAGTGATAAATGCAACATAGTTCTTTAGTGTTCACCGCTCCCCGTTGTTGTGTTATTTTTTTGGTATCTCGCACTCTTTTGCCAGTGGCTTCGTGATCAAGCTGGCTTAAGACTTGTTGTGTGTACTTTTTGCCAGTGGCTTTGTGATCAAGCTGGCCTAAGCCTTATGCTCGGCTTATATTGTATAGACGTCTTGACATATTGACCAGCCGTCCGTTGTGTATACCTGGTTTGGTTGATACCCCAACCAAACTGGCACCGGAGTGGGTGTTGGTAGTATGTCTGGGCACACATGGGATATATGTGTGGGCTGTACCATGGAGGGTGGCCAAGTGGTGAACCTAGGGAACACAAAGATAAATTTAATGCTAATAAATAATGAGAATGGATTATTTCATAAGACTGATAAGCGTGAAATAATGAACGCGACATTTAAGTTCGAATGTGGACAGCTTATGTATGGAATTATTCGCCTGGTTTGTGATCATTCGATTTACAGGATGGTGGGCCCACTAACTTTTATGCAGGGCTGGCTCACCATAGATATCCGAGGTAAGTATAAAACTCGTACTAACTTTGGATTTTGGGCAAGAAACTACTTGCCACCACATAACTGGAAACTACTCTTTTGTCCAAATATGTGTGTGGAACTACGTGTCTTGACCCAATAGTGTTGTAATGTGGTTTGTAGTTGACGGGTTCAGGTTGGAACTCTCAGATTTTGTTATTTTTGTTTAACTCATACCAGTCATGTGACTGACCCGAGTATGTTATGCATTCGGGTGCGTTTCTATATGAAATGTAGTCGAATGTATGTGCAGGTTTAGTATTTGGAGATTTTATTTGGAGCTTCTGTTTGGGTGAAGAGATGGTCGCGGTGTTGTTTAGTATTAGAGTTGTACTTATTTTTTTTTTTGTACTTTATTTTATTTCTGGCAGTGTGGGCCACATGTGTATAATTGTAATAAGGATTATATATTGGGTATTGGGAACGTTGTAGTTGCTCTGACCAATGGATGTATAGATTTTATGCTTATTTATTTTCTTTCCGCTGAACTCTGTAAAGAGGGTTTTATTGAATGAACATAATATTTCTAGTGGTGTCAAACGGGCCGGGCCGGGCCGGGCCGGGCTCGGTCAAAGCGGGCTTGACCGGGCTTCGGGCCGGGCCGGGCCGGGCTTCACGGTGTTATCGGGCCGGGCCGGGCCGGGCTTGGGAAGGGAGGGGGGATGTCCGCCCCGGACCGGTGGCCCGGGCTCACTAGGGCCGGGCTTCGGGCCGGGCCGGGCCGGGCCGGGCTAGTGGACGGGCTCATGGACGGGCTTATGGACGGGCTCGTGGACGGGCCCATAAACGGGCCGGGCCGGGCCGGGCCGGAGTTTTGGGGGGAAAAGTTTTAACTTTTAAAGTTTAATGTTTGGGAATTTGGGGGAGTTTTGACTTTTACTCTTTTTTTTTTTTATATGTTTAGTTTATGCACTAATGATTAGTGATTACTAAAAAAAATTTGTTTAACAAAAAAAAAAAAGTAAATAATATTTATTATTCAATAAAAATTAATGAGATTACTATTATTTGATATTTAAAAATTATAGTCTAATAAAATATAAAGATTACTTATCATAAATTGTACAATAAAAAGTAAAGATTTATTCATTAATGATTACATTGATTAGTGATTACTAAAAAAAGTTCATTCAAAAAAAAAAAGTAAAGAATATTTATTATTCAATAAAAATTAAAGAGATTACTAGTATTTGATATTTAAAAATTGTAGTCTAATAAAAAATAAAGATTATTATCATTAATTTCAATAATTTGTATAATAAAAAGTAAATATTTATTCATTAATGATTAGTGATTACTAAAAGTTTAAAAAAAGTTCATTCAAAAAAAATAGTAAAGAATTTTTATTATTCAATAAAAATTAAAGAGATTACTAGTATTTGATATTTAAAATTATAGTCTAATAAAAAATAAAGATTACTTATCATTAATTTGTATAATAAAAAGTAAAGATTACATTTTACAGAATTGGATTTTTTTTTTAAAAAGCCGTTCACAGTTTATACTCATGCGGGCCAGGAGTATTACAATTGATTTGTTTGGAACTAAATGATCTTCAACTCTCATATTCATTCTTCAATTCTTGATTCTTCAATTTTCTTCCGTAACTTCCAAATTTGCGAAGTCTTCAAGAATAGGATCTTGGCGGTTTTGAGTTCGATATTGTGCACGGTCCCAATCCTTCAAGCACATCAAGCAGTCAAGCATATCAGGAGATAATCTGCTCCTCCTTTCCTCTAGCACCCTTCCACCTACACTAAAAGCAGACTCCGATGCAACTGTGGAAGCCGGAGGAGTTAGTAGATCACGAGCCATGATGGAAAGAACAGGGAAAGTTCTTACATGTTCTTTCCACCATGTCAAAAGATTTAAATCGACCATTTCCTCGTTGGTTAATCGACTTTCCCACTCTGTTTCTCGATACTTATTTAATTCACCAAGAATGTTAGAGCTACTTACAAATGATTGACTAACACCCTTTTGTTTCTTTCGACTGAGAAACTGGCTCGCCCAAGAACCACCTGACGCTCCCGAACTTAACTCAATATTAGAAGTAGAATAAGAAGTAGCACTTTCTTTATTTGTATATTTTTCATAGTAAATACGAAATAAAGATTCCAAAGTATTTTCCATTTCAGAAGTAGTTATTTCTAGACCAGGCTCACCATCTGGTCCTTGCATCAATTCAGATATTTGTTTAACCATTTCACAAACACCATCAAAATTGATTCTAGGATCCAAGATTGCAGATAAGTAAAATACAGGTGGAATGTAAGACCAATATTTTTTAAACTTTTTTTCCATTTTCTCGCAAATATCAATAAAAATGTCATTTTTTTGTTTATAACTATGAAATGTATGAGCCATATTATATAATTCCATAAGAACTAAACAAGAAGTAGAATAGTAAACACCGGAAAGTTTATTTGTAGCATTGTAAAATACTTCTAAAAATCCATGAAAGTCAAATGCCATATCCCAATCGTTTGAAGTCAAGTTTAGTGATGGATAATTAAAATTAACAAATTGAGTAATAATATTACTATACTTTTTACAAGAATCTATCATAAGATAAGTAGAATTCCAACGAGTTTTAATATCAGTTTGCAATTTCTTTGGATTAAGACGATTTTGTTTACAAACACCATAAAATGCTTGTAGACGCTTAGGCGTTGAACAACAAAAGACCACTGCCTCTCTAATTTTAAGTATGTGATCATCAATTTTTGTTAATCCATCTTGGATAATCAAATTAATGATATGACATACACAACGACCATGAAATAATTTTCCATTCAACATTGGGCGCATAAGATCTTTAAACATATTAATAGCATTTGTATTAGCACTAGCATTGTCAAAAGTAATGCTTATAATTTTTTTCATAATATCATACTCATTAAAAACATTGATTATATAGTTATATATATTTTCACTAGTATGAGGATAGTCTAATGCACGAAAAGCAATGATATTTTTATTCATATTCCAATTTTCATCTACAAAATGCGCCGTTATACATATATATCCCGTTTTATTACAACCAGTCCACAAATCGGAAGTGCATGCAATTGTACAATTAAAAGTAGAAAAATCCTCAATTAATTTTTTTTTGGTTTGTTGAAAAACAGATTGTATATCACTTCTAAGAGTATTTCTAGTAATAGGTTGGTAGGCTGGTTGTAAAAAAGTTTGAATAAAACGTGTAAAGCACTCTTCTTCAACTAAAGTAAAAGGCATATCGGATGCACAAACAAATTTTGCCAAGCCTTCCCTCATTTTTTTTTGATTATAAAGAAAAGTTCCAACACTTGTGCCAGTAGAAGCAGAAATTTGGGATTGTACTAGGCCGTCCGCTTGAGCGGTACCTGCTTCCCATGCACCTTTATGTTTGCTCATGATGTGCCTTTTAAGTGTATTATTTCCTCCACCTTTGTAAGAAAATTTGAGTCCGCATATTTTGCAAATAGCTCCATTTTTTTCGTCATTTAATTTAAAAAATAACCAAACAGGTGATTTTAATTTTCTTTCAGTGGTGGGACTTGGATCATTAGGATTTGAAGGAGATGGTTCAGATGGATTAGACCCCATAATTTCAACGTCGTCATCATCCTCCAATTCCAAATCATTAATCTCATTTCTTTCCCCATAATCTAAATTTTCAAAGTCATAAGTTGGGCCTTCCCTAGTTTTGGAAGATCTTGAGTGAGATGCCATTTTTTTTTAAATAAAAAAAAAAGAGGGGAAAGAAATATGAAAGATTAAAAATACTAACAATTAAATAAGCAACTAATAAAGCAAGAAGTGAAACAATAAATAAATTTACCTCAACTTATAGTAGTAAAAGAAGAAGTGAACAACTATAAATTATAATAAGACTTGAGACTTGAGAGCTTGTAAGTTCAACTTGAGACTTGAAAGCTTGTAAGTTCAAGTTGTAGAAGACTAGAAGTGCTTTTACAAATTAGAGCTTTGATAATTGAATCACCAACTTGTAGAGTAGAAGTGCTTGTAGACTTGTAGTTTATGGAGTAGTATAGAGAAAGTAGAGAATAGAGAGAGATAATTGATTTTTGTATGAGAAAATATGTTGTGGGAGGTTTAGTATTTATAGAAAATGGGCTAAGGGGTATTTTGGGAAGTCAAAAAGCACATTTACATTTTTACCCCCAAAACTAGCTGTTTTATAGCCGTTAGAGGGGTAAAAAATGGAAAAAAATTTGAAAAGGGGCCAAACTAGCCTTTATGGCCACGGGCGGGCCTACCGGGCCGGGCTTCGGGCCGGGCCGGGCCGGGCCACAATGGCTAGATTATGCGGGCTAGCGGGCCGGGCTAGCGGGCCGGGCTAGCGGGCTAGCGGGCCGGGCCGGGTTTCGGGCAAAGGGGCGGGCCGGGCCGGGCCGGGCCGTGGACGGGACCAAGGGTGTCCACCCCGAACCGGACAAAACTGCTCGGGCCTAGCGGGCCGGGCCGGGCTTTTAGCCCGGAAAAATCGGGCCGGGCTCGGGCCGGGCCGGGCCAACCCGACCCGATTGACACCTCTAAATATTTCTTTTGTAAATCGAAAGAATATAATATGTGGAATGGAGTTTAATTTCTTTTATAATGAAAATGAATGTTTGAGAATTCAAGTTTAATAATAAAGAGTTTTTTTTTCTTTAAACACAAAATCACATATCCTTATTTAATGAGTATAAAATATTATTTTCAATAATTATTTATTAGTCTGTGTGAGGGTGTCACTCTTGGTGTTTTGGAAATTGAATATTAATAGTCTGGATACATGCTCTGGATTAAATATTTGGTTGTCCAAAAATCGGGGTGTGACATATTAAAAAGACGGCCTTACCTCAAGGAGTTCGAATACGAAATTTGGTGAAAAACCAGCAGACGAACGGTCGTCGTTTGTCGTTGAGAAGCTTTAAGTAATCAAATCTCCCTTTTTGGCCTTCTCTTGGATTTTAGGTTAAAACTCATAAAAATCTAAAGATCATCTCTATCTATATATAGACAAAATTTTCAAAATTGTGTTTTCCTTCTCACTAGTTTTTAAAACTCCTAATCAGTCTCTGAAACTTCCTATACAACTAATTCATAGCTCTACGAGTGAAACCTCCAAATTATAAAAGTTTCTGACTAAGTTTCGTTTGGTTGCTAAAATGCAAATTTTTACATAACGTTTTTGAAGTTGCTAATTAGCCTACCAAATTAATAGTGTGCTAATTCGTCCTCACCAGGATACTAAAACTTACAACAAAAATTAATTCTAAACCAGAAATAATACAGATAGTGAAATACACAGGTAAACATTTATTTCCAGATAAACATTTAAGGTATTCCGCAATGACTGTCTCAATCTCGAAGAGACGTCACAACAACAAAACACTCATTCATACAATCTCAAAGGGTTCTCTAACACAGACACCCAAATCGACTCGTGAGTCAAAACTCACTCACACATATGCCAAAATGCACAACACATCATATTATCATGCAAGACAATGGTATGAAATTCAATAACACGATTACAGATATTATACCATTAAAATAGGATGAGCAAAGAACAAATGTGTTAGATGACCATCTAAATTGCGCTCTAAGTTATAAACAAAACCACCTTTACCAAATTCTTCTAATAATGCTTCTACCACTGTATGACCTGATAAATAATCCTTATGTATCTTCAACTTCGCATTATAGACTGATTTAGATATTGCTTGAAGTTTAGGATTATTTTGTCTAAGTGAAGAAAGAATATGCCTTGGTGGTATACCGGACAATGACATTTCTTTTATCCGAGACATCTCTTATTCAGTAAAGTGACAACAAGAAGGATCGCCTAACATATCGAGAGAAGGTTCATGATTGTGAGATCCGTTCACTACCTCAATTATCCATGGGCCATTGACTTTTTTTCCTACCTCAGACTTCAAAGGGGCAATATATAAGTCGAGATGCAATTTTTCTCTTTCGATTTTCTACAGTGAGACCATGATGGTCACGATAACTACCGCCTCTATCACAACCAATAACCATACATTTGTTTATTTTTGACCTTTTATCGAAGTCGCATAGCCTTGGTTGAGAAGTAAGCCTTTAACCTTATTAATCATGTCTTCTTTACTTTCAATGGTCCAAGTGGCAGTTGAAATCCTTCATTATGTACAAATTCAACATTTGGCAAAGTTTCATTCATCAATTCCTCAAGTTCTCCCCAATTCATAGTATTCTCTGTAATTTACAATAAAAATACCAAAAAAAAAGTGGGGATATGCAAAAATTAATCAATCTGATATGCAATAATTACATCACCCAATTTATGTAATATGATAATCCAAATAAGAGAGAAAGAGAGAAAAATAAGAGGGAAAAAGAAAAACTAGGAAACTACCCGAAAAAAATTACCAAAAAAAAAACACTACAAGGAAAATGGCTATTTATGTCACTTTTAAAATTGTTTTTATGTCACTTTTATTTTGAACGACATAATTATTTCTTGTGTGTGCTTTATATGTCGTTTTTTAAGTATTAATGTCACTTTTTAGAAAACTGACATAAACAATACAATTTTTATGTCAGTTTTTGTAGAATTGACATAAATGATAAAGTTTTTGTCACTTTTTTTATAAAGTGACATAAAAAATAAAATTTTTATGTTACTTTTTTTAAACCGACATAAAAAAAGTGTGGTGGCAATTTTGTAAATAAAACACAAAGTTTATTTAGCATCGATCTCAACACAACAAATGAACAAACTCCACTTGCAAGAACTGATCCCTAATGTCTCTCGTCATTTTCTCTCACTAAAACCCTAGCACCTTCTTCATCATCCATGGCTAACTACCTCTCCATCATTCAAGTACCATTCTTCTCCACAAAAACTGATCCCTAAATGTCTTTCTTTCTTTTTCTCCCTCTCTACGAACCCTCCATCTCTCTCTACAAAAACCCCCATCTCTGCTCTCGTCTAATAATGTCGGTATCGGTCCCCCGTCAAGCACCGCGACGTCCTCGACCCCTCTAAGCGCAAGCTTTTCGTCTGCAGCCTCGGCTGGGACACCACCACCGACAAGCTCTGCATAGTCTTCTCTCTCTGCGGCAACCTCGGCGAGGCCATCGTCATCAACGACGATGACTTCATCACTTTCCATCACATCGAAGCCACCTTGTTAGTCCCGAGAAAGCCCAGCAAGCGAAACAACGGCCGATCCAAATTTTCTCTATCCTTTTCAGCAGTATCTTAGGCTCCAGTAAATGCAAGTACCACTATCTCAGGTATGGTTGAACACTTTCAACTTATTTAAAAAAAATGAACAATTTTAGTCTTGCCTTCAAACAATTACAGGCTGCAGTATTGATGTAATTGGTTGCAAGTGGAGGAAGTGCACTTAATAATCTCCCATTAATTATAGGATGATATCAATATAAACCATTTAGTTTTTTCAAATTTAGCAGCAATCATGACCTGGTTCAGGTGATCACTTGGATTAATTTTGTGCAGATGTCAGTATAGGTAAGATTTAAGGAAGTTTGATGAGATTTTTGAGTTTTTATTAATATTAAGCATCTCATAGTGCTATGAAGGGCGGTTATTCCTTTGTGTCACTATCTGATAAGGAGAGAGGGCATAGGGAAGGAGAAGAAACTATATGGAGGGAGTGGGAAAACTCTACCCCATAAGAAAATAAGTGGACATAAGTCACAAAAGAAAAGGCTCCTTTTATTGCTATAAAGGCTGGAATGGATAGCAGCCATTGGTGGGACTAAAATTTGGTCGTGTAACTTTATCTAAAGCTGTGGTAGGATATATTAACTAGCTTATCGTACGCTTAAGCTTTGGATTTAGGTGATAAGGGAGTTTTTGCTTATGCAATAGTCAAACTATTCACTCTCGGGATATGTATGATTCAAGTGCAAATCAATCGTAACATACTCAGGTAGGTACGATGTCGATTTCCACGGGGACTAGACTGGAAGATTATAGTTTCAAGACTCAAATACACTACTTTTTTAACCAAAAAGAAAGAAAAGATGATTGATTTGAGGGTGTCTAACTTTAGACAAGAACTACATTCAAGTAGAACTAAGGTAAAACCAATAACTAATTAAGTTAACTAATTAAACAACAGTTGAGAATTAACTACAACAAGCGAGCTAGATTAACAAGTTTAATTTAATTAAGAGAGAAAGGGCGAGGGGTCATGTTTCCAACCTTGGATCACACAAGGATAAGTCTTAGGAATTTGGAGGGGACTTCTCAAGTGAACAAAGTTCCTCGGAGGCTAACAATCAAACATGTGGGTTGTTAATCCCACTATGAAAGATGAAAACTTGAGAGGGCTAAGGGCAAATGTTGGATTGGTAATATAGATTCAATAACCTCCATTGCATGACAATGAAGGTAAATAAACAAACATATTACAAACCCAGCACTCTTCAATCACTCAAGAAGATCCAAACCCTTTAGACCTTCAACAAACACAAGGATCCATAGGTGGGTTCATGACCCCTAACCTAGAAAACTTGCTACACATTGATTTTACTATATTAACAATAATGTAAACATCTAAGGAGTAGAAAAATATCACCATTAATGCAAGCACCTACTTCAAGAGAGAGAGAAACCAACAAAGACTTCAATAAATACTCCAATAAATGCTCCAACAAAGTAACCAAGCTTGAAAGTTTAAGAATCTCTCACAATCTTACTTAGAAGCTTTAAACCTAAACTAATTTATGAACAAATAAACAAGAAAATCTAGAGAAATACAAGAGGGTTAGAGAGAGAGTATCTAAGTTGTACTTGCGGTGGACTGGACCAAGTAGCCCTAAGATAGCTAGATGATTTAATCATATATTCTTAAAAGCTGTAGACAGACGAAGGTGTCTATGACTTGCGATGGACCGTGATCACTGGTAGACATCGTTAAGTCATATCATTAGAATGATGTACCATTGCTTAAAGCGTTATATCTCTGTGGTGCGGTGAACTGAGCATATGTCTTAAAAGCAAGGGATGGACTAACGTGGTATCAATGGAATGCGGTGGACTGTGCATATGTTCTTAAAAGCGGTGGATGAAGCAATGGTGTATCGGTTTGATTAAAGAGAAGATACCCTCAATGAAATTTAATTATTTATCGTTCATAACTCGTAATAACTTCAATAGTTGATACCCTGTTAGTATCTACTCCCTCCGTCCCATTTTATGTGTCCATCTTTCTTTTTTGGGATGTCCCAAAATTGTTGTCCACTTTCCTAAATTAGTATGTAAATTTTACTTAGTTTCCCAAACTACCCTTCCTTACAATCAACACCAAAATAAAACAAAAAAAGAAAGTGCAATGATTATGGGCAATTGTGGAAAGTAGGTGTAGATTCTTTTTGTCTCCTTAAATAGTTGGATTTCCCAAGATGGACACATAAAATGGGACGGAGAGAGTAATTCACTCAGTTTTTATTAAGATGACGGCGTTTATGCTGCTGGACATTTCTACGTTCCAGGGCACCTTAGTTATGAATATTTAGGTGAAGGACCTGCAGGTGAGGACTACTATGCCGGTGACGATGTTCATGTGGAGGATTTTCTCGACGGAGGTTAGAGAGAAGAGGACTATTACACCAAGGACTACCTCTAAGCTACTTGAAGATTAGGCTAGATAGTAGTTTAATTATTTTCATTGTTTTCAGACCTTTTTTGTAATCAGGCATATGTTGCCTTGACACTTGTAATTTGTTATGTTCTATTTGATTCGAGACTCTGATTGTAATAGTTAGTAACTTTCTTTTGACTTTAAATTACATTGTTATCCAGAACCTAGATTATATTCTCGTGATCTTTATTCCTTTCTGTTGCTTAGTATTGTGTGGTGTGGACAATCACGTAACTTCACCAGTCACTGCCTTTGGACCCAAAAAAGAAATTTATTTTTCTCTATTTTTGCCATTCCGGGGCAAGAGAGCGAGAGAGAGAGAGAGAGAGAGAGAGAGAGAGAGGGGGGGGGGGGGGGGGGGGGGGGGGTAAAAATAATACCGTGAGAGTTGAGACTCGAGAGTGGTCCATCAGTGAGTGGGAGAGGGAGGGTTGGCCACCGGCTGTTGGGGCATCATTTGAGATGACAAAAAAACAATTTGTCTTTGCAAAAGCCTTATATACACACACACACACACACATGTGTGTAATATCAAAACATCAGATATTCAGTTCGGTTCGGGTGACTAACCCAAAACTGAAATCTGAACCATGCATAGATAGAACTTAGGGTCGATTTGGAACCGAACTGAAATTATTATCCGAATAAATCGACCCATAATAACAATTTGGTTCAGGTAGGGTAGAAACTTCGGGTCCAATCGAATAGTGCCCACTCCTATTAGGCGGTGGCATACTTTCCCAAGAGGCAGGGCCGGCCCTGTTAGAATTTGAGTTATTGTATTAATTTTTATGGAGTTAGTGTATATCATCTATAAGAAAATATGTATATATAGACTCCAATAAAAATCATTTACTATGGGGGAGCTTCCTCAAACCCTGGTGAACTCGACCACCCTCAAGTGCAAATTTTGAGTAATTTTGCCCCAATCAAATCCCCATTTTTGAATATCTGCATCCGCATAAGATGATGTCTCTTAATTTCTGTGCAAATACTGAGGTTTTATGAATTCATGTTGCCACAGTGGCAATGTGTACTGTGATTATGTGATACTATACTTTACCTACACAATTACTTGCCGCATTGATTTTGGTAACTTGGAATCTAGATGATCAATCATGTGAACATGAAAAAAATGTAGAAGTTGCAAAACGTGTATGAGGTGAGATGCTTTATTGACTTAGTCTGACCAAAATGGTTTTGGGTGAGAACCAGACATGGTTGTCCATGGTCTTTCTTTCTTTATTGGAAGGCTATCAAAGGTGGGCATGTGTCATAATATCTGAAGTACATGGAGGTAATGCAAAAATATTCTAATACGAGTATTATCTAATTAACCTTACCTTTTATTTATAGAAATTTAGTAAAAATTCTCTCATTTTAGATTATAATTAAATTTAACACGTTTATTTTTGGTTAAAATTCCATGAGTACTATTGAAACCTAATCGCGGATCAAATTTCTATGTTTTAAAAGTTTTTTGAAATTTCATATTACTAGTTCAATTATTCACAAAATTTATGCGAATTTCATATAACTTTCGGAGGAATTTTGACTAAAATTCTCCTCTTCTTCTTTTTTTAAATATTTTTTTTATAACTTTTTTTTTTTTAATTTGTATATATGTCATCTAATTTAGTGGTAAAACTGTAGTGGAAAAATTCATTAAAATGTGAGTGTAAAAAGTAATTAATATAGGTGGCTAAATGAGTGTAGCTCATTTGACACCAAGTTGGGTCTTAGGCCTCTCCATTGCTCATTGGATAGGTCTAATGTTAGACTCCCACCTGAAACCCTTGTCAAAAAAATAAAAATAAATAATGAATGTAACATAGGTGGGTACGAATAGAATATTTTAAATTATTTTAATGCCCCTATTATATAGCAACAATGTTACAGGCGAAATGGTGCAGTGAATGATCGGTGTCCTCCATTTCGATGGACAACATGCCCTGTATTCATGGGTCCCATCAAAATGGAGGGCAGCGATCATTCGGTGCACCATTTTGGTGCCCCGAGACTTACTCATAATATAATTACTTAAGCATCTTTGTCCATAAAAAATTACACAAAACGTGTATTAAGGGGGATGCTTGATTGATTACCTCTGACTAAAATGGTTTTGAGTGAGAACCGTACATGGTTGTCCATTGTTTTTCTTTCGTTTATTGAAAGGGTATGTGTCATAGTCTGAAGTTTTATGGAGGTCATGCGAAAATATCCTAACATTAGCTAACTTTTTTAAAATTTTATTTATTACTTTTGTTATATGATTTTTTCTAGGAAATTTACCCGAAAATCCCTATATATCAAATATTTTGACTTTAGACCCATCGTATATAAGTTTGTATTAATAGATCCTAATAATTTTGAACTAGTATATTATCAACTCATAACCCCCAATTAATATTTTTTAGCTGACGAATTTACCCCTACATATATTATAAACATATATGTATATACGAAATTCTATTTTAGAAATTAAATTTATAGCCATATATATAAGAGTCTATATATGTACATATATAATCATTAATGAGTTATTTAGATATCCACCCATTTTGGTTGTAATATCCCATTATTATAGGCATGCACATTAAAGTCGAAAAGAATATATCGCGTTGTTGTTTGTTGACTATTATTATCAGTTTATTTGCTATATCCCAATTTTTTTGCTATATCTCCTTCTTGGATTATTACTCCCAAATTATTAGACATACCTTTTTTTTGTTGATGCATACTACATGTTTTTTTTTTATTTATCTCAATAATGGTTGACACAATGATAACTAGTTGTTTATAATAACAATCGCGTTCATTTTAATATGCTGTAGTGTAAAATTTCTCACAATTGTGAAACTGAACATCTAAACTAGTCATGTTGATTCTCATTTTTGGATACTGGATTTGTGTATCTTTAAATGTTCAGTTTGTTGTAAACATTGCATATATACTGTCATTACTGGGCATATGTTGGACCAATAATGTATAACATAAAAATCCTCACAAAATGCTTGCTTAGAACACCAAACCAATTCCTTTTAATATGTTGCAGTGTAAAATTTATCATAATTTACAGTGCAGTAAACAATTTTATACTGCAAAGCTCACACAATTTACACTGCAATGAACAATTTTACACTGCCCAGCAAATCTTACAATGAAAATCAGTGAACAATTTAACACTGAAAATCAGCACGAGTCAAATCTTACTGGTTACAATTTTTACACTAAAAATATTACAGAAGAACACATGAACCAAAAAAGTAGTGTAAAAGAGCAGTGTAATGTTTAAGACGGTATTAAATATCACACTGAAATTTACACTTCCAATTAAGCAATCATTACACTGAAATTCACACTATAAAACTTTTGCTACTTACAATATAAAATTCCACACTATAACTAGCACTGTACATGAGTGTTAAATTTTACACTACCCACAACCATTGAACTACAACATATTATATATTTTTGCACAACCTTTGAACCAAAATATGAGTGTTAAATAAAAAGAAACCAGATCACATATTTACTCATATCGGACGGTGATCATTTGGTCCATAGCTTACAAATCATCATTAAAGCCAGTCAAGGTTCTTATACCTATATCTATCTATCTATCTATCTATCTATCTATATATATATATTTCCTATTTTAAAAATAAATAGAAAAATTAATTAAAAACATTGAAGAATTTCCCGATCGTTGGCGAGGAATTCAGGTGAAGTTTGTCCGGTAGTGGAAAGTTGAGGTCCCGACTGAGGCCTTTTGAACAGCTTCATTTCATTCTGGTTAGCATTGATAATAGAGGAAGAGTCGGAGTCGGTCTGGATCTAGACCCCACAGCTTCGCGCGTGATCGAGCATCAACCGTTGATTCTGATGAAGATGGAGATGGCAGTCCTGGTTCATCATCTTCGATCGCAACTTCGTGTCGCTGTCTCTGAGCGTCAATGGTTTCTCTGAAATTTTTTTGAGAGAGAAAATATGAGAGAGAGAGAGAGAGAGAGAGAGAGAGAGAGAGATGGAAAGGAGAGAATTAGTGGGACTGTAATATATATATATATATATATTAGGCGCATGATTTTAGGAGTGCATTATGAGATTAATTGTAGATGAAATATCTGCTCTTGATTGTCGCGCAATTTTTGGGGAAGGGTGAAAATGTCATATTAAATTTAGTGGACTTATCAGTGAATTCTTTTTATTGTTGGGCCTATTATGAACAACATGGCTCTAATATGACTTAATATTAGTTTACCCTTTTTTCTAAGGGTAAAACTGTAATGATAAAAATTTATTAAAAGGTTGGTATAGAAATTAATGTAGGTGTCTAAGTGAGTATAGCTCGTTTAGCATAAAGTTAGATCTTATGCCTCTCCATTGGATAAGTCGAGTGTTAACCTCTTCCCCTTGAAAATAAATAAATAAATCAAAGTAGTGTAGTGGGTGTAAATTGAATTTTTTAAATAGTTTTAGTATCCGAGTTATATAATTACTTAAGTGCTTTTATTTTAATAAAATGATACAAACTTTCTTTATCCACGAAAAATTTCATATAATACTATAGCGATTTTGGTGGTAAATAGTTATAAGAAGTTAAGATGTACCAGTACCATTTGAAAATTTTAGTAGCTTTCAAAAGCAATCATAGTTTACAAATACTACGACCATTTGACATTAATTATAATGGGGTAATATTAGGGGTATAACTATTTTTTATAATAAATTTATAATTATTTTTATCTCTTTCTTAAGTGGCACAGTGCAGTGACACTTAGGAGAGAGATAGAAATGGTTATGAATGAGTTGTAAAAAATTGTTGTACCCTAACATTTCTCATTAAAGTGTTGCCAAAATATGGAGTAATACTATTGGTATAACTATTTTTATAACTCATTTACAATTATCTCTATCTCTCTCCTAAGGGGATTTACAACTCAATACCTCTGCCTGATCATACTCTTTAACATTTATCCTTTATAAGAGCATCTGTAGTGGGTGGGTTAGAGCAACTCCAACCACATTACCCATATTCAATTTTTAGCTATTTTGGGGAACTAAAGTACATTTTTTGAGCTCCAATGGATTCCCTAAATGGTTCTCCATTTTAGAGAACCCCTTTTTGGTTCTCCACATTTGAGGAGAGAGAGTGTGAATATGAGTAATTACCCATAAGTAAAATAATGAAAAATAATACATATCACGTTCATTTAAGGAGTGAGAGTGCATTAAAATTTTTAATTTTTGTATAAAAATTAATATAATAATTCATACCTCCTTATAATGGAGAACATGATTGGAGTTGGGGGCTTAAAACTGATTAGCTAAAATAGTTTTTTAGCTATTTTGACTAAAAATTAGAGAATTTTTAGATAATGTGGTTGGAGATGCTCTAACCACAAACTTAAGGAAACTTTGCACTATACACTTGCAGTGGTGTAGGTTAAATACTAAACTTAGGGGAAAAAACTTAGTGAAACTTAACTTCGTTGTTCGCTTAAGTTTCACTATTGTACAAAGCATACGGCACAGAGTGCGCCGTGAGAGCCCAAACGGCACACACAAAGCCATGTACCATCAAACAATCTCCCACACGGCAGTCTGTCCAATTCCGAAATGGCACAGTGTGAGCCGTTTTTTTTTTTTTTTTGGTGTTGTGTATAAAATATATTACATTTCGTATAAAACGATGCCGTTTTGTCTCAAACGGCTTTGAAAATACCGTTTGAGAGCTACACCATTACAAGTACACACAATTTGTACAATAAACTTAAACTAATTTTACTTAAGCTTATTGTACCCACTACAGAAGCTCTATATTTTTGTTCATAATCTTTCTTTCCTTTAAATTTATTTATGTTCTAGATCCTTATAATCTAATCCATTATCCCGTGGAGGGTGTTCAATTGTTCACTCTACTAATTATATTGTTCCACTCTAAGGCCCCGTAATATAAGTAATTATGGAAATTCTAAAAGCTATTATAAACTGATTGAAAATCTCAGGTTGCTTATGCAGTTCAACTGTAGCATACTGCGAGTCAAATCACAAAATTTGTACTCCAATTGATTTGCAAAAGGAGAAGCTGTTTCCACTGGTTACTTTTCTGTGCCCTAGTATTAGGAAGGTAACTACCGGGCCTTACCCAACAACTTTTATCCCCCCACCCACCCCACCCCATCCCATCCCATCCCATCCCAATTAACTTATACTTTCCAAATTTTAAATTTCAAATTCCTAAATTGCTTAACCTTTGTACTGTATGCATTATTCTTAACTTGCTACTAAAGACCCATTAGAATAGGCCCAGTTTTTGGTTTATCTATACAATAATAATTAGTATATCAGGCAGAGGTATTGTGAAAAATGAAACTCTTTGGGAGTGTTGAAGTGGTTCCACAATTATCACATTCGAGATATATACAAAATTTGAGAAGCATAGCATTGCTTTCAAGTAATCTTGTTCAAAGAAGAATAATTCTATGTTTCTTAAATTTGAATCATAAAATTGGTTTTCAAATGCTTAACAATTTTATTACATGTTGTTGTGGCAATGATTATTGGTATCACATGCCACTACAGGTGGTACAACTAACAAAATATTTAGGAACTAAATTTGGGAAACATAGCATTACTCTTCAAAGACTGTTTATAGATTTTGATAAAAATAAAATAAAATGAAATTTAATGTATCACTGTAACGAGTCTCTTAGAGTATCCTCCGCAAAACAAATTTATGCTCACCGTTTGTAGAATTTTTTTTTTTTTTTAATTAAATCATTCGTTTAAAGTTCTATTTCTTCAGAGGGCAATATGAATGTTCTATCCTGTTCTATCAACACATTAAAAGGGTTATACGAGATATCTGGTGTGGAAGTAGGCCAACATTTCTATTGGAAAATCGGAGGTTTCCAAGTCCATGGCCAAGTACTTATTACTTCTTGGGTTGTAATTGCTATCTTATTAGGTTCAGCCACTATCGCTGTTCGGAACCCGCAAACCATTCCGACTGGCGGTCAGAATTTCTTCGAATATGTCCTTGAATTCATTCGAGATGTGAGCAAAACTCAAATTGGAGAAGAATATGGTCCTTAGGTTCCCTTTATTGGAACTATGTTTTTATTTATTTTTGTTTCCAACTGGTCAGGAGCTCTTTTACCTTGGAAACTCATACAATTACCTATAACATTATTCTCAAAAGTGATTTAACAATCAATAGAGTTATATTTCAATCATTATATATATTTTTCGATGAATGTGACACTTCTCAAACACACATTTAGGATAGAGTAGTGCTATGCTTCCTAAATAGGAATCTTAGATTTGAGTCTCAGATGTTTTGTCAGTTGTTTCATACGCAGTGTCGACATATAATATCAAAATTACTGTCACATCATATGTTATAAATATTAAGTCATCTAATCAAACCATAAAGTTGCCTGAAGCAATTACTAATTTAGGGTTAACTTAGTTCTTTATTTAGTTTTATAAAATGGTTTTATTTTATTCGTGATTAATGTGATGAGCAAAGTAAGATCAAAAATAAAAATTAAAAATAAGAAGAAAAGTGATGACTAGCTAAATTACCAAAAGTCAAAAAGGAAATACGATGGATATGAAAATCTTCATATATAGCACTGATTCATATTTTAACTATTTAAACAGATGCCAGAGGTGGGTCCACCAAACTAGGTCCAACTATATATCCTTGAGATTTTTTTTTTTTTGGGACAAAATCCATGAAATCCATGTTCAACTAAGGATGACAATCGGCAGGAGACGAAAACTTGGGAGCCTGGCTCCACCCCACCCTGTCCCTCCCTGATATCATGAATAATACACAAAAAAGGGTAATCAAACATTGAATCAGAAAAAAAAAAAAAAAAAAAAAAGGAGCTAAAGAGCCAAATTTGATACCAAGTTTCTCCTATTCTAGAATCAAACTAGCTAGAAACTAGACCATTATCAAAACTAAGTGAAATCAAGAAAAAGGAAAAGAAATTGAAATGAAAAAACAAACCACAAACAGGAAGGATGCACATAGAACACACGCACATAGAACACAACACACATATACACAATTGAACACACACAGAGCACAAACACATATACACAATTGAACACACGCACACAGATCCGAACACACTGTTTTAAGTTAAATTGTGCAGAGGCCGATTAAGATTTTTTAATCGGACTCGTGAGACCGATTGTAAATATTAGTGATTAAGTAACTTGTTCAAAGTTGATGGGACAGAATAAATTTTTGATTCAGACTGATGGACTGACATCCATCGAATTGACTAACATATCTCATTTGAACTGTTTGGTCAAACAGACCCGATGAGGTCAGCCATTGGAGTCCGATTACTGTAGCTACAGTTTGGGTTGAATCCAATTTCAAGAGTTATGGTTGTATTCCATGCTGAGGACCCACGCTATTTATTCATTATGGTGAGTAATGGGAATAGCCCGATGGCTTTAACTGTTGGATTTGTTGCTTTGTTTGGCTATTGCTTCAATCAGCCATCCACCAACTTCATATTGTCATGGGGGCCACGTGTTCCTTGGGAGTAATGTTTTGACCATTTGATATGGTGGGCCACAACAACTTTTTGACTTTAAATCGATTCAGTCTGCTTCACTAAGCGTCAGTCCGAAGCATTGTTTGGTCATGGTTTCTTTACATCGGGCTGATTAATTATTTGGACACTCCAAATGTTTCGGCTATCTGGGAAAGTTGATATAGATTTGGTCATTTTAGGAAGGTATCTTTTTTTCTTTTTTTTTTGGTAATTGTGGGTATTCGGGCCAGCTTGAGCGCACCTCGACTAATTCCACGAGGTCAGGGCGTCCGGGTGAATCACCTGTGGCCACCCCCTTGAGATTCGAACTTGAGACCTCTAGGTACAACACCCAGAGGCCTTGCCATCTGGCCACAAGGGAAGTGGTTGTTGAATCTAAACCGTGTAACAAAGTTACCGGGAAGTAGAATCTAAAAAAATTCCTCTGGGTTGAGTCGCGGGTCTCACTCTCTTTAAGACGTTTCGCGGCTCTGCCCAAATTGTGCAAGCAGTTCATCAGGTTGTCACGCCGTCCCCAGGGTAAAACAGCCCAGAATTCACCTCTGTCTCAATTTATTTTTGCACGAAAATAAATTGAAAAACTAAACACCTTTTCAGACTGATCGCTCAAGAACAAAAAACAAAAGAGATATGAAGACTCAAGAATATTTAAGAACACTCAATTGAAATACAATATACTGAATGTTTTTTTTCTTCCTCTACCAGTACTAGGAAAATGAAACTGTACGTGACTAATACTTTGGAGCTTTGCTCCTTTTTGGAAGTAAAGATTCCTTTTTTTGTTGACTTCTTTTTTTTTTTTTTTTTTTTTGTTACATATAAAGCAAGCACATCCTTATATAGGAGAAAATATGAACGTTGGGCTCTCTTGGCCCGTTAAGGGTTTTAAAACTTTTGACTGTTGCACATTTAACCACCATGTTTTAACATTAAAAAAAACGTGGAAAAAGCAAGGCTTTAAAAAAAACTGTTCAATCTTTTAAACGAATACTTTTTTAAAATGTTCCTCTTGTTTTTCCTAATACACCCTTATATTCATATTATTGATATATAGTATATATATATATATAACAATCCCCCACTTGTATTTGGAAAAAGTTAAAAGTTCATCGAGCACTCGATCATAGAATTGTGCATAAGTAAATGTGTTTTTCAACTTGAACCTTTACATAGTGATGGTGATTCAGATTATACTAGAGTAATTTGTAGTTTTGAACTCTATCTCTGACAACACCCCACACACAATCCTACTAAGGTGTAGTTTAAAGCCACCACTTTTATGGCCATGTGCTTATATCCCAGTATAGCGAATGCTCTAGAGAATTTGTCCAAATTCCATAGGAAGCGGCCCCACTTCCACATTCGCATAGATGAGTCTAACAAGGATACTCCTGTAGCTAGGTATCCCACTCAATATAGAGTTTAGATCTCATTAAGAGTTACAAATAACTCATCCGTGTATCGCTTCACGATATCATGCTTCTTAAGGGATGGACTCGGAGAGTAAACCCCGTATATATATAATAGCATGATTCAACTCATATCACTTCGTGACTTGTTATTACCCTTTGAACCTATTTCTTGGGATCTCCAGTCTATAGGTTGGGTTACCATCACAAGTGACTCAACTACCAATGGGCTTTAGCCCCATCCCTTTTGAGGTTTTCCAAACCTTCTCACGAGCTAACCCTTTCGTCAAAGGATCAGCTATATTATCCTCAGACCGTATATGATCCACTCTTACAGCCCCAGTAGAGAGAAATTCTCTAACTGTGCTGTGCTTACGACGTATTTGTCGCCTCTTACCGTTATAAAACCGGTTCTCTACTTTTGCAACTGCCGCGGTACTATCGCAGTGGATCAAAACAGCTGGTATCGGTCTCTCCCATAAAGGGGTATCTGACAGAAGGCTTCTCAGCCAACCTGCCTCCTCACTAGCAGTAGCTAGCGCTATCATCTCTGATTCCATAGTTGACTGAGCCAAAATAGTCTGTTTCTTAGACTTCCATGAAACTGCACCCCCCAGCAATACTAAAAACGTATCCACTAGTGGCCTTGGAATCATCTGAAAGGGTATTCCAATCAGCAATATCGCTATATCCTTCAAGGACAGCGGGAAACCTCTCATAATGTAATCCATAATCAGCGGTCTTTTTAAGATAATGCATGACTCTTTCAATAGCATGCCAATGCTCAATACCAGGTTTGCTAGTAAACCTACATAGTGCTCCCACAGCATAAGCTATGTCAGGTCTAGTGCAATCAGTAGCATATCGAAGGCTACCAATGATGCTCGCATACTCAGTCTGTCTAACACTGTCACCAGTGTTCTTGAACAACTTTACACTAGGATCATATGGAGTACAAGTAGGTTTACAATCAAAGTAATTATATTTCTTAAGGATCTTCTCAATATAGTGAGATTGATCCAAAGAAAGTCCCTTTTCAGTTCTAGTTATTTTTATTCCAAGGATTACACTAGCTTCACCCAAATCTTTCATGTCAAAGTTTGCATGTAAAAAAGTTTTAACATCATTTACAACATGAATATTAGAGCAAAAAATAAGCAAGTCATCAACATACATGCATATGATAGTGCAAAGATTATTGTCAATTTTATAATAAACACACTTGTCACTTTCATTAATCTTAAACCCGTTAGAAATGACTAAGTTGTCAAATTTTTCGTGCCATTGTTTAGGAGCTTGCTTAAGTCCATAAAGAGACTTATCTAACTTGCAAACTTTATTTTCTTGACCCAGGACTATAAAACCTTTGGGTTGATCCATATAAATTTCTTCGTCTAAATCACCATTCAAGAAAGCAGTTTTAAAATCCATTTGGTGTACTACTAAATTATGCATAGAAGCTAAAGCAACTAGTACTCTAATGGAAGTTATTCTCGTGACAGGCGAATAAGTATCAAAGAAATCTATATTCTCTCGTTGCCTATAACCCTTGGCCACAAGACGTGCTTTATATTTATCAATAGAACCGTCGGGTTTCAACTTCTTTTTAAGAATCCACTTACACCCAATTGGTTTACAACCAGGTGGTAAGTCAACTAGGTGCCATGTACCGTTAGACTCAAGGGAGTCCATCTCATCAATTATAGCTTCTAGCCAAAGGTCAGCATCTATAGACGATAAAGCCTCTTGGAGGGTGTTAGGATCCTCCTCAACATTATAAGTATAAAAATCAGGCCCAAAGTCCTTAGCTATTCGGGCCCTTTTACTCTTTCTAGGCTCTATTTCATACTCATTAGACTCTACAAGTTTAGGCACATTACTAGATATTGAACCCCCACTATCTCTTGATTTAAAAGGAAATTTATTTTCGAAAAAATCAACATCAATCGATTCTATAATAACATGATTTTTCAAATCATAAAATCTATAGGCTTTACTATTAATAGCATATCCGATAAAGACACACTCATATGCTCTACTAGCAAGTTTAGACCTTTTAGGGTCTGGAATACGCATAAGCTAAACACCCCCAAGTACGAAAATAAGACACATTCGGTTTCTTATTCTTCCAAAGTTCATAAGGGGAAATTTTAGTTTTGGAGTTAGGAACTCTATTTAAAACATAACAAACAGTTAAAAGAATTTCCCCCCACCAGTATGACGATGCACCCGAACTAAGTAATACTGCTACTATCAGTTCGGTATAAGTCCTATTTTTCCTTTCAGCTTTTCCATTCATTTCGGGGGAATAGGGAGCTGTTTTCTCGTGAATAATACCATGAGACGCATATAATGCTATAAATTCATTAGTGTCATATTCACTACCTCTGTCACTACGGAACCTCTTAATCTTCTGATTAAATTGATTTTCAACTTCAGTTAAGAAAACTTTGAAAAATTCAATTGCTTCACTTTTATTTTTCATAAGATAAATAAAAGAATAATTTGAACAATCATCAATAAAAGTAATAAAATATCTTTTACCATTTCTGGTTAAAGTACCCTCAAATTCACATATATCAAAATGGATTAAATCTAGAGGTTCTGATTCTCTAATTACAGACTTATGTGGAGTTTTGGTAATTTTTGCTTGACTACAATATTCACATTTATTGAAGTCATTCATAGATAATTCAGGAATAAAACCTAGACAACTCATGTTTTTAATCAAGCGTTTGTTAATATGACAGAAACGACCATGCCAAACATTAAAAGAAGAAAGCATATAAGCAGAAGTAGAAACTTTATTCATCTCAACATTAAGCTTAAACATTCCATCAGTGGCATAACATTTCCCTACAAAAATACCATTTTTAGTAAGGGTAAACAAATCTGCCCCTATAGTTTGGGTAAACCCAGCCTTATTAAGGAGATAGCCAGAAACCAAATTCTTTCTCATCTCTGGAGTATGCAGCACATCCCTAAGGACGACAGTTTTTCCAGAGGTAAACTTCAACTCTACCTCACCAGTACCAGCAATAACTGTGGAGTGGGAGTCACCCAACAACACTCTCTTATCCTCAGCCTCAGAATAAGTCTTGAACACAGAACGATCATAGCAGACATGGCGAGAAGCGCCAGTATCTACCACCCACCCCTCGGATCCACCAATCATATTGATCTCAGAGATCATAGCAATTAATTGCTCTTCGGCTAGGTTCGCCTGAGGAGCAGGACGACGCCTATTCCGGCAGTTCCGGGACATATGACCAAGTTTCCCACAGTCAAAGCAAATCATTCGTCCGGAACTATCATATCTTGAGGGGGGTATATTCTTATTCTGATATTACTGAGGAATCTGATTCTGAACATTATTGTTGCGATTCTGAGCAATATTGTTGTTGCGATTCTGAGCTCGGTTGTGGTTCCGGTTTTGAAATTTCATATTTTTGCGATTTGGTTTCAAAACAACAGAGGTTTTATTTTTGTTAAAATTTGGAGTGTTCTTGTTGTCGTTAACAACTAGAACCTCCTCTTTCAAATCATTTTTCCTTGCTTCTTCCTCAATTCGAAGGCGAGTAATTAAACTTTTTAAAGAAAATTCTTTAGTCTTGTGACGAAGAGTATTTTTAAAATCCTTCCAACTAGGGGGCAGCTTGTCAATAATAACGGCCACTTGAAATTGATCATCTAATTTCATGCCCTCGGAGACAATATCATGAGCAATTTGTTGGAGCTCGTGTGATTCTGCTTCAACGGATTTGTCATCCATCATTTGGAATTTTAAGTAGTGACTAATAGCAAACTTCTTGGCCCCCGCTTCCTCCGTGTCATATTTCTTTTGTAGGGCATCCCAAAGATCTTTGGCGGTTTTACTACTAGAGTAGTAATCATAGAGAGCATCGGACAACCCATTTAAAATATAATTTTTACAAAGGAAATCATTTTCAACCCAAGTTTCAGCAGCTCGAATTTGAACCAAAGTGGGGTTTTCGGGTTCAACAGGTTTTTCCGAAGTAGTAAAAGAAGCGACTTTTTTCGTAGTTAAAAAGAAAAGCATTTTTTGTCTCCATCTTTTAAAGTGCAGTCCTTCAAACTTAAAAGGTTTGTTAAGGTCGGGGGACTTGGAGGAAGATGAACCAGAATCCATGGCAGATTAAAACGTCTTAAAATTGTTGAATCTAAAGTAGGGAGTGTAGAACAAAGTTACCGGGAAGTAGAATCTGAAAAAATTCCTTTGGGTTGAGTCGCGGGTCTCGCTCTCTTTAAGATGTTTCGCGGCTCTGCCCAAATTGTGCAAGCAGTTCGTCAGGTTGCCACGCCGTCCCCAGGATAAAACAGCCCAGATTTCACCTCTGTTTCAATTTATTTTTGCACGAAAATAAATTGGAAAACTAAACACCTTTTCAGACTGATCGCTCGAGAACAAGAAACAAAGGAGATATGAAGACTCAAGAATATTTAGGAACACTCAATTGAAATACAATATACTGAATGTTTTTTTTTCTTCCTCTACCAGTACTAGGAAAATGAAACTGTAAGTGACTAATACTTTGGAGCTTTGCTCCTTTTTGGAAGTAAAGATTCCTTTTGTTGTTGACTGTTTTTTTTTTTTTTTGTGTGTTACATATGAAGCAAGCACATCCTTATATAGGAGAAAATATGAACGTTGGGCTCTCTTGGCCCGTTAAGGGTTTTAAAACTTTTGACTGTTGCACATTTAACCACCATGTTTTAACATTAAAAAATGTGGAAAAAGCAAGGCTTTAAAAAAAACTGTTCAATCTTTTAAACGAATACTTTTTAAAAATGTTCCTCTTGTTTTTCCTAATACACCCTTATATTCATATTATTGATATATATTAATATATATATATATATAACAGTGGTTTTAGGGAGGTATCTCAATTCTTATAAATTCTCAATGTGATAAAACTTTAATATTGTGATAAGGGAATATATTATATATTTTCTTATTGAGGGAGATGATATTGAACATAATATCAATTAGTTTTGGGAAGATATTATCACATATGGAAGGATAATATTTGGGAGATATTATGTCACGCCCCGCAGTAGCAAAAATAGAGAAAATAAATTCCTTTTTGGACCCGTAGGCCATGACAGTTGAAAGTCACCATATTGTCCATAACAAAAGTCAAACCATCAGAGTAATGATTTAAACCACGCATTGGAAAGTTCTAAGGTTGATATATATAATCAGAGTTCAATACTAACTATTACAAAACCAAAGTGTTTGCAGAAAAATATAAATAAAACATTACAACAACATATGCCGATTGCAAACTTAACTATTACAACAGTCTCTAAAAACATAAGCATAAACTATCAACAGCAAGCTCCAAGTCTTTAGCTTGCGTAGTAGTCATCTCTAGCATAGCCTCCATCATCGTATGCTCCCTCCTTGTAGCCCCTATCCATGTATGTATCTCCTGAATACTCATAACCCTGGCCAGCTGGACGTCGAATATCCAACGGCATAAACGCCGTCAGCTACGAAAGCCGAGTGAATGCAAATACTAACAGAGTATCTATAGATGGCAACATATATAAACAGCATCATTTAAAAGGATCATCTCATCGTTCGCATGCATGTATGCACCAACTTAATATCCACCAACGGACATCGTCCCAATCTCCTAATACATAACATAGACTCTTGGGTCCACATTAATCAGACACGTAGTCCCATACCTACGGTCTGTCAACCCAGACACACAGTCCCATATAATCTAGCCAAATGCCCCGATATACTTTGGCCAACACGCCCCTGATACATCCTGGCCAACATGCCCAATACTTTACGGCCAACACGCCCAGCCAATACGCTCAATACATTATGGCCAAAACACCCAGCCAATACGCTCAATATGTTCTCTGGCCAACTCGCCCAATATATTCTCTGGCCAACTCGCCCCATATGTTACGGCCAACACGCCCAATATGTTCCGGCCAACACACCCAATATGTTCTCTGGCCAACTCGCCCAATATATTATCTGGCCAACTCGCCCCATATATTCTCTGGCCTACTCGCCCCATATGTAACGGCCAGCACGCCCAATATGTTACGACCAAAACGCCCAATATGTTACGATCTTCGTGACCGCATTTACACGTACCAATCATAAATAGTATCGACCATTATGGTCGACAGACCCACTACTATGCACGTCGGCTTTTCAATCTCATTATTATCTCAACAGTAACCAAAGGGTTCCACTTTTCAATGTATTAAGTCCATTATTCCACGTATGTATTATTTCCATACAGTTCTCCAACATCAACATATGATAATAAACAGGTTAACAATTCATTAGATATAAAACAACTAAACAATTAACATTTCATTAAGTTCGATCGATTGAACTAAGTTCGATCGATTGAGAGTAGTAATATTCCAGAATTGAACTGGACCTTTCCCTTACGTTCGGGGTCCGTTAGTTCTTTCATGCCAAAACATATATAAACATATATATCTACGCTACTAAGTGAGTATAGGCACTCACTGGTAAACACGGTGACGCCGGCAAGCTCGGGGTGGTCGTGGGTGGTCTCGGGGTGTCTCTCTCTCTTCTTCTTCTTCTCCTTCTGCTCCTCGTAGGGTCGGGGTTGCGGTGTGATTTGGGATTTCTTCCTTTTCTTTCTTTCTTTTCTTTCTCCTTCACTCTCTCGGCTAACTCTCTATTATTATTTTTCCCTTCCTTTCTACAACTAATGGGAGGGGTTTTTATAGGGAAAGGGGGAAGGCCACCAATATGTATATATATATATATATTATACACAACACCTCACAAGACACCTCATAGGACAACTCACAAGCACTCAAGCACACAAGACACCTCATAGGACACCTCACATGACACCTCACAAAACACTCAAGTACATGACACCTCATAGGACACCTCACAGGACACCTCACAAAATACTCAAGTACATGACACCTCGTAGGACACCTCACAGGAGTTGTTTGGGGGTTTGGCTTTGGGTATAAGCATGGTTTGGGGAAACACAGGTATAATTACGGGTTTTGAAATAATATTAACTACAGTGGAAATCTAGTTAGGTAAATATTATCTTTCATTATAATTATTATTCTTGTAATATTATTAAATAACATAATTAAAAAGTCGTATATTTACAGAAAATGTCGTAAAAATACAAAAACGGATATTTTCTCAAAATGACTAAAATCGAGATGTCTTCTAAATAGAGAATAAAAACTCTTAACTTTCAATACGAATAGCAAATCATTTAACATTACGCAACTTTTCCCAAAAATTATATTTTTAGTTCATGACTTACAAAATTGGGAAAAAGACCAAAATACCCCTGTGACCAATTTTCGCTAAAATTGCACACGAAGTGTAAATTGTCAATTTAAACATGAAAATACGAGTTACTACATATTATCAGCATATTATCAGTATATATCTTTTACTTGCTAGCAAGTCAACTGAATGAAGCCAACATGTGGACCAGATACAAGATATAAATATATACATACACATATATATATATATATATATATTCGAAGATATGAAAGGCTTTTTATCAATATGGAAATAAACTAGTATTTTTTTTACCAAATTATTATTCATCAAGATATCGTACCTTATCTAGAAGACCTCCATGGCCGCTATAAATAAGCAGGCCGGCCAACCATGCAACTCACTCCGTGTCATCTTGATACACTGCATCCAAATGCATTCTTAGCATTCTTTTTATTTTCCTAGGCTTTCTTAGAGTTCTAATTACATTCTTGTTATTTCTCTTTTGGGTAATGCTATAGTAAGCAGCTTCTCATATGAGAAGGCGGGTCTTGACCGTTGGATGAGCATCTAGCCATAAGATTCTCAAGATTCTGGACATGCATTTATTGCTAGATGCTTATCCAACGGTTAAAACCCACCTTCTCATATGAGAAGCTTCTCACAATAGACTTACCCTTCTCTTTTCATTGCTTCAATTAAATAAAAAATGTCTTTTTATTTAATCTCTTTGTCATCACTCGTTAGGCTTGTGCGCTTTAGTACTGTCTAGGGAGCTTTAGGTGAGGGTACCTTTCTACTCACATTTCACAATCACCTATTAGGTGTTAGATCATGAAACCTTGTGTATCACTCACACAAGTGATTTTAGAAAGTTTTGTGTTTTATAAGTTTGGGTCTACCTCACTGTCACGACCTATCCCGCTAACGTGCGGAAACAGGACACGTGGCATGCCATCAAGGCTTATCCAGTGCATCAAATAACAATACATAGCGAAAAACAACTTAAAAATGACCTTGAGTGTATAAAACTTTTGGAAACATTACTCTCCGAGTTGAAAAATCCGTATAAAATTGAAAACACAATCATATCTTGAACAAATGATTTTATGTTGAAAGGGGTCCCAAAGGTACCCTAAGAACCAATCCAAACCTTTTGAAAAATTTCAGAAGATATAGAAAAAGATTTCTGACAGGGGGCATTTCGACCGGTCGAACTACCCCATTCGACCGGTCGAATGACCCTTTTGCAGAATCCTGCACAAGCTGCAGAATTTTGCCTAAGGCATCACCCAACCTTACTCCTTTCATTCTTCTACACAAGTTTACCTTATTTTAAACTTCACAAGTTACAACATGTTATCAAAACCAAAGTTTAGACTTACTAATCCATTGATGGAAACAATAACACAACAAGTTAAGGCTCGTTTGACTTTAAAACATAAAAGCTCCATAGCATGCCTCCAAAATACGAATGTGACAAGTCAAACATTCAAGGCATGAATCCGCGAGTTCGGTTCCATTACAACATAACTAAAAAGAGTTTTAAGACTCATTACAATATCAACAATACCATACCACTCCTTCCAAGACAAATACAAAAATGCTAGCTATTCGAAATGCTCATTATTGAATAGAAAACAAAAACATGTACAAAGGATCCCCGGCATCCGCCGGCCTCACTCCTCACGCTTCTTTTTCCCTTTCTTCTTTTCACCTGCAATGAAGTAAGTCTCCACTGCTCAGCTATATGCTGAATGTACAATTTCTAACATATGCATATAGGACAGAACATGCTTTATTTTCATAAATCACATCAATAGTCACTAGGGAGAAAAATACGCCTTCATCCGGTAGCGGCAAGTCCAAGCCTTAAATCGCGACGTCAATGGCTAGTCCAAGCCTACAACCATTTCGTCTCCAAGTACCCTGGCAAGTCCAAGCCTTAAACCATGCACAGTAGTCGTCGCTACTAAAATTATCAAACATCGAGAAGCTTACTCCGGCATGAATTTGTATAAAACCCCTCTTTGACCCACATAGGCATCTCAACGTGCTCGCGTAAATTTAGACATGCTTTTCACATTCAATCGTGTGCATAATTAACAGGCCTAAAATTAATACATGAATTCTGCCCGGATCACAATTTCGTCGTCGAAATATAAAACATGTATTTTACCTATATAACATAGGCTAGAAATTCGTACCTCGAGCTATAGTCGTAAAACTTGGAGGAAACGACTAGAAGCTCGAATAAACGCCAAATCTTTGATCCTACGCAAAACCTACAAGTCTACAGGTGCTTTTCCCAATTTCTTAGATTTAGAAATTTATAAAATCTTAGCCAAACGTGGCCTAAAGACTATCAATACGTAGCCCTTACCTTGGGGAGTTCGAATATGCAATTTGGTAAAATTCAGACGGACGAATGGTCGCCGTTTATCGTCACAAAGCCCATATGATCAATCTCCCTTTTCTCTCTCCTCTCTCAAGATATTATATGAAATTTTCAAGAAATGACAATTACATCTACCACTATTTATAGACAAAATTTTTGGGAATCGCGTTTACTTCCCCGCGAATTTTTCAAACACCTAGTTAATTCCTGAAACTTCGCACACGTCCATTTTATTGCTTTACGAGTGAAAACTACTAATTACAAGAGTTTTCAATTAAGTCTCGTTTGGATCCAAAATATACGTCCGAAAACTAAATTTCGTGGAATCTCTACACAACCTACCTTTTATATAACGTGACACTTACGTTCTCACCACCGTTCTCAAAAGATATCTAACGATACCAAAAATTACTAGAATGTATACTGTATAGGTATAATTCACTATTCCTAAAATACTAGATAAGTCAAATAACATTTAAATCACATAAATGTCATTTACTTATGCCAAAACAAAATGAACCATCATGTTCCCGCGTCCTTACTGATACCTTACCGTTGACCCACAGTCAACCTCAACCTCATTTATCAACTAACATTGATAAATTCATAAATACAAGTATGCAAGATAGAGCTTATAAATTTTTGGTACGGGTGTGACAACTCTCCCCTCCAAAAAGGAAGTTTGTCCCCAAACTTATACCTCATACGTCGAACAGGTACGGATACTTATTCCTCATCTCTTCCTCGTTTTCCCACGGAGCTTCCTCAACTGAATGACTACGCCATATCACTTTCAGCATTGGAATCGTCTTAGTTCTCAAGACTTGTTCCTTCCGATCTAGTATCTCTACTGGATGTTCTATGTAACTCAAGTTCTCTTGAATATGTAGCAGTTCTGGTACCGTGATCTTACTCGTATCTGACATGCATCGTCTCAACATCGATACATGAAATACATTATGTACATGCTCCAATTTTGACGAAAGAGCTAATCGATAAGCCACCGGTCCTACTCTCTCTAGGATCTCAAACAGTTCTACAAATCTCGGATTGAGTTTTCCTCTCTTTCCAAATTGAACAATGCCTTTCGAAGGCGACACTCGTAAGTATACAAAGTCACCTACTTCGAACGTCATCGGTCGTCGCTTCGAGTCCGCGTAACTCTTATGACGACTCTGAGCTACCTTAAGTCGCTCTTAAATTAACTTCACCTTCTTAGTAGTTACCTGTATTAACTCAGGTCCTTGTAACTTTCTTTCTCCAACCTCGTTCCAACAAACCGGTGATCGACACTTACGGCCATACAAAGCTTCATACGGTGCCATTCCAATACTTGACTGAAACCCGTTATTGTACGCAAATTCAATTAAAGGTAAGTGTTTCTCCCAATCACTTCCAAAATCCAGAACATACAAACAAAGCATATCGTCTAATATCTGAATCATACGCTCTGACTGTCCGTCGTTCTGAGGATGAAAAGTAGTACTGAAACTCAATTTCGTACCCATGGCCTTTTGTAAACTTTTCCAAAACCTCGATGTAAAATTACTGTCACGATTTGATACAATCACTGCTGGAACCCCGTGTAATCTTATAATCTCCTTCATATACAACTCTGCTAACTTAGACGGTTTGGTCGTCTTGATTGGTAGAAAATGCGCTGACTTGGTCAATCTATCAACTATCACCCAAATCTTGTCATTCTTATTAGGCGATCGTGGAAATCCAAATACAAAATCCATCGTGATCTCATCCCACTTCCACTCTGACACTGGTAATGGCTGTAGTAGTCCCGCAGGTACTTGTCTTTCTGCTTTCACTTGCTGACATGCTGAACACTCAGAAACATAGTTAGCAATTTCACGCTTCAAACCCTTCCACCAAAAGTTTTCTCGTAAGTTTCGATATATTTTATTGTTTCCTGGGTGAACTAAATATCTAGTGCTATGTGCTTCCTCTAGAATCCTCTCTTTCAAGCCTTTCACATTAGGTACACATAGTCGTTTCTCAAGCTTCAACGTTCCTTGTTCAAATACAAAACCAGGTTGTTTTCCCTACGGTATCTCATCCCTCATTTTGTACAGGTAAACATCGTGAAACTGTTCCCTCTTGATTTCATCAATGATATCTGGGTATGCTATAATCGCCATCATTAAGCCACCACTCGTCTCTGAAATCACATCCAACTCTAAACGTTCTATTTCCTTTACCAATTCCTTTTGTTGTGTTAGCTCGTTGGCTAAGTTCCTCAGCATCTTATGGCTTAAGGCATCGACTAGTACGTTAGCCTTTCCTGGATGATACTCAATAGAAAGGTCATAATTGTAACGACCTGCATTTCATTAATTTATTTCAATTTCATTTCCATATTTACATTTCCATTTGTGTTCATTTTATTTCTATGGTCATGTTTTATAATCCTATGGCCTATTTTATTATACGTTAAAATTCTTATTGAGGCTAAACAGCAATTTTACAAAATTCTTCATACCTGTGTTAGATTTCAAAACTGTATTTCAAAACGGTGGAAATGTTTTCTTTTAATTCAAACTGTATTTTTATAATACCGGAAAATCATTTCCTATATTAATATGAATTTTTCTGTATTTTTGTGACAGGCACCGAGCCGTGAAAATACCAGTTTATGTTTAAAACTGTCCGTGCCGCATGGAACTTCTACAGACTTTGGAAGTGATGTAAAGCATGAAGTGACTTGTACTTTACTTTCCATTTATGGCAACTAATAATTGGTTAAGGCTATTTGGGTATGTACTTTGCAAGTGTGATAACTTTAAACCATAAGTTGTTTTACCCAAACACATATCTAGATTCCAAGACTACTTGTGCATACCTTGTTTGGTAATGTGTGCTTGGTGTGTGTTTAATTTGTACCTAAACTACAATTGCCAACACAATTCTTGACCCCTATATAAATCTAATTGCCCCCTACTCTCATATATAGCAGGTTATACATGTATTATACGTATATACATAAACTGATTTTAGGAATTAACACCATTTTGTAGAGTGAAAGGTAAGAGACTAGGCCTCCAAGTTCAATGCTTGTTGTGTTTATTTATACACCTCACTCTTCATCACACACACACAATCTGGGTTTACAAAGCTATTATACAGAGAGAATTAAGAGAGATACACAGAGAATTTCAGAAATTTTGTAGAGAGAGAAGCTTAACTCCATAGCCAAGCTCATTATTAGATTCTTGATTTCTTGAATTCTTTCTCAACTAAACTCTCAAGCTTTAATAAGTGAGTATTACTAACTCACTAGGAATGTAATTTCATGTTTATTTGCTGTGTATTTGTTAATTTTGTAAATCACCATGGTTGATTTCATGTATGAACTCCATAGCTTTGAAAATCAAGATTTTTCAATCTCAACCAAAATCTATTTTCTTAGATTATGAAAGATTATGGTATATATAGACTATATTTAAAGTATTGAGGCTTAATTTGTTCATAGGAGAAAGTATATAAGAAATCAAATTTTATCATCTTTTAGTTTTTCATAAAATTAGAAAGTTATAGATTGATTCATGTAAAATTGATTGTAGATTCTTAATCCTTGTTGAAAAACAAAGAATTTCATATATTACATTCCCTATTTGCTTCCAGATTTGAAAATGGGTCAAAAGACCCTAAAATTCTGAAACAGGGGAGTCCCTGCGAAGAAGACAAAGCTTCTGCTAAAACTCGCGCGCGAAATCGCGCGAGCAGACTGCGCAAGCGACCCTCGCGCGAGCGGCCCGCGCGCACGAGATTTGTGTTCCCAGGCAGACATAAATTTTTTTAAAATAAAATGGAAAATTGAGCATCTCACGCGAGCGGATTGCGCATGCGACCTATCGCGCGAGCGGCCCGCACGCGCGAGCTGTGTGTTTTCTGGCAGAAAGGAAAGGTTTTTAAAATAAAACAAAACATGGGTTTATCGCACGACCGACCCCTCGCGCGAGCGGCCAGCGCGCGCGACTTCTGGCAGTTTCTAGTTTTTGCTTGTTTTGTGATAAAGGGACTGTTTGGGGTAAAATTTATATACTGTTTGAGTAATGTTTAGGAAATTTATTAAATCAGAATCTTAATTGGTTATGTTTGGACAATTAAAACGATGTATCGTGACTTATCAATCCCTGTACGCTCGTTGTTTATATAATTTTGTGATTTGCCTCATGTTTTAAAGTTTTATGACATACATGTGGAGTCAGTTGTACATGCATGGTGAGTGTGAATGTTGGTCAGTATGGAAAAGAGTAATGGTCAGTATGGCATAGTGATTGCGGTTGAGATTGTGTTGTGGACACTCCCTGGTAAGTGAGTACCAAAGTGTGTTGTGATCGAGATTGCGGCGAGGGTGTCTTTGAAATGCGACGGTGGCAAATCTGGACACTCCCTGATGACCATGGTAGCGTCAAAGTGTGTGAAGCCGAACTTGGACATTTCCTGGCACCCATAGAAGTGCTAAAGTATGGCCTACGGACACTCCCTGATACCCGAGTCTGGATACTGCGTGAGGGTTCCTCCGGTATTTGCATGGCAGATTAGGTAGTCAAAGTGTGAGGCAATGGACACTCCCTGGTACCCCGGACCAAAGTGTGAGGCAAATTGGACATTCCCTGGCACCCCTGTGCTAAAGTGTGGCTATCAGAGTATTTCAAAGATATCAGTGTGTGATGGTGGGTTGTTGGATTTTGTCGAGAAAAAAGAGTCGGTAAGATCAGATGGTGCATTGTCTCATACACGGTCAAATGTTTATAAATGAATGACTTTGAATATATCTCTCATTGTTTTATAAACTGAATTCTTTCTATGGTTAAACCGTTGATTTTACCAAACTGAAAAATGGAAAAAGGTAAGTGAATATGTGTTACATTCAAAGTTATGTTTTTAATACTCACCAGCTTCTTGAAGCTGACGACGTTGATGCGTCCTGGACATTCGTGTTCAGGTTTTTCAGGTTATGATCAGGCTGAACATTATGATTATGCTAATTGAGAATGACTGCTTGGAAGGAAGACTGATATCTATACTCCATGTTTTAAGTTATAAACTGTTTTGTAATAAGTATGACTATAATAGATATTAAGTTATTGTTTTGATTTAAGGCGGCTTGTGCCTTTAGAGACCCCGTGCTGTAATATGTAATAAGTTAGAAAAATATTTGTAAGCTTTGATTGCTCTACTCTGATTATTGTTTATTGTTGTTCGGCGTTTGGGATGGAATCGATCCTTCAAACTGTCGCGACCTACGGGTCCATAAAGGAAATTAAACGCTTTCCTTATTTATGCTAAGTCAGGGCGTGACAGGATTTAGTGGTATCGGAGCTAGGTTATTATTTATCTTAAGATAGTTTAGCCAGGTTAGGGTTTACCAATTTCGACCCGATTCCACAATCTGATAGCTTAAGCTTTGCACACCCGATGATACGACAGGGAGGATAGACTCAGAACCCAAACGCCTAAGATGATCTCTTTCCTGATTTAAGTTAGTACCTTTTTCAGGTATGGATCCAGCTCAGCCTCTTTTTGTACCTGATGCTTTTGGAGGGCATTGGGTTACTGTGGGAGCGATAGTACCGGCTTCTGTGATACTTTATTTCACCACTATTAGGCAGCATGCAGCTGCTACTGTCGAGTTAGATCTCTGGCACCAGATTCATGTGTTAGGAATGGTCGACTTTCCCCGTGCCCGCCTCGAGATCCTGTACTTTACAAGATCCAGCGCTTAGTGCTTGTAGAGATGGTTCGCTTGGTTAACAACGATGCCTTCTATTTATCTCTTGAGGCTCAGGTTGTGCAGGCTCACCTTACCCAGCTAGAAATGCCTCCACCAGTCGTCCCCGCTATTGAGGATGATGGTGACGGTGACATTGTACTTGCTCCTATTATCGAGGACGCTGAGGAGGATGGCATGGGTTGGGATGATTTCGTAGTTGACCATGAGGAGGCACTAGCACTCGAGCTAGTTTTGCCAGAGGCAGATGCCCCTGGACCTGCTTCATTGTTGACCTCACATAGCTGTAATTTTGGGGCATGCCCCTCTCATGTTCAGCGACTTCATCAGGCCGACTCGTTTGACCTTTTGATGGCTACCTATGGCGATGACTGATCGTTTAGATGTCGCTTTGTATATATTCACCCTTTTTGACTAGTAGCTCTATTCTCTTTTTGCAAACTGTAATTACATACATTAGAAAGTAGGGCAATAACCCCATTTTTGGCATTAACTCTTGCATGGACATATGTGTGTCCTAACCCGTATAGATAGGGTAGGCATTGACCTGATCATACACGCTTTTTGTATCAACTTGACAAAAAGTTATATATAAAATATACTCTTTTGAAAGTTGTCATCATTTAAATTTCTTCATAGTACTGCTTCATGCATATTTCTCATTCCGCTATCACTATCATGCATAGAATGGCTGGGGGGCTAAGGAGGAACAGGAATTTGATTGAGGGAGCATCCGAGGCTGCCGATCCTACGAGGATGTTCAAAGCATTTGTCATACGTTTGGAAAGAATCAGTAATACGAATGACGACCGATGAGACTGCCAAACTGGAGATAAACTGCTAGAGAGATTCTGTGCTCTCAGACCCGAGCAATTTACGGGTACTGCGAAACCATGGAAAGCGGAACAGTGGTTAAGACAGATGGACCGCATGTTCGAAGCTGTTCAGTGCAACGAGATGTACAAGAGGAGATTAGCTACCTTTCAATTAACCGATGCCGCTGCAGATTGGTGGGATTCAGTCATAGCTACTATCGGGAATGGAGCTGCAATGGGAATGACGTGGACTGCGTTCAAAGGGAGGTTTTTAGAGAAGTATTTCCCGGCTACGAAGAGGCACAGAAGAGAGAAGGAGTTCATAGACCTGACGCAAGGAACCAAGTCGGTACAAGAGTACACCATATAGTTCGAGAGACTGTCTCGGTTCGCTCCTCACCTGGTTGATACTAAGGAGAAGAAGATACAGAAGTATAACCAAGGGCTGACACCCCAAATTCGTCGCCTGACTCTCGGTCACCTAGATAAGTCGTTTGAAGGATTGGTTGGCTTGGCTAGTGATCTAGAAGAAGACGCTCGAGTGAACCGTAAGCAATTCGAATTTCGACCACCTCAAAGTAGACCATCAATGAATCGTACCCAAGGGCAGAAGAGGAATTTTGACGGAAGAAGGAAGACTCAAGCTATCACCTATCCGACTCAACCTCGAGTAGGAGAAGGGAGTAGTGCTGGGAAATGTTTCAACTGTGGCAACCCCGGTCATCTGGCTCGAGATTGTAAAGCACCAAGGCGTGCTGCTCAGCAAGGCATAGTTTGCTACAACTGTGGTGAACCAGGTCACATCAGCAAGTTCTGTACTGCCCCTAAGCAAGTGACTTATGGTCAGCAGGGTCAGACTCGCGTGAATGCCGTTATTCCTGATGCCGTTGGATATGATGGGACTGTGTATGAAGAAGGAGATTATGGAGAAGCTCAACCTGATCAGCAAGCAGTGGAAGGTACATTGACTTTGTTTAACTCCCATGTTAAAGTATTATTTGATACGGGTGCTACTCTTTCGTTCATATCTGTTAATACTATTCGAAGATTGGGTATCTTACCTCATCGTTTAGAGAAAGCTTGGAGGGCTACTTCACCATTAGGAGACGCAGTCAGATTAGGACACGTGTGCAAGGATTGTCCTTTACGGCTAGGAGATCGTGAAATCCCGGCAAGGTTGATTGTCCTATCAATGAAAGAGTTCGACGTAATCCTCGGAATGGATTGGCTCTCTCAGAATCAAGTGAAGTTGGATTGTGCGAGGAAGAGAATTACATTCCCCAACAATGAGAATATTCAACCCTTTGATTTTCAATGTAACCCTTCGGGAGATATGTTCCTCACGAGATGCTTAGCCAACATCGAAGTCTTCAGTACAGAAGCGATAGTGTCGTCTATACCTGTAGTCAAGGACTTCGAAGAAGTATTTCAAGACATTTCTGGTTTGCCGCCCGAGAGAAGTATAGAGTTCTGTATTGAGCTTATACCGGTACCGTACCGATCACCAAGGTTCCCTACAGAATGGCCCCCACCGAACTATTGGAATTTAAGGAACAAGTTCAAGAGCTCGAGAACCTAGGTTTTGTACGTCCAAGTACATCGCCTTGGGGAGCACCAATGTTATTTGTAAAGAAGAAGGATGGGACGCTTCGGTTATGTATCGACTATAGAGAATTAAACCGAGTAACTATCAAGAACAAGTATCCCTTACCGCGGATTAACGATTTGTTTGATCAACTACAAGGAGCTACGACATTTTCCAAGATAGACCTAAGGTCGGGATATCATCAGTTGAGGGTACCAAAGGAAGATATACCTAAGACTGCTTTTAGAACCCGATATGGTCATTATGAATTTCTGGTGATGCCGTTTGGAATGATGAATGCCCCAGTAGTGTTTATGGATATGATGAACAGAGTGTTCAAGCCTTATTTGGATCAGTTTGTCATCGTCTTTATAGATGATATTTTGATCTATTCTAAGTCAGGAAAAGAACACGAGCAACACCTACGGATTGCGATGCAGACGCTTAAGAACCACCAATTGTATGCCAAGTTCAGTAAGTGTGAGTTCTGGTTGCAAGAGGTGAAATTTTTAGGACACAAGGTGTCATCTCAAGGAATTTCTATGGATTCGTCCAAGACAGATGCTGTGTCAAACTGGGTTAGGCCAAGCAACCCTATAGAGGTTAGGAGTTTTCTGGGACTCGCAGGCTATTACAGAAGATTTGTTGAAGGGTTTTCTAAAATAGCTGCACTATTGACTGGTTTGACAAAGAAGAATTTGAAGTTCGAGTGGACAGAGAAACATGAGCATGCCTTTCTAGAGTTAAAAGAGAGACTTACTACCGCACCGGTATTAGCTATACCCAAGCCTGATGAGAAGTTCACTATCTTTAGTGACGCGTCATATCAAGGACTGGGATGTGTACTTATGCAAGAGGGCAGAGTTATCACCTATGGATCCAGACAGTTGAAGCCGAATGAGTTGAACTATCCTATTTATGATTTGGAGTTGGCGGCAGTAGTATTTGCACTCAAGATTTGGAGACATTATCTCTACAGTGAGAAGTTTGATTTATTCTCCGATCACTAGAGTCTGAAATATTTGTTCACACAGAAAGAACTGAACATGAGGCAACGCAGATGGATAGAGCTGATCAAAGATTATGACTTCACGTTAGAATATCACTCTGGTAAAGCTAATGTGGTCGCTGACGCTTTGAGTCAATAGACTCGGGAGACGATCGCCTCTTTAATGGTTAGAGAATGGCGAGCATTGGAGACGTTGACAGAATTCGACGTACAGAGTGCTGAGGAAAGTGAAGGACAACGTTTTGGATGTCTTATCCTACAGCCTGTTCTTATTGACCTCTCGCCGATTAAGGCTAATTCTGCGCTCCACGAAAAAGAAGATGAGAGGTTTCAGACATGGTTCGTGAAGATGTCAGAGAAAGACCCGACAGAGTGGAAGGTGGGAGTCGATGGAGGGTATCATTGTAGGAATAGATTATGTGCGCCAGACGTTGCAGAGTTTAGGAAGGATATCCTGGAAGAAGCACATAAGTCAAGATATACAGTTCACCCGGGAGGAACGAAAATGTACAAGGATTTGAAGAGAAATTTCTGGTGGGAAGGAATGAAGAAGGATGTGGCCGATTTTGTATCCAAGTGTTTGACGTGTCAACAAGTCAAGGTCGAGCATCAGAGACCCTCGGGATTGTTGCAACCACTACCTATTCCTGGTTGGAAGTGGGAGCACATTACGATGGATTTTGTAGTAGGATTGCCTCGATCGTAGCAAAATCATGATGTCATTTGGGTAATCGTGGATAGATTGACGAAGTCTGCTCATTTTATTGCTTACAATATGACATACCCGGTGGAAAAGATGAGCCGGATGTACATACAACAAGTTGTGCGACTTCACGGTGCATCTGTGTCAATTGTGTCGTACCGTGATGCACGTTTTACTTTTGGATTTTGGAAAAGTCTGCAAGAAGCTATGGGAACCTCGCTCAAGATGAGTACTGCTTTTCACCCTCAGACAGACGGACAGTCTGAGCGTGTTAATCAGATCATAGAGGATATGCTTAGGGCTTGTGTTATCAATTTTGAAGAATCTTGGGAGACACACTTGCCTTTGGTCGAGTTTACCTATAACAACAGTTATCACACGAGTATCGGGATGGCTCCATTCGAAGCATTGTATGGACGACCATGTCGTTCTCCGCTGTGTTGGGCAGAGGTGGGAGATACAGAATTGTTGGGACCAGATTTGGTTAGAGAAACCAACGAAAAGATTTCTTTGGTCAAGGAGAGAATGAGACCCGCTCAAAGCAGGTATAAGAGTTATGCCAACCGACGCCGGTAAGATTTAGAATTTAGTGTTGGAGATCACGTACTCCTTAAGGTTTCACCGACCCGAGGAGTAGTACGCTTTGGTCTCAAGAGAGGAAAGTTAGCTCCGTGTTTCATCGGACCATTCGAGATTTTGGAACGTGTCAGGAAAGTGGCTTATCGACTCGCGCTACCACCAAAGATGTCTGGGGTTCACAATGTATTTTATGTGAGTATGCTGAGAAAGTACATACGAGATCCCTCGCACATGGTTAGTTATGACGATATTGAGACGAGTCATAACATTTCTTACAAGGATAGACCTGTGAAGATTCTCGATCAAAGTATCAAGAAGTTGAGAAATAAGGATATCCCGTTGGTGAAGGTTC
The DNA here is from genome assembly GCA_033977485.1 of Hydrangea macrophylla. Classification (NCBI taxonomy): domain Eukaryota; kingdom Viridiplantae; phylum Streptophyta; class Magnoliopsida; order Cornales; family Hydrangeaceae; genus Hydrangea; species Hydrangea macrophylla. Next base: position 107,997,665 of record CM066985.1, on the reverse strand, counting down.
AGTGGAATCACCATGACGAGAATGAAGCCTCGTGGGAAGTTGAAGCTGAAATGAGGAAGAATTACCCGGAGTTGTTTCAGGACTAGTTAGTGTTGATTTCGGGGACGAAATCCTGTTTAAGGGAGGAAGGATGTAACGACCTGCATTTCATTAATTTATTTCAATTTCATTTCCATATTTACATTTCCATTTGTGTTCATTTTATTTCTATGGTCATGTTTTATAATCCTATGGCCTATTTTATTATACGTTGAAATTCTTATTGAGGCTAAACTGTAATTTTATAAAATTCGTCATACTTGTGTTAGATTTCAAAACTGTATTTCAAAACGGTGGAAATGTTTTCTTTTAATTCAAACTGTATTTTTATAATACTGGAAAATCATTTCCTATATTAAAATGAATTTTCTGTATTTTTGTGACGGGCACCGCGCCATGAAAATACCAGTTTATGTTTAAAATTGTCCATGCCGCATGGAACTTCTACAGACTTTGGAAGTGATGTAAAGCATGAAGTGACTTGTACTTTACTTTCCATTTATGGCAACTAATCATTGGTTAAGGCTGTTTGGGTATGCACTTTGCAGGTGTGATAACTTTAAACCATAAGTTGTTTTACCCAAACACATATCTAGATTCCAAGACAACTTGTGCATACCTTGTTTGGCAATGTGTGCTTGGTGTGTGTTTAATTTGTACCTAAACTATGATTGCCAAACACAATTCTTGACCCCTATATAAATCTAATTGCCCCCTACTCTCATTTACAACAGGTTATACATGTATTATACGTATATACATAAACTGATTTTAGGAATTAACACCATTTTGTAGAGTGAAAGGTAAGAGACTTGGCCTCCAAGTTCAATGCTTGTTGTGTTTATTTATACACCTCACTCTTCATCACACACACACAATCTGGGTTTACAAAGCTATTATACAGAGAGAATTGAGAGAGATACACAGAGAATTTAAAAAATTTTGTAGAGAGAGAAGCTTAACTCCATAGCCAAGCTCATTATTAGATTCTTGATTTCTTGAATTCTTTCTCAACTAAACTCTCAAGTTTTAATAAGTGAGTATTACTAACTCACTAGGAATGTAATTTCATGTTTATTTGCTGTGTATTTGTTAATTTTGTAAATCACCATGGTTGATTTCACGTATGAACTCCATAGCTTTGAAAATCAAGATTTTTCAATCTCAACCAAAATCTATTTTCTTAGATGATTATGAAAGATTATGGTATATATAGACTATGTTTAAAGTATTGAGGCCTAATTTGTTCATAGGAGAAAGTATATTAGAAATCAAATTTTATCATCTTTTAGTTTTTCATAAAATTAGAAAGTTATAGATTGATTCATGTAAAATTGATTGTAGATTCTTAATTCTTGTTGAAAAACAAAGAATTTCATATATTACATGCCCTATTTGCTTTCGGATTTGAAAATGGGTCAAAAGACCCTGAAATTCTGAAACAGGGGAGTCCCTGCGAAGAAGACGAAGCTTCTGCTGAAACTCGCACTCGAAATTGCGCGAGTGAGGTTCACGCGAGCGGAACGCGCGAGCGACCCCTCGCGCGAGCGGCCCGCGCGCGAGGTTTGTGTTCCCAGGCAGACAAAAAAGTTTAAAAATAAAATGGAAAATTGAGCATGTCGCGCGAGCGGACCGCGCGTGAGACCTATCGCGCGAGCGACCCGCGCGTGCGAGCTGTGTGTTTTCTGGCAGAAAGGAAAGGTTTTTAAAATAAAACGAAAAATGGGTTTATCGCGTGAGCGACCCGCGCGAGCAACCCCTCGCGCGAGACTTCTGGCATTTTCTAGTTTTTGCTTGTTTTGTGATAAGGGACTGTTTGGGGTAAAATTTATATACTGTTTGAGTAATGTTTGGGAAATTTATTAAATCTGAATCTTAATTGGTTATGTTTGGACGATTAAAACGATGTATCGTGACTTATCAATCCCCGTACGCTCGTTGTTTATATAATTCTGTGATTTGCCTCATGTTTTAAAGTTTCATGACATACATGTGGAGTCAGTTGTACATGCATGGTGAGTGTGAATGTTGGTCGGTATGGAAAAGAGTAATGGTCAGTGTGGCATAGTGAGTGCGGTTGAGATTGTGTTGTGGACACTCCCTGGTAAGTGAGTACCAAAGTGTGTTGTGATTGAGATTGCGGCGAGGGTGTCTTTGAAATGTGACGGTGGCAAAACTGGACACTCCCTGACGACCATGGTAGCGTCAAAGTGTGTGAAGCCGAACTTGGACATTCCCTAGCACCCATAGAAGTGCTAAAGTGTGGCCTACGGACACTCCCTGATACCCGAGTCTGGATACTGCGTGAGGGTTCCTCCGGTATTTGCATGGCAGATTAGGTAGTCAAAGTGTGAGGCAATGGACACTCCCTGGTACCCCGTACAAAAGTGTGAGGCAAACTGGACATTCCCTGGCACCCCTGTGCTAAAGTGGCTATCGGAGTATTTCAAAGATATCAGTGTGTGATGGTGGGTTGTTGGGTTTTGTAGAGAGAAAAGAGTCGATAAGATCAGATGGTGCATTGTCTCATACACGGTCAAATGTTTATAAATGAATGACTTTGAATATATCTCTCGTTGTTTTATAAACTGAATTCTTTCTATGGTTAAACCGTTGATTTTACCAAACTGAAAAATGAAAAAAGGTAAGTGACTATGTGTTACATTCAAAGTTATGTTTTTAATACTCACCAGCTTCTTGAAGCTGACGACGTTGATGCTTCCTGGACATTCGTGTTCAGGTTTTTCAAGTTATGATCAGACCGAACATTATGATTATGCTAATTGAGAATGACTGCTTGGAAGGAAGACTGATATCTATACTCCATGTTTTAAGTTATAAACTGTTTTGTAATAAGGATGACTGTAATAGATATTAAGTTATTGTTTTGATTTAAGGCGGCTTGTGCCTTTAGAGACCCCGTGTTGTAATATGCAATAAGTTAGAAAAATATTTGTAAGCTTTGATTGCTCTACTCTGATTATTGTTTATTGTTGTTCGACGTTTGGGACGGAATCGATCCTTCAAACTGTCGCGACCTACGGGTCCATAAAGGAAATTAAACGCTTTCCTTATTTATGCTACGTCGGGGCGTGACAATAATCCTTCATCAACTCTAACCATCTTCTCTGTCTCATATTTAAATCTCGTTGCGTAAAAATGTACTTCAAACTCTTGTGGTCAGTGAAAATCTCGCATTTTTCTCTGTACAAATAGTGTCTCCAAATCTTCAAAGCATAGATTACCGCGGCTAATTCAAGATCATGAGTCAGATAGTTAATCTCGTATGTCTTCAACTGTCTAGAAGCATAGGCGATCACCTAACCCCCTTGCATAAGCATGCAACCCAACCCTTGATGCGAAGCGTCGCTATAAATTACAAATCCCTCCGTTCCGGATGGTATTGTCAAGATAGGTGCTCTTGTTAATCGTGCCTTCAACTCTTGAAAACTGTCTTCACATTCTTGACTCCATTCAAAGGTAACTCCTTTTCTCATCAACCTCGTCATAGGTAATGAAATCTTGGAAAAATTCTCAATAAAACGGCAGTAGTATCCTTCTAATCCTAAGAAACTTCGGATTTTGGATACGAACGTCGGCTTTTGCCAATTAGATATAGCTTCTACTTTATGAGGATCAACTGAAACTCCATTCTTGTCAATCACGTGACCAAGAAAAGTAATGATAGGTAGCCCAAATTCACATTTCTTGAATTTCCTGAATTGTTGCTTCTCTCACAATCTCTGAAGTATCAACTTCAAGTGGTTCTCATGTTCTATCTCACTCGGTGAATAGGTAAGAATATCGTCGATGAATACGATCACAAAGTCATCAAGATAGTCCTTAAAGACTCGGTTCATAAGATCCATGAACGCGGCTGGTGCATTTGTAACTCCAAAAGGCATAACTAGGAATTCATAGTGTCCATAACGCGTTCTGAAAGCTGTCTTCTCTACATCTTCCACTTTCACTTTTAACTGATGATAACCCGATCTCAAATCTATCTTTGAAAATACTTGTGCTCCACGAAGTTGGTCAAATAGGTCATCAATCCTCGGTAATGGATACTTCTTGATTGTTAACTTGTTTAGCTCTCGGTAATCCACACACATACACATTGAACCATCTTTCTTCTTAACAAATAACACTGGAGCTCCCTACGACAATATACTAGGTCGAATGAAACCTTTGTCAAGTAGTTCTTGTAGTTGAACTTTTAGCTCCTTCAATTCCACTGGTGCCATTCTATATGGTGCCTTGGATACGGGTCTTGAGTTTGGCATTACATCAATAGTGAATTTAATTTCTCTCTCAATCAAAACATCTGGCAAGTCATCAGGAAACATATTTGGATATTCTCGTACTATTAGAATGTCTTCTACTTTCAATTTACTTGCTGTCGTGTCAGTCACTGAACACAAAAATCCTTGGCATCCTTTACTCAATAATTTACCCGCCCAAATTGCCGAAATCAAATACGACGGCGGTGTAACTCCATTCCCTTGGAAACAAAAGTCCCCATGAATCGGTGATCGAAAATTAACCACTTTCCGTTCACAGTTTATCATGGCTAAGTTAAGGGCTAACCAATCCATTCCTAGTATTACGTCAAAGTGGTTCAGAACGATTGGGATAAGATCCACGGTCATCAATTGTTCACCTAGTTTGATCTCACAGTTCTTATATATCGTAGATGTCAATATCGGCTTACTAAGAGGTACCGCAATAGATAATTCATATCCTAAAGGTACTGACTTAACATTCTAATGTCCAATTTCGTCGTCAAAATAGAAAACATGTATTTTACCTATATAACATAGGCTAGAAATTCATACCTCGAGCTATAGTCGTAAAACTTGGAGGAAACGACTAGAAGCCTGAATAAACGCCAAATCTTCGATCCTACGCAAAACCTGCAAGTCTACACGTGTTTTCCCCAATTTCTTAGATTTAGAAATTTATAAAATCTTAGCCAAACGTGGCCTAAAGACTATCAATACGTAGCCCTTACCTTGGGGAGTTCGAATATGCAATTTGATGAAATTTAGACGGACGAATGGTCGCCGTTTGTCGTCGCAAATCCCGTAGGATCAATATCTTTTTTCTCTCTCCTCTCTCAAGATGTTATATGAAATTTTCAATAAATGAAAATTTCATCCACCACTATTTATAGACAAACTCTTAGGGAATCGCGTTTACTTCCCCGCGAGTTTCTCAAACACCTAGTTAATTCCTGAAACTTCGTACACGTCCATTTTATTATTTTATGACTAAAAACTACTAATTACAAGAGTTTTCGATTAAGTCTCGTTTGGATCCAAAATATATGTCCGAAAACTAAATTCCGTGGAATCTCTACACAACCTACCTTTTATATAGCGTGACACTTACATTCTCACCACCGTTCTCAAAAGATATCTAACGATATCCAATTTTACCAGAAAGTATACTATACATGTATAATTCACTATTCCTAAAATACCAGATAAGTCAAATAACATTTAAATCACATAAATGTCATTTACTTGTGCCAAAACAAAATGAACCATCATGTTCCCATGTCTTTACTGACACCTTACCGTTGACCCACAGTCAACCTCAACCTCATTTATCAACTAACATTGATAAATTCATAAATACAAGTATGCAAGATAAAACTTATAAATTTTTGGTCTGGGTTTGACACTCACAAGGCTCTGGCACGCCCGAACCACAAATATAGCAAACAATTTGGCACACCCGATGGGACAGCCAAGTGATGAACCATGTTCCGCGAAGCATGGCTATACTTCTACGTAATGAAGAAATAGGCCAACTTCAACAAGAAATTCATCGTCTAAAAAATGATAAATCTACTACAGATAAGGCCTTATGGAAAAAGCTGTGGGATCCGCAGTACCCAAATTGGCACACTATTAGAGCCCGATTTGATTATTCCATGATCTTTACCAAAAGATCTAGTGTTTTGAGGCTGATATTGAGTATATTACCCAATGTAACGACCACCTTGAAGCGGGTGGAGCTGACTGTCTGCCTCCCGATGGAAATTATTTCATGTCTTGGGATGATTTGCTAAACAATGGGTGGAAGACAAAAACCAATCGGCTTACCAAATTGACTGGTTGGGGGGGACAAGAGGTATCAATTGATACTCGAGAAGACCTTACTCAGGTCCTCAAAGGGATCACTCTCCGACTTGAACAAGACTTGAAATCACCACCACTGCCCGAGAAGGCCGAGGTTATTTCTCTAAATTAAGAGACCAATGTCCCTGATCTCTCTGATTCCATGCCGTTCAACCCGCTTGGGGGCAAGAAGACAGAAAATTAGTTTTTAATAAAGGGCTGAAAATTGTTATTTTGGCCATAGAGACCCTCCCTGATATCTAAGATGATGAACCGCTTGGGGGGCAAACTCTAAATGAGCCTAACAATATTGTTGAGGCCGAAAGAAAAGAATGTGGTAGGCCGAGCGATCGTATCGGCCATGAGCCCTCCCATTGATGAGGAGGACGATGATGAAGACCCCCTTGGTGATGAAGAAATCCTCGGGGGGACAAGATTCGCTGAGATCGATTAACTCTAATTCGGTCCATGAATATTTTGAACAACTTTCCTTGAGGAAGCTAACCCTTAAGGAGTTGTTTAATTTTTTCGGTCTCATTTTAGTGACCGATTATATTTTCCTTGCTAAGCCAATTAATTATTTGGCTTGGGTTGATCTACGTTCACGATGGCTGTGTGGATGTCACCAAAAATTGACAATTATTTGGTGGCTCTTTTTGCAACAGTTGTATTATCAAAATATTGAAAAAGTGCTGATAGACTGAAGGAAAAGAAATTTTTAATCAGTCAATATCTTATTTGGACTGAGAGCAGACCGAAAAGAAAAAAAAAAGTATTGCTGGAAGGATGCTTGGAATGCTGAATCAGACATAGAGGCCAATGGTGTAATTAGGTTCAAAAGTGCTTGTGTAACAGACTAACAGTTAAATGGTGGGGTCCGATTGTTACTAGTGTTGATGGACTTGTCTCAATGCATGCCACAAAGTGAGGTGTTACATGGTTCAAGATGGTGGGCCAGATGGAAGCAAAGACACATCACCTTCTTATCAGTCTAAAGGTAATCGGTCTAGAAAAACATGGCTATTCAAAATTCACTTGTTTTTCATTTTAAACAGCCAGTGGGGCAATTGTTTGCACGTAAAAAATATATTTTTTAAGTTTAAATGTGTAGAGGCGGATTAAAATTTTTTAATCGGACTCATGAGACCGATTGTAAAAATTAATGGTTAAGTGATTGATTCAAAGTTGGTAAGGCCGAATGAATTTTAGATTCGGACTGATATCTATCAAACTGACTAACATATCTCATTCGAACTGTTTGGTCAAGCCAGCCCAATGAGGTTAGCCATTGGAGCCCGATTGCTGTGGCTACAGTTTAGGTTGGATCCAATTTCAAGAGTTATGGTTGTATTCCATGTTGAGGGCCCACGCAATTTATTCATTATGGTGACTAATGGGAATAGCCCGATGGCTTTAACTGTTGGATTTGTTGCTTTGTTTGTCTATTGCTTCAATCAGCCATCCACCAACTTTATATTGTCATGAGGGGCCATGTGTTCCTTGGGAGTAAATGTTTTGACCATTTGATATGGTGCGCAACAACAACTATTTGACTTTAACGCTATGATTGGGAGTTTAGGAGAGAAAAGAAAAGAAGAGAAAGTCATAAGTGAGGAGAGAAAAGAAGAGAAGAGAAAGGATGGTGTTTTCTTTCATCTTGATTGGGAGTTGAGGAGAGAAGAGAAAGTAACTTTCTTTCCTCTTGATTGCAAGTTGAGAAGAAAAGAAAATAAAATAAAATAAAGTTACATTCTACCTATCAATAACTTGGACTAATAAACTCTCTATTATTTTCCTTTTCTCTTTAACACCAAATAGCATTCAAATCTACTGGATATTTATCTCATATAAAATTACATAATATGAATTCGTCTGATCAACATGTCATACATTGTGCACACACACACGTCATACATATGCCATACACTGTGCACACACCTCATACACTGTGCACACACATGTCATATATATGTGTAGGCGTTGGGCTGTGTTGTTTTATGACTAAAAATTCATACCTGGGAAGAAAGAATAGGAAGAAGGTCTGATCGGACGTCTCTAGTTTTTGTGTAACTATGGTGTTTTAATTTTTTTAATGTGTGTATGTGTATTATGCAAGCCCTAGGACATAGATGGAATTACAATTAGGTAAGACTAAACTAGAAGGGTATATTGGGTATTAAGAAATATTAATTAATCCCCACTTTCTTTTCTCTCCTTTTCTTCCCATTTGGAGAGAAAGAAATTGAAAGAAAGTGGGGGCTAGTTTTATCTCCCTTTCTCTCCTTTTCTCTCCTCATAAAACTCGCAATCAAGAGAAAGCGAAAGAAAGTGAGTTAATTTCTCTCCCTTTCTCTTCTTTTCTCTCATTTTTTAAACTCCCAATCATAGCGTAAATCAATTCAGTCTCGTTCACTAAGCGTCAGTCCGAAGCCTTGTTTGGTCATGGTTTCTTTACATCAGGCTGATTAATTATTTGACACTCCAAATGTTTCGGCTACTTTTGGGAAAGTTGATATAGATTTGGTCACTTCAGAGAGGTATCTCAATTCATACAAATTCTCAATGTGATAAAACTTTTATATTGTGATAAGGGAATATGTTATATATTTTCTTATTGAGGGAGATTATATTGAAGATAATATCAATCAGTTTTGGGAAGCAATCAGTTTTGGGAAGTTATTATCACATATGGAAGGATAATATTTGGGAGATAATATCAGCATATTAACAGTATATATCTTTTACTTGCTAGCAAAATCAGCCGAATGAAGCCAACATGTGGACCAGATACAAGATATAAATATATACATACGCATATATATATATATATATTAAGATATGGAAGGCTTTTTATCTATATGGAAATAAACTGATATTTTTTACCAAATTATTATTCATCAAGATATCCTATCTTATCTAGAAGACCTCCATCGCTGCTATAAATAAGCAGGCCGGCCAACCATGCAACTCACTCTGCGTCATCTCGATACACCGCATCCAAATGCATTCTTAGCATTCAATCCTAGGCTTTCTTAGCATTATAATTACATTCTTGTAATTTCTCTTTCATTACTTCAATTAAATAAAACATGTCTTTTTATTTAATCTATTTGTCATCACTTGCTAGGGTGTGCGTTTCAGTACTATCTAGGGACCTTCAGGTGAGGGTACTTTCCTACTCACATTTCACAATCACCTATTAGGAGTTAGATTATGAACATTGTATATCACTTACACAAGTGATTTTAGAAAATTTAGTGTTTTATAAGTTTGGGTCTACCTCACAAGGCTGATTTTCTCGATCAAATGCGCCTTATAATGAATGAATGAATCACTAAGCTGAAAATGTCACTCCCGAACCACAAATATAGCAAACGCACACACACGACACACATTGAAACACACACATCTACACTGGTAATTGACAGATTGAGAATGAGAGATCAAAGAAACCTTCAATGGTGGTGGCCCATAGGTACACACAGAGAGAGATAGAGAGATGAGGCGTTGGTGCTATAACCATTTTGTATGTAACTAGAGGATTAGTAATTATCTAGTGAACTTGGGAAATATAAGAAAGTGTGGGTAATTATGTAACATACATATATAATCGGGGCGGGGCGGAGCGTGTAAATGTCTTTCAACCAGTACCCACCCCGAACCTGACTCCAGTAATGTTTCTATTTTCCATACCGCCCCTACCCTATTTTTACATCCCCCATACCCTGCCTATTAGGGTGAGGCGGGGAACCCGATAAACCTGCCCCATTTCCATTCCTATGTTCAACCCTATGGATTGTTTGTACCGATAAATCAATGCATACACACATGTATGTATAAATATAAATACTTGTCTCCATTATTTGAGAAAACGGTCTTTAAATATAAATATACATTTATACGTAGACATAAATATGACCAATTTGGTAGCAATTTTAAGCGATTATAAAGCTTCAAATTAAAGCTAAAACAAAACTATTTTGTACTAAACTTCTATCATTCAATTGCAAAGAAATGTAAGTCTACATATTGCATAAATTTTCAATTGACCAAAATCTACATTAGAGAAAGTTTGACCAAAAACAATTTTCAGAAGCAAAAGTTGTTGCCAAACGGGCTTATACCCGTAGATAACACTGCATGAGTGAAAAAATATGGTACTTTAGGGTTTCTCTTCAATAAAACAACAATCCAATTGTTTGTGATGAAAATATGCAACCAATGTAAAGGTGCCACATAAGATACAATGTGGAAGAGAAGTTGATCAAATCAGAAACAACTCAGGAGCAGTTATAACAGTTTGTGGGTCTGTTTTATCAACTGCCAGGGGACACGTATCAATTATTGTGGGGTAACTGAAATGGCAAGTGTCAGCATATATTTTGAAAAGAGGAGGGAACATTCAAACAGAGCTGCTGAGAAGCCTCAATGTCTATAAATAGAGGAAATTTGTGTTCAAAAAGGGATCCTTCGATCAGCATCAACATATATCTCTGAATACATTTACTGTATTTCTATCTAGATACTTAACTTTAGGAGTAGAACACCTTCGAAATCATCTTCAAGGTTAGATTGTAGTCAGTTTAACTGAATAAAAGTAGTTTCTTATTTTTTTTTGCTTTCTTTACTGTTTATTTAGGAGTAGTTGTCCTAGAATAAGTTCAAAGTGCTTTAATTAACTACATCTTTACACAATTAAAGTCTTGTTCAAGGCATCGAACGTCATCACAATTTGCTTGGTGAGGCGCAGTTTGGATAATCATATTTACACATTGGCAATTTGCTTGCCTGGCACGCTCGCACACACTTATAAATTTTCCAACCAAATATTTTTGGCACGCCTAGTGGGACTTAAGTGTCAAAAGATGGCAAACAGAAACCTTCGAAGTAATAGGTCTGTTGATAACGCCAATGTTGGTGTTAATATTGCTGAAACTGGTGGTTCTCCACACCAAGATCCCCAGAGTAGCAATACTGGGAATCATGAAACCAATGAAAACCCAAAAATCGGAGTTGAAAATTTAAATTCAATTCCAAATAATAGGAATGTTGGTTCAAAAAGTCAACAAGATTTGGTGAATCAATTGACACCAATATTTGATCATTTAGGAAATATGATCCAGAATGTTAATGTTCTGATTACTTCCCTTAACAATAGTATACCACAATTTACACCAGTAATGGTGCCAAATGGAAATTCTTCTATGATTCGACAGAATGAAAGAGGTCATGCCCATGGCTTATTTCAACCAAATCCTATAACTCATGCAAATGGGCCTCCTGTTAGGCCTAATTCACAAGAAAGTTTTTATATGTCTATCCCTAATAATACTCCTCCAGTATTTGAAGGGATGCAAGGGAATCATGCGAGTGGTCAAGATTATGTTTATAGATCAGTAAATATCGAAGAACCAAGGCCTAGAGAAAATGTAACAGGCCAGAATAGGAGGATAAACAACAATCCTATATTCAAACCAGACCCTACTGGAATAGGAGTAGGTCGAAGGAATGAAAATCCTAGGAGGATGGATAATAATCCTCAACCACCTCCAATACCACCAATGAACCCTTTTTTGGGTCAACCAGGTCATCAACAACTATTTAATATGGTTGATAGAAACGACATGATTAATTTAATCCATGAGGTTTGTGGACCCATGGCTTGGGGGGTACAAACTCCAGTTTACAGAAAACCTTATCCTGAATGGGTTGATAGGATCGAATTCCCTAGGGGATTTAAATTTCCCACCTTTGCAATGTTTGCTGGAGATGGAAGCCAATCCACAGTTGAACATGTAGCAAAATTCATCAGTCAGTGTGTTGATGTAGGAAATTATGAATATCTTAGGCTTCGTTTGTTTCCTAGTTCATTAACAGATACTGCATTCACTTGGTTTACTAATTTAGCCCCTTTTTCGATCTATAATTGGGCACAGATGGAAGAATCCTTCCACACTCAGTTTTTCCAGACAGAACTAGAAGTATCAATGGCTGACTTGGCCAGATTATGTCAAAAGCCTGATGAGAAGGCTACTCAATTCATAAATAGTTTCAAAAGGGCTAGAAAAAAATGTAAAATCAATTTACCTGAACCTGAATTTGTTAAGTTGGCCCAAAATGGCCTCGAATTTAGGCTTAGAAAGAAATTCGATGCTTTAGAGTTTAGAGATCTTGTTGAATTAACTGCTCGAGTCTCTAGATATGAAGCTTTATTGGAAGAAGAAAATGAAAGGAATGCTTCTTCAATAAAAACATATTATAAAGATCCTAATTATGAGATAGATGTTGCAGAAATAATAGGAAAAGAACCATTTACATGTAAGGGTCTTGTGAAGAAAAATTTTTCTGCTGAAATATACAAATCTAAAGGATCATTCAAAAAATATTCATTCGATGTTTATAAATTGGATGAAATATTTGATCATCTATTAGAAGGGAAAATCATCAAATTGTCTGATGGGACAAAATTACCTTCTAATGATGAATTAAAAGGTAAGAAATATTGCAAGTGGCATAATTCTTGGACCCATTCAACTAATAATTGTACTATTTTTCGAGACAGGATTCAAGATCTAATCAAGAAAGGGAAATTGAAATTCCCTGAAAAACAAATGGAGGTTGATGAAGATCCATTCCCAGCAGTGCAAGAGGTGTCAATCAATGTCCATGATATTTCTTTCGAAACTCTGGTCAAAGAAAGAGAAAATGCAAAGTCAGAGGACTAGATGAAGAGACTTGAAGAACTGACAAGGAAAAACCCTGGGTTATCAGTTTTCAACCATGAATATGCAAAGAATTTATGCATTGGTTGTGGGAAAAGATATGCTGAAATCTATGATGAAAGGGTTGGGGTCAAGACAGGCAGGAAAAACAAACAGCCTTTGCTCGAGCAAAAGAAGGTGAGTACTTCATGTAGATCTCCTTTCCAACCAATCACGATTGTTGGAAGATGGCAGTTTAGAGGACCAATTCATCAAGCATCAGTATGTACTGGTCCTATGACAGCAAGGTATGCCTCAAAGCCAATGGCTCCTTTTAAAGCCAATTTTTCAAAGAATTTCCATGTTGGTAACTATGTTCGACCATCAAGGAACATGCAATATGAGAGGCTAGGATTCTCTCATGCACCAAAGAAATATTATGGGATGCAAAGAGAAAGGCAAACTCAATTCATACCGTCAAAATTGGTACCAGCACATGTGGTGCAGGCTGAGATAGACATGGATGCATTGAAAGAATCACCAGAAGTTGGTGAGACATTACAATCATGTGAATCTACATTGGTATCAGGAGTACCAAATTGGTTTGTTTTGCAAGATGACAGAGTCAAAAATATGGTAGAACAACAAGGCCTTCAAAACAAAAATAGGATGATTAAACCTCCTCATGTTGGAAAGAATACATGGCATGTATTGCAACATTTCAAGGAAAAGAACCAGAATATGGTCCTTATGATAAACAGGACTCAACAAAGGAGATTGCAGAGGAAGTTCACTATGTGGAAAGAATTTTCTAATATGCAGACTCAAAGTCAAGTGTTAGGAAATGAAATCAAAAAGGATTTTAGTGATATTTCGAGGCCTAATCCCAGATTTGATCGAAATACAAAGGTTGATTCTGATACTATGTCTGAAGAAAGCATTATTAAAGCCAAAGTATTAGAATTGGAAAAGGCAATGAGTATTGATGATGGGGATGAAGCAATGACAGTGGTAGAATCCCAAGTATTAGGAAATGTTAAAATAAAACTCGAAGATGAAACTACCAAGGGTGAAAATATGCTTATTCAGTTTGGCACATTTCCAGAACAAATGGAAGTTAATACTGCCACATTCATGTTACCAAAAATCTTCGAAGCAACAAAAGATCAACAACTAAATGAGAAAATGGAAATAGAAGTCTCTACTGAGGATGTCTCTGAGGTAAATCTTCCTGAGTTTGTTTTTAGTGATTGTAATTTTGTTTATTCATTCGAAGAACCATCGATAGAAATGACTAAGCATCTTAAACCATTATATATAAAGGCTTGTTTAAATGGTGTTCTTTTAAACAAGATTTTGGTTGATAATGGTGCTGCTGTCAACATTATTCCTCAGAATACTTTAAGAAAAATCAATAAACAAAATGCAAAGTTGATACAAACTCACATTATGATATCAGGATTTACTGGTGATAAGAAAAACACCAAAGGAGTAACACCTATTGAAACCATAGTAGGTTCGAATAAGTCCAAAACTGCATTTTTTTGTGGTAGATGCTAATCCTAGTTATCATGCTTTATTAGGAAAAGATTGGATTCATGCTAATAAATGTGTTCCTTCTTCAATGCATCCGAAACTGTTGCTTATGAAGGAAAACTGTGAAGTTGAAATAGTGAAGGCTGATGTTCAGCCTTTTCATACAAGTTCCAATTGTGTCGAAGCTCAATTGTATCAAGATAATGTCAAACCAATTGACCTTAAAGAGTCAGAAGATGAATCTCCAGAAAAAAAATTGGGACCTTTTGGCTGAAATGCCATTTGGTTCTTTGGAACCATTAGGTGATGATAAAATGATTTAATGACTCATACACCTATGGAAATAGGAGATATAGAAGAGACCATTCGACTGGTCTTACAAAAGCTAATAATGGCAGATTTAGAGTCAAGAATTGAGAAAAATTCAACCATAAATTGGTCAGATTATGTTTTTGAAGAAGATTCACAAGAAGTAAAGGATGTTGGCAAGGAAGAATTGTCTGTATTGCCAGAAAATTCAATATAAGAAGTGTCACATGATACTCTATTGGAAGTCAATTTAGGATCAGATCAACAAAAGAGAATTACTTACCTAAGTTCTAAACTTGAAAAATGTGACCAGTATAAATTGGTCGAGTTATTAAAGGAATTTCGAGATTGTTTTGCTTGGGATTATGATGAATTGCCAGAACTCGAAAGAAGCTTAATAGAGCATAAATTGCCTATCAAAGCTAGCTATAAACCAGTAAAGCAACAACCTCGAAGGATGACTTCAGAAGTCACTATGAAGATCAAAGAAGAAATTAAAAGACCGCTTAAGGCAGGATTCATTAGGACTGCAAGGTATGTTGAATGGCTTTCGAATGTTGTTCCAGTTATGAAGAAAAATGGTAAATTAAGAGTTTGTATCGATTACAGAAATCTTAATTTAGCCACAGCTAAAGATGAATATCCTATACCAATAGTTGACTTATTAATTGATAGATCTACTGGAAATACTATAATGTCCATGATGGATGGTCACTCAGGATATAATCAAATATGTATTGCTGAGGAAGACATTCATAAGACTGCATTTAGGTGTCCAGGTAGTATAGGTACCTTCGAATGGGTACAAATGCCTTTTGGTTTGAAAAATGCAGGGGCTACTTATCAAAGAGCCATAATGCTATTTTTCATGATATGATTGGAACATTTTTAGAATGTTACATAGATGATATAATTGTTAAATCAAAAACATTCAATGATCATCTTATACACATGAAGTCAACATTCGAAAGAATGAGATTTTTTAAACTTAAGTTAAATCCACTAAAATGTGCCTTTGGAGTTAGTACTGGAAATTTTCTAGGATATTTGGTACATGAAAAGGGAGTTCAAGTGGATAAGAATAAGGCACAAGCAATTATTCGAAGTAAACCCCCTTCGACCAAAAAAGAATTGCAAAGATTTTTAGGGCAAGTCAATTTCATTCGAAGGTTTATTTCCAATACTGCTGGAAAAACTTTGATTTTTTCTCCTTTGTTGAAATTAAAGGATCATGAAGAATTAAAATGGGAAGATAAACATCAGACTGCCTTTCAACCCTTGAAGGACTATTTGGTGAAGCCACCAGTGTTAATGCCTCCAAGGAAAGATAAACCTATGAAGTTATATATCTCAGCAGCAGAAGCATCGATTGGAGTATTACTAGCCCAAGACAATGATGATAAGAAAGAGCAAGCTGTGTATTACCTTAGTAGGTTTTTAAATTCTGTTGAATGCAAATGTTCCTTTATGGAAAAACTATGTTTGTCTTTGTATTTTGCAGTTATGAAATTAAGATATTATCTTCTTCCTACTGAAGTTTATGTGATTGCTAAGTTTGATTTAATCAAATATATGTTGACTCGACCTATTCTGAGAAATAGAATTGGTAAGTGGATTCTAGCTTTGTCAGAATTTTGTTTACTTTATGTACCACAAAAAGCAGTAAAAGGCCAAGCTTTAGCAGATTTTTTGGCTGATCATCCAAATTGCCTCGAAACAGAGGAAAATTATGAAATTGGACAAATAACCATTAGTCCATGGAAATTATGGTTTGATGGATCAAAAACTGAATTTGCTGCAGGTATTGGTTTTGTCATTGAGTCATCTAAGAAGATCAAAACCAAATATGACTACAAATTAGATTCGAATCAATGTACCAACAATCAAGTTGAATATGAAGCCTTAATAATGGGTCTTGAGACCTTGTTGGATCTTGAAGCTACATTTGTAGATGTATTTGGAGATTCCCAGTTGGTTATAAATCATATGAATGGGACATACAAATGTATGAGCAGTACATCGAAAATATATTATGACACAACAATGGGTTTATTATCCAAATTCGATAATGTGAACCTTCTGCATGTTCTTAGAAGTTTTAATGAGGAAGCCAATGATGTGGCTCCGAAGGCCTCTGGATTTAGAACAAATGTTGAAAATATCGAGATAGAGCAAGTTACTTATAGGAAATTATTACCAATATTGGTGGATAGATTACTTTCTATTGATATTTCAAATGTAAAGATTCATGATGATTGGAGAAAGCCAATCATAGATTATCTCTCAGGATTTAATGAAAAATCTGATCGAAGTATAAGATTGAAATCTGTCAATTACATCTTATACAGTGGGAAATTATTCAAAAGAGGAAGTGATGGATTATTACTGGAGTGTTTGAGCAGTCTCGAAGGAATAGAAGCTATAGCTCAAATTCATGAGGGATTATGTGGAGCCCATCGATCTGGGGTTAAAATGAGATGGTTACTTCGAAGGCATAACATTTATTGGCCAACTATTTTAAAAGATTGTATTGAGTTTGCCAAAAGATGTCAAGAATGTCAAAAGCATGGTCCCTTGAAGCATTTGCCAACTATTGACCTTCAATATGTGGTAAAACCTTGGCCTTTTAGAGGTTGGGCCATAGATGTAATAGGAAAAACCAGTCCTCCTTCGAAGGGTCATGGATTCATTATTTTAGCCACAGATTATTTGACTAAATGGGTAGAAGAAGAACCTATGCAGACTGTGACTCAAACAATGGTTGTAAAATTCCTAGAAAACATAGCTTATAGATTTGGTATTCCTCAAACCATTGTATCTGACAATGCATCTATATTTGAAGGAGATGTGATTGCATTTGCTAATAAATTGGGAAACACAATGTCAAAATCAGCCCCATATTATGCTCAATCAAATGGACAGGTTGAAGCCACTAACAAGGTCATAAAAGAAAATATGGCTAAAGTCATAAAAAATAATCCAAGGATATGGCATGAGGTTTTGCCAGAAGTTTTATGGGCATATAGGACTTCGAAGCGAACAAGTACATGTGTATCTCTTTATGCTTTAACTTTTGGACATGAGGCAGTCCTGCCTATTGAAATAAAGATTAATTCTCTTCGAATTATGAAGCAGAATCAATTATCTTTGGATAATTACCAAACATCCATGGCTATTGAATTAGAAGGCATTGATGAAGAGAGAGCTAAAGCTCTCAATAATATTTTGATACAGAAAAGAATAGCATCAAGGGAATATAATAAAAAAGTACAATTAAGAACCTTTGATGAAGGAGACTTGGTCTGGAAAACAATGTTGCCTATTGGATCTAAAGATTCAAAATATGAGAAATGGTCTCCTAAATGGGAAGGTCCATTCCAAATTCACAAGGTTTTCAAAGGTGGATTTTACCATTTAAGAAATTTGAATGGATTTGTCCATATTAGAATAATCAATGGTAGGTTTCTTAAGCAATATTATCCCACTATTTGGGAAGCAAGAAATTTAGAATAAGAAATGCAGCATTCAAAATAAGAACATATATTCCACATTCAAAATTAAAATACAAAAACCAGATATTGGTACTTTGCAAAGTCGTGTTGGTACAATTTTTCATACTAGTTTACTTATAAATTGGGCCTTCAACCTAAAATTGTCCCAAGATCTTGTATACAATTTTGACTGGCTAAGAATAAATTTTTTCCTTGAAATTGATTCTTGGTTCTTCAAAGGCTTCGATTCAATTTCTGTCATCAGAGCCAGTAGCTTTGTTTCAGCATTTCCTTGCTTCATCTTCAATTTGGTCAATGCAGTTTCTGCAATTTCAAGCTCCTTTTTAAGTTTATCTACTTTGTTAGAAAGCTTCTCAATTACAGTGTTATTCTCACCAAATTCTGCTAACAATTGGTCCATCTCGAGAGTCTTTTCTGTTGTATACTCCATATCAACTTCTAGTTTTTTCCTTTCTTCAATGACCTTTTCTAATAAAAAGCAGTCAAAATCAAAGGTGGACATTAATGTAGAAATGGTTTCCTTGTCAGGAACAGTTATGGATGAACTATCCAACATGAATTGGCATAGGATTTTCATAGCCTTTTGTACTTCCTTCTCCTCGAATACTTCGAAAGAAACCTTACTGAATAGCCTCAATGTAGCAATTGCAACTACTGGGTCTATGGAGGGTACCTTTGGCTTGCTCTGACCTATCATTTGTTGGAAAAATTCTTGGATATTGGTCGCAGTGGTGTCTCCCGTCTTCAAAACAATCTTCAGACCATCTTTGAAATTTGCTGTTTCTTCAGAAGTCAGATTGGGAGGAAGGGATATGTGAAATTCTTCAGAACTTGAAACATTAGGAATGGTTTGTGGGTTAGTTGAAGTTGATGTTGAAGCAGTTTTAGGTTGAGGACTTGTACTGATCTTTGAAGGACCAGTCTCAGTTTCAAGAACAGATTCAGTCTGTTTAACAAAGGATGAACATTTTTATTAAAATTTGTCTATAAGAAAAATTCAATACCAGAAAAGTTTAAACAACTTACTATTGGTTGGTACTCAAGTAATGAAGGTTGAGTACTGGATAAAGGAGATTTTCGAACCTCTGGAATGTCAGATTGTTGAGATGATGGTTCTGAAGTGGTTTGTGATAATTCAGGTTCGGGGTCTACCTTCGAAAGAGGAATTGCTGGGATGGGAACTTCTTTAATGATTTTTGAACCAACAGATGGTTCAACTGTTGTCTTGGCCTTTTTCCTTCGAATTAAGATAGGGACAGGACTAACATCTTCTTCTCCTTCAGATTCAACATTCTCTGATATGGGAGGTGAGCTCTCTGCTGGAAGGACCAATTTTCTTTTTGGTTTTGAAAGTGCTGGAGCAGGAGTTGAAGTTTTTAAGGTCTTTGAAGATATTGGAATGTTTGGTTTGACCTTCGAAGCTCTGGTTGTTGGTGAAGAGCTTTCTCCAACTACTACTCCTGTGTTGTAAATTTTAAACAATAATTAATTAGATTTCTTTTCATCATCTAAGAGGAAGAAGATTGAATTAGATTTTTGATTACCTATTTGCTTCGAATCAATGTATCTCAAAAGTTGGCATTTGTCCATCTCTGCTGATATTAGGTTTTCCCACCAACTTGAAAAAGCATGAGTGCAAGTTGTATAAACTGGCAGAGAAGTAAACTCCAAGTTGCTAACTTTGTTCTGATAAACTGCTAATGCAGCAGTTATCACTGATTCTGGTACTTTCGAATGAGTTTTATAAGCCATAAGTATATTGGCTTGACTCCTGATTGGGAAAGGGATTGACTGAGTGAGCCCAAATTGCCTCAAAAACTGATTAGGAAGATAGAGTTCACCTTGAGATTTGATGCTAAGGGCATTCCCAAAGAACAAATCCCTACTGATTAGGAAACTTCCCCATACAGCGTTTAGTTCGAGTGCACTTGCTGTTTTATCCAATATCTGACAAAGCCAATGGAGAGAGAGAGGAGTTTTGTCTTCAGAGTTATATAGAATAGTGAATGGTTGGAACAAATTGTTTGGCCTTATTGCAGGAAGATTGAAAAAGAAAGAGAGGGATTCTTTGAAAGTCTTTTCAACACTTGGTAATAAGGTAAAGAAGATTCCATAAGCCACAATGTTGGATAAAGGTCCTAAGTCATGGATTTCAGGAAAATAAGCATATAGCCATGATTGTAAAATCCAGAAGGGACCACCTTGAGTGGGAATGAAGGGGTCAAAACATAAATCGAAAAAGGATCTGTAAAGAGATCCAAGAACAAAGGGGGCTAGAGCTAATCTTCGACCAGCAGCCACAGCTCTGGCAATATTGGAAAATTTGAGGACAACCCTTTGAGAGGAGGTGCAGAATAGATACTTCGAAAGCCAGTATAAGAGGAAGCAGTAATATTCCTTAATTGTCACCCCTCCTGATGTTTTTCTGTGGGCAATGAGGAAATTGGTGTACCCAAGTGATTTTGAATCAATGTTGATAGGGGGACTATCAGATTCAGCCATATAAGGATGATCATCTTCTCCGTGAGATAAAAATCCTAATAAGTGACAAATGTCCAAAACAGTTGGACCAATTGGACCAAATCGAAATTGAAAATGATTAAAAATAGGGTTCAAAAAACATAGAGCTCCAGCTAATAAGTTAGGGCTTGCTTCGATGGGATATTTGGAAAGGTTAACAGCATGATAAATCCCTGTGGTGATCAGAACTTCTCTTTTGTTATCTAAAATCCTATCTACCCATTCTGGCCAGTCCTTCGCAGGTTTGGGCCAATGTCGAAACTTCAATTCTAACTTAGGAATCGGAATCTCCTGTTGGTAAGTCAAGCATTGCTCTCCTAATCTAGGATAGTAGACATGGAGTTTAAGGATGGGGGTGCTCAGACAAGGACCTACAACAATAGAGGATTCATGGTTGGGAAAAGTTATAGGAACAAGAATCTCGTGGATTAATGAGGTCTCTTGTCCCTTTGCATAACGATCTTGTTCATCCCTGATAATCTTTTCAAAATCATCGCAGATCTTCTGAAGCTGAGTATTGTCACCAGATTTTGCCATTTTTGGGAACAAAGTGATTAGATTGTAGTGAGAACGATGAGTAAAGAAAAGAGAATGCAAAGTGAATGGTTTGAAGGCAAAACGAATTTGTAGAAGTCAGAAGGTTTGTTTCCCTTTTGTTTAAGTATTTATAGCCTTTGGTGACGTTTGGGAAATGACGCATTTATTGAAAAAATAGCCGTTAGAATCGGTTGTGTATTTTTTGGACCGTTGTATCAAGAGAAAAGACATATGGGTTCAGAATGAACTAGTCAATAGAAACATGAATTTCTTATAATTCATTACATTGACAGGAAAATGTTGTTATAATTCAGAGACATAATTGAAAAAAGTGTGGAAACCCATAGGTCACTAAATTGTGGAACATAGCCCAATAACAGGCAAAGTATTCTGCTTCTAGTTTTATTTCGAGGCATAGGTTCCTGGTTTGTAGAGCTAATTTATCTTCGCTTCGAAGAGTGAGGTAAGCCTTCTTGAGTTGTTCTTCATACTGATTTAACCGCGAATTGATCTTGAACAAAGCTTTGTGAAGACTTCGAAATTCCTTGGCTAATGAAGTCTTGCCTCGAAGAGATATGCCAACAGCTTTGGCTTCTTCTTTAAGATATGCAATTCGATCTTCGAGATGAGGTTTCGAGTAGTGAGAAACATCACTTTCTTCATCAGAACTTCCACAACCATAGATGTATTTTTCCTTGAATTCTGAGACTTCATCGAGAAGTGCGTTAGGTATTTCCTTAAGACCTTCATAAAGATCCATTAGGTAATTCAACTGATGGACATTTTCTTGGTGATGGGAATACCATCTTATATGAGAAGCCAGGGTTTGAAGGGTGAAATCCATTTGGGTTCGAACAAGGGTTGAAATACTCCATTCGTGGCATAAGATGTGGCAACTCCATTCGAAATTAATTCAAGCCTTTGGATTTTGTAAAATGGAAAAGGGAAGATGTGCAAAGGCAACCAGAAGTCTTTGGGCTTGGATGATCAAGCAAGGAGAAGGTGACAGAATGGGTGAAACATGTTCGAAAATGGGACCATGTCTGCATAATTGGTCTAATTTCAAAAAAGGGTCATTGATATCTTTAGTAGGATCCACCACTTGAACTTTGGTGTTTGGAAAGCCTAGTACAGAAAGGATGAAGAGAAGTACTCTCTCTTCATAATCTTTCTCGAAAAGTTTGCATTTAGAAAGGAAAGCTGAGGAATAATGTTCATTTGAAAAATTTTCATGAGATGCTCTTACATATGTATGGATGGGGGGTCTGCCTTGATGAATTAAGATATTACCTCTTTGAAGTCTCTCACCAGGAGGACTAGTTGAGGAGATTAACCAGGCATTTAACAGATTTTGTTCTTGGGAAAGTTGGTTAGAGAATGGATAGTATGGTTTTATGACTCTACTTCGAATGATACCTTCAGCTTCAGGGTATTCGAAGTTTGGATGAACAACTAAAGGCATTGTAATTGGGGTTTCGAGCTGCATGCCTTTATGATATCCTACCCCTTCACCATGGGAAATAGGTTGTTCCCAAGCAGGAGGGAAAGTTTGGCTATTGTAGATTGATTTTAAAGGGATCGAAGTTGAATTTTGTCCTGAAGAAGAAGCACTGGGTCGGTTTAGCATAGTATGTCATTTTCCCCACTTCGAATAAGTAAAAGGTTCAGGAGGAACCTCGATCAAGAGGATCCCAATTAGTTCGAACAGGAATTTCAGGGTGTTTAGTTGACAGCTTTATTTCTTTAGGAAGATCTAAAGGAAAGCTATCACTAACATCAAACTAAGATTGAGAAGAAGACATGAGTAGTAAAGTAGATTCGAAGTAACAAGTAGAGTTGGGAATTCAAGGATAAAGGCAGATGCAACAGTCTAAGTGAAAATAAGTGAAAGTTGAATCTTTTAAAACATGATAAGAAAGTTACATGAAAGGTTCCAACTGTATAACATGATCTAACCATGATCACCATTATCTTTTTTGAACCAAAAGGAAAATGGCGCGAGTGGTAATGTTTGTGATGAAAATATCCAGCCAATGTAAAGGTGCCACGTAAGATACAATGTGGAAGAGAAGTTGATCAAATCAGAAACAACTCAGGAGTAGTTATAACAGTTTGTGGGTCTGTTTTATCAACTGCCAGGGGACACGTGTCAATTATTGTGGGATAACTGAAATGGCAAGTGTCAGCATGAGGATATGCCAGGTGTGAAGGCAGTTTTATTTTGAAAACAGGAGGGAACATTTAAACAGAGTTGCTGAGAAGCCTCGAAGTCTATAAATAAAGGGAGTTTGTGTTCGAAAAGGGATCCTTCGATCAGCATCAACATATATCTCTTAATACATTTACTGTATTTCTATCTAGATACTTAACTTTAGGAGTAGAACACCTTCGAAGTCATCTTCAAGGTTAGATTTTAGTTAGTTTAACTTAATAAAAGTAGTTTCTTACTTTTTTTTGCTTTCTTTACTGTTTATTTATGAGTAGTTGTCCTAGAATAAGTTCGAAGTGCTTTAATTAACTACATCTTTACACGATTAAAGTCATGTTCAAGGCATCGAACGTCACCACAATTTGCTTGGTGAGGCGCAGTTTGGATAATCACATTTACACATTGGCAATTTGCTTGCTTGGCACGCTCGCACACACTTATAAATTTCCAACCAAACACCAATACATCATAAATTAAATTAATTGAGGACCTACATATAATTGATGTATAGAACATAATTCTTTGTTTAAGACTTGGTTGTTTGAGTGCGTACTTTAACATAACCAACCAACAAATGGTGAATTTAAGCACTATAATTATCAGCCCTGTAGCCATAGAGCTACACTGACACAACTCCAAAACGATCTTCAGGGGAGAAAAAGAGAATTAGAAACCAATTGCTGTAATCTCTGATATAATCTTGAAGTCTCAATACCAACTCTCGAAACTCTCACCTACAAAATCCATCAAAATGATTTGTCAGCATAACCAAGAAGCTAAATGTTAATTAATCTATCTGTGATTAATTGAAAATGAAATGTAGCGTAAATTAATGTGATATCCCTTAAGGTATTTCAAGAGGGAAGCTTTGGCGCAACGGTAAGGTTGCTCCATTGTGATCTGGAGGTCACTGGTTCGAATATGGAAACAGTCTTTCTGCTTGCAGGGGTAAGTAAGGCTGCGTACAATTCACCCTCCCCAGACTCCACAATGGCGAGAGCCTCGTGTACTGTGTTGCCTTTTTTTATCCCTTAAGGTATTTCACAAATACAGATGTCTCCCTCGTTAATTTTTTTAAGAATTACATTGACCAACCTTATCATAGATCGCTGTGAATGGTGCATACGAAGTACCTATCTGTCCTTAATTAAAAATAAAAGGTGATTTCATTACCTAAAAAGTTAATGCCGGCCTCTAGAACAAAAAAAAACCTCAAGATATGCCATTAAGATGGAGGAAAAGATATATATACTGGAAATTATTGTTTTCTATTTTATTTTAGCTTTGATAGAGTACTTAGAGTATTCATTAAATTTTTTTTAAAAGAACGTAATAATGGAATGAAATTGTGATACTCAAATACAAATCTCAAGGGGTCCGTATAATATTTATCAACACGAGGAAGAACTTTTATTGGTGAGATACCTCAGGAAAAGTCACATTTACCCTAAAAGAAAAAGAAAAAGATTTTGGTAATTTTCTTACAATTTTGAAGTATAAGTGGTCCATGCATACAAGTGTGTTATATGACACACATGCACACCAATAACACCTTCAAATAAGACAAAAAATACCTAAATAAAAGCACCGAACTGTTTTCCAAATAAAAATGTAGATATTGGCAAGACCTGAGCATGGAGAGTATGGAACACCTTATTACCCACAGTTGTAAAACTAGCACTCACTACTTCAGCTCCTTCTTCCTCAATAATGCTAATGACTTGATATAGGGCAAAGTTTTTTCTCAACCCCGTTATCAAAATCGCCTCTATAGTTGAACCCAAGTCTCTTAACTCAACCAATGGTAGCCTTCGACTAACCATCATTGTATCTCTTATATTACTATTACTTCCATTGATACCCATTGCTACTTGCTTCCTCTCCTTTAGTTCCTCTATTCTTTCTTTCAATTGCTTTATATAGGTGGCCACTTTATCAAGCTGGTCTTGTTGTGATAGCATGTCCTGTAAAAATCACACACAATTATGTTGTTAGATATATTTATCAATATATATATATATATATGTACACACGAATATATCGACAACCATAATTTATCTAAATGGCACATAAGTAGAAGAGAATGAATCACACAAAAACTTTTGTTATGTAGAGTGGCGGATCTAGGAGGCTAGGGGCCATAACCCTCTAGCTACCAAAAGTTTTAAAACTTACTATATTTCTATATGGAGTTTTGAAAATATAGAGTTTTGAAAACTCTTACATTTTATAAGGTTGGTCCCTTAAAAATCTTGATATTTTCATCTGGCCCCCCAAACCACCATTCCTTAATCAGCCATTGGTTATATATATGCTAGCCATAATCTGTGCCTAAAGGCACTATCTTACAATTCTAAGTATGCGTGCTTTATGGGTGATTTGGATATTAAGGCTTAGTTTGGCCCCCTTTTGGTGCTTCTCCATTTTTAAAGCTCAATTTCATGTTAATTCATTTGGAAACTAGTTTATGAGCTTTGCAAAAATTGAACTTAGGGCTTTTTTGGGGGAGCTTTTAAAAGCTCTAGAATGGAGCTTTTAAAAGCTCAAGGTGACTTTTTGATTTCATGATATCTTTTTAAAGAGTAGTGTGTCACTTGTATAAAACTATCAAACAACTTTAGTAGTAAATTTCATAAGCTCTTTTTAAAAAGCCACATGGGGGTCAAACTAAGCCTAAGTTAGGTCTATTTGCCTTAGGATTACAGATTTGAGTATGTTTGTTTAAGGTTGGGGTTAGGTGTTGTTGGTTATAGTTAGGGTTATGGGTTGTCTGGACAACACAAAATAACACCTACAAAAAAAAAAAAAAAAAAAAAAGAATTCAAAGAAATTAACTTTCCAAATTCCAAGTAAACTTTTTCAAAATCAAAATGTTGCCTTGAAAAAAGTTTGCAATTTTCAGATTGGGGGAGAAAACCTACATAGAATTTAGTGCATTAAATAGACAATTTTTTTTGGATATTGCTATATATTGCTAGAGCAGCAATGACTACTGCAAGAGCAAAAATTGTCGCTAAAATTTTTAACGATGAAATAAAAGTGTTACTTAAACTTTTAGCGACACTTTTTCTCTGACATTAGCCATTTCTGCTTTAACAATAGAGCTAGCTTCTTTTTCTTTTCTTTTCTTTTTTTATTTTTTTTTTTAATATGTACTAATAGGGAGGTGTCATTATTCGAACATCGGACCTTTGAACAATTATCTACTCTAAAAAAAAATTTAAGTTGTTAGAGAGGTATAACTTGATTATGCAAACAAATGAAATGATTGAAGTTTTTGTATTTGTATCGTTAAGATATGTACAGTTAAATGACATGAAAAATTTTCAAATGGCACAAGAATCATAATTTATGCATGTTTTTAAATGTTGCATCAAACGGACTTCAAATCTTGAACAAGAGTTTAGTCATATATAAAATTGTAATCAGTAAAAGAACTCATGGGCAGCCACAGCATAGTTGGCTTACCCTAAACAGTACTTAGTGAAGAAATTAACTTTCTTTCAACTTCATTTATACATCATGAGATATCTCTATTTAGCACTAAAATTGTTTGAAACAAATAGCTAAATATCAATTTATAGAAAAGAGTCCAATATGTTTGAAACAAATAGCAACAATCAATTCATAGAAAATGGTCAAATTTGTACCACATTTACAGACATATATAGCTCCCTTATTAATACACGTAAATGACATCTCTGCAATATTTGAACTCTACATAAATAACATGTGTGGAATACTCAAATAATATACACTAAGGCTTAAATACAAAATATTCCTTTGAAGCTTGATTCCAGTCTCATTTTAGTCTTTGAGGTTTCAGTTGCATCAATTTGGTCCCAATAGTTTGTAAATAGAAGTAATATAGACCAAATGTTCCATTTTGTCAAAAATCACAAATAAGCACAATTACGCTGAAAAATCTGGTGGGGAGACTGTGGTGTTTCATTTTTGCCCCTAAAAAGCGTGACAATGCATACATATATGTGAGTAAATTCCGTCAATTTTTCTCACAGATTGGACATTTGGACCACATTGCTTCTATTTAAAAATTTTCAGTGACTAAATTGATACAATTGAAACTGTAGAGACTAAAATGAGATAGAGACCAAACTTCAAAGGTATATAGTTTCTAATTAATCCATACTTTAATTAATTATGACTAAAGATAGATCATGTGTGTTAAGTCACCAATTACTCTAAAAAGTTAAATGTTAAAAAATAGGGCAACAATGTAGACCTTTGGTGCAACTTATAAAGTGCAAACTATTACATATAGCCTAGAAAAAGATGAAATGAAGTGTTTGGTGTGGCTTATAGATTTAGAACTTATACTCTCGCTGTTCCACAATAAGTGTTCACTACCAATTTGCACATTGTTTAATAAATGTGTATTATATTTATTTCTTTTATCCTTCATTTTTTCACTTTCCCATTTTATCCTTGATGTGACATTGACTATTTTACTCATTTCCCTTTTCCTACTCTCCTAGGAAATGATACTTATCTTTATTGTGAGGGTATTATAAGTTGCTTATATAAAATTGTAGTTGACTTTCAAAATGAACACTTATTTTGGAACATCCAAAAAATGAAAGATGAACAATTATTTTGGAATGGAGGGAGTATTATTTAGCAACTTATTTAAGGTCTAAAAGCCTACCTATTTAAAGCAAGGCTGGGGTGCTTCTCCAACTTATAGCTTATTTTGTACTTTAATGAATGTTTGATTGGCCGACCTTGTCTTCTATTTTTCTTATTATTGACATCAACTACATCCAACTGAATCAAGCTCCTCAATTGCCCAAAACCCCATTACAACTTGAGGGCATTTTGGACACTTAATTATACATCAAATTTGATAGCTAGCTTATGGTATTAAAAATCACTATATATAACTCAATCGGTACTTCTAAAAAGTT
The DNA here is from genome assembly GCA_033977485.1 of Hydrangea macrophylla. Lineage (NCBI taxonomy): Eukaryota > Viridiplantae > Streptophyta > Magnoliopsida > Cornales > Hydrangeaceae > Hydrangea > Hydrangea macrophylla. The sequence goes on along the minus strand of CM066985.1, from coordinate 107,969,252 downwards.
ACAACAAATAGGTTCATAACTTTTTTTTAGTTCTAAAAATTAAATATAATATAAAAAGTTAAAAGCTATAATTTATCTGTTAAGTGTTGAAATAGGTTTTGAAGATATAGTTAGTTTTCTTTTAATTTCAACACACATAAACATATATATATATATATAATGTATATCAAGCCCTTAAGTATGTAACACCGGCACTGTACGTCTTCATTTTTGTCTTATTTTCTAGACTTAGTACATACTCTGCACCGACATCTCATCATCATGTGCAATAAGTAGATATGAATTCCCCAGTCTTGAGAGGTTGCTGTCTAGTGGCAAAGATTTAAGAAGAGAGTACAGTCACGAAAAGCCATAGACATAGTTTAGGGAAGTACATAGATGGTACTTCATTAAGACAGCCGTACATGCAATTCTTGACAATGCGATGAGATAATTGAATTCATCAAATATATATATATATATATAGTTTTCTATGATATTTTGTAGGGCTTATGTGAAGAGTTAAAAACAATACTGATGATGGAAGAAAAAAAGAGTGTAATTTGAGATTAAAAGACTACATGGAAATTAGGTTTCAATTAGGCAAACTAAACCCAATGATGATGCCAATTATGGCTTCATTTTTTTTAAGGCTTTCATGGGGATATAATTTTATGTACCTTGAAACACAATTCTTAGAGACTTGAAATATTCCCTAAAATTTATAGAAGTGGCTTTTGGATTTTGGAATTGAAAACTATAGAGGTTGAGACATGGGAAGTGTGTTTTTGTTGGTGGAAACTATGGATAAGAAACTTTAATAAAACAATAACAAGATCGAGCACGCAAACACGTAAAGCGTTGTTCGAAAAACAAATTCACATCCCACACTTAGTTGCTTGTGGACTATGACGTATCGTTATTGAGAATACTATAACCTAATATAGTTAAGGCAACAAACTCAACTATATTCTACACAATTTAGTATATATGAAAAGCTTTCAAATGACTCTAGAAAAAATGAAGAAGAGAAGATAAAATCTGGAAAATTTTCTAACAAAACAACTAACTATATTCTATATATTACAATGTTTATTGGATAAGAAATGTCTCTCTATACAAATGATTGTATCCCAACATCTATACACTGAGTATATATCTGTATTTACACTTTTAGAAGTCATTAGAATAGATGAAGTTCAAACAAATTTGAAGTTACAACATAAAAAAATTGTGACTTTCTTCAAATTGGGTCCGATCAACCGGTCGATTGCTTTTATGCTAAAAACTTATTTAAAACTTCATATAACCTTATAATCCCCTTGAGCTCCCATAAACTCTTATTCACAGCCCGAATTTAACACATGCATACTAAAAGTGTTATTGGAAAATGGTGCTAATGGCTAATGGTGACTTTTGGAGAAAAAACTCCAAAGAGGAATTTCAAAACAGAATTTCCGAAATCGAAATCTTTGCTTCGAAAGGGAAAGGAAGCTTAAATGGAGTTTGATTTGGACCAAGGACAAACGCATGTCTGAAATCAGCATCAAAAGGTAAAACTGCAATCATTATATGGCCAGATTTTGAGATATCATGCTTGAAATGACACTAACTCATGCATATACAGTTATTCCCAATGCTTTATGGTACTTGTTAGATCAAATCTTTGTAATAACTCATATGTTTTTGAAGTAGAAAATGGTTGCGATTATATCTACGCTTATTTGCTCTCTTTATGGTACTTCTTAGCTCAAATCTCAGTAATAAATCATATGTTTTTGAAGTAGAAAATGGTTGCGATTATATCTACGCTCACATGCATGAAATACAAGTCTTTCCATCTAAGGGTATTCTTACTCTTAAAGGGAAAAAGGGCGGTTGTCAAAAAATTGTATGAATTTCATGTTTGGTACATTTGATTCATCCTTTTGATTACATAATGTTCTCCTTTTTTTTTTTTTTTTTGGGGGGGAAACCACGTACTACCATTCAATTGGGATACAGTGCAATTTGCCAAAATCTACCTAAAGCAGCTTTTTTTACAATTGAATTGCAGAAGCTGTCTAGAGAATTTATTTTGTCTGGGGTGGTTTTTTCGGGGTGCTTCGGGTGTTTATTTTTTGATTTGTTTTGCTTTGGTTGGTGCTATGGCTTGGCCAATATGAGTGTTTTTTGGTATGTTCACTGTTTAATCTATTAATGGATTTATTTGCCGCTCCAAAAAAAATAAATAAATAAATAAATTTTGCAGAAGCATAAGTTGAGACAAACAAGCCCTGAGAACAAGGGTTTTGACTTTTGAGATCCGGTAAAATACATATATGTGTGTATATATGTATATATATATATATAGGAGAGAGGGTGTACCTTGGAGGGTTTGAAGTGATGAGGAGGAATGAGAGAAAAGAGCTTAAAGCAGAGACCTTTCATGTGAATTCTCCGGTTTCTCTCTACCGTCTTTCTATCAAGCTTTTCAGGAACATTAATACTAGTACTCTCACTCTTCTTCATCGATCCTTATTATTAACTCTCAATTAATCTCTTTGCTTAATTCTCTCTCTACTTACCAAACAAACAAGATTCTAAGCCTAGCAAACAACTATATATAAGATCGAATTCTCACACAAGAGATCAACGGAGGATTAAATTGCATGTGAACAAGAGCTAGAGACGAGTGAAGAGAAGGAGAGTGGAATCTTCGTGGGGTATGAGGAAGTGGGGTCCCGGAGTAAACCCACATAGGAATATTTGGGTGGACAGAGAGAGAGAGAGAGAGAGATATTTTGGTTATTTTGCCATTTATGATATATAAATATATTTATACATATATTTGTGTATCGTCAAGTGTATCTATAAATATAGTACGTCCACGAAGGTGGGCTTGTAATTCGTGGGCTTATAATTACAAGCTTTATTAAGCTGACCCTTGATTCTTCATGGTGCCACGCTTCCACCGACCACTTTACATGTATGATATGTACTATTTATATACGCGGTAGAGATACAGAAAGCACTATATGTTAGGGCAGCGGAAGTGTGAATGAAAAATAAGAATGCTTGAAGGATTTAGTGCAAACTTTATTTGTTGCATAAAAGAAATGAAAAAACAACAAAGCAGCCAATGTTTAAATTTTTGCAGAAAACAGTGTGCATAACACTGCTGAAACTGCTTTCTGATATTTTTTTTATTATTGCAACATTTGCAAAATACACATAGCAATTTATAAACCTGCTGATAATTCTAGAAAATATCTACGGTAACTACTTCCTTAATTTCCTAGGACATTGGGAGATAAAAAGACACATTGGAACACAAAACCAACACTGATATTTCTAGAGACTAGAACTCCAGATTATTCTACCAAAAACAACTATTTTGAAAATTCCAAATTATCTTTCAACACCCCCTCTTAATTTGTAGTTTTCATTTGCTTCTTGAACCTCTCAAACTTTTCTGTAGTAATGGCCTTTGTCAGAATATTTGCTGGTTGTTCATTGGTGTTAATGAACTCCAATCCAATTTCTCCTTTGCTCACCAAATCTCTAATGGAATGATGTTGAAGCTCAATGTGCTTTGTTCGAGCATGACACACAGGATTTTTGGTCATAGCAATTGCGATTTTTGGTCGCAATATATGGTAGTTGGTTGCTCATGCACTACTTGCAAATCTGAAAGCATTCTCCTTAGCCAAATTGCTTCACACGCTGCATCTGTGGCAGCAATGTACTCAGCTTCTACTGAGGATAACGCCACTGTTTTTTGCTTCTTTGAACTCCAAGAAATTAACTTCGTTCCAAGGAAAAACAAGTAGCCAGATGTGCTCTTTCTATCATCCAACGAACCAGCCCAATCGTTATCAGTAAAACCAGCTAGCTTATTGTCTTCTTCCTTCACATATAAGAGGCCATGATCCTTAGACCCTTGAAGATATCTTAGCACCCTTTTAGCTGCTACATAATGAAGCTTGCTTGGCTCACTCATAAATCTATCTAGATATTAGACTTACAGAATGTACAATGTCCGGTCTTGTATTTGAAAGATATATCAAAGAACCAACAAGACTTCTAAATGATTTTGCATCCACCTTTGCTGCACCATCAGTTTGCTGCAACTTTTCATTCAATGCCATAGGTGTTGACACTGGTTTGCACTTGTTCATCTGGAACCTTTTCAGCAAATCTTCAATGTACTTTTCTTGAGAGATAAAAATCTTACCTTTAGATTGCTTCACTTGGATTCCAAGAAAATACTTCATTAGACCCAAGTCAGTCATTTTTCGACTAGAGAATACTATGATAGAAGCTAGACCCATTAGATAGAAGGCTTTAGCTCACAATCTGATCCTAGACGATTGCCCAAAACCAGAGAAAAAAGGCACGAAACCAGACACGAACTACCATAGTCCCAAAGCTAAAAACCAGCAAAGAACAAGGATTGTCCCAGAAGCGAAGCACCCCAAGAAACACAACAAAAGACTTCAAAACCAATCCAAAAAGAAGAAATCCAACATTGAGATAGTAATTTCTTGTATTTGTCCTCAAAGGGGGTTCTCTTATTTATATACAAACTAGTGAATAGGAAAAAGGATATAAAATTAAAGCTAATAAATGCAGATATTACAATAAAATTCCTAATGATATGTGATCCTCAAATCATGGGATCTTGACAGGATAAGATAGAATTTGATTAATCCAAAACATATCTCCAACACAAAAAATAACTGAAAATGTAGCAGCCCAGAGCCTACAAAGAACTCCAATGACTCAAAAGAGAAGTACACCTAGCACACAATCCGAAAGAAGCATAACCACCAGAAAACCCACTTAACCAAAGAAGGAACCGAAATACAAAAGAGGCTCTCGAAAACCACACCAGCCTAAAAACAAAGGACCCCAGCCAATCAATACAAAAACCTACGAAAGAAATGACCATGTGCCACAAATTGGCAGAAACATTGAGCTATAAACCCAACCTAACTCCCTACCCGTTAAATAAAACCAAGGCTCAAACCCTGATCCAAACCCAAATCAACTCCCCTCTCCTTCCTCCCCCCCCCCCCCCCAATGGTGAATTTAAGCACTATATTATCAGCCCTCTGGTCAAGAGCTACTCAGATACAACTCCAAAAAGATCTTCAGGAGAAAAAAGGAGAATTAGAAACCAATTGCTGCAATCTCTGATATATTCTTGAAGTCTCAATACCAACTCTCGAAAATCTTGCCTACAAAATCCATCACAATGATTTATCAGCATAACCAAGAAGCTAAATGTTAATTAATCTATATGTGCTTGATTGAAAATTAAATATAAGGTAAATTAAGGTGATCTCCCTTAAGGTATTTCACAAATACTGATGTCACCCTTGTATTTTTATTTTTTTTTTAGAATCATACTGACCTACCTTATCAAAGATTGTTGTGAATGGTGCATACGAAGTACCAATCTGTCCTTAAAATAAAAGGTAATTTCTTGACCTAAAAACTTAATGCCTCTAGTGCAAAAAATCCTCAAGATATGCCATTTAGACAGAAGAAAAGATATTTGTACCGGAAATTAATATTTTCTATTTTATTTTAGTTTTGATAGATTTAGAATATATATCCATTTAAAAAAATTATAAGAACATAATAATGCTAACCGACAGTTGACTAATAGAATGAAATTGTGATACTCGAACACGAATCTCAAGGGTTCGCTATAATATATACTTATCAACACGAGGAAGAACTTTTATTGGTGAGATGCCTCAGGAATAGTCACATTTACCCTAAACGAAAAAGAAAAAGATTTAGGCAATTTTCCTACTATTTTGAAGTGTGGTTGGTCCATGTATATAAGTGTGTCTACGTGGCACACATGTATACCAATAACACCTTCAAATAAGAGAAAATGTACCTAAAGAAAATTACCGAACTGTTTTCCAAATAAAAATGTAGAAATTGGCAATGACCTGAGCATGGAGAGCATGGAACACCTTATTAGCCACAGTTGTAACACTAGCACTCATTACTTCAGCTCCTTCTTCCTCAATAATACTAACGACTTGATATACGGCAAAGTTCTTTCTCAACCCACTAATCAAAATCACCTCTATAGTTGAACCCAAGTCTCTTAACTCAACCAAAGGTAGCCTTAGACTTATAACCATCATTGTATCACTAATTTTACTATTACTTCCATTGATACCCATTGCTACTTGCTTCATCTCCTTTAGTTCATCTATTCTTTCTTTCAATTGTTTTATATAGTTGACTGCTTGATCAAGCTGATCTTGTTGTGATAGCATGTCCTGTAAAAAATTCAATAAAGATCATGATATAATTATCAATATATATTGTCACACCCCAACCCACCTTGGACGGATTAGGATGCATGTAACAATGCTAAAAGAGCCCAATCTATACCAATTAGCAAGGAAAACATATAACAGACATAGTTTAAGAACATTGTTAAGACAAAACAACCCCAAAGGAAAAATGGTCATATAGAAAATATGGTCAAATTTTTATATCATAAGATAGCCATTTGAGTCAGGGTTCTAACGCAAAAAATAGAACGCGAATCCGAATATTCTAGAAAATTTTATGTCCGTTTCTGTAAAGTCGTCAAGCAGAAAACAAACCTGTGGATCGATCCGCCCAGAAAGGGGATCGATTCAGATTCTGCATATTGAGTTTTTACACCAGTTCCCCCTGCTAATTTACAAGTTTAAAACATTACCCAAACCACATGGATTGATTCCAAAATCAAATTAAACTTCATGGAAACTTTCAAAAACCATTTCAAAACATACCCAAGTTTGATACAACAATCAAAACACCCCAACTAATATTCAAACTCCCAACTTTTATTAATTCAACCCAAACATCATAAGAACTTTAAAACAAAACCATTTCCAAGCATTTGGAAGCTACTACTTACTCCTTTAAAACTCATAAATTCCAAATAGAAACACAACCAACATGAGAGTTTCCACAAAACCAATTTCAACCATTTCAAAAGTTAGTTGGTCATTCAAAACACATAAATTCCTCTATAGAATCATTAACTTGCATCTTTTTCCTGTACCAACTCAACATAAGCATCAATATACAACAAGAGAAACTAAGTTTAACTTACATACCTAACTTGTGACTTAGAAGGGCAATCCACACCATGAAACATAACTAACTTACATCCCAAAGTTCCCAAATCTCTTGCCAACATACCCAATTTGTGACTTGCAAGGGAACCCACACCATGAAACATAACTAACATCAAATTAACTTGACACACTATAAACCGTCCCAAAATATAAGTTGTACACATTCTTCCTACCCATAAGTTACATTTGAAATTAAAAGCATCTAAACATATGGACATATATCAACATATCCAAAACTCCCTATGCCTAACCCGTCGTGCGGATTATTTCCTCTCCTCTTCCTGTTTTGTACTTGCGGTGGTTATTCAATAACCACATAGAAACATATATTCGTTTAAGCATTTGCTTAGTGAGAAAACTAATCATGATATTGGGATGCTTAACATGTAAATGCAACAATCATCATAACAACTAACTAAATTATCTCCAGAAAGTAAAGTAACTCCAGTAACCACCCCCGGGTCTTTCTCATCCAGGATCTTCCTCATTCTTTTATCGCATATAGTGTCCTTTTTCACACTTGTGACCCCAAAGGCGTCACTATCATTTCATTGTGGTCGTCACCATGCCCCACTCTTGAGGTCTTTCAATCCTTTACATATGAGACCTATAAATGGTGACCACTAATTGACTTCCCTTTGATCCAAATAAGCATATAAGCAACTTAGCATATAAGCATAGCAAATTTTCACACTATTGGCAACTTTTTACTCAAATTCATTATCAAATAATTGCATAAACATGAACTAAGCATTCTTTGCTAACAATTATCACATTAACATATTTAAACACCGTATTTTGGGATTAGAACACTTCCCTCTATGATTCTTAGCCAATTATGCTCCTAGAATCTAATTCCAAGCTAGGATCTTGCCCAATTATTGTTCTAGAGTTAATCCTCCACTACAACAAAAATGTGTTTTACCGACAAAACATGGCGACCAAAATTAAATTTTCTCGCCAAAAGTATGGTATTGGCAAGGAAATCAATTTTTGTCGCCAAAAAGGGTAAAACGCGCACACATTTAGCGATGAAAGTCTTATTTCGTCGCCTAAAGTATTAATTTTGGCAAGGAAATTATATTTCCTCGCTAAAGGTGAAGTCTCCAGCGACGAAATATTATTTTCCTCGCCTATAGTATTGAATTTGGCGACGAAAATTAATTTTCCTCGCCTAAGGTGAGTTCTAATAAATATTATTTCCACTTTCATTTGGGGACGAAATAAATTTCCTCGCAAAAACCTACTTTTAGCGAAGAAATACATATTTTCTCGCTAAAAGTAAGTTTTAGCAAGAAAAATTATTTTCCTCGCCTAAAGTTAACTATTAAAAAATGAATTATGGAAAATACATTTTGGCGAGGAAACAAAGTTCCTCGCTAAAACCTACATATAGCGAGGAAACAAGATTTTCCTCGCCTTAGTGATCTCTAAAAAATTAATTGTGGGATCTACTTTTTGGCGAAGAAATAAATTCTTTGCCAAAACCTACTTTTAGCGAGGAAACAGGATTTTTCTCGCCAAAACTAGGTTTTGGCTAGGAATTTATTTCTTCGCCAAAAATTATTTCCCACAATTAATTTTTTAGAGATCACTTGAGGCCAGGACAAATTAATTTATTTTGGAGTGTGTCAAGGACAAATTTTTACTTGTCATTTTTACTGAACCATTGAAAAATGAAAGTAAGAGTCAAAATTATCCGGAGCTCTACCAAAGGTAAAATGTTATATTCTAGTAGTTTTGATGTTAAAATGTCATAATTGAGTTCCAAAATGTACAAGCAGGTCCACTACAACACATGGGCAAATTTGTAAAGGATAGGATTTATGATTGTAACGGATATATCTCCGTTACATATCTAGCAAAACCGTTACTAATTAACATTATTTTGGTTACTTAAATTTTGTTACGGGTGTATTTATATTTATAACGTTTATATGTGTTACGGAGTACAATATTTAATTTAGAAAAATAAAAAAAGAGTATATGTTTAGAAAACTATCTCATCGGCGTCTCTCATAAAAAAGGAGAGGAAGAGAAAGGAGAGAGAGAAAGAGAGAACGGAGAGATAGAGACGCGACTGTAGCTGCCGCTGCCGCCGCCGCCTGTCGGCCCCATCCGCCTGCTGTCGCCCTCCTGCCGCCGCCTGCCGCCTATCTGATACCCCCCTCTTCCTCCTCCTTCTTCTTCTTCTTCTTCTTCTTCTTTATGGAACCCTATCTAAATTCCATTTCTTCTTCTTCTTGAAACCATATCTAAATCTACACTTAGTTAGGAAAAACTAAGATCTAAACCAAATGATATGCAAACTTAGATCTAATCCATGATATGTAGATTTTATCGAATGGTCTCTACGAATCAACATCGCATCGAGTAAACAACAATTCCCCGAAAATATTAGGTTTGTTTGGCTTATATTTACGAGGCTAATTTCTTTTTCAGGTTTGAGAACCTCAATGTTCTCGGTTAGATCTATCAAACATGTTGATTTTTCCCCCCTTTCTAATTAAATTTATTTATTTTCTTGTATTTCTTTTATGATGGGTTCAATTTTTTTAAGTTCCCGAGTCAATGAATTGTTGGATTATTGAATCCAAGACGTTAGTAGCAATTGAATAAGTCAACAACAATTGTTGAGTTGGGTTTGTCTTTCCAGCTTTCTGCTTGGATTTGTTTTGGAGAGTTTGCTATTTCAAGGGTCTTTTAATATTATAGGTTTTGAGGGGTTGCAGGCCAAGTGTTTGCTAAAATGCCTATATGAGGCAATATTTGTTGGTTGCTATTTTTTTCCTAATAGATTTGATGATCTTGAAAGTGGTGTTTGTATTGGACATTATTTGTTAGTTTTGTTCACTTAAAATCAGAAATGCTTTGAGTATGACCCCTATGAATGGTTTTACATAAGTGTTTGTGTCTTTGAAAAAAAAAGGGCAGCCACTAATGCTTTGGTACCAATGGAATTTCAAAATCTCCCTTTTAACTGCTCCTTATTGTTGTAGTTTCTCTATTTTAGGTTTAATGATCTACTATTCTACTCTACTCATTTACAACCCATATGATAGGTAAGAGAGAGTAGAAGTCAATATTCTTTTGACACATACATGTTATGTAGTTATTAACTAGGTAATGGGACTTTAGCATAGGAGATGGGAATAGAATTATGTGGAAAGCCATACCAATAAAATTTGTCCAGCTTCAGAAAGATCTTTCAAAAATTCATCATGTAAATGATTTTAGAACAATGATATGCTTCAAGTTACTAGGCATATTGTTACTGTCATTGGAAATGGCACCTTAAAAACGAACTATCAATTAGTGAAATCAAAATTACAATAAAATGTCACATTGTTACTGTCTATTGACACCTACAAATATATGTATCATATATCCTGGTGTATCCAAGATTTTTTTTTTAGTCTTTGATTTAAGAGATTTGAGTTCATATACATTAGAAGTCAAAATTCCTCTAGGCAAGAACAATGTGGCCCATATTATATAGCTTGTCACCCTCTTGAAAGAGAAATAAAACAGAATGTATATGCATATTCTATGAGTTTTAGAAACTTAATATTCTCTTCCATTTACGTGCACTTATTCATAAATGTGTGGTCCGTGTTACTCACACGATTGGAGGTTATGAAGGACATTCCAATTGTTATATACTCCTTTCCTGGAGAAAGGCTAAAAATCCAAATATAAAACCCCAACCTCATCATTTTCTCACCATCCAAACACAAGCTGTATATGATTTTTCCAACTGTCAAGATAAGATTGTGGATGTTGACTCTAAACTCATATTAAAGTTAAATGTGTTAAGGTCCAAAAAGAACTTATCTTTCTATGCAAGTGTTGGAGATCTCGTTTTGCTTTATCTAGTGGTCTCATTCAAATTTAACTTCAACAAGAGACCTCAGATGTTCTGAAGAAATAAATCAATTATAAAGAATCACGATTTTGTCTTTCCTAGACCATATAGTTACTAAAATTACTAAAATTCCTTCTTTTTCGTTCTTCCATTTGAAGCCAAGGGGTCCTCTCATATATCTATGAGTATGATACTCAAAAGATCACATATAAGTCTTTGCTAATTTATTTCCTCTAGTTGCATTATTATTTAAAAAGAAAGTAATTTAGTACTTGCAGTTCACCTTTTTTTCCCCTTTCTGTACAGGTGGTTAATCTCTAACTTTGATTAACAAAGCTTAGACTTTTATGCTAAAAGGTGTTGGAGAGCTTTGCAAAAGCTTCATAGTGACAATGGGACCCAAGGTACTCTCCATATAATATAACTCACAAATATTTTGAATCTTTTCTTTTTCTTTTTCTTTTTCCCTTATCTCATGGACTCTTCTTTTTTGGTTTGGATAGGAAAGCGATTGTTTCGTTTGGCACCAAAATAAAAGGTCGGACTTTGCATCTACACATTTAGGATATTAGCCCAGTACAAATAACACTGCTTTACCATTCTCAGTAGCTGTTGACTGCAGAATTGAGTGATAAACTAGAAAAAACTGAGATAGTACTATTGTAGAATGTTTTCTTATTTTTATATCAGACCTTATACATCATTTTTTTCTCGTCCTTTCATCCAATACCTATACTTGTTTCTATTTTGCTTCAGAAACAACTCCACAAAACTGAACATGCACTGATTGATCTTGAAGAAAGGCACCGCTTGGTCGTGTCTAAGTCTAAATTGAAATGGGTAAGTTTTTTGTCAAAACTAATAAAAGTTCTAAATTCTGTTTGGCGGGCAAATTTTAGACCAGATTTTTAGTTTGAAAAGTCAACTTTGTACCTATTAACTTTTTCCTACGTTTTTCTTCCTTTTCATTCTTTCACCAAATTCTTTCTTCCTCAAACCACCAATATCACCACCACCATCACGCACACGTCCAACCACAACTACATAAAAATAAATGTAAAAAATGAGTTGCCGAGGTAAATTTATTATGAAAAAGATGAAACCAAAAAATTTGAAAATGAATGAAGGGTATACTCGTCCTTTCAAGTCTTTAATTTGACTCTTCTTTAACTAAAATCTCTGTATTTGATGCGTTGTAACTTGTAAGTAACACTAGAAGTTGGAATTTTGATAATATAGTTGTGATTTTGAGAATATAGTTGTGATTTCTTTGGGGTCTAACCACATGAATGATTGTCAAACTTTAGTTTAGTTTAGGTCTATTTTGTATTTGTTTATTTTCTTTTTGTAATAGTATTGTGCAAAATTTTGTAATGCTATGCTTCCCACATTTTGAAAATAACTCAAAAATGGGGTTTTAAAGGGCAAATTGGTCAACCCAAGCTCCGAAGGCCACATAATCAACCCCTCACCTCACATACGACTAAGTAGACTTGTAGAAACAAACACAATGAAAATTTGACTCCTAGTTTGCAAGTTAAACGAGTTTATAGGTTAAGTTTGAAAAAAAAACCTCGAAAACAACTTGAAATAGACTTTATCAGACTTTTACCTCACAGAATGAAAAATAGACTTGTAGGAACAAACATAATGAAAATTGGACTCCCGGTTTGCAAGTTACGCAAGTTTATAGGTTAAGTTCGAAAAAACTCAAATTTGGGGTTTTGAATGGCAAAATGTTTTTAAAAAAAAAAGTTCGAGTTTCATGAGACTAAAACTAACTTGGTATTATTTTTTGATTAAATGAAAATTTACCATGAGACATGATTGTTTGTTGTTGTCATATATATAGGATGTGAAAAGAGGTCTAGTTATTGTATTGTAATTACACATTTTTGGGATGTACGATAAACAAACGGCACTCTGTCGGATTTTTGGTAAAAATTATCTCTAATCCGTATTTCATGACTTCATTATTTTCGTACAATCGCATTTTTTTATGACAATATAGCTAATATGTTCCATTTATTTGTGTCGCAGATTCGGTGTGAAAGTGGTTGATTTCAAGAGGCTCGGGTGTATGTTTTTTTGTGTGTGTAATGAACAACTTTTAGTGGTTATTTCATGGACACTATGTAATGGTTTTTATTAGTTTTGAACATCAACCTGGTATAAAGTATTTTGTGGTTTGTATTAGGCTCTAACAGGAACACGATATATTGGTGTCTTGTAGTTTTTATTAGTGTTGAACACGACTATATAATACCATTTTGTGGTTTAGTATTGGTTTGTTGGATATTTAAACAGGGCTATATAATGCTATTTTGTGGTTTAATATTGTTTTGTTGGATATTTAAACAGGAGCAAAATTATTCAATATTTTCCCGCCAAATGTTTATTCAATATTAATTAAAAATCATTTTGGCAAGGAAATATTTCCCCGCTAATAGTAATTACCAAGCTTTTCTTTAGCGACGAAATATTTCCTCGCCAAATGATAAAATACATGAAAATTTATAAAACTTTTAGCAAGGAAACGATTTTGGCGACGAAATTTAAAGCTAATAACGAGGAAATATTTTCTTGCTAAAGCTTTTCTATGGCGAGGAAACATTATTTCCTCGCAAAATGATAGAATGCATGAAAACTTATAAAACTTTTAGCGAGGAAATACTTGATTATGGCGATAAAATTTGAAGCCAATAGTGAGGAAAAATTTCCTCGCTAAAAAGTTTCATTGGCGAGGAAAATAATATTTTGTCGCCAGCAACCCTTTAACGACAACACTACTACGAGGAATGTTAGCGAGGAAGTTTTTCCTCGCTAAATCTTTTAGCGAGGAATTCAGGGCTTTTAGCGAGGAAATCGGCTCCTTGCTAAAACCAATTTTTGTTGTAGTGCTCCATGATTTTGATACATCAGTTGTCACGCCCCGACGTAGCATCATATAGGAAAGCATTTAATTTCCTTTATGAACTAGTAAGTCATGACAAGTGAGTATGACCAATTGTCCCTGCAACAAATCACTTAATAGCATTTCTAAAGGAAAGGATACTAATAAACATAAGCTCCAAAATAAAACTTACTAAACTATTACATCAGTCAAGTTCTTAGGCACAAACACCTTAACAAATTCTAATAAAGTTTATTACATTACTGAAATTTAAAACATCGGAAATATAGAACGGCCCTCTTGGAAAGATCTCCCGCCTCTAACTAGCATAGTCAAAATACCATGGTTGCTCCTGATCCTGAAAATCTGGACATAGAGTCCAGGACGCATCGACGCCGCCAGCTTATGAAAGCTGGTGAGCAAAATAAACGTATACTCACAATGCATATGTAAGCATATAAACAATAATACAATTAAACTTTAAAATAAATAATTCAAGGTTCCAACTTCAACATAAGTCACGGGAGAGTATAGTAAGCAATAAATACATAATCGTACATGAACCATGTAATATCTCATCTTACCAATTCTTTCTTTCAATATCTCGGTTCAACCAACCCATTACCTCATATACCAGGAGTGATATCAGCTCAGTCATCTGGGTCGCGCAACACATCGTCGCCTTAGATACTAAGATTAATATCCGCTCAGTATCCAAACCACACACTACCTAGTCGACTCCAATACCAGGAATAATATTCGCTCGATATTGAAGTCGCACCCTACACTATCGCCTCAGATACCAGGAGTGACATACGCTCGATATCTGGGCCGATCACAACAAACCATCACTCCGGATATCACGAATAATATCCGCTCAATATCCAAAACGTGCCTTAGATACCAGGAATAATATCCGATCGATACCTAAGTCGTATCCCACACTGTCGCCTCAAATACCAGGAATAATATCCGATCGACATCTGGGTCGATCACAACACTGTCACCACCAATACTAGGAATAATATCCGCTCAGTGTTGGAGTTGCACAACATCGCCTTTGCTCTTACTCTTTTCATACTTTCTCACATACCATGCATGTTGACTCAACCTTGACTTTATCGTGCATGTCAATGTCGTGAATTGTAACATCATTTATTAAACACAAATTTGAATAATCGTACGAACATAAATCTCTGTATTAATCGTCCTTGTTAATCCTATCCTTAAACATAGACCTTTAAAACAGTATATCAGTCAAACAATTCCTCAAAACTTCCCATGAACAAACTGACAATACTGCCTTGTCGCGCGAGCAAGCCGCGCGCGAGGTCAGGCCATTTTCATAAAATCTTTTAAAATGTCCTTTCTGCCCCAAACAACACAGATCACGCGCGCGGCCTGCGGGTGCGATCTGTCACAAAGTCTCCATCTTCTTCGTTTACTTCCCTGTTTCGATTTTAGAACTGTAATTTGACCCATTTCTGAATTCTGATCCAAACAAGGCATGTAATATATGGGCGTCTTCAATTTTTTTTGCGTAGATTAAGAATACGCAATCAATTTAAACAAATACGGATTGTACCTCTTGATTTTCGCGACTAAAGTAAGGGTGACAAAACTTTAAATCAACGGTTCGTCGCGATACGGATGAATTAGGCCATAGTATTCGAACCACAGCTTATTAGGACTAAGATCTTCCATTTTTAATTCATGGAATTGATTTTTGTTAACTTTTCTAAAACTCCAATTTTCAAGCTTTAATGGTGTATCTATATATACACATATATATATACTAAAATATACATATATATACATGGTGAGTGAGTTAAAATTACTCACAGAGGCTAAATCGGCAGAAATTAGAGGTCGAGAATTTCGCCGAAATAATCCGTCGACAATGAAGTTTTCTCCGTTCTTGATTTATGTATACATATCTATGTATTAGTATAAGTATATATACATGTACTATATGTGTGTGTACCTTGTGTAATCTAGAGAGAGTAATAGAGAAATTGAGAGGGATAGAGAGTGAATTGAGAGACTGTGAGAGTTATCGAGAGAATGAGAGATATACACACATATATACTGTAAAGAAAAAATGTGTAGGCTCCAAGCAATTAGTGGATTTCATCCAGTGTGGTGGGCTCACGAGTTCCCACACACAAAACACGATAAAGACGCAGATTAAAATAGAAACTGGTATTAGCCGATTGAAATAAAAATACAGAAAGTTATATTAACGTAGGAAATGAATTTTCAGGTTGAACAAAAATATAGATATCGTTTTCAAAAATCCATAGAAAGTATTTTCTATAAATATAGAAATTACGGTTTGACCCCTGAAAGTAAAGCACAAATTAAGCATACTTTTATATCTTGATTCTGACGAGATCAATTGTTGGCGCCGTTGCCGGGGATTGAAATAATTTTTGTCGTTAATTATTAGAATTATAATCTACTTAGTAAATATTAGTCTCTATTTTACATTCATTGTTTTCAATTTCATTATTGAGTCGCTAAAATTATCCTTGGTTGCAGACTTTAAAGTATCAATTCTAGCACAATCGAGTGGAGCAGCTGTGCATGTCAACGGAGCTTACGCGGACCTGAAAGAAAATAAAAATGCAATCAATTTAAAATCACCAAGTAAATCCGTTATTTAAATTTTGCATCGAATCACTGTAAGTCAGGGCGCTGAGACGCAATACTTGCATTAGAGTAGGTGTGGAGTGAACATTGCATTAGCTAGGAAACCCGGGGCGCTGGGCTTGACGCGGTCATTGCATTATAGGATAATGTCATGTATCATATTAGTCTTGTGTGCTTGCATGCTTGGTTATTAGCGTAGCTATTTTGTTTTTTTTTTTTATTTGAGTCAGTCCTTAGTGTATGTTTGGTACTCGTTCAACTAAACCTAAATTAAATCCGCTTAATCTTGAACTTGAACGCACACTTAGAGGCCTTAGATCATCAACCCAAGCTGCGAGAGCTCGGTTGATGTTAGACGACGAATCAGAAATCCGTAGTACCCTTAACCGTTTAAGAAAAACTAAACCGATAAAAATCGAACCAATTCCAATGGCCGATTTTGGACATAACAGGAATAACGGAAACAATCAGAATAAATTATTCTGATTGTTTCCATTATTCCTGTTATGTCCAAAATCGGCCATTGGAATTGGTTCGATTTTTATCGGTTTAGTTTTTCTTAAACGGTTAAGGGTACTACGGATTTCTGATTTAAACGAAGATGACGGTTCCGGTGTGGACTCGTCGTCTAACATCAACCGAGCTCTCGCAGCTTGGGTTGATGATCTAAGGCCTCTAAGTGTGAGTTCAAGTTCAAGATTAAGCGGATTTAATTTAGGTTTAGTTGAACGAGTACCAAACATACACTAAGGACTGACTCAAATAAAAAAAAAAAACAAAAATAGCTACGCTAATAACCAAGCATGCAAGCACACAAGACTAATATGATGCATGACATTATCCTGTAATGCAATGACCGCGTCAAGCCCAGCGTCCCGGGTTTCCTAGCTAATGCAATGCTCACTCCACACCTACCCTAATGCAAGTATTGCGTCTCAGCGCCCTGACTTACAGTGATTCGATGCGAAATTTAAATAACGGATTTACTTGGTGATTTTAAATTGATTGCAATTTTATTTTCTTTCAGGTCCGCGTAAGCTCCGTTGACATGCACAGCTAGCTGCTCCACTCGATTGTGCTAGAATTGATACTTTAAAGTTTGCAACCAAGGATAATTTTAGCGACTCAATAATGAAATTGAAAACAATGAATGTAAAATAGACACTAATATTTACTAACTAAGTAGATTATAATTCTAATAATTAACGACAAAAATTATTTCAATCCCCGACAACGGCGCCAAAAATTGATCTCGTCAGAATCAAGATATAAAAGCATGCTTAATTTGTGCTTTACTTTTAAAGGATTTGTAGTGTGGAAGTAAAGGTCAAACCCACAGAGATTGATAATTTTTATCCTTTAAGTAATAAAATCTAATCTATCTAGTTATAAGGAAAACGAAAGTTTGATTGGTTTAAAATTTGATTATTACTACTAATTAAACTATGAAGTAAACTATGAAATTATAGAAATAAAATCTAGAAATAAATCTAAGTAAACTTGTATGCGAAATTCAAAGTTGATCTAAATATATGGTGATGAGATCTAGGATTACAATTCCACCACTAACTACGCATTGGGGGTCTATACTTCCTAATCTAAGTTCTATGTTTGGATAGTTATGATCTATCGTAGCTACAAGCCAAATAGTATCGTCAAGAGAATATTGTTAGTTCAATCTAAGCATAATCCATCTATGGTTCACATGAATTATCTACCTATAACTAGGGTGTAGCATAACTAATCTTTCCTAAGCATGGATTATAAAAGATGTAAATATCACAATCACATAAGCACCATTGTATGTAAATACTCCTATCAATCACAGAAATCAAGGACTATTGAGTTCAATAAGCATAAGGAAAAATCTAAGACAAGAATAGATCCAAAATACTATTGATTATTAGCATTAAAAATTGATTATGTATAAATAATCCACCAACATACAATCACTATCCCAAAACATAGAATCCTAGAGTAGAAAAGCATAGAAAATCCCCCTTTACATAGCTAGGGTTTCATTGAAATCCTAGATTAGGAGTTTAGTTGCTCATGATGGTTGAAAGCATGAAGATTGATTGGATGGAAGCCATGAGAGACCTTCAAACTTGCTCTTCTACTCTCTCTTGCCTTCCCAAGCTTTCTATGAAATAATGTGTAACCCTAAAAACTCATAAAATCTCAATATATATAGAGTTTACAAGGAATTTTAGAAGCTTTCCTATCCCGAAACTAACTAAAACAGCTAGGGGTGTAAACGGTTCGGTTCGGTGTGGTTTTTGACAAAACCGATAGGTTTCGGTTCGGTTCGGTTCAGTTCGGTTCAGAGTGTGTAAATTTTCGGCTCAGTTTCGGTTTTGCACTGCACAAATTAAATTAAAACCGACCGAACCGATCGGTTCGGTTCGGTTTGTCGGTTTGGTTCAGTTGTTGAACACCCCTAAAAACAGCTATTATTTCCAATCCGGACGTCATTAAGCAGTTTTGTTTGCACAGGATTCTTCAGTAGAGCATATTACGCAACTTTGATTTTTGTACGGATCGCGCGAGCGGGCCGCGCGAGCGCGTAATTGGGCAGGTCGCGCGCGCGGATCGCTCGAGCGAATTCTGAGATCTCGCGCGAGCGGGCCACTCGCGCGAATGGCTTTTTCCAGCTTCTTTCTGCCTATTTTTTTCACCTTATTTAACCAGATCTCCTTGCTTTCTTCTAAAACCTGACAGAAAATAGAAAATAAAGTAAAACTACACAAAAATAAGATAAAAACAGCTAACAAATGTGAATTAAGGCGTATAATCAGGATTTGTTCTCTCCCGATCAACCCCAAATAATTATTAAAAATAGAAATTAACAATCAAATATTCATTTATTAATGAAAAAGAAAATACAGGGTGTTACACTCTACCCACCTTAACAGAGATTTTGCCCCGAAATCTGAGCTAACTTATCCTTAAACAACTCGGGGTATCTATTCCTCATGTCAGACTCTAACTCCCACGACGTCTCTCCCTCGTCATGATGCCTCCACTGAACCTTAACCAAAGGAACATCTCTTCTCCTCAGCCTCTTGATACTCTGGTCAAGAATCCTAACGGGTCTATCCTTATTGACAACATTCTGACTCGTCTCAATATCATCAAAGTTTACCACATGTGAAGGATCCCGTACATATTTCCTTAACATACTAACATGGAACACATTATGAACACCCGACATCTTTAGTGGCAATGCGAGTCGATAAGCCACTTTTCCAACATGTTCAAGTATCTCGAATGGTCCGATGAAACGAGGTGCCAACTTTCCTCTTTTCTGACCAAATATCACTACTACCCGAATGGGTGAAACTTTCAGAAGTACGTGATCCCCGATACTAAACTCCAAATCCTTTCTACGTCGATCAACATAACTCTTTGTTCGGATTAAACAAGGTTAGAGTACCTTCCACTGTTCGTTGTTCGGGCGGTCCATCCTCATAAGTACCTTCACCATACTCTGTTTCCTCATAACCAGCAGTCTCGGGAATAATAGCATTCAAACGGGCCTGTCCTTGCTGACCATAATTACCTTTCCTGGGGGCTCGACAGTCCTTACTCATGTGACCCGGTATACCACAGTTATAGCACACATTTTTTGGACGATCCGTACGCCGAGGTGCTTTGCAATCTTTAGCTCGATGACCAGGAACACCACAATTGAAGCAGTTATTGTTGTTGGTCCCTTCTATTGCTAAAGACGGATACTGTTGCACTGCCTATGTCTGTTGAGGTTTCTTTCGTCCTTCCCAAATCCTTTTCTGTCCCTGAGGGTACACTGGTTTCTGTCTGGGATAGCCTTTCTGCGAAGGTCAATTTCCAAATAGTTTCGAATTCTGACAACCATCATTCTCTAATCAAGTGGCCAATCTTACCAGAGCTTCAAATGACTAGTTCAAGTGTCCCATAGTCAGATGTCAGAGAGACAAGTTGAGACCCCGGTGATACTTCTTGATTTTCTTCTCGGGTGTGTCCACCATATGTGGAACAAAGCGGGGCAAACGCTCAAACCGGGTAGTGTACTCGCGGACTGTCGGGTTTCCTTAAGCTAATTCCAAGAATTCTTTCACTCTCTTATCCTTCTTTCACTCGCGGACGAGGCCTGAGATTCCTTCCAGCCATAAGTTCAAGGGAAAGGTACCTATTTATCGATCAACAAAATTCGGTCAAACTCCAGATAAGAAAAAAAGTCTCCAACGATCGAAAGTGACTAAATACGGAACAAAATCGAACTATCCTATCTTAATGGGAGGTCCTATGTGTTTTGGACAATTTGTCGAGCCAAAATTTAGCTCTGATACCAAAAATCCTGTCACACCCCGATGTAACATAATACAAGAAAGCATTTAATTTCCTTTATGGACTCGTAAGTCATGACAAGTGAGTATGACCAATTGTCCCTGCGATAAATAACTTCACATCATTTCTAAAGGAAAGGATCCTAATAAACATAAGCTCCAAAATAGAACTTACTAAACTATTACATCAGTCAAGGTCTTAGGCACAAACACCGTAACAAATTCTAATAAAGATTATTACATCACTGAAATTTAAAACATCGGAAATATAGAACGGCCCTCCTGGAAAGATCTCCTACCTCTAACTAGCGTAGTCAAAATACCCTGGTTGCTCCTGACCTGAAAATCTGGACATAGAGTCCAGGACGCATCGACACCGCCAGCTTATGAAAGATGGTGAGCAAAATAAACGTATACTTGGAATGTATATGTAAGCATATAAACTATAATACAATTAAACTTTAAAATAAATAATTTAAGGTTACAATTTCAACAAAAATCACGGAAGAGTATAGTAAGCAATAAATACGTAATCGTACATGAACCATGTAATATCTCATCTTACCAATTCTTTCTTTCAATATCTCGGTTCAACCAACCCATTACTTCAGATACCAGGAGTGATATACGCTCAGTCATCTGGGTCGCGCAACACATCGTCGTCTTAGATACTAGGATTAATATCCGCTCAGTATCCAAGCCACACACTACACAGTCGACTCCAATACCAGGAATAATATTCGCTCAATATTGATGTCGCACCCCACGCTATCGCCTCAGATACCAGGAGTGATATCCGCTCGATATCTGGGCCGATCACAACAAACCATCGCTCCAAATATCAGGAATAATATTCGCTCAATATCCGAAACGCGCGCCTTAGGTACCAGGAATAATATCCGATGGATACCTAAGTCCTACACCACACTGTCGCCTCAGATACCAGGAATAATATCCGATCGATATCTGGGTCGATCACAACACCGTCACCACCAATACCAGGAATAATATCCGCTCAGTATTGGAGCTGCACAACATCGCCTTTGCTCTTACTCTTTTCACACTTTCTCACACACCATGCATGTCGACTCAACATCGACCCTATCGTACATGTCAATGTCGTGAATTGTAACATCTTTATTAAACACAAATCTGAATAATCGTACGAACATAAATCTTCGTCTTAATCGTCCTTATTAATCATACCCTTAAACATAGACCTTTAAAACAGTATATCAGCCAAACAGTTCCTCAAAAATTCCCAAACAGTCCCTTATAAAAAAATGAACAAACTATTAAAACTGCACCGTCGCGGGAGCGGGCCGCGCGAGCGAGGGGTCGCGCGAGCAGGCCACGCGCGCGGTCAGGCCATTTTCGTAAAATCTTTTAAAATTTCCTTTTTGCCCCAAACAACACAGATCGCACGAACGGGCCGGGCGAGCGAGGGGTCGCACGCGCGATCTGTCACAGAGTCTCTATCTTCTTCATTTACTCCCCTGTTTCGATTTTAGAATTATAGTTTGACCCATTTCTGAATTCTGATCCAAACAAGGCATGTAATATATGGTTTTTTCAGGTTTTTCGCACAGATTAAGAATACGCAATCAATTTAAACAAATACGGATTGTATCTCTTGATTTTCGCAATTAAAGTAAGGGTGACAAAACTTTAAATCAACGGTTTATCACGATACGGATGAATTAGGCCGTAGTATTCGAATCACAGCTTATTAGGACTAAGATCTTCCGTTTTCAATTCACAGAATTGATTTTGGTTAACTTTTCAAAAACTCCAATTTTCAAGCTTTAATGGTGTAGATATATACGCATATACACACACACACACATATATATATACTGGAATATACATATATATATACATGGTGAGTGAGTTGAAATTACTCATAGAGGCTAAATTGGCATAAATTAGAGGTCGAGAATTCCGCTGAAATAATCCGTCGACAATGAAGTTTTCTCCGTTCTTGATTTATGTATATATATATATATATCTATGCATTGGTAGAAGTATGTATACATATACTGTATGTGTGTGTACCTTGTGTAATCTAGAGAGAGTAATAAAGAAATTGAGAGGGATAGAGAGTGAATTGAGAGACTGTGAGAGTTATCGAGAGAATGAAAGATATACACACATTTATGCTATAAAGAAAAAAATGTGTAGGCTCCAAGCAATTAGTGAATTTCATCCGTTGTGGTGGGCTCACGAGTTCCCACACACAAAACGCGATAAAGGCGCAGATTAAAATAGAAACTGGTATTATCCGGTTAAAATAAAAACACAGAAAGTTATATTAACATAGGAAATGAATTTCCGGGTTGAACAAAAACATAGATATAATTTTCAAATCCATAGAAAGTATTTTCTATAAATATGGAAATTACGGTTTGACCCCAAATAATTATTATAAATAGAAATTAACAATCAAATATTCATTTATTAATGGAAAAGAAAATACAGGGTGTTACATTAGTTGCTACCAACTAGAAATGGTCGCCAGAAAAATGCTTCCGAAACTAAAAATAAAAGATGTGCATGTGATTCTCTTACCTCCACGAGTCCAAAGGTGGTCTCGGTTCGCAAAATAGACGTCAGACAATGAAGATACAATGTCGGGAAGTCATTGGCGACTAGGAGCTCTTCTTTCTCTCGGCCGTACTACTCTCTATGTGTCTCTCCCCTCTTCAATCTGTTATGAATGTGCAATGATTCAGCAAGTGACGCACTAAAGAGATATACATCTCCTTTTTTTCAAATTTTTGTTTGCACCACCAAACTTTCTTAACTTTGTTATGAAACCCCCAAGTTATTTCATTAACTACCCAACATTCCTAAGTGGGTTTAGTATATGTCTCGTGTGGGTCCCAAACGTGGTCCCACATTATATGAGGTTGCTTTTAAACCTACTAATTATGAATTGTATTCAATTACGCCCTCTCATGGGTACCTAAACTAGTCCCATTACCTGATAGAAGACATAATAATAATTTTAAACATTTAAACAAGTATTCATATATATATATAAGCATATAATGTAATCTAAATGCAAATTATATTAATTAGACCCTCGTTGGACCTCACTTTTATACCAGTTCTATCTATCACAGGATTTTCATCTATATTCGCATTTGAGCACCTTTTCACCTGTGGGTTCATAGCTCCATCTTAAACCATTTTATGCATGAATTATCGTTAATTAACACATATTGACACAACACTAACCTTCTTTTTCGGGTACGAATGTTACATTTATACATATATATATATATATATATAAATGGCACTGAAGTAAAAGAGAGCGAATCACATATGGTAAATATATGCAGTGGCTGATGTAGGAGGCTAGGGGTGGTCATAGCCCTCTACCAAAAGTTTTACAACTTACTATATTTCTATATGGAGTTTTGAAAACTTTTATGTACATTTTATAAGGTTGGTCCCTTAAAAATTTTAATATTTTCATCTAGCTCCTCAAACCGCCAGTCCTTAATCAGCCATTGGTTATATATACTAACCATAACCCGTGCTTAAAGAAACTATCGAACAATTTTAAGTATGCGTGCTTCTTGGGTAATTTGGATATTAAGTTTTCCAAAATAAGATTTTCAAATATTTAGTTAGGTCTGTTTGCCTTAGGATTTTGGATTTTTTTCAAAAAATTATGGGCTAAGTGTGGGCGCTGTTCACACAACACTAGGTACATGCATTTAAAGCTAGCATGTGTTGTGGTTCGTGTTGTATGCCTAACTTTATTGTTTTTAGACTAGGGGAAAACCTATACAGAATTTAGTGCATTAAATAGACACACTAAAATTTTAAACAAAATTAATGGAGAATAAATTAGAAAATCCGAGTCAACACACACTAAAAATATCACAAAATGTCCCATAGTCAGCACACACTAAAAATACACGTACACATTTGCATACGAGTAATGTTATAGGCACAACACAAAGCACAATATAAAGCACAACAGGGCTTTAAATGCCTTGTACTCTGTGCTGTTTGAATTTTTCACAGTTTTTTATAAACTACTTACATACCACAGAGTACAAGTATTTAAAACTATGTTGTGCTTTGTGTTGTGCAATGTGTTGTGTCTCTAGCATTACTCTTTGCATACATGATACAACCATAAGTTGCAAGCCTATATATGGTGGACCCAGATCTTCTGATCATAGAATTGACAAATAACAATTAATTCTGAGCAAAAAAAAGACCTATAACAATTAATTGAATGCATTATCGATCTATAGTTCTCTTAAAGATGGACATGTTTTAGACGAAGAAGATTGATAGGATGTGGTGTTGGAGGTACATATGAAGGAAATACAATAAGAATCTGGTATGAAAATCAATCTTTTATGAGAGAAATTCAATACTTGATACTCTATCAATTGTCAATTCTTCGTCGTTGTGATTCCTGGGCGATTTGGATGTGTAAACGATCATGTACTAGGAAAGCTTATCAATTGTCAATTCAATATTTGTATTGTTAGATATACTGTATATACATGACATGAAAACATTCAAGAGGACTTCATGCCCCTCAAATAAATCTTTCAAAGCTTACTTTTCTTTAACTCATTAGGTCATTTTTATGCCTAAATAAGTTCAAATAATTTCTATAACTTTTGTTTCACAAGTTCATTTTTCGTAAAAATTTGATGTTTTAGAATCAACAATATGATGAGTATCTATCAACCGAGATCAACGTTGACCATGAAATACTCGAAAAAAAAAAAAAAAAAAAAAAAAACTAAAAGCTAAACAAATATGAAAAAAAAAAAAAAAAAAATTGTATTATTATTATTATTATTATTTTAAAAAAATTTGCAAAAATTTAACAAAAATATATTCCTTTCATTAAATTGGCATCATAGATACATAGATCTCGAAAAAAATACAGAAAACAAAAAAAATCACTCAAAAAGACTAAAAAAATGAGTGAATTATAGTGGTTTAAACTTATTATTAATATTATTTGTCAAAACAGATAATACTATCTGTTTTGATAGATAAAATCGAAAAATGAGGTTTCAAATTACTTTCTTTGATATAATTTTCGACGCCATTGCGTATATCTCAAAGAAATACATGAATTAAAAATAAATAAATGAGTAGTTATGGTCGTTTAAAATTGACAGATAATATAATTTCATCTGTTTTCACAAATAAAATCAAAAAATAAGATTCTAAATTACTTTCTTTCATATAATTTTTCAATCCATTGCATAGATCTAAAAAAAATACATGAAATAAAAAATTTAAAAAAAATCACTCAAAAAGACTCAAAAATTAGTAAGTTTTGGTGGTTTTTTTTTTTTTTTTTGAACGGCAAATTTCATCGATTTGATCAATGAAAGGCGATAAAATATCGCAATTTACATATGCAATGTCTGAATGGAATCCAAAAAAGATGCCCCAAAAAACTTACGTACAGACCAGGTTCCGATTTGAAACAAACTCCATTTGAGAGTTGTGGTGTCAACAAGAGTTTTAGGAAAGGAACCACAAAAAAAAAAAAATAAATAAATAAAAATAAAAAAAACCCCCTCTACAGATGAAATAGCTATAAAAAAATTAATTAATTAATTAAAAAATGAGGTTCCAAATTACTTTCTTTTGCATAATTTTCAACTCATTTACGTAGATCTCGAAGAAATATATGAAATAAATAAACTAAAATAAATCAAATCACTCAGGCTAAAAAATGAGTGAGTTATTGTGGTTTAAAGTTGACAGATAATGTTCATATCATCTGTCAAAATAGATAATAGCATCTATTGTGACAGATAAAATAAAAAATAAGGTTCCAAATTACTTTCTTTTGTACAATTTTCAACTCTATTGCGTAGATTTCGAAGAAATACATGAAATAAAAAAATGTCTCAAAAATGATAAAAAGGAAAAAAAAAATGAGTGAGTTATTGTGATTTAAAGTTCACAAATATTATTAATATCATCTGTAAAAAAAAATAGATAATATCATCTATTTTAACATATAAAATCAAAAAATGAGATTCCAAATTACTTTTTTTTGCACAATTTTCAACCTCATAGCGTAGATCTCGAAGAAATACATGAAATCAAAAAACAAATTACTCAAAAGAGCTAAAAAAAAGTGAATTATGGTGGTTTAAAGTTGACATATAATATTGCATTAGCCATTTGTCTGTTCCAAATTCAAAAAGTGGCAAGGGGCTTTTTACCAAATTCGAAAAGTAGCAAGGGGCTTTTAAAAAAGAGTAACTTAATATTAGTCCTAATATAGACACTTAACTAGAATAGGTCCTTTTTAAAAATTAAACTAGAAATAGGTCCCTAATTTATTTTGAGGACCAAAATACCCCACATTCATGCATATTTTTTACTTTCCTACATTATAGCATTTTCAAAAATGGAAATTAAAATCTCCTTCTAAATATTCATGCTATTAAATGAGATAGTTGGAAAAAAAAAATTAGATCACGATTTGGTAGAAACTCAAGATTCGTTGTTCATTTTATGTTTCAGTTTTTGTCATAATTTTCTCATTTTTTGGGCTTCGACGAAGACGACAAGGGCAAGAAAATGTGAATTTCTCATCAATTTGATGGTTCGTATTTGTATGTCGAAGTGAGAAATTTTGGATATACTCTCGGTGTGAATGGTTGAGTTTGTATAAAAATTGAGTATTTCTCTATGAATTTTCGTATTTCTCATTTCTAATTTAACTGAGAAATTGTACATGATAAATATGTCGAAGTGAGAAATTTATCATCAAATGTTCGAAGTGAGAAATCTTTGATTTAATCTCTATGTGAATGGTTGAGTTTGCATAAGAAGTGGGTATTTCTCACTTCTGCTTTTGTTTGGTATAAAAATTTGCTTTTTCTTCACTTCTAATTTAACTGAGAAATTGTACATGATCAATACATTGAAGTGAAAATTTTCTGTTTTTGTGTTTTTTTTTACTTCTAATTAAGTGAGAAATTGTACATGTTCAATATGTTAAAATGAGAAATTCTCACTAATTATTACCAGAGTGAGAAATTCTCACTTAATGACTAAATCATATATAGAAAACTTCCCACTGTAAGTTCACTACCTTTCTCACTTAATACACTTAATAGTGAAAAATTCTCACATTCAAATCCACTACATTTTTTACCAGAGTGAGGAACTCCTTAATTTTAGCGAACAAATTCAAAAGTTAAGTAAATAAGGAAACTCCTTGATGTTAGCAATATTTATTCTCTTATCTATGATCTACATGAATTACACTTGTCATACCCGTCATTCACACGTCTTATTTGTGCTGGGGTACATATATACATATGTACATCTAATCATATGGCCAATTTCGAATACTCGATCTAATAACAAATTTCTCACTTAGTAATACAAATTTCTTACTTTTTGAATGGATATAATACGAAATTTCTCACAGTTAAGTCACTTCTTCCAACAAACTTATCACCAAATTCTCAGATTATGAATTTCAGCATGATTTCACACTATATTGTGAATTACAAATATGAATTTCGCACTATATTGTGAGAATTTCTCACATTTTTATCAGCAACCTTCAATCTTCCATACAAAATTATCTATTATTTCTACGATTCGAATCAATAAAACATACAAATTATTTTCTATTATAAACATATTACATACAAATTTTAAAAAAAAAAAAAAAAAAAAGCATTATTTTGAACTACAAATCAGCATAATTTTTTAAATAAAAATCATTATCCATGATCTCCTAACAATTCGCTTCATTTATTAACTATCTTATTTAACTTTATTTGAATTCCACATGTGTCATATATATGTGTGTGTACATATGCAGTTATGTATATATGTATGACAAGGGTATTATGGTCCGGATTTATAGTTACCATTTAGGAATAGGGACTAATGATTGATTTCTATTGCAATTAAGGATTAGTTTCTATAAACCAAATCAAGTCATGATTAATGCCTATTAATGGCCATAATTAGGGATCACATCGTATATTTCTATTTAAAAAATGGTCAAATTGCATGAATTTTTAACTAATATACTTAATTTTAAGAGGTCTATGACCTAATATCCCAACATTGAAATGGCACCAAACGGACTACAAATCTTGAACAAGAGATTGGTTGTAAATACCTAAGTTTGAGTTAGATTTTCTTGGTGAAGAAGTATTTCCATGTGGGTAAATATTCTTCTACTAGGATTAGGAATATATATATATATATATATATATATTCTATATATATAGGATGATATGATGTATCCAATGGAGTGGATGAGATCGAGCTTGAATTAGAGAGAGAAATCAAGAGAGGGAAAACTCATAACAAAGTATAAACTATGTGTGTGGTGAGTTATTGATTGAGGGTTAGGGTTTGTAATCTTTAAAGATTAATAAAGTTGTTTTTCGTTGGATGGTGGATTAACCCGGATTAGGTGAACCACATGAGAAATCTTGTACTTGTTGTCTTTCTTTAATTTTCTCTATTTTGTGTGATTATTCTCTATTTAATTGTTTCTGTAGGCTTGGGCACAACATACAATATGCATATAGTACGTACCATACATTAATAGTTCAAATCTAATCCCAAGTTTTTTCTTCTTTTCTTTTTTGCTTTATTTCTTTAATTTTGTTTTAACAGCAAAGAAAGATATTATTATTGATAGAGCCAAAAAAAAAAAAAACCTATGAGAAGAACATCAAACACCGGGACAAACGCCCCCAAAAGGAACACCCCACACCCCAAACCCACTTATAAGCACAAAAATGCCCCTCCCTTAGCGACAGACATCAAAGATTTTGGTTAATTCATTTTCCAAAGTCTCACAACTACTACCTTAAACTGTGGAATCAAGTGGTTTCAATCCTTGTAGTGAGATATTCTTGGCGTTGGCAAAAGCTCTTTGAAGAAGAAGAAGAGAGCTTCTGCATTCACTCACAGAATTTCTTTTTTAACCCACTTAAAAAAAAAAACAGGCGATGCTGCAAGTACCCTCCTTAATGCAGTGTAAAAAGAAATTTTGTGGACCCATCTAGAAGCTTGCAAAAAGATCATCAATTCAGTTCCTGCAATCTCTGATTTACCCTTGAAATGTCCACACCAACTCTTGAAATTTTCACCTGAAATTTTACCACAAGCAATAATTAATCTAAGTTTATAGTAATCTTATAGCAGCTAAAAAAAAAAAAAGAAAGCAATTTGTAATCACCTGAGCATGAACGGTGTGGAACGCCTTATCACCCACAGTAGAAAAACTGGCACTCACAACTTCAGCTCCTTCTTCCTCAATTATACTAATAGCTTCACATAGCATGAATTTATTCTCCAACCCACTTATCAAAATCACTTCTATACTTGAACCAATTTCACTTAATTTAATCACTGGTGATCTAAAGCCAATATTCGTGGTAGCTCTATCATTTTTGTTACTTCCACAAATACGCATTGCTAGTTCCTTCTTCACCTTTAATTCCTCTATTCTCTCTCTCAATTTCTTTATATAGGTTGCCGCCTGATCGAGCTGGTCTAGATGCGATAATAGGTCCTGAATTTTAATTTTATTTTTACAAATAAAATATTAAAAAAAAAAATTGGCAAGTGTTGCTCTTTAAATTGTTATAATGAACTCAAAATTATGTGCACAACATGTATTCAATCATAGGATGGTAAAGAAAAGGTTCAATTTCGCCAAATTACATCATGTAAGCTCTGACATCAGAGGGTGTGTTTGGCAATTATATCTTCGGAATGCATTCTTTCCAATAGTAAAAAGCTATATTATCCTCATAACTATCAACTTATTGTTAGAGTAATGCAATGCTTCCCAAAATTGTCATCCCAGCTACTTCTCAAATACATGTGGCAGTGGGACCACTACAAGATCACTTCAACATCCTCCAATTAAAATAATGTGGGCCCCCTACCACATGTATTTAGGAAGCATTTTTGAGAAGCATAACATTACTCTTGTTTTTAAGATGTATCCTAATGTATTTTCAACTTTTTCACAAAAGTAATGGTGTATTTGATAACCCAATTAAGTGTCAAAAATGAAATGCTTTAGCACTTCTTCTTCTTTTTCTTTTCTTTTTTGTTTAAAGTGCATTTGATAATTAATGTACCACTTAATTGAAAAAGTAGCCAAAAATGCACTGAAAAAATTTTTTCTAAAAAAAAAAAATCACGGAATATAGTATATTTCAGTATTTAAAATATTATGTTCAGTAATTAATTTTTAGTTTTATCAATGGCCAAATGACACTTTTGATACTTTGACTGGTTTTTCAATTTCATAAATATCTCTTAAAAATGTTTACATTCCTAAAATTGTGTACTAACTGAAGTGAGTCAATCATTCCCAAAAGTAATCTTTAGCCACAGAATGTTTGCTTTATTACACCAAAATTGTGCACTATCTGAAGTGAGTCAATCAGTCCCAAAAGTGATCTTTAGCCACAGAATTTTTGCCATGTACGACGAAATTGTGGACTCACTGTGGGTGATTGAATTATGAAGTTAGTACATGTGGGAATGTAAACATTTTTTTTAGAGATATGTATGAAATTGAAATACAGTCAAAGTACAAATGTCAAAACTGTCATTTGGCCTTTATCAAACAAGACAAAAATCTTATTTGAAAAACCAGTTAGTACCTGAGGACATGAATTGGAGTTGGAAAACCCAATGCTTCTCAACTTGCTACAGTGAATAGCTCTTATTTTGCAAACGGACAATGTTAGGGGCACTAGTAACTTCCACCAACACTTATTAACACACTCTAAAGAGTAATATTTGAGGCACTAATAACTTTCACTCACACTTACAAACACACTCTATCTCTCTCCTAGTGGTACTCTTACAAACACACTCTATCTCTCTCCTAGTAGTACTACGGGCTCGCAGTACCACTAGGAGAGAGATAGAGTGTGTTAGTAAGTGTTAGTGAAAGTTGTTAATGCCCCAAATATTACTCTTTACAATAATGATAAGAGTATAACTCATTTCCCACCATATCTATCTATTTCCTAAGTGGCACTGTAGGGTCTAAATAAATGTCAGTGTATTCCAATATCACTTAAAATAGAGATAGAGATAGTAATAAATGAATTGTCCGAGTGAGTTGCCCCTACGTGTACTATGTCCAAAAAGAGTAATACTTGGGGCACAAACAAAGCCACAACTTTTTTTGCACAACCTTCATTTTGTGTCTATCTCTCTCTTGATGGGTCCCACAGTACCAGTGACCCCACAGTGCCCACTAGGAGAAAGATAGACACAAAATGGAAGTTATACAAAAAAGGTTGTGACTTTAGTTGTGCCCCAAGTATTACTCGTCCAAAAAAGGGCAACTTTTGAACTAATTCGACCAATAATGTCAACATGATCTGAGAATAACACGTAATGGTCCCTAGCATGGTTTTTTTTTTTTTTTGTCCCTCAATTTGTTTGCATGCAAGAAAGAATGGAAAGTGAAAACATTGTTAGTACTGTCTTTCAAAAGGATATATTTCTAATGTGAGCTACCTACCAAAAGCTCATTTTCAACTCTATTTATAGAGCCAATGGATGAGGTACCTATTCTTTACCACTGAAATAGTTCGGATTAATAATCTAAATATTGATAAATATTTATCTCAAAAATATCTAGTTTACAAGTCATCAATTTCTTCCATATTGCCTCCACCATAATACATATACATCCAAATTAAGCAGCTTTCCAATTAACCATAGCCATAGGCACGGGTGAAGGCGAATAACAAATAAGCAGCTGCTTCATTTTCAACAATATAATATACACTAAATTAGTTAGGGCAGTTTAGTGATAAGCATATTATGTAAACTTATTTTAGAGTTAAGTACAGTTATAATTCATAATTTGGGGAAGCTCCTTCTGTGAAATTTCAACTTTCAGTGACTTTTTAACAAACTAATAAGTAAATTGGACTTTAAACTCTTGGTAGTTTCTTCTACTTTATAGGGACTTTTGCCTCAATTTCTACTAAATTAAATTCCAATTGCCAAGAAATTATTGAATTTTCAAACATGGAAAGAAGATTTTGAAAACCAAACAATTTCTGAAATTTGGGTGATCGACAAAAAAGTTTCTGCAAACCAAATTATTGATTTTCCATTTGTATTAATTAGAAAAGTCTATGAACGCTGACAGTGGATAAACTTCTTGAAAAATAATCCTTGAATACATATGGAATTCAGAAAAACCATACCATGATATGTAAATGGCGCAAACATGAGAAGGGATTCATGGAAATATATGCCATGCTTGGAATCAGAATGACCTTTTTTTTCATGTTTCATGGTTAAATATTGAGATGATTTAGATATGTACGAAGAGAGAGAAAATGAAAAAAGAGGGGAAGAATCAGGATAAATTCATTATAGAGGAAGAGAGATATTTGTTAAAGATCGAGGTTTGAAATTTTGAACAGCAAGTACCACATTGATGGGGTTCATGTGAGCTAGAGTTGTACACTAGGAATGTGTTGGACAGTTGGACATGTCAACATTAACATTTATTAGATTCATTAAACAGTAACAGATATTTGATGAAGATGGAGGTTTGAAATTTTGCATAGCAAGTTCCACATTGATGGTTTTCCAAGCAAAAAAAAAAAAAAAAATACCACAGTGATGGGTCCATGTGAGAGTTGTACACAAGGGATGTGTTGGACTAATATATTACTAACAAATAGCAATATTTGTTTTGTTTGTTTTCCCAAAAAAAACAGAGAGAGAAAAAGAAAGAACATGCGTAGAATTTTTCTAAGATGTAAAATCTTTTTACGAATTTTATCATATTTTATTACTTGTATGCTAATGGACTACAATTCAACAATCCAATTTTTTTTTTTTCAATTTTCTCGAAGTAGCTTGAAGTCGATTAATTTACAAAATGATGGTCTTGTTGAAACAAAACGTACAAGGAGGTGAGAGTGATAAAATAGAGACAAAATTTACTTTTTCCTTCTTTTTTTTTTTTTTTTGGTCCTTTAGGCAAAGCGCCTGCAGGCACACCCACACACACACAAACTGGTTAAGGGGATCAAGACCAACTTCAAAGGAGACTCTATCTCATAGATGGTCAAAAATAAATTATATAACCTCTCACAAATACTTTCACTGGAAGTTGAACCCTCTTCTTCTCACTTGAGGAAGAGAGATTGATACCACTAGACCATAAAGATCGTGGCTTTAGCATCTTAATATAAAGTGTTTGTTCGAAAACTTGTAACTCTCCATCAATAGCTAGACCTTTTACTGTTACACCCAACAATCCCCCATTATGGTACACAAAACTAAGTTTTCTAATCATTTGGAGCAAATAAGGTAAGGGGGTTGAAATCTATGTCAGCAATTAGATTATTTGAAATGTGTGGGTGTGAGAGAGTGATACAAACTCCTAGATAAAACTCACCATGCATCCTTGAAAATCAACTTGCAAAGCAAGGGTGTCCAAAGGACCGGCTAATATTGGGATTCTAATAGACCACCATGCTTTGCGGCCAATGTTCAAGGCGGCTTTAAATTGGTATGGTAGGAGACACTTTCCCTAGCCCTAGCCAGGTACTTTTTCCGAGAACGAGACTATGGAGTTACGGCTCATACTGTCTTCGAGCCCTTATATACTCAACGTGGTGCCAACTCTGAACGCTTTGGTAGAACTCACCCCTAAAAAATTAATTTGTGACTTACAAAACGAGGGCGTCCAAGAGCTAAAACACACATGGCTAAATCCATAAATGCAACACTTGGGATCCAGAGAGAGAGAGAGAGAGAGTACCTTGGAGGGTTTGAAGTGGTGGGGAGGAATGAGAGAAGTAAGCTTGAAGCTAAGATTTTTCATGTGGATTCTCCTATTTCTCTCTATAGCCTTTCTTTCCAGCTTTTCCGAAGCACTTTCACTCTTTTTCTTCATCACTACTCTCAGTTTTTTTCCTTCCAATGCAACAGAATACAAAGAAATTGTTGAGACACGAGTTTGGAATAAGTGGATATATATATATATATATATAAGCTCTCCACTGCACTGAGTAAGTGCTCTGGGCAGGACTTTTAAGCCTACAAAAATCCGCAGACCGCCCCGCGTCCCATCCCGCTAACTCGCGGATTTTTTAAATTTAAAATCTCAATGCGGGCACTCGACGAGTGCAATGGAGAGCCTAAACCTATATATATACATATATGTATATATTGATTGAGAGAGAGATATTTGAGAACAGAAGGAGTGAAAGAGAGAAAAGTAACGAGCAAGGACAAACAAATGTGAACTGTAATTGTAGACAAGAAATTCTTAGCCACATAAGCGAACACGAGAAATTATTGAGTGGTCCTAGAGCACCAACTCAGCAATATGAGCTGACATGATCTTGTCAACTTTTTGATCTATTTGCCTATTTTTAGAGCCTGTTTGATCTATTTGCCTTTTCAATTCGAAGAGGAAGCGATGGATTTATATGTCTGTCCCAAGGTTGTTTCTATCTTTTAAAAATTAGAAATTTAGTAAAAGGACTATCATTTTAGATTTATTAAGTTTAAAGGACAAATAGTTTTTAATATTGGTCAAAACACCATGACTACTACAAATTAATCGGATATAATCCCTATATTTTAAATTTTATGTGAAATTTCACATAACCATTTCAATTTTTACAAAGTTATATGAAATTTTATATAACTTTTATAACATGTGGACTTTTCACTCAAATAAAAAAAATAAATTAGATCTAATACTACAAAAGTCTATTTTAAAGGAATTTTGACTTAAATTCCAATTAAAAATAGGATAAGGGTAGTGTAGGCATATTTTAATAAACCATACACTGTTTATTGAATGGGGAATTTATTATGACTAATAAAAGCTCGGGGGGTGTGGAGGTGTTCTTCAAATATGAGGGGGTGAGTATTCTCAGAATCTCAGGTCAAACCTCAAGAGTGTAGGTGATATTAACCCTTACTTTTATTTTTAATTGTAAAGATACTTATATTTTTATTGTAAAGATACTTAAATTTTTATTACATATTTTTAAAAAAAATTCCTTTTTCGGTCATGTTACAAAGAAAACATGTATTTTTTTTTTATTTTCAATAATAAAGATACTTATATTTTTTTTACTGTAAAGATACTAATATTTTTATTACATATAATTACATAAAATATATTTATAATATACTAAAATTAGTTCACTTTTTCAGTTCGGTTCGGTTCGGTTCGATTTACTTATAAAGTATCAATAACCGAACTGAAATTTAAAATTCGGTTTGTTTTTAATCGAACTGAAATAACCGAATCAAATAGGTATTTTTGTTCAATTTGATTCAATTTTTCGATTAATCAAACTATTTGTCCACGTCCATGGCAGGGACGGATGCAGAAATTTGTAGTTGGGGAGGCTTGGTAGGGAGTAAAACTCAGAAATTGCACCTAGAGTAACCGAGTTTGCGGGGGTTAGAGGGTAGCGCCCTTGAGGAGAATTTTTTTTTTAGTCTATTTATACATATCTTTTGTGTAGATTACATAATTAAGTTAATGTTATAAAAATTAATAGAAAACTCAAAAAATCTTCTCCTATTATATGATGCATTTATCAAAGTTGTAACATTTTACTACCTATTATAAGGGATACTTAATATATAGTCCACTATAATCACCTTTTTTAGAAATTGGTCCTTATTGTATCACAACTTAAGAATTAGTCCCTCAAATTTTCATTAGACAAAACTACCCTCTGAACTACAATTTGATTGTACTTTTCAAAAGAAATGATAACTGCATTTAAGCCACGTCAAATCAAGGCTACAATCTAGGAATTTAAATTGCAAACAAATTTCTCACAAAAAAATCATATCTACTTGCTTAAACGAAGAAAGAGAATCATCTTTTGTAGAAATTTCCTCTCCTAATCTACTCACCACGCAAGCTTGCAAGAACTCTAAAACTTCGATTTTGCAGCGATTCATGGAGATTTCTTGGAGATTTTGAAGCGATTATTGTCGAACTTGGGATTTCTTCGAGTTCAACGCATCAATGGGGAGAAAAGGTGAGAAACTTCAACAAATTTGTTAATAATCAGTTATAACATGAGAACTATGTTTTAAAATGTATATGATGAACATATCATGTACCACCTGAGACGTTTTCCCATTTGGTTTCGTTTCAAAATTTCAATCTTTCGTTTTCCATTGTTTGGGTTTCGACCAAAATGATGTTCTGCAAAATCTCTAAAATTTTTGTGAACGAATTTAAGGTGAGAAATTTCGTCCATCTTGTACAAAAACAAGTATTCCATCTAATTTTACAAAGTAGCAAAACACGTCAATTTAGTGAGAAATTTATTTTGGGTAATTTCTCACATCGCAGTTATTTTTTGCAACTATGAAATTTCTCACAGTTGTCAAGAGGTTCTCACACCGTACATATTTTTGGGAGTGTTAAATTTCTCACTCATGTCACTATTTCTCACATATTTAGGGAGTATACAAAATGTGAAATAGAAATTCCACCCTCCAAACAGTGCTTACTTCCTGAGAATAATTTTTCAAATCATACAAAATTTTGGGAGTGTGAAGTTTCTAACCCATGTTAAACAACAAAATTTCTCACATATTTTTAGACTGTATAAAATTTTAAGTGAGTAATTCAAGCATCATGTTTGTAGATAGTTGCTATCTTCATATCGTTTTTTTTAGAAGAGTGAAATTTCTCACGCATGTAGAAAAATATCACACATCAAGATGAATGATAAATTTATGGACATTTCACAAAACATACTTAATATTGACAGTGAGAAATTTATCCCCCATATTATACATTGCATATTTGAAATGTAAAGTCGACTCTAAATCTGCATTTTTGGAGTTTGCGAGTGATTTTGGAAATTCAACGATTATATAACACATTGTCTTTTCTGCAGCTCCTTCAAATAAAGGGAAAAGTAACCAGGGGAAAAGACTTCCACATGGGAAAAAGTTTCGGTGCAGTTTGTTAGAGTTTGGAAACACATTGGTAGAATTGAAGCTAAGGTCTGATCACATTAGAGCTCTGCAGACGATTGAACAAGCTAGAGAAACCCAATTCCAGAAAGATGATTGAACAATCTACTATTCTATAAGATAACATGTGTAAATATAATAATATTTTGGTAGTGATGAACTCATTTAGATGAATACATTTTGGTGCATATGGTAATAGATCACTTGAACAGGCTTCATTTTGGAACTATTGGATAGTTTATGCAAATAATTACATATCGATAATTTTTGCTTAAGATGATCTGATTCAGGACTGTATGTCACATTAATCCTTACACTTTATTGCACACTTTGGTACTACTGGTATTAGAATTTGTCACACAATTAAAGTGACTACATGACATATATTAGTGAGAAATTTGTCACAAGAACATTGAAAGCACATTGAATTACTATAGACTCCAGAATCACAAGATAAAAATCAAAGAGCAAACAAACATGTCAGTGATAAATTTGTCACACACGAATACTCTAATAAATTAACAAACAGATATTACTTTATCACATGAATTCAACAGTGAGATCAGATAATCCCAAATATGAACTTATAGATCAGAATATTTAAAAAACGATTATTGTATATCAATATGAATCCATTTGTTATGAGTTTTAATGCGCCTCAGTCAACAAGCACAATTAAAGTGACTACATGACATATATTAGTGAGAAATTTGTCACAAGCACTTTGAAAGCACATTGAATTACTATAGACTCCAGAATCACAAGATAAAAATCAAAGAGCAAACAAACATGTCAGTGATAAATTTGTCACACACGAATACTCTAATAAATTAACAAATAGATATTACTTTATCACATGAATTCAACAGTGAGATCAGAAAATCCCAAATATGAACTTATAGATTAGAATATTTAAAAAAAGATTGTTGTATATCAATATGAATCCATTTGTTATGAGTTTTAATGCGCCTCAGTCAACAAGCAATAATTTAGGAACCCATTACTGCATGACTCCTACACTTCTACAGTAATGGGTAATATCCAAAATTGATAGAAATTCAATAACTTGCTAAATATAACAGATAAGGGTTATATTTGTAATTAAAAAAAATAAAATTTAGGGAAAAGGACTAATTCCTGAGTTCTACACCAATCAAGGGTTTGATTTCATATGTACCTAATAAAGATGTACTCAATATATAAACATTACATAATAAGGGATTGAATAATATGTTTCTATATAAATTTTGTGTATCTGTTACGGAGTATATTTTTCCAATATCAAATAGGGACTTGAGCCCCTTACCCTTAATAGATCCGTCCCAGTAGGCCACCCCTACGAGTCCAATGGCTATTATGATTTTTGTACTATAGTTATAACGGAGTACATCCAAGCAGGTGGGGACCTAGATTTGCCAGCCAACACTATTGACTCAGCAACCACACACACGAGCATTTATATCCCTGCTGTACTACATCCACATCCAAGTGATGATATTCAAAACGTTTGGGATCTCTCAATCTTTTTTGTTTTTTATTTTTCCACAAAACATTACGCACGTGAAAGAACTAAAAAAAAAAAAAGGCAAATTACACTTTAGTGTATCAAACTATATACATGTTTTTAATTGGGTCTATAAATTATTTTTTTTTTAATTAGGTCCTTGAACTTCAAAAAAATATTCAATCAAATCCAAATTCTGACACTATTAGCTTAAATAATTAGAAATTATCACGTACGTTGCACGTAATGCTTACCTATCACATGTTAGTTTAAGACAAGCACGGGAGATTGTGAATGGCTAAAAAATTATGCAATTTTGGGTATGATTGAATGTAATTTTGTATCTAGTCGAATGTGTTTTCGAATTTGATTGAACGCGATTCCGGATCTAATTGAATGCGATTTTTTGCACTATTCACAATCTCCTGTGTTTGTCTTAACCTAACATGTGACAGGTAATCATTACGCGCAAGATACGTGACAATTTCTAATAAATTAAGCTTATAGTGTCAGAATTTGGGTCTGATTGAATTAATTTTTGAAGTTCAAAGACCCAATTGAAAAAAAAAATATAAGTTTATGGACCCAATTGAAAACATGTGTATAATTTAATGGACTAAAGTGCAATTTGCCCAAAAAAATAATGTTAAGTACACACATTCAATCACACCCCAAATCACATCTTATGCTTTAAATGGATATGTATCCTGTACTGTTTGAATTTTTCATATTTTTTTGTGTTGTTTAGGGGAAGATGTGTGCCTAGCATTGTTGAAAAAGAAAAATTGGGTGGGATTAAATGCGCCAATTTTTTTGCTAATTGTCCCAATTTTTTACTTAATAATAAAACCATCTAAATCCATATAGAATGTTCTTTTTTCTAATATACTCAAAATACCCTTCTTAGAAATAATAAGCGTTTTAGCTAATTGCACCACCTCTTTATTTTAATAGTTTCAAACAAAAAAAAAAAGTCATATACTTCCCCCAAAAAAATCATATTTTTTCTAATATATCCAAAAAACCTTTTTAAAAATTTAATCAATCAGACTTTTTCTTTAAAAGCAATTAGTGTTGTAGGGCACATCAATTTCATTTAGGGCATAAGTTAAGACAAAAAATCAAGAAAAAACCCCAAGAACAAGCAACAACAAATTAAGCCAAAAATCATAATAAGGAGCCATCCAAGTATCCAACATAAAAACCAAAGTCAAACCAATAAAGTCCCAAAGAGTAGTATAGTCTAAACAAAATAACCTAAAAAAAATCTTGAATTAAAAATCATCCAAAGTAGTAACATCAAAATCACAATTTTTACTAGAAGAGTTGCTAATACTTCCAAAATTGTAAGTGTCGCTACCTGCAAAAGCGTCACAAGATAAACAACATAATAAGATAAATAAATAATGATTCATACATACAATACAAAAATAATAATAATAAATAAATAAATTATGAAAAATCGAGAAGGGTAAATCATACAAAAAACTTCCTAGTACCATTCAAAGTCTGCAATTGAGGAAGGGAGCAAATTCAAATCTAATGCATCCACCCAGTTGTCTTCACTACTTAAGCTAATAGTCGAGTGGAGGCTTGATCCATTATCTTTTTTTTTGGCAAGTTCAACTATTGTGTCCAAAGCCTTGGCATACACTACGCTTCCGAGTATTAATTTATATGATCTCAAATGCACAAGGATATATCATGTCTTGTTGAACTTGTTCCATTTTTATTCTGAGAGCTCAAAGGGCGGCCTTTATGGGACTGAATATGTGGCTCACTTAACAATGGACTTGGTGCATTAATAAAGTTCATAAATTTGCTTGCTGGCTATTTCCTTTTATCAAGAGACCATTATTTATATTTGTGTTGAAATACTTTAAGCAACTCTTTCGCTTGATCTTTTTTACTACTTTGAGAAGCTTCCATATTCCCAAATGACTTTATGTCAAGCCTCCACTGTGAGTGTATATCAAGAAGATGCAACACTTCACCTTTCAAGCGTTTTATCTTATGTGCACAAAGAAGACACATACTAGTCATAAAGTGTATCTCTCATGTAGGCAATTCCGTACTAGATTTCACCATTTCATATTGCCTCAAGAGTTTACTTCAAGCAAAAGTTGAAATATGAGTAATAAGCTCTTTGATGAGAGGAATACGAAAGTGATGAGGATTTAACCTTTTCACTTTAAAGTTGTGTCTTGATTTCTTAGTATTGATTTTCAATTGCAAGACAAATTTTATTCTTGTCCTCACAAAGATCACCAGTTGATACTTTTAAATACTTCTTAAGGTTTGCATGCGCACCTTCAACCCTTGAAGTAATGCGATTCCCAAAATGTGTATGCATCTTTGACCATGCACTAACAAAGCGCTCTTTGAAAGGAAGCCATGTATTTTTCAAGTAGTTAACAACAACCTACTTGTATAAAAGTTCAAATAGTTGCATAGCTTCACCATATTTAGACTCGTCTGAAGAGTCTATTATATTTGTCCAAATGGATAGAAATGCATTCCAATCATCTGCTTCTTTGAAGTGCTTCTTACAATTTGTCAAGACATTTTTTTTTCAATATGCCAAACACAAAGGAGATTAGCAATTGTCAGAAAGACCACTTTTATAGCTTTCATTAATGCCAACTCCCTGTCAGAAACAATAGCTGATGGTGGACAATTATCACCAAGTATGTATTTAAACATTTGCAAAGCCCAAACATAGTCTAGTTCTTCCTCCTTCCTCAGGAAAGCAAAACATGAATAAAATGAAGTATTAAAACTTGAGACCCCGATAATGTCAAGTAATGGCATCTTGTACTTATTAGTTTTGTAAGTACAATCCATTACAAAGACATATATTTGAATAGCATTTTGTTAATGCCACTGAAGTAAGATGAGCAAAGAATAAATGAGTTATATAATCATCTAAATCGCACTCCAAGTTATAAACGAAACCACATTTACCAAACACTTCGAATAATGCTTCTATCGCAGTACGATCGTACAAATACTCCGTAAGAATCTTAGCCTTCTGTTTGCTTGTAGTTATGCGCGGGCGTGCCTAAACCAAACGGGCTCGGTGTGTGTGTGTGTGTGCAAACTAATTTTCTATATGCTTGAGTGAGTGATACTCAAGGCATTAGATCTGACTTCTAACAGGTGATTGTGTGAGGTGAGTAGGAAAGTACCCTCACAAAAAGTTCTATGGCAGTACTAAAGCGCACAAGCCAATTAGTGCAAGAGTTTACCAAGTAAACAATCACAAACGATTAATAAAATATGAAGATATTTTATTGAATGTTTGGAAAGTAACAATAAAACCAAAAAGAAATACAGGATCAGAACAGGCTCTGATTGTTCAAAAGATTAAAAACAGTAAAGAAAGACTAATAGAGACAAACCTATTTGCTATGAATGCAGAAAAATAGGAAGAACACAGGGTTGAATGTTCTGAATGTTGTGTATGTGTGATGTTTTCGAGATGACGCGGGGTCCCTTACACGGTTAGCCTACCTTTACTTATATAGCGGCCCTCAACAGTCCTGATAAGGCAAGGACTCCTTGTCTTGCGCTCCAAGCAGGATGTATATTGCAGAATCCTTCCTACTCCCAAACTCTTTCCTTATCCTCATCCTGATTAAGCCAATCCCAATAATCTCGGGATTCTCCATATTCAACTAAATGCGTCCAGATCCTTTCCAAAAAGGACTCTGCTTCCTTAAACTCAGGGTGATGTCATCATGATAACTAAGAACTGCCTCTCCTTTTACCAATCAGACTCTCATGATCACACTTTTAGCTTCATCGGGCTCACAATTCCCCCCTGCCATGCCTTCTGACTCTCCTGCCTGATGACTGTTTCACGCATGCTCCTAACCAATCGGGCTCAAGCAATCGGCCCTTGCTACGATCTCTAAATATGGTGTCCAATCGCCGAGTGTACTCTCCAGGTCATTCATCGGGCTTTTCCTGACGCCAGCTCATGCCTCTCGGATGCCCGATGGACGTGATCCATGCTTAGCCTACCAATCGGACTCCAACGTTGCTCTCTTGTTTCAAGGACAGTGCCCGATGGGTCAGCTCTTGACCCATATCGCCTATCGGGCTCCATCACATGTGCTTCGTCCATCTGAATTACGTGCCCTCGAGCACAATCTCATTATCCCCCCACCTTGGGCCGGCCCGATCCAACTTCTTTCGGGCCAAAAATCCTTTCGATGATTTTTGGGTGCAAATACCTTCACATTGTAAAGTGATTTAGATATTGTTGAAGCTTAGGATTATTCTGTGTAAGTGAAGAAAGAATCTACTTAGGTGGTTTGCCAGACAATGACATTTCCTTTATCCGAGATATCTCTTCTTCTGAAATGGCAACAAGAAGGATGACCTGACATATTGAGAGAAGGTTCATGATTATGAGATCCGTTCACTACCTCAATGGTCCATGGGCCATGCATTGACTTTTTTCTTGCCTTAAACTTCAAAGGGACAATCTGTTACTCGAGATGTTGATTTTATCTTTCGATTTTCTACAATGAGATTATTAGGGTTCTGATAAACACCCCCCCAATCACAACCAATTATCACATATTTGTCTCTATGTGATCTTTTTATAGATATTGCATAGCCTTGGATGAGAACCACGTCTTTAACAATATCAAATTATCCAAATGGCAGTTGCAATCCTTCATTATGTACATTAGACTTTTTATTTG
Organism: Hydrangea macrophylla; assembly: GCA_033977485.1. Lineage (NCBI taxonomy): Eukaryota > Viridiplantae > Streptophyta > Magnoliopsida > Cornales > Hydrangeaceae > Hydrangea > Hydrangea macrophylla. The sequence continues at coordinate 107,925,140 of CM066985.1, read as the reverse complement.
GCATCCCGCATCCAATACTTGCATATATTTACCATGTGGTAAAGTTTCATTCATCATTTCCTCAATTTCTTCCCAATCCATAATTATCTCTGTAATTCAAAAATTAACAAAAAGATATAAAGATTCAAGTATGACAAATGCATAAGATAAACCCGGATATATAAAGACTTTGAGTCCACGAAACCAATAACATTATATAACTATTAAGTCAATGACAATAACAATAAAATTAAAAATTGCATGTTATTGTCATTAACACCTCTAGAGAAACCTTCATTGTTACCCCCAAATCAATATGAGTAATGCTATGCTTCCCAAATTTTGTACCCCAAATATGGTTCCCAATACCCAATAATGGCAAGACCACTTGATGTTCAATTAAGAATGTTGACAGGGTCTCACCATTATTTGGTGTAGGGAACCTCATTTGGGATACAAAATTTGAAAAGCACTGCATTACTCAATCAATATTGACGCATTTAATCTAATGAATTGAGCTAAGTAGTCTAGTAGTTGTCCTAAGTTTAAATCGATCATTCACAGAATGACAAAAATAAACGAGCACATTCAAAAAAAAAAGTGCACAATCTAATTATTAGACATACATTGTACCTTGAACAAGAAATGAAAAATCGAAAAAGCTCTTCAAAATTTGTTGTTCAAATCACTTACATCCACTGAAAAATACACGGGCTCACTCACACACACACACACACACACACACACACACACATGCACGTATAACCAACCAGTTTCGATTCAAACACTTTTACTCAAATCACTATAGGTATCTCGCTATGTTGCATTCAAATGTATGATCAATCATATTTACCACAATGAACTAGAGTCCTAATCGGCTAATCACTAAGAACTTCAGATGCCTCTATATGCATATTCAATACCTATACACATGCTCAAACAGATTTGAAACATATATACATACATACATACATACATACATACATACATACATACATACATACAATTAGGAATAGATGTTACCTTCGGGCTATTACCTTGCCCTAATCTTGGAAAAGGTCTTCGTATTGTGACGATATTGGTGAAATTGGAAAGCCGAGAACTGGCGCAAGAAGTGAAGAGTTTTGATTCTGAATTAGAGGGATAAATATTGGTCTAAGATATTATTTCTAAAAAAATGGGGGTATTTTGAGTATATTAGAATAAATAAGATTTTATAGGAATTTAGATGATTTTATCTGTTAAAAATTTTCAAAATAAGTAAAGAGTGGTGCAATTACCAAAAAAAGTGGTGTATTTAGCCCCACCCAAAAAAATTCTGTATTTTCCACCTCATTAAAGTAAAAACATTAAACTAAGGGCCCTTTTGTAACTTTGCGATTATTGTATTTGGTATTCGTTTTCATTCTTTGAGTGAGTTCTCATCAATCTTAGAACAAAAAATTAAAACAAATCCGAACAGCATTACAAAACGTGCCCTAAATAAGTGCAATATTTTTATAAAATTTAATTAATTGCTCTTATTTTAATGAAACGACATGAACTTTTCTTTGCACATTTAAAACTATACAGAATGGTTACACCTTACCCTTGTACATTATTATAACAAGACCCATACAAGTTGACAAGTGCAAACACTAAAAAAATTGAACGATATAACTACAATGAACTCCTCTAAGGTAAAGTCCAAACATAATGACCTCTCTCATAGTTCGAAAAATTACACTGACCTCCTTTGATGTTTGGTTGAGTAGCACTTTTCTCCCTTTTGTTAATCAATTGTTAGTTGACTGTTTATTTTTGGGTTAAAACTTTTTAACATTACTACTTTACCCCTTTTAAAATAAAAATAAACAAGTTTTCAAAAGTCTCTTCCCCTCTCTAATGAAAAACTTTTAGAATTTCTGAAAAATAAACTTAATAGTAATACAAATATTTTTCTTCTCTTTAACTTCATTGTCAACCCAACTATACGGCTATACTAGGCTTAAATTACACATAATTTAAAAAAGAAAATTTATTGACTTTGATATATCATAATGGTCAACTGAGAGTTGGCTAATCGTTATCCTCTCATTTACAACATATCTACTATTCTATAAGAATACATAAGTAGGCATGTCAATAAATATGAACTTCCTCTTCTGCCCTTATTTTTCTCAAAAATTACTGATTTTACCTTATGCCCCTTCTACGTAACATTACAGTTCAACGTGTCTTCTTCCATGAGTCATGCCAATATGTGGCTTTGTGTGCCGAGTACCAAACGGTCTCAAGTTTGTGGATTCTCTCTCTTGTAACCAGATGGTCTTCCTCAATTTTTAGTATGCGAACACATACAGACTTCACCCTTACAGATTTTCCAGGTAAATATTGAAACAAGCTCTTTCAATTTGTGATTCTCTCTCTTATAACCAGTTTGTCTTCCTCGATTTTTCAGCCTGTGAACACATACATACTTTGCCTTCACAGGTTTTCTAGGTAAATATCGAAACAAGCTCTTTCAATTTGTAATTTTCCATTTTAAACTCGTTCACAGATTTTGAAGGGAAATCAGGATTTCACTTGTTCTTTTGATTTCAAAAAAGGAAATATTCGATTAACCAAGTCAGAAAGAATTGGGTTTGGGAAAGTTGAATAGAGGAATCGATTTTCTAGGGTTCCAAATAGTGAGAAATCTAAGATTCAGCCTTTTATTGAATTGGATTCTCTTTCTTCTAACCAGTTGGTCTTCCTCCATTTTTTAGTCTGTGAATATATAGAGACTTTGCCTTCACAGATTTTCAAGGTAAATATCAAAACAAGCTCTTTCAATTTATAATCTTCCATTTTTTACTCATTCTGAGTTGTTTTTTCTGGTTTGGAATTAGCTTTTGTTTGGTTGCTGAGAAAAGTTTGAAGGAAAAATGAGGATTGCACTTGTTCTTTTGTTCTTTTTGAATTTTTTTTTAAAAAGGAACAAATTGGCTTAATCAAATCAGAAAAAATTGGGTTTTGAAAAGTTGAATAAAGGGTCCAAACAGCTAAAAATCTAAGCTTCAACCTTTTAATCAATAGGTAAGTGTAAATCAGTATGCTTTTTCTGGATTTATTTACATTTTTCCTGATTAGACAATTTGGCATTAAAGTGATGCATTTCTTTACCTTCTAATTTAGCTCTTTAGTTTTTACAGCTCCGAAATTACTTCCGGCCTTTGGTAGATTGGTGTATGTTGTGTGTATATTATTCTCAATTTTCCTTATCCAAAAGTTTTCCCATATGGTGTAATTACATTTTGTTTACTTGCGCAATATTATTCTATAGCTAACTAGCAATCTTTTGGGTGATTGTCCAACTAGAAATAGTAGAATCATATCTCATTCCCTTGATCAAGTGTCGAATTTTTGGCTCAGGTTCTTCAACCTATTAAGTAGAGTCCATATAGCATAGATTAAGTGCGCACAAACAATATTTATAGGGTCTTCTTTTCTTACCTTACTACTATTACCTTCCATCTTAAGTCTGCTTAATTTACTTGGTAGCCATGCAAAAGATTATGGATTGATAAATGGGACCCCAAAAGAAATTACAAAAACACACTGTTCTGAAGAGGAGTGCCGTGGCGGCACTGCTCCTCCCTCGTCCAGATAATGCTGTTTAGGCCCCCTGAGGTTCCGGTATTCGCGAAAAGGCCCTATTTCGTCCGAAATTCACAGAAAATGCATATGAACTCCAAACTGAAGTTGTGATATACCGTTGGAAAGGTAATGGAGTCTACTTTACATAAAAAATAGTTCAGGGATGGGTCACTTTGAAAAGTTTTGCAGTATTTGCGATAAAAGCCGATTTGATCGCCTTTTCCGCTTTTGGAAATTCATAATAAATTCGTTTTAAATCCAGAAATTATGTGCGATATACCGTTGGAAAGCTATTGACCTCTAGTATCCATGAAAAATATTTGAAAATTGTTTCGGTACCTCGGTTCCAAAGTTAAATCTTGGTCAAACTGGTCAAACCTGGGATTCCCGGGAAGTTCTGGAAATCTCCGGGAGTTCCCAAGAGCTGACGTTTTCGCTTGATTTTCTTTTGAAACTCGTTTTAATACTTTTCTCACGATTTAGAATGATTTCGGTGAATTTGGACGATTTTGGTCAAACTTGGTCAAACTTGGTCAAACTCTGGTCAAACCTGGTCAAACCTTGGTCAAATCGGTCAACGGGGACTTTCCGGGGGTCTCTGGGAGCTGACGATTTCATCCGATTTTACTAAAAAAAAACTCATTTTATTGTTTTTCTTATGACGTAGCATGTTTCCAGAACTTTTGGTCCAAATCTGGGAGCTTCTGGGCTTTCAGGGGCATTTTGGTCATTCTGAGCACTCTGAGAGACGGGACTAACTTCCAGGAATCCTTTTAAGTCTTTTTCGATCATTGTGAATCAACAAGCTATGGGTTTCCTAAATCTGATAGCCGACAAAATGGGGTGTCTACAGTTCGATCGATTGAAGTCATCTCAATCGCTTGAAGAAAGCTCGGTTCAATCGATCGAAGTATTCTCGATCAATTGAAGTTAAGGTGGTCTCGATCGATTGAAGCCATTTCGATCGATTGAGACTCAAGGATGTTCGATCGATTGAACTCAGTTCGATAGGTTGAACTTTGTCTTATCCAGATTCTGCAGTAAACGTGCAGAATTTGGTAGGATGTGTTTGGGTCCTCATTAGTACGTCCAGAATAAGTAAAACATCACAACTAAGCTAATAAGTAAGTTTGGGACTCACCAAACTCCGTTAAGGGCGCGTTTGGCTTGGATTCCAACCTCGAGCTTTAATGGGGTCTCCTCTCTCTCTTCTCTACCTTGGTCTCTTATGTTTCTCTCTGTCTCCTTCTTTTCTCCTCTTCTTCTTCTCCTTCTGCTTGTCTCTCTCTGTCTCTGACTGTGTAAATATATATATATATATATCTATATAGGTGTGTGTGTATATATATATATATGGAGGTAAATATATGTATAAACACAAGCACACAAACTCTCTCTAGCTCTCTCAAGTTTAACAATCTCTCACACACACGAATACCACCATATATATAGAGGGAAGGAGTACAGATTGCAAGGTTTGCGGGAAACCTGGGAATTCAAATGATTACAAATTTCGACCGATCGAACTAAGTTCGATCGCTCGAGAGCAAATCGATCAAGTTTGATCAATTGAAGAAAGTTTGATCGATCGAGTGGGGACCACGTCATAAATTCAGGTCAGTAGGGTTTCGATCGCTTGAACTTTGGAAATACTCAATCGCTCGAACGAACTTTGATCGATCGAAGGTAGAATTTTAAATATAACCAAGGGAAGTATATAAAATCTCTGTGCATAAATACTTATTGAAAATACAGGGTATTACACCACCTCTACTAGTTTTCTTTCCTCGCCAATTCTTCTTCTTTTTCTTGATGTGAACAACAATGGCACGTGCTTTATCTTCTCCTCATCTTTCTTATCCATTTTTTCACTAGAGAACAAGGCCATGTTTACCTGCTCCAAGGTAATCGAATCTCTCTCATAGAGCATTGTGCTAAACAATTATGGGTGAGAAGATTTTATCGAGGTTAATAATAAAATCGCCTTGTACTCGTCATCGAGTTTCACTCCTACATTTGATAAGTTACACAGCAACTTGTTGAATGTACCGATGTGACCTTTAAGGTCATCATCCTTCTTCTTCATAAAAAAGTATAGCTCCTGCTTCAATACTAGCATGTTGGTGAAGTTCTTTCCCATGTAAAGATCCTCTAGCTTCTTCCATATCGCTTCTACCTAGGTCTCTTCAATCACGTCATGCACCACATGATCATCTAAACTCAATCGTATGGTGCTTATGACTTTTGAGTTTCTCCAATCCCAATCTGCAGCAGTCTTCCCTATAGGTTTATTAGCTTTGCCAGCTAAATCCTCTATGACACCTTGTTTAACCAAGGCATCCTTCATCCGCACCCAAGACCTCTCCACTGGTGGTTCGCGACAATTACAGAACAATCACACAAGCAAAAAAAATGGAAAAGCAAACAAGAGAATTGGGCAAAGACGATTCTCTCCTTTATTCATAATAAACCCTACAAGACAAGTGCTCCCTCACCTCTCTCTCTATTGTTTTTCCTCACTCTTTCTCTAGAGTTTTTCTTAAAAGGAAAATACAATTGTGTGGGAATCTCTCATCTCTCTCTCTCTCTCTCTCTCTCTCTCTCTCTCTCTCGCTCTCTCTCTCTCTCTCTTCCCATAGCTCTAGGATGTGGTCCTATATATATATATAAACATAAATCCTAGTCCTATAATAATAGGAAACATCTTCATAAGAAAACTTAAGGGAATAAGAAACCATCTCAGTTGGAAATCTAAACCACTTAGGAAACAAGAAATTTATTGCTGCTCCTCGATCCCGCGAGCGTGGTGCCAGCTCGCATGCGACATTTCAGAATGTCCACAGATTGTCTTGCTCTCATGCTGGCGCCCGCGAGTTTCTCCTTCGGCTTCTTGTCTTTGTCTTCGTCTTCTAATGAGTTTTTGTCACAAAATCCAACAGCACCTTCGAATGTTACCAACAAGTTATCAATTGCTCTTGTTTCTATGTGTAGACACCCCATTTTGTCGGCTATCAGATTTAGGAGACCCATAGCTTGGTGGTTGACAATGATCGTAAAAGACTCAAAAGGACTCTCGGAAGTCAGCTCTATCTCTCAGAATGCTCAGAATGACCAAAATGCCCCTGAAAGCCCGAAAACTCCCAGATTTGGTCCCAAAGTTCTAAAAACATGCTACGTCGTAAGAAAAGCGATAAGATGAGCTTTTAAGAGAAAAATCGGGTGAAATCGTCAGCTCCCAGAGACCCCCGGAAGTCCCGGAAGCTCCCGGAAAGTCCCCGTTGACCGGTTTGACCAAGGTTTGACCAGGTTTGACCAAGTTTGACCAAGTTTGACCGAAATCGTCCGAATTCACCAGAATCATTCTAAATCATGAGAAAAGTATTAAAACAAGTTCTAAAAGAAAATCGAGCGAAAACATCAGCTCCCGGGAACTCCCAGAGGTTTCTAGAACTTCTCGGGAATCCCAGGTTTGACCAGTTTGACCGGAATTTGACTTTAGAACCGGGGCACCGTGACAATTTTCAAATATTTTTCATGGATACTAGAGGTCAACAGCTTTCCGACGGTATATCGCACATAATTTTCGGATTTAAAACGAGTTTATTATGAATTTCCAAAGGCGAAAAAGGCGATCAAATCGGCTTTTATCGCGAATACCGTAAAACTTTTCAAAGTGACCTATCCCCGAACTATTTGTTATGTAAAGTAGACTCCATTACCTTTCCAACGGTATATCACAACCTCAATTTGGAGTTCGTATGCATTTTCTGTGAATTTCGGACGAAATAGGGCCTTTTCGCGAATATCGGAACCTCTGGGGGCCTAAACATAATTTTCTGGGCTTCAGAGGAGCACTGCCGCCGCGGCACTGGCCCACTGCCGCCGCGGCACTGGCCCAGTGCCGCCGCGGCACTCATCCCTCGCAGAGTCCATTTTTGTAATTTTTTTAGGGGTCCAATTTGATTAATTGAAAGCCAAAACGACATAGTTTTATGTTCACAGTTGTTTGGGACCAATGGGAGTACTTCTAAAACCCCAAAACCACCCCAAATTGGCCTATTTAAACCCTCCATTGCTCTTCATTTTGGGGGGGCCAAGTGCAAAGCTTGAAAAGTTGTAGAGAAGAAGAGAGATAGAGATAGGTTTAGAAGAGAGAAAGAGAGCTTCTCCCATTGATTTTCCATAAGAAAGTGAGTTTTATTCTTGTTTTCTTCCATCATCCTTCTATATACTTCACATTCAAAGTCCACTCCAACCCTCATTCTTGAGCATTCATGAGATAGGAAGCTACTTCCATGTCCAAATGTCAAAATCTATGAGTGAAACACCAAGCTACAAGTCCAAAATCACATTGATTATCATCTATTGATTGCTATTTACTTGCTTTGATTATATATATGTTCATCTCTCCTTACCTCATTTCTTTTTCTTTTCTTTATTTACTTACTAGTTCATCATCATCTAAGTGATGACATGAAGTTTGGGGTGAGTGAATCCTTATGGATAGTAGCTCTTGACCTCAAAAACATGTTTGATAGATGATGATCATAACCTCAATACTTCCAAGGTATTCTTGGAATGTATTGAAGTTATGCCCAAAAATAGAATAAATCTCTCCAACAATCTTGGAGATTCTTAATGATGAGTTTGGTGTTAGTATTCTAAGTGGTCATAATCCTTATTGAGTGTTGAAAATATGTTTTCAAAACATCTATTTCAAAACCCCTCTCAATCCCTCTCATTTGATTTCAAGAAATAAAACTTTGTTTTCCTCAATATCTCCAAAACAATGACCCAAAACAGTGAGCTGTTCAGATTCAAAGATTTGTTTTGAATTAAATACTCAAGTTATGATAATGAAACCACTTGGAAAACCTTCCCAATACATCATAGTTTGTCCCTAGTTTTTCCCATCAATTATAGAAATGTTAAAGTATTTGTTTTGGATGTGAGAAGTTCATATTCATAATCTGCCTCTGTTCTCACAGAATGTTTATCTAACTTCTTGCACTTATTCTGGACATTTTCATCACTGTACATATATCTTTTCTATTTTTTTTATAAAACTTGGGTGTCTTAGGAAACTTTTGGTATATAATGGGTCATCATAAACCTTTTCTTTGATTTATGAAAAATCATACAAAATCAGTCAACAGTGCAGCTTTTGTTTCTGAGTCATGTGTACATTCTGATTTTTTTCTTTTAATCTGTGATAGCTATTGATGTTTGGCTTTTTGGGTTATTTTCTAGACACAATAAGAATGATCTCAGATTTTTCTCACATTTTTCTAGGCACGTTTGACCTCCCATTATAATGTTGCAAAGTGCCATATGCAGTCTGTCCACTATTCACAGCAAGCACATTTCAACTTTTATTCTTTGATTTGATGCTCATATGCATTCCAAATTAGCTCACATCTTAGGAGGTAGTTCATACTACATTTGTATATATCCCATGTTGATTTAATCCATTCATTCATGCAAATTTTAGACTTCTAAGTCATTTTAGAAATCCATGAACACAAAACACACTACAACCTTTGCACATTTTTAGGTTCATACAATACATTCTTGCAAGATTTGGGGGTTTTTGTAACTCTTAATCTAAGAAGATTATAAGGAATGAACTTGATCACACGTTCATGCTTCTCCTCGATCTAATCATCCTTTCTCATCCGTCCCGGGGATTGAGAGGTCTTCTTTTCTCAAAAGAATAACATGCATCATACTAGCTTGTTAAGCATATTTTGATTTCTTTGTTTATTTGTTTCAATAACAATTCGTGTCCCCCTTTAGATTAGGAAGTCTTGATTATTTGATATATGATTAGACGATTTTTCCTAGGTTTATTTGCGTGATCTTTCACTTTACATTGCATGATATTTGACTTAAATCTTATGAATGATATCTTATCTTTAGATCTTCCATTTTCAAGTTTCTTATGTGATGTAATATACTATCATAGTATTATTTGTCGAACCAAACATAGTATAAGATGATTATTTGGATGCTAATTGAGGCCCGTCGAAAGACGGGGCGAGTTGAGGGTGTTTTAGTCGTGACAAAGGCTCCTTCCTCTCTCGTACCAAAACCCCGAACCAAGTTCTTTGGTTATGAAGGGCCGGTGCCCTTATCCGCTTGGGTGAGTCAAAATTAGGTTTCTTGGTTCCTTAAAGACCAAGTGGCGACTCTGTATCTGTTTTCAACAGACCTTTTCCTTTTCTTTGATTCAAATCAATTTCAAAGCAATCTCAAACCAGAGAGAGAAGTGGTCCGATTCCGCGTGTCCACAATCTGGCGACTCCACTGGGGATTTTTATTTTAAAACAAAATAATACAGAGGTTTGACTCATAAGAAGCATCCTTAAAATCAACTTTTTACTGTGTTTGGTTCACCGCATTGCACTCTTGCATTTCCCCTCCGACTGTGTCTGAAACGCGGCGCTGACATTGTTCAGGTCTTGCTGTGCCAGGGCACAAGTCACCGTTGATACTGTACCTTCCAAGGTATATCAAAAAGAGTAAAAACCTCCGTACTGTCTCTCCGACGGTATATTGGAACTCTCGTCAACGGACCCTCTTTGACTAAACCCAGCCTTTGCATATAGATTCCTGTAGAACCTTTCATAGGACTGTTCATTTATCTTTTCAGATAGGACAATGTGATATAACTGTTGTATGCCCTGGCGGGATTACCTGCGCGGTGTAGACGCTTATGTGGCATAGAACAGAACCTCTTTCTTATGATTCCCAAGGCAATCACCCACATGTAATCACATTGAGTTGACTTGCCTAGGCACCATGATAAGGATGTCTGCTCCATGCTCACAAAGGTATACACCGCAAACCTTGTTTGTTGGTCCTGAGGCATAGGAGTATGAAAACTTGCTAGACAGTACGATCACCATCATCACCTATTCCCGTTGTATATCCCTATTTCTTCCAGAAACTCTACCCAACTCATCAGGATATCCCTTTTTCTCTTAGAAACTCTGTCCAACTTACCCAAATTTTCATGTTTTCCCGTAAGCTCTGCCCAAATCTCCCGGATTCTCCAAAAATCCCAGCACCTCTGCCCAAATCACCCAGAAATGCTCATATATACTTGTTTTTCCTAGAAACTCTATCCATATTCCTCAAAAATACCCAAAATACCAGTTTCTCCTAGAAGCTCAGTCCAAATCAACCAGAAATCCCTATTTCTCCTAGAAACTCAAATGACTTCTAGAAATTTCTCCGAATCTTCCAAATCCCTGTTTCTCCCAGAAACTCTGTCCAAAATCCCCGAAGTATCCCGGAAATCCCTGTTATCCCTCGGTGATCATACTGGAAAGTAAAGTTGGCACACTCTATATGGTTAGGACCTTATTTGCTTAACTGCTACCTGTTAGAAATAGGAGCATCATATAGATTAGGACTTACATCCGCATGCTTGTCTCATTTGCATACACCGTTCCCATTAATCTACGTGCACTGTCTTGACCATTCTTGCACAAGTCAGTCCACGTTTGTTAAACAAAACTGTCTTTGTCTGTCTCAAGCCATCACTGTCAAAATCTGATCTAGTCCTCTCAAAATCTGTCAGGTCAGTATAGATTCCCGGAGTCAGCAGCTAGGATCCTCGTCTTAGGTCAGAAGTTCGAACAGTCGTTTGATCAAGATCTGCCCACCAAGTTACTTCAGCATGAATCAAGAAGAATTGGAAAATAAGGTCACTGTGTTGGGAACAACCATAAGCCAGCAATCTGATCGCCTGGCCCAAGTTTTGAGTTTCATGGAAGAATTGAAGCAGCAACGGCCACCACCACCGCCTAGGTTTGGACCGCCCCCTGAGAATAATGGGGAAGAAGACTGGTTTCAAGGGGTCCCGCCGCTTGCATATGAGAAGAAGCTCCAGGAGAAAATGGACAAAGTTGACAAGCTTGAAAGTGTGTTGAGGAAGAGCAAAGGGGTTGATGATTACATGTTAGACCTGGAAGGCCTCTTTGAGCCCATCAAGCTAAGGCTGCCCGAGAACTTCAAAATGCCTGAAATTGACCGTTTTGACGGAACAGGGAATCCAAAAAGTCACATCAAGTTATGCATGAGCATCTTCCAATCGATGGGCTGCACTCATGAGCACATTGCGATGCTGTTCCCGCAAACCCTTAAGAATGCCGCACTATCTTGGTTCCTAACCCTTGAAGCCTCCAAGACCCGAGTCTGGGAAGACGTTGCTAGAACTTTTATTGATCACTACTCTTACAACCAAGAGTTTGATATCACCATCCGGGATCTAGAAACTACCAGGCAGAACTTCAATGAGTCCTTCACTGCGTTCTTGAGCAGATGGAGGAATAAAGTGGCTCAAATGATCCACAGACCTGTTGAGAAAGAGCAAGTACGTATGCTGGTCAAGAACATGCAACCAGTATATCATGACAAGCTATTCTACCAATCCATCTCCACATTCGAAGAGCTATTTGAAATAGGCACCAGAATAGAGGATGCCATCAGAGAAGGAAAGTTCAAAAAGGATGAGCCCCAACACCAGTCCAAGAGACCTAACTACTCCCTGGACTCCCCGGATATCAATGCACTTAGCAACCAATCAATGGCCTGCGCCCTCCGTCCATACCAGTCCATTCCGCCAAATCGCCCAAAAGGCCCTCGTGAATTCTCCAAACTTGATGTTCCTCTTTCCACAGCCTTGGACCACCTACTCAAAAAGGGCCACCTGCAGCTCCTCCCTCATAAGCCGCTACCAGATCCTATACCCTCCCACTACAACATGAGCCTACGATGTGCTTATCACCAAAATCTAGGCCATACCACTGATCAGTGCATCCGCCTCCGCCATGACATTCAGAACCTTATAGAAGATGTCCCGTATCCTAATCCCATCCACTATCTTGGCTTGGACCAACCGATCGAATGATCCCTTCCATTGATGCTAATGAATGTTGAAGCCACGCAGTAAAGTGATGGTGTTTGGAACCTCTGCTAAAAAATAGAATAAGAATAATAAATGGGTCGCAAAGACACTCCATTTGAGACCAGGTCGAGTCAAGTTGAGTCTGTTCTATGTTTCGAGTCCATTTCAATTCTAGTCTTGTGATCAAGTCTGTCTGTCATCGAGTTGTTAATGAGTCTGTAAACCTTCTCTATTGATGGAATGAAATCTCATTTTGCTTAATCTAATGTGCCCAGTCATAAATGCATGAATCACTAAACTGAAGTGTCACTTTTCGAATTACCATGGATATTACTCTGGTAATAATTTTTCTACGACAAAACAAAAAAGAATCCTGAAAGGTTAAAGTCGATTTCACGCTGACACTGATGAAGAGCTGGAATTGAATAGTCTTACTTTAAGAATTTAAAGATGCTTTTGCCTCAATCTTGAAAAGACATACTTGAAACTGACTTGGGGCTTGCCCAACACCCTTTTTTCCACCATTTCGAAGCCTTAAGCCCGATCCAATTGGGAGCCACGCAATCTGTCCGATTGAAAGCAATGCAAACTTAGCCCTTGATGGTAGCCAAACATTTCAGTGAGTTTCATCTCCACTTTCAAAAAAAAAAGAAGAAAGGAAAAGAAAAGAAAAAGCTCGCCAGGTTGAAAACCCGAAAGGGCACCTAGGCAAAAGTTAGAGCTAAAAAAGGTGTTGATTTCCAAAATCTGACCCTAGCCAGTCAAAATGTTGGAGAAAAATTTTGATGAAATAAATGAGAGAATCATACGCTTCAAGATACATCTTAAGAACGTGCCAAGATCACATTTCAAAAGGCACGGAATGACCACAAATAAATTTCGAGAGCTGACATGCACATTCTGAAATTCTGAGATTGCGATTGAAAGATTTCACAAGAATCGACTACATTAAAAAGCAAAATTGACTGGCTAGGCGAAAGTGAAAAGGATCAATCCTCAAAACAAAACAAAAAGAAAAAGAAAAAGAAAAGAAAGGGAGATTGAAACTAAATCCTTTCATTCAAAGCTACCACAAGTGGCTCAAGTTTGAACTTCTTTGACGATTGGTTTGAAAAACCCTCATACCTCTAACCCCTTCTTTCAAGACCTTGCCTTGAACTACGCTCGACCTGATTCCCGCTCGGGGATACGTAGGCAACCACATCGGTTCGGTCGACACCATCATAACCAAACCAATTTCTTTCCGACCATGGCCCGAACTACGTTGGACCTGATCCCCACTTGGGGGTACGTAGGCAGACTTTCAAAAAAGAAAAAGAAGGATGGCTCGCTAGGTCGAAAATCCGAAAGGACGCCTAGGCAAAAATTAGAGTTAAATCCAAGGTGAGCAATAACAAAAGAGAGAAAAGAGCTTGCTAGGTCACCTCACTGGTGCCTAGGCAAAAGTTATGAGCATTTGAGAGATTAAAGTCACGGTCCATGCCTCAAGCCAGAAAATCACCTTCCACACTAGGGGCAAACATCGGTTACCCGCCTCGTTTGCCTGACTTTTACTATCTACCCTTCATACAAGGGGCAAACTTCGATCACCTACCTCATTTGCCCAAAACCTCCAATAAACCATCATCCAAACTAGGGGCAAACTTCGGTCACCCACCTCGTTTGCTTATGAATCCCACTTTGTACAGCTCAAACTAGGGGCAAACTCCGTTTGCCTAACACAATCCCTTCACACCAAGGGCGAGTTTTCAAGTTACCAAGTTGTTTTGAAAATTTTGAAATAGAGCATCTTTTACTCTAAAAGCTAAGGCACTAATTCAAAGCACTTCCTGGGAGAAGCAAAAAATTGACTAGATCACAAGGGAGGAATTTTCAAAAATCAGATTTATCAGCAAAGTGCTACCATGTTAAGATGAGGGGTGAACACCAAACGAGAAATGGTACATCGTTTATGACAAAAGCACATCAAGTTTTGACAAGACGAGCTTGTGTCAAATATGTCATCCTCGTGCGTCAATGTCTGTCAAGTTTTTGAGTCTGTTGTAGTCTCAAATGTGTAAGTCAACAGCGACTAATAAAATTTTCAAATCAAGTTATAAAGAGCATGCCAATACAAGCAGGAGTACCAAACACCATTACTGCACCGGTTAAGGCGTCAGCATGAGAAGCGTCCAAACTTAGGGCAAATGCGAATTTCATCCCTTTCCAAACCATCGAAAGTTGACCATCATCTCCTTGCAACATAAGTCCATGAGTGGCTGTTGAATACCTTCCCTCGTCCATGCAACATAAGTCCATGAGTGGCTGTTGATTTTCCTTCATCTCCAAGCAACACAAGTCCATGAGTGGCTGTTGATGGATCCCGGTTCCAGGCCAGCAAGATTTGATCAACTATGAGAGATTCGAATTTGAATCCTGGTTCCCGGTCAAGAGAAGTAGTTGAACAGAGATCCCAGAAAGAGTCACTTCATCCCCAACAGATTCAGTTTAATCCCCCAGCAGGCATATCGATTTGTACATCGTCAGTTCAATCACAACAGTCACAGTAGTTCACTGTCGACTCGTCTTCTCGATTAGTACATCGTCAGTTCAATCACAACAGTCACAGTAGTTCACTGTCGACTCGTCTTCTCGATTAGTACATTGTCAGTTCAAACAGTCACAGTAGTTCACTGTCGACTCGTCTTCTCGATTAGTACATCGTCAGTTCAATCACAACAGTCACAGTAGTTCACTGTCGACTCGTCTTCTCGATTAGTACATTGTCAGTTCAATCACGAAAGTCACAGTAGTTCACTGTCGACTCGTCTTCTCAATTCGCACATCGTCAGTTCAATCCTGATAGTCACAGTAGTTCACTGTCGACTCGACATCTCGATTCGTACATCGTTAGTTCAATCCATGACAGTCACAGTAGTTCACTGTAGACTCGTCATCTCGATTAGTACATCGTCTGTTCTTTTGATCATGGTTAGTCCAACCGTTGGTCCAATCCATGACAGTCATAGTAGTTCACTGTCGACTCGACATCTCGATTCGTACATCGTCAGTTCAATCCATGACAGTCACAGTAGTTCACTGTAGACTCGTCATCTCGATTAGTACATCGTCTGTTCTTTTGATCATGGTTAGTCCAACCGTTGGTCCAATCCATGACAGTCACAGTAGTTCACTGTCGACTCGACATCTCGATTCGTACATCGTCAGTTCAATCCATGACAGTCACAGTAGTTCACTGTAGACTCGTCATCTCTATTAGTACATCGTCTGTTCTTTTGATCATGGTTAGTCCAACCGTTGGTTCAATCTATGACAGTCACAGTAGTTCATTGTCGACTCGTCATATCGATTCGTACATCATCCGTCCAATCTATGACAGTCACAGTAGTTCACTGTCGATTCATCATCTCGATTCGTACATCGTTAGTACAACTGTTGATCCAATCCATGATAGTCACAGTAGTTCACTGTTGACTCATCCTCTCGATTCGTACATCGTCACTTCTTCTGGATACGATTAGTCCAATTGTTGATCCAATCCATGATAGTCACAGCAGTTCACTGTTGACTCATCATCTCGATTCGTACATCGTCACTTCTTCTGGTCACGGTTAGTCCAACTGTTGATCCAATCCATGATAGTCACAGTAGTTCATTGTCGACTCATCATCTCAATTCGTACATCGTCAGTTCATTAATCATCATTAGTTTACCATCACTCTCATTCAAAATGTGCCGTGTTCATCATTCTCATTCAAAATCTTGGGCTTCTATTAATGGGGCTTCCATGTTCATCGCTTGACATCTCGGGATTTCATCACTTGACGTCTCTTAATTTCCAGGGCTTCCGTGTCCGTCGGTTAACTATCAAACGGCATCTCCGAATATAGTCCTCCGGGACCCTACATCCAATTACATTCGCTTACGAAGCACACTTCCCAAAATTCAGAAGTTTGCTCCAAGACCTAGAGTATTCAAACCTTGATGTCCCTATTCGGGTCAATAACTGCATCACAGTTAGAAATACTAGCACAGCATAAGTCCACTTGGAGTGGCACACACCCCATGGCACCTGCTCATTCTAGGATCAGAAAGCTAGGCATGATAGGACTCATGTACGAGATCATATCACATCCACACATTGCATATCATCCTCATATAGCATAGCATCCGCCTGATTGTTGTGTATATGCATATGTGATTTATCCCTTTGTGCCCTGAACTACGTCCTGGTCTGATTCCCCTGGGGATACGTAGGCAGCTCACACGGAGCACGACCAGCACTAATCTCATCATCCTTTCATCTTTTGCAACGCTGTTTATCCTAAATCTATAGCCTCCAAAAAGTCTTGTCTCTTCAAAACTTTGGCACTCGCTTGCGACATGCGTTGCCTCGCAAGTTCATGCCAAAGAGGGGCAAACTGTAGACACCCCATTTTGTCGGCTATCAGATTTAGGAGACCCATAGCTTGGTGGTTGACAATGATCGTAAAAGACTCAAAAGGACTCTCGGAAGTCAGCTCTATCTCTCAGAATGCTCAGAATGACCAAAATGCCCCTGAAAGCCCGAAAACTCCCAGATTTGGTCCCAAAGTTCTAAAAACATGCTACGTCGTAAGAAAAGCGATAAGATGAGCTTTTAAGAGAAAAATCGGGTGAAATCGTCAGCTCCCAGAGACCCCCGGAAGTCCCGGAAGCTCCCGGAAAGTCCCCGTTGACCGGTTTGACCAAGGTTTGACCAGGTTTGACCAAGTTTGACCAAGTTTGACCGAAATCGTCCGAATTCACCAGAATCATTCTAAATCATGAGAAAAGTATTAAAACAAGTTCTAAAAGAAAATCGAGCGAAAACATCAGCTCCCGGGAACTCCCAGAGGTTTCTAGAACTTCTCGGGAATCCCAGGTTTGACCAGTTTGACCGGAATTTGACTTTAGAACCGGGGCACCGTGACAATTTTCAAATATTTTTCATGGATACTAGAGGTCAACAGCTTTCCGACGGTATATCGCACATAATTTTCGGATTTAAAACGAGTTTATTATGAATTTCCAAAGGCGAAAAAGGCGATCAAATCGGCTTTTATCGCGAATACCGTAAAACTTTTCAAAGTGACCTATCCCCGAACTATTTGTTATGTAAAGTAGACTCCATTACCTTTCCAACGGTATATCACAACCTCAATTTGGAGTTCGTATGCATTTTCTGTGAATTTCGGACGAAATAGGGCCTTTTCGCGAATATCGGAACCTCTGGGGGCCTAAACATAATTTTCTGGGCTTCAGAGGAGCACTGCCGCCGCGGCACTGGCCCACTGCCGCCGCGGCACTGGCCCAGTGCCGCCGCGGCACTCATCCCTCGCAGAGTCCATTTTTGTAATTTTTTTAGGGGTCCAATTTGATTAATTGAAAGCCAAAACGACATAGTTTTATGTTCACAGTTGTTTGGGACCAATGGGAGTACTTCTAAAACCCCAAAACCACCCCAAATTGGCCTATTTAAACCCTCCATTGCTCTTCATTTTGGGGGGGCCAAGTGCAAAGCTTGAAAAGTTGTAGAGAAGAAGAGAGATAGAGATAGGTTTAGAAGAGAGAAAGAGAGCTTCTCCCATTGATTTTCCATAAGAAAGTGAGTTTTATTCTTGTTTTCTTCCATCATCCTTCTATATACTTCACATTCAAAGTCCACTCCAACCCTCATTCTTGAGCATTCATGAGATAGGAAGCTACTTCCATGTCCAAATGTCAAAATCTATGAGTGAAACACCAAGCTACAAGTCCAAAATCACATTGATTATCATCTATTGATTGCTATTTACTTGCTTTGATTATATATATGTTCATCTCTCCTTACCTCATTTCTTTTTCTTTTCTTTATTTACTTACTAGTTCATCATCATCTAAGTGATGACATGAAGTTTGGGGTGAGTGAATCCTTATGGATAGTAGCTCTTGACCTCAAAAACATGTTTGATAGATGATGATCATAACCTCAATACTTCCAAGGTATTCTTGGAATGTATTGAAGTTATGCCCAAAAATAGAATAAATCTCTCCAACAATCTTGGAGATTCTTAATGATGAGTTTGGTGTTAGTATTCTAAGTGGTCATAATCCTTATTGAGTGTTGAAAATATGTTTTCAAAACATCTATTTCAAAACCCCTCTCAATCCCTCTCATTTGATTTCAAGAAATAAAACTTTGTTTTCCTCAATATCTCCAAAACAATGACCCAAAACAGTGAGCTGTTCAGATTCAAAGATTTGTTTTGAATTAAATACTCAAGTTATGATAATGAAACCACTTGGAAAACCTTCCCAATACATCATAGTTTGTCCCTAGTTTTTCCCATCAATTATAGAAATGTTAAAGTATTTGTTTTGGATGTGAGAAGTTCATATTCATAATCTGCCTCTGTTCTCACAGAATGTTTATCTAACTTCTTGCACTTATTCTGGACATTTTCATCACTGTACATATATCTTTTCTATTTTTTTTATAAAACTTGGGTGTCTTAGGAAACTTTTGGTATATAATGGGTCATCATAAACCTTTTCTTTGATTTATGAAAAATCATACAAAATCAGTCAACAGTGCAGCTTTTGTTTCTGAGTCATGTGTACATTCTGATTTTTTTCTTTTAATCTGTGATAGCTATTGATGTTTGGCTTTTTGGGTTATTTTCTAGACACAATAAGAATGATCTCAGATTTTTCTCACATTTTTCTAGGCACGTTTGACCTCCCATTATAATGTTGCAAAGTGCCATATGCAGTCTGTCCACTATTCACAGCAAGCACATTTCAACTTTTATTCTTTGATTTGATGCTCATATGCATTCCAAATTAGCTCACATCTTAGGAGGTAGTTCATACTACATTTGTATATATCCCATGTTGATTTAATCCATTCATTCATGCAAATTTTAGACTTCTAAGTCATTTTAGAAATCCATGAACACAAAACACACTACAACCTTTGCACATTTTTAGGTTCATACAATACATTCTTGCAAGATTTGGGGGTTTTTGTAACTCTTAATCTAAGAAGATTATAAGGAATGAACTTGATCACACGTTCATGCTTCTCCTCGATCTAATCATCCTTTCTCATCCGTCCCGGGGATTGAGAGGTCTTCTTTTCTCAAAAGAATAACATGCATCATACTAGCTTGTTAAGCATATTTTGATTTCTTTGTTTATTTGTTTCAATAACAATTCGTGTCCCCCTTTAGATTAGGAAGTCTTGATTATTTGATATATGATTAGACGATTTTTCCTAGGTTTATTTGCGTGATCTTTCACTTTACATTGCATGATATTTGACTTAAATCTTATGAATGATATCTTATCTTTAGATCTTCCATTTTCAAGTTTCTTATGTGATGTAATATACTATCATAGTATTATTTGTCGAACCAAACATAGTATAAGATGATTATTTGGATGCTAATTGAGGCCCGTCGAAAGACGGGGCGAGTTGAGGGTGTTTTAGTCGTGACAAAGGCTCCTTCCTCTCTCGTACCAAAACCCCGAACCAAGTTCTTTGGTTATGAAGGGCCGGTGCCCTTATCCGCTTGGGTGAGTCAAAATTAGGTTTCTTGGTTCCTTAAAGACCAAGTGGCGACTCTGTATCTGTTTTCAACAGACCTTTTCCTTTTCTTTGATTCAAATCAATTTCAAAGCAATCTCAAACCAGAGAGAGAAGTGGTCCGATTCCGCGTGTCCACACTATGTACCTTAGAAATGTGATTAAAACAACGTTTATGCTGCCATCTTAAGAAAGTTGAATGGAAGAAGTGATTTATTTTCCCATTTTTTACTAGGTAAAGTGGCAAAGTAATGACCAAGATCCAAGTACACCCCTTTTCCATTTTTTTTTCTTTTTTCCCCTTGCATACTCTTTTCTGAGTACATTTGAATTATTATTGAATTCCCTTCAAATTGAGGAAGTCAGTTTACTTAGAAGAATGGTATTGGTTTCTCTTCGATCCCTCTTGAAGGATTAAAATTGCAAGTAGTTAAATTGTTATCATGGTGATTTTGACAGGAAAAGATTTATTTGAAGGTTAGCAGCTTGGTACTGCATGTCTAAAGACTCTCTTCTATAGATGGCCAGGCAGACACCATTGTTAAGAAAATCAAACAATGTCTAGGTTTTATCTACTAACTACCATTTTTTGTTCACGGATTTTTTGAAGAAATAATAGCTAATGGAAGCAATTAGACAGAGATTGATATTGAGATCAAAATTAAGAACTAGCATTATCATTTTCATTAAAATGCTAGAGAATGGAATTGTGTTTATATACAATATTGTAGCACCCAGAATTTTCTAGAAATTCCACGTAGGATTAGAAATAGTGACGTCACTTTGATGACGGCTGCAGAAGATCCATTAGGAGTCCTTACTAGGATCCTTGGTAATCGTCTTGACGACGACTATATCAGTTTAAATCTAGTGTCTACTAGAATAGTCGTAACCCCGACGCACATAGTTTCTAAGATAGAAACTATAGACGTACTTGCATGTAGGCTTGTGAATAGCCCGCTCATTCATATCTTACATCTGCATTTATTTTCACAGTTTTGCGCTTAACCTGTAAGTGGGACCCACACTGTACTTAACCAAGTGGACCCCGCCCTGATAATCTACCATAGGATACACACAGCATACACATACACTTACATTGGGACTTAGGAACACATCTCAGTGCATATTACCTAGTATGGGACCCACACTGCCACTTGGCGATCATGTGGACCCCACCTTAATCTACCCCTGGACACACAAACATACATACATAGGTATGCATTTGGTGCACCAACTACACACACAACCAAACCTCCCCACCACTTCCCTCTATATAATGCACCCCCTTCACACCATTTCACCCACACAAAATCTGTTCTATACAGATTATAGAGAGAGAGAGAACCGAGAGAGTGAGAGAAAGCTTGAGAGAACATCTCTCACCCCACCACCCCCGGCCTCTATACACACACCCCCTACATTGTGTGCACTACCACCACCACCTCTGTCCATCCCTTCCCAGCACACACAGACTACACTCCCTCCCTGTACTCTCCCTATCTCTCACTATACACACACACATTCACGCAGGAGAAGAAGAGAGAGATCCGAGAAGTTTAAAGCAACCAAAGGTAAAACCCCACCCCCCATTGCATTTCAAACCTTCTGCATGTCATCCAAAAGCCTCTAGACCCACATGCAAGCTCCCAAACAGAGCCTAAGGCTCACTGTGAGCTCCGGCCAGCCATTAGAGCTCAAGATCAAGCTTGATTTTCAAATCACAAACAAAGCCCTAAAAATCTACACCAAACAGACCCTAGTGAACCCTAGTAGACCCCCTTGTAGCAGGTTTAGTTTTGGAACTCATTTACATGGCCATGCAGGCCATTATTCTTTCGGATGACCGAAAGAATAATCACTTAGTAGGAACCCTAAATGAATGATCCAGGTCCCGAGCTTATAGTATGATGTAGAGGGAGGGATTCCGGTCATTTTCCCGTTGACCTCGTGCGTTTTGGTTGAGAAATGAGAAAGATATGGAGGATTGAAGAATCGCCGGCGAAGCCCGACTTTCCGGCGGCCTGGTCTCGCCGGAGAAGAAGATGACGACCCGATTGGGATCGGGTTATAACAGGCGGGTCCGGATCGAGTTTGGGTAGGGTTAGGATGAGAGAGTAAATGGGTTTGGGTAGCGGGCCGGGTTGGGTTTAAATAACCCACGGGTCCTCTTTAGTGGAACGGCGTCGTTTTGACGTCATGGGTCGGGTTGTGGGTTTGGGTTGAGTATGGTTCGGGTCTTCTTGTGTCTAGGTTTGGGTCAGGGTTTGGCTCGGGTTAGGTTAGGATTTGGGTTTTTGGGTTGAGTCATGTTGAGTCTATAGATGGGTTAGGGTATGGTCCGGTTCGGGTCATAGTTTGGGTATTTGGTTAGGGTCTGTTTGTGGGGGTAGTTGGTTATGGGTACGGTTCGGGTTCAGGTTAGCGGGTAGGTGTAGTTTGTGAGTATAAGTGGGTTTCGGGTTCGGGTTTCGGTCCAACCCGAATGGGTTTTAGGGTAGGTTTCTCTTGTGTCTTTATATGGGTAGCCCGTTTGGGTTTCGGTCGGGTCGGGTCTGACCCATTGGGTCACGCGGTTGGGTTTTCTTGAGAGTCTATTCGGGTAACCCGTTTAGATCGGGTCGGTTCGGGTTTGACCCGTCGGGCCTCAGAATATATTTATTATTATTATTATTATTATTATTATTATTATGATTATGATTATTATTATTATTAGTATTAATTAGTTTAAAAAGGGTTTTAACTAGTTTTAATAATTATAAATTAATTTATAATTATGCCATTAAGGTTCTAATAATATAGAATATTATTTTAATATTCTATATGCCATTATTATATTATATATATTATGTATTTATTATTTATATGGTTAAAAATAAATAATAAATATTAGTTTTAAATAGTTTTAAATATCTGATAAATACCTATGTGTATTTATAAATTCTAGAAAATTAGGGTAATGACCCTGTGACTATTTTATTACATAGTGTAAGTGATAAAGCTATAATAGTATAGTCCAGTATTTTTAATAATTAATAAGGAGCTATCTTATGAGTATAATAATTATTAAAAATACCAAACGAGCTCCGAAAATTATGAAATAAATACTGATAGTGTATTTTAATATCTAGTATTTAATAAAAATACTTCTAAGTACTGATTTCTCTGTATAATTATAATTACATATTTAAATCCCGTTTTGGGTATTTTCTGGCATATATTATCTTCAATAATTCATAATAAATAATCTAGGACTCCGAAAATTACGCGGTCAATTCCCAGAGTCTTAGAATAATGTCTAGAACATTCCCGTAAAGTTTGGTGACTTTTCGACTCGGTCGAAAATACAGCCTGTCTTTTAGGGCCTCCATTAGTGTAGTAAGCCCCGCATATTACCTCGAAAAACGCGACGGACTCCGATTTGAGTCTAGTCAATGGCGTTGGACTTAGAATGACACGTAGATCACTACCTTGAGGTTTATGACCTCATTTGGTAAAATTACCATTTCGCCCCCATAGTTGTACTCATACGTTACTTCTGTTTATTCCGTTTATTGTTGTAGAAACTTGACATTTATCTGCGTTTCGAGGAGCGGCGACTCGAGGTGAGTTTCCTAACCTCACTCTAATCCTATTAAGACTAATATAAGATGATTAAAGTCACATGTATGATATTTTGTATAACTGATAAGCTGATTTATGATGTAAAGTGTATTGCCGTTAATTATAAGATGTTTAAAAGCATGTTATGGTAGTGCTATCGCATACGTGAGCATGTCAAGGGTTTTATCTATATGTTTATCGGTATCAAATCCATGTTAGATGATCCATGCTCTATATGTTACGTTTCTGCTGCTATGTGTTAAATGCACGTTTTACGATGTTGTTGACTGAATAGATAACGCATGCCATGTTAATAATAAAGAGAAATGAAAGTAGAATTGCATATGAGTATCGATGATGGACACACGTGCATTTCATGACATATGTCAGCATGCGTCATGTATGAGAAAGAGAAGTGTTTGATGAGAATGTGAATGAGATGAGATGTAATTTCTGGATCCTATGGATCAACGGCTGACGAGCCGGGTGGACATGAACGGTTAGGGTTCCTAGCGCGCCTCTCGCCGTTGAAGACGTTCGGTGATGCGCATACGTGGTTGAAGACGTCCCATGTATCGTTGAATACGTCCGGCTAGTGCTCTAATATACTTCTCAGCCGTGTAGACGACCGGTGAGAGTATACACATGGTTGAAGACGTCCCATGTGCCAGTTTCATTGTTTACAGATAGTGTGCGCCGTGAAGACGTCCGGTGGCCTATCAAGGGAATGAGTATGAATTGGCTGTGATAGTATGTGATCATCCTTGATATACCGCGTGTTGTCAAGTGGATGGGAAAGAGAAAGCGAATGATGAGATTGAGTTGAGGAGGAAATGAACTGGTACAAATGATTTGGTTTTGGAAAGTTTTGGTTTTAAAATAAAATGGTTTTGAAAATATCTGTTTTAAAAGCAAGTGTCTTTGAAAAGAGTTGGGAACGAGTCTTATTGATCATGCATTTGCACGCACGAGGTTATAATAAAGAGAATGTATTCTATGACGTTAAATTTATCTATTTACCTTTCTTGTTGAGACCTCTGCTATGCCCGTGGTGAGAATGCGTCTTTTGATAAGAGAATAACCATGCTTTAAAGTACTAAACTATGACGTGAGTTGAGAGATGTGTCGTATTTACTGATTATTGTGCGGTTGAGACTCTCACTCAGCCTTGTTCCAAGGCTGACGGCATGTTACGCCCTGGGCATTCGTATGCCCAGAGTGTTGCAGGTTTGGAGATAGATAGAAGAGTTCAGGATGCAGTACCGTGGAGCCAAGGAGGATAAAGCCTTGCCCAAGACCTGATAGACAGTTTCTCAAGCTTTAAGATTGTATAAATTGTTTAGTATGGCCTCTTGTATTAAGATTGAAGTTATTGTAATCCTTGTTTAATTTCCGCCGCTGTATTTATACTCTGATAAGTTTAGATTATGCTTATGTTCTAGCATTCCCTTATGATTTTATGGTGCGGAGTTAGAAGGACAGAACGGTTAACAAACTAGTCACGTGTCTACGGACCCATAAAGGAACATTTTTATTTTCCCTATTTTTGGCTTACTCCGGGGCGTGACAAATATACACTAAGAAGATGATCAAGACCATTCTAACAGACTCAATTGACACATGACAAATCCACTATAGATCCACTTGACACGTGGATAACAACCTAACAAACTTGATTCACTTGATGAGAGCTTGGATTCTATGTGACAAGCCTATAGTATCTAACATTTTTTACTCAAAAAAAGGGTAAATATCACTTAGATCTCCTGAGGTTTGTAATTATCACACTTAGACCCCCTCACATTTTAATAATATCACCTACACCCCCTGAGGTTTGAAACACGTATCACCTAGACCCCCTCCATCAATTCACCATTAAAAAGGTGACGGATTGACATAAATAAATACAAAAAATACTCCTGAAACTTTGGTCCTTGTGTCATTAAAGTCCATATGGTTTCAATTGGGTCAATTTGGGCCCTGGAGTTTTAAATTAAAGTAATTTGATCCAAATGTTCAATTCTGTGTGAAAAGTTAACAGAGTTTACTGACATACTATGCATTGTCACACTTTTAAGGGGGGGAATGGAACACCACCAATCTCTCAACCCTCTTATTAGCGTGCATAACAATGGGTAAATTCTGTCTTTTTCTCACAAAATGGGATATTTGGATTAAATTTCTTCAATTTAAAACTATAGGAACCAAATTGACCCACTTGAAACTACATTGACTAAAATGACACAATGACCAAATTTTCAGGAGATAAATTACAGGGATTAAAATGACATGGTGACCAAAATTTTGAGGTAATGCAATATTGTTCAAATTTGTATCCTAAATTTGGCTCGCTTTTTTTTTTTTTTTTTTTTTTTTTGAGGTAATGCAATATTGTTAAAAAAATCAGAAATTCTTTTAGTATATGTAATATTTTAGTCTAATTATAGCTTAGTCCCTCCAAATTTGGAAAGAAAATAAAGATTAGAATATGTGATATTTTAACCCAAATGTAGTTTAGCTCACCCCAATTAAGTATTTCAAACTCAATTTGACAGTATGCCTTATTGATAAATACTCCAAAATATATAAATATACCCCAAAGATAAAATTATTCTTAAATAGACCCAATTTGACACTATATCTATTTATCAAAGATTCAAACATGATAAAATAGACACTATTTTTTTCCGTACTTGCTTGGAAGTTATTTTACTATTACCAAATGTGTTGAAAAAGCAAATACGGAAACCATAGCATCCTTTTATTTGATTTGAGCAATCTTTGCTTTGTTTTCCTTCTACGGTATGTATTTGTTGACTCATCTGCTTTTAACTGTTCGAGATTCGAAGCTTGGAAGAATTAAAGAAAGCCATTGGCATGGGTGCGGATGCAAAAATGGGAGGGAGGGTATGTCTGTATAATATTACCTTTAATTTTCAGAAGTTAGACAGGAAGACGTAATAATGTATATTTTTTTTTAACGAAGACACAAAGGCTTATGAAGCATTCCAACTTTGGTTCTACAACACACTTAGAATTAATACAAATCTTCA
Source organism: Hydrangea macrophylla (assembly GCA_033977485.1). NCBI lineage: Eukaryota > Viridiplantae > Streptophyta > Magnoliopsida > Cornales > Hydrangeaceae > Hydrangea > Hydrangea macrophylla. The sequence continues at coordinate 107,898,385 of CM066985.1, read as the reverse complement.
GGTTGCTTGTACATTTAATTTCATCACTTGCTCATTTGTTAGAACCGATAGCTATGTCGGCATATGACTCGGTCAAATGGTGTTTAATTTCATCATTTGCCATTTGTCAGTTTATATATACTCCCCATGTTTTTTTGGTACTAGACTACACTTGCCCCTCCAAATCGGCTTTTTTTTTTTTTTTGTTAAGATAACGAAGTCTTGAAGAGAGGCAATCGTAGGTGATCAAGTTATCTCCCTAGACATGCTCGTGGAAGTCTTTTACCCGCGGGTCAGTGTTCCTATACCCCTCATATATGAAAGGCTCACTGACCAAGGAGTCTGCTTAGCCAAAGCTGTCCTCCCGTCCTACTGAGGCATGACAGTGGAGGTTCTTAATGTATAGTATATATCAATCATTATCAAATTGGAGTTTAACCATCTAAGCACAGTTCGGTGACAACAAAACCTCTACATTGCTTCCCTGACCCTACTTCCAATTCGAACTCATGACCTTTCTGGCCACAAGAACACCCTTACCACTAGGTTACCCACCTCGCTTATAGAAGAACAAACTGCTCTTAGCATCCAACAAACCATACAACCAAAGTATAAACCAGAGACACAAGCACACAACCACGACTGCGTGCCACGCACGCAGTCCCCCACTGGTGTGTGTGTATATGTATATTTGAAAAGTTGGAATTTGTCATCAACTTATTGGAAGATTATCATATGGTCAAGTTTAGTAAGTTGTCTTTTTTCTAGGTGAGGAGTCATTATGAGAAGTTTGAATGTGAAAATGAGACTTTTGTGATAAGTTGTCAGCCTCTTATTGTTGGAAGATTATCATATGGTCACTTTTTGTGAAAATGAGAATTCACACCACAATATATCATCAAATAAGTCAGTGCCAAATTTAGCTTGTTTGAAGATAAGATAATTTCTAGAAAGAGGATGGACCCTACATTAACATACAAGTCCTTAGAAAAACTTCACAACCAACAATATCTCATATTTATTTTTATTTTTGCATGGGTCTCCCATCCTCTTGTCAATTTTCGAAATATCGTTCTCTTACAATATCTCCACTCTCACTCTAAAAAACCAGAAGTGCATCTCTCTCTGCATCCTAATCATGTTTCTATTGTTGGTGTTTATGTTATAATAAAGACTGATGATGGTTGGTCTATATTGTAATAACCTGCATTTTCATGCATTATCATATTTAAAATTTTCATTATCATTGGCATTATTATATTCAAAATTTAATATATATTGTCTGTTTATATGTTAATTTCGATTCTTATGTGAAAAGTTTAATTCTTGAATAATTGAAATTACTTTTGGGGTCAAAATGCAATTTTCATAAAAACTGGCAATACCTGTGTTAAATTTCAAATCTGTATTTCAAAACGGTGGAATTATTTCTTTTAAAACTCAAACTGTATTTTTATAAAATCAGAAAACTATTTCTAACATTAAAATGAATTTTCTGTATTTTTGTGATAAACACCGTGTCACGAAAATACTAGTTTAGGTTTAAAACTGTCCGCGCAGTGTTAAACTTCCACAGAATTTTGGGAGTAACTGATTGGACAAATTTCTTTATACCCAATTATTATTGCTAAAGTTTTCCCTTAGGCCTTGTTTGGCAAATGCTTGTAGTATGTGTGTTGTCCTAATGCCATAAGCTTGATTCCCAAACACACCTTGACCCACACCAACTCCACCTACCCTTTCAATTATCAATGGAGCATTATGAATTGCAAGTGTATATTTACACATCATTGCTGCACTTTCTTTGTAATTAGTGGAGATTAATGGAGAATGAGTGGGATGTTAGGCAAATGTTTTCTAAGTGGGAGTTTGAGTATTTATACACCCAACCACACTACACATTCTACACTCCTAACATAGAGAGCTTGAGAGAGTCACATAGAGAGATAATAATTTCAGAATTTGAAGAGCTCAATCCTCCATAGCCAAGCTTGAAATTGGAGATTCTTAATTCTTGTATTTCTTTCTCAACAACTTCTTCTATCTACATCACGGTGAGTATTACTAACTCACTCAAAATGTAACTCATTCCTTATTTACTGATTTAGGTAGTTAATTTTAACAGTAGCAGAATTTTGTTTTCAGATTTTTGTTAGGAAAACGAATGAAATTTAAGGTTCTGCCCGCGTTGTCCCAAGTAAAACTCGATTCTGCACACTTTTCGTCTAATGCAATTTTCTCAGATTTTGCACTGTTTGGGCAGAAAATGAGGATTACAGTAGCAGAAAAAGTATATTAGAAATTCAATCTAATATTTTCTCTTTTAATTTTAACAGTAGCAGAATTTTGTTTTCAGATTTTTGTTAGGAAAACGAATGAAATTTAAGGTTCTGCCCGCGTTGTCCCAAACAAAACTCGATTCTGCACACTTTTCGTCTAATGCAATTTTCTCAGATTCTGCACTGTTTGGGCAGAAAATGAGGATTACAGTAGCAGTTTTTAGAATGCTATTAGTTATGTTTAAAATGATTAAGGCAATGAATTACGAATTTTCAATCCCCGTACGCGTATTATTTCTTTAATTCTGTGAATTCCTTTATGTTTAAAGTTTGATGACATTCATGTGGAGTCAGTTGTACATGCATGGTGAGTGTTGGTAGTGTGTAAAAGAGTAATGATTGTGTGGAAAGAGTATGAGTTTGAGTTGTGGTTGTGGTTGTAATTGTGGCTGTGGTTATGGTTGTGGTTGTGGATGTGATTGTGGTTGGAGTTGAAAAAGAGGATGAGGGTGTCTTTGAAATGCGAAGGTGGCAAAAATGGACACTCCCTGACGCCCATGGAAGCGTTAAAGTGTGTGAAGCCGAACTTGGACACTCACTGGCACCCATGGAAGTGCTAAAGTGTGGCCTATAGACACTCCCTGAATGACTCGAGTCTGGATACCTGTGTGGGGGTTGCCCCGGTATTTGCATGGCGGTTAGGGTATTCAAAGTGTGAGGCATTGGACACTCCCTGGTACCCCGGACCAAAGTGTGAGGCAAACTGGACACTCCCTGGCGCCCCGTTGCTAAAGTGTGGCTATCTTAGTATTTCAAAGATACCAGGAGTAGGATAGAGGGTTGTTGGGTGTTGTCGAGAGAAAAGAGTCGGATAGATGAGATGGTGCATTGTTCTCATACACGGTCATATATGTGTGAAATTATCTTTTAAATAATGTTGTGGTTGTTTTCTAAAACGAGCTCTTTATCATAAATATAAACTTGTGGTATTTAAATGGAAATGGGAAAAAGGTAAATGAGTATGTTTTACATTCAGAGTTATGTTTTTAATATTCACCAGCTTCTTGAAGCTGACGGCGTTGATGCGTCCTGGACATTCGTGTTCAGGCTTTGCAGGTAATAACCAAGAAGAACCTTATGATTATGCAAATTAAGATCTGTTGCTGAGAAGAGATGTTACTTTTATATGCTTTATGATTATGTGTTGATTTGGTTTTGAGGATGACTGTAATAGACTGTAAGTTATTGTTTTATTTTCAAGGCGGTCTGTGCCTTAGTAAACCCTGTACTATAGGATGTAATAAGTTAGAGATTTAATTTTTATAAGCCCAGGTTGCCCTACTCTGATTAATGGTTTTATGTTGTTCGACGTTTTGGGACGGAATCGATCCTTCAAACTGTCGCGACCTACGGGTCCATAAAGGAAATTAAACGCTTTCCATATTTATGCTACGTCGGGGCGTGACATATATTGTGGTATTTTATCCGGAGTCATGCTTTCTATTGTGATTCATAATATATGTGACAGTGGGTTTATTTAATTTTTATTACAGAATGTCGAAATGGTTCCACCAAAATTAAATGTGGTCACATTATCACATGTGGTGGAAATTACATTTAAGATACAAAATTTTAAAAACATATATAGCATATACTCTTTTATGAGATCATTGAAGAGTCTACAACAAATAGCCCATTTGGCTCCACTTACAGATGCTTCAAATTAAAAGTGGTTTCAAATAGCAATTCGGTGTTTGGCAATCCTTTTTTTTTTTTGGGTAAAAAAAAAAAAAGAATAGTAATTGACAAGAAGAGCCTATGGCCCAGGCTGGTTTTTACCAATCACAATTTTTTTTCCGCAATTGCAATCATAATCGTAATCGCCACAGTAAAATTTGCCAGAGGGCCCCAAAATGTTGGGAATGCAGCTTTAACAACAATGTTTAAGCAAATAGGTTTGAACCTTTTCATATATATTAATTATTTCTTTTTATACTAGGACAATTTGAGAATGCATAAAATAAGATTAAGTCTCAATCTAAAATTCTATCTGATTTTTATTAATTAGATGCATGTTTGCAATGTTTGATGGTGTGTGTCTTAAGAGTGATTTTAAACAACACAATAAAAAAAATAAGGGTTAATTGCAAAAACACCCCCTCAACTATGACCCTTTTCTGAGTACACCCCCTGATTTAAAAAAGTGAACTTCACCCCCTCAACTATCAAAAATTATTTAGTCTCAAACGCCGTTAACGGAAGTAATAAAATGACGCATATACCCTTGTTCTGAATTGCAAAAACACCCCCTCAACTATGACCCATTTTCGAGTACACCCCCTAATCTAAAAAAAGTTAACAACTTCACCCCATTCCCCTCCCCCCCTCTCTCTCTCTCTCTGCAACTTCTCTCTCTAAATTATAAAGTCCCAATTTATAAATAAAAAAAAAACTATGTGTAATATGTTGGTCCAAAAGACCAACCCCACAATTTAGAAAAAAATAATTACATATAAAACATTGGTCCAACTGTAATCCAACACACCCTAAACATTTGTCTCAACTCATTTTCATCTCATCTCTTAGTTTAGTCTACACAAATTGTTTTACCATCATTCCAAACTTTACAAATTTCAATCAACTATCAACCCTTATTACTGTTAGGCTGTATTTGGTTCATAGATTTAGTGAGGGAGAGAAAAGAAGAAAGGAAATCGAAAAAGAAAATTAATTCTCAGGTATTTTCCCTTCTATTTCATCCATAATTAATAATATCGAAAACTAATAATATTTAAAATATGAGTAATGTTATGCTTATCAAATTTTGTATCCTAAGTGGTTCTCAAACACGTGGTAGTAGGCCCAAGTGATTTTGATTGGAGGATGCTGAAGTCGTCCCACCATTATTGAAAGTGGTCCTGCCGTTACATGTATCTGGGAATCATTTGAGATACAAAATTTGGGAAGCATAGCATGACTCTTTCCTTGTAATTAAGCCAATGTATTACATATAATAAGGTTTTTTGGGTCTATTTGTAATTAAGCCAATATATTACATATGATAAGTTTTTTTTTTTTTTCAAATTTTGGGAGAATGAAGTATAATTAGACCAACATCTTACATGTAAAATCATTTTCTTTTAGCCTAACTGATATTTTTTGGGGGGCTATATAACAAGTTTACTTATTTTGCGGGGACTAAGCTTAATAAAATTTAAAAATTTCCGACATCCGCCACTAGTCGTGGTGGTGTGGGGCAAGGGAATGAGAGAGAGAGAGAGAGAGAGAGAGAGAGAGAGAGAGGGGATAGTGATAAATTAGGGTAGACTGTAGAGAGAGATCAAACTCATTTTGGGCACAAAGGGTAAAAGTGTCCATTTTTGCTCTCACGTGATGGGCACATGCCCATTTTCTTTTGCAAACTAACGGAGGGGGTCAACTTGTCGAATAAAACAAACGGATGGGGTCAATTTGTCGGAAAAAAAAGTTCAGGGGAGCGAGTTGAAAACGGGTCATAGTTGAGGGGGTGTTTTTGAAATTAACCCTAAAAATAAATCTACCAAATGATTGAATATATAGTACTAGTTCTGTTGAAAATCTCAACCGAAAAAGCTTTAAAAATTGGAAACCGAATCAGTAAAGAGCCGAGGCGCGGACCAGGTCGCTCTCTTTAAGGTTGATTTCGCGCCTCCTCGGTCTTCTCACCGGTGCACAGGATGGTGTGTCAACCTTCAGGATACAACAGCCCAAATCAATAATAAATTTCTATACAGTTTTTATGCACTAAACTGACAGAAAAGAAAACTACACCAAAAGTTCCAACGAAATTCTGTACTGCCCGAATACCTTTTACACGAGTACATAAAAAGAAAAAGTGTATTATTGGGTAAAGAAGTATAAACATGCAGAGAAACCCAGTTGAGAGAGAAACTTTTTCTGCACACTTTTTCCTTAAGTAAACTGTGAGTATATATATATATATTATATTATGTATATACAATGTGTTATATATCCGAAAGATGTAGAGTTGCTTGTAGCCGTTGGCAAGGCCAACTACAAGAGAAAAAGGTGGATACTGGCACCATGTGTGGTATATCACTTGGACTAAGTCAAATTTGATTTGATTTATACAACATAAAAGAAATGGTTTATTTTTTTTTAATTTTGAAATAAAATATATAATAGTCTTCCACTTAACATATGTTTTTTTTATTGTTAAAATATACAACAAGTTCACTTGTCATCAACGATATAAATTTTTTGCTGATCAAAGAACTTTAAATTGATCAACGATATAATTAAGTTCTGTCTAACCTTCCCAAATAGCACCTAAGCGTAAGGATTTGATATGATGTACTTACTACCTCACATGCAACCTCAACAAGAGTGCTCTTCAACTTACTATTTTCCATGTAATGTTGATCGATGACTCGATGTTATGGTTTCAAAATCTATCGCAAAAGTGATTATCAAATAATATGCTAGTGGAATCATATTCAATACAGTGGGACCATCTTAATTTTTATTGAAAATTGTTTTAAGTGGTTTTACTATCATCTCATTTAATGATCAATTTTGGAAAAGAAATTTGAAAATTACAGTTTTACTCTTCAATATTTTCTGGTCAAAACGAAGAAATGGGTGAATGATCAAGAAAAAGGAAATTAATCTTGAAATAGATGAAGTTGCATTTAGATTGGCTTCGACTTTTGCGTTTAAGTAGAAGTAAAACTAGAAGCAGAAGCCTCTGATTATAAGGATATTGTTGAACGGATTATCGAGGATTCATTAGAGTTTTGGTCTGAATTATCATTTGGGTTTGGAAGAATTTTGACAGGGCATGTTTTGAGTAAATTAATGCTTGGGTTGGATCAAAGGGCTTGGCTTTTTGTGTCTCAAGCTGCTACGGATAAATTGTTGCGCACTTGGTCCGTCAAAGAATGAGGCTATTGCCCCTTGATGTAAATTTTTCGAGTGTTGTATAAGCATTTTTGTGTGAGACGGGGTTGAAGCCTACAATAGCAATCACAACTCAGTTCTAGGGGCAGTGTCAATTGCCTCTGGATTGCTTCTCAAGTTTAATAGTTCAATGACTAAATTTTCTCTCTTGGTCGGGCACTGCTAGTGCTTTCTCTGAGTTTTCTGGTTTTGCCTTCAATTCGGACGTTATGGGGTTGAGTCGAGGGTGTGTAGCTGTGCTTTGTTCATTGGGCTATTGTCCAGTAATGGTTTGGGGTATTAATTGACTCGAGCTTTTGGCCCCAAGATTTTGATTGTTGCCCTACTCCTAGGTTTGGTTCCATATAGGGGTGGCAATTCGGGTTACACGGGTCATAATCGGGTCATAAACGAGTTGCGTGATTTTTGGTTGATTTTTAGTTTTGAGTATTATTCAATAAAAAATATTAACTTTTTTTACTTAATTGTGTCGTGTCGTGTCATAATCGGGTTGTCTCAGTAAAACGGGTTGTCGTGTTAAAAATTGCCACCCCTAGTTCCATAGGGGTGTGGTTATCTCAATTGTAATATGTCCTTACAATGGTTAATGAAATTGTTTTCTTTGTTGTTCAAAAAAAACTATTTTGGAGAGGGATGTATTTACGATATAAGTTCTGCAAAAAATGGGCTTTGGTTGTGAATCGAGGATGCTGCTGGTATTTATCTTGGGGCAGAGGCAAGTGAATGCTGGGATGTATATGGGATCAAATGGGGCAGCAATTTTGGAAACCTTGTCGGCCCAAGTAAAATCCGTATTATGCTGGTTTGTTTGTTATTTTGCTGCTGCTTTTCCACTGTCGTGTGCGGCTCTCCATGTTTTGCTGCTATTTTTTTCCATGAGGCTTGATGTTGATTTCTTTGCTGATTATCATGACGAGGTTATGAGTCCAGATTGGTGTCCTTTTGCGTTTTTCATGGGTTGCTGAGTATGGTTTAGGAAAGCTTGAGGTTTTAAATTGTTTTTTATCAAGGGAGCCACTGGTTTCTTTTCATTAATGTATTTCCCTTGATAATTGGTTGTAAAGGGGGGGGGGGGGGTTGTATCTTACATTGCCTAGTTGGCATTTTAATAAAGTTGATTTGCTGTTCAAAAAAAAAAAAAAGAAACATTCATTGAATCCCAAATTTGCTTCATGCATCACATTTGGACAAAAGTTTCTCATACATGCTTCAGCCAAAAAATACTTTTGACTCTTAAGATCTTCTAAAAATTTATTCAGACAAAGCAAATATTCGTGTTTTGGGTTCAAGAAATATGTTCATATCACCCAAACGCACGTGGCCAAAATACACGTCCGAGAAGTGATGCCAAATAGAACCAAACTACCATTTCTTATGGTCATTTGGTAGCAAAGAAGAAATGGAGGCCAGCAAAGGATTGATCAAATTCTATTGAGTCTAACTCATAGTGATCATTTATCATCAATACCCCAAGAATCACCTTTGTTATTGTTTTCGAGGGTTTGCCCTTTGCTGCACTTCTAGCTCAATAAGTTCGGCAGCTTTCTCATTGATTGTCCCCATTGGGAGATGTTGGATCAGCCTGTTATGCTAGGGTCAAATAGAAGTCAAGACTAGGTTTGAATCTCTTACAGGCCCCCTCTTTTGGATCTCTTTCGCAAAGTTGTGGGTTGGTGTTTTTCGTATTAAACTGGATGTAACGACCCTGGTGCTGAGTGTTGTAGGGGGAGTTCGTCCCACATAGCCTGGGAAAGGAAGGGTAATGTTCTATATATGTGTGGTTTCAAATCTCCCTAGTAAGAGGCCTTTTGGGTAGTGGTCCAAGAACAAATCCGTGAGGGCTTGGGCCCAAAGCGGACAATATCTTACTGAGCGAGACTTGGGTCATGACACTGGATGAACCTTACCATACCTAATCTGTACTACAAGCCAAAGAGAAAGAGCAAATTGAAGTAGATCGATTAGCAGGCCTTATCAAACTCACTTTTGTTGATGGCAAAGAGGCTCCGAATGGTACCTTAAGGCTAGCTGCTAGCTTACATACCAGATGGGTCTGGCCTTTCTCCCCTTTGGTTGGGGTGGCTTTATGGTTGAATGTTTTCCGACTGCTTGGGTGGGATCCTGCAAACCAATCTTTTCAAAGAATAAAGAAACGTCCCCGGCATAGGATTAGTCAACCCCCGATCAAGCATCTGGTTCATGGTCTATAGTCCTGTCTTTCCACATCATTCTAATATCCACCTATCACTAGGATCAACTGCCTATTTTACAACAAATCTTTTAGGCATATCAAGACCTTGTCTGTTTGAAAGGGGTTAAAATCATGTCCCAGAAGCTTGCAGAATACCAAAGATGGACAATTAGTAGATTGCTGGATAGACTGGCTGGCGAGGCCAAGTAGATCTCTGTGGGTTTTGAACTTTCTGATACGATCCTGAAGTAAGGATTTAAGAAACCTCGTCGTGATGACTCAACAATCTACGAGTCCCTAGGTACTCTAGAAACAAGGAGGGCTACAAGCATCTATGAGCTATCCATACAAGAAGAGAATACTGAAAGAGGTGTCGCGCTCCCGGATAATAGAGTATCCAGGTCTATCTTCCACTTAGCAATCCATGAAAGACCTCCCTTTATTTGCTGTCCAGTCAGCCGTCTGAAACCATTCCCTATAGAAAAATGGTGGAAGGTTTAAAGGGAATTCTTGAGATCGATGAAAATTTTGTCTTTAAAGAGGGACGAATGAAGTTTGTTACTGTAGCGCACTAAGGTTGCAACGCCCCAAGCCCACTGGTCGTGTAACATGAAAAAAAAAAAGATCTAGCATATGACTCAAAATGCTTAAGCTAATCACTTTTTCTACACATAGCCGATATAGGATCTCAAAGGTTCCATTTGAAAACCGCAATTTAGCTCCCCAATTGTGATTTCCATATCGTTTGGCAGTCATACTTTCCTAAATTTTCAGTGCAAACAGAGAAGCTCGGCCAAACAAAGCATAATTCATTCTACCCGTAGAAAGGGAGGAAACATTTTACATGTATTTTTCCTTCTAATAACATTTTTTTCCATTTCAAAGCATGTCTAATTGTAAGATCAAGCACCTTCTATTGTCTAATATGTTTCAAAAATACACACGGAATGTGTATATGTAGAAGTATTTTTATACTTTCAACCATTTGCTCCGAAAGTACTTTATTTAAGGGATTGGTACTCTCACTCCAAAATTGAAGTCTAATGCACTCCATGGTACTACTAGCACACTATGTAGTACCATATATGCAGTCAATACATTCATTCCATATAATTGCACATATGACATAACATGAAAAAAGAGCTCATAAATAACAAAAGAGGAGTCTTTAAATTAATCTAATTATAGAACATTTGCCAAACCCATATGCCATGAGGGAAAAAAGAAAAAAGACAAAAACAGAACAACCTAAATAATAATAATAATAATAATAATAATAATAATAATAATAATAATAATAATAATAATAAGATAGTAGAAGGTATGTATTATTTAACAAAGTTGCAAAATACATTTTGAAGTTTAACTAACAGCAGTTTTTCTTCTTCTTTTTTCTTGAACTGTTGGGAATCCATCCGATTTATTGTCAGGCTCAACATGCGGCTTAGTTAAATGGTAAATTCCACGGGGATACCCTAATACCCCAGTAGGCCAGGTAATTATCAAGGCTAATGTCTTGGGTAAGTAAACACCCCATAAGTTGAACACTAGATCTCTGAGGAATACTCCCCAAGATCTATCGCTCGATCACTGAGGAAGTTGTTAGCAATCTGTCATTTCAATAACGTTCTAAATTGGGAGCACTAATACTTCTATCATTTGCAATGATTTTGGAAATAGTATTGTTTTTTTTTTTTTTTTTTTTTTTGGCAGTAGGTTTGAGGGTCAATTGAAACTAGGGCTGCAAGTCGGGCGGGTCAACCCGCGGAAAGCCCGAGCCCGGCGCAAAAATTCCCGGGCTTGGGTCGACAATACTTTCATAGTGGACGAGCCTGGGCAAAAATTAGGAAGCCCGAACTGAATTTGGGCTGGGCTTGGGCAAAAAATTACCAACCCGTGGAACCCAGGCCCGAGCCCGAATTGCCTATGTTATGTATATTTAATTATATATATGTGTATGTATAGTGTTGTATATATATACTGTGTGTATGTATATATGTAGTGTGTGTGTGTGTGTATATATAGTGTATGTACTATGTATGAGAAGGTGCAAACATGGGTAAAAAATTAAAAAGCAACCTGTCAAAATGCCCAATTCGGGCAACCCGTGGAACCCGATTTTACCACGGGTTGGGCCATGGGCAAGGATACCACGGGTTTACCTCGGGCCTGGGCGGGCTTGGGCTGGCCATAATAGAATTCAGGCCGAGCCTGGGCAATGCCTGAGACCCTCGAATCCCGCCCGACTTGCAGCCCTAATTGAAACACCTTGCCAGAGTCCAAACTAAAAATTGTAGTTATTACGAAATAAATTTTGGTAAAAAGTCCCCCATATGGAATTAAAACTTAATCAATTAAAATTTTTGTTTTACAAAATTACGCGATTTTCTGTTGATTAACCATGTGCGCGTCCTGAGGAGGCACTGTTTCATGAATCATGGGAGATGTTATGACACGCGCACTTATACCGTGTGAACACCAGTTGTCAACTTTTTGTCTTTTTCGTTAAGTACTCTCTAATTTGTACTTTAACCTAATAAATGATGTAATGATGTCTTTTTTGGTAAATTCTCCAAAATTAAACGGCTTATTAGATTCAAATTAAATGCTAGATCATCATTACTAGCAAAACTAACAAATAAGCAGTCGCTACAATTATAGGTAATTCTATTGTGAGAAACTTCTCACATGAGAAGGAGGGTTTTAACCATTGGATGAGAATCTGAAAAGAATCTTATGACTAAATGCTCATCTAATGATTAAAATTCACCTTCTCATGTGAGAAGCTTCTCACACTAGCATTGCCCTACAATTATTATACAAAACACGGTTAGAAGAACATTGACCGGTCGATGCATTACTTATATGACATGTGAGTCAACTGGGAACCTGACTGTCTCGTTCAACGCGGTGAACCAATCGCAATCAGATGGAATAATACCAAGCAAACCACTAGATATCACAAACCTATAACAACAAATTAACAAACACGTGAGCTTTCCTTCTTTCCTTTTTGGGTTAATTACATAAACACCCCCTGTGGTTAGGCCTTTTATCAAATACCCTCCTGTACTTTAAATTTTATCACTAATACCCCCTGTAGTTTGGACTAAAGTGAAACAGTCACTTTTTCCTTTAAAGTTAACGGAAAATTGATAAAAGTACAAAATTACCCCTATTACATACTAATAATAACACCCTTATATGCTTAAATGTTTATTTAGGCATAAGTGGTACATTATTATATTATTTTGATATTACATTTGTTGTTAAAGACCATTATATAGTCACTTAGGGGTACCTTTGTGAGAACGAATTTGACACACACACACACAAAATTTGGGGATAATTTTTTTTTTAGATCTTAGTACATCACTACACTGGATTTCACTGTGTGTGTGGTCAAGAGTAGATTAAAAAAAAAAACTAACATATCACCAAGATTGTGTGTGTCTAAGAGTAGATAAAAAAATTAATAATAATAATATATCGCCAAGACTGTGTGTGTGTGTGTGTGTATGTGTCCAAGGGTAGATCAAAATAAAAAAAAATTAAATAAATTTGCTCTCATGAATGTACCTCAAAGTGACTACAGAATGGTCTCTAACAACAAATATAATATCAAAATAATATAATAGTATACCACATATGCCTAAATAAATGTTTAAGCATATAAGGGTGTTCTTATTAGCATGTAATAGGGATAATTTCATATTTTTACCCATTTTTCGTTAACTTTAACGGAAAAAATGACTATTTCACTTTAATCCAGACCACAGGGGGTATTAGTGATAAAATTTAAAGTATAGGGGGGTAACTGATAAAAGGCCTAACCACAGGGGGTGTTTCTGTAATTAACCCTTCTTTTTTATCAAAATAATAATAATATAATATATATAAGTAGCACTATCATAAAGGAGAAAATATATATATATATAAATCCGGTACACAACAAGAATATTATAGGGAGCGCTGGGCATAGGTCCCTATGATGGATTATAATATGTAAGGGTGAAATCGGATCAGTTCGGTTTGGTCGATTTCTAAAAAATAAGTCCAAATAAAAAAAAATTGTCCAAAAAGGCCAAAGAATCGAAAAGTTATGGCATTTTTAGCAAATGATACCGCCTTTATAATGTTGCTCTAGTAAAAACAGTTACATGCTTCAAATTGATCAAATAATCACAAAATTATAGCCAATTTACAGATGTTACTGTATTTACAATACTGTCCAAGATAAAAACAGTAACATATTATCAAATAAAAAAGTATTCTACAAGGATAGTAATATATGTCACTGTTGCAAAATTATGGCAATTTTCAGATGGTACTGCATTTACGTGTTATATCGTCAAGATTAGTCTATGTCACTGCTTTTACTGCTCAAGTAGAAACAGTAACATGTCGTCAAGATTAGTGACATTGTATTGCACAAAAGACACAGTAACATGTCGTCGATGGTAACATTGCTTCAAATTGACCAAATAATCGCAAAATTATGGTCAATTTACAGATGTTATTGTCTTTACAATACTGCCCAAGGTAAACATAGTAACATATCATCAAATAGAAAATATTTTTTCAAGGATAGTAAAATATTACCGTCGCAAAGTCAAATATTATGTTATATTGGTCCAACAGTGACGTTTTTTTTTTCATTTTTTCCGAGTCATTATAGATCTTGTTTGATAGATCTTTTCTTCTAGATTACAGATATTTATTTTTTTTATTTAAAATGGAGTTGTAGTTTGAAATTTATGGTCTTTTAAAATTTGAAAAATAAAAAATAAAAAACTGCATTGAAATAACGTGCTGAGGAGAAATAAAATAATCTACGTATGTGAAATGAGGGTAAATATGTCAATAACCTTATTTCAGTCTAAAAATAGACTTAATGTCAAAGAATTCAAAAACTCATATCTATATCACTTGAGAAAAAAGCGTGCTGGACTATTCTCATATTAAAGTCTCTATTAGGGACTTTTAATTAATTCTCCCAATATTATAAGTAATTTCCAAACTTCAATGTCAATTTGTAAAATTATGAAATATATATATATATATATATTCGGTACACAACGAGAATATTATAAGTAATTTCCAAACTTCAATATTTGTAAAATTATGCTAGAATATTATGTTACTAAGGGTCATCATTTTCAAATATTCCGGTGAAATTATTTTTGACCTGTTTCATATTATTATTCAAGAAATATACACACAACCACTACCAAGAAAAAAAGGGAAAAAATCAGTATAGAGCCAAATTATAATAAATAATTTCCAAACTTCAACATAAATTTGTCAAATTATGCTAAGTTGCTATGATTTATTTTTTTCTTATATTTTGCCTAAAACACTTTGAAATTTTTTATGTTATTAGTCAAGAAATATGTTGGGATTGTGCTCTCAAACCATTACTGTATGCACGAGACATTGACATTTTATATATGGATATCAGTTTACATTTCATTATATATGTTTCATGAGATGATTGTTTGTAATCCTTAAGTGTCATAGTAGGTAATTCGTGTATGTATGAGTTGCATATAAGTGAGATACGAATTACTATTTTTTGATATTTAGAACTTGTCACAGTGGATGATGAGACTGGATATCTCATCAGGTATACATTGTAGCATGATTAACTATCATTGGATGGAGTGATGAATCTCAATCACTAGAGTATGACTCTTAGTTAATATGCTAGTGCTTATAATGCATTGACAGATCATGAGCTTTCCTATTGACATCTAAAACTGTCAACAATTGATAGAAACTCATAACTTGTATAAGGCACGTGTTCTTAATATTGAGACGATTATAAACACAAACTATGGATGTGACTGCTTTAGCTTACCAATTAGTAAGGTCTTTAAAATCAACAGTTGGATATCTTTTGTAAGCCATGTTCATAGGGTTGCAGGGGTGGCCATGGGCTGGGCCGGGCTTGTACTCTATACTAAGGGTAAGTACCTTTGTCCAAGCCCGGCCCGGCCCGTAGCGGGCCTACAATTGGTTGCCCAAGCCCGGCACAGCACCAACCACTAAAATCCTAAGCCCGGCCCGCGGGCCGGCCTATTGCTATTTTTTATTTTATATTTTTAAAAACTTGAACTAAAAAAAAAATTACCATAAATAATGTTTTGAATGATTATTAAGACACATTATTCACAAAAATTCAATAAAAACTCTTGTGATAATACAGATACATTGAATATCTTATGTAAAATTATATTAATTTATATATTATATAATAGAAAATACAAAAAATAAATATATTTTACTAATAGTCGGGCCGGGCCGGGCCAAAGCGGGCCTCGTTTGCTTTGTCCAAGCCCGGCCCTAAAATTGATCAGGCTTAAAATTGTTGCCCAAGCCCGCTTGAACGGGCCAATATCTTTGCCCAAGCCCTAAAAAATTAGGGTCGGGCTGGGCGGGCCAAGCGGGCCACGGGCCGTTTGGCCACCCCTATAGGGTTGTGAACATATATTGTCAAGATAGAATCTATACTCTGATAAAAAGTAAGCATTCCCTTGAAAATATCACCAAGCTGATTACTGAGAACTGCAGTCTTGTTGATAAGTAGTTATCAACATGTTTAGTAATCATGAGAGATGAATGAAACTCATGGAAGATGTGATCATCATTCTGGTTGATAGTAATAGTTATCCGACTACCTGAATATGATTATGAATGTTGACGGTAGAGGGACATTTGTACACCATTCAAGTCTAGTTATCGCTTCGGATATGTTCTTTTGCGTTGGAGTGCAGTTATCGTTATATAGTAGAGTTAACGTTAACTGATCAGTTGGTTAATTCGCTGATCAAAGAGTTTAATCATGGGAATTAATGACAAGTCCGAGCCAACAATAAAGAACTTAGGAGGTCCCACTATTAGCTCTGCAAGAATACTTGAAAAGGCAGGAAGAGGTGAACAATCGATTGTAAGTGTTTCAATCGATAGGTGACTAATCCAATTCAATCAATTGAAAGTGTTTCAATCAACTGAAACCAAAAGTTGGTTTGGAAACTTATAAATATGAGGACTTGCAAGACAGAATAGTTGCTCATTATTTTAAAGCTCTCACAATGTCCAGATCATTTAGGGTTTCTCCAAACCTTCTTCACCTCTCTATTAGGGTTCCCACAAACCCTAGCATTTCCGGAAAGTATTCAAGCAGACATAAGGGAGAAGACTTTTGGAGGCAAGACCAAAAGGTATACTCTCTTCCCTACGCATCTATGGATCAATAAGGAGTAAATCTAGCATACCAATAAAGTTTTGAACTTTATTTTTCCGATGCGCATGATTTTAAGTTTTTCGAAACATAAATCCATCTAAATAAACATGAAAAAAAGGCCATTTCGAAAGTTTCTCCTAATTATTATGAGAAAAGGAATTCTAGATTTTCTTATTCCCGAGTTTGTAACTATGGTTTGGATCTTGATTTTCATTTCCTTCATTTATTTGGAACTTACTTAATCAATATTGTGGTACCATTCAATTTGGCATACTAAAAGGCATGTTTTATGTAGTCAATTTATTTTTCATTTAATAAAATCAATTATTCCATTTTAATGAGAATCTGTGTGGGCAATGCTTGCATTATATTGTTTATTTAATATTGTACATGTGTGTCTCTTATTCTACATAGTAGGTGACTTGGTATGTAGAGTTTGGCTTACACACGGAAGATCAGACCATCGGATATTGTAGAATATAAGATTTTGGTTTACAGTCTTAGATGGGATTTGACACACCATCGGTAAGACTGCAGCATGGTGGTGTAGTAGGTTTGTCTTGACTACGGGAAATGGTATAGTTTCAACTCACTTCGCTGGTACACTTTGTGTATCAAATGGCACCAATTTGAGATAATTATCTTTGTACGAAGTTATAAGATAATTGTCACACTCATCCCAAAAAATACAATCATTTTAAATGCATAATTTAAATTTTGAGAATTATTAATGTTGATTGATAATTCTGAAAGTGGTTGACTGTGGGTCAATGGAAGGTGTCAAGTGAAGACATGGTAATCCATAATCAACGAGGCATTCGTTTGATTAAATAAGATTTATGTGATTAAATATTATTTAACTTTATCTGGAATTTGTGAATAGTAAATATACTTATTTTGTATGTCTACTGATGATATAGATCTTGTGTTTGATCACTTTGAAAGATTTAATGATAATGTAAATGATATGTTGCATAAAAGGTAGGTTATCTATAAATTCCACGAAAATGGGTTTCAAAACGCAATTACGGACCTAAACGGAGCTTAGACGAAATTTTTTATGAATTAGAGATTTTCACTTATAAATCTATAACTTAGACGATTAAGACGTTTGGGGGATAATTAGAAGTGTAGAGAACTCATAGGGAGTTAAACAAAATTTTCGAGAGTGAGTCCTTGAAAAGTGAGAACTATGTCCTTAACTTGGAAACTTCGGAATGGATATGTGGTATTGTAATATGTAGTAAAACCTCTTTTGGTTAAGTTCGAAACAAATTCAAACTTTTGAGTTCATACTATGGATGCTTAACTAGTTCGAATTCGGATTTTGGGTGAATGTTAATAGAACTTTTATGAATTGATCCAAATAGATTTTAACTTGTCTCATTTCCATTTCCTTTTCAAGGCTAGTAAGATTTATGTATATTCTTATAGCCTTGATATAGTTGAAAAGATTGGAATTAAGTGTGGTTGTTTGAGGTATTGCAAAGGAGTGACGATTGAATGACTTCTAGGAAAAATTTTGCAGCTAAGGAGGATTCTGCCAGGGGACCATTCGACCAGTCGAAAGGGGCAGTTCGACCGGTCGAACTAACCCCTGCCTGCTTAATCTTTGCTACCATTTTTGAAAAAAATTTAAAAGTTCTAATTTGTTCTTACGGTACCTTTGGGGTCCCTATTAACTAATACATATTGGTTTTGAAATATAATTAACTTTTCAATTTTATACGGATTTTACGAACTTGTAGTTCAATATTTTTCAAATGAACTTTGTTTAAAAGAGTTCCTTATGTTTCTATTTACGTTTTTTCCGCTGCTATAATCTTTTTAATGAATTGGATAAGTCTTGGTGGCGTGCCACGTGTCCTATTTCCGCCCATAACAGGATGGGTCGTGACAATAATTAACACCTCATGGTTATTATTAGTGCTTATGCTCTGAAAGATAAAAATTTATAAACACATTGTGGACACGTAGCCTCAGGGTCCACTCTGTTTTGTTTCAGAAAGATTGGTTTTGACTTTTCTTGAAAAGTCTGTGAAAACAGATACAGAGTCGCCACTTGATCTTTAGGGAACCAAGAAACCCAATTTGACTCACCTAAACGGATAAAGGGTACCGGCCCTTTATAACCAAAGAACTTGGTTATAGGGCTTTCGGTACGAGAGAGAAAGGAGCCTTTGCAAAGACTAAAACACCCTAAACTCGCCCCGTCTCTCGACGGGCTTCAATTAGCATTCAAATGATCATCTTGTACTAATTTTGGTTCTACAACTTAATACTATGATAAGTATATTACATCACACAAGAAATTAGAAATGGAAGTTCAAAAGATAAGATATCATTCATAAGATCTAATCCAAGTATCACACAGTGCAAAGTGAAAGATCACACACAACAAACCTAGAAAAAATAGTCTAATCATATATCAAGTAATCAAATTTTCCTAATCTAGAGGGAACCTGAATTGTTCTTGAAACGAATAATCAAAGACTATATGCTTAGCAAATTAGTGTGCATACATGTTGATTCTTAACAAAAGAAGACCTCTCAATTCCTGAGACAGATGAGACAGGAAGATTTGATCGAGGGTAAGCATGAACGTATGATCAACTTCATTCCTTATAATCGTCTTGGATTAGGAGTCAAAAAAACTCCAAATCTTGCATAGATGCAATGTATGATCCTAGAATGTGCAAAGTAGTAGTGTGTTTGTGTTCATGAGCTTTCTAAAGTGACTTGAAAGTATAGAATATGAATGGATGAAGAATGTTACTGTAGGATATGTACAAAAGTGTTATGAACAACTCCCTAAGACATGAACTAATTTAGAATGCATGTGAACATCTAATCAAGAAGTAGAAATCAAAGATAGTATGCTGTGAATAGTGGACAGAATGTTTGAGTCATCTTGCAAAAATAGAAAAGTGATGTTAGGAGGATGTAAAATTTATGATATTTTATGGGGATCATCCCTACTGTGTCTAGAACACATAGGAAGAAGCCAAAGCAAGATAGAAGTTATAGGTTAAGAGAAATTAATTAAAAATATATATAGGTTACTCAGAAATAGAATTCATATTGTCGACTGAAATGTAAAAAAATTCTTGAAACTGAAAACAAAACATTTAGAGGCTCACAATATACATAAAGTTCCCTAACACGCTGAAGTTTGAAGGAAAAATAATTTAGGACCACTATTTTTGGAAAAGTCTTCTGGAAAATAAGTTGAAATTCAACTAAAGCTGTTGTGACAAAAAAACATAATATTTTGGAAGAATGATTGGGTTAAAATGGAACTCTTCCAAGTGTTTTGAAATTCCACCAAAAATCATAGACATTCGCTAATGAGTTAGGAAGACTTTCCAAATGATATCACAATCATCCATTAAGTATTGAACTCAGAATGGCATTTTCAACTTGAATAACTCACTGTTTTTGGGGTTTTTGAGAAGACTAATACTTATTCTTTGGAATCAAAGTGGGGGGCTTAAGAGGGGATTTGAAATGGGGATTTTTTAGGGTGTATTTCTAGCACTAAATGAAGATTATAACCACTTGGAATATCAACTTCAAACTCATTTCAAGAACTTCCAAAGTTATTTGCCAAACATTGTTTTATTTTGAACATAACTTCAAGAATACTTGGGAAAGTATTGAAGTTAGAATCACCATTTATCAAACAAGTTTTTGAGTTCAAGAGCTACTATCCATAAGGATTCACCCTGCTCAAACACCATGTCATCATCTAGATGATGATAAACAAGTAAGTAATCAAAAAATAAATAAAATAAAATAAATGAGGTAATAAGACATGAACATCAAAGTACAAGCAATCAATAGCGATAATCAATGAGATATTTTGACTTATAGATTGGTGTTTTACTCATATAGTATAATATTTAGACATGGAAGTGGATTCCTATCTCATAAATACTCAAGAATGATGGTTGGACGTATAGAATGTGAAGTATAAAGAGAAGTAGTGAAAGAAAACAAGTTTAGAACTCACTTTTCTATAATTAAAAAAAAAAAAAAAAAAACTTTACTCTCCTCTAACCTTATCTTTATCCCTATCTCTCTACAACTTTCTCTAAGCTTTGCTTTTTCCACCCCCAAAGTGAGGAGTACAGGGGGATTTATATATGCCGAATTGGGGGGAGTTTGGGATTTAAAAAGTGCTCTCATTGGTCCTAAACTTCTGTAAACAAGCAGCTACGTCGTTTTGGCTTTCAATTATTGCAAATTGACCCAATTCAAAATTACAAAAATGGACCCGTTTGTGGGAGACTGACACGGCAGCATTGGGCTTGTGCCGCGGTGGCACAAGGCCACTACTGCGATGGCGCTGCTCCTCAGACATTTTTTATTTATATTTAGGCCCCAGAGATTTCGGTATTCGTGAAAAAACCTTATTTCGTCCAAAATTCACAAAAAATATGCACGAACTCCAAATTAAGCCTATGATATACCATTGGAAAGGAAATGGAGTCTAATTTCCATAATAAAAAAATTAGTTCAAAGTCAGGTCACTTTGAAAAGTTTTGCGATATTTGCAATAAAAGTCAATTTGATCACCCTTTTCACATTCAGAAATTCATAATAAATTCGTTTTAAGTTCAGAAATTATGTGCTATATACCATTGGAAAGCTATTGACTTCTATTATCCATGAAAAATGATACGATGATCTGGTCTCCGAGTTAACTTTTAGGTCAAAATAGTCAAACCGAGGATCTCCATGCTAGTCTAGAAACCACTAAGAGCTCCTAGGAGCTGACATTTTCATCCATTTTTCTCTTAAAACTCGTTTTAGTATTTTTCACATGATTCGGAGTGATCTCAGATGTTTTGGACAATTTCGGTCAAACCCTGGTCAACCTTGGTCAAACTGGTTAGCAAGGACTTTCCGGGAACTTTCAGAACTTCTAGGAGCCTCTGGAAGCTGATGACTTCATCCGATTTTGGCTTAAAACTCATTTCATTATTTTTCCTACGACATAGTCTATTTCTAGAACTTTTGGTCCAAATCTTGGAGCATTTAGGCTTTTAGGGGCATTTTCATCATTTGTACCACTTTTTTGAGCTTTTTGAGAGATAGAACTAACTTCTGGGAGTCTTTTTTTAATCTTTTTCAATCATCGTGAACCACTAAGCTATGAGTCTTCTAAATTTGATAGCCGACAAAATGGGGTGTCTATACACGTACTTTTGATATTTACACTTTAATCCCTAAAAGGGTGAGATCCTTAAATGGGTCAATATCACATTGAATTGGATGACAATATTTGTGTATGGTGGATATTAATTAATAATAGAATTCATCTCTCAGTTTTGGGATTGATGATATCCCCTTGAGGAAGCTTATAAGTTTTGATTATGTCAAATCCTGCAGGTGAATTTTGTATCCGACATATCAGATAAGTTAAGCAGAGGATCTCATGAAATTTTAAAGAGATTAGCTAAATACGATTGTTAGTAATTATATTTAATTAATAGATATATGTAATCTTAACATGGAGGGACAATAAGTGATTAGTGTTCAATACTACATTCGTGTCCTCATGATTTGCCCCTATTGGACATAGTTTATCACCAAATCCGAGAGATTTAATGGATAAATTGTACTTTTGATCATCCTTGTTGTTATTGTCATTGTCATTCTACTAATAAAAATTTCTTTCTTGCAGATGTTTGGAACAATGGTAGAAGTTGGAGGAAGCTCAACCACAAGAAAGGCACTAATAGACCTCTCTGGAGGCCAGATCGATCCGGGTTTAAAAGGCGGATTGATCCGTTTCTGCTCAGGGGCCTGGAGACATCATCTTGTGAAGTCGGATCGATCTGGATTCTACACGTGAATTGATCCGGGAATTTGGACGAGCATTCTGCTAGTGACTTGAATTTTAGGATCGATCCACATTTTTGCTTGGGATCGATCCCGTCTTACACCGTGGATCGATCCACACATTTTGCTAGAGGTTCTGCTTCCTTGTTGAATTAGCTGATCGATCCGGCCTTTTGCCTAGGATCGATCCGCAGCTTCTGAAGTTGTTGCCCTTTTTTATTTACAAGGTTGCCATTTTGTAAAAGGGTATATATAGTTAGAGATTAGTTTTTGTTAGGGTTGACATTTATTTTGTTAGTGGTTTTTAGGTTGTAAACTCTCCTCTGTCTAATCTCCTCATGTTCCTCTCTCTAATCTCCTCATCTTCCTCTTCAATTACTACTCCATCTCCCCATATTGACTTGCATTATTGTGTTATAGAGAGAAGAGTGTGAATGTATTGAATACTTTGAAGCTTTTATTGAAGTAATTTCTTGGAGTCTCTTGCATTTATGATGAGTTCTTCTAGTTGATATATTTTCCTACTTGCCTTCTTTAATGTTTATGCTTTTACATCCTTGAGTAGCTAGATAATGTAGGTTGGGGATCATAAACCCACCATTGGACCCCATGTGTGCTTTAATGTAGAATTTTCATGTTTTGTACTCCCTCCGTCCCATTTTATGTGTCCCTCTTTGGGAATCCAACTATTTAAGGGGACAAAAAGAATCTACAATTACTTTCCACAATTGCCCATAATCATTGCACTTTCTTTTTTTGTTTTGTTTTAGTATTGATTGCAAGGAAGAGTAGTTTGGGAAACTAAGTAAAATTTACATACTAATTTAGGAAAGTGGACAATAATTTTGGGACATCCCAAAAAGGAAAGGGGGACACATAAAATGGGACAGATGGAGTAGCATTTATAGAGTTCATGTGTGCATGGTTTGATTTTTTCGGACCCCACTTACAATGTCAAGCATTATAAGTTATTAAATCCTTAGATTTCAAACATAACCTCGTGTATTTCATTGAAACATCTATCTAGCATGTAGGTTGACCATCACATGTTTGATAGTTTGTCTCAATGGAATTTTCTACTCTAGAATGTGCTACAAGCATGGAATCCATGTGTTGTTTGGTCTAAGATAGGGGAGTGCTCCCCAACCTCGATTTCTCCATTTAAAAAACCCCAAATCTTTAATTAAAACTTGTCTTTGATTAAAGCTCACATTTCTCTTTAAAATTGTCACTGTAGTTCAAATAGTGTGATTTAAGAACCACCCATAGTCGAAAAGACTTAGTTTTATTTCTTAACTTGTTAATTTCTAATTGCATTGTAATTGGTTATTAAGCTTCTATAAGAATTGTTGCATTCCAATCCCTATGAACTCGGCATCCTACTTCCAAATACTATATTTTTAATAGAGTTAACAAAGAACTTGATTTTGACGTAATCAATAAGCACTTAATAACGTAGAGCTCAAAATATATATTTGAAATAAGGACAGTAGTGCAATTATAATTCTTTAGTGGTATGAATTATAATTTACGAAAATAGGAGTATAATTCAGTTCAAATTAGGGTTTCCTAATTCCATAAATAAGCATATTCCTTATTGACTTCTTATGGTCTGTATCGTAACCTATATATATGTTGCTTTGACTTTTCTCTCAGTTTGCTAGATTATTATAACTCGAAAAAAAAAGTGAGCGTAAAAAGGAGAGCAGAAAATAGAAAGTATTTCAAAAGAACCCACACTCAATTTGACATTCTGGCAGTAGAAAAATACGGTACAAGATCATGAACTGTTATTGAGTCCGTGTTCTCGATTTGTCTACTACATCAATCCGTTTTTGCTGTTTAAGATAACCCTAGTTTCGCTCTTATAGGGTTATTGTAACTTTCACGTAATTTTTTGCTATACCAACTTATACGCGTTATCAACAAATTCTAAAAATACAATTTACTAACAGTACTATCAACAACTAATGAATATCTCAAATTAATCAGTGAATTAGCTTTGACCCTATAAACATAGTTTGGAAAATTTGGAAAATATACTTCCAAATGCTCACCTTCACCGAAAGTACAATGCCTGAAGGTCAAAAAAATATTAGGAGTCAATTCCTATGATAGAAACCATATTTTCCACATTCTTTCAATTTATTTTCCCCCTTATAGCATCTATGGTAACTGGCCCACGTATATAGACCCCCACACATATGCATATATACCGACACACATACATATATTGAGTCCGGTTATGTACATATTTGATGAACGTACTGAACTTTAAGTCTAAAAAAACTATAGGTCGTTTTGCTGATCCGCGCTCCATCCCGCCGTCCCCTTGACCCGCAATTTTTTAAAATTTAAAAATTCAATGTATTCACCCAGTGCATTTATCCAATCCGCACTATGACTCTATATATATATATATATATATATATATAATAGATTATGTATGACCAAAGCCTAGTATAATTCAAAAGTAGATGTGAAAAGACTAACAAATACAGATTATTTGTGGCCAAAGCCTAGTCTAAAAAAGTAGATGTGAAAAGACTAACAAATATTCCAAAAATTGTAAATGGTCACAAAAACAAGAACACATGAAAACGTAATCTCTCACGTCATGATAAATTGGTAATAGTAGGGCCTGTTTAGAAATAACTAAAACAAAATTTGGTTCGGTACAAATCTCACTTCCTATGATTCTATCTAATTGTTGTTATGATAATAATCAATATTATGTTAGTTTAACAAAGAATCAATTTTAAATTTTAATAAAATTATTAGACTAGATTCAAATTTCTATTCAAAATTTGTAAATTGATCACCAGGTCCAAATACTTTAATTTATATAATCGGTTCACTTGAAACCCATAAACTAATTCTTCACTTTTCCAAATAGACCAAAAGGAATGTCAACATTTGTCATACAGATTCTTTTTCTAATCTTGAAATTAGTTGGATTTATTGGCAATTAAGGATAACTCCTTTCGTTTTGATTGAATTGGCCATTTTCTTTTTTTCTCAGTTGGAACACAAAAAATGTGAATGTGTGGAAAACAAAGAATTTTTATGATAAATCACATTTTAATACCCTATAATGTGATTTAAAGACCTTCTACATGTAACAAATGTGATTTAAAGACCATTGTTAACGATATTATAAAGAAAAAATTAGAAAAGAGAAGTAATAAACATGTAAGGTGTGACTCAAAAATATGAAGATGCATTTAATATAAGGGAAATGCTATTGTGAGCAGCTTCTCATATGAGAAGGCGGGTTTTAACCGTTGGATGAGCATCTAGCCTTAAGATTCTCTCCAGATTCCTGAGAATCTTAAGGCTAGATGCTCATCCTACGGTTAAAACCCGTCTTCTCATGTGAGAAGCTTCTCACAATAGCATTGCCCTTAATATAATAGGGGAAATGTTGGTGCATTTATAGAGAATTCAAATGTAGTTAGCCTTAGCTTTTAAGAGGCGCATGCCCTCGGTATTTTCCATTCCTTGTTTTTTAATGTCGTTAAGTATTAGTATTAAATGATAGGGTGATAATTTTCGACCCGACATGGCAACCCGACACGACCTGACACAAAAATAAATGGGTTTGGATGACCCATATAAGGGCACGGGTTATAAACGAGTCAACCCGTTTGACACGATTAATAAACGGGTTAAAACGGGTCAACCCGTTTGATCCGATTAAATATTTAAGTGCATTTGGGGTATTTTTTTAAATTTTAAAAATATTTTTTAATAATCTGGAAGTCTAAAATACAAATAATAATAAATAAAAATTAAAAAAATTATTTTTTGTTTAAAAATAATTATTTAAAATATATATATATATAAAACTAAAATTGTTTTTTTTTTTTTTTTGCTCACAAAAAAAATAGAGCAGTTACCAACTTACCAAACAAGTAAATTTATATATAATAATTAATAACTAATGTAATAAAAAATAATAATTAATAACTAATAAGGCATGAAGGCAGCTAGAGCCTGGAAGCATTCATGCATCAAGCATTGCATAAAAATAATAATAATAATAATAAATAAATAAATAAATAAAATTTAAAAAAAAAAAAAAAAAAAGGGGATGAAACCCACTAGGATTGCTAGATTAGGAGGGAGACAAATTAGTCAATTAGACAAACATAACTGTTAATCTTGATTCTTGATGGATGACAATTGAAATTTCTTTATACAATTAGTAAAAACAATATTTCTTCTTAATCATTTTGTTTGGATGTGCTTGGATGTTAAGTTTATAAAAATTGGATATTACTATATCTGTAGTATTTTGGTATTTAAGATGTACGTGTTAATAATTTATACATGTGATGATACATGTGATGGAAGACTTATTTGTGTTCTTAGTAAGGCTGTAAGCTTATTTCAAATAGCCAAACCGAGCTAACCGGTCGGTTTTCTTAAAATTACTTACAACTAAAAAATTGATCCGACTGCCCAAATTGGCAAAATCGACCAAAAGGCAAAAAAATCTACCGAACTGACCACTTCCGTTGGTTTTCAAAACATGAAAAAAAAAATTTGAAAATATAAAAATAAAAATTCGAACCGAACCGAACCGAGCCGAG
This sequence comes from Hydrangea macrophylla, assembly GCA_033977485.1. Taxonomy (NCBI): domain Eukaryota; kingdom Viridiplantae; phylum Streptophyta; class Magnoliopsida; order Cornales; family Hydrangeaceae; genus Hydrangea; species Hydrangea macrophylla. Next base: position 107,871,289 of record CM066985.1, on the reverse strand, counting down.
CCGAATCAAACCAAACCGAACAGAACCGAACAAAACTGAATTGAACCGATGACACCCTACACGGGTTAGATTAGGGGTGGCCATCGGCCCGCCCAACCCGGTCCTAATTTTACCGGGCTTGGACAAAGAGGTTGGCCCGTATGGATGGGCCTGGCTAATTTTTTAGGCCCGATTGATTTTTTGGGCTGGGCTTGGGCATGACACATGAGGCCCGCTTAGGCCAGGCCCGGCCCGCCTATATATATATATATATATTATATACATATATACATATGCACTGACACAAGCAAGCAAACAATAAGATATGTGAGTGGAAAGAACTTGTGTATATGTATATATATATATGTATAATTAAGGGAACAACATGAACTACAGTGAAGATTTTTCAAAAATCCTCTAAAATGGTGAAGACCCAGAATGGTTTGATTAGCTTTCCCCATTGTTTTTCAATGGGGAAAGCCACGGGCTTGGGCAACTATTATTAGGCCCGCCACGGGCCGGGCTGGGCTTAGGCATAGATGACTGTACTTCATTTATAGTGTGAGCCCGGCCCATGGCCACCCCTAGGTTAGATGGATTAAACGGGTGACCCGTATATGACCCGGCACGATTATAACCCGACACAATTATGACACGATTATGACTTGATACGACAATGACCAACACGATTATGACTCGACACGATTGTCACCCCTATTAAATGACACGCATTTACAAACTGAATATAAAATAAAACTTGGGTACAATTACGGGGTACTAGAATTTTTTTTTAACCATTAATTAGGGTTAAAAAGTTTGAGTCAACAGTAAACTAATCCTTTTGTTCGACTCTCACATGCCTTAGCATTTGGATATCCCATATGTAACTTAATCGGGAGAATTCTATGATATAATCAGTCGTACTATAGGACCTTTTTTGCTTTTTCGGGAATAACTTTTGTTACTCGAGAAACAACATTTTATTCCGGGTGCAAAATTTTGATAACAAATTTGTGTACCCAAGATAACAAAAATATGGTTCCCAGTAACAAATTTGTCACATTTTCAATAACAAATTTTTGTACCACATACCAAAATGTTATTCATGGAGTAACAAAAGTTGTTCCTCAAAAAACAAAAACCGATCATAATATCTTATGATACCACTGGTCGTATCATAGTTTCGCCCACTTAAACTTAGTTTAACTTGCCATGTATAATATTCTGTTGAAACTATTTAGAGTCCATTTGGGATAGCAAATAGCTATGGGAAAAATAGATTCTTCTGTAACGTATTTTCTATGTAAAAAAAAAATTGACAAGTTGTTTAGCATTTAGAAGTAGAAATATTTGAAAAAAAAAATTAGAGGTCTGGTTCAGCTTTTATACAAAAGCTTCACTTTGCTTTTTAATTCTCTTTTTCAGCTTTAAAGTTAATCTGATGGTTAAAAATATGTAAAACATTGGTTGACAAACGAACTAAAATTTTCAGTAATTTGACTATAATCTCAAAAAATTAATTACCAAACGGGCACATAGTCAAGAGCAGCTCCAAAGGAGACCAACAGATTTGTCAGCCTAGATAATTATCAATCTTCTATAATAAAAAAAATTTAATAAATAAATAAGAAAAAAAATCAAATTACATATCAAAACACCATTACTGTCACAAGCCATTGCAAACATTAAAAGTGAGGGACCGAACTGAACTCATCACAGCTTCCAGAAAAAGAACCAAAAGGGACGAAGCAAGTACACAAGAATCGCCCGAACAAAATGATAACAACTTCGCAGAAGCCCCAGGTTTTAATTAGCTGATAAATATAATTAGCCGATATGTGTCTATATATGTATATATAGGTATATACATATACGAAAATTCTCTAAAGAGGGCGCCCTCTCTTTATTAAAGAGAGGGCGTCTGTTTTGGCCGTCATATCGTGTTTTCATTAAGAGCAGTGTTGTCATTTCACAGTTTTTAAATACGATCCGAGGGCCAAAAAAGAAGCTCTCTTTAATAAAGAGAGGACGCCCTCCTTAGAGCCTGACTGATAAGCAACCCAGATCTGAAGAGATACACACGCACATTTGCACGCTCAAATGGACACCCCATCGAAACTTGACTAAGAGACCGTTTGGATTAGTTTTTAAAATAAATCTTTATGGAATAAGAGATTAATTTTTATTTAATATATATATATATATACAAATTGGAAATAGTTTTTTTTTTTAAAAAAAAAAACTAGCTAAAAGCTTATCTAAACGGTCACACATTTTAAGCCAAATCACTTACTAGCTCCAGAAGCTATCCGAACGGGCTCGAAATATAAACTGGCTGACGAGTGCCAGAACGTTAAAAAGAAGAAAATGGGAAAGAAAAACAATATACCTTGGATTCTTTCATGTCTGTAATTGCACCAGTGTTCCCATCTATCCCGATCCATGCATTTTCTACGTTTGCATGCTAAGGAAAAATTAAAAGTATGATTGTATAAACGATATAGCTCATTTAATCTCTATAGCAAAGAGTTAGAAAGTTTTAAGGGCCTCTTCGCTTCTATTCCATTGGCAGGCAATAGGAGAGCTTCTATCACATCCAACAGATGGTGTATGTAAAAGCTGGAAGATTAATATAAATAAATGAAGAAATGTCTTGCCTTTCCTTGCAGGGCAGTCATTGTCCTGATCACGTTGACTCCACAATTCTGTGCCAAAGACGTGGTATAGCCTCAAAAGCTACCGCAGCAGCCTCATAAGGCCACTGCACGCCAGCAAATCAAATTGGAGGGTCAGGGAAACAATTTCAATATATCCATAAAAATGTAAAGGTGAAACGTTTAAACTCAAATCTAGGATGTTCAGATAACTAAAAAACAATCAAAGTTGATGAACGCAAGCAGTCAAAATCAACCTTTCAATGCCTTCAATAGATGAACTCTTATGCTTCAGAGTAGCCGATACAGTTAGCTCTGTAGCACCTCCACCAGGAACAAGTTTTGGATTCTTTATAATGTTTCTCGCTACAGACATTGCTTCCTGTGAAATATAAGATACTTAAAACCCCATATTCGTGATTTATATGGACCTTAAAGGGGCTGTTTAGGATGGCAAAAAACTGGTTCTATGATTCATAAGTGAACCGGAGCTATAAACTCAAGTGTTTGGTGAAAGCCTATTTCTTGCCAGCAGTCCGTGCTCAGTCTAGTCTCAAAACTGGATCTATGTCAAACCAACTTAACCTTGGCTCTCATAAAACCAGATAAAAGTGGGACTCAGACTTAACCAAGATCCTATTTTAAGCATTCCCAAACAGGCCCTTAAGTATGGCATCAAAGTGATACCTGCAAGTTCCTTTCCACTTCATTAAGAAGATCCTTGCTAGCACCTCGCAAAAGAACCGTGCACGCTTTAGGATCTTCGCACTCAACAATGAATGCATAAAACTCATCTCCAATCTTTTTAACCTCAAAGAGTCCAGCCCCAGTTCCAACGTCCGACTCTTGAAGTTCATCGGGTCTATTTACAATAATAGCCCCACATGCCTTGGCAATTCTATTATTATCCGTTTTCCTCAATCTTCTTATTGCACTCACTCCGGCTTTACTAAAGTAATGGCATGCCAGGTCACTAAGCCCTTTTACTGTTATGACCAATTAAGTCTGGTTTGAACTTCAATATTTGCATACAAAGATTCTCTATGTACTCTTCCTCCATTTTTAGAAGGACTCCCGAGTCTTCTTCTTTGATCAGCTCGGCATTTGTTTGATTCTCACCTTTCTTATACTCGAGGGGGCAATCAAGTAAAATAATACGGGGATTGATGATTTTTCTTCTCATTTTGCCAAGGGCATCAACATCTTTGTTAAACATAACACCTTTAAGAACCTTGGAATCTTCTAACTGGCCACCAGGGATTTTCTTGACTTTTATGTACTTCTTAATGTCCATTTCTCGAAATCCTTGACCAAGGTCCACCCCTACTGTTGTGGTAGCATCAAGCGCCAAATCCTGAACTGAGAATTGGTCAAACAAATAAAATATAAAATGTATTACACTCGGTGCCCCGTTTGGAGTTGCTGTGGAAATAAGTGATTTTTCCTTCAAAGTTTTTGCCAAATAGACTCAAACCTTTGTAAGCCCAAAGTAAGTGATTGCTGGTTCTAGATAAGCTAATCCAAATAACTGGGCTCTTAAACACCAAAAGATTTTTTAAGAAACTATAGCATACAAGGTCAGAGAACAGTAAACAGTCTTAAAATCGTGCTTCATATGCACAGATTTGAACAGATGCCTAAGCAACTTAAATCATGAACACTCTCAACTACCACAACAACATGCTATTCAATAGAAGTGTGACAAATATAGGGTCACCAATCAAAAAGGATAGCCCTTTCAAATTTCAAAAGAGAGATTTTTCGAATGTAACGTTGCGGTTTTTGCTTTTCATTTTGTGTTCATTATTGACTCTAATATGAGAGAATTCAATCCAAAAAAAAACGTTACCATGCAAGCCCTTAACTTCCATAAAAAAAATAAAAAATAAAAAAATATATATATATAATTAAATTTAAAAAAATTAAAATAAAAAATAAAAAACAGCCCGAGAAACCTCAGGAGCAAAATAGATATACTATACTTGCAGCAATTAGATGTAAACTTTGTGCGTAAGTAACTCTTCACTAACCCCATCATCGTGGTACCTGACAAATGAAAGTTGAGGATTATATCAAAAACAGTTTAGCAAGTAAAAAGAACCAAACAAAAACAGAAAGATACATACACGCATACACATTTGAGCATGTGTGTGTGTACTATCCTTTTAGTTCCCACGACTTACAGTCCCCACTATTGGGGTGTGTTTTGATGGAGAAATCTAAAGCAACTAAGATATTTAACATGAAAGGATTTAAATTCCAGTATCCACGTAATTTCAACACCCCTCCTTTGTGAATTTATTTGTTAAAATTAAAAAACTAAATATATGTATTTCTTACACACCCTGAAAAAAGAAATATAACAACACTTTAATTTCGTCATCCATATTCAACATAATCTCAGTCAGTTCTCTTATCCAGCTCCTGTAAGTAAAATAATTTTAAGTTCTATAGGGACGAAAAAAAATGCCCATGGGTACCTTTTAAACCATTCCACTTGCGTGCTTTCTGTGTGTGTGAGTATTATTTTTTGGTTAACAATTTCTTGTCAAAACATTCACCCAAATACAACCTTATCAAACTTCAAAAACATAACCACGTTTCAGAAGAAAAAGTTATAATATCACCAATCATGTAGGCACAATGAGTCCAAATGCTTTATTGAAGAAGAATTTCAAATAAAGAAGAACAAGAAGAAGAAGAAGAAGAAGAAGAAGAAGAAGAAGAAGAAAAATAGTCCACGGCAGAATATGCAATTAAAAAGTGCCAAAAATATCATTGGAGCTTACGGTCATTCACATCGATAGGTGTAGCTATCTTGTCAAGCACCGCAAGAGCATCCTCCAAAGCTTTGTTGTAAGCTGCAAAAAGGACAATAAATATTACACTCTCCCCCCAAAAGAATTCTAGTGACTAATAGAGAGCCCATTTGGGAGTTACATATTGGAGCTTTAAAAATAAAAAATAAAAAATAAAAATCAGCTTTAAAAAGGAATCAGAATTTTAAAAGCTAATCCAAACTGTCACATCACAGCTTTGTAAACAATCAATTGTTGGTCCCGAAAAAGCTTATACCAAATGGGCTAGAACAAAAGAACAGCACAGACACATTACCTCGGCAAATGACAGTAGGATGATAGCTCTGATCAATGAAAGCCTCAGCAACATGAAGCATCTCACCAGCTTGAACAAATATTAACTTCAATCATAAGCAGTGAATTGAAGGATACTATCATTTTCATAAAATGTAACAGACAGCAAAGGTTAACGACAGTGCTAAAAACAACACATAATTCCAAATTCAGGAAATTTGCATTTGATTCACATATATCAGTACACAATGGACAATCTAATCAGAAAAATCATTTATGATCAAATAAACAAAATGGCTTTACCATTTATCGAAATTTATTCGAACAGGGGCATGCCTAAATAGCTCGTGCCATCAGAGTTCACCTTCACATTATTGTCTTGTTTAAAAAGGGACAAAATTTCATGATTCTCAAGTAGAATCAAGAATCTAAATGCAGATGACATATGTTCATCAAGGACATCTCAACTGTAATATAGTACTCCCTCCGTCCCTTTTTTTGAGTCCTATATTCCATTTTGAGATGTCCCAAAATTAGTGTCCACTTTCCTAAATTGGTATGCAATTTTTACTTACTTTCCAAAACTACCCTTCCTTGAAATCTACACCAAGACAAAACTAAAAAAGTTGTTGTAATAATTAGGGGCAAATGTGGAAAGTAGGTGTAGATTCTTTTTGTCCCCTTAATAAGTTGAGTTCCCAAAGATGGACTCAAAAAAAGGGACGGAGGGAGTAATAAACATTATACATCATCCATCAAGTTCAACTCAAGGGGCATACCAAGCACGATGACTGAAATTGTTCCATCTCCTACTTCTTCATCTTGTATGCGGCTTAATTTGCTCATAGACTGATATTTCATACAAAAAGGCAACAGTTAGAAAACAAAAGAAGTTTCAAGCCAAAAAGGAATAAAAATTATAAGGCCTGAATGGACTTAAACAGATCTATACGTAACAGGAGGCAGAAATATACTACAAAAAGACAAAACAACGAAGACAGATAGAAAACGGAGAGGAGACAAAAGAAACGAACCAAGACATGCAAACAATCAAAATAACTAGATTAACAGTGAGCGATGTACATACCATACCTTAGCAGCTGGGTGAGCAAGATCTAGCTCTCTAAGAATGGCATTCCCATCACTAGTCACCACAATACCTGTCAACAACCATATAAAATTTATTGTAAATAAAACAAAAGCGAACAAGGGAGATTAAGAGATTAACTAAAGAAACAAAACAACACATAACTACTATGTACTAATATGAGAAATGCATTATAAATAGCCAGCATTTAGCATTTTCTCTTTTCACATTAAGTTGCCAGCATTAAGCACACTTTTATCATGCTGAAACAACAAAGAAAGGTCTAAGCAGCATCAGCTCTGAATTTCTATTGGTCAGTGTATAGCATTCTATATGCCTGAAGAATATATTTGTAGGCCTTTTGCGCAATGGCTATGATATGTGATTTAGCTGAATTTAAGGAGTAGAGAAAGCAAACCCCAATTAGGATTTACATAGCCCACGCCCAAAAGCATAAAAAAAAACATTATATCATATCAATAAACATAATAGAAAGCACCTCCCGCAGCATCAAGTAACATCTTTAACATGGATCGTGGACCCAATGTGGTGCGGATTATGTCAGCCACAGCCTGCGACGAAGAGTAACAAAATGTCAACGAATGTTGCAGTGCAACAACTATAAAAGCAAAATAAGTCATGGATGAAGTAAAGAAATCCAAAACTGTCAAAGTCAACGACTACCAACAAAAGAAAAACAGACCGCATTACAGCACAGAATATTGAAAGCGGTACTTTGTCAGACTCTAAAAGTTCAATAGAAACCAAAAACCTTAGGAAAAAAAATTTTAAATGGCTTTAAGTATGAAATTTTGAATCGGCCATAAATTAAACTTGGAATAAGTTTGCTGGTCTGAAGTTCCTTCAGAAAAAGATAGTAACATCATATACTAAAAACCAACATGATATCATGATATTCAAAAGAAGCATGAATTGATTGTAACCAGACATTAAAGAAAAACTCAGGGAATCTAAATTCACCTTTGAAGCTTGGATGTTGGCATGGTGCACCTTAGTTCCAGATTCACGAGTCAAAAAACCCTCTACACATTTCACGTCAAATGTACCAATCAGCGCTAACATATATACAAATTTTGAAATTATCAACAGAATCTAAGAGAGAGAGAGAGAGAGAGAGAGAGAGAGAGAGAGAGAGAGAGAGAGAGAGAGAGAGAGAGGGGAAGAAGAAGAAGAAGAAGAAGAAGAAGAAGTTACATATAAATCCAAAAGACATTGGAAACTACATTGACGTTAACAGAAAATTGGAGTGCTTATAATCTCAAACCTCACTATACATCTCACATGTACTTATCTAACAAGTTTTCATAAAATGGAAAACCTTAAAACACGATAGTCCCACCTAAAATAGATCTCAAACCTCCCCTAGACTCAAGTGACGAGTTATATGCACTCAAGTGACGAGTTCTAGTAAGATCAAAAACTTTCAACGCTATACGTTTTTTTGTTGAAAGTTATAAAACATGATTTGATTCATTAATCATACGACACTCGACGACTTTCTTATCACCAACAAACCACTTCCCTTGGACTCTCTTTTCTCCTTGGACCAAAGTGCACACCTAAAAACCTTATGACCTATCTTTCTCCAATATTTTACTGCAATCTGTTGCCTCTAACTTTCCCCAACCTTATGATGCGACTTTCTTGTTTTTACAGTGTTCAATCTAAGAATGTCCGCAGTTCAGTCGCTCTCACCCACACGTGAACTCTCCATGGATACTGAAATCAAGACACCTCAAATCATATAGCATTCTCAGTCTCCATGAGCTGATTCTAAACCTATAATGTATTTAGTATGGACACTTCAATTTGGATGCCTTAACCGTGTCCGACACGGGAGTGGACACAGGACAGTGACTCTTATTATAATCAGGGATTCAGGTTACAGCACTATGACCAACTCTCTCCCAAATTCTGTATTACAAAAACCCAGATACAAACTCTTTCCACATAGCTATAATAACAAGGTTACACCAACTAGCCGGTCAGACAATCTGGCCCCCTGACCTCCACCATTTTATAGTACCCTAACTCTACATACTCCCTCCATCCCAACTTAAGTCATTTATTCCATTTTTTTATGTCCTATTTTAGGAGTCCTCTTTCAAAAGTCAATGCACTTTTAACACAGTTTCCAAGTTTGCCCTTATTATATAAAACTCTCCCTCTCTTTCTTTGATATGTCAAACTAGACAATATTGGAAATTTCACTATCACCACCAAAAAAAAAAAAAAATATGGTCCCCTTAGATAGTTGGAATTCCTAAAAAGACTCTTTAATACGGGACAGAGGAAGTACTATTAATCGAAAGAGTAAATAGCTATGCTTCCAAAATAGGATCACCTTTAACAACGGTGAGACCACTTAAACATCCTCTAATAAAAATAAAGTGAGCTCAATGACAAGTGTTGTTGGGAACCACATTTGGGATACTCTTATCAAAAGAGTAATGCTATGCTTCCCAAATTTTGTATAACAAAATGGTTTCCAAACAATGCCCACTTGAATTGATTGGAGGATGTCACTGACACATGTGGTTGGGAACCATTTTGGGATACAAATTTGGGAAACATACCATTACTCTTCTCAAAATTCTCAGCACAAATTTAGTTTGAGACGAACAGGAAAGGCAATGACTTTATGCTATAATTTTGCTTCCATCAAAAAAACATTGTACAATATAGTAGTGATATACATATAATTACAAAAGAATATAGTGTGATATAGAAATCAATTCAGAGGAACATGAAACAGAGAAAAATGGCACTTACTGAGAACGAGTACTGGTGCGTGCATGATTGACTGTAGATCTTTGATAAACCCTAACCAATACTGATTGAAGGTTTTAGGGTTTTTGCTTTTTCGAATTTGATTGATCGGGAGGGAAATGTTTGAAAGGTTTGATCCGAGTTGAGAGTGAAACCCTAATGTCACACTCAGTTTCTCAAATCTCACTCCACAGCATTTTTAAGAGCACGTGCCATTCACGTGCTGAGTTTTATGGTATGGGCCTTTCGGTTCTTCATTGGATATTCCCCATAACTACAAATTTCTATAAAGAGCTTTCCAATGATATAGCAATGGGGACTGGTGTAATATAGTAGGATCAGCCAAATTTTGAATATAAATTGTTTACCTGGCACATTGCCACATTATTTGAAAAATACTTTTGGGATAAAAATTTGAAAAGCATAGCATTACTCATTTTTATATTGTATTGTCGCGAACTCACAGCACACTACAACATATTGGCCGAATTGTCACATTTTTTTTAGTGCAATCTGTCACTGTTTTAAATATGACAAAATTTGCCACAGTTTATAACAGTGACCCAAAAAATGTGTCACAAAAAAATTATTGTCACGGTTTATAACAGTAAAAAATATTGTGGCTTATTTATTTGTCATTATTCTAAACAATGACAAATTTATATACTCCGTATAATGTAACAACTTCATTGTCAATATATATATATAGGGGACCTCATTTTAACAAAGTGGTGACTTCTTTTACAGACATTGGATCCAATTTTTAGTCTGTGAAATTACTTCAGTACTCGGAATGAAAACTAGATTCAAAGGTTGTAAATAGAAGTCCTCACTTTAACTAAAGTGAGAAAGTCCTCATGAGAAGGGTTCTGTTGTCACAACTCGGTCCCACAAAGGTGAAACCGAAGCCGTGGCACGCCACCGAAGCTCGTCCAATTCATTTAAAGGTTATAGCAGCAGAATAAACAAAAGTAAAAATCCATAAATTTAGGCTATAAAATAATTTTTCCATTTAAAACACTTAAGGAAAACAATCCATTTTGAAAAACAACAGTTCAGTCGACTGCAATCACGGACCAGTCGACTGCTTTGAGTCCCAGAGAGTCCCAACACCTAAGCTACTCATTCCAGTCAACTGCCTCCCATGTCCAGTCGGCTGGGGTGTCAAATTCCCAATCGACTGGAACTATCCGTTCGACTAAACTCTAGTCTAAGCAGAAGGTCTGATTATGAAACACAAACCAGTCGACCACTTTTACAAAAATGAGGCAGTGTCTCATTTAAAAAATGAATCCAATTGACTGGCACTTGGTCCGGTCGACTGGTTTACCCTGCAGTAGAACATTCTGCAAAAATTCTCATTCCAAGCTTAACAACTCTCATTCATGAGCTCATTTACCAATTTCAAACTATTAGGAAACATACAGAAATATATATTACACCTATTCAAACACGTCGCTTCTAATCTCCAAATTCTATTATAATACCAAGTCACAAAGCGAATCAAACAACCACTCTATTACAAAACTACAAGTTAGACTTTCAAGTTGCCTTCTAAGTGAACTCCCAATCCCATGTGCTCACTTCTCCGATTCCTCGTCGGCATTCACACCTCCAATGGTTATTTAAATAACTACACATATTTTGATTCATTTAATCTAACGCTTAGTGAATAAAACAACGATGCACGTGAATGATAAACATGCTCGCATTCACACTCTCTACATTTCATACTATTCTCCGGAGTCTCACGTGTACGGTCCACACTCCTAGTCCGCAACTCCTTGCCAATAAGTCCACACAACCAGGGAAGACTCGCGTTTCTTTTCTTCAAACGTGTGACCTTATGCCTATAACGGCTCCATAACAATGGCTTGGTACCACGCACTCCTTTGACCCAAATAGTAACTAAACATGCTCAAACACATTTCATTGTGCTTTCAACATAATCAAAACATTTCACCATGCAATTGGGCCTACTTATCAATATAATTGTCGAATATGAACTACACAATATATAGCCATGAATTAGAACATGCCTTCCATATAAAACATGAATACGTGTCAAGAAATCATTCCAAAACACATAGTTGAATCACTCACTGTCACACCCGTTCCAAAATTTCATACTTTTATCGTACATATTTGGAAAGTTGTGAGTATATCAATGTTATTGATAATTGGATTGAGTTGAGGTTGACTGTGAGTCAACAGTAAGGTGTCAGTGAGGACACGGAAACGTGGTATATCATATTGCCCTGGCATGAATAAATGACATTTATGTGACTTAAATGTTATTTGACTATTTGGTGTTTCGTGAATAATGAATTATGCCTGTGGTTGGTAAATTCTGGTATTTTTGATATCGTTATATATCATTTTGAGAACTGTGGTGAGAACGTGAGTGATCGTGATATAAAAAGGTAGGTGGTATAGAGATTCCACAGAATTAGTTTTCGGACGTGATTTTGGACCCAAACGAGACTTAGTCGGAAACTTTTGTAAATTATAATTTTCACTCGTAAAGTTATAAAATGGACGTGTGCGAAATTTCATGGGTTAATTAGAAGTTTTGAGAAACTTGCGGGGAGGCAAACACAATTTCCGAAAGGATTTTCTATAAATAGTGGATGAGATTTCATTTCATCCAAATCCATTTAAAATATCTAGAGAGAGGAGAGAGAAAGGGAGACTTGGAGCCAACGGGCTTTGCGACGCCAGACGGCGACCGTTCGTCTGCCAGATTTTGACCAAATTCAGGATTTGAACTCGTGGAGGTAAGACCTACGTTTTGACACTACTTAGGCCATGTTTGGCAACTTTTTGTAAAAATGTTAATTCTAGACTTTTGGGAAAAATCAGGTAAAACTCGTAGGAATCGCGTATAATTCGAAATCCGGCGATTATTTAGTCCCCTAGACGATTCTTCAAAGTTTGAAGAGATTCGCACGAGGTATGAATTCTAGATCTATGAAATATATGGATTTTCATGTTTTGGACATCACTTTTGATATTCTTGGATCCGGGCGAAATTCATGTATTAGTTAGGCCCGTTAATTATGCACGTGAAATTATGATAAAAGCACGTATAACTGTTTATGTGAGCATGTTATGTGTCTACTTGGGTCAAAGGGGAGTTTGGTGCAAATTCATCCGGGGTAAGCTCCTCGAACCTTGAGGATTGTGATTGTGATTGAAATGGAATTGGAATTGTGGTTGTGTCTGGATTGGAGGTGGGCCCAACCAGTACACGGTACCTGGTATGGAGGAAGGCCCAACCAGTGTACGAGATGCGTGGGAGAGGTGGGCCTCCTACGGCATCGACCGGATGAATGCGTACCACTCACCCTAGAGACTATTTCTATGTGTTTTAGATGCTTAAACCATGAACTGTCATATAAGCATACATTTAGAATTGTACGCTCAGCATATAGCTGAGCAGTGGAGATGTACTCCATTGCAGGTAAGAGGAAAGACAAGAAGAAGCGCGATGAGTGAGGCCGATGAACGCCGGGGAATTCGCACTTTGTATATGTTTTTGTTTTAATCCTAAAACTTGTGTAATAATTGGGAATTGTAATATGTTGTAATAGAATCACAGAGTAGTTCAGTAATATGGAAATTCTGTATTTGAACGTCTGTATTTGTGTTTTGAATGTTGAAAATCAGTTATGGTTGTGAGTGTTGTTGGTATTGAGAAGCATGAGTTGTAGATTTTCAGTACAGGCTGCCCAGCAGGGGAGCAGTCGACTGGACCCAGGGTCAGTCGACTGGACCCCGTAGGATTGAGACACTGAAAGTGAATAGTAAGGGAAGCAGTCGACTGGACCCTTAGTCAGTCGACTGAACACTGTAGACTTTTGGCTACTGCTTCTAGTAATGGAAAAGCAGTCGACTGGATCCTCAGATCAGTCGACTGGACCCCTTTGTAATATGTTGCATTTTTGGTTCTGCTTAACCCAGTCGACTGAGGGGGAGGGAGCAGTCGACTGAGCCCTTGATCAGTCGACTGGACTTCTACTGAGAATTTAGGGTTTGGGTTTCTGCTAGGCACAGTCGACTGGGCAGTCGACTGAGCCTCTGTTTTCAAAACTGTTTTCTTTTTGAATGTGGTTTCAATGGCCAAAACTTTTTATGACTCAAATTTCAATGTACTTTACAAACGCAGAGGGGAACGTTTCCTAAGTTTTAAACTACCAGGGTTGTTTTATAGAAGTTCTTTCCGCTGCGTATTATTAGATGTTGTAGGATGAGCCTTGGTGGCGTGCCACGTGTCCTATTTCCACGCGTAGTGGGATGGGTCGTGACACTCACCTTCGATTTACGCTCCTAAATCTCGTTCTAAGGAAAACATGAGCATAAGGAACGTGTAGAAGTCCGTCTAATACAATTCCTATGGATCAAAAGTTCGATTAACAACTTTTTATGAAAATTCTCAAAAATGAGTTTTCGGAATACTTATCCAAACAAGACCTAGTGGATATCAAAACGACGGCCTTATCTCAAGGAGTTCGAATATGAAATCTGGAGAAAAACAAATGGACAGAAGTTCGTTGATTTGTATCTTGAAGCTCTAAGCCAAGAAATCCCCAATCTTCCCTCTCTTTATTTCTAATTTAGGTTATAACTTATGAGAATATCTCACCTCTTTCTATATATAGTCACGACTCTCAGAAATTGTGTGTACCTCCCCACGAGTTCTTAAAACTTCTAATTATTCTCTGAAATGTCTTACACGTCTAATTCATTGCTTCACGAATGAAAACCATAATTTATAAAAGTTTTCGTCTAAGTTCTGTTTGGTTGCTAAAACGCGATTCCACATGATTTTTACGATTACTAATTAGCCTACCAATTTTGTAGCATGTTAATTTGTCCTCACAAGGATACTAAAATTAACAACAGAAATATATTTTAAACCAAATAATAATACAGATAATGAAATACACATGTAAACATTTATTTTTAGATAAATATTTAGGGTATTCCACAATGAACGTCTCAATCTCGGAGAGACTTCACAACATCAAAACATCCATTTCACACAGTCTCAGAGTGTTCTCTTATACAGACATCCAATTCAACTCGTGAGTCACAATTCACTTACACATGTATCATAGTACACATCACATCACATTATCATGCATGACAAATGTAATGAAAAGCGACAAACCTATACACGGGTGTTATATCTGTATATATATATATAACAACTTTAACAACTTTGTTGTTACTGACTGTTAAAAATAGTGACAAAGTTTATATAAAAGACTATGTTATAAATAGTGACAAGTGATATGTCCAGAAATATCTTGTAATCGCTTAACCGCCACGTGTTCAGCTAGTGACCCGGGGAAGCCGGATTTGAGGCGTGGAGCCCACGCTCCCGAGGGATACTGCAGTTGCCAACCGAGATACTCGGGCGGTCATAGTAAGGCCCTGAGGATCACGGCATCAATCACGTTTCCCCTCAATTCGTTACACAGCTGTCGCTCTATCAAGAGAATCAGTGGTTTCCTTAACTACTTAGGAAACTCACCAAATATTGGGCAAATCTATTGTGATTAGATTAGGCTTCCTAATCTCGTAAAACTTACCATGTAAAGGTGGACTCTTACACTTATAAAAGAGCCCACCTACCCTCTCAAAGGGGATCCGGATATTAATGCTCTAAGCATACCAATACATATCAGAGAAATCACCAACATACCTGCGTACACCCGGCCGGTATTACTGGTAGTGCCGCCCTGTTTTGTTGGCTCACCAGGCCCGCCGGTGATCTGCTAGTGAACGCGCACAGACACAACCGTGGACGTAGGTCACCTCATTAACGGGGCCGAACCACACACAAACCGTCTATGATCTTGTTTTCTTCTTAAATTGCTCTCACCAGTTTTCGGCATCATCAGTTTGGCGCCGTCTGTGGGAAATCGACACAGTTTCCTCATCGAAAAAAATCTTTGACTGACCAACATGCCGAAGAAGAAGGGCAAGAAGACCGCTGACTCGACCGGTCAGGCGGATCAGTCAGGTCAGGCGGACCAGTCAGGCCAGGAGGACCTACAGATCGAGACACGGGCTGCCTCCATGTCCACCGAGCAAGTCACGGCAGCACTGGAGCAACTCTTGGAGGGTCAGATCCGGACGCAACGGCAAATAGAGGCGCTCATGGCCCAGCATGGAAAGGTGGTCAAGGACCACGAGAAAAACCCCTCGTCGGGGAAGCGACCCGAAAAGAGCGTTCCTAGCCAAAGGCCCGCTCGGACCCGCGGAAAAGCCCGATCTGCACCAGTGTCCCCACCAGATCGAGAACACCATGGAGAGAGAGAACGTAGCCAGCCTACGAGGCGTCCAAAGGAAGGGCCTCGGTATGTTCCTCGCCGAGCACGCCGAGAGGAGGACGCCCGGTTACTCATCGAACGGCGTCGAGCCGCAAGGGGAGAGGCATCCGGACGAAAGGTGAGGGAACCGGTCGACGATCCGCCCACCCTGAGCCGGGAGGATCTTAGGCACAGGCTATCCCGGACCCGTAGCCGAGTGCTATCCCCAAGATCGACACGCTTCGAGGACGAGGACGAGGCATCATCGTCTGACCCTACTTACTACTCAGATGCAGAGAGGAGGACCGGGCGTACTGACGTCAAGGCCCAGGTCGAGGAACTGCAGCAGCAGATTGAGAGGCTGAACCGCAAATCCGGCCACGACCTCACTAATACAGAAACAGAATCACCCTATACGACCAGAGTAACACAGTTCCCCATTCCACGGAAATTCAAGCCCCCGCACCTTAGCTCTTACGATGGCAAGGGGAGTCCGGTGGACCACATCCGCACCTATAAGGCGCAGATGACACTGGTCGCTACAACGGACGAGCTGCTGTGCCTAGCGTTCCTCAGTACTCTAAAGGGATCAGCCGCACAATGGTTCCATGCCTTGAAGCCAAGAACGGTGGATAACTTCAAGACACTCGGCAAACTCTTTATCAGTCAGTTTGTCGGGATGTTGGACCGGTCACAGCCGGACACCCAGTTGTTAGCTGTCAAACAGCAAAAGGGGGAATCTCTGAGGGAGTATGTGGATCGCTTCAACCAGCAGAGGCTCCTGATCCGCAACCTCAACGAGACCGCCGCCATCATGGCTTTCTGCTCAGGAGTTCAGCACACCAAGGTGGCCACGTCTTTTCATCGCAATCGACCGACAACCCTGGTGGAACTCTCGGAAAGAGTAGGGAAGTACATAGACACCGAAGAATTCCTGAAGGCAAAGCGCGCCAGCCAGACGGGAGACGAATCCCCAAAGGCAAAGCACAAACGCGAGGGATTTGAGAAAGGTCCGGGAAAGAAGCCAAAGCAAGACCAAAGAGAGGCTAGGGGTCAGCCCCCAACAGCTTTTACACCTCTTTCCCGACCCATACATGAGGTGATGGCCGCCGCAGAGGCGCAGAGGCTGCTTTCGCAGCCTACCAAGCTCAGAGCCCCTCCCGGCAAGAGGAATCGGGAGAAATTCTGCCGTTATCACAAGGACCATGGCCACGAAATGGAGGATTGCTTCAAGTTGAAAATAGCAATCGAAAAGTTGATCGAGCAGGGCCATCTTGCCGAGTTTGTCACAGCAGACAGACGACCCCGACAGGATGCCCGAGCTCCCGGTCAGCCCCCTCCGCCGCTCGGCCACATTAACGTAATCTCCGGAGGAACATCTGGCGGGGGAGATTCACAGTCGGCACGGAAGAGGCACGCCCGAGCATCCCGAGCGGATGTATGGCAGGTCCAATCCACCGGCCCCTCACCAACTGACGTTCTGACATTCTCATCCGATGATGTACAGGGCCTCCACTGCCCCCACGACGACCCGCTGGTAGTGACACTGTCTATAGCAAACTACATGGTCCAAAGGGTACTGGTTGACACGGGCAGCTCGTCGGATATAATGTTCGCAGCAGCATTCGACCAACTCGGGATCGATCGAGATCGACTCCGGCCAGTTGCTACTCCCCTGGTCGGATTCAATGGCTCTAGCACTCAACCGCTCGGCACGATCGAACTCCCAGTACTCATGGGGACCTATCCACAACAGGTTTCCTTGCTCACCAATTTCGTGATAGTGGATGCTCCGTCGGCCTACAACGTCATCCTTGGGCGGCCGACCCTCAACAGAGCACGAGCGGTTGTCTCCACATACAGCCTAACCGTAAAATTCCCGACTCCTCAGGGACCGGGATGCTTGCGAGGAGACCAGACCACGGCTCGGAGTTGTTATGTTAGCTCGTTGCAACGGGGAGCAGTCACCGAGACTCTGAATGTCCAAGAAATGGATCCCCGGGACCCGAGGGACATGATAGGGCCTATGGAAGAATTGGAGCAAGTTGTGCTGAATCCGGAACACCCGGATCGGACGATCAGCGTAGGCGCGTTGCTGGAGCCCGCCTTGAAAGAAGAATTGGTCCAGTTCCTGAAGCAAAACCAGGATGTCTTTGCTTGGAGTCATGAGGACATGCCCGGGATTGATCCCCGGATAATGTCCCATCGTCTCAATGTCAGCCCAGACTGCCGTCCGGTAAAGCAGAAGCGAAGGGGTATGGCCCCCGAAAGACAAAAGGCTGTAAGTGAGGAGGTCGAGAAGCTCCAAAAGGCTAGCTCCATTCGGGAAGTCTATTACCCCAACTGGCTGGCCAATGTCGTTCTGGTCAAGAAAAGCAATGGCAAATGGAGGATGTGTGTAGATTTCACCGACCTCAACAAGGCTTGCCCCAAGGATTGTTACCCGCTGCCCAGGATAGACCTCCTTGTCGACTCAACGGCAGGCCACTCACTTCTCTCGTTCATGGATGCCTACTCGGGGTACAATCAAATCAGCATGTACCCCGGGGATGAAGAGAAGACGGCGTTCATCACCGACCAAGGCACGTACTGTTACAAAGTTATGCCCTTCGGCCTCAAGAATGCTGGGGCTACGTATCAACGCCTGGTCAATTTTATGTTCAGAGACCTTATCGGAAAATCCATGGAGGTATACGTGGACGATCTCCTGGTCAAGAGCCGGGAGAAGACCGACCACCTTGAGCATCTGACCGGGGCCTTCAGCATTTTGAGAAAGTTCAGAATGAGGTTGAACCCGGCCAAATGCACCTTTGGGGTCTCGTCCGGGAAGTTCCTCGGCCATCTAGTCAGCAGACGGGGGATCGAAGCAAACCCCGACAAAATCCAGGCTATCATCAACATGCGGTCACCTAAGTCAACAAAAGAAGTTCAAAGCTTAGCCGGACGAGTGGCTGCACTGAATAGATTCGTATCCAGAGCAACTGATCGGTGCCTACCGTTCTTCAAAATTCTCCGCAAAGCTTTTCAATGGTCAGAGGAGTGCGAGGAGGCGTTCCAGGAACTCAAGAGATATCTGGCCTCTCCACCTCTATTGTCGACACCTACGGTCGGAGAAGAACTATTCCTGTACTTGGCGGTGTCGCCATCGGCAGTCAGTTCAGCACTTGTTCGGGAAGAGCACGGGATACAGTTCCCAGTGTATTACACCAGCCGAGCACTGCAAGACGCGGAAGGCCGGTACTCCCGCATCGAGAAACTGGCCTTCGCCCTCGTTACATCGGCCCGAAGGCTCCGCCCGTACTTCCAGGCCCATGCCATCGTAGTACTGACAGACCAACCCCTCCGCAGAATCCTCTCTCGACCGGACACATCCGGAAGGCTCGTCAAGTGGGCTTTGGAACTGGAGGAGTTTGAGGTAACTTACAGACCACGGACGGCCATCAAGGGACAAGCCGTCGCAGATTTCTTGGTCGAGTTTACGTATCCGGAAGACCCGATAGAAGAACTCGAGCCTCCGGCCTTACCGCCCGGATTGCTCGCCGGCATCCCCACATGGATACTGCATGTCGATGGCTCTTCCAATCGGCAGGGCAGTGGGGCCGGAATTATCCTGACCACCCCCGATGGCGTCCAGCTCGAATATGCTTTGAGATTCGGGTTTCGTGCCTCCAACAACGAAGCCGAGTACGAAGCCCTCCTGGTCGGGCTACAATTAGCTGTTTCAATGAGTGCACAACAGGTCGAAAGCTACAACGACTCCCAACTAGTGGTCAATCAGGTAAACCAAGAATACGAAGCACGGGAAGATAGCATGATGGCCTACTTAGCCCTCGTTCGAACAGCATCCAAACAACTCCAAGGCTTTTCCATCACTCGAATACCCAGAGAAGAGAACACCAGGGCTGACCGGCTCGCCCGCCTCGCATCGTCGGCTGAGTCAGACTTGCCCGGGATAAGGATACAATTCCTACCCGAGCCAAGTGTGATCAACTCAGAAGGCATGGAGGTCGACCCGGTCACTCTGGGACCCAGCTGGATGGATCCGATCACGACTTTCTTGACGACAGGAAGGCTACCGGACGAGAAAGAGGAGGCAAGACGGGTCAAGTACCGAGCAGCACGATATCATGTCCTCGACGGTGTCCTTTATAAAAGGGGATTCACCATCCCGTACCTTCGTTGTGTCCATCCTACGCAAGTTCAAGCAATACTGCACGAAATTCACGAAGGCGTGTGCGGGAACCACGTAGGGAGTCGGACACTCTCAAGAAAGGCCCTACTACAGGGGTACTACTGGCCAACTATGGCCCGGGATTCGCAGGAGTACGTTCGAAGGTGTGACAAGTGCCAACGGTACTCTCCCATGATAAACCAACCAGGAGAACTTCAGACACCGGTCCAAAGCCCTTGGCCATTCGCCCAATGGGGAATCGACATCGTTGGTCCCTTGCCAACGGGGAAGGGGCAGGTCAAGTTTGCTGTGATAGCCGTTGACTACTTTACAAAGTGGGCGGAGGTCGAGCCCCTGGCAACAATAACCGAGAGGAAGATGGAACATTTTGTGGAGAGAAATATCCTTAGCAGGTTCGGTATTCCGCGAGTCCTGATTAGCGACAATGGAAGACAGTTTGATACACCCGTCTTTAGACAGTTCTGCTCGGACTATGGAATATTGAACCACTACTCTTCTCCTGAGCACCCACAAGCTAATGGTCAGGCCGAAGTAACCAACCGTACGATTTTGCAGTTGATTAAGACGAGGCTCGAAGGTGCTAAAGGCCTGTGGGCCGACGAACTCCCAACCCTTCTGTGGGCCGCAACAGGCGAAACCCCCTTTTCCTTGACTTATGGTTTCGAGGCAGTAGTCCCCACGGAGCTCGGGCTACCCACATACCGGGTGGCCACCTTCAATGACCCAGATAATGGAGAGGCCCTCAGGACGGAACTAGACCTGGTCGAGGAGAAAAGAGACCAAGCCTATCTCAAGGTGGCAGCTTACAAGCAAAGGGTCTCACGGTATTACAATAGCAAGGTGAAGCACCGTAGCTTTCAGGTCGGGGACCTCGTCCTTAAGGCAGTAAACCAGTCTACCCGGATCCCAAGCCATGGAAAGTTGGGCGCAAACTGGGAAGGGCCGTATATAGTAACTCAGGTTAATCGGCCCGGAACCTACTGGCTGCGAAGTATGGACGGTCATGATCTCACCCATCCTTGGAACGTGCAACACCTCCGAAAGTATTATCAATAGCATCTAGCTACAGGGGAATAGTACTGTAAAAATAATCTTCTCTTGTAGCTCGACCTGAGCAACCATTCCGAATTATTGCTTCTTGAATAAAATTGATAGTTTGTTTTAAAAGATGTATTCCGGAGCACAAAAGACCTCGGGCCTAACCCCGAGGCGCAAAAGACCTCGGGCCTAACCCCAAGGCACAAAAGACCTCGGGCCTAACCCCGAGGCACAAAAGACCTCGGGCTCTGAACCCAGGCACCAAAGGACCCTGCGACCACCCATGTCCCAGGTCGGTTTCCTATGGTTGATCCCCAGCACGCCCCCATCTTTAAAGGACGCCCGAGGGTAAGAGGATTCTAGACCTAAAACAGGAAATTAACTAAAGTTTCGCCTAGGTCCAGCCAGCGATGGGGCCAAAACCCCTAGGTGGCCAACGATGGCAAGCTTCAAATGCTCCTGCAACCACCCATGTTCCAGGTCGATTTCCTACGGCCATTCAGTCCCGTACTCCCGCACTCCTGCCTTAACAAAATGCTTGGGGGGCAGGGGACAGGAGGACAAAGGGCAATGCTAAGGCCAAAACAGGGAATTATATCATTCGGCTAGGTGTTCTATGGGATACGGTCCTAAAGCATTTGCTAAGGCAGATGTTAGGTTGGCCAAGGTCGTACGGATACTAGCAAAAGTTAAAAGCACAGTACAACAAAATTGACGGAAGGATGACCTCAAGGGCCTTTTCATTAATTGAAATAAGTGTACAAGGCTTGGGGGGCAATTGTAGTAGCCTCCCCGAAAAATAAAAGTCTACAAACGATAAAAGCAAATAAGCAGGAAGGAGAGACAGGGAAGTCAGTTTTCTGCATTAATCACGTTCTCGGTCTCCCCGGCCTGTTCCCTCGAAATGCCCTAAGCCCCTCGTCTGATGTTAGGTCAATGTGTGAGGCCATTTGGTGCAGCTGAAAGTTTGGAAAGGCAAAGACAGCAGAGGATAGGAGGCTCGGAGAGTTTGCTCAGCCGATTTAGCTGGTGTTGTGTAGTGAAGAAGCAAGGATAAATAGTGCTCCTTATATAAGCAGCACGAACGGTTGGGATCCAATCTGATCGAATGGTTCACGTACTCTCCCGCCGAAACTGTCGTTTCGGGCACGTGGGGCGTCGCCTCAGAAAGCGTGAGCATTAAATGTGGGACGTGATGGTTTGGTTGCCAGCTGGACGATTCAGTTACCTCTTAAACTGGATGCTTTGAGCCCGAACTATGCTTGTAACCAGTATGCACGTGGCGTCGGGGATCCTAGGCCTGTACAGCTACCGCTCGGCCCTTGCGCCGCCGGGTCGCCCCATGTCAGCCGTGGTCCGGTGGGGAACCTGGCATTTTCCCGGACGGTCTATGAAGGGCGCTCTTAATTTTCCGACCTCATCTGATAAAGCGTCATCTCAGCTCTGAAAATGGGGGGCAGCTGATATGTCCAGAAATATCTTGTAATCGCTTAACCGCCACGTGTTCAGCTAGTGACCCGGGGAAGCCGGATTTGAGGCGTGGAGCCCACGCTCCCGAGGGATACTGCAGTTGCCAACCGAGATACTCGGGCGGTCGTAGTAAGGCCCTGAGGATCACGGCATCAATCACGTTTCCCCTCAATTCGTTACACAGCTGTCGCTCTATCAAGAGAATCAGTGGTTTCCTTAACTACTTAGGAAACTCACCAAATATTGGGCAAATCTATTGTGATTAGATTAGGCTTCCTAATCTCGTAAAACTTACCATGTAAAGGTGGACTCTTACACTTATAAAAGAGCCCACCTACCCTCTCAAAGGGGATCCGGATATTAATGCTCTAAGCATACCAATACATATCAGAGAAATCACCAACATACCTGCGTACACCCGGCCGGTATTACTGGTAGTGCCGCCCTGTTTTGTTGGCTCACCAGGCCCGCCGGTGATCTACTAGTGAACGCGCACAGACGCAACCGTGGACGTAGGTCACCTCATTAACGGGGCCGAACCACACACAAACCGTCTATGATCTTGTTTTCTTCTTAAATTGCTCTCACCAGTTTTCGGCATCATCAACAAGTATCATAAAAACAAAAGTGTGAGGAGGAGGAACATAATTTGTATCTAGAAAGCTAAGGGTGCACCACAAGTATTAAGGAAACTAAGGATGGGTGGGTGGTATGGCCTATATGATTGCTTCTCTGAATTGTGTTATTAAGTGCTAGTTTTGAAGTTGAATAGTTTGTGTGTTAGTTATAAGTATTGCAATTGTGTTTTGTAATGATTTTTTTATTTGTGTTTATAGGATTGCAATTGTGTTATAATAAAGTGAACAACGTATTTAATTTACATTTATGTAGGTTATCGTATTAGATTGCACAGTTGTGTTTTGTGGTTATCTTACAATTTGTGTTTATAATAGTTGGATTGCAATTTTGTTATTTGTGTTTATATTGTGTCAGGTAACAAAAGTAATAGGGTGGATTCTTGCAAAACAAGCTATTTTTTTATCAATTTTTTTCCACTTGTCACTGTTATAAATTGTGACAACTTGTTTGTGATGAAATAATCTAGCCAATAAGAGGGTGCCACGAAGGAAGTGACATGGCAAACTACTTAACTATTTGAATTTGGACGAAGAAGCATTATTGGCAGTTAGTCAGTTTTGCTATTTAAAATATAAACTGTCAAGGGACACGTGTTGATCATTGGAAATATAACTGAAGAAACAGGTGTTAACCCGAACCAATGCCACGTGGAAGGACAGTTACCAGTTTGAAAAGAAGAGGGAACATTCAAACTAGCCTCTTGTGAAGCCTCAATGCTTATAAATAGAAAGAGTTTGTGTTCGAAAAGGGATCCTTCGATCAACATCAACATATATCTTTCAATACACTTACTGTATTTCTATCTAGACACTTAAATTTAGAAGTAGAATACCTTCGAAGTCATCTTCAAGGTTGTAGACACCCCGATTTTGACCAAACGTCGAATTAAGGAGAGTGTCACATCCATATCCGATGATGACAAGGACCGAAAGATTTGAAGTGTTCCAATCTCTTCAGAAAGTCCTCCAAACGCAGTAAAATTTTCACAGAATGAAATACAAGGTGTTTAGGAGAATTCAGGTATAAAACATCAATTTTGGAAAAGATCTTCGAAAATAAGTTTTTTTTAAGTAAAATGAGAAAAGAAAAGACCTAAAAAGGGGAAGTTCAACATAAACCGGCACACGGCAGTTGTTTGCGGCACTCAGTGAGTGCCGAACGGCACTCAGTGAGTGCCGAACAGCAGTTATAGAATGCCGGACCGGCATTTACTGAGTGTCGCTGACAATTTCTGACTGCCGTTTGCTTTAACAGTCCGTATTTTGTGGTACAATACGTATATGTATGCGGATAAAAACAAAAAACTGATAAAGTAAGGTTGACAAAAACGCGGCAATCAATAATTTGGCGCGGCACTTATGAGAGTCGCGCGGCAGTCACGGAATGCCGCCGCGGCTTTCACGGAGTGCCGCAGCGGCATCCACTGACTGCCGCAAAGGATTTTTGACTGTCGCCTTCTGCAGCAATCTGTCTATTTTCAGGAAGTACGTATTGTACCACCAAATGAGACATTTACACCTGTCTTTTACTCCGAATTCACTGAGAATACTTGGTATTTTTTGTTTATAAAAGAAGGAGGATCTTCCTTGGGAGGGGAGATACAAAAAATATACAAGAGAATAAGGAGCTACCATTACACTAACATATATTTGAGAGAGAGTTAAAAAAAAAACTAGAGAGAAGAGCTTGGAAGATCTTCAAAATGAGAGAAGTTTTGAGGATTGTTTGGAGGTGATCCTCTAAACACAATTTGTTTTTTTTTTCTTCATTCTCTTGAATTTTTTTGGTCTTTTGATTAACCTTTTTAGAAGTTTTATTAGGGAACTTGCAAACTTTAAATGCCTTTTTTTTTTAGTTCTTTCTTTTCTTTCTTTTGTTTATACTTCTCTCTTGAGATTCTTGGAAGTCTTCCATACTTCACTTAAATCTCATGAGTTGGATCCTTTGATTCCATGTGAGCTTGTGCTCCCCATGAGGGTCAAGGTTGATCATCCTTCATACAAGAGTAAGTAAATGAATGTAAACCTCTACCATGGTTTGGGATTCTTTAACTTAAGGTTTCATGGAATCCCCTCCCATATTCCTTGAAAACCTATGAGTATTTAGCTATGTTTGCTTAAGGCTCATGAGTATTAGTCATATCTTCATCTCTAATGACCATCAAATGGTAGGAGAAAGTAGTTTTGAGTCTAAGCCCATTTCCATGGTTTAGATTCATTATCTTGAGATTTCATGAAGTCTATTCATACTTCTTTTGAAATCTACAAATATAAAGGTCTTTAGCCTCCAATGACCATCAAATGGTAGGAGAAAATGGTTTAGTTTAAGTCCAACTTCATGGTTTAATAGTTGGGGTTAACAAATGAAAGTTGAACTTGACAATGAAACAGTGGATCCATAAATCGGTTTTGATCAAAGATTTTTGGTTCGAAATCTAACCGTTGGAATCAAGTGAGACCAACGAGAAAATGTCACTAACTCAAAGTTCTACCACTGTAATTTTTGTTTTAAGGAGATTTCATGTTTAAAGTGGCTTGGTCATGAGTTTTGTGAAGTCACTACAATCTGTCCAGAGTTTCAGAACAGTTACACTCTTTTGAAATAAGTAAATCAGAACCTTGATAAACTATTTGTGACCCAAAATAATTTTTTCTAAGTAGATTAATGTGTTAGGAAGTCACC
Source organism: Hydrangea macrophylla (assembly GCA_033977485.1). Classification (NCBI taxonomy): domain Eukaryota; kingdom Viridiplantae; phylum Streptophyta; class Magnoliopsida; order Cornales; family Hydrangeaceae; genus Hydrangea; species Hydrangea macrophylla. Next base: position 107,845,346 of record CM066985.1, on the reverse strand, counting down.
CTAAAAAGAACAAAGCATTTCTGATTTTTTTTTGCTATTTTTAAAAAATCGTGCAAGAACTCTGGACAGAAGGTTGTAGAATGCTGAGTGATGTTTGGTTTTTGTCCAATTCCCGGAGATCCAACCGTTGGAACTTTGATTTATTTTTTGGGTTAAAGAACAGACACACAGAGGCATCTTGTGTCCAAAATTCATCAAGATCAAACCACGGGAACCATGCTTTTTATTTCTTTAAAGTTATGATCTGCTCTCAGCAATTTTTAGAATTCTGCAATAGTTTTAACCAATCTTATGAATAATGGCTTAGATGATATTTTCATGAGTTAAGGGTCAAACCATGTCTCAATAATGATTAATTAAGCTTGAATTCAAAGTTTAAGTGATCTAGATGATTGGGTATTTCATAATTTATTCTTGTTCATGAACATATTCATCCATATGGCTTGACACTTGTAATTAGGATTTATTTGCTTTAGATTCAATTGCATTTGATAGATTTAAGTTAGAAATGTAGGATTGTTATTTCTAACTTTATATCTTGTATATCATGTGGACTAACCCTTTGTTTTGTAGCGCTATTAAGGTATGACTTCTTGAATCCCTCTTTAGTTTATTTTAATTTATTGATTTTATCGATTTTTCAACCTCATGCGCGACACATTAGAATTAAGATTTTGCCTTACATGGATATATGTGGATTAGAGACTCTTTTCCTAGGTTTTATTTAATCGCATGCATTGCACGTTTAATACCTGCGGCTGGATCCCGGGTAAGTTCTCTTGTTCTTTATTACATATCATGTTACTTGCTACTTGAATTACGTGGCTTTTGAATGATATTTTGTAAATTGGTAATTTTACACCATTTTGACATATTTGTGTAATGTATACGTATATCTATGTATTAGTTGAGGGCATGCTTAGATTAATAATTCAATTAAAAGGATGTTAAGTAGATGCCTATCACGAGATAGGATGAAAAGGGGTGTTTTAGTCCAATGGGCTCCTTCCCTTCTCATTCCATAATCCCCGGACCTAGTTAATCTTTGGTTTCGCAAAAGATCAGTTGCTTTAAAATGGTTTCTTAATTTTCCTTTTAAAAATTAAGTGGCGACTTATTTGTTTTGAATTTGAAATTTTAAAAAACTTTAAGAGAAAAGCTGTGGGTAGGAAAAATTGCGATATCCACAAAGGTTAGATTGTAGTCTGTTTTAATTTAATAAAGTAGTCAGTTACTTTATTGTTTTTATTTACTGTTCTTATTTAGGAGTAGCTACCCATTAATCAGTTCGAAGTACTTCGATTAGTTACATCTTTACACGTTTGAAGTCCTTGTCAAGGCATCGAATGTCACCACAATCTGTCTGGTGAGGCGCAATTTGGATATCAATCACATCACACACATTGGCAACTTGCTTGCCTGGCACGCTCGCACATATATAAATTTTCCAACCAAACATTTTTGGCACGCCCGGTGGGACTCTAATGTCAAAAGATGGCAAACAAAAACCTTCGAAACAATAAGTCTGTTGATAACGCCAATGTTGGTGTTAATAATGCTGAGACTGGTGGTTCTCCACACCAAGATCCTCAAAGCAGCAATACTGGGAATCATGTAAATAATGAAAACCCAGAAGTAGGAGTTGAGAATTTGAATCCAATTCCAAATAATGGGAATATTGGTTCAGAAAATCAACATAACTTGGTAAATCAATTGACACCAATAATCGACCATTTGGGAAACATGATTCAGAATGTTAATGTTCTGATTACTTCCCGTAACAACAACATACCACAATTTGCACCAGCAATGGTGCCAAGTGGAAATCCTTCTGTGGTTCGACAAAATGAAAGGGATGGCTTATTTCAGCTAAATCCTATGATTCATGCAAATGGGTCTCCTTTTAGGCCTAATTCACAAGAAAGCTTCTATATGCTTGTCCCTAATAATACTCTTCCAATGTTTGAAGGGATGTAAGGGAATTATATAGGACATGGTCAAGATCATATCTATAGATCAATGAATATCGAAGAACCTAGGCCTAGAGAAAACATAATAGGCCAAAATAGGAGAGTAAATAACAATCCTATATTCGAACCAGACCCTACTAGAATAGGAGTGGGTCGAAGGAATGAAAATTCCAAGAGGATAGATAATATTCCCCAACCACCTCCAATACCACCAATGAATCCTCATTTGGGTCAACCAAGTCATCAACAACCACCTAATATGGTTGATAGAAATGACATAATTAATTTAATCCATGAAGTTTGTCGACCCATGGCTCGGGGGGTACAAACTCTAGTATACAAGAAGCCTTATCCTGACTGGATTGATAGGATTGAATTCCCTAGGGGATTGAAGTTCCCTACCTTTGCTATGTTTGCTGGAGATGGGAGTCAATCTACAGTTGAACTTGTAGCAAAATTCATCAGTCAGTGTGCTGATGCAGGAAACAATGAATACCTTAGGCTTCATTTATTTTCTAGTTCGTTGACAGATACAGCATTCACATGGTTTATCAATTTGGCCCCTAATTCGATCCATAATTGGACACAAATGGAAGAATCTTTCCATACTCAGTTTTTTCAGATAGAACCAGAGGTGTCTATGGCTGATTTAGCCAGACTCAGTTTTTTCAGATAGAACCAGAGGTGTCTAATTCAATCCATAATTGGACACAAATGGAAGAATCCTTCCATACTCAGTTTTTTCAGATAGAACCAGAGGTGTCTATGGCTGATTTAGCCAGACTCTATCAAAAACCTGATGAAAAGGCTACTCAGTTCATTAATAGGTTTAAGAGGGCTAGAACAAAGTGTAAAATCATTCTGCTAGAGCCTGAATTTGTTAAATTGGCTCAAAATGGTCTCGAATTTAGACTTCGAAAGAAGTTTGATGCATTAGAGTTCAGAGACCTTGTTGAATTAATTGCTCGAGTCTCTAGATATGAGGCTTTGTTGGAAGAAGAAAATGAAAGGAATGCTTCTTCATTGAAAACATATTACAAAAATCCTAATTATGAGATAGATGCTGCAGAAATAATAGGAAAAGAGCCTTTCACATGTAAAAGTCTTGTGAAGAAAAACATTTCTGCTGAAGTATATAAATCTAAAGGATCATTCAAAAAATATTCATTCGATGTCTATAAATTGGATGAAACATTTGATCATTTGTTAAAAGGAAAAATCATCAAGTTGTCTGATAACAAAATTACCTTCTAATGATGAATTAAAAGGCAAAAAATACTGCAAGTGGCATAATTCTTAAACCATTCAACTAATGACTGTACTATTTTTCGAGACAGGATTCAAGATCTGACCAAGAAAGGGAAGCTGAAGTTCCCTGAAAAATAGATGGGGGTTGATGAGGATCCATTCCCTGCAGTGCAAGAAGTGTCCATCAATGTCCACAACATTTCCCTCGAAAACTCTAGCCAAAGAAAAGGAAATTGCAAAGGTAGAGGACCAAAAGAAAAGGCTCAAAGAAATAGCAAAAAAAAAAGTCCTGAATTGTCTACTTTCAACCAGGAATATGCAAAAAAACTTATGCATTGGTTGTGGGAAAAGGTATGCTGAAATCTATGATGAAAGGGTTGGGGCCAAAACAGGCAGGAAAAACAAACAACCCTCATTCGAACAAAAAAAAGGTGAGTACTTCGTATAAGCCTCCATTTCAGCCAATCATGAATGTTGGGAAAGGGCAGTTTAAAGGTACAATTTACCAAGCCTTGACATACACTGGACCAACGACAGCAAGGTATGCTCCAAGACTAATGGCTCATTTTAGAGCAAATTTCTCAAGGAATTTTTATGCTGGTAATTATGTTCGACCACCAAGGAACATGCAGTATGTGAGGCCAGTTCCATCCCATGCACCAAAGAAACATCACATGGTGCAAAAAGGAAAACAAACCCCATTTATACCATCGAAACTAGTACCAGCCAATGTGGTACAAGCCGAGATGGACATGGAAACCTCGAATAAATCACCAAAAGTTGGTTAGACATCACAATCAAATGGACCTGCATTGGTGCCAGGGGTACTAAATTGGTTTGTCATGCAAGATGATAGAATCAAAAATATAATGGAACAACAAGGATCTCAAAACAAAAACAGGATGATCAAACCTCCTCAAGTTGAGAAGAATACATGGCATGTGCTTCAACATCCTAAGGAAAAGAATCAAAAGATGGTCCTTGTGATAAATAGGACTCAGCAAAGGAGACTTCAGAGGAAGTTTACTATGTGGAAGGAATTTTCCAACATGCAGACTCGAAGTCAAGAATTAAAAAATGAGATCGAAAGAGATTCCAGTGATATTTCGAGGCCTAATCCTAGGTTCGATCGAAATATGACAGCTAATAATGATACTATGTCTGAAGAGAGTATCATTAAAGCCAAAAATTTAGAATTGGAAAAGGCCATGAGCATTGATGAAAGGGATGAATCAATGACAGTGGTAGAATCTCAAGTTTTGGGAAACCCTGAGATGAAACCTAATGATGAGATTGTCAAGAATGAGAATACACATATCCAGTTTGGCACATTTCCAGAGCAAATGGAAGTTAACACTGCCACATTCATATTACCAAAGATCTTCGAAGCAATAGAAGATCAACAAATGGATGAAGAATTGGAAATGGAAACATCTATTGAAGATGTCTCTGAGGTAAATCATCCTAAGTTCATTTTTAGTGATTGTAATTTTGTATATTCATTCGAAGAGCCATCAGCAGAAATGACTAAGCACCTTAAACCATTATATATAAAAGCTTGTTTAAATGGAGTTCTTTTAAATAAAATATTGGTTAAAAATGGTGCTACTGTCAACATTATTCCTCAAAACACTTTGAAAAAAATTAATAAACAAGACTCAAAGTTGATACAAACTCATATTATGATATCAGGCTTCACTGGTGATAAGAAAAATACCAAAGGAGTAATACCTATCGAAACTATAGTAGGTTCGAACAAATCCCAAACTGCTTTCTTTGTGGTAGATGCTAGTCCTAGTTATCATGTCTTATTGATAAGGGATTGGATTCATGTTAATCGATGTGTTCCTTCTTCAATGCATCAGAAACTGTTGCTTGTGAAGGAAAATTGTGAGATTGAAACAGTGAAGGCTGATACTCAGCCTTTCCATGCAAGTTTTAATTGTGTCAAAGCTCAATTATATCAGGAGAATGTTAAACCAAATGACCTTAAAGAGTCAGAAGATGAATCCCCAGAAGAGAATTAGGATATTTTGGCTGATATGCCATTTGGTTCTTTGGAACCATTAGATGATGACAAGGTGGTTTAATGACTCACACACCTATAGAAATAGAAGATGTAGAAGAGACCATTCAACTGGTCTTACAAAAGTTAATGATTGTAAATTTAGAATCAAGGATTGAAAAAGATTCGACCATAAATTGGACAGATTATGTCTTTGAAGAAGATTCACAAGAATTAAAGGACATTGGCAGGGAAGAGTTATATGTGCTACCAAAGAATTCGATACAAGAAGTATCATAGGATCCTCTATTGGAGATCAATTTAGGATAACATCAACAAAAAAGAATTACTTATTTATGTTCTAAACTTGGAAAGTGTGACCAATATAAATTGGTCGAGTTATTGAAGGAATTTTGAGATTACTTTGCTTGAGATTATGATGAATTACCAGGACTCGAAAGAAGCTTAGTAGAGCATAAATTGTCTATCAAAGCTGGATATAAACCAGTAAAGCAACAACCTTGAAGGATGACACCAGAAGTCACCATGAAGATTAAAGAAGAAATCGAAAGGTTGCTCAAGGCAGGCTTCATTAGAACTGCCAGGTATGTTGAATGGCTTTCGAATGTTGTTCTAGTTATGAAGAAAAATGGTAAATTAAGAGTCTGTATTGATTATAGAAATCTTAATTTGGCCACACCTAAGGATGAATTGCCAATAGTTAATTTATTAATTGATAGATTTGCTGGAAACACTATAATGTCTATGATGGATGGTCACTCAGAATATAATCAAATATGTATTGCTGAGGAAGACATTCATAAGACTGCATTTAGATGTTCAGGGAGTATAGGTACCTTCGAGTGGGTACAAATGCTTTTTGGTTTGAAAAATGCATGAGCTAGTTATCAGAGAGCTATGAACGCTATTTTTCATGATATGATTGGAACATTTTTAGAATGTTATATAGACGACATAATTGTTAAATCTAAAACATTCGATGATCACCTCATATATATGAAATTAGCATTTGAAAGAATGAGATTTTTCAAGCTTAAATTAAATCCATTACAATGTGCCTTTGGGGTTAGTACTGGAAACTTTCAAGGATATTTGGTACATGAGAAGGGAATTCAAGTGGATAATAATAAAGCTCAAGCAATTATTCGAAGTAAACCCCCCTTGACCAAAAAGGAATTGCAAAGATTCCTGGGACAGGTTAATTTTATTCGAAGGTTCACTTCCAATACTGTTGGAAAAACTCTGATTTTTTCTCCTTTGTTGAAATTGAAGGATCTTGAAGAGTTAAAGTGGGAAAATAAACATCAGACTGCCTTTCAAGCCTTGAAGGATTGTTTGGTGAAGCCACCAGTGTTAATGCCTCCAAGAAAAGATAGGCCTATGAAGTTATATATCTCAGCAGCAGAAGCATCAATTGGGGTCTTATTAGCCCAGGATAATGATGATAAGAAAGAACAAGTTGTGTATTACCTTAGTAGGTTTTTAAATCCTATCGAATGCAAGTATTCCTTTATAGAAAAAACTATGTTTATCTTTGTATTTTGCAGTAATGAAATTAAGATATTATCTTCTTCCTACTGAAGTCTATGTGATTGCCAAGTTTGATCTAATCAAATATATGTTGACTCGATCTATTATGAGGAATCGAATTGGTAAATGGATTTTGGCTTTGTCAGAATTTTGTTTACTTTATGTACCACAAAAGGCAGTCAAGGGACAAGCTTTAGCAAATTTTTTGACTGATCACCCAAATAGCTTTGAAACAGAAGGAAATTATGAAATTGGGCATATAACTATTAGTCCATGGAAATTATGATTTAATGGTTCTAAGACTGAATTTGCTGCAAGCATTGGATTCATTATCGAATCATCTGAGAAGATTAAGACCAAATATGGCTTTAAACTTTATTCGAATCAGTGTACCAATAATCAAGTTGAATACGAGGCTTCAATTATGGGTCTCGAAACCTTGTTAAAATTTAAAGCTACATTTGTAGATATTTTTGGAGATTCTCAGTTGGTTATAAACCACATGAATGGGGTATATATATGTATGAGTAGTACATTGAAGAGATATATGACACTACAATGGATTTATTATCCAAATTTGATAATGTATACCTTGTGCACATTCCTAGAAGTTTCAATGAAGAAGCCATTGATGTGGCTCAGAAAGCATATGGATTCAGAACAAGCTGTGAAGATATTGAGATGGAACAAGTTACTTATAGGAAATTATTGCTAATGTTGGTGGATAAATTACCTTTTGTTGATATCTCAAATATAGAAATTCATGATGATTGGAGAAAACCAATCATAGACTATCTCTCAGGATTAAATGAAAAGCCTAATCGAAGCATAAGGTTGAAATCCGTCAATTACATCATATACAGTGGGAAATTGTTCAAAAGAGGAAGTGATGGATTACTACTGGAATGTTTAAGTATTCTTGAAGGGATTGAGGTTATAACTCAAATCCATGAAGGATTGTATGGTGCTCATCAATCTAGAGTAAAAATGAGGTGGTTACTTCGAAGGCATAACATTTACTGGCCAACAATCTTAAAAGATTGTATTGAATTTGCCAAAGGATGTCAAGAATGTCAGAAACATGGTCCTTCGAAACATTTACCCACTATTGATCTTCAATATGTGGTAAAACCTTGGCCTTTTAGAGGCTGCGCCATGGATGTAGTAGGGAAGATTAGTCCTCCTTCTTCGAAAGGTCATGGATTCATTATTGTAGCCACAGATTATTTCACTAAATGGGTAGAAGTAGAACCTATGCAGACAGTGACCCAAGTGACAGTTGTCAAATTTCTAGAAAATATAATCTACAGATTTGGTATTCCTCAAACCATTGTGTCTGACAATGCCTCTATATTTGAAGGAGATGTGGTTGCTTTTGCAAATAAATTAGGGATCATATGTCAAAATCAACCCCATATTATGCTCAATCTAATGGTCAGGCTGAAGCAATGAACAAAATAATAAAGGAAAATATGGCTAAAGTCATAAAAAAATAATCCAAGGACGTGGTATGAGATTTTACCAGAAATTTTATGGGCATATAGGACTTCGAAGCGAACAAGTACAGGGGTGTCTCCTTATGCTTTAACTTTTGGTCATGAGGCAGTTTTTCCAATTAAAATGAAAGTTAATTCTCTTCGAATTATGAAGCAAAATCAGTTATCCTTGGATGACTATCAAACATCGATGGCTATTAAGTTGGAAGATATTGATGAAGAAAGAGTCAAGGCTCTTAATAATATCCTGATACAAAAGAAAATAACAGCAAAAGGATATAACAAGAAAGTTCAACCAAGAACCTTTGATGAAGGAGATTTGGTTTGGAAGACAATATTGCCTATTGGGTCTAAAGATCCAAAGTTTGGGAAATGGTCTCCTAAGTGGGAAGGTCCATTCCAAATCCACACAAGTCTTTAAAGGTGGTTTTTACCATTTGAAGAATTTAAGTGGTTACATACATGTAAGAAAGATCAATGGTAGATTTCTCAAACAATACTATCCAACTACTTGGGAAGCAAGAAACATAGAATGAGATATTCAAAATTAAGACCATGTATTCCATATTCAAAATAATTACAAACCAGATTTTGGTTAATTACATGGTCCTATTGGTATAAGTCTTTCATACAAATTTCCCTATGAATTGAGCCTTTAGTCTAAAACTGTCCCAAGACCTAGTATACAATTTTGATTGACTTAGAATGTACTTCTGCCTCGAAATTGATTCCTGGGTCTTCAGAGGTTTAGACTCAAACTCTGTCTTCAAAACTTGAAGCTTGGCTCGAACATTATCCTGACCAGTCTTTAAAGTCTTCAATTTAGTCTCCACGAGCTCGAGTTCTTTCAAAAGATTGTCTCTCTTTATGGCAAGTTTGTCTATAGCAATGTTGCTCTCATGAAATTCTTCCAGCAATTGGTTCATTGCTAAAGTCTTTTCTGTTGTATATTCCATATCAACTTCCAATCTTTTCCTTTCATCAATAACCCTCTCGAGCATGAAACAGTTGAAATCAAAGGTTGACATGAGCTCTGAAATTGCCTCTTTATCTGAGACAGAGATTTCATAACTATCCAACATGAATTGGCTTAGAATCTTCAAAGCTCTTTGAACTTCCTTATCTTCAAAGACTTCGAATGATATTTTGCTGAAGAGCCTTAAAGTAGCAAGTACTACTATGAGTTCCATCGAAGACACTTTTGGTATGCTCTGACCTGTCATCTGCTGAAAGAATTCTTCGAAGTCAGTTTGGGCAGTGTCTTCTGCCTTCAGAACATATTTCAGGCTATCTTTAAACTCCTTTAATTCCTCAGGGGTAAGATTGGGAGGGAGAGACGTATGAAATTCTCCAAAACTTGTGGGGATTGAAGCAGCTTGAGATATAAATGGATCTAGTTCCATTGCAGCTTCAGGATCAGAACTTGTACTAACCTTCGAAGGACCTACCTCAACTTCAGTAGCAGATTCAATCTAGTCAAGAAAAAATGAACAGTTATTTGTAACTTGTTTATGAGGGAAGATAAAATATCAGAGAAGTTTGGATGCCTTACCATTTGTTGATATTCGAGCAGTGAAGGTTGAATGTTTTGTGGTGGAGGTTGAACATCTTGTGATTGAGTCTGAGTGTCTTGTGGATGGGATTTTTGGATCTCTGCAGTTCTGGGACTGTGAGGCTCTGGTTGTGGAATGTCTGGAGTAAAGTCAGGTTTAGGCCCCACCATCGAAATATGAATTGCAGGAATGGGAGCTCCCCCAATGTCCTTCAAACCAATAGAAGATGCAGTGGTTGTCTTGGCCTTTTTCCTTCAAAACAACTTTGTAACAGAACTGGTGTCCTCTTTTTCTTCAGGCTCTTTGTTCTCAATTGATTGGAGAGGACTCTCTGTTAGAAGGATCAGCCTTCTTTTGGGTTTGGAAGGTGGTGGAGCAGGAGCTGAGACCTTCGATGGGATTGGGATGCTCGGTTTGGTCTTCGAGGTCCTGGTTTTTGGTGAAGAGCTTTCACCAATTGACTTCCCTGTGTTGCAAAAAATTTAAATAACATTAGTGTGGTTTTTGTTTCTTTACCCAAAAGAAAAGAAAGTGAACTGGTAATTGATTTACCTTTTGACTTTAAATCAATATGCCTCAGGAGCTGGCATTTGTCCATTTACACTGACATTTGGTTCTCGAACCAGCTCGAGAAGACAGGTGTGCAGTTGTTGTAAACTGGCAGAGAGGTGAACTCCAGGTTGCTAACCTTGTTTTGATAAACTGCTAGTGCAGTGGTTATCACTGTTTCTGGCACCCTTGTGGTTGTCTTATAAGCCATAAATATATTGGCATAAATATATTGGCTTGGCTCCTAATTGGAAAAAGGGATTGATTAGGTAAGCCCAAACTATCTCGAGAACTGGTTAGGGAGATAGAGTTCACCATGAGACTTGACACTGAGAGTATTCCCAAAGAATAGATCCCTGCTGATCAGGAAACTCCCCCATGCAGCTTTTAGTTTGACTGCATTTGTTCTTCTGTCCAATATTTGGCCCAGCCAGATGGGGAAGAATGGGGTTTTGTCTTCAGAATTGTAGAGGACAGAGAATGGTTGAAACAAATTATTCGACCTAATTGCAGGAATATTGAAAAAGAAATAAAGAGACTCTTTGAAAGTTTTTTCAACATTTGGCAGTAAGGCAAAGAAAACCCCATGAGATACAGTGTTTTTTATAGGCCCTAAGTTGTGAATTTCTGGAAAATAGGCATAAAGCCACAATTGCAAAATCCATAAAGGACCACCTTGAGTGGGTAGAAAAGGGTCGAAACACAAATCAAAAAAGGATCTGTAGAGAGATCCTAGAACAAAGGGAGCCAAAGCTAGTCTTCGACCAGCAGCTAGGGCTTTGGTGATGTTGAAAAATTCAAGGATAACTCTCTGAGAAGAGGTACAGAGCAGGTGCTTCGAGAGCCTGTAAAGAAGGAAGCAATAATACTCTTTATCTGTTACACCCCTTGACGACTTTATATGAGAAGTCAGGAAATTGGTGTATCCTAATGAGTTTGAATCAGTATTAATGGAAGAACTATTGGATTCGACCATATAAGGATGGGCGTCCTCTCCATGGGATAAAAACCATAATAAGTGACAAATATCCAGGACGGTTGGACCTATTGGGCCAAATCAAAACTTAAAATGGTTGAAAATAGGGTTCCAAAAACATAAGGCTCCAGCCAACAGGTCAGGACTAGCTTCGATAGGGAATTTCGAGAGATTAACGGCGTGATAAATCCCAGTGGCAATCAGAGTCTCTCTCTTATTCTCTAAAATCCTTTCTACCCACTCTGGCCATTCTTTCCCAGGTTTGGGCCAATGTCAAAATCTTAATTCGGTTCTAGGGATAGGAATTTCTTGCTGATAAGCCAAGTGTTGCTGTCCTAACCTAGGATAGTAGATGTGGAGTTTAAGATTAGGAGTGCTCATACAAGGACCTACGGCTATGGAAGATTCATGATTAGGAAATGTAACAGGGACAAGAATTTCGTTGATTAACGAGGTCTCTTTTCCATTCGAGTACTTGGCTTGTTCATCTTTAATCACCTTTTCGAAATCATCGTAGACTTTCTGAAGTTGTGTGTTGTTGCTAGGTGTTGTCATCTGTCGGAGCAAATAGTGAGAGAGATTGCAATGAGAGTGAGATGCAGGGGATACTGAATGGAAGAGAAAAGGGTTTGTGGAAGTTGGAAGGATTTCCCTTTTAATTCTTTGTCTATTTATAGCCTTTAGTGTCGTTTGGGAAGAAACACATTTATTGAGAAAGTAGCTGTTAGAGTTGGTTACTTAAATAGTCGTTATTCTAAAGAAAGAATACCTACTAGTTTGAAATGAACCATTTCAGTTTGGTTAAGACATAAAAATGAATTTTTAATAATTCATTGAATTAAAAAGAAAAGCACAAATACAGATTACAAGCATAATTGATAAAAGTGTGGAAACCCATAAGTCACGAGATTGTGAAACATAGCCCAATAATAAGCAAAATACTCTGCTTCTAGCTCTATCTCGAGACACAGGTTTTTGGTTTGCAATGCCAATTTATCTTCACTTCAAAGGGTGAGATAAGCCTCCTTGAGTTGTTCTTCATATTGGTTTAACCGAGAATTGATCTTGGCTAAGGCTTTGCGGAGACCTCGAAGTTCCTTGGCTAATGGAGTTTTACCTCAAAGAGATATGCCAATAGCTTTGGTTTCATCCTTGAGATATGTAATTCGACTTTCGAGGTCAGGCTTCGAGTAATGGAAAACATTGCTCTCTTCATCAGAGTTTCCACACCCATAGATGTATTTGTTTTTGAATTCTGAAACTTCATCAAGGAGTGCATTGGGATCTTCCTTAAGACTTTTATAGAAGTCCATTAGGTAATTCAAATGGTGAACACTTTCTTGGTGATGTGAATACCACCTTACATGGGTAGGCAATGTTCGAAGGGTGAAATCAATTTGGGTTCGAACAAGTGTTGAAATGCTCCATTCATGGCATAAGATGTGGCAACTCCATTCAAAGTTAATTCGAGCCTTTGGCTCTTGCAAAATGGAGAATGGGAGATGTGAGAAGGCAACTAGAAGCCTTTGTGCTTGGATGATTAAGCATGGGGAAGGTGACAAAATAGGAGGAGTATGTTTAAATATGAGACCATTCCTATACAATTGGTCTAATTTTAAGAAAGGATCACTAATATTCTCAGTTGGGTCAATCACTTGGACCATTGTGTTTGGAAAACCTAGTACAGAATAATCGAAGAGAAGCACTTTTTCCTCGTAATCTTTCTCGAAAAGTTTACATTTGGAAAAAGAAAGCTAAGGAGTAGTGCTCACGGGAAAAATTTTCATGAGATGCCCTTACATATGTATGGATAGGGGGTCTGCCTTGGGGAATTAATGTAATAACCTGCATTTCCATTTAATTTAAAATTCATTTTTATATTTAATTTGTATTTACATTTTCATACTTAACTTCAATTATTATGGACTGCTTCATTTAAATACATTTCCCATGTTCTAATTATTATCCCTTGTGTTATTTCATATTAAAATTCTTGTTGGGGTCAAATTGTAATTTTTATAAAATTAATAATACCTGTGTGGATTTCAAAGTCTGTATTTCAAAACGGTGAAAGTAACCTCTATAGACTCAATCAGTATTTTTATGAAACCAGTAAATCAATTCTTTAGTTAAAATGAATTTCCCGTATTTTTGTGGTGACCACCGCGCCCCGAAAATACCAGTTTATGTCCAAAACTGTCCGCGCTGTGCTAAATTTCCCCAGATTTTTGGAAGTGACGTAAAGTATGACATGACTTGTACTTTATTGCTATTAATGGAAACTCATCATTTGCTTAAGCTTTGTTTGTCAATGCTTGGTGTGTGTGTGTGTTGTTGTGCCAAAAGCTATTTTTCCCAAACACCATTTGAATTGCCCCCTATTACTCTAGTTTACCCCTTCAAAATCTGAGAGTGTATATACGTATAAGTATGTAAAATTCAGCATGTATTAACCTTGCTAACCTGCTGATTGTTTAGAGATTAGTATGTTTAATTAGATTCCTAAGCATTGTTAATAGAACTTGGAGCCCAAGTTCTCTCTATTGGGTTCTATATATATGTATACCTCTCATTACACACACACATTCTCTATCTGCACTTTGATTTTAAAACACAGAGAGAGAGAACACTGAGAGTTAATACAGAGAATTTCTAGAGAGAGGAAGCTTAAACTCCATAGCCAAGCTTAAGTGGATTTTCCTTATTGGTCTTTCTTTCTCAAATATCTATTTGAATCTACATATCCCAGTGAGTATTCTAAACTCACTAAGAATGTAATTTCATATTAATTGCTGTGTAATTGTTAATGTTGTAAATCACCATTGATGTTTGTACGTTGAAGTTCATGGCTTGAAAAATGGAGATTTTCCAAACTCAACCAAAACCTGTTTTGTTAGATGAATATGATAGATTACATGTCATATATACTATACCCAAAGTTTTAGAGCTTAATTTGTTCACATAAGAAAGTATATAAGAAAATTAGTTTTGACACTTTTTAGTTTTTCATAAAATTGGTAAGCTATGTGTTGAATCATGTAAAATTGACTTCATATTCGAAATCCTTGTGAAAAACTAAAGAGAATCATATATTACACGACCTATGAAGTATTGGATCTGAAAATGGGTCATTTTAGACCCTGAACTGCTGAAACAGAGTAATCTGACGAAGAAGATGAAGCCTCAGCTTCATCTCACGCCACGATCGCGCGCGCGAGTATCGCACGAGCGGCCCGCGCGAGCGACCCCTCGCGCGAGCGGCCCGCGCGCGCGAGGTAGGCTTCCCCAGGCAGACGTAAGAGTTTATATATATATAATTGAAAATTGGCTGGTCGCGCGAGCGAGGGTCGCGCGAGAACCCCTTCGCGCGAGCGATCCGCGCGCGCGACCTTGCTTTCCTCAGGCAGACAGAAAAGTTTATTAATATAAGGAAAAATGGGCTTATCGCGCGAGCGGCCCGCGCGAGCGACCCTTCGCGCGAGCGGCCCGCGCGCGCGAGGTATTGCAGTTTCTGTTTTTGTCTGTTTTTCTATTAAGGGACTGTTTGGATGAAATTTATATACTGTTGAGGTTCTGTTTGGGAAACTTGGTTAATCAGAACTCTATTTGGTTATGTTTCAATGATTAAAACATTGTAGTATGACTCATTAATCCCCGTACGCGTGTTGTTTCTTAATTCAGCATTTTTGTTTAAGTGCATACCATTCATGTGGGTCAGTAGTACATGCATAGGGGTGTCAGTCTGTGTGGAAAAGAGTAATGGTAGTGTGGAAAGAGTATGAGTTGTGTTTGTGGTTGTGGTTGTGGTTGTGGTTGTGGTTGAGTATGAGTTTGTGGTCGTGGTTGTGGTTGTGGTTGTGGTAGAGTTTGTGGAAGAGGGTATCTTTGAAATGCGACGGTGGCAAATATGGACACTCCCTGACGCCCATGGAAGCGTTAAAGTGTGTGAAGCCGAACTCGGACACTCCCTGGCACCCATGGTAGTGCTAAAGTGTGGCCTACGGACACTCCCTGATAACTCGAGTCTGGATACTGTGTGAGGGGTTGCCCCGGTATTTGCATGGCGGTTAGGGTATTCAAAGTGTGAGGCATTGGACACTCCCTGGTACCCCGGACCAAAGTGTGAGGCAAACTGGACACTCCCTGGCGCCCCGTTGCTAAAGTGTGGCTATCTGAGTGTTTCAAAGATACCAGGAGTAGGATAGTGGGTTGTTGT
The DNA here is from genome assembly GCA_033977485.1 of Hydrangea macrophylla. Taxonomy (NCBI): domain Eukaryota; kingdom Viridiplantae; phylum Streptophyta; class Magnoliopsida; order Cornales; family Hydrangeaceae; genus Hydrangea; species Hydrangea macrophylla. Next base: position 107,829,782 of record CM066985.1, on the reverse strand, counting down.
GGCTGTCGAGAGAAAAGAGTCGGCAAGATGAGTGTGGTGCATTGTTCTCATACACGGTCCCATCTGTGTAAATTTACCCTCTTTAAATAATGTTGTGGATGTTTTTCTAAACGAGCTCTTTAATCATAATTATAAACTTGTGGATTTAATCTTGAATTGGAAAAAGGTAAGTTGGTATGTTTTACATTCAAAGTCATGTTTTTAATACTCACCAGCTTCTTGAAGCTGACGACGTTGATGCGTCCTGGACATTCGTGTTCAGGCTTTTCAGGTTACAATCAGGAGGAATCATACGATTATGCTAATTAAGAATGGCTGCTGTTGGGACGAGAAACTATTTACTATATGTTTTAAGTTTAGCTGCTTTAAGTTATGAACTGTTTTGTTTTAAGGATGACTGTAACAGACTCTAAGTTATTATTTTATTTTCAAGGCGGTCTGTGCCTTAGTTGACCCCGGTTTATAAGATGTAATAAGATAGAAAATTTTTGTAAGCCTTGATTGCTTTACTCTGATTATTATGTTTTGTTGTTGACGTTTGGGACGGAATCGATCCTTCAAACTGTCGCGACCTACGGGTCCATAATGGAAATTAAACGCTTTCCTTATTTATGCTACGTCGGGGCGTGACAATTAAAATATAACATCTTTGGAGTCTTTCACCAGGAGGACTGGTTGAAGAGATCAACCAGACATTCAACATGTTTTGTTCCCGAGAAAAGACGATTCTAAAATGGATAGTATGGTTTTATTATCCTGCTTCGAATGACTCCTTCAGTTTTAGGATATTCAAGGTTTGGATGAATAACTGAAGGCACTGTAGTTGGCGTTTTGAGCTTCATGCCTTTGTAGTGTCCTACCCCTTCACCATGGGAAATGGTTTGCTCCCAAGCATGAGGGAATGTTTGATTGCTATAGATCGACTTCAGAGGGCTCGAAGATGAACTTTGTGTTGATACAGACGCACTTGGTCGGTTTAACATGTTATGTCATTTTCCCCACTTTGAGTAGGTGAATGGTTCAGGAGTAATCTTAGGAGGATCCCAATTGGTTCGATGAAGAATTTCAGGACGCTTGGTCGACAGCATCACTTCTTCAGGAAGGTCTAAACGGAATTGGTCACCAATATTGAATGAAGATTGAGAAGAAGACATGGTTAACAGAATAGATTCGAAGTGACAAGCAAAGTTGATGATACGAGGATTAAGCAGATATAGCAGCCAATGTGGAGATGAATGCAGACTTGGATCTTCAATTTAACCACGATGAGAAGATTGCATGAAAGTTTAACTGCTTGGCATGATCCAGACACGATCGCCATTATATTTTTCAAATCAAAAGGAAAATGGCTCGGGAGTTAATGTTTGTGATAAAATAATCCAGCCAATCAGAGGGTGCCACGAAGAAAGTGACATGGCAAACTTCTTAACTATTTGAATTTGGACGCAGAAGCAGTTATTGGCAGTTAATCAGTTTTGCTGTTTAAAATATCAACTGTCAAGGGACACGTGTTGATCATTGGAAATATAACTGAAGAAACAGGTGTTAATCCGAGACAATGCCACGTGGAAGGACAGTTACTAGTTTGAAAAGAAGAGGGAACATTCAAACTAGCCTACTTTGAAGCCTCGATGCTTATAAATAAAAGGAGTTTGTGTTCAAAAAGGGATCCTTCGATTAACATCAACATATATCTTTCAATACATCTACTGTATTTCTATCTAGACACTTAAATTTAGAAGAAGAATACCTTCGAAGACATCTTTTAGGTTAGATTGTAGTTTGTTTTAATTTAATAAAGTAGTCTGTTACTTTATTGTTTTTATTTACTGTTCTTATTTAGGAGTAGTTACCCATTAATCAGTTTGAAGTACTTCAATTAGTTACATCTTTACACGTTTGAAGTCCTTGTCAAGACGTCGAATGTCACCACAATCTGTCTGGTGAGGCGCAGTTTGGATATCAATCACATCACATACATTGACAGCTTGCTTGCTTGACACGCTCGCACATATATAAATTTTCCAACCAAACACAACTATAGGACATCGTGACAAAACAAATGTGAAAATTTATTATTTTAGTCACTATTCTGTACACTGACAAATATTCATCACATAAATATTTGTCAATGTTGAAAACATTGACTAAAGTAACATATTAAAAATGTGACAATCTTTTGTCATTGTTAAAGTAGTGACTAATGTACAAATTGTCACTATTGAGAACAATAACCAAAATGTAATCCACACATTTGTCACGGTTTAAAAAATTATCACTGCTCTGAACAGTGACAAACATGTGACGAATTTTTGTCAGTGTTTAGAATAGTGACTAGAATAATAAATTGTCACTATTTAAAACAGTGACAAAAATGTGACAATTTAAAGAGATTTCACTTTTAAATGATACCAAAACAAACCGTGACAGAAAAGTATTGTCACGGTTTTCAACAATTACAAAATAAATAAATAAAAAAATTTCACACCTTGAAATGTCACAGTGACCAATGGACTTTGTCATTGTTTAAACAGTGACAATTCGGCCATTCTGGTGTAGTAAATTTCACATTTATTGGAGAGACAAAAAAATACAGAAAGAAATAAAGTTGGTCAAGCATAGGGTTGTATACGAGCCGAGCTCTTCAACGAACTCTCGCAAACATGTTTGAATGTGTAGCAGTCTTGAATCTGCTTGACCTAAAGAATTATTATACTTATAACAAATACGTGAATATACATTTTTTTTATGATAGCCATGAACATAGATCTATTATTATATATATATATATATATATATGTGTGTGTATATATATAAAGAGCAAAGTCAAAACCCTTTTCACAATGTGTCATGTGGCATTTTGTGGATTTTTCTTTTGTCCACTTGGCATTGCTTATTTTCTTTTTCTTTTTTATAATTTCATTGTTCATATATATATATATATATATGTATGTGTGTGTGTGCGAATCATATCATTTTTTGATTATATGTTAATACAAAATCTCATCAACTTCTCAAAATTATAACAATTCTTTAATCAATTCATATTCTAGAGTCTTTTTATCTTTCACTTATTAAATTATATTTTATCGGACAATAAGCCTCTTTGCATTCAAATGTGTTAATTTAATTCATACATATATTTGTTGGTTCATGTAATAAAAAATACGTACAATAGTTTAATTATAAGTTTGAAGATGAATTTATTAAAGAATTGTTATTATTTTGAGAAGTTAAAGAGATTTTATATTAACATATAAAAAAATGATATGATTCACACATATATGTGTGTGTGTTATAAAGAAAATAATGAATTTATAGAAAAAGAAAGAAAATAAGCAAAAAAAAACCCACAAAATGCCACATGACACATTGTGGAAAGGGTTTTGACTTTACTCTTTATATATAATAATAATAATGATAATAATAATAGATGACCCATTGTTTTACTACAAATAAAGACCTAAAATTTGATTATACTATATAACTAAAAGTGTATTCATAAAATAAAATAAAATAAAATAAAATATTTTTTTTTTTAAAAAAAGTGCATGAATGTATTGAAGATGAAAAATTTTAGGTGATACTAGTATGATATTTCAAAGTGAAACCTGAAAACCCAAATTAACTCCCTTGTTTAAACTTACTTCAAAATATCTTACATGAATAATAACCCCATGTAAATTTCATTTTCACCCTACTAATTAATTCAATTCCCACATTTAAAAACAAGCAATATCAATTTTCTCTTCTTTTTTTTTCCCATAAATAATAACAGAGTGCTTCAAAAATCTGAGTGTGCTTTGTACATTTCTCCATCTCTCTCCAACTCCAATTTCATACACAGTTGAAACTCCCTAACCAGAGAATTCGAAATTCAGTTAACTCAACGGCCACAATGTTAACCACCTTTGCCTCCAAATACAATCAACATCCTTATCCTCAAAACCCATCATCTCTTCACCCACCTCAAAATCCCCAAAATGTCCTCAATTTCTTCAAACCCTTTGACCGCCGCCATTTTCTCACTTCACTCACCATCTCAATCACCCCCTTCTTCACTCCCTCTCAGCTCCATCCCCAAAACCCCTTTTCCCTACACATCGCCGATGCTCGCGGCCTCTTCCAAATGCCTCCCCCCCGCCTCACCAATCGGTAATCCATTACACCCCATATATATATATATATATATATATATTTGTGATGCTAGTGTACAGATTTTGAATGTGATTTACTTCAAGTGTTGTGGGTGAGAGTAGGAGAGTGTGAATTTGAGAACTTGGGGTTAATTATATATGCTGTTATGCACATGTACACACTCACTCTCTCTCTCTCTCACACACACACACACACACACATGTATTATACAGGCGATGGCACACACACATGTATTATACAGGCGATGGTGCACTGGGTTTTGCCCTTTTATGTGTATTTATGTGATGCTAGTGTATTTTTATTGATTTATTTTACTTTTGTAGGTATGAGTAGGTACTTTTTGGCGAGAACTGGGGAGTCTGAATTTGAGAGGTTGGGGGTGATTATACATGTGCGGTGACTTTATGTGATTGTGCACTAACTTTGCTCTTTTATGGACACAAGTATGTGTGTGATGGATATATAATGCTAGAGTATTTTTTGTTGATTGTTATGATTGGGAATAGGTACTTTTTGGTGAGAGCTGAGGGGTCTGAATCTTAGAGCTTGACGGATCCAGGATTTATCACTAGGTGTGGGGGGGTGCACAAGGGGCTTAGAATGAATAGGGGGTCGGGCCCTTCGGGGCAATTCCCCAGAGGCGAATTTTTTTTGGCTATTTGTAGTGCTCTTGCGTGCGGACTATCGCTATTTTTGATAATAAGGACTGATTACAAACTGTAATTTGTAAAGTTTGGAATGATAGTGAAATAATTTGGGTATGGCTAAACTAGAAAGTGAAAGGAAAATGTGATTGTGCCAAATATTTAAGATGTTCTAGATTACAATTAAGCCCAAATATTACATATAATGATTTTTGTTTAAATTTATTGGTGGATTGGATTACAGTTAGGCCAACATGTAGATGTGTTGTGTGTGAGTACGTATGTGTGAGTGTTTGTGCGCCCGCGTGTGTGATGGCGCACTGGGTTTGCCCTTTTTATGGATATATGTGATGCTAATGAATTTTACTCTTCATTGTTGTGGGTGGGAATAGGTACTTTTTGGTGAGAGCTGGGGAGTCAGAATTTGAGAGTTTGGGGATTATTAACACAAACCCGGTTGCTAAAACCTCGATGGATAGCGGGTTATCAGATAAAGGGAAGAACCAGACGGTGAGAGCGGCTTTGGCATTGAAGGCAATGGGGGCTTGTGATCAGAATTGTTGGATTTGGCCTTCAATTACCCAGAGAGCTTATCAGGCTGCAGAGATTATTGCTTCTGTCAATGGGGTTACTCGCAGGTATACAGAATAGCAAATTGAATCCGGATGATTGAAATTGAAATCAAAATTGTGGGTTTTAAAAATAAATGGAATGTTTGGGCGTGAAACTGAGAACCTTAATTTTATTGTATCATTTGTTTACTCAAGTCCATATTATTGAGTTTGAAAATTTAAGGGATTGTTTAGGAATGCATAAAACAGGATCAAGTTTAGTCTCATTCTCATTTTTCTCTCGCTTTTTTTTTTCTTTTGTGAAAACCAGCAAGTATAACCTGCTTTTAGAGTATTTTAGTTCAAGACACGAACTACTATAGAATAAACAGTTATCTATAGAACAGTTGATTATATATATGGTTCACTGATGAACCACCGATCTGAGTTTTCCATACAGCCTAAAGATCTATAAGGGATGATAAACCACTGTAGTAGACAAACTGATTCTGTTGAAGTTCAGTTTATTGATCCGAAGAATTGATAATTTGTTCACTCTATTTAACACTCTCTTTTTGGGTGATCCTAGTTATATAGTTCCAGAGTACAGCTTTCTGGATGCTCGTGGATTAGGAGCTTATGAAGGCAAAAGCTTGGGATCTGTTGCGGAGGTACGATTTATATGTATCTTATTAAGTATAAGCATAAGCTTTTCTTGATCTTTGTGCACCCTACATGATTCTCGAATCACTGTATAAATTGCAAGTTCACTATTTTTAATATGGACCATGCCTTATATATGTGAACTTTGTTGATAAGACATACCAAATACTAATTTTCTTTTCTGGTGTTTCATGTATTTAGAGGTTTGATTCATGTCTATCTTACCAATGACAAGCAAAAGCTTTTCTTAATCTTTGTCAACATCGATGCATAAATGTGGTGAAAAGTACAAGATCCTTGAATGATTTTATGTATGCATGTTCAAATTTTGAAAGATGGACTATACATTGTGTCAAGATTTAAGGAATACTACATTTTCTAGAAGGACAGATTTGAAAATGAATGACAATTGAGGTTTGTGTTTGTGTGATCATGGGCGGACCCATGTATAGCCTAGGGGTGACACAGGTCCCCCTTGGATTTTTGGAAATTACAAAATCATATGTAATAATTTATAGATTTTAGAAATAGGCCATTCTTGGCCCCCCCTGGACTTCTGAAAACTCTAGATTTAAATGTAGTATTGTACAAGTTTTAGACACAGGCCTGCACTTTTGAAAAATCTTGACTTACATGTAATATTTTACAAGTTTTAGATATAGGTCCCCTAAAATTACTTGATTTATCCCAAATTAGGGGTGTTAACTAATTCTACCGTTTTACACATAATTATCTATCGGTAGATCCAAAAAAATTCGCCCCGGGGCAGCTGCCCCCGAACCCCCGTATAATCTTGGCCCCCCTGACTAAATATCTTGGGTCCGCCCCTGTGTGTGATTTCCCTCTCTTTAGTCTCCTCCTCTCCTCTCTCTTGTTCTCTCTCCTCATCTTCTCCTACTTGGTTCTGCACCATTATGATTTTGTATGATGAATCAGTTTGTGCAAGTTGGGGTTTTATTGAATCCTCAGGTATATGCATCGGACAGTCTTTCTACAAATATCAAGCCACCTCCTATCGATGACGGAACACCAAATGAGAGCGTGGCAGATGTGTTTGTCCGTGTGACACAGCTCATGTCGATTCTTGAAACCCAGTACTCCGAGGACACAGTCATTATCGTCTCGCCAGATTCCGACAACTTGAGCATCCTACAAGCTGGTATAATTGGACTTGATCTTCGAAGGTAATTAATTCACAATTTGTGAATGCTAGTAAATGTACGTCTAGAGATGTTGTCTTGTTGTTTCCGACACTTAAGTTTGTTTGGTTTTGTCCTTTAATTAGGATCACTTTGGTTTGTGAATTTGGAGAAGGAAAAGAAAGAGGAAAGGAAAACAAGAAGGAAAACTAGTTCCCTTGTGTTTCCTTTATGATTAAATCAGATTTAAGATTAAAACTTTTCAAAATATGACTAACTTGAGAAAAAAAAAACAAGCAAGTTTCTCAGAAAATTAAAAATTTATAGTTTATTTCTCGCCATATTTTCTTTTCCGTTCTATTTTTCGTCTCAGTTTTCCTTACAAACCAAACAAAGAAAAGTGTTATTTTTAGTTATTTCCTTCCATTCCCTCACTAACAAATCCTTCGGAAAACAACAAGGAAAATAGGAAGGAAAAGAAACTACGGTGAAAATTTAAATAGAAATTCTGAATTTTTCTGCGCTTCACTTCCTTTTTTCTTTAGTTCCTATTATGTTTTGAGAATTTTTTCTTCCAAAGTTATATAAGCATGAAGGATACACCAAGGAAATAGTTTTCTCTGGTTTTCCTTTCCTTCTCTAAATCCCCAAACCAAACAAAGCCCTAGTGTTTTGATCCATACCTAAATAACTAGAAATTAAATATTTATTTATTTATTTATTTTTAAATGAACATCACAAAATTCAAAATTTTCCTAGTTTCCTCAGTATTTTCCTCGTAAACCGAACAAATAAAATTGTTTACTCGGTGTTCTCTTTTCTTTTCCCGCACTAGACCCTCAAACCAAAAAGAGCCTTAGAAGTTGCTATATAATATATATCTATAGTTTTGAGCTTTTTGATAATTTGTGTATTGATTTCTCAGGCATAGTGAACTTTTATTTGCTCCTGGTGAAGTGAGATTTGTTGATCCTAGTAGCATACCTCCTTACAAGCAACCTGCATCTGCTGTATATAAGTGTTTAAACCCACCAAACTGTAACTGAAACTGCTTAATTGCTTACAATTATTTGTACACATTCGTTCCACTGTATAGTTGTAGTTTCACAACCTCTTTGTTCTATAGATACATAAATTGTATGTATTTATCAAGATTTTTAGTCATTAATGGAAGTTTTAGCTTATGTTTTGGTACCAGTGCCTGAGCTAAAAAAAATTCAAACTAGCCACGGATTCCCTAATAGGACCTTTCCTAAGTTTAATTTGTGTTAAGGAACCATGGTTATGGAGCTGAACTCTATACTTGCCACACTAGCTATTAAAGAAATATATGCCAAATTTGATTCTTCCTTCCTTTGCCACTTCTACCACATGCAGCAGTATGTGTATCATCGATTGCTGTCATAGCATGTGGTACAATTGTTAAAATATTTGGAGATCAAATTTGAGAAGCATAGAATTATTACAAGGATAAGGGTACTATTTCATGATTATACCATTCTATACCTTTACATTATTCTTTTGGAATATAAAGAGTGTAATTTTGATGGAAAAAATGTAAAGAACACGAAGGGATGGCAGGTTTTCGCGCTCGGCAGATTTAGGTATCCCAAAAGTAGAGAGATAGGTTTGGTATACTTAGATTAAACTTTTTAGTGTTTAGGTAGGAGTTGGTAAGAGGCCCTCTGGACTCGCTCTGTCCAAAGGCGGAGCTGGAACTGTTTGTATACAATGACGAACATATACGGGGGCGGGTGCAGCAAATTTTTTTGGGTTTATTTATCCTTATTTTTAGGTTGAATTTTCTTAGTATTATCTTTGTCTTTTTTAATTCTATAATAAGGGTAGATTGATTCGCGCGGTTTGTAAAGTTTGAGTAATGGTAACAATTTCGGTTAGCCTAAATTGATGAGACAAATATTTTAGGTGGGTTGATTTACAATTGGGCTAATCTACAATACATGTTTTTTTAAAAAAAACAATGAGAGGGGTTGAACTAAGAAAATGAGTTGAGCCAAATACTTTGGGGTAGATTATCATTGCTCTAATATAATGTATTTTTGTTTGGATTGAACAATATTGGGTTGAGTTAAAAAGAGAAATAGGACGGATATGACGTTTTGTCAAAAATTAGCGTGGGCTAAACTACAATTAGGCTAAAATATTACATGTAGGAAAAAAGTTTATCAGAAATTAGGGGGGCTAATGCCCGGCAGAGCCTACTAATGGCTCCGCCATCGGCTCCGTCTTGATTAAGAGGTTTAATCCGTTATTTGTTTTTTGGGTTAAATATATTTTACACCCTTATAGTTTGTTACCTGTGTCAGTTTAGTTTAGTCCCTGTAATTTAGAAAGTGTTACTTTAGTCCATGTAGTTTCATTAGTGTGACAAATAAGTCCAATAAGTCCTTTAATGACAAATAATTTTGTCACTGAAATTTTTTTTTGTCACAAAATAGTGTTTTGAGTGACTAAAATGACATACTTCTGGAACTACATGAACTAAAATGACACTTTTTAAACTAGAGGGACCAAATTAACACAAAGGGCAAACTAGGAGGATGTAAAATGTAGTTAAGCCTTGTTTTTTTTTTTTGACACCGTTAGCAATTGTCCTGAATTGAAACGAGTTTGTAAGTTGGGGGTCTAAAGTGTTGCAATCGAAACAGTATGACTCAATGTGAAATTACGCTATAACTATAGGGTACCAAAGTATTTTAACTTTAAAAAATCAATAAAATTTAGGGTTCCAGGCTACAACTCTTAGGTATTACTCACACTTAAATGCCATAGTTTTTTTTCAACGTTCAATATCAACTAGCTTAGAACCCGCGCGATGCGTGGGTATGTAAAGTACTGCCAAGTGTGTGTAAGAGAGAAAGAGGCTCTACACTCTACACCACTAATAAGTTAGATAGGTCACAAAGCATGAAAAATACTCCGCTCGTATTGTGCCCATAATTTATAGCTTTAGCATGCATGTGGGTGTCGACAACATACGTATATGTTATTACAAAGGAGAGCTGTCACCGTAGTAAAAAAATTATATATTCTAGTATTATGGATAGTCCTTCGCATGAATTGTGTTGAATTGAATAAGTAAATTAATCAATCATTTGTCTTTGGGGATCTGACGTTAATCCTCCCATACCTACTAATTGATGTACCTGAGAAGATTTTGGTGCATATATTGCCTGAAGAGGGTTTGCAACTTTTAGATATTAGGTAAAACAACATGATAAACTATTGATTAAAGCGTAAATCAGTCATTGTTAACTATTCAAACATTAGATAAAGACAAACTAAAGGTTCCCAAGAGGAGGGTAGAGAATGACAGTGGGAAACATCGTTGACAGAGTCTAAATACATGTATGAATCACAAATTGCGATTGGCAATGGAGCTTTGGCAAAGAAAAAACACTAGGTCAAGTATGCTTGGCAACAAAATACACAACATGAAAAGCCTTTGGTAAGCTTCCGAACTCCCATGGACCTTCACTAATCAAAGATCAAACTATGCCTTCAAAGGTTAGCCTCACCAGTACACAGCAACACAAACAGAAGAGCATAAAATATATTTTGTTTAAAAAAAACAGTAGTTGTAAAACTAACATTTCCAAATTTTGAATTAATGAATAAATCGAAGTTCAAGGCACTACTGATACTTGTGCTCATTAAGACCGTGCGTAATGATAGTAATACCCCTGAAAATACGAACCAGACACTCCTATTATTCAAAGGAAAAGGAAAAGGCAAAACCAAAACAAATCTAAAGCTGTACGTGCTGTAAATGTATGTAATGAGACAAAAAAAAAAAAAAAACCAAGTTCGAAATAATCTTGATTAGAATATGATTGAAGACATTTGAATTGTTGATTAGCAAGTTACCATCTTCAACACTGCTCCTTCAACCTGATACAAACAGCAACGAAAATACAATAGACTCATCAACTGGAAAAAAAAAAATTAGAATAAGGAAAAAAAATAGTTGATAGGAAGAAGAACGTGTTGCCAAAAGAAATCCATCTAGGAAACTTTAACTACTATGAATCTGATCGGAAAAATCCCAATTGCTAAGACTCTTACAATCTTCAATACATGCACTTTCAAACTGATACAAAACAGTACAAACATTAAGACTTGTTAACAGAAAAAGAGGAAAAAAATATTTAAAATAAAAAGTGTTGTCCCTACAGAAACAAAGTTTTGATTTCGTTGTTAGTTGACTTCGCAACTGTGGTTTGTTTCTTTTTCTTTTTCGTTTGTGTGAGTGTTGATCATGCTTTGAAAATACATATATATATATATATATACACACACAGAGAGGAAGGAAAACCGGGCCACTGGTGCTCTAGTTTGATTCATATTGAACTGGCAAGTGATGTGCTATTCACCCCCACCACAATAAAACCACTTCACTCCAAGTAATAGAAGGTAACAAACGAACGTCTTGAAAATTTGATTTAGATAAGGGTAGTGGAGTCTGAAATGCAAACAAAAGGATTGTAAAAAAAAAAAACTGTCATAAAAGCATTGAACATGTGAATAATTGAGTTTAAGCATCAAAGTTGAGGGAATCAGTTGCAAGTTTATTTGAGAGTGAAGGACCAAAACCGGAAAACCCAGTTGAGACTTACATAATAGTCAAATTTAAGGCAAATAATTCCTGCTAGGATCCGTCATGCAATCTGGCCTTAAGAAAAACAAAAATAGAAAAAAGATCGAAAAATGAAATTAAGGAATACCCAATTATGATATGGTGTAATGTTTTGAATTGAAAGTTGGGAACTAAATTTACATATTTTGAATTATTAAATTACTAACCTTTTCAATTTTGGGATTTTCTTTTCTACTTTAGGATCACTCACCCAGTATTAGAAGGGACATCAGAAGATAACCCATAGCTTTTTGAGGAAAATCTTTACGTTCTCCTGGAAGAACTGATAATAGCAACCTAATCAAAGAATCCTATGATCATTTTTCAAAACAAAAAATAAAATTAAAAGATTCAAAAACAATGTTTTAAAGATCTTCAATACCTAGTAGCCATGATACGTAAATCAGATTCCCATCCTCATTACTGGTGCTCAAATAATCAATTCCTACAATCCAAGTCATTCAATTCTAATTAGTTTATTTCCTTATACATGTATGTGTGTAGATATATACACAAATTTGGAAAGATGTGGCAGCTTGTTTGGGTTGTAACTTCAAGTTTGAAATCACTAAAATCACCAGAATTTCTTCTCTTTTTTTGTTTTTATTCTTCAATTTCAACACCACCAAGAGAGGAAGAGATTAGAGAGATAGAGAGAAACCTGAGAGGGATCACCCTGGAAGCGACATCGGACACCATCCTGTCATACCAAAAGTCTGTTTTATAGCATGCTTTTTTTCTTCCTGCAACATTAAGATGTCATCACCACTAAAATAATAATAAATCAAAGTCGTGACAAAAAAGCCAATTGGAACTCATTTTAACCTCTCTAAACTATTATTGCACTACTTTTTCTTCAGTGACAACATAAATCTGTATAGACATGTACAAACTGTTGCCACTATTTTTCTAAAGAAGCTGTTGCGCTTGTTTTGCGAGAAACATTAATAAAATACACAATAGCACAATAGTGATTGTAATCGAATTTGGGTCCTCACCAAGCATATATGTACACTTTTTCTATCATATCACTGTTGTGGTTGCTTCTCTAAAGATAATTGGGAAAATTGAGTAAAAGAAAAAAGGAAAAAATTGAATCATTTAGAGAAGAATTAAAAAATAAAACAAAAGAGCAATCATACAAAGTATTTGTCTAAATGAATGTTAAGCTCCATACTTGTCTAATGCATGAGTGTGCATAGCTTTTGAGCATTGGGAACTCTATACTTGTCTAGTGCATTATGCATAAGAGTGTGCGCTATTAGAATTAGTTTTATTAGCTTTAGGGTAGTTTAGTCTTTTCTTTGTATTAGGGTAATACTGTATACCTAGATATTCTATTATTATTGCCTCTTCTTTTTCATTGTATTCATTCATTCAGTTTTAGTGTTATAAAAAACTCTAGCTCTCTTTTCTCTTTTCCTTTGTTGTTTTCTTGATTATTTAATATATTCACATGGTATCAGAGCCAGGTTCGAATCTCATGCACGATTTTTTCGGATGATTTTGGTTCGTTGTTGGATTTCTCGCTAATTCGGATTCGGATTTGTATTTAGATCTCGCACTACTTTGCGCTCGTTTTTGGATCTGTCTGATTCTGGTTCGTTTGTTTTGTGTTTTTGGATCTGTTTTTGATTTTGGGTTCGCTTGTTTTGTGTTATTTAATTGCTTCGTTTTCGTAATGACTACTGAACGTGATGATTCGCTTCAAGCGATTAGTGTTAAACTCGATGGCAAGAATTTTGCATATTGGAATTATGTGATGAAAAATTTTCTGAAGGGGAAGAAGATGTGGGGTTATATCAATGGGGATTTTAGTAAACCTACGAATGAAAATACTAATAAATTTGCAGAGTTGCTAGATGTTTGGGACACAAATAATTCAAAAATCATTACTTGGATCAACAACTCCGTTGCTCCCTCAATAGGTATGCAGTTGGCAAAGTTTGAATATGCAAAGGAGGTGTGGGATCATTTGGCTAAATTATTTACACAGTCCAATTTTGCGAAAAGGTACCAATTAGAGTGTGATATTCGTGCCCTTGAACAAAAAAATTTGAGTATTCAGGAGTTCTATTCTACAATGACAGATCTTTGGGATCAGTTAGCTCTCATGGAGTCGCCCGAATTGCGGGCCTTTGCCCCATATATCGCTAGTAGGGAGGAACAACGTCTGGTTCAGTTTTTGATGGCTCTACGAGAAGATTTTGAGGGCCTTCGTGGGTCCATTCTCCATCGTAGCCCACTTCCGTCCGTTGATTCTGTTGTTCATGAGTTAGTAGCCGAGGAAATACGTCTCAAGACACAGTCTGGAAAGGGAATTCTCCCCGACTCTACTCCGTCTGTTTTAGCAGCCCCTTTTCGACCACAGTCCAACAATCAGAATAAGCCTTACTCGAGAGTTGGTAGTGATGTATGCAGCTACTGTAAGGAGAAGGGTCATTGGAAGGCTCAGTGTCCTAGGTTGGGTCGTGCAAACCAGCCCAATAGCAGCAACCAACCCTCACATGGTAGATCACCACAACACCAGCAACCTCAATCTTCTCTTTGGAAATCTGACAACCAATCTCAGCAGCGTTCATATAGGCCTCCACAGCCTAATACTGCAGCAGTTGTACCACCATCAGACTCATTTGGACCTGGTTCCCCTTCCCCATCCACTCCGTCCATGACCTCCCTTGCTGAGCAATTTCAGAAGTTCCTTGCCACACAGCCACATGCTATGGCCACCTCTTCACTAGGTATGTCTTCAGGTATGTCTTCAACCGGTATGTCCTCAGGTATTTGGGTGTTAGACTCTGGAGCTTCTAATCATATGTCGCCTGACTTGTCGTCTTTTGCTTCCTTATGTCCTGCTTCCTCTTTGCCTGTTATGACTGCTGATGGTACTCCCATCCCATTAGCAGGTGTTGGGTCTGTTGTCACACCTCATGTATCTCTCCCTAGTGTTTACCACATTCCTAAACTTACTATGAATCTTGTTTCTGTTGGTCAGCTTTGCGATGCAGGTTATTTAGTCTCTTTTTCTTCTACTTTTTGTCATGTACAGGATCCGCAGTCTCAGACGCTGATTGGGACAGGCCGTAGGCAAGGGAGATTATACATCTTGGACAAGCTCAATGTACCAGTGGTTGCAGCTTCTAGTGTTGACTTGTCATCCTTTCGTTTGAGTTCATCTTCGTCTAGTTTTTATTTATGGCATTCTCGCCTTGGTCATGTTTCAGCCTCTCGTTTAAAATATTTAGCTTCTACAGGAAAATTAGGAGATTTACAAACTCATGACATTTCTGATTGTAGTGGTTGTAAACTGGCAAAATTTTCCGCTTTACCATTTAATAGAAGTATTTCTTATTCTCTTGCACCATTTGATTTAATTCATTCTGATGTGTGGGTACCCTCTCCTGTTACTACAAGAGGGGGGTCTCGATATTATGTATCATTTATTGATGATTGCACTCGTTACTGTTGGGTTTATCTTATGAAACGCCATTCAGACTTCTTTGATATTTACAATACCTTTCGTGCTTTTGTTAAAACTCAACATTCTGCTGTCATCAAATGTTTTAGATGTGATTTAGGTGGAGAGTATACCTATCATAAATTTCGTGAGTTGCTTGCTTTAGATGGAACTATTCACCAGACCTCTTGTATAGACACTCCTGAGCAAAATGGTGTTGCTGAAAGGAAACATCGGCATATTGTTGAAACTGCTCGCTCTCTTTTATTATCTGCATATGTCCCTAGTGATTTTTGGGGAGAGGC
The DNA here is from genome assembly GCA_033977485.1 of Hydrangea macrophylla. Classification (NCBI taxonomy): domain Eukaryota; kingdom Viridiplantae; phylum Streptophyta; class Magnoliopsida; order Cornales; family Hydrangeaceae; genus Hydrangea; species Hydrangea macrophylla. Next base: position 107,814,208 of record CM066985.1, on the reverse strand, counting down.
TGTCCTTACTGCTGTCAATCTAATTAATAAAATTCCGTCCTCTCACTGCTCAGGTCTGTCACCTTTTGAAAAATTGTATGGGCATGCTCCTGATTATTCTTCCTTAAAGGTGTTTGGTTGTACTTGTTTTGTCCTTCGACCTCATGTAGAGCGTACCAAATTGTCACCTAAGTCTGCTATTTGTGTTTTTCTAGGTTATGGTGAGGGTCAGAAGGGATATCGTTGCTTTGACCCACTTACTAAAAAACTATATGTCTCTCGTCATGTTGTGTTTCTCGAGCACATACCCTTCTTTTCTATTCCTGATAATCATCATGAGTTGACTAAATCTGATCTCATCCATCTTGACCCATTCTCTGATGATACCGATAGTGTGCCCTCTCAAGCCCCATGCACCACTGATATTGTCTCACCTCTTGGTTCTACTTCTGCTGATACTGGTACCTTGCCGCTTGATGCTACCTCCCTTCCAGAGGCCACCCAAGCACCTACTGAGACTGTGGAACCTCCTCGCTATCCTGCTCGCACTCGTAAGTCTACTCAATCACCTGATTTTGTTTATTCTTGTTATTCAGATTCTTTTGCTTCATTTTTAGCTTCAGTTCATGATCTCTCTGAGCCTCTGTCCTATAAAGAGGCAGCTCTTGATCCTCTTTGGCAACAGGCTATGGCAGAGGAACTCTCAGCATTGTATAAGATAGACACTTGGAGTTTGGTTCCCTTACCTTCTGGTAAGAGCGCCATTGGTTCTCGTTGGGTTTATAAAATCAAAACCAAGTCAGATGGGTCTGTTGAGCGGTACAAAGCAAGATTGGTTGCCAAGGGTTTTTCCCAGCAGTATGGTATGGATTACGAGGAGACTTTTGCTTCTGTTGCTAAAATGACTACTGTTCGTACTCTTATTGCAGTTGCTTCTATTCGTCAGTGGCATATAACTCAGATGGATGTTAAAAATGCTTTCTTGAATGGAGACCTCCAAGAGGAGGTTTATATGGTTCCTCCTCCGGGTGTTCCTCATGGTCCTGGTGAAGTTTGCAGGCTTAAAAAAGCCTTATATGGTCTTAAACAAGCTCCTCGAGCTTGGTTTGAGAAGTTTTCCACAGTGATTACCTCATTTGGGTTTTCCTCTAGTGAGTATGATTCAGCTCTCTTTATTAGGTGTACCACTGCTGGTCGTATTATGCTTTCTTTGTATGTTGATGATATGATTATTACTGGTGATGATGTTGATGGGATTGCAGTGTTGAAGTCTGAATTAGCTCGTTGTTTTGAAATGAAGGACTTAGGTCCACTACGTTATTTTTTGGGGATTGAAGTAGCCTATTCTCCAAAAGGTTATCTTCTTTCTCAGTCTAAATATACAGGTGACATTCTTGAGCGTGCTCGCCTCACTGATAATAAGATTGTTGATACCCCTTTGGAGCTTAATGTTCGTCTTTCCCCTTCTGATGGCGTTCCTTTGCCTGATCCTACCTTATATCGCACTATTGTTGGTAGCTTGGTTTATCTTACTATTACTCGTCCGGATATTGCTCATGCTGTTCATGTTGTTAGTCAGTTTGTTACTTCCCCTACTACAGTTCATTGGGCTGCTGTTCATCGTATTTTGAGGTACTTGAGGGGCACTAGGTTTCAAAGTCTTTTACTTTCTTCATCATCTTCCTTGGAGCTGCGTGCGTACTCTGATGCTGATTGGGCCGGTGATCCTACAGATCGCAAGTCTGTTACTGGGTTTTGTATATTTTTGGGTGATTCTCTCATTTCTTGGAAGAGCAAGAAGCAAGATGTTGTTGCTGTGTCTTCCACAGAAGCTGAGTATCGTGCTATGGCTTCGACTACCCGTGAGCTTATTTGGTTACGCCGACTACTTACAGATATGGGTGTCTCCCTTCCTCGCCCTTCACCTATGTATTGTGATAATAAGAGTGTTATTCAGATTGCTCACAATTCAGTTTTCCATGAGAGGACCAAGCATATAGAGATTGATTGTCACATTACTCGTCATCACCTTAAGCATGGAGCTATCACTTTGCCTTTTGTTTCTTCTTCCGCACAGATTGCTGATTTGTTTACAAAGTCACATCCGATTCAGCGTTTTCGTTTTTTAGTTGGCAAACTCTCTATGCTTTTAGCTGCAGCATCGTGAGTTTGAGGAGGGGTGTTAGAATTAGTTTTATTAGCTTTAGGGTAGTTTAGTCTTTTCTTTGTATTAGGGTAATACTGTATACCTAGATATTCTATTATTATTGCCTCTTCTTTTTCATTGTATTCATTCATTCAGTTTTAGTGTTATGAAAAACTCTAGCTCTCTTTTCTCTTTCCCTTTGTTGTTTTCTTGATTATTTAATATATTCACTGCGCAACCTTTTAGCATTGGGCAACAAACTTCCAGAAAATCACAATCATAGGTCTTGTTTTAAGAACCTAGAAAAAGGAAGTAAAACCAGTAAAATTTAAGCCAAAAATAAGTAGCATCAAAAGAAAAGTAAAAGCTGTAAAATCTAAGCCAAAAATTAGTAGCATCTAGAGTCGCAGAGAGATACCTCTACACTTTTAGTTACGCTGTTGAATTCTAATTTTTTGTTAGTTTCTTTCCATGCTGAACAATATTTTCCACAAGAGGAATGCTCTAAATAGAGTGAAAACGTCATACCAGGTTTGCATTCGCTTCAAGGCCTTGCATGATGTAATCGCAAGTAATTTCTAGCCTTGTTGCATCCACCCAGGTGGTGCCAATCTGTGTGAAACATACTCAGCAAAAGCCTACCCTAGCAACAAAGGAAAATTTGTGATCTCAACAATTTTTTCAGCTCCCTAGCACAATTTAGCTTTAAAAAAAAAACAACAAATAGTTGGTTAATTTAAGATTCCATATCTATTTAATCAAATTATTCCAAAAAATTGTTATAGAAATTACCTTCAAAATGAAAAACAATAGCAAGATATTAAATTTTCACTCACATATGCCCTAATTCTAGCTTTTCTCCAGTTTTAGCACCATTCCTCTTCTCCCCTTCTATTTAGACATACACAACCCATCATTAATTAATTAATAAAATGCAGGAAAACTAAAATAAGAAAACATAATGGCAAAAAAATATAAGAAAATTCAAAAAGCAAGTGACGTAAAGTTGTTCTCCATGAATTTCCTTCAGAAGACCAAACATCATCTAGTTCAAATGTGTCAATAGAATGGTCAAACCTCATGAAAGGGTTTAGTTAAATTAGGGTGTCCTGAAATGTCTAAAACAATAACGAATACATGAATTGAAATGAACGATAAAATCACATCGTTTTGCATTCAGCCAAAGGAAGGAAATCTCTAACTTGCTAAATTGCTCGAAATACTTAAAAAAGGAATTTGAAAATTTCATCATCATATATTTACTCGAAATAATTAAAGGAAATTAAAAAGAAATCTTTTTTTTTTTTAACTTTCCCAACTAATGTATGATCAATGATTCATGCTGAAGTGAATCATGAGCACTGACTCTTGGAAAAGGAATGTGAATTTTAGATTTTGTAGTTGCCCCACAAAATAGAACTACAATAGCTTTTTCTGGTCAATATCTTAGCTTGTAAAAATCAGTGGATAGAATTTAAAAAAAAAAAAAAAGAAGCTATCAAGGCTATGTTTGCAAAGACTTTTCCTTTTAAGTTTTTTCTCTTCCTATCCCTTTCACTCCTTAAATCTTATACCCAAACATAGCATAGCAAGTGGAGCTCATTGAATCTACATCACCATCGTGTCAAAGGGTTCATGATTGGTGAAGAGTAGATCTTCCAAGCCATAACGAACAGCAATACATATCCATTCAAGGCTTTCAAGTTATCATAACATCTACTTTAACATCCTCGTCAAGATTCAACTAACCTGGATATTCAATAATGAAAAAAACAAAAAGAAAAGAAAAGATCCAAAAAAAACCTAGAAACTTAAACCCCAAAACAAACCTTGAAAAGAGGGTTTTCACATCTGTCAGCACTACCAGTTACCCAAATAACTACATCTATTATAGAGAGAGAGATTTAGAGATAGGAAGATGTCACACCCTAACCCGCCCCAGCGGATTAGGACACGTGTAACAAGGCGATACACACCCAAAATTCACTAAATAGGAATAAAAAAAATAGGAATTAAACCACCTTTAAGAGCTTTGTTGTGACAAAACCAACCCAAGGGCAAAATAGTCATTAATAAATATATCAAATTTTTATACCAAAGGATAGGTCTTTGAGTCCCGGTTCTAACAAAAAAACGGTGCGCGAATCCGAGTTTTCTAGAGAAAGATATGCATGTTCCGTAAAAGTGGACGACTGCTGGAAACAGGGGCGGATCGATCCGTCCACAAAATCTGGATCGATCTAATTTCTTGTTTTTCTAGCAGAATGTCCCTCCAGAATCCCGGATCGATCCACCCTTTGTACCCGGATCGATCCGAGTTCTTGCAGAATGGTTTCTGTTGCAAAATTTTGCTGCTACAAGTTTTCAAACATGTCCAAAACATAATCAAACTTCATAAAACTTTGGAAAAACTATTCCAACACATTCCCAAACACTTTTAAACATAAAGCAAACATGTACCACATACCCACAACTAAATTTAATCAAATTCACTCATCAACTCAACCCTTTTTGAATCAAAACAAGTTTTGGAGCTTTGAAATTCAACTCACAACAAAAGTTCGTAAAACTTGTTAGGCATGAACTCAAACCATGACCAACATCAAACATACAAATAAAACTTACCTACAACACTTGCGACACTACCCAAACTTGCCGGAAAGGTCCAAGTTAGCCGATCTCGCACAAACAACCAAACATAGAATTTACATAAGTTTTCCAAGTTGTACTACAAACCACCCAATGGCAAGTTGGAACAACTAAGTCCCAAGTCACTACAAAGGTATTAACATTACCATTAAAAACACTACATTTTACATCATTTTACAAGGTTGAAAGAAATTCTTAACCACAAGTCTCAAATCTCCCCCATCTCTTTCATCTCTCCCATCTCTCCCATCATTTCCTCTCTGAGTATTGCTCCGTACCTGCGGTGGTTGTTATTTACCACAACAGAAAAGGAAAACGGTTTTCTTAAGCATTACGCTTAGTGAGAATTCTAACATGATTGTATGTTTAACACGTGCAATGCTACAATTAACACACAAAACATAAACGTAGTCACTGAGTCACCGGTTATATGGTTCATTCAGACCTGAAGACCTCCCTTGGTCCCGTGGCCACTTCTATTCCTTGGACTTTCGTATTTATCGGATTCTTCCTCTACACCACCCTTATTACTCCCAACAATGAACCATTTTCTCGGTGCTCATTGACTACCATATAGACATATAAACACATATTCTTGTATCAACATATACTTTTCATAGAATTGACATGGAATTCACAAATTAACAACAAAATAGCCTCTAGCATAAGTAGTTATTCCTAACATCATCAAAGCCTTGAACCCATTAAACACAATCATTTGGTTTATATAGAAAACTCACCTTATACACAGAGTTTACCCAAGATTAAGCCAGAGAAGTGCTGAATTTCACCAATTAGAGCTCAATTTCTACTCCAACAAGATTCCTACATGAATTTGGCAGACGACGTCTCACCGGTAAGTATGAGCTACCAAAATCCAGCAATTTAAACGTAAATTAAGGGTATAGAAATGTTCGACTCACCTCCACGAGTTCGAAAATGGCTTCGATTAGTGAATCCGACGAACGGCGGTGACGGAACAGCGAGATTTCGACGTCGGTGACGGTTTCTCCGTTTTTCTCTCCGAGCTCTCTTCTCTCTTGTTTAATTTCTGAGAATTCTCACATGCAAGACACCTATGCTAACACATGCATTGATTTGTCATGCATTTTTCATTTCTTTTCATTTACACCCTCGATATTTCTAAGGTTCCTATTATGAAATCCCTCGAACATTTTATTAACTACCCAAAACTTAAGTGGGTGTTTGTCTAAGTTCCGTATGGGTCCCAACGTGGGTCCCACATATTTTGTGAAATTGCTATCGTACCTATTAGTTTTAAATCTTTTTCATTTATACCCTTCTATGAGTATCCAACATAAAACTAATTGCTAACACACACACACACACACACACACACACACACACACACACATATATATATATATATAATATGGAAGCATTTTAAACAAATACTCATGTAATCATATAAATGCATTCAATCATTTAACTGGGGACTTTTCCAACTAGTGTCCCTCTCTGAACACTTTTTACATGGGCGAGTTCAAGCCTCCCCTTAATCCGTTTATACACTAATAATATTAATTAATGCATGTTAACAAGTAATTAACCCGTTCCCCGGGTACGGGTATTACAGAAGATGTCATAGGGATACCAGTTACCAGACGACGATGCTTTGAGGCGGTGATGATGCAGCTACGGTGGTGGTGCCAGCCGGCGATGATGTTGGTAGTGGTGAGAATAAGAAATTAGAGAATATGAGAGGTTGAGAAGAGACACAATATGAAATTTTGGAGATGATTATCAATGGAGATAGAAGTGGAACATGCAATGTACGTTGAGAGAGAAAGCTGGGTCAGGTCAGTTTTAGTTTTTAATATAGAGAGAGTGGGTATATATGCTTAATTAACATAACTCAAAGGGTGTGCCACATGTCATAACAATGTTTAACCTCGGGAAAACCTTCCGCTATTAGGTATAGTATATTGATATTGATGTGAGACAAGGTTGCACCTCCATTGTCCATGTAAATAAAAAGGGTTAATTACATATACACTCCTTGTAAATTATGATTAGTGCATTTTTTTTGTCTATTCCACGTAGTTTCAAATGTGTCACTAATCCTCCTATGGTTTGAACTAATATGCAGTCGTTACTAAATTGTTAGATTTAACAAATTTAGTAACGATTTAAGCGTTCAGTCTAACATATTTAGTAACGATTACATATTAGTCCAAACCATATGAGCATTAGTGACACGTTTGAAACTATAGGGTAAAATGACAAATGCGCTAACTATGGTTGGTGTATATGTAATTAACCTAGGGGTGCAAGTTGGAACGAAAATTTCGATTCCGACTAATTTCGATCCAAAAAATCCCAATTTTGGCAACTTAAAAGTAATTCCGAATTCCGAAAATATTGAAAAAATTGGATTGGAATTGAATAGTTCTGGAATTTTCGATCCGAAAATATTCTGAATATTTTATGATATATTCCCAAATATTCCAACTTTTTTTAATGGTATATATATAAATAATGGTAGAAGTACAACCCGTTCTTACAACTCATTTACAACAATCTCTATCTCTCTCCTAAGTGGCACCTGGGGTCCATTGAATTTTAACTGGACCCCACAGTGCCACCCAAGAGAGATATAGACATGGTTGTAATTAAATGAGTTGTGAGAATGAGTGATACCCATAGCATTACTCATTTATATATATATATATAAATATATATTCTCTATATCAAAACGGGGGTTTGACTACAACTATAAAATCTTGTACTATAATCTAATTTACAGAAAATCTACTAATCAATTTTCGAAATAGTGATATGTTGATTTTTGCTTGAAAATTTCAAAATTCCCAAAAAAATTTGAAAATTTTCGATATTTTTGAAAATTCGAAATTGGAACATGACATGAAAATTCTAAAATTTCGGAATTGGCATTGGAAAAGCTTTTTTACATTTTGAAAAATTTGGAATTTTTTTGGTAACAATTATTTCTGATCCGTTCTGTCTGAAATACACCGCAATATAAAAAGATAGCGTAAGTCATTGAGTACAAACAAATCTCACAAACACAATCCACAAATACCACAATGTGTCTATCTAGGGCCGGCGCCGAGTGTTTGGAGGCTCGGGACGAACTACTAAAAGAGAGGTCCTTATACGGGAGTTCGGGGATAGTGCCCCCGAGGTGATTTTTTGGGGGGGTCTATTTATACATAATTGACAATTTTTTTAGGGTTTACTTATACATAGTTGACGATTTTTTTTGGGGTCTACTTATAATATGAGTCTATTTGTGAAACTTAAACATTGTATGGTGTCTTTCAAAATTCTAGAGGGGCCTATTTCTAAAACTCAAAAAATTCTTACACTAAAAGTGTAATTTTTAAAATTCTAGGGGCCTTTGCTTTTAAGTTTTATATACATCTACATTAATATATATGTAGTTGATGACACTTAATTGGGCCTTGGGGAAGGTCTAAATGTAAAATACTAAAAAATCTCAAGATAGAAATATAATTATAAAGATTTTATAGAGCCCCTCAAAATTTTGTGAACTTTGGTAGCCCGGGGCGGTTGCCCCTTTTGTCCTCCCTTTGGGCCGACCATGTGTCTGTCTTTCTTCTGGTAAGATCCACTATAATGTACACAAAAAAGAGAGATAATTACATTATAGTATTTGTAAATTGTGTGTGAAATTTTTTTATGCCCAAAGACTTGCTCAAAAGATACTCGAAATAAAAAACACATAGTAAACAACACCACCAAAACTATCACCCAGCGAACCTAATTCGTATCCAACATGGCATCCACTTGCTGCTGCCCTTCTATGTTCCGTCCAACCAGAAAAGCCAATGTCAACCCCACTATACCAACATATATCCCGATACCATGTGCTAAAAATAGTATCATATGCTTTAAAAATGGTGTATTGTATGACATATATGATACATATACTTTAAGAATGGTACTATAGAGTGATTTAATGATAGTATCAATACAATTTCCATATCTATATTTATAGAATATACACATAGGTCTAGTTCGGTAGGCAGATAAAACTGACGGATAAGACAGGATCGGATTTAGTAATCATGTCGTGGAAGTTATTATGCTGTCTTGTGTTTGTAACGTGTTGAATAAAACTGTCGGATAAGCTGTTGTATCATAATCTTGTGTTTGGTCGTAACTGAATATAAGTTTCGGATAACAACTAAATTATTTCGTTTTAACACCCAAAAAAATGAAGAAGAAAAAAATAGATTTGAAAAAAAAAAAAAAAAAGAGATCTGGAAAGAGAGGGAGAACTGAATTTTATTAATTTTTTTAAAAAAAGGAAATCTTAAATAATAGAAAAAGAAGAAATACTTGGAAAAAAAAAATGAAGATGCGAAAAAAGAAGAAAAAAAAATCTCTAAAAAAAACAGAGTTTTCTCTCACCAAAAAAAATAAAATAAAACAGAGTTCTTAGGGAAAAAAATAAAAATAAAAAAAGCATATTTGAAAAAAAAATCTAAAAAAAATTAAAAATAAATTTGTCCAAAGAGTAATCCCAAACTCTCTTATCCCACTTAATACCACCCTATCATGGAATGAAAGTATCCCAACTAATTACAGCAAAGTAAATACAATAACCACGACAGCTACAACTCAATGAAAAAGGGAAACACTTTACAGCAATAATTACAAAAAAGTAAATAACATTTACACAAAAAATGTTACGGGCTAATTATTAATCCTACGAGGCATGTGGTGTTATTAGTCCCCTTAATAATGAAGGGTGTTGCTAATAGTCCACAATCTCGTGGAAAAGCTTATGCTTTTATGATAGCAAAAGTGCTTACGGTGACAAAAATGATTATGTAAATATTTATTAAATTGTCATTATAATACTCCCACATATATCACTTATTTTTCATTAATTTACACAAAGCGCGCATATATCATAAATTTCACACACATTTGCCGCCGAGCACGTGTAACGCATGTGCTACGTGTTGGGGTTTTATCACATGTGGGATAATCCCATTAATTTAGGGATTGTGATTTGGCTAGATTCTTATTGTGATTTGGTTTCCTTTATGATAGAGTTGTATTACTTGTCCAATAAGTAATGGGTTGTAAGCTCTCTATATAGGCAGGGCCGGTCCTGGGGGGAAGCAGAGTAAGCGATCGCTTGGGGCCCCCAATTTTTAAGGGCCCCAATTAAAATTAACCCTATTTTATATATAAGCCCATGTTTGTAAACCCTTGTATGCATAATTGTACAAGGGCCCCCATTTTCGAAGTTCGCTTAGGGTCCCCCAAAAGTCAGGAACGGCCCTGTATATAGGGATGTTGTATAGGAATTTATGTAAGCCCTTGGTGTACCAAGTTGGGGGTCTCCCCTCATGGGGGGTGCATGATCTAGGGTGAGAAAGATTAATCATTGGGGTTTTCTGTGAGGGGTGTTCACAGCGTTATAGGGATGTGAGGTAGGGATGAGTATTTCTTTATCTCTGTGATTTCTCTATGTTACAATGATTAATTGTGTCAGGTTCTTTGGGGTATTGAGTGGGGAGAGTACAAGTGTTTTGCATTTGGATTATGGGATTTAAATCATGTAACTTGTACAGTTGTACCATGTTTTACTCAATAGTGAAGAATGGATCTCTCATGTGTGGACGTAGGCAGGTGTTTGGTCGAACCACGTAGAAATCTGTGTGTCTTTTCTTTGGTGTGCATCTTTAATTACTGCTCATGTGTGTGTGTGTTTATTTGGAAAAATTTGGTTCTGCGTGTTAAATTCCCAACACTACGCTCCTAGTGTGTGTGTATATATATATACACACACATTACATTTTTGATATCATATGCTTTAAGAATGATATCATAAAGTGTCTTAATTCAATGATGAAGTACCAATGACAATTCTCATATATATATATATATATATATATTTACAGAATATACACATATAGTAACTGCTCTCTCTACAGTCTACAAAACCCAATGGAGTATATATATATATATATATATTAGGTAGTTTGTGGTCCATTTTTGTCAATTTTTTAAAAGTTTTAAAATCGACTTATTAACTAACTCGGCTAGCCGAGTTAGCCAAGACCCGTACTCTTCAATGAGGAGATTGTGGATTCGAGTCTCCTTAACCCAGAGATGATCAAAGGAGCCAATTACGTTAAAGTGAAGTATACACCACCCCCCCTCTCTCTCTCGCTTGTCCCCCCTCTCTTGCGTGTGCGTGTGTTATTAATATTTAGAATACCAACCCTGTTAATATCACAGAGACGGTTAAATGTCTGAGAGACAGACTAAAAAAAAAATCGACTTATTTGGTTAAGTCAATTTTGGTCGATTTTAGCTTTTTATATGCTTATCGGCTTTAAATTTCCTAGGGCCATACCACAAGTCTCTGTATACCTTTTTCAATGTACGTAAGTACTTCCGCAAGTGGCAATAAAAAAAAAAAAGTAAACGCCGTCAAGTAATGGCAAAGATAACGTCCGTCAACGTTCCGTTTTCGTATAAAAGGTTGGCTCTTTTTACTGTTTCAGTTCGCCAGTTCTCTCTCTCTCTCTGCACAGAAAAAAGCTTAACCCATTACTCTCCTCTCCCAAAAGCTTTTCTAATCTGTTTCTCTCTCTAAAATTTCTCAGGATTTTGGTTCTTTGTTCTTCATTTTCTTTCTCTAGATTTGTTCCAATTAATGCTCCAACTCAATCGAGATCGGTATATGATTGATTCGTGTTCGATTTGGCTCTCCGACTCAACCATTTGTGTGTTAAATGAAAATTGAATCCTGGGGCGCTGTAGATTCTAGGGTTTCGATATAGTTTGTCCTCAATGGCGATTAGAGGCGTAGATTTCAAGTGGTAAGTTTCAATATTTCGTTTTTGTTGTTCTTGTGCGTGTATATATATATATATATATGGATATATATATATATATATATTATTTCAAGGTATTGCGAATGTATCATTTAAATAGAATTCAACTTCATATCTTGCAGGTATGATGGGTTCTTCTTGTCTATGCTTGCGACAAGTATGTATCCTTTTTCTGTGGTATTCAGCATGAGGATTTCATTTTTTCACCCCCAAAATAGGTTTTAGGTGTTGCTGATTGATCTGTACTCTTACTTTTCTTAGCATTTGGGAAAATTGTTTGTACTCTTGGTATGTACACTTGCATGATTCCTCTTGGTTAGCATAAGTTACATAATGATCTGTTTAATGTTTGTTTGCTTGTGTCTGTGATGTGTGGTTTGCATTGATTCCTTAAAACAGTTTTAACTATTAGAATTATCGTCGCAATCAATTGGAAGCGGTACCATCTTTGTACACACCCGTTGCACATATGGATAGTGGTGGGTATCAATCTTTTGAGGAGTATAAGTGGATCTAATATTCTTCTCTGTCTGTTGTATATTATGATTATAGCCCTGACTTGTGGTGTCTTTATTGGATTAGGTTGACTACACTACAGTGTTTGTTTTTCGTCTCCTGATGTTTGTAGATAATGGTCTTGCCGCAGGAATGGGATTGTAAGACCTTCAATCTTGATCTGTTAAGGTTATTTAGAATATTGTTATGAAGATCATTTCTTTCTAGATGGATACTATCACTCTCAAATTTCAAGCATAAATTCTTTAGTTTTATCATTTTGCCTGTTAGTTGGTGATGATTTCACAAAGCCTTCACAAATATGTAATCCACAGGTGAAATTTTCTTTCCCGCAATGCGATTTTGTTACATGATATTAAGCAACACAGAAGATTTCAATGTTTTCTTGCATGTATTAATAAGTTGTTTATGTTAGTGTGTTCGTTGATTGACAAGTGGAGCAAATTTAGGAATTTTGTTTGCAAAAATGTTTAATGTTGTGCATATTTGGTTCTCACAGCTTCTATTGAATATGATGTTAGGGATTTTGGGCGGCAGCAGAGATATGCTCGTTTTTGTGGAAGAATAGTCGTTCTTTCTATTCTTTCTCTGCTACTTTATCCCTTTCTTTGGGCTTGGACTATTATTGGTACCCTATGGTTCACTAGTGCAAGAAACTGTGTAAGTTTTGCATTTTTTATGTTTCATTTTGTGGGGGCTGTTGTTATCTGAACAAAAGCTTTAAATGGAGGTAAAACATGTATCAATGCTTGCAGCTACCCGAGGAAGGTCAGAAATGGGGTTTTCTAATTTGGTTGCTCTTCAGCTACTGTGGACTCGTTTGCATTGCTTGCATGTCTACGGGGAAGGTTAGTCGTGCTATTTGTATCTCTTGTATTTTTTCAGTACATCCAAGTTCCCCTTCCAGAGGCAGATTCAGAAAGTCCTGGTGCGTAGTGCAAATGTATAGTACCCAAGAAAAATATTTCATCCTTACCTGCGTTAGGATTTTTTTTATTTTTATTTTGAGACAACTCATCATGTCTATACCTAACCCCGCAAAATTATACTTCAGTTACAGGCACAGCCGTAATCTGCTACTGACCCTTTGCCAAAACACTCCTTCCCAAGGATTCACTATTTTTATTTTTCATATTCTTTAATTTTCTTGTTTGCAAGCTGTAAGTTTCCAGAAATACTCTACAATTTCGATAAGAAACTATTACCCTTTTCGTGTTAATTTTTAAAATCTCCTTTTTTGCAGTGGTTAACACGAAGACAAGCACACGCACTACGTGCTCAGCAGGGGATTCCTGTTTCAGAATATGGGGTATGTGGTAGAAAACTTTACTTTTTTTTTTTTCACCATTGCTTGGGTTTTTTTCCTCTACTGATTAGCACCATGAATTGGAACATTATAAACTTCCTTGCTTGTACTTTGTTTGTTTCAATCCACGGGAATATTTCATTTATGATCATGTAAATAATGTTGAAAGAATTTCCTTTAGATGGTGCATCTTACTTGCTATTCAGATGCTTTAATAGCAGTATTCTATTGGAATTCCGAACATGTGAAGGAAAGGTAAATGTATATATTTCAAACCTCATATTCAAGCACTGTGAATTGTTAAAGAGTGCGATGTGGTGATGATTTCTTATGGCTACAAGCACGCATATGCAATTTGGATAATGACCGCAAGGGACCAATCAATATCATGTTTTTTTTTAGTTTCTGGATTCTGCTGAATACTCAGCTGACTTTTGAGTCTAGTTAAATGTGTAATGCATAATGACCGCAAAGGAATGAGAAATCTTTTGAGTGTCTAAAATGCTTCAACCCAGATGAGTCTTTTGTCTTTTTGATTATTAATTTTAAATAGAGAGAAAAATTGTATTGATGGATTCTCAATCATTCTTGGATTTTTTAGGTCACTCTTGAAAGTTGAAACATCTGATTAAAGTATCTAGGGTCTAAATTAATGATTTTTAGAGGTTTTAAAAGAATCATTTCTATAAACCATATATTGTATTCATATTGGGTTCTTCCTTGGGTACTTGTTGAAAACACTAGTCCTGAAGTGTGAGAAATCTTCTTGACCATTTCCTTTACATACATGGGATCGATGTTACAATGTAGCAATCATCCTTGCAGGATGTGTATCAGAACCCAGAAAGTTTCTTTCACTTGAAATTGGTTCAAAGTTGATATTTAAAGCAATATCATGACGGCTAATAGATGAAACTTGAGAAATGGGACAATACAGTACGATGCATGTTGATCTGATCTCTGCCTACCAAGGGTAGAGATGATCCCTGATGTTGGATTTAATTCTTTAGCGGGCCAAGACTGGGTGGTGGACCATCAGAGTATTTTGATGGTAGGTAAGGCACTAAGGCTTGGAAGAGTTGATTTAGATATGACCATTAAAAATGTGTATGAAACAGCTCATTGACTGTTGAGTTGTCTGCATTTTGCATTTCCAGGCATTAGCGTTTGCCAAAAGAAAATACACATTCAATTATTTCTTTGATATAATGGCCCCTTTAGAGATTCATGTGTTTTGTTGTGTCCATTGAAGGTCTACTTCCTTGAAAGGAAATTTAAGTTTGTTTTGCTAGTGTATCCCATGGGAACCTGCATGCAGTACCGGTCTCCAACTATATTACGTCCGTGCTTGCAAGATATTATTCTAAAGGTTCAATGCAAAATATGTCCCTCAGATCATGCGCTCTAAGGAACAATCCTCCTCGTTTCAGGTTTTGGTTGACATGGTTAGAGTACCGGATTGGGCATTTGAAGCTGCTGGCCAAGAGATGAGAGGAATGGGCCAAGATGCTGCTGCATACCATCCTGGGCTTTACTTGACTCAGACTCAGGTGACAGTCACTCTACTATCAAGGATGAGTTTGCACTCCAACTCAGTTTTAAGTCTAAATAAATGCCATGTTATTCAACCAGCAATTAGATGTTCATGTGATGTTAGTTCTGGATGGACTCACGGTTGTGCCAACATTCTAAGGACCTGTTTGGGATGTTTAAAAGAGGACAAGGACTAGCCTAAGTCTCACTTTTATTTGGTTTTCATGAACTGATATTGTGTTGGTTTGATAACGAATCTGTTTTGGGGGGTGTAACTCCTATGTAACAAAAAGGCAGCTTCACAAACACCAAACTATTTAGAACCGGTTCTTACCTAAACAAAAGAACCGTTTCCTGTACTACCTGAACAGTTTCTAAGTGGTGTTAGACTCAAAGAATACCTAAACGTTGGCATTCTCTTTGCAAAAAGTAGCTGCTCATGGACTTCAACTTCCACTTTTGAACATGCAGTTTTTTTTACTTTTACCATTGCAGCAAAGTATGTGAGATTTAAAGTTGAAACCTCATTTATCTTAAACCCAACGAATTGAGCTAGATTATGCATATTAATTAATAATCTGTTCAATTCCTATTTGGTGGTGTATTTAACATACTCTTTCCCATGCTTTACCCTGCTCTTTTTATGGAAGCCCTTGGAGTTGAGTTGACAATTTTATCAGTTTGGACTTTTGATTGCTTGGTTTTTGTTTTGGGTGTGTAGAGAGAAGCAGTGGAAGCACTCATTCAAGAACTTCCAAAGTTCAGGCTGAAGGCCGTTCCTACGGATTGCAATGAATGTCCCATTTGTTTAGAAGAGTTCCATGTTGGAAACGAGGTAACAAATATTTCCCTTTGGCCCCTATATAATCATCTGACACCACAGTTCTCCGAGTCATTGACCATATAAAATGACTTTAGGTATTAAGCTATGTATAGTCCAATTTCTGCGGTTGGCAATGTGTAAGTTTGAAAGTAATAGTAATGTTTATGAATTGATAAACCATTGTCAACAGTAAAACTTTCCACCTGTCTTGGGTGTTGTGGCTGATTGTAAAGAGTTGAAGCAAAAAAGAGACAAAATATAAGAAGCATATTACTAGAAACAGCAAACCTGTCCAACCCGCAAGGCCACGACCCAGCTGCTAAAAAAAAAAAAAAAAAACTAGAGGTCTCCAAAATTCTTACTCAATTTACAATTTGGTAGTCGTAGTTAATTTCCTTTCGCCTAATTTTCTCTCAATGTTGTTCAGGTTCGTGGTCTTCCTTGTGCTCACAATTTCCATGTGGAATGCATCGACGAGTGGCTTCGGCTAAACGTGAAATGCCCTCGTTGCCGTTGCTCGGTCTTTCCGAACCTCGACCTCAGTGCCCTATCCAATATCCGTTCTGAATCTGAACGTTCGTCTGCTAGTGTAGTGACAACAACTAGGTATCTGAGAACCGCCCAACCTTCTAGCCAGAGCTATCTGTTGAGATTGCAAGGTTTGCTCCGCCCTGTCCGTACAGAAAATGCAGGGCCGGGCAGTGACCCAGAAATTGCTTTGGAAACTGCCGAGAATGGAGGCTTACCAGTGACCACTCGGGACCATACAAACCCAGACCCAACACATTTTGTTGAACATGTAATTGGTGTGGGTCAGACAGCCCCACGTCGACATTAGATTAGTTTTGTGTTTTTTGGACTCTCTCGTATAGGTTTTACTTCATATATTCTAACCACCACATGGCTTTTTGCTTTAGGTAAAAGCTAAAATGAGGTTTGTCTTTCTATGGCCTTGCCACCCCGCCCTTACCCCAATGCTTGTAAGATTTGGTTGATTTTTGCTTGTATGTGGTGAGCCAGGGACAAGAAAACACTGGTAATGATACATGTTCATTCTGCTACCTAATTGAGTTCAGATTACTGTTTTGTGTATTTGATATTGATTTGAATGCTGTGTTTGGGGCTCAGGGTTGGTTACTTGTACTAGTTGAATTAACAAGGTTAGTTGATGTGGATGTAAAATTTGACATACTTTGCCTACCTTAAGGCATTAGATACAATGTACACATGAAGCTTGTGATGGAATATACAGTTTTTACTCTGGGTGTGAGCATTAAAGTGTTCTATAACGAGCATTTCTTGATAATTACACACGTAGGCTCTGGACTCTGGTTTGGAACAAAGGAATACGATTCTTTGTTTGCTTATTGGAAATTGATGAGGGAAAAAAAATTAAAGCAGAAAATAAGGTGAAAAAAGAAAATAATTGTCATGTCACTTTCTTTTGGATTAGTACAAGGTTAGTAAGAAAAAAAAAAAAAAGACAACAAAGGAATGAGATTCTTTGTTTGCTTATTGGAATTGATGGGAATAAAATAAAGAAGAAAATAAGGTGAAAAAAGAAAATAATTATGATGTCACTTTCTTTTGGATAAGTACAATATTTGACGTTTCTTTTGTTTCTATTATCAATTAAGTGTGAGAAAAAAAAAGTTTTTTCCTTCTTTAAATACACACACCAAACGGAGGTTTAATGAAACAAATTATTGAAAGGGAGTGTGAAAAGGGTTGAAGTTAAAAGGTGTGGTGGTGGAAATTGGAATGACCGAGTAGGTGTCTACTATGACCAGAAAGAGTAATATTTGGGTGACAAATATTTTTATACACATTTATAAATACTCTATTTCTTTTTTAGATGACACTGTGGGGTCCCGATAATTTCAGTGGATACCAGAGTACCACCTGGAAGAGAGAGTGTGTGTTTGTAAGTATTTTTATCACCCTAGTTAGCATTGTTGAACCAGAAAATGACTGTAGATAGGAACCAAATCAGCAGAATCAAATATGAGGTATATTTGAGGACCTAAAAAAGGTTAAACAACCCACATAGTTTTGAAAATGGTCCCCAAAATTTATATACCATGGAAAATATCTAATTAATTGTTGTCCATTCATTGAGTCTGGTTAGGGATGGCAGCGGGTCGGAGTTGGTTAGGAGTCCCCCTATACCAACTCCTACTTCGTTTATTTTCCTCCTACTCCGACTACGCCCCGCCCCGTTTAAGTAACATACCAACTCCTACTCCACTCCTACTCTGTTTACTATCGGGTACTCCTATTATACTCCTACTCCGTTTGTTAATCATCATTCCAAAATTAAATGTTATTTTATAATTCAAAACCCACTTATATTTTAGCTTAATTTCCTAAAAATCACTCACGCAAATGATTCTAAATTTGTTAATCACAATTCAGAAATTAAATATTAATACTGAAGAGAAAGAGATGTATATATATGCCCTGATTTGTTGTACATAACTATAAGTACGAGGGTAGTTTAGTAACTTAATGATTTAATCGGGGCGGGGCGGGGCGGGTTTTAAATGGTAGTATTTCATGGATACCAACTCCGCCCCGACTCCTATATGGGTTTTTGTTTTTTCATACCAAATCCACTCCTACTCCTAGGCTTAGTTTGGCCCCCACGTGGCTTTTTAAAAGGAGCTTATGAAATTTATTACTAAATTTTTTGATAATTTTATACAAGTGACACACTATTTTTCAAAAAGACATCATGAAACCAAAAAGCAACCTTGAGCTTTTAAAAGCTCCATTCTAGAGCTTTTAAAAGCTCCCTCCAAAAAAGCCCTAAGTTCAATTTTTGCAAAGCTCATAAACTAGTTATCAAATGAATTAACATGAAATTGGGCTTTAAAACAGGAGAAGCACCACGTGGGGGCCAAACTAAGCCCTATTATAACTTCTCCAAACCCGTTCCATTAGGAGCGGAGTGGGGCGGAGGTCCAGCGGGGCGGGGAAAAGTGCCATCCCTAAGTCTGGTTAACAAGGCCATGAGTTTTACTTTTGTTTGCCCTTCTTAGTTAAGCTTTCTTCTAGCAAAACCTGAAAAAGATGAAGAAAAAAAAAAAAACTTTCATACTTGCATTTTTCTAGTATTTTTCAAGTATTTTGCTGCATCATCAAATAACATTAAGGCTTTGTTTGGTTCTTAGATTTCGCGAGGGAAAAGAAAGGAAAATATAGAGGAAAACATTTTCCTTTGTTTGGTTAATAAGGAAAATGATGAGAAAAATAAAAAAGAAATTAAAGAGAATAAGTTGATAAATAAATTAAATATTTGAATGTTGTGTATCATTTCTCCTCGTTTGGGAATGACGACGACGACGTTCCCAAACGAGGAGAAATGACACACAATGGAGATCCTGTTCAGATACCTATCCGTATGGATTGCCAATGGAAGCCTCCCAAATGCTCCAAATGCTCCGTATTTGGATACGATTGTGCTAAAAAGTTACCCCTAAGCATAATCCTCTTCCTTATTATCACAAGCCAAAACAGAACAGTTACAAGCCCACTACTTCTAAGTTTGAGGTGGGGGTTAGGAAAATGGTTACTGTAAGGTCTTGTTTGGTTTGCACATAAAGGAATCCAACAGAGAAAACTCATTCCCTATAATCACTTTATTATGTTTGGTACATTTAAATGGTTTGGAATTCATATTGGAATTAATTCCAAATGGAAGTAGTTTCTTAGAAAAATAAGGAAACTAATTCCTTATCTAGAGGTGGTAATGAGATTCATTTCCTTAGGAATTAAGAAAAAAAGCTAAACATTAAAGATCTTCAACCAATTTGATCCTTATCTTTTGACCTTATCTAATTATTTTTAAATTTTTGATTAAGTTATATTTTAAAATTTTGATTTTATTATATTTCAATTTTGTGATTTTATTGATTAATATATATATATATATATACACAGTCAGGCTCTAAAAAGGGCGCCAGGGGCGGACCCAAATGGAGACCGGGGGGCACGGCCCTTGCAAAAATTTTGAAATTTTTGAGGGTCTATATAAAATTTTGAAGATTTGAAAATATCTTATATAGTGGCCCCCCCAAATTTGTGACTTTACATGTAGAGGTTCTTAATACATAGTGTCTATTTGACTTTCATTATGTTAAAATGGTGATGTGTTAAAAATAACATTACAGGATTAATAACAATATCCACTAATGTGACAGTGTGACATTAAAAGTCCCTATTAATAGTGAAAGGGAAGAGTAATATCCCCTTATTCAGCTCAGGAGATAAACAATGTCTAAATCAAATTTGTCACAACTACTTGTTCGACTCTTTGTCTCACTTAAAAATAAAAAATATGTATAAGTGACCCAAAATTTTTTTTTCGGGGGCAACCCCCGCATGGAACTTGGCCTCCCCTACCACAAAATCCTAGGTCCGCCACTGAAGGGCGCCCTCTCTCTATTAAAGAGAGGGCCTCTGTTTTGGCCGTCAAATCGTGTTTAAAAACTGTGAAATGACAAAATTGTCATTAAATGAAAACACGATTCGACGCCCAAAATAGAGGCCCTCTCTTTAATAAAGAGAGGGCACCCTCTTTAAAGCCTGACTGTATATATATATACGTTTATATGTCTGTGTGGTTAATATATAGAGAGAACTTAGTTTACTTATTTAAGTATTGTTTCAATTCCCAACTAAATTATCATAAATCAAACATTTGAATTGGAATCTATATATCCTGTTTCCATTATCATATTCATTATTTACCCAAAAACAATATAATGGAATATAAAATAGATTCCTTTCCATGGATTTTGATTACTTGGAATCTATTTACTTGTATCCATTCCTTTTCATGCAAACCAAACGGGGCCTAAAAGACAAAGGGAAAAATGTTGTTGATGCCTCTGCTCCAATACTGCTTGGTAGGGATACCCTAACAAATATGACTAACGGTAAAATGTTCTCTACGCTTTCCCATGCAGGAGATATTATTGGCCAAGAGTCGGCCAAAGTTGATGAAGTTCGATCTCTCATTGGTAGAGTGTGTTGTCCAGAGGCAAGTTCTTCTTCCCTAACTCCTGTGGTGATTAGTGATGATGTTAGGGGGGATCCCCCTATGGTTCCTATAGTGGAGGATGAGCCTATTGAGGACTTGGGCTTAGATTTTGAGGATTTGAGATTTATCCCTATGGCCTCAATGTCAGTTAGACAACCGAAGAAAGAAGCTAAGAAAAATTTTCAAGGAAATCAATCTGGGGGGGAAATATGGCTAGCCCTATCTTTGTCTTTTGCTTTCTTTTTTCTATGTACATTTGGTGGGATGGGCACTTATCTTGTTTTTGGATGTACATAACATCCCATCCCTCATTGTTGTATTTTCCATTTGCTTGTCTTGAGCTTCATTGTATTTTCTGGGGTATGCCATTGCTTTCTTTGTAGATGTCGTTTGACAAATTTTATTTTATTCACCCTTTTCCGAAAAAAAAAAATTTCTCCTCGTTTGTTCATATACTACAATTACATTTTTTAGATTCTTAATTTTAATGTTATTTAAACATGAGGGAAAAACATAAGGAAAAACACGAAGGAACTAATTTTCCTTCTTGTTTTTCTTTCCCTTTTCTTTTCCCTCACGAAATCTATGAACCAAGCAGAGCTTAAAAATTTTAAACTCTCAAAACACAGTAGAAAATCAAAAGCAGAAGAATGGAGACTACTCAAAAAATTCAAGCCATATTTCTTTTCCTTACTATTCTTATGACCACTTTCTTTCTTAACCGAAAAAAGGACTTTTCCGTAGTGTTTCTTTTTCTTTACTCTCGGTAAATCTATGAACCAAATAAAACGTTAGTGTGTGTATATATACATATTTATATATTCATTTTGCTACATATGATCAAGTCAACTTTTGTTTTCTATGAAACTAGTTTTACTAGACTATCTCCATTGCTCGATCAAGCTATAGGCCATATCAAAGTTCTAAAATAGCGCCATCTCCCAAGATTGGGCACCAATTGCATGCTACATTTGTCACATGATACAACATTGCTAAAATATAGCATGACAACAGAGCTTGAGTTCGTTCTTGGGCTTTCTTATTTTACAGTAATGCCAAATTTGGAATTAACAGACACAAACATACATATCATCGGGATAGAAGAAATGGCATGAACCGTTAGATTAGAGATGTCTGAGATATAGCATTTTTGGCACTCTAGCAGTATGAAAATATAATATTCTCATGATTTTTTTATTTTTTATTTTTTAGGTCTAGACCTTCGGTATCCGGAACCACATTAGGCTCCGACTAATCCGGATAGAGCCGGGTAGGACCCGTTAGGGCGACAAAGTTATCCCAATAAAAATTTAATCACAGCTACATACCCAAGACTCGAACTCTAGATGTTAGTTAAACTAGAACAACCCATTTACCAGCTGCTCTATGTGCCTGTTCTCATGAATAAAATGGTATTTTAGAGTGGAAATGCTCTTAGCCTTGGGGACTAAGATTCCCACGGCCCCCCTAGGCTACACTACTAACAATTGTGCAGCTCAAATGCTGTGGGGCAGAGTTTTTAGTTGTAAAGTCTCCACATGACTATTTTGATGATCACTTAAAGCAGCTGTGATCGATGGAAGAGGAAAAATAATAAAAGTCTTTTGTGGTTCTATAAAGTAGAGGGCAAAGTTATGGTGGTCTCTTTTTGTTATGAAGGCATTAAAAGTAAATACGCGGTTAGAAAAGAACTCAATTGGTAATGGAATTGAATGTGATGCTTTTCTTCTTTCTTTTAGCTTTACGTGTATTCTTTTGGAATAATGGTCCATGGGATTGCTAAAAGATATGCACCACTGTTGCAAATGGGCATATGATTGATTGTTATTGTTATTATGTGTGTGTAAGGAATGTTTCCATGATATACATCGGTGGAATGAAATTGAAAACTTTAGAGGTTTTTGGGGTAATATAAAATTGGTCATGTGGTTTAGAGAAGAACCAATTTTAAGTAGAGCAATGCTATGCTTTTCAAATCATTATTTTAAATTTTAATTTCAAATGATGTGGTAATGATGTGACAGTGAGATCACTGTGACTCATTTTAACATCCTCTAATTAAAATTCAGTGATCCCACTACCACATCATTTGAGATGAAGATTTGAGAAGTATAGCATTACTATTTTAAATAAGGGCAAAATTACAGTGACACCCCCTCAACTATGACTCTTTTACAAATAACCTCCTAAACTATAAAACTCGACAACTTAACCCCTCAACTATTGCATTTTTCACTAACACCCCTCTGTTAAAAAATTGTCCAAAAAACTATTGTTTTTGTATCATGTTAGTAACACAAGATACAAAAATATTAACAACATGATATTTATTTATCCTTCCTTTGAGACGTTGGAAAGTTTAAGACAAAATTATCATTTTCGCATACATATTTGTCCTCTGTTGTACACAAAATTTTAGGCAATTTTGTTCTAAAATTTTCAATGACTCAAATGAGAGGCAAAAATGTCATGTTGTTGACACTTTTATATCATGTGTTGATAACATGATACAAAACTATTCATTTTTTTGGGCAAAAATCTAACTAAATGGGTGTTAATGAAAAATTTTAATAGTTGAGGGAGGTATTTGAAAAAATATCATAACTGAGGGGGTGTTAGCGTAATTTATTCTTTAAATAATTCAGTGTTTGTAACAATGGTTTCAGAATGTATTTGTCTTTCGTATGAAAATTCCATGTGTGTGTGTATATATACACACACAGTCCGCTTTTTGTGCGGATATCCATTTATTAAGTTGTGGACTTCTTTTTCTAACCGTTAGATTTTCATTAAAAATATTGTAATAATTTTATAGAATCCAGTAACTGAAAACAAAAATCCACAATTAATTAAATTGTGAACGTCCATATAAAAAACGGACTGTATATATAATTACAAAATAGTAAGAAGACTTATAGTGTTTTAAAGAAGACTTGAGGACGAAGACTACTAAAATTTTTGGGGTTATCCAAAAATGTAACTTTGAATTGAAATTGACTTATAAGTCGCTTTATATGTTTCATTTAAGTTGTCAGTTGTCCCAATCTCAATTCATTTGGTATTCAAAGCTTCTTTTTCCTAGTCTTCTCGTGTAGGAGTTTTATTGGTCTTAAGTCATATTTGTTCTTATTGTTTGTCTTTCCTTTTTTTTTTTTTTGCTAGGAAAGTTTTGTCTTTCCTTGTAAGTCCTCTAAATTAGCAAATATCACTCATCAAAGCACAATGAAAATTTAACATTACTCATATTACTCTCCGTATTATAGTATATATTTTTCGCAAGAAGCTATGCAGTTAGAACCATTGAAATTATTATGGGAATTGTTATTTTCATGCCAAAATTAAACTGGTGTACAACATGGTACTACTAACATATCATGCAGTCAATACATTTTCATAGAGTACATGAGTTTATCCATGGAGTGCGAATAGAAATTCTCTGCATTTATGTCTTTATTAGATGTATATAACTGTATCTATCTATATAGAGCAATCCTACATTCACACCCAGTTCACACAAAAAAAAACTTATAAACACTCACAATCACTTTTAGGTGGCACTGTGGAGTTCACTGACACTGTGGTGTAAATTCAAAATATTGAAAATGTAAAATAGACTAAAACATAAAATAACAATTCAAAAGTTGATGAGTTTTATATTTATTTATTATTATTATTTTTTATATAATTTTGTTGATAATTTAATTTTTTTTTTAATAATTATTGATATTTTTTAAATTTTTAAAAAGCAAAAGACTTACTTTTAAATTTTATACAAAAAAAAAAAAAAAAAAAAACTAAAATGTAATTATCCCTATATACTTAGGACTCAGAAAATTCCAAACGACGCCGTGCCCAGTACGCCTGAAAACACGTAAGGAATCCCATCCCATGGATGCAGAATCTAAGTGAGCTCACATTGAGTGAGACTTCAACCTTCTCCTTACACACTAACAGCCAATACACCATTGCCACGTCAATTCATTTTAAGTAAGACTTAATTACAAAATATACGGATGGTTCTTATCTGAATTTAATTCTTGTAATTTCAATTGTATCAATTTGATCATGAAGTTTTTAAATAGAAGAAATGTGGTTCAGATATCCCATTATATGAGAAAATTAATTGAAGTCATTCACATGCTACGTCTGATCATACTTTTCAGGAGAAATAATGGAACATCATCAATGTCCCACCCCGCTTATCAATGTAATTGTCCATAGCAGTGGGTGAATCATAATTGTCAAGCTTTTTAGAGGCACGAATGTAACACCACCAGTCTCTCTACCCGATAATCAATGTGTAAATGTGCATAACAATGAGTAAATTCTGTCAAATTTTTTGACAGAATGAGATATTTGGATAACATTGTTTATGCTATTTAAAAATTTTGGGGATTAAATTGATATAATTAAAATTATAGAGACCAAAATGAGACACGAACCAAACTTGAAGGGTGTGTTTTGTATTTAAGCATAGTTAAAATTTGGGGAAGAGTGTCTCTTACGTCAAAATCTAATTGGAAGTCCACTACAATACGTGTTCGGGACAACACTGAATGGAAGCTCATGCCACGTACATGTTGTTTCTCTTCACTTTCTTTTCCAAAGTGCCAAACAAGCTTTTATTCCACTTTCACTTTTCCTTGCTTTTCTCGGCCCCGAGAAAGTTCGAGAAAATAAAAAATGGAAAACCAGACCCTCAGCCCCAAAAAACAACCTACCAGATCAATGTCGGACACCGAATCACAGACGAGTCAGATGGACTCGTTCCATTCACCACTCCGATCCGACTCCCCGCTCCGCTCCGACGACCCTGACCCGGAGAAGCCCCAATTCAAGTCTCACTCCAAAGCGATCGTCGCTGTAGACAAGTACTACTCGCCTCTCCGATCTCCGATTCAGAACCACCAGAAGAGGTTTTTTCCGCCGGAGAGTTTGAATAGTGTTCCGGCGAAGACGGCGTCGCCGCCGGGGACGGTGGTTAATCGGTCGGTGAGGGAGGGACCGGCGGCGGGGGTGACTAAGGTAGGTCCGGGCGGAGGAGGGGATGTGTTTGGCGGCGGCGAGGACGGTGGTGGTGGTGGTGGGAAGAGGAGGACGGAGAGAGAGGTGGTTGTGAGTAGGGCGGCGTTAGGGTTTAGGGTTTGTGAGGTGGTTTTGTGCTTGATTTCGTTCTCG
Organism: Hydrangea macrophylla; assembly: GCA_033977485.1. Lineage (NCBI taxonomy): Eukaryota > Viridiplantae > Streptophyta > Magnoliopsida > Cornales > Hydrangeaceae > Hydrangea > Hydrangea macrophylla. Next base: position 107,788,168 of record CM066985.1, on the reverse strand, counting down.
GTTATGGCTGCGGATAAGACTCAGGGATGGAGTGGAGACTCTTTTGATCGCTATAAGGAATACAGGTTTTGATCCTAATTGTTATGTTTCTTCCTCACATATATGTATGTTAATATATGTATTTGTAAGTATATATATTGACGATTGTGCAATTACATATATTGTTCTATTGGGTTTTGTTGATTATTTTTGGAGAAGTATGTATATGCCTGTTGGAAGTTGAAATTGTTTATAGTTCAAATTTACTGAATTCTATAATTAAGTTCAATTTTGGGCAGATTGCTCAGAACTGGGGTGAAACTGGGCCCCCCCAAAAAAAAAAACACTGCAACTTGGGAAATTGTTGAAGACATTTAAAGAACATAAGAAGATTTCTAACTTATGTTCTTGTTTAACATTGTTTTTTTTTTTTTTTTTTCAATTTCGTACTTTGAATATTCAAGTATGTTTAATAAGTTCAGCAATCGGGGCAGCATTGGCATTTATTTTACAGATGAAAACCATGGTTTAAACTTTTCTAACACACTTACTTCGATGATTTAAGTTTGCTTAAAGTCTCCAAATGTTCTAGAAAGTAACAAATGAAAAAATCTTGAAGTATTTTGGCTGTCCAGAAGTAAGAGTTCAGCAATTTGAACAGAATTGGCATTTATTTTACGAATGAAAAACCATGGTTTAAACTTTTCTCACACACTTAGTGTGTGTGTGTGTGGAAAGATTGGAATTTGGCCCAATTAAACTATTGAAATACTTGAAAGTTTTCTCTAGATGAATTGCTAATGCATGAAAATTGCACGGAGTCCTTACTACTTACTGAAATTTTTTTTGGCATGTGACATGAATATGTTGTTTTCTCGGACCAAAAAAAAAAGGATCATAAATTTCTCATTGGAAGCAAATGACTGAACACAATTTTCGTGGGTCCTAGTTTTTTCCTTCCCTTGTTTCTTACTTTCTTGTCTGCATTATCTTCATTGATTTTGAGCTGATGATGGAGCTACACTAATGACAGGTATTGTGTAGCCGTGAATGTAATTGGATTTGTATATTCGAGCTTTCAAGCATGTGATCTAGCCTACAACTTGCTCACCATGAAACATATCATCTCTCACCACCTCCGATATCACTTGGATTTCTTGATGGACCAGGCAAGTAGTTCTTCGTCGTTATGTATATATAAACCATATTCTAAATTGGTGATGTGCATCTGTGAAAAATATGGGTGAATAATGGTGTATTATAGACTTAGGTGACTGGGTTTGTTCCATCTGATTTAGGATAGGTTTGGTGGGGTACTTGTTAGACAGTCATAGTATGCAACAACTATTCACAGAAACGTACTCATTGTTGAGTTATCAACTGCTCTAAAGCTTAAGTTAGAGAATAGGTCCACCAATGTATATCAAGCTTCAACACTCAACATTTTACCAAAAGCAGGTGAAAGTGTAGTAAAGACGGATGTTCAGGAATTGCAGTGCGCCACTGTGATTGGAGGCCCAATCGCAATTTCCAAACTGTTTGAAAAACTCGCAATTGCACCGCAATCGTGGAAGTGTTCCCAAACAGGCCTTAGCTGGTTTTAAGAAACCATGTTTGGGTTTTTTTTTTTTTAAATTAAACTGACGTCTTCACTAGGAAAATATGATTCTTTTTCTATGGTATGGTATAAGTTAAAGTGGAAATATTAATGGTGTCTCGTCGTAGTTTCCACTTGATTCAATTACTAGATATGAATTCATCATGATTCAACGACCACAAGTTCTCATCACGAAGAGCTTTTCAGTTCTTAGATGTTTGAAATTTCCGATTAAAATTGGTGGTTCATGGTCTGATTAGTTTGGCTGATGAAACAAGTGTACAGCTCATGAATGTGGGTCAGTTGTGATTAGTCTCCTATTCTAATATTCCAAACCCACACCCTTTGGCTTCATACATGAGTATTCTGCTGCAGCCATCTTTAGAATTAAGCTTCGGATTGGTGTGCTCGTTTTGCTTTGAATTATGCCTGTTCCAAGGTTCTGGTTGAGTACAGATGACAAAGTTGTACTATAGGGATTGTACCTTGAATTGCTTAAGCTTTGGATTGGTTTGCTCGTTTTGCTTTTTTGACTCATGCCTGTTCCAAGGTCTGGGTGGCACAGATGACAACGTTATACAATAGGGCCATAAGATTTTACCTTGAATTGTTTGGAAACCTCATAGTTTTAATTAAGTGAATTCAATTTGGCCTTGTTTGGCCACAAGGTTATGAAATTAGAATCAAGGGTAACCTATTCCCACATTTTTGGGATAGGAATAAATTGTCCTTGGATAGGGATACCAATGTCATTTAATTCCAAAATTGAAAATAGATTAAGGGGTGTTTTGTTTTGGGTTTTGTTTGTGCTCTATTCAGTTTGAGGAACTCAATTTAGAGTGGAGTACAGACAGTAACAGCAATCCACCCACAACACCCCTGACACACAAAATCTCCCAAAACTATGAATGTGCACTACCATGTAATAGCCCTTGTTTGTTGAAACTTCCAAGTGTAGGACTCTGTAAATGCTCTCGGTATATTTTGACTGTTTCAGGGGATCAAAACTGACAAGTCTGTCTAAAGGTTCCCCTTCCCCTGGCTCTTTCATGAGATAATATGTTGAATTACAATAGGAGCTTTGATACCAAATTGTTGAATTCGAAAAGAACAAAAGCCAAGTACTCATACACAATTTTGATACACAAAAGCTCGCACAATTAAATTTAGAGTAGCCAATACACCACATGCTCATGCAATCCAAGCGCACACACTTGCATGTACACCAAAATATATCTCAAACTACAAGTAACAAAGTCACCTAGAATCTGATGACTCTCACGGACCCACTTACACACACATCACTAAGAAGTCTCACACACATATAGACTCTCTTTCATACATACATGAACTATGGCCATGCTCCCTTTTTATAGCTAAACTTGCCGGCTAGAGTCCCTGAAGTGTCATGGCGGCAACTTACGTGGAGCAACAACGACCACAAGTTTGGCCGGCAAAGAACACTCCACACACTTCACAAAGAACCATCTAGAGAGAGAGAAGGGCGGTGGAAATTTCCGGAGAGAGAAGGTTCGACAGAGAGAATATTCTAGAGAGAGGCGGTGTTGCTCTGTTAAACATAATACACCGACCAATGAGTGGGTCGCAAGTTTCAGGGACTAGCCCTGTTGAAATGGGCTTGCTTGAGACGAATTGACATCCTGAGGCCTACCCGATACCAATGGTTTACCCGTGGTGCTCAATATCCAGGGTCTCCCATGCAGGGTCGGGTCCGGGGTCTTGGAGGATTCCCACGTCACAATATATATATATATATATATGGATGTGTTTATAAATACTATATAATGCTTTCCGTTTCATTGTTTTGATTGCTTTGCTTTGTTCATTTAACTGGCAGATACTGGCTTATTTTCTGATATCGGCTTCATCATCGGCGGCCAGCAGGGTCGACGACTGGGTATCAAACTGGGGCAAAGACGAATTCACGGAGATGGCCAGTGCATCTATTAGTTTGTCCTTCCTCGCTTTTGTTGCCTTTGCCTTGAGCTCCCTCATATCGGGGTACAACCTCTGCAATCGCAACATCACTTGATCTTGAAACGGGTCTTCATTTACACTTTTATCGATTTCAAAGTTGGGAGAGAATGCTGATAAGTGTTTTTAAAGTCCATACCAATTATCAAGTTTGTACAGAATGTGAAATTGATCTGCAGTTTTTCTCACGTGTATGTAATAGATTAGATTGTAGATTTTCCTATTACATGGAAAGGGGACCTGAAACTGTAAGCAATTAGTTATTTGGATGTCTTCAGAAATGAAATTGTCCATTTGTTTTTAGAGAGAAACCATCTTGTTTCTGATATGTGAGAAGAATTCTTCTTTTTACACACACACACACACACACACACACACACACACACACACACACACACACACACACACACACATATATTGGGATTACTAGAAGCACTGCAGAACAATACTTTCTCTCTTCCAATGCCCAAGTCACAGAGAACTCAAAATTTTTGTGAAATTCATGCTTACCTTCTATTTTTTAGGTTCATTTTCTAAAGAACGAAATTGGATTCAAGGATGTTAAAAAATATGTCTTGCCCATTTATTTTTTTCTTCAAGGCCTTTGACACTTGATTGCATTATTTTATATCCTCATTAGCTTACAGTGATCAATGCGAGCACGATTTAACAAATTAGTAAGCAAATATAAATAGTATATAAAGACATTTAATCAATTAGTAAGCACGTATAAATAATATGTAAAGAAAAACATAATTTACTAAGAGTATCTCCAACCCATCTTCATATCTTCAAATCTCTATGAAGATAGAAAGCCACAATTTTGATATCTTCAAATCTATTTTTGAAGATAGAAAGCTACAATTTTTTTTTTTTTTTTGGATCATAGAAAGCTACCATTTTGATGACATGAAGACGTGTCTTTATTTCATGTCTTCAAATGTGGCGATGTTGAGATTCGAAGATATATTCAAGTCACTATTTACCTGCTTTAGTGACATTTGTGTTCAATTCTTTTAAAACTAAATTAATGTCCACATTCATTTTCATGGGAACTTCCAACTAATAGTTGATTGTATTATTCTAGTAAATGTTTATAATATTTTGTAATTTATTTTGATTTGGCATGTGGAGGGTAGATCAACTTAAAATTTTTAAAAAGTGATAAATAATTGCAACTTGTATAATTATATGCTCTTTCATTTTCGTGGGAAGTTCCAACTAATAATTAGTTATTTTATTCTAGAAAATGTTTATATTATTGTGTAACTTATTTTAATTTCGCAGGTGGTTGGTAGATCAACTTGTTTATTTTATTTATTTATTTTTGGTTTTCAAAAATTGATTAATAATTGAAAATTGAATAATTATGTGATAAATAAATGCATTTCGGATGGAATAGGAGCATAATATATGAATTTCTAGTTATTTCAAACAAAAAGAATTTAGTGATTGAACAGTGAATTTGAAGATGAACACTTCACCGAAACATTTTTTTTTTAAATTTTTTAGGATTTCATTGTGTCGTATAATCTATGTCGGCGTGTCCGTGTCTGTGCTTCACAGAATAAAATTTGTTAAATTTTGTGCCAAGCTTTACTGATGATACCTTTCTTGCTACTTTTTTCAACCTATTTTATTTATTTATTTATTTTTGTTCTACACTTTATTGCAACCTATTTAGGTGCTGGAGGAAGGGGTGGTTCAAGAAATTGAGAATGAGTAATGCTATCTTTTCAATTTAAAACTTTGTTCCTCAATACATGGAGATAGATCATATTCAATAACAACAGGATCTCTTTATTTTAATTTAAGTTATTTTAGGTGGTCTTGTTGTCACATGTGTGGGAAATAAAATTTGAGAGCCATAACAATATAACATTGCTCATTTAGCTAGAACATCCATAACATTGTACCACACTTGTACCATGATGTTTTAGGCTAGTTTCTTGGATTTGTGAGCTTGAAAGGATTCATCGTGCTCAGGCAAGGCTTGAGGTGCCATGGCCAGGACTACCAGTAGATTTTGGATCCTTGGCTCCCCTTGGGGCAGCAAATGCCAAAAAAAAAAAAAAATCGCAGTTCTGCAAATGCCACGAGAATGTTGCCCACAAGGATTGCTAAGGATCCTTCCTCCTACATACACTAAAGCCTAAGAGGCGTACGTAGCTTATGGCTCCCTCTTCTTTTTTTTCCTCTTTTTTTTTTGTTTGTTTTTTTTTTTTTTTTTTAACATTTGTATGGATTCTTGAACTTTTTTCAATATTTAACGCTAGCGAATTGGAAATGTAATATTTTTTTTTTATTTGAACTCAAAAAGATTGTTGAACTTAAGCATCAGACACTGGGCATGCTATAACATAATATATATATATATATATATATCAAAAATTCTCTAAAGAGGGCGTTCTGCCCTCTCTTTATTAAAGAGAGAGCATCTGTTTTGGCTGTCAGAACATGTTTTCATTAAGGGCAGTGTCATCATTTCACAGTTTTTAAATACGATCCGATGACCAAAACAGAAGTCCTTTATTTATTAAAGAGATGACACCCTCTTTAGAACCTGACTGATATATATATATATATATACTTTTTAAATACGATCCGATGACCAAAACAGAAGTCCTTCCCTTATTAAAGAGATGACACCCTCTTTAAAACCTGACTGATTATCCAATCGCGTTCGGGCCGATTTATTTACAACATTACAAATTTACGCCTAGCAGCATATTCCAAAAATGAGAATTATTTTTTTTTTTCACTCTAGCCTACTATACTACTCCCCCCGGGCACAAACTCTCGGCACCTGTCACTTGGGGGAGTGCAGGAGATACCATTGGACCACAAGAGCCCTTGGTGTTTATCTATTGGTTTTGAGACTATATAATTCTTAGACAATGATAAAAATTATTCAACCCAAGCCATAATTAAGATAGTTAAGTAGTACCTAAGCTTCATGGTTGCGTCACTTAAACTTTCAAGAATGTTCTGTACTTGGTAAATACTTGAATTAATCATAATGTTTTTGAAACGTAAATCCGCAAAAATAAATCACAACTTGAATTTTTGATTTTTTTGTAGTCTCCTATCAATCTATTCTATATATACTAGGTGACAATCATGTGGTTTGCATGTGCTTATCCCTTCATATTAGTTTCTTCGGCTTTCACAAAGGAAAAAAGTCGTACCAAAAGATGATAATTTTGTAATTTTTCTTACACAAATTGCACGTGCCTATCCCCTCATATTAGCTTTTTTGGCTTCTACAACCAATTTTGTAATGGGAAAAAGCCGCTTTGCCAAAAAATGATCATTTTTTTTTTAATTTTTCTTACAAAAATTGACATGTGTAAATTTTGTGCCAAAAGATGACCATTTGTAGTTTTTATCACTAAACCTCACCTATATGTAAATATGATGTCAGCAGCTATTTGTGTTGACTTATGTTTGAAGCCATTTGTAATTATGGTTGAAAAAGTTGATTAAATCTGAAATATTTAGGTCAAAATTGACCTATAGGTAAATATTAAGTCAGTAGCCATTTTTGTTGACTTTTGTTTGAAGCTAATTGTAATTATGGTTAAAAATTTTGATTGAACCTGAAATATTTAAGTCAAAGTTGATTGAAACATCACATTATATTAAATAAAATTTCAAAAGTTGACCTAAATGTACTTATTAGTCGCCTTGAATATAATTATTGTACAAACCACAGAATTAACCTCACACAAATCAAGATATCCTTATGTAGTTGTACACATGTATGAGTAATTATGGTATACAAAAAGAATATTATGGTATTTGAGTAACTATGCAATTACCGTAAAGTCCATAACAAACAGAGAAATTACGAAATTGACGAAATCAATTTGAGATTGAGCACGAATCCATAGGAGGGATAGCCTCCTTAAAGTGAGAATCCTTTAAGTGAGAAGATATATATATATATATGAAGATTCTAAAAGTTAAGAGAGTAGACCCTCAACTAGACACGCCACCTCTAGCCTACTTGGTGTGTTCTTGGTCATCTACGTGGCTGCCGCAGGATTAAACTTCATCCTCCTTCATCAGTTCACTCCCAAACATTGAATACCCATACACCACGTGAATATTGAATACCCACTTACGATTCCTCTCCGTCGGCTACCGTTTCCTTCAAATACCCACTCACGACTCTTCTTCTCCAGCAGCTACCGTTTCCTCTACTCCCAAATTCATTCAACAACAATGGCCATAATTAATTCTCGTCCTATCTCCCTCTTGATGTGTGCCCATATATATAGATATATATCCCTTCAAACTCCTCTGTCCAAACAATTTCCAAACACTCGATTGCTGTGTATACGGTATGTATTTTACCACAACTGTTTATGTATTACCCTGTATTTTGATATATAAATAAGACCTAGTATTCGTTTTTATATACTTGTATAACCCTTACCTTTCATTTGGTAAATTTAGATACCAATTGATTGCCTTTGTGATCCAATAGATTGTCATTTTTGTATACCAAGTGATTGCCATCTATCCCAATCGATTGTCCTTCTGCCGACCTGATTTCATTACGTGGCAATATACCAATCGATTACCTTCAAATATCTGTAGCCAATCGTTTGCCATAGGTCCTTATCGATTGCCATCTGCTGAGACAAGTTTTCTTCTGTGCTTGAGCTTTAGACGTGTGGCACTTTCATACTCTATCTCTCTCTCTCTCTCTCTCTATATATATATATATATATATGCATTCATTTATGGCCTTGGGACCAATTTACACAGTCTTGAGAGAGAGAGACAGACACACACACCTTGTGAGATATATACATATATCCATACATATATACACATATATACACCCATACAAACACATACACACACTGCCTTGGGCAGAGGAAGAAGAAGAGAAGGAAGCAGAAGAAGAAAGGAGAAAAGCGAAGAGACAGAGAGAAAGAAGGAGCTGGACAAAGGAGAGAGAGAGAGAGAGAGAGAGAGAGAGAGAGAGAGAGAGGAACCTTGAGGTTTTCAAGCTCACACACCAACCAAACACACCCTAGGTAATTTGTAACTCACTTGGTCCCTCTATTTGATGTTTTTACAAGGTGTGAAGTTTAGATGTATTAAATACGTCTAGACGATGTTTATATATGCTATTTGATAAAACTGCTGGAGAAGACGAAGCGCCAATCAATTAGTATGATTCCTAATTGATTGCCATCAGTCTGGTCCCATTTGATTGGATAGAATTCCAATCGATTGACATCCCAATCGATTGCCAGTTTCCTTAATCGATTGTTATAACTTTTATCCCAATCGATTGGACCCCTTGTCCCAATCGATTGGCATTGGCAGAACATGGATTTTTTTGCCTATGTATTATATAAGAGGTTCGATTATTCGACTCTCGATTCGTACTTCCGTTATGCGACTATGGGTTAGGCAAGGATAATGTGACACCAAAGAATATTGAGTATTTGATAAACGAAAGAATATGGCGACGTGGGTGATATGTTGATCTTGTATGAGTTTGATAATCATTTCTTTTCATCGGAATAGTCAGGCCACATTGGGAATTGTTATGTATCAATGTTAGAATGGAAGTTAGATAGGTTTGGTAAGTTCTGGGGACGGTACGCGGACGAACGTTTGGTCATGATATGTTCTTAAAAGTGGTGAGCTGCGCATATGCTCTAGCGGTGAGCTGGACCAAGTAGTCCTAAGATAGACGAGGTGATCTATGATATGTGATTCATCACTTAATTTGCATGTCTTTTGATTCATTGTTGTGCAAAATCCAGTCCTGGAGCCTCTAAGTACATTATTTACGCACTCTTCTTGCATAACCCTCATTTCTTCTATTTATATCTTTTACACGGGTTATTCTAGTGTTTTGCAGGTCTTTTTGATGATCCGAGTCGGGAGACAAAGCCTCGGTTGAAGATCTCGTCCATTGCGGCCACTTCTCTCTCGCTTTTGGACTCCAAGACCACATGTTTGGAGATTGATCGTAACTTGGTAAAGCTAGCTCTGCAAGTCTTCTTCGCGTAGCCGCAAATTTCACCTCAATCGGAGGCCGGAGCGAGGAGTTATGGCAATATTAGTGATCAGTGTGCAAACTTGTTGAAAAGCAGTGTAGATTCAAGGCAGAGGGGTATTCGACCGGTCGACTTGCCCCATTCGACCGGTCCACTTTGGGTGTTCTTTTATAACAATCATGCAGAGGGGCATTCGACCGGACGAATAGCCCCGTTCGACCGGTCGAATGACCCTGTTTTTGCATTCTTTGTTTTACAAGTTTACCACTCCGAGGATTTTGTATAAATACCCCATTATAGCTCGTTTTTGGGGGCTTGACCTAGTTTTTACAGCAGCTTAGATTCTCTCTCCTAACCCTCTTGTATCTCTTTAGGAGTTCTTGTTATTTTGTTCATAGATTAGCTAGATTTAGGTCTTGTAAGTGAGATTGTGAGAGATTCTTCAACTTACAAGCTTGGTTTCTTCCTTTGGAGCATTTATTGAAGCTATTTATTGGATTCTCTCTTTCTTGAAGTTATTGATTGCATTAATGGTGATGTCTTCCTACTCATTTAATGTTTCTATTAATGTTTTCATAGTTAAATCCATGTGTAGTTAGTTTTCTAGGTTAGGGGTCATGAACCTACCTATGGATCCTTGTGTTTCTTGAAAGTCTAACGGTTTTGGATCTTCTTGAGTGATTGAAGAGTGTTGGGTTTGTAATATGTTTGCTTCTTTACCTCCATTGTCATGCAATGGAGGTCATTGAATCTATATTACCAATCCAACATTTTCCCTTAGTTCCCTCAAGCTATCATCTTTCATAGTGGGGTTGACATCCCACATGTTTGATCGTTGGCTTCCAAGGAACTTTGTTCACTTGAGAAGTTCCCTCCAAACCCCTAAGACTTATCCTTTTGTGATCCAAGGTTGGTATCATGACCCCTAGCCCTTTTTCCTCTGTCCTCAAACAACTCGTTATTCTAACTTGCTTGTTATAGTTAATTCGTGCCTGTCGTTTAATTAGTTAACTTAATTAGCTACCGTTTTACCTTAGTTTTACTCGCATGATTAGTTTTAGGTTTAGAGTTAGATACCCTCAAAACAATCACCTTTTCTTTCTTTTTGGATACGGTAGTAGTGTATTCGTGTCTTGGAACTATAATCTTCCGGTCTAGTCCCCGTGGAAATCGACCTCGTACCTACCCGAGTATTACTTGTTACAATTGATTTGCATTTGAATCATACATATCCCGAGAGCGAACAATATGCTCTTAAAAATGGTGAGCTATGAAATATGCTCTTAAAAGCGGTGAGCTGGGATCATTAGTAGATGATGTTGAGTCGTGGCAATAGACTGATATGCCTTATTGGAAACATTGTGTCCCTGTAAAGCGGTGGGCTGTGCATATGCTCTTAAAAGCTGGGGGACGGACTGACGTGGAGTCCATGACCTACGGTGAGCTGTGAATATGTTCTTAAAAGTGGTGAATGGAATGAGGGTGTATCCCTAGAGTATTACGATTGAGCCTGTTCATTCAGTCAGAGTATGTTGAGTATCGGTCTTCGAGTAACAAGACGACAAGGGTTGGTTAATGACGTTGATTAAAGGAGAAATATATTATTAAAGTAGAATTTAACTTGTCTTTATAAACTTGTTATTACTTCAGATAACTGGTACCTTGTTAGTTTATATTCACTCAGCTCTCAGTAAGCTGATGACTTTTATTATCTGGACTTTCTCCATCCAGATTATCCTGTACCTTATTCTACAGGTGACGGAGCCTACAACGACGACTACTATCCGGGAGGGGAATGCGCAGAGGGTAGCCCCACTGATGACGCCTATGCTAAGGAGGATTACTACGCTGATGTTTACGCCAGTTGAAGATCTAGAGATAGTTATTAGTTTATTGTTCCTATTTAGACTGCTTTGTTTTATTTGGTACTTGGGCATATGTTGCTTCCAAACCTTATATACTTCCGCTATAGCTCTATTGTTATAATAACTCTGATGTTGGTAATATACTAATTTTTCTTTGTATTACTGTGGGTTGTTCTTTCTGTTAACTAGAACTGCGTGGTATGGACAATTAGTGACATTCACCAGTCATTCCCTATGGACCCAAAAAGGAAATTTAATTTTCTCTATTTTTGTTGCTTCGGGGCGTGATAGGATTTTTGGTATCATAGCACTAGGTTGTGATACTTTCATTCACACATTGTTCCACACCATCTGGTCCTAGTATTTTAAGATTCCTGAGATGAGATATGAGTTTAAGATAAGTTCGTCCTTCTGACGATAGATAGTTTCCTTTACAGTTTAGCATGGATCCAGATATCCACATGTTTGTGGATGACTCCTTTGGCGGACATGTTATTCATGGCGACACAGTGGAGCCAGCCATACCAAAGATATACTAGAGTCACATTTGCTAGACAGCTAGTCATTGTTTGGAGGAGAGGATGTGGACTTTTCTTTATGTTGTAGGCACGATGCACCCGATAGGGATACAGATGGATGTGTATCACTACTCTATGACCCGAGCATCCATATACCAGGAGATGGCTAGATTGATTTAGAGTAAGCCAGAGGTAGACGAGATTGAGTTGCTAGCTAGTATAGCCGGGCCTGTTCCACCAAAGCCTGTAGTTGCACCAGCACTAGTAGCCCCACCATCACTGGTACCCGTTGTACCAGTTCTAGAGTCTGAGCCAATTCAGGGTGAGGAGGACCCAGAGCCTAAGGATGAACATCCTGACGAGTGTATCATCGGGGACGGAAAGGAGGAGCCTATAGATGATGATTACCCAGCAGAGGAGGAGCCTGCAGACGATGGCGATGATGACGAGCTGGGTGATGACCCAGAAGAGCCAGAGTATGTTCCTGACGAGGAGCTTGAGCCAGTGGACCCAGTATAGGGAGTCGTGATCATGGAAGTAGTAGAGGAGGATATTCCTGACGAGGAGGTAGTTGTGCCAGAGATACCTATTATGCATGAGTTACCAGCCGGACCTGTAGTACATACGACAGCCATGACCGATATGGCAGTAGGATGGATAGCTGAGATGGTTGGACAACCAGCTGGATTTATTATCGGAGAGGCTACATTGGCAGGGGCATTGGATATAGCTGATGGATTCGCTGCTGTAGCCGTCGACGTCGCTAATCAGGTGATGATGGCAGAGGACGCAGATAGAGAGATAGTTGAGGATTGGGATATCGAAGTGGTGGTCGGAGATCTTGCTGCATCGGTTGAGGATACACCTCTTGAGAAGATGGATATCGTTTCAGAGGATGGGGCACCACTAGCTAGATCAGACGCTGACGACTTTTGAGTCAGGATCTGGAGGAGGTTTAGTTTTGTTAGTTTTATCAGAACATGTTATCCACATGATTTTTGGGAGTTTGAGAGATAGTTATTTGACCATAGCTTTTGTATAGATGTTATGAGTAGTAGTAGCATTGTAAATAGCTAACCTTAGTACTATTTTAGCCTATGTCCCATGTGGTACACAGTTTGACTAGTGTGTACTATGCGGTACATCTTTTGATATATATATATATATATATTCGAGCAGTACTTTTGATATTGATTGTATGTTGGAGTGTTATGTGCTGATAGTAGAACTGTTAGTTCTTATTACTGTTTATCACTTTATCTAGATTTTGTTTCTCCGAGAAGACTTTTAGCTAATCGATAGGTCTCTTGTAGGTACGCATCCCTAGCACACTATGGTAAGACCCTTGAGAAATCATCAAGCACGAATTGGACCACCTATTCCAGAGGGAATGGATCCATCAGGAGTTTTTGAAGCTTTCATGCAGAGGATGGAATATGTAGGCAATACCTACAACCATGCTACCAATCAATGACCTATCCAACCCCCAGTTGCACCATTTCAGCAAAGATAATCTAGAGACAAATTGTTGGCACATTTTCGTGGATTCCGTCCCAAGAAGTTTGATGGATTAATAGAACCATGGAAAGCTGAGTAGTGGATAAGAGAGATGGAATTGATCTTTAAAGCATTAGAGTACTGTGAACAAGAGAAATGTCGTCTTGCTACATTCCAACTTACCTATGCCACCACAGATTGGTGGGAGGTTGAGTGAACCACTATTGGGATAAACCCTGTAAGAGCGATACCTTGGAAAACGTTCAAGGGAAGATTTCTGGAGAAGTACTTTCCAGAAGATGAAAATGACCAGCAGAAGAAGAATTTTATGAGCTTAGTTCATGGAGATTAGACGGTAAGGGAGTATACCACCCAGTTTGAGCGATTGTCTTAATTCGCTCAACATATAATTGATACACCACAAAAGAGGATTAAGCGGTTCCATCAAGGACTGAATCCTCATCTTTTCCATATGATGATTGGTCACCTGAACCAGAGTTTTGAAGGACTAGTCAGACTTGCTGTAAGTTTGGAGAAGAATGCGTATCCAGTATGGCGACCGTAGACGAATCGACCCTAGCCATTGAGGAACTTCCAATAGAGGAATTTCCAGAATGTGCCGCTGAGGAATAACCAAAGGTGGAGACCTCAGGGAAATTTTCAAGGCAACAAGAATACCTGGTAAGGAACTAGGAAGACCCAACAGGGTTTATTCGACCCCAGCCGTATCAACAGTGAGGACCGCAACCTCAGGCACTGCTTACAGTTCTGCCACCAAATGACGGAGGTTGTTTTAACTGTGGAAAGCCATGACATATTGCCAAAAACTGCACCGCCCGCAGAATAAATTACAAGATGGACATTGTCTGTCACAATTGCAATAAGCCAGGGCACTTGAGTAGGGATTGTCGTGCACCACGAGGAGGACACTATGGGGCCCCAGTTCAAGGAATACAAGGACCCCCAGATCAGACTCGGGTAAATGCTATAATCCCAGGGGAAGAATGCTAATGAACATCAACATCTGGAAGGTACACTTATACTCTTTCATAGTCAAGTTTAAGCTTTATTTGATACTGGCTCCGCACGTTCATTTATTGCTGTTAAGATTGTGCGTTAGTTGGATTTAGAGCCCTAGACACTTAACCCGACACTTAATGATGTTTCACCGTTAGGAGTGACTGTTAAGTTAGGTAAAGTGTGCAGATTGCCCACTAACTCTAGAAGATCAGAGCCTTTTGGCCGACTTGGTAGTTTGTCGATGTCAGAGTTCGACATTAGCCTAGGGATGGATTGGTTGACGAAGTATGGTGCCAATTTCAATTGCCCTACCCGGATAATTGAGTTCCCAATACTTGGATGACCGAAGATCAGATTTCATTGTCAGTCGACGAGCGACATGTTTCTCACAGCTGTGTAGCTGCTAGGGATGGATTGGTTGACGAAGTATGGTGCCAATTTGAATTGCCCTACCCGGATAATTGAGTTCCCAATACTTGGATAACCGACGATCAGATTTCATTGTCAGTCGACGAGCGACATGTTTCTCACAGCTGTGTAGCTGCAATCGAGAGTACGAGTACAAAACTTATAGTGGACTAGATTTCTACTGTACAAGACTTTTAGGATGTATTCTAGGATATTAAAGGACTTCCATCCAAGTGGGAGATAGGCTTTTGTGTGGAATTAGTACTTGGGACATTACCAATTTCTAAGACTCCGTATCGGATGGCGCCAACTGAGATGTTGGAACTAAAGAAACAAGTTTAGGAACTTGAAGATTTAGATTTTGTTCGCTTGAGTATGTCAACTTGGGGAGCACTAATTCTATTTGTGAAGAAGAAGGAAGAGATACTTCGACTCTGTATGGATTACAGGGAGTAAAACAAGGTAACGATTAAGAATAGATATCTACTTCCTCGGATAGACGATCGATTCAAACAATTACAAGGATCAAAGATCTTCTAAAAGATTGATTTACGTTTAGGATATCATCAGTTGTTAGTTCAACCCGATGATGTATCGAAGACTGCATTTTGGATAAGATATGGGCATTATGAGTTTCTAGGTATGCCTTTCGGATTGACAAACGCTCCAACAATATTCACGGACTTAATGAATAGAGTATTCAGACCATATTTGGATCAATTCATTATAGTATTCATCGACAACATCTTAATCTACTCATAGATAGAGGAGGATCATAAGGAGCACTTACAAATTGCTTTACAGACACTTCAAGATAGTAAGTTGTATGTAATGTTTAGCAAGTGTGAATTTTGGCTACAGGAGGTCAAATTTGTGGGACATGTTATATCTCAAGACGGTATCTCTGTGGACTAATCTAAGATCGATGCAGTCTTAAGCTGGAACAAACCAACTAATGCGACAAAAGTTAGAAGTTTTCTTGGTCTAGCAGGATATTATTGAAGATTTGTCGAAGGATTTTCCAAGATTATAGGACCTTTGACAAATTTGATAAGAAAGAAGATAAAGTACGAATGGACAAACAAATAAGAAGGTGCATTTTAGGAATTAAAGGAAAGATTGACTTCTGCACCGATACTCGCGATACCTTAGAGTGGAGAAAGGTATATAATCTACAGTAATGCATCACACCAAGGACTTGGTTGTGTGCTTATGCAGGATGGAAATTTCATTGCACACGGATCAAGATAATTGAAGGTACATGAGAAGAATTATCCTACAAATGATTTGGAAATTGCAGCATTAATAGTGTTTGCATTGAAGATTTGGAGACACTATCTCTATAGAGAAAAGTTTAATCTGTTTGCCGATCAGAAGAGCTTGAAGTATTTGTTCTCTCAGAAGGAGTTGGACATGCGACAATGAAGAGGGATGGAGTTACTCAAGAACTATGACTTTTCATTACAATACCATCTAGGTAAAGCAAATGTCGTAGCAGATGCTTTGAGTCGTAAACCTTGACTAGTGATCGCTACATTACTAGTTCGAGAATGGAAAGCATTTGAAGTTTTAGCTGAAATCAATCTCTAGCCAGTGGAACCAGTGGAAGGACAAAATTTTAGATGTCTTATGGTACAACCAATGTTGATCATCCGTATCATAGAAGCTCAACAGATGACGGAATATTTGAAGTTATGGTTCACCAAGATGTCAACAAAAGAACCAGAGGTTTGGAGCATTGGTATAGACGAAACCTTGCGATGTAAAAGTAGACTCTGTGTACCTGATGAAGAAAATCTCTGGAAAGAAATATTGGATGAAGCATATAAGTCACAGATGACTATTCACCTTGGAAGTACGAAGATGTACAAGGACATGAAGAGGAATTTCTAGTGGGAAGGAATGAAGCGAGAAGTAGCTGAGTATGTAGCTCAGTGTCTTACTTGAAGCAAGTAAAGATAGAACATTAGAAGCCACCTGGACTTCTACAGCCGTTATCGATTCCCCAATGGAAATGGGAACATATAACATGGATTTCGTAGTAGCATTGCCGAAGTCACAGCAGAAACACGATGCTATTTGGGTAATCATGGATCGACTTACAAAGACGGCACATTTTATCGCCTATAGCATGACCTATCTAGTAGAACATTTGAGCCAAATGTATCTACAGTATGTGTTACAGTTACACGGAGTACCTATTTCTATCGTATCGGATAGAGATTCAAGCTTTACTGTAGAGTTGTTGAAGTGTCTTCAAGCGATGGGAACAACACTGAAGTTAAGTTCAGTCTTTCATCCACAAACCAACGGTCAGATGGAACGAGTCAATCAAGTGATGGAGGACATGTTACGCGCTTGCGTTATTGATTTTGAGAGTTCTTGGGAGATGTACCTGTCGTTGATCGAGTTTGCCTACAACAATAGTTACCATGCGAGCATAGGAATGGCATTGTTGGAAGCCTTATATGGAAAACCTTGCCGATCGCCGGTACGTTAGGTCAAAGTCGGTGATACTCAACTTCTTGGGCGAGAGATGGTATGAGAGACAAGTGAGAATATTCAAGTCGTATGTGAAAAGATGAAGACAGAACAGACCCGACACAAGAGTTATGCTAATAAGTGACGCAAAGACTTAGAGTTTGCCATTGGAGATCACGTGCTACTCAAGGTTTCACCTGTTCGAGCATTCGTTAGATTTGGTCAAAAGAGAGGCAAGCTATCGCCACAATTCATTAGACCATTCGAGATTCTAGAACGTATTGGGAAGGTTGCTTTTCGCCTTACGTTGCCGCCGAAGATGTCAGGAGTGCACACTATTTTCGACATCAGTATGCTGAGGAAGTGTGTTCACAACCCAGCACACGAGATCAAATTCGAAGATATTGAAGTCAACGACAATGTTACATTCAATGAAGGACTACTTTACACTCTAGATCGAGGGATCAAGAAGCTCATAAACAAGGAGATTCCATTGGTGAAGATTCAGTGGAAGAATCATGATAAAGGAGAAGCTTCATGGGAGCTAGAGTCAGAGATGCGAGAGAAGTTTTCGTTTTTGTTTTAGACCTTGTTTGTTTTTTATTTCGAGGATGAAATCCTTAAAGAGTGGTGGACGATGTAATATCCTGTATTTTGATATATATAAATAAGACCTGTTATTCGTTTCTATATACTTATATAACCCTTACTTTTCATTTGGTAAATTTAGATACCAATCGATTGCCTATGTGATCCAATCGATTGTCATTTTTTGTATACCAATCGATTGCCATCTATCCCAATCGATTGCCCTTTTGTCGACCTAATTTCATTACGTGACAATGTACCCATCGATTGCCATCTTTTCCAATCAACTGCCTTTAAATATCTGTAACCAATCGATTGCCATAGGTCCCAATCGATTGCCATCTGCTGAGACAAGTTTTCTTCTTTGCTTAAGCTTTGGACACGTGGCACCTTCATACTTTATATATATACATTCATTTATGGCCTTGGGGCCAATTTACACAGTCTTGAGAGAGAGAGAGAGAGAGAGAGATAGAGAGAGAGACACGCACATACCTTGTGAGATATATACATATTTCCATACATATATACACATATATACATCCACACAAACACATATACACATTACCTTGGGCAGAGGAAGAAGAAGAGAAGGGAGCAGAAGAAGAAGAAAGGAGAAAAGATGAGAGAGAGAGAGAGAGAGAGAGAGAGAGAGCTGGACAGAGAAGAAAGAGAAAGGAACCATGAGGTTTTCAAACTCACACACCAACCAAACATATCCTAGGTGAGTTGTAACTCACTTGGTCCCTCTATTTGACATTTTAACAAGTTGTTATGAAGTTTAGACATATTAAATACGTTCATACGACATTTATATATGTTGTTTGATAAATATGCTGGAGAAGACGAAGTGCCATTCGATTGGCATGATTCCTAATCGATTGCTATCAGTCTGGTCCCATTTTATTGGATAGAATTCCAATCTATTGACATCCCAATCGATTGCTAGTTTCCTCAATCGATTGTTATGACTTTTATCCCAATCGATTGGACCCTTATCCCAATCGATTAGCATTGGTAGAACATGATTCCTTTGCCTATGTATTATATATGAGGTTCGATTATTCGACTATCAATTTTCCGTTATGCGACTATGGATTAGGTAGGGATAATGTGACACCAAAGAATAATGGGTATTTGATAAACGAAAGAATATGACAACGTGGGTGATATGTTGATTCTTGTATGAGTTTGATAACCATTTCTTTTAATCAGAGTAGTCGGGCAACATGGGGAAGAAAAGGAGAGGAAACAAAGTAGGGATTAATTAATATTTCTTAATACTCACTATACCCTTCTAGTTTAGTCTTACCTAATTGTAATTTCATCTAAGTCCTAGGGCTTGTATAATACACATACGTAGAATAGAAAAATTAAAACAACACGACTGCACAGAAAAATCAGCGACCATACCCTCTTCCAATTGCC
The DNA here is from genome assembly GCA_033977485.1 of Hydrangea macrophylla. Classification (NCBI taxonomy): domain Eukaryota; kingdom Viridiplantae; phylum Streptophyta; class Magnoliopsida; order Cornales; family Hydrangeaceae; genus Hydrangea; species Hydrangea macrophylla. Next base: position 107,768,763 of record CM066985.1, on the reverse strand, counting down.
AGGTCGCCTTCCTAGGTATGTATGGCTGAGTGTTTAGTGTATAACATGAGTGTAGGGTGTGAATGTATGACATGTGTATGGCATGCGTGTATGGTGTGAGTGTATGACATGTGTGTGAGTGCATGGAGCATGCTATGGTGGGTGTTAATTCTTATGCCACATCGTTGCTGTTTTTTTTTTTTTTGCATCATTATTACTGTTTGTAGTTTTTTGGGGCCGTACCATTGTGAAAATATTTTATTAAATTTTTTTTTAACATTGTTGCATGAATGCTATTTATGTTTTGTTGGACCTAAATTTGGTGACACGCGTTATGAATTGTTTGAAATTATTTTGTATAATTTATTATGTTGATAGGGTGATCCATATTATGTAATTTTTTATGAGATAAATATCTAGTAGATTTCAATGCTATCTGGTGTTAAAGAGAACATGAAAAAAATAGAGGGTTTTTAGTCCAAGTTACTGATGGGTAGAATGGTATCTTTATTTTCTTTTCTTTTCTTTTCTTTTCTTCTCAACTTGCAAACAAGGGGAAAAAAGTTACTTTCTCTTCTCTCCTCAACTCCCAATCAAGATGAAAGAAAACATCATCCTTTCTCTTCTCTTCTTTTCTCTCCTCACTTATGACTTTCTCTTCTTTTCTTTTCTCTCCTAAACTCCTAATCATACCATTACTCTCTCTCTCTCTCTCTCTCTCTCTCTCTCTCTTCCAAACAAATTAGGCCCTTATTTCGCTCTCTAAAACTCCTCTCTCCACTGCTCATCGTTGAAGCCATCGCCGCCACCGTCGACTACTGAAGTCGCTGCCACTACTACCTGTATACTCCGTCAAATCGTCTCCCCTCCCTTCTCTCTCTCTCTCTCTAACTCTGTTGCATGTGTGTTACTGTGAGTATGTACGCGTGTGAGTATGAGTAAATGACTGCATGAATGATTTATTATCCTGTCTATATCTCTGTCCATCTCTCTTTTTCTCTGCACATACTCTTCTTCTTCTTCTTCTTCTTCTTCTTTTTCTTCTTTTTGGTTGTGATTTAACAAATTGTGGATGTCAATTTCAATTTGAGAGCTGATACTCACAGGTTAAAACCCTTGGCTTCAATTATTGTAAACACTCAGATGCGAGAAAAAGCAACTGCGTACTCCAGCTTTCAAGATATTTCTCTCTCTACCCTTTTGGGCATGAACTATGCCTCTTTTTGTATCTGTATATTTCTTTAAATCTAGAAACTTGCCCTTTGAATTACTATATCTCTATATCTTCCTATTTCTCTTGATTAAAAAACTTGCCCTTCAAATTTATGGTGATTTGATATATACATAGATACATACATACTTATGTATATATATGTCTCTCTATCTCTCTCTCTCTCTCTCTCTCTCCCTCTCTCTCAATTGTATGTGTTTAAACTCCCCTATCCAAAAATCTTACAAACCTACTTGAAGAAATTTGTAGGCCAACTACAAGCAATGTGGTTAGAAGCCCTATAATTGGCGATCTGTGAAGGTATTTGTCACACCCGTACCAAAATTTCCTAAGTTTTATCATGCATAATTGAATTTATGAGTTTATCAATGTTATTTGATAATTGGATTAAGGTTGATTGTGAGTCAATGGTAAGGTGTCCGTAAGGACATGGGAATTTGGTATCGAGATTGCCTTGGCATGAGTAAATGACATTTATGTAATTTAAATGTTATTTGACTTTATGGTATTTTATGAATGGTAAATTATACCTGTGTAGTATAATTTCTGGTAAATTCGATATTGTTATATATCATTTTGAGAACTGTGGTGAGAACGTGAGCGTCACGTCATATAAAAGGTAGGTTGTGCAGAGATTCCACAGAATTTAATTTTCGGACGTAGTTTTGGATCCAAATGAGACTTAGTCGAAAACTTTTATAAATCAAAGGCATAAAATGGACGTATGCAATGTTTCAAGAGTTAATTAGAAGTTTGAGAAACTCGTGGGGAGGTAAACACAAATTTTGAGAAGTTTGTCTATAAATTGAAGAGGGTAATTTGTCATTAGTTGTAAAACCTTATATAATATCTTGGGAGAGGAGAGAGAAAAGGAGAATTGATCCTACGAGCTTTGCGACGATAAACGGCGACCTTCTGTCCGTTTGAATTTCACCAAATTTCATATTTGAACTCCCCAAGGTAAGGGCTAAGTTTTTATCAATTTCTTAATCTAGAAAATTGGGAAAAATGCGTGTAAACTTGTAGGTTTCGCTTAGGATTGGAGTTTTGACATTTAATCAGGCTTCTAGTCGTTCCCTCAAAATTATACGATGATAGCTTGAGGTATGAGTTTCTAGCCTATGTTATATAGGTGAAATACATGTTTTATATTTCGATGACGAAATCGTGACCTGGGCAAAATTCATATGTTAATCTTAGGCCTGTTAATTATGCACGCACTTAAATGTGAAAAGCATGTCTAAACTTACGCTAGCACGTTGAGTTGCCTATGTGGTTAAAGGGGGATCTTATACAAATTCATGTCAGAGTAAGCTTCTCGATGTTTGAGAATTCTAGTAGCGATAGCTACTGTGCATGGTTTAAGGCTTGGCCTTACCAGGGCACTTGGGGGCGTAATGGTTGTAGGCTTGGACTAGCCATTTACGTCGCGGTTTAAGGCTTGGATTTGCCGCTACCGGATGAAGGCGTATTTGTCTCCCTAGCGACTATCTATGTGATATGAGATTAAAGCATGTTTTGTCATATATTCATATATTAGAAATTGTACACTCAGTATATAGCTGAGCAATGGAAATTTACACCATTGCAGGTGAAAAGAAGAAGGGAAAAAGAAGCGTGAGGAGTGAGGCCGATGAATGCTGGAGATCCTCTTGTATATGTTTTTGCTTTCCTTTCCAAGTCTTGTAATAGTGAGCATTTCGAATAACTAGAACTATGTAATCAACTTGGAAGGCAGAGTAAGGTTTTAATGATGTAATAAGTACTAAAACTCTTTTTAGTTATGTTATATTGGATCCGAACTCATGGATTCATGTTTTGAATGCTTGACCTGTTAATTTTGAAGTTTAAAGGAAAATGGATAGAGTTTTGTGAAATGCGCCAAACAAGCCATAGCTTGTTCCGCTATTGTTTCTATTCATGGTTTAGTAATGTCTAAACTTTGGTTTTGATAGCATGTTAGTTTGGAATTGTAGCATGTTTGGGGCGATGTTTAAGTGATGGTTGTTTGATGCCTTGGGCAAAATTTTGCAACATTGAGCAGGATTCTGCTAAAGGGTCATTCGACCGGTCGAATGGGATCGTTCGACCAGTCGAGATGCCCCCTGCCAGAAATTTTTTTCTATACCTTCTAGAAATTTTTGAAAGGTTTTGCTTGTTAGGGATACATTCTAAAAGCCATGCTTTATGTAGTTGATTTATTATTCATTTAATAAAATCAGTTAATCCATTTTTATGAGAATCTGTGTGGGCAATATTTATGTTATATTATTTATTTAATATTATGTATGTGTGTCTTTCATTCTACATAGTAGGTGGTTTGGTGTGTAGAGTTCGACTTACACACGGAAGATCAAACCATCGGATCTTGTAGAATGTAAGATTTTGGTTTACAGTCTTAGATGGATTGGACACACCATCGATAGAACTACAACATGGTGTTGTAGTAGGTTTGTCTTGACTACGGGAAATGGTATAGTTTTAACTCACCATGCTGGTACACTTTGTGTATTAAACGGGACCGACTTGGGGTAATTATCTTTATACTGACTTATAAGATAATTAATACCTCATGACTATTATGAGTGCTTATACTCTAAATCCTAAGTTAATTTATAACACGTACATTTGATATTTACACTTTGATCCCTAAAAGGGTGAGATCCTTAAATGGGTCAATATCTCATTAGATTGGGTGACAATATTAATTGTGTGGTGGATATTAATTAATGATGAATCCATGTCTCAATTTTGGGATTGATGATATCCCCTTCAAAAAGCTTATAAGTTTTGATTATGTCAAACCCTGCAGGTGGATTTTGTATCCAATATATCAGATAAGTTAAGCAGAGGATCTCAAGGAATTTTAAGAGATTAATTTGATTGTTAGTAATTATATTTAATTAATGGATATCTGTAATCTTAACATGGGGAGATAATAAGCATTTAATAACATGGAGCTTGAACTATATTTTTGAGATAAGGGTAGGAGTGCAATTATAATTCTTTAGTGGTATGAATTATAATTTATGGAAATAAGAATCTGATTCAGTTCAAATTAGGGTTTCCTAATTCCATAAGGAAGCCTATTTCTTATTGACTTCTTATGGTCCCTATCGTAGCCTATATATATGCTGCTTTGGCTCTCTCCTCAGTTTGCGTTTTTCCATCAAGAGCATTATAACTCGGAATAGAAAAGAGAGCGTAAAAAGAGATAGCAGAAACATAAAGGATTTCGAAGGAGCCCACACTCAGTTCGATATTCTGGCAGCAAATGAATACGGTAGAAGATTGTGAGCTGTTATAGAGCCCGTGTTCTCGATTCGTCTACTACAGCAATCCGTTTTAGTAGTTTAAGGTAACCCTAGTTCCGTCCTTATAGGGTTATTGTAGTTTTCACGTAATTTTTGCAGTACCAACTTATATGCGCTGTCAACGGATTCTGGGAACGCAGTTTCCTAATATTGATTGGTTCACAAGGTACCTTTGGGATCCCTTTCAACATAAAATCATTTGTTTCGAAATATAATTGCATTTTCAATTTTACACGGATTTTATAACTCAGAGGGTAATGTTTACAAAAGTATTATACACTCAAGGTTGTTTTAAAGTCTTTTCCACTGCGTTGGGTTATTTAACGAACTGGATAAGCCTTGATGACGTGCCACGTGTCCTGTTTCTACACGTTAGCGGGATGGGTCGTGACATTTATTTGTATCAGAGCTAGAGGTAACAAAACTTTGGGAACGTTCGACGACGAGTAGAGTGTTGAGTGAATTGTTACATGTTCTAGAGTACATCCATACATAGTAGAGATGTTTGATGCATATGTATGTTGTTTTACATAAATGAATTGTTGATTATCATACATGCATAGTGCTTATGCATCGAGATTAACAGGTTGAACAATCATAGGTGACCGAGATTTATCACCACATACCCGATGTATAAATGAAATGCCAGAAATGATGGAGAATATGGGGGATATGATTCGGAACATAGCAGAACGATTACCTCCAACGCCTTCAATTGAAGTAGAACCAATAGCTGTAGTGAATGCACCTGAGAATAGAGGTATGAGATCAGTGTATGAACAATTTGCTCGAAAGAAGTTAATGGAATTCCATGGGACACCCGACCCAACGCTCGCAGAACATTGGATAATGGACATGGAACGAATCCTTCGATCTATCCTGATGACTGATAGGGAGAAAATGGAAAATACAAGTGGTGTACTGAAGGGTGAAGCCCAGAATTGGTGGGTAAATGTTCTAGATCAAGGAGCGCCAATAACATGGGAGGGATTCAAGGCAGAGTTTAATCGCAGATTCTTTATGCGAGCTGCCTACAATGCGAAAAAGTGAGAGTTTGATAACCTTAAGCAAGGAGACATGACCGTAATTAAGTATACTTCCAAGCACAACACTTTGCTAAGATTTGGAAAGGGTTCAGTGCCAAAGGAGAAAGATAGGGCAAGGAAATTTAAAGAGGGTTTAAGGGAAAATATTCGTTTGAGGGTAGAAACTTATAAGCATTCGATTGTGGCAGCAGTGTAGCAAACGGCGCTTATGGCTGAGAGTGGAATGGAAAGATCGAGGTAGAATCAGAAATGAGAGTTGTGATAGGAACCAAGGCGGATCTTTCAAGACGCCATTTCAAAGAGGCTCTGGTTCTAGTTTCAGTGGTTTCAAGAGGACATTAAGTAACATCCTGTTGTGTTCATTTTACAACTGACCACACTCAGGCCGATGTTTCATGACCAAACCCCAGAACAGGAACCAAGGAGGGGGTAGTATTAATTCGACTCCTGACATGCATGGTAAGTGTTATGATTGCGGAGTATTTGGGCACAAAGCCAAGGATTGCCCGAGGAAGCATTCCCAGTAAGGAGCTAGTTCTATGGCTTCCAATGTGTCGAAGCCTAGACAATCCAACGAAGAGAGACAAAGGACAGAACAACGTCAAGGGAGAGCATACCAGATGAACCCAGGAGACATGGTTGCTTCAGAGATAGTGGTCTCAGGTATGGTGCTTGTATGTTTGCACTTAGAACGCATACTTGTTGACTCAGGATCTACGCATTCATTTGTATCGCATGCCTTTGTTGAACATTTGAACGTTAAATCGACACCGTTAGGATATGAATTATCAGTTGCCGTACCCCTTAGTAAATCAATAGTGACGTCTACAGTATTCAAGAACTGTGCAATCCAACTAAGTGATAAGTTGATGAATGTAGATCTTATACCGATTGCTGTGAGCAATTTTGATGTGATATTAGGAATGGATTGGTTAGCACTTAACCAAGCTACCATAGATTGTGAACGGAAAGAAGTTAATTTTTTATCACCGGTGCATGGAAGTTTTTGTTTCCAAAAGAGTGGGGTTATACTGCCACCGTATTTGATTTCGGCTATCCGAGCGGGTAAGTTGTTGAGAAAGGGATGTCGAGGATTCCTATGTTCAGTGACTGATGTCTCAGCGACCAAATCAAGAGTAAAAGACATTTTGATAGTGCAAGAATATTAAGATGTATTTTCTGATGACTTGCCAAATGTACTGATTGAGAGGGAAATTGAATTCACCATTGAGGTTATGCCAGGCGCAAGACCTGTATCCAAGGCACCGTCTAGAATGGCGCCTGTAGAATTGAAGGAATTGAAAGTTCAACTACAAGAACTACTTGACAAAGTTTCATTCGACCTAACATATCACCGTGGGGAGCTCTAGTATTATTTGTGAAGAAGAAAGACGGTTCAATGCGTATGTGTGTGGATTACCGAGAGTTAAACAAATTGACAATCAAGAATAAGTACCCATTACCGAGGATTAATGATCTATTTGACCAACTTTGTGCAGCGCAAGTGTTTTCAAAGATAAATCTGAGATCAGGCTATCACCAGTTAAAGTAAAGGCCGAAGACGTTGAGAAAACTGCTTTCAGAACGCACTACGGACACTACGAGTTTCTAGTAATTCCATTTGGGGTTACAAATGCACCAGCCGCGCTCATGGATCTTATAAACGAAGTCTTTAAGGACTACTTGGATGATTTTGTGATAGTATTCATCGATGACATTCTTATTTATTCGCCGAGTGAGATAGAACATGAGAACCACTTGAGACTAATACTTCAGAGATTGCGAGAGAATCAATTATTCAGGAAATTCAAGAAATGTGAATTCTGGCTACCTAGCATTACTTTTCTTGGTCGTGTGATTGACAAGAATGGAGTTTCAGTTGATCCTTACAAAGTATAAGCTGTATCTAATTGGTAGATGCCGACATCTGTATCTGAATGTGAAGACAGTTTTCAAGAATTGAAGTCGCGATTAACAAAAGCGCCTATTCTGACAATACCCTCTAGAACTGAGGGATTTGTGATTTATAGCGATGCGTCACATCAAGGGTTGGGATGTGTACTGATGCAAGGGGGTAAGGTGATTGCCTATGCTTCTAGACAGTTGAAAACACCTGAGGTAAACTATCTGACTCACGATCTTGAATTGGCCGCAGTGATCTATGCTTTGAAAATTTGGAGACATTACTTGTACGGGGAAAATGGTAAGATTTTCACATATCACAAGAGCTTGAAATACTTGTTCACACAACGAAACTTGAACATGAGTCAGAGGAGATGGCTAGAGTTGATAAAGGATAACGATCTTTTAATAGAATATCATCTAGGAAAGGCTAATGTTGCATTAAGCCAGAAGACGGCAAGGAACTTAGATGACGAGTTAACACAATAAAAAGAATTGGCAAAGGAAATGGAACATTTAAAGTTGGATGTGATTCCAGAGACTAATGGTGGCTTAATGATGGCGATAACACACCCATATATTATTGATGAGATCAAGAGGGAGCAGTTTAACAATGTCTACCAGTGTAAGATGAGAGACGAGATACCTTTAAGAAAGCGACATGATTTTGTATTAGAACAAAGAATGTTGAAACTTGGAAATCGGTTGTGTGTGCCGAATGTGAAGGCTTGAAAGAGAGAATTCTAGAGGAATCACATGACACTAGATATTCAGTTCATCCAGGAAGCAATAAAATGTATCGAAACTTCTGAGAAAACTTTTGGTGAAAAGGCATGAAGCAGGATGTTACTAATTATGTTTCAGCATGTCAGCAAGTCAAAGCAGAAAGACAAGTACATGCAGGATTATTACAGCCACTGCCTTTATCAGAGTAGAAATGGGATGAGATCACGATGGACATTGTTTCGGGATTTCCGCGATCGGCAAACAAAAATGATAAGATTTGGGTTATAGTTAATAGATTGATGAAGTCAGCTCATTTTCTACCGATCAAGACGACTAAACCTTCGAAGTTAGCTGAGTTGTATGCGAAAGAGATTATAAGACTACACGGGGTTCCAGCTGTGATTGTATCAGATCACGACAGTAGTTTTACATCGAGGTTTTGGGGACATTTGCAAAAAGCTATAGGTATAAAGTTGAGTTTCAGTACCGCATTTTATCCTCAGACCGACGGGGCAGTCAAAGCGTATGATTCAGACCTTGGAAGACATGTTGAGACTTTGTGTCCTACACTTTGGGAGTGACTGGGAGAAGTACTTGCCGTTAATTAAATTTGCATACAATAACGGGTTTCAGTCGAGCATTGGTATGGCACCATATGAAGCTTTGTATGGGCGTAAGTGTTGATCACCGGTTCATTGGAACAAGGTTGGAGAAAGGAAGTTGCTAGGACTTGAGTTAATACAGGAGCGACTCAAGGTAGCCAAGAGTCGTTATAAGAGTTATACAGACTCGAAACGATGACCGATGACGTTTGAAGTAGGTGACTTTGTATATTTGCGAGTATTGCCTTTGAAAGGCATTGTTCGATTCAGAAAGAGGGGAAAACTTAATCCGAGATTCATAGGACCTTTTAAGATCCTAGAGAGAGTAGGTCCAATGGCTTACAGGTTGGCGTTGTCATCAGAGTTGGAACATGTGCACAACGTATTTCACGTGTCAATGTTGAGATGGTGTATGTCAGATACGAGTAAGATCGTAGTACCACAACCATTATAGATTCAAGAAGACTTAACCTATATAGAACATCCAGAAGAAATTTTGGATCGGAAAGAACAATTACTGAGAACGAAGACGATTCCAATGGTGAAAGTGTTATGGTGTAGTCACACGGTTGAAGAGGCTACGAGGGAAAGTGCCATACCCGTTCCAAAATTTCATTGTTTTATCATACATAAATGGAAAGTTGTGAGTATATCAATGTTAATTGATATTTGGATTGAGAAGGAGTTCACTGTGAGTCAACGATAAGGTGTCAGTGAGGACACGGGAACATGATGGTTCATTTTGCATTAGCAGGAGTAAATGGCATTTATATGATTTAAATGTTATTTGACTTTATCTGGTATTTTATGAATAGTGAAATTATACCTGTGTTGTGTAATTTCTGGTAATTTCGATATCATTGAATTTTATTTTGAGAACGTGAGTGACACATTAAATAAAAGGTAGGTTGTGTAGAGATTCCACAGAATTTAGTTTTCGGTCGTGATTTTGGACCCAAACGGGACTTAGTCGGAAACTTTTGTAATTTATTATTTTCACTCGTAAAGACATAAAATAGACATGTGCAAAGTTTTAGGAGTTAATTAGATATTTGAGAAACTCGCGGGGAGGTAAATGTAATTCCCGAAGAGTTTGCCTATAAATAGATGAGGATGAGAATTCATTTGTCAAAAACTTTACAAATATCTTGAGAGAGGAGAGAGAAAAGGAGATTTGATCCTACGGGCGTAATGACGACGATCGGCGACCTTTCATTCGTCAGATTTTCACCAAATTCAAGATTTGACCTCGTGAAGGTAAGGCCTACGTTTTGATACTACTTAGGCCACGTTTGGCAAACTTTTATAAAAATCTAATTTCTAGACTTTTGAGAAAAACCCAATAAAACTTGTAGGAATCATCTCAAATTTGAAATACGACGATTAATCGGCCCTCTAGTCGATCCTTCAAAGTTTGAGTGGAATCGCACGAGGTATAAAGTCTCAACTTGTAAAATATAGGGAAATGCATGTTTTAAATTTCGACGACGAAATTGAGATCCGGGAAAAATCCATGTGTTAATCTTAGGCCCGTTAATTATGCACGCGCTTAAATATGAAAAGCATGTCTACTTTTACGCGAGCACGTTGAGTTGTCTATGTGGGTCAAAGGGGAGTCTTATACAAATTCATGTCGGAGTAAGCTTCTTGATGTTTGAAAATTTTAGTAGCGACGACTACTGTGCATGGTTGATAGACTTGAACTTGCCATGGCACTTGTGGATGCAATGGTTGATAGACTTGGACTTGCCACTGGCATCGCGGTTTAAGACTTGGACTTGCCGCTACCAGATGAATGCATATTTTTCTTCCTAGAGACTATTTGTATGAATTGTGAGATTAAAGCATGTGTTATCTTATATTGCATATGTTAGAACTTGTGCACTCATCATATAGCTGAGCAGTGGAGATTTACTCCATTGCAGGTAAGAAGAAATACAAGAAGAAGCATGAGGAGTGAGGTTGAGAAATACCGGGGGAATTACTTGGTTATACTTTTGTTTTAGATCCTAAACTTGTATAAGGATTTGGGAAATTGTAATATGTTGTAATAGAACCATGGATTAGTTATAATACTTGGAATTCCTAGTAAACATGGTTGTATATATATGTTGAATCATGGGTTATAATCGTGTTTTTGTTAGGAATTGGTTTGGAGACCCTTGTGTTTGAATGCTGCAGAATTGGGCCTTTTTGAGAGAAAACAGTCAACTGATCCCTGTTTCAGTCGACTTGTTTGTGAGGAAACAGTCAACTGGAGGGATTTTCGGTCGACTGGTTTCTGCACGAAAATACTATGTTCTGCATGCATAGTGTTCAGTCGATTGGAAAGGGAACCAGTCGACTGATAAATTAAGGCTCCAGTTGATTGGGTCCCCGATACAGTCGACTGAAATGGGCCCTTAAACTTTATACACTTTCTGCTTCAGGTCTTCAGTCGACTAGACTACCGATTAGTCGACTAGACTACCGATCAGTCGACTGGACCTCTGTATTTCAAAACTGTTTCTTTTGGACACGTTCCAATTGACCAAATTTTTTTATACCTCTGATTTTAATGGATTTTAATAATGTTTTCCGCTGCTATTTTACTTTAATGGAACTGGATAAGCCTTGATGGCGTGCCACGTGTCCTATTGCCATGCGTAGTGGGATGGGTCGTGACATTTAGTGGTATCAGAGCTAGAGGTAACAAAACTTTGGGAACGTTCTATGACGAGTGGAGTGTTGAGTGAATTATCACATGTTCTAGAGTGCATCCATACATCGTAGAGATGTTTGATGCATATGTATGTTGTTTTGCATACATGATATTGTTATTGTTGTACATGCATAGTGTTTATGCATTGAGAACTACATGATTGTAATCATGAGTGACGAAGAGTGAGATCTATCACCACATACTCGACGTATAAATGAAATGGCAAAAATGAAGGGGAATATGGGGAAAATGGTACGGAACATAGCAGAGCGATTACCTCCGACGCCTCCATTCGAGCCAGCACCGATGGCTATAATGCATGTACCTGAGAATAGAGGTATGAGATCCATATTTGAATAGTTTTCAAGGAAGAAGCCGACAGAGTTTCATGGGACATCTAACACAACGCTAGCAGAGCATTCGGTTATGGATATGGAGAGAATTTTCCGATCGATTCCGATGACCGGTAAGGAGAAAATTGAGAATGCCAGTGATATACTCAAAGGTGAGGTCCAGAACTGGTGGGTGAACATCTTAGACCAAGGAGCACCGATAACTTGCGAAGGATTCAAAGCAGAGTTCAATCGTCAATTCTTTCTAAGGGCTGCTCTTAATTCAAAGAAGAGAGAATTTGACAATCTCCGATAGGGAGACATGACGGTGACTGAGTATACTTCCAAGTTTAATGCGTTGTTAAGGTTTGGAAAGGGTTCAGTGCCAGAGAAGGAAGATAGGGCGAGGAAATTCATAGAGGGTTTACGAGAAAAATTTCTTTTGAGGGTGGAAACCTACGAGCACTCAACTGTGGCAGTAGTGCAATAAACAACGCTTGTGGCTGAGAGTGGAATGGAAAGGTCAAGGCAAAATCAACATGGAAAACGGGGTAATGAGGGTGGTGACAAGAATCAAGACGGATCTTTCAAGAGGCCTTTTCAACGGGGCTCTAGTTCTAGTTTCAGTGATTTCAGGAGAACACCAAGTAATCTACCGTTGTGTTCACTTTGCAATAGACCGCATACTAGTCGATGTTGTATGGCGAACTTTCAGAACAAATCTCAAGGAATGAACAATGCTAGCTTGGCACCAGATATGAGGGGTAAATGTTATGACTGTGGAATGGTTGGACATCAATCTAGAAATTGCCCGAGGAAGCATTCTCAGCACGGACTAGTTCTATGGCTTCTAGTGGGTTGAAGCCAAGACAATCCAATGACGGGGGACAAAGGACTGAACAATGTCAAGGAAGAGCATACCAGATGAATCCAGGAGACATGGTTTGTCACGCCCCAGAGTAGCCAAAAATAGGGAAAATTTAAAATTTCCTTTCTGGACCCGTAGGGAATGACGAGTTACATAAAACTGACCTGTCCGTGCAACATGCTAATACAATATTTATATCAGAGTAAGGAATTTACAAAAGCGTCTAATGGTATTCATGGGGGAACTTAAAGTTTTTGCTACTTAAGCTATTACAGAAGTTCCAAATGAAAACCACAAAAGATAAGTTTGGGCGATCTACGCCACTTAAATTATTACATCAACCAAAAGATAGTTAAAACATAAAAGAAGTCTTAATGCGGAAGTAGGCCAGGGTCCTTCTTCTAATTGGCAAACCCGTAACCCTCGTAATTGAACTTTTCCTGATAGTCTGCCTCAGGACCGCCTTCCTGATAGTTCCCGTCTTGAGGATAGTGATATGCATTTTCATTGTTACCTTGATAGTTCTCCTCATTATAACCTAGACGTAAAATGTCCAGGGCAGGGAAGGAGCCGTTAGCTTTGAAGCTAAGTGAAATCGTCTTAACCGATCACTCCTAATACATTTAAGGATATACAAGTATAACAATATCTTGAACCAACATTAAACAAGCATATGACAAGGTAGAATGACGACACAATGCATTATCGATATATTCGACTTTAACTCGACCATGGACACCACAACCAACTCATGTGATTTGTTACATTATTAGTGTAATGCCGTTGGCTTAGAGTAGAATGATTACGTTGCTATCGTCGCCTAGCAGGGCCCTATAGCAGTTTTGGTTTTAAAAAGAAAGTAATCATTGGACTCTTAGGTCCTCATGACCTTGCCGAGAGAATAGAATAGTTATAGCGCTATCGTCGCCTAACAAGGCCCTATAGCATTTGAAAGGTAACTATTGTATTCTGATGGATACTTTGCTATCGTCGTCTAGCAGGGCCCTATAGCGTATCAACCATCAATTCATACATAACTTCAATGATTTCAATGGAAACTTTGGCTATCGTCGCCTAGCAGGGCCCTATAGCAGTTTCATTGTTGTTTTCATTTACTTGACTGTACCACTCGGACCACCGCGGTCCATTCAATGTATATATTGATATGACTGGGTTAGTCCCCGTGACTAACCATGCAGACGTCAACATTGACATCAAGACTCGACTATGTTCATATGAATGTCCGTATGATTGTATAAACGAGAATCATGATAAACAAGGATGTCAACGAATATTTATTAAGCATGGAGTATAGTTTAGCTAACATGCATTCATTATATAAGAAACAATCTCACGTTCACATAACTAATACTTACCAGTATCGTCCACACAGGACGTACTGGGTATACATATAATTCATAAGGATAATTCTATAATATACCAAGTGAGTTAGGACGACTCACCTCGATGCGGGTGCGTAACAGTAAGCGTAGCGGTTCCTACAAAGTATAAAATTACATAGAACATTGATTAATAAGCTTATTAAAATTAGGACATAATGGTAATTGTGCCGGGTGGGTTCCTAAACCTCAACATGATGATCTAGACATCATTCTGAGTCCAACGCCATTGACTAGACTCAAATCGGAGTCCGTCGCATAAAATGTTGGGTTTTCTATGCCAGTTTGGGCCTTAAAGATAAGCTATATTTTTTACTGTGTCGAAAGGTCACCAAACTTTAAGGGGGCCTTCTAGACATTATTCTAAGACTCTGGGAACTGACCGCGTATTTTTCTGAGCTACAGTTTATTTATTATGAATTTCTGAAGTTTAAAACGTCTAATAATAGACTACGGGGTCCCATAATTATAAAGTATAGTTTAGGGAGATAAAATACCCTTATAAATATTTTTATTAAATACTAGGCCTTAAATTAGGCTAGTAGTATTTTTCTCATAATTTTCGGGGCTCGTTTGGTATTTTAAATAATTAAATACAACCAAACGGGAATTATCACAATAATTAATAATTATTAGAATTATTAAAGTATGGGTTTTATAATTAATAATTTATAATATAAAGGCATTAGACCTTAAGAAAAGTTGGCATAATTTTTCTATACTTAAATGTAGCCATTAGGTATTTATTCCCTAATTATTTTAATTTAAAACATCTACTTATTATTTATTTAAACTAATAAATAATAAGTATATCATATAATAATAATTCATAATTTCATAATATAAGAATATTATTAAAAATGATATTTCAAATTATAAAATATAATTTATAGTATTATTGAAACTATTATTAGATTTTTAAAACAATTTAAGACCATTTATAATGGGACCAAAAACTCGCGGGTCACGTTCGACCCGACCCGCCTCCCCTTAAATGGGCCAGCCCATTTAGAGACTCACTAGAGTCCACGGTTAGAACTCGCGGGTCAAACCCGAATCCCAATCGGATCCTCTATTTCTTAATAAATGGATCAACCCGTATACCCAACCCAGACCCAAATTATCTCACATTCCAACCCGGCTCGTTAACCCGAACTAGATCCAACCAAATCTGGTTGGATCCGATACCAAACGACGCCGTTTGGATTAGTAACTTTCGGGTTATTTAAAACGACCCGACCCGTCTACGATTAAAACGATATAACCCGAATAAAAACGGGTCTATACCACAGTTCAAGCTCGGGGTACAAGCCTTTAAAGCCCTAGGTTTCCGGTCTCCTTCTCCGGCGAAGTTGTTCGCCGCCGGCGAGCCCCGATTTGGCCGAAAAACTTCAAACGGCCATATCTTCGCCCTTTTTCCATGAAAATTGATGATTCCAACGGAAAAAGGACCGGTTTGGGGCCCTCTACAACATACTAGGAGCTGGGTTCTTGGTTTATTCGTTTAAGGCTCTGTGGATATGCCGGCATTTGGGCCCACTTTTGTTTTTAAAACATTTTTCAAATTCCAAATTCAAAATCAAAGAGTCGCCACTTAATTTTTTTTAGGAAAATTAAGAAACCATTTTGAAAGCAAACTGATCTTTTGCAAAACCAAAGGTAATCTGGGTCCGGGGATTATGGAATGAAAGGGGAAGGAGCCCGGCGGACTAAAACACCCCCTTTCATCCTATCTCGTGATAGGCCTCTACTCATCATCCTTTTTAATCGAATTAATAATCTAAGTGTACCCTCAACTAATACATATATATAAATAATACATTACACAAGCATGTTGAAAAGGGTGCAAGATTGCTAACGACAAAATATCATTCATAAGCCACGTAATTCAAGTAGCACGCAACATGATATGCAATAGAGAACTAGGGAACATACCCGGGATCCAGCCGCGAATATTAAACGTGCAATGCATGCGAGAATAGAAATCCTAAAAAAGGGTCTCTATCACGTATAAACACATAAGGCAAGACCTAGTCTAAAGTGTCTCACATGGAGTTGAAAATCAATTCAAAATCAAAGAAATGAATTAAACTAGAAAAGGGATGAGAAGTTGTACCTCAAATGCGGTACAAAACAAAGGTTAGTACGCATTCCTTAGACAAGATATAATATCAAAGAGTAATTAATCCTAAGTCATGTTCAATTAAATACAACTTAGACAAGAGATAAGTTCTACTTATGAATATTAACATACATGAATGAATGCATGATTATGAACAAGAATGAAATATGAATTTATTCATTTATTTGGATCACTTAGCCTCTGGATTTAAACTAAATTATCTTTATCCAAAACATGGTTTGGGTCCCAAGACATTAGGGAACCATTTGAGTTGAAATGAATAAGATTAGACAAAAACAGTAGCAGTTTTTTTTTATGTATTACAGAGAGCAGACCAGATTTAAAAAAATAGAAATAAATTACTTCCAACGGTTGGATCTTAATGAATTTTGGATATGTTATGCCTCTGTGAGTCTAGTTTCTAACCCAAAAAGAAAATCGAAGTTTCAACGGTTAGATCTTCGGGAATATGGAACATACTAGACCTCACTCAGGATTTTACAACTCTCTGTCCAGAGATCTTGTATGATTTTTTAGAAATAGCAAACAAATCTGAATTGCTTCATTCTTTTTAGGGAACCTTCCTAACACATTAAGGTTCTTAGAAAAAATTATTTTGAGTTACAAACACCTTGTTAAAGCTCTGATTTACTAATTTTAAAAACGTTTTACTGTTCTGAAACTATTCTGAAACTCTGGACAGATTGTGGTTGACTCACAAAACCCATGATCAAACCCCTCTAAACATAAAACCACCTTAAAACAAAAATTACAGTGGTAGATTACTGTGTTATTGACACTTTCCCGTTGGTTTCACTTGATTTCAACGGTTAGATTTCGAACTAAAAATCTTTGATCGAAAACAGTTTGTGAAATCACTGTTTTCGTTTTGCTAGTTCAACTTTGTTGGTTGACCTCAACTATTAAATCATAATGTTGGGCTTAAACCAAATCATTTCTTCTACCATTTGATGGTCATTGAAGACTAAGGACCTATTTAGACTTATGGACTTTTAATGAAGTATGAAATGGACTTCACAAAATCCCAAACAATGAACTCAAACTTATGGACCAAAACTTGAGTTCAAATCATTACTCCTACCACTTGGTGGTCATTGGAGGCTAAAGACACACATACATGTAGGTTTTGGATGAAATATGAAGAACTTTCAAAAAGAAACCCAAGGAAGAGGTTAGTCTAAGCCATAAAGATAGTTTTAAACTTAAAATATTTCTCCTACCATTTGATGGTCATTGGAGACTAAAGGAAAACAAATCCACTCTAATCTCCATGGAATATATTATGAATTCCATAAGATTCATAGTAAAGAGATCCTAGTAAGAATACCCAAGGTTTTACTCAATTTAATAGACTTTTAAACATTCAAGTTCCATAGATTTCATCAAACTATGAAAGCTTACACTCAAATCCTCTCCCAAACATATGGTCCTTGAGGAATATAGATTTCATTCTCCTCCCAAATTAATGGTCCTTGGAGACTAAATAAGGCACAAATCTACTCAAACCTCTATGAAATATAGTAAGAATTCCATGAGGTTCTTAATAAGGAGGCCCAAGTCATGGGTTGGGACTTGAATCTCACCAATTATATGTAGATTATGACCATGATTCATTTTTAGTCTCCATATGGATCATAAGATCATAGGAAACTAAAGAATCAAACTCAAATAGACTCACTAAGATATGTAAAACCTTATGAAGGAAATAGAAATAAAGGAAATCAAAGTTTATTTAGAGGACTATGAACACAAATTCTTCAAAACTAATTTATCTCAAACCCAAGGCATTAATTAGACCCAAATTAATGAGATGTCATGAAATTCAATCACAAGTTCTTGGTGGTGTGTGATGAAATGGGGTAAGAAGAGAGGTTTTGAAAATGTGAAAAGTTCCTAGATCTAAGAACTTGTGATTAAATTATCCTAACTCTACCAAGGATTAAGAGGTTACCTCTATGACCTCAAAGAATTCTTCAATTTCTTGTAAAGCTCTTCCAAGATCTTCAAATTCTTCTCAAAACTCTTCAAATTCTTCAAGAAATTCTTCTATTCTTCTCAATTCTCTATATAATTCTCTCTCTAAACTCAAGTATATCTCTTGTATATGTTTGTATATTGATTCAAAAGTTCAAGTCCCCTCAAAATGAAGATGAAGATCTGTTTATATAGGCCATTACCTCAAGGATAAATGGGTAAATTCGGGTGGAGACCCATGTGCAAAGATTTCTTCTAGAACATGTGAGAAAAGCATTCTGTTACAGCCAGCGGCATTCACTGAGTGCCGGGCGGCACTCACTGAATGCCGGGCGACAAACAGAGAGTGCCGGCGCGGCACTCAGTGAGTGTCGCCGCGTTTGCCGCGTGCCGGGACCAATTGAATTTTGTCTTTCTTTTAATTTTCAAGAAAAATGTTAATGTAAACTAAAATTTTTAAATTTATATATATCTATATTTGTACTAAGGTCCTCCATGTGCATGGTATCACCCATGTGCATGGTATATACTTTAAATATACTATCCTCTTTTGTATTTTTCTCCTTTTTCAAGATTTTATTTATTTTGTCCTCCTATTTCTTCCAAAGGAACTCTTTTTACTTTGTTTATTAATCCTTCTCTCTTCTTCTTTTTTTTTTTAACAAAAAAACAGGTTCCCAGACTGTGTTTCTCACATGTTCTTTATTTTTCGAGTTTCTCCCGAATGCCCAAATCCTCTCTCCTTTTATTATTTTCAATTTTGAAATTTAACTTGAAGAATCATTCTTGAAGATTTTGAATTTCTTGGAAAATCTTCGAACGTCACAGTCATTGTCATCATCGGTCTTCGAGAGGTAACCAATCCCTGGATTTGACGTTTGGTCAAAATTGGGGTGTCTACAGGCTCTTATTAACGAATTATCCTTTTCGGTTTCTTGAGGAATAATCGAGTGCATAGCCGGCCAAATGGGTCTCAAATCAAAAATTGTTCTTATGGGGCCTAGCTGGGACTATAAGGGTATGTTTGGTGTAATTTTAGGGACCCTCCTGATGTTTTGAACAAATCGAGCTCCGGTGGGGAGCTTTAATGGCTTCCGAAGCCTACTAAGAGCCTTAGGCTCTGTTTGGGTCTGCATGGGAGGGGGGGGGGGGGGGGTCCGGAGGGTGTGTGTGTGAATGTGAGGGGGGGGGGTGTGAGTGTGCAGAAATGAACCGAAGAGTGGGTTTTACCTGTGGGGTCTCGATTTCTTTCTCCCTTTACCTCTGGTGAGCTCCTCCTCTCTCTGCGTCTTCTTCTCTCTCAACTCCCGGTGACCCTCTCTATCTCTCCACTCTTATGCACACACATAAATATATATACACAGATTATAAATTTGTTTCATGTAAATTGAAAGAGATGGAGGAGATTGATTTGAATGGGATCTAGGGAAAGTGGCCGGCGATTTTGGGAGGGGTGGGTTATGTCCGGCGGTTCATGGGGGGTTGTTTGGGTAGTGTAAGGGTCCAATGGGTCATAGGTGGTTGGGTAGGTACAATACCACATTTGGAAAGATTCCCAAGGTACTAACATTCTATAAATATATAGATGAGTCATCGCTATGAACCGCGTGCTATGCAATCTAATTTAAACACAGATTTTACGGGTTTGCGTGCAAGTCAGTCCGGGTTTGAGATTCACAGTCCGAGGAATTAATTATTAAATATGAACACGTATTAATCACGCTCTGGAATTACGACATTCGTATACCGGAAGGTACGGAAAAAAAAATACGGGTACTGATTTTATTAACGATAGAATTTACGGGTATTACATCATCCACCTGCTATTAAAGATTCTGTCCCCGGAATCAGAGCTAGCTATACATTAAAAAGGTAGGAAAACTTCTCACGCATCTCTGATTCTAACTCCCAAGAAGCTTCACGCTCATCATGATGTTTCCACTGAACTTTCACCAGCGGGATTTCTTTAGTCCTCAGCTTCTTAGTTCCTCGTTCCATAATCTTCACCCGTCCTTCATTAAAAGTCACATTGTCGTTTACCTCGATATTCATAAAGTTGATCTCATGAGACGAATCGTGCACGACTTTCCTTAACATGCTAATATGAAACACATTATGCACTCCTGACATCTTGGGTGGTAGTGCGAGTCTGTAAGCAACTTTTTTCACGCGTTCTAGAATTTCGAACGGTCCAATGTAGAGTGGCGAAAGCTTCCCCCTCTTTTGTCCAAATCTGACAATTCCTCGTACGGGTGATACTTTTAGGAATACGTGATCTCCAACACTGAATTCCAAGTCCTTTCGATGTTTAGCCACATAGCTTTTCTGTCGGCTCTGAGCTGCTTTCATCTTCTCTCTGACGATATTGATCTTTTCGTTCGTCTCTCAAACCATCTCTGGTCCTAGAAGTTTGTCATCTCTAATTTTTGCCCAACACAAGGGTGATCGGCACGGTCTTCCATATAAAGCTTCAAATAATGCCATTCTTATACTCGTATGGTAGCTGTTGTTATATGCAAACTCTATCAACGGTAGGTTCTCTTCCCATGAACTTTCAAAATCTATTGCACATGCTCGGAGCATGTCTTCCATGACTTGATTGACTCTCTCGGTCTGTCCGTCGGTTTGTGGGTGAAAAGCTAAACTTAACTTTAACGAAGTCCCAAGTGCTGTCTGTAAACTTTCCCAAAATCCTGACGTGAAATGTGAATCGCGGTCTGACACAATTGACACGGGTACTCCATGTAGTTGAACAACTTGTTGTATATACATTCTACTCAACTTCTCGATCGGATAGGTTATACTATAAGTGTTGAAGTGGGCCGATTTGGTGAGTCGATCTACAATCACCCAAATGGCGTCGTGATTCTGCCGTGACCTTGGCATTCCGACAACGAAATCCATCGTTATGTGCTCCCACTTCCATTCGGGAACGGGTAGTGGTTGTAACAATCCTCCTGGTTTTTTATGTTCTGCCTTGACTTGCTTGCATGTCATGCATTTGGATACATAATCCGCTACTTCTCTCTTCATTCCGTCCCACCAGAAGTTACTTTTTAGATCCTTGTACATTTTTGTTCCTCCAGGGTGAACAGTCATCCTTGACTTGTGTGCTTCGTCCAATATATCTTTTCTCAGGTTGTCCTCATTGGGTACACAGAGTCGATTGTGACATCTAAATCCTCCATCTGCTCCTATCTTCCACTCGACGGAGTCCTTTGCCGATGCTTTTTTAAACCATTGACGAAGTCCTTCGTCCTTTCCCTGAGCTTCGAAAATACGACTTATGAGCGTTTGTTGTACCATAAGACATCCAAAGAGTCGTCCTTCACTTGACTCAGAAATCTGAAAATCAAACTCTGCTAGTATCTTCAAGGATTTCCATTCTCTAACCATGATAGAAGATACGATGAGTTTGCGGGGTTTCTGGCTCAATGCGTCAGCAACAACGTTTGCTTTGCCAGGGTGGTATTGTAGCGTGAAATCGTAGTCTTTTAACAATTCCATCCATCGTCGATGTCTCATGTTCAACTCCTTTTGAGAGAACAGGTATCTCAGGCTCTTGTGATCTGAAAATAGATCGAACTTCTCTCCGTAGAGGTAGTGTCTCCAAATTTTGAGTGCAAAGACGATTGCGGCTAGTTCCAGATCGTGTGTAGGATAGTTAAGCTCATGAGGTTTCAATTGTCGTGATCCATATGCCATCACTTTTCTGTCCTGCATAAGTACACAACCAAGTCCTTGGTGTGATGCGTCACTGTAAATGGTGAATTGTTCACCGCTCTTCGGTATTGCAAGTGTTAGGAAACTGCGGTCCCAGAATCCATTGACAGCACGTATAAGTTGGTACTGCAAAAAAAAATTACGTGAAAACTATAATAACCCTACAAGGGCGGAACTAGGGTTACCTTAAACTACTAAAATGGATTGCTGTAGTAGATTGACGAATCGAGAACACGGGCTCGATAACAGCTCACGATCTTCTACTGTATTCCTTTGCTGCCAGAATATCGAACTGAGTGTGGGCTCTTTCGAAATCCTTTCTATTTTCTGCTCTCCCTCTTTTACGCTCTCTTTTCTATTCCGAGTTATAATTCTCTATATAGAAAAACGCTAGCTCAGGAGAGAGCCAAAGCAGCATATATATAGGCTACGATAGGGACCATAAGAAGTCAATAAGGAATAGGCTTCCTTATGGAATTAGGAAACCCTAATTCGAACTGAATCAGATTCTTATTTCTATAAATTATAATTCATACCACTAAAGAATTATAATTGCACTCCTACCCTTATCTCAAAAATATATTTTGAGCTCCATGTTATTAAATGCTTATTATCTCCCCATGTTAAGATTACAGATATCCATTAATTAAATATAATTACTGACAATCATATTTAATTAATTTATTAAAATTCCTTGAGATCCTCTACTTAACTTATCTGATATGTCGGATATAAAATCCACCTGCAGGGTTTGACATAATCAAAACTTATAAGCTTTCTCAAGGGGATATCATCAATCCCAAAATTGAGACATGGATTCCATCATTAATTAATATCAACCACACAATTAATATTGCCACCCAATCCAATGAGATATTGACCCATTTAAGGATCTCACCCTTTTAGGGATCAAAGTGTAAATATCAAATGTACGTGTCTACAAATTAACTTAGGATTTAGAGCATAAGCACTCATAATAGCCATGAGGTATTAATTATCTTATAAGTCAGTATAAAGATAATTACCCCAAGTCAGTCCTGTTTAATACACAAAGTGTACCAACATAGTGAGTTAAAACTATACCGTTTTCCGTAGTCAAGACAAACCTACTACAACACCATGCTGCAGTCCTACCGATGGTGTATCCAATCCCATCTAATACTGTAAACCAAAATCTTACATTCTATAATATCTGATGGCCTGATCTTCCGTGTGTAATCCGAACTCTACACACCAAACCACCTACTATATAGAATAAGAGACACACATGCATAATATTAAATAAATAATATAATACAAACATTGCCCACACAGATTCTAAAAAAAATGAATTAACTGATTTTATTGAATGAATAATAAATCAACTACATTGTGGATACCGGGTTTCCACCTCTTTTTGATATTTTGAAATTCGTTTGATTTTGAATCAAGGAGAGAGAAAAGGTCTGTTGAAAACAGATACAGAGTCGCCACTTGGTCTTTAAGGAACCAAGAAACCTAATTTTGACTCACCCAAATGGATAAAGGGCACCGGCCCTTCATGACCAAAGAACTTGGTTCGGGGTTTTGGTACGAGAGAGGAAGGAGCCTTTGTCGCGACTAAAACACCCTCAACTCGCCCCATCTTTCGACGGGCCTCAATTAGCATCCAAATAATCATCTTATACTATGTATGGTTCGGCAATTAATACTATGATAGTATATTACATTACATAAGAAACTTGAAAATGGAAGATCTAAAGATAAAATATCATTCATAAGATCTAAATCAAATATCATGCAATGTAAAGTGAAAGATCACACAAATAAACCTAGGAAAAATCGTCTAATCACGCTTTAAGTAATTAAGTCTCCTTAATCTAAAGGGGACATGAATCGTTATTGAAACAAATAAGCAAAGAAATCAAAATATGCTTAGCAAGCTAGTATGATGCGTGTTAATCTTTGATAAAAGAAGACCTCTCAATCCCCGGGACGGATGAGAAAGGATGATAAGATCAAGGGGAAGCATGAACGGGTGATCGAGTTCATTCCTTATAATCTCCTTAGATTAAGAGTTACAAAAACCCCAAATCTTGCATGAATGCAATGTATGTATCTAGAATGTGCCAAGGTTGTAGTGTGCTTTGTGTTTATGGATTCCTAGAATGACTTAGAAGTCTAAAATGTGTATGAATGGATGGATGAAATCAATATGGGATATGTAAAAATGTAGTATGAACTACTTCCTAAGATATGAACTAATTTGGAATGCATATGAGCATCAAATCAAAGAATGAAAGTTGAAATGTACTTGCTGTGAATAGTGGACAGAACAGTAGCATGATCTTTTGGAATTTGAAAAGAGGGGTTAGGAATGTTTTCAATGCATGATTTTTTATGGAGATGTTCCTTATTGTGTCTAGAACACAACCCAAAAGGCCAATATTGAATATCTATCACAGATTGAGAGGAATTATATAAACAATAGGGGTCACTCAGAAACAGAGTTCGTACTGTCGACTGAAATGTTAGAAAATCTTAGAAAATGAAAAAGAATGATCTAGAGGCCCATTTTATACCGAAAGTTTCCTAAGACATTGAATTTTAAGGGAAAAATAAGTTAGGACCACCCCTTTTGGAAAAGTTTTCTGGAAAAGAGGTCGTAAGTTGACCTAGCTGCTGTGACAGCAAAAACAGAATGTTTGGAAGGAATGTTGGGACCCAAATGGACCATTTCCAAGTACTTCCAAGTCAAACCAAAAATCATGGGTGTTCTCCAATGAGTTAGGAAGACTTTCCAAGTGGCCTTGTATCCATATATTGAGTATTGAGTTCTAGAAAAATCTTTAAACTCAACTCACTCACTGTTTTGACTCATTGTTTTGAAGATTTTGGGGAAAACAAAGTTTTGTTTCTTGAAACCAAATGAGAGGGATTGAGAGGGGTTTTGAAATAGATGTTTTAAAAACATGTTTTCAACACTCAATAAGGATCATAGCCACTTAAAATGCCTACATCAAACTCATCATTTAAGAACCTCCAAGATTGTTGGAGAGATTTATTTTATTTTTGGACATAACTTCAATACATTCCAAGAATACCTTGGAAGTATTGAGGTTATGATCATCATCTATCAAACATGTTTTTGAGGTCAAGAGCTACTATCCATAAGGATTCACTCACCCCAAACTTCATGTCATCACTTAGATGATGATGAACTAGTAAGTAAATAAAGAAAATAAAAAGAAATGGGATAAGAAGAGATGAACAATAATAAACAAGCAAGTAGATGATGATCAATAGATGATATTCATAAAGCATGAGACTTGTAGATTGGTGTATCACTCATATGTAATGATACTAGACATGGAAGAAGCTTCCACTCTCTTGAATGCTCACTAAAATGGTGGTTGGGAGTATTGAATGTTGAAGTAAATGGAAGTAATGAAGTAAAAACAAAGTTAGAACTCACTTTTGTTTTTGAAAATCAAAGAAGAAAGCTTCTTTTCTCTCTACTCTAGCCTTATCTCTACATCTTTCTCTCCCAAACTTTTCCAAAACTCACATTTGACTCCCCTAAAATGAGGAGTAATGGGGTGTTTATATAGGCCAACTTGGGGTGTTTTTGGGATTTAGAAAGTACTCCCATTGGCTCCAAACATCTGAAATCATAAAACTACGTCGTTTTGGCTTTTAATTAATCAAAATGGGACCACAAAACATATTACAAAAATGGACTGCTCTGGGGGGGGAGTGCCGCGGCGGCACTGGGCCAGTGCCGCGGCGGCAGTGGGCCAGTGCCACGGCGGCAGTGCTCCTCCCTTCGTCTGGATAATGCTGTTTAGGCACCCCGAAGTTCCGGTATTCGCGAAAAGGCCCTATTTTGTCCGAACTTCACAGAAAATGCATATGAACTCCAAATCGAGGTTGTGATATACCGTTGGAAAGGTAATGGAGTCTAATTTACATAAAAAAAAGTTCGGGGATAGGTCACTTTGAAAAGTTTTGCGGTATTCGCGATAAAAGCCGATTTGATCGCCTTTTTCGCCTTTGGAAATTCATAATAAATTCGTTTTAAATCTAGAAATTATGTGCGATATACCGTTGGAAAGCTATTGACCTCTAGTATCCATGAAAAATATTTGAAAATTGTTTCGGTGCCCCGATTCCAAAGTCAAATCTTGGTCAAACTGGTCAAACTTGGGATTCCCGGGAAGTTCTGGGAACCTCTGGGAGCTCCCAGGAGCCGACGTTTTCGCTCGATTCTCTTTTAAAACTTATTTTAATACTTTTCTAATGATTCCGGTGAATTTGGACAATTTCGGTCAAACTTGGTCAAACCTTGGTCAAACCGGTCAACGGGGACTTTCGGGGAACTTCCGGGACTTCCGGGGGTCTCTGGGAGCTGACGATTTCTTCCGATTTTATTTAGAAACTTATTTTATCATTTTTCTTACGACGTAGCATGTTTCCAGGACTTTTGGTCCGATATCTGGGAGTTCAGGGGCATTTTGGTCATTCTGAGCATTCTGAGAGATAGAGCTGACTTCCGAGAGTCCTTTTGAGTCTTTTACGATCATTGTGAACCACCAAGCTATGGGTCTCCTAAATCTGATAGCCGACAAAATGGGGTGTCTACAGTTTGCCGCTCTTTGGCATGAACTTGCGAGGCAACGCATGTCGCAAGCGAGTGCCAAAGCTTTGAAGAGACAGGACTTTTTGGAGGCTATAGATTTAGGACAAACAGCGTTGCAAAAGATGAAAGGATGATGAGGTTAGTGCTGGTCGTGCTCTGCGTGAGCTGCCTACGTATCCCAAGGGGAATCAGACCAGGACGTAGTTCAGGGCGCAAAGGAACGAATCACTCATGCACAACAAGACATACGGATGTTATGCTATGAGGATGATATGCAATGCATGGATGTGATATGAATTGTGTCATGAGTCCTATCATGTCCAGTGTTATGATCCTAGTATGAGCAGGTACTGTGGGGTGTGCCACTCCGAGTGGGCTAGTGTTGTGCCAGTGTTTGCGACTGTGATGTGGTGGATGACTCGGATAAGGACAGCAAGGTTTAGAAGGCTCTAGGTCTAAGGGCAAAACTTCTGAAACTTGAGAAGTGTGCTTTGCAAATGAGTGGGATAGATCATATGTGCTTCGTTTAGCAGATGACAGCCAAAGATGACCGAGGGATCTTTTGGTAAAGCTGTGAGAAAACTCTTGATAATCAGGAGATCTGGACGCGGGAGATGCTCTGGTTGTTCCTGACGGCCGACTTTCGGAAATCGGTTCCGGCTGGTGGGAGAACCTTTATTTTCTTGATCGGGAACCAGGATCCATCTCTGAACCTCTCACGGTTGATCAAATCTTTCGGTGCTCAATCCGAGAGAGCCGGTCAGGGCCTCCGGGAGCTGGTATCTGTCTGCTTTTGTCCTCGGGGGATGATGCAGGGTTCTCGGGGAATCTCTTCTGGTGCTCAATCCAAGAGAGCCTGTCAGGGCCTCTGGGAGCTGGTATCTGTCTGCTTTTGTCCTCGGGGGATGATGCAGGGTTCTCGGGGAATCTCTTTTCTTGATCGGGAACCAGGATCCATCTCTGAATCTCTCACGGTTGATCAAATCTTTCAATGCTCAATCTAAGAGAGCCGGTCAGGGCCTCTGGGAGCTGGTATCTGTCTGCTTTTGTCCTCGGGGGATGATGCAGGGTTCTCGGGGAATCTCTTTTCTTGATCGGGAACCAGGATCCATCTCTGGATCTCTCACGGTTGATCAAATCTTTCAATGCTCAATCCAAGAGAACCGGTCAGGGCCTCTGGGAGTTGGTATCTGTCTGCTTTTGTCCTCGGGGGATGATGCAGGGTTCTCGGGGAATCTCTTTTCTTTATTCGGTGCATTAACTAAAAAAAACAGGATCCGTTACCAGAATTCTCGTGTTTGATCGAAAATCGCGACGGTTGTCCTGAAACGACCGATTCGGGTCTTCGGGAGCCGATTTTTCCCAGTTTTTGCCTGCTGGAGGTAGTTCTGACAACTTTTAGTCTGCTTGGGGTAAAACCTCATAAATCTCGATTGGAATGGGCCATCGGGGCTGATCGGGGCCAAAAACGGGCTGAAAAAGGCCAAAACGGGCCAGAACGGGGCGAAACAGAGCGAAGCGGGGCCCATGGGGAGTAGTGCCGCGGCGGCACTGGGCCACTGCCGCGGCGGCACTGGGTGACCGGACTTCATCTTCCTATATCTCGGGTTTTTGAGCTCTAGAAGCTCATTCTTGGCCATTTTGGGGTGTTTTTGGAGCCAAAATTCATCAAAACGCAGCTTGTGCGCGCTCAGGTGAGTAATCTTTCCCCGTAGTTGGATTTTTGATTGGTGTTTTGGTTTGCCCAAATTTTCAAGAAGAAAGTTTAAATGTGACTTCCATTTTTTTTGTAGATCCATGGCTTCGAGCTCAAGGAGGCCGTCTAAGAAGGCCAAGGGACGGATGAAGGCCGAGGTGCAAGCTCCGGACTTGATTTTACAGGACCCTCAACGCCATCTTTCGGTCGCGGCTCTAGCGAGCTTGGTATGTGAAACTCTCGACCTTTTAGGACTGCTTTCATGTATTATGCTAGTTTTGTGAGCCGTAGCGTGCACCTAGAGATCGTTAGAAGTTCGATTTGTGCTCGAATGTAGATTTTGTGAATTCGGCTCTCGGGTCGTGAATAGTGATTTTGTGCATCTTTTGTCGTCTTTGCTGTGTGCAGGTGCCGGAAGTGGCATTGAAAGGCCATGGTAGCCTTGCTCATGCTTTCTTATGGTATACCCAGCTTTCGCCCACCGTTAAGAGGATGGTTGATGATGCCGGGTTCGGAGGCTTCGTCCGCTTGGTTTCGAAAAGTAGCAATGATTTGGCTCACTTCTATGCACTGGCCGAGAGGTGGTGGGACACTACCAACACTTTCCACCTGCCGTTCGGAGAGATGACTATGACGCCTTTTGATTTCTCCATGATCACGGGCTTGAGGGTTGGCGGGAAGCGCCTGGTTCTGGACTACTTTTATGAGCTCGACCCGGAGGCGGTGGAGATGTTGATTGGGGCTGTTCCCCCTAACCTGGAAAGACATTGGTTCCCCTGCGGCTGGCTTTACCGGGCCTATGGTAGAGGTAATCACAATCTGAACAATTCCCAGCTTTTGAGGGTTTATCTTCTGTATGTCCTCGGGTGCTCCATCTTTGCGACAAGGAACGACCGGGTGAGCTTGAGGCTCCTTTCTTGCCTGGCGACCATTGATGAGATCCCCTCCTACAATTGGGGCGGTGCTGCCCTGGCCCATCTCTACAAGCATATGGGGGAGGTCTCTCGGGGCGATGTTAAATCTACTGGGGGATTCTGGCGAGCTTGGGAGGTACGCACTGTTTCCTCTTTTATTTTTCCATCTTTTTGATTTCCATATTTGTTCTAATTTTTCCTTTGTGTGTGCAGCTTTGGAGTTTTGAATACTTGAAGATGTTGGCTCCTTCCCCGGTGGATGAATCAGGCGAGGATGAGGATGGCATGGCTCCTGTGCCTTTATTCCCACGAGGTTTGAGATGGAGGAGGGACGTTGTTGGGGTGAAGAGCGGGGCCCACCAGATTGTTTTTCTCAGAAACTTCTTAACTGAGCTGACGGCCTCTAGTGTTGATTGGACGCCTTGGGAGGGCGTCGCTTACGCCGCCCCAGAGGAGATACAAGCGGTTAAATCTCTTACCTCTTGCCGCCTTCTGCTGGAGAGTACCGAGTGCAGGCAGTGGTTCCTTGGGGAGCGGGTCTCCCGGCAGGTGGTTGGTGGTTCCCGGTATCGCGTCCCTCATGATCCTCCTGCGATGGATGCTAGTGACCTCTCTGGAGATGCTCTGCTGGCGGCCTTAGCCGGCACTGATGTCTGGGACCATTTTCTTTCTGAGACCGGTTACGAGGCTTACCGTGGCCGTTTCCTGATGCCTGACTTCCCACTCCTAGAGGTGAGTTCTTTTTGTATTTTTTGTTTATATTCATTGTCCATGTTTTTGATTTATCTTTTCCTAACTTATTCTATGCCTTCAGCTTCGCGAGATGTACAGGAGACAGGCTCCTCAGGCTCCCGACCCTATCCTCCCTTGGGATTGGAACGTCAATGTTCTAGGCGCTGATGGCACTCCCCAAGTGATGGAGGTGCCACGAGTCACATGTGGGTACCCTACTCAGCCAGCGGGCGTCCTCAATGTTCCTTGGAGTTACGCTGAGGAGGGTCACGCCTTGGCGGCTAGCCTACGGTCCTTGGTCCTTACACGAGACCACCGGGTACGTCCCTAATTTTGCACTTTCTTGAGGTTATGAGGTTCTAACCCTAGTTTTTACCTTTGACAGATGGACGGTATGCGGCAATTTGCCGCCAATCAGATGGCGTCCTTGGTAAGTCTCTGACTCGACTCTGTTTTTGTACCTTTTTGTTGTTCCCTTATTGATTGCCTTCATTTTTATTTGTGTGTGCAGTACCGTGGAGGCGGGGCTGGCTCATCGAGGACTGGTCCAAGATGTAGAGGTGGTAGGAAGAGGCCGTCGCCGACGTACACTCCGGGTGGTCCGACGGAGGACGAAGAAGAGGAGGACTAAGGCTTCCCAACCGGGAATTATTATTTTATTTTCTTTTCCTGTTTTCGATTGGGTTGTACTGAGGATATGATTATTTGGACAGTGTAGGACGATGTGTAGCACAATTTGTGACCTTCTGACAGAGTATTATGACGTTTTGCCTCCTAGGCCGGATATCTTCCGGTTTAGAGGCGCAGTTGTGTGCTTGTTGATACATGTGCATTGTGATTGCTGGATGTTACTGCGATGGGCAGTTTTGTGATAGTGAGTGCTTTTGCCTTGCAGGTGGGATAGTCCGTGAAACGGGGAGGTGCTGCCGAAATTTTGAATTTTGCTAGAGCCGCGACAGAAAAAATGGCTTCGTATGATCCCGCTCAACTCACAGCTTGGCTGAACATTACGGATGGCGTGGAGCGGATCAACCTCTTTAGCTATGGCTTAACCGAGCTGCTCTCTCTTTGCCAGATGACCTTGAACACTGAGTTCTTGCGTGCTGCCATTGCCCACTGGGACCCGGTGAATCATGTCTTCAACTTCAACGGCCTGGAAATATGCCCCATGTTTGAGGAGTTCTGTGCTATTCTTGGCTTCGATTCTGACTCTGACTTGATTCTCCCTTCTGCTGATACCCTCAGCCCTACGCGAGCCTTGGCTGAATACCTGAATTGCTCTGTCACTATTTCCCGCCGGCTGATTCAAGGTGAGGTTCTCAACATTGCTTCTATTATTGCCCGGTACGCCAGTCTTGGGAATCCCAGCGTGTATGATGCTTCCCGTGGGGCCGCTTTGATACTGTGCATGACTTCACACTTCCTATTCTCGAGTACTTCCGTTGATTTAGTGCATGTGTGCCTCGGGCTGAAACTTAGCAGGAATCCCATGGCCATGGTTCTAGCTGAAACTTTGAATGGTTTGGATAATGCCTTCAACCAAGGGACTCCTCTTCTTTCTGGGGCGCCTTTGGTGTTACAGGCTTGGCTTTACGAGCGCCTTCAGCTGTGGACGGGCCGTATACCACCAGTTTATTTCGTCGAGCCGTGCTTTACTCTCACTATACTTTTGCCGATTGGGTGGGCATGATGGGCGCCTTATCTGAGGCTGACATTTGCTGGATCGTGAGGCGTTGGGGCCTCTATGCTATCATCACGAGCCTCAGGGGTCACCAGAGAGTATGGTTGATGGGTCTGAGAGAGACTTCTTTCTATCATCCTCGCCGTTTGGCCAGACAGTATGGACAGGTTCAGGAGGTTCCCCGGGGGTTTACTAAGAGGGTCTTTGCTTCCAGGATCAGAGCTACCACTATTGCTGCTTTTATTGATGGTTGGACTGACCGAGTAAAGGCCTACTTCTAAAGACCTTTGAAGAAATAAAAGACACTAAGACAAAACTAGTCCTGACTGATTCTGCTCATTCCTCCAAGTGTCTTTGAACATGTGGTTGCTTTTTGAAAGACTTTTATTTCTTTGATTATTCCTGCCTATGTAATATTCAAAGTTTGTTTATTGGTGAACCTTGGTTACTTTGGGAATCTCATTTTATGCATTTTAGCTTTCTAGAAACATTTTGTAATCGAGATTTCAATTAGTTGTTGCTTTTGGTACTTGCTTGGGCATGCCGGGGTTATCAGAGGCAAACGAGGCGGGTGGCCGAAGTTTTCCCCTAGTTTGGGATATGTATGGTTGTGAGGCAAACGAGGTAGATGACCGACGTTTGCCCCTAGTTTAGAAGAGGTTCAGGCAAACGAGGCGAGTGGCCGAAGTTTGCCCCTAGTGTGGAGGGTGGTTTTTGGGTTATGGTAAGGACCGCGACTTTATTTCTCTCACGTGCTCATAATTTTTTCCTAGGCACCAAGGGGGTGACCTAGCGAGCTATTTTCTCTCTTTTGTTATTGCTCACTTTGGATTTAGCTCTAATTTTTGCCTAGGCGTCCTTTCGGATTTTCAACCTAGCGAACCATCCTTCTTTTTATTTTTGAAAGTTTGCCTACGTACCCCCGAGCGGGGATCAGGTCCAACGTAGTTCGGGCCAAGGTTTTGAAAGAAAAGGTTATTTTTTGTTGGTGGAGCGACCGAACCGATGTGGTTGCCTACGTATCCCCGAGCGGGAATCAGGTCGAGCGTAGTTCAAGGCAAGGCTTGAAAGGAATGGTTATTTTTTGTTGGTGGAGCGACCGAACCGATGTGGTTGCCTACGTATCCCCGAGCGGGAATCAGGTCGAGCGTAGTTCAAGGCAAGGCTTGAAAGGAATGGTTATTGGATAGTCAAGCATAGTACTTTTTGAGACGTTCCATGTTGATTGATTCTTTGAATTCGACACCATCGAGGTCCATGAGATAAGTTGCTCCTCTGGAAAGAACAGTCTTGACGATATAAGGGCCGACCCATTTAGGTTTAAACTTCCCACGGGGATCAAAGATCGGAGCTCGCAACTCCTTAAGGACAAGGTCGCCCTTGACAATCTTCCTTGGACGAACCCTTTTGTTGAAAGCACGGGCTATCCTCTTCTGATAGATTCGGACATGGTCGACCGCCGCTAGACGCTTTTCATCTATGAGGGCCAATTCTTCATACCTTTCTCTCAACCAATCTGATTTCGAAATTTCACACTCTGCTATCACGCGTAGGGATGGTAACTCTATCTCCACCGGAAGTACTGCTTCCATCCCATACACTAGTGAGTAAGGAGTCGCTCCTGTGGACGTCCTTATCGATGTTCTGTACCCCCAAAGTGCAAATGGTAGCTTTTCATGCCAGTCTTTGTAGGTATCAGCTGATTTTTGCAGTATGGCCTTGACATTCTTATTCGCAGCTTCGACTGCCCCATTGGTCTGTGGTCGGTATGGCGACGACTTGTGATAGGTGATTTTGTATTCCTCAAACAGATCCCTAACTTCTGCCTTGAAATGACTTCCGTTGTCCGAAATAATCTCATGGGGAACTCCATAACGGCAGATGAGATTTCTCTTGATGAATTTGGCCACTTCCTTGGCCCCCAACTTGGTGTAGGATGCAGCTTCTACCCATTTTGTGAAGTAGTCTATGGCCACCAGGATGTACCGATTTCCATTTGAGGCCTTTGGAATGATTTCACCAATAATATCGATTCCCCAGGTGGAGAATGGCCAAGGCGAGGTCATGCTGTATAGAAGGGATGATGGTACATGCATCATATTTGCATGAATCTGGCACTTGTGACACTTTCTCACGTATTCGCAACAATCTTTTTCCAATGTTGTCCAGTAGTACCCTTGTCTCACGATTTTCTTGGCCAGCATATGGCCGTTCATGTGTGGGCCGCATACCCCTTCGTGTATTTCTTCCATCATTCTTCTGGAGCTCTTCCCAAACAAGCAAGTCAGGTTGTGACCGTTGTATCCTTTCTTCAGCAGTTTCCCGCCGCAAATGATGAATTGCGCTGCGAATCTTTGAATTGCCCTTTTGTCTTTCTCCGTAGATTCTTGGGGGTATGTCCCTTTTTCTATGAAATCCCAGACATCCTGATACCATGGTGCTTCATTCTCTTCTTCTTCGACTGTGGCGATTATGTTGAACGAAGGCTCGTACCTCTGCTCAATTACCAAGGGCATCATCCTGACTCCCACAGGAATTTTGATCATCGAAGCTAGAGTGGCCAAGGAATCTGCCAGCTGGTTCTCTTCCCTGGGCAAGTAGAGGAATGTGATATTTTCGAACTGCCTCTTGAGTTGGTCGAGACGATCATGATAGGGCTTCAACCTTTCTTCTTTTACTTTCCATTCTCCTCTGGCTTGTGATATGATGAGGTTTGAATCCCCGAAGACATCTAACCTCCGAACTTTCAGCTCTAAGGCTGCTTCCATTCCCAGAATGCATGCTTCATACTCAGCAGTGTTGTTGGTGGAGTTATAATTGAGCTTGACTGCTAACGGAGTGTGGTCCCCACTCGGCGATACTAGGATCATCCCTACTCCGTATCCCTTCATGTTGGCCGCTCCATTGAAGTACAACTTCCACTGTTCTTCCTTGATTTCCATGATGCTCTCGTCTGGAAACGGAAAGTCCCCACTTTCTTCGGAGTCAACGGCATGTTCTGCGAGATGCTCAGCTACGGTTCTCCCTTTTACCGACTTGCTCGTAACATACTTGATATCGAATTCGGATAATAGAAGTAACCAACGGGATATACAACCGGTCAGGGCGGGTTTTTCGAGAAGGTATTTTAGAGGATCCATGCGGGATATGAGCACAACCGGAAAGGCCAGCATGTAGTGCCTTAGTCGGCGAGTGCACCAGACCAAGGCCCAACATGTTTTTTCGAGGGTAGAATAGTTGAGCTCATACCCAGTCATCCTCTTGCTGAGGTAGTATATGGCTTTTTCGGAGTGGCTTTCTTCTCCTTCTTGGGCTAGCATGCAACCCATGGCATTTTCAGAGACGGATAGGTAAAGGAATAAGGGCTTATGAGGCATTGGTGGTGAAAGGACAGGCGGATTTTGAAGGTAGGCTTTTATTTTGTCGAAAGCGGCTTGGCATTGGTCATCCCATTGGAACTTCTCCCCTTTTCTCAACAATCGGAAGAGAGGATCGCATGTAGCTGTGAGCTTAGAAATGAAGCGGCTGATGAACTGGATTCTTCCGAGGAACCCCCTTACTTCTTTTTCATTCCGTGGTGGCGTCATTTCAAGGATTGCCTTAATCTTAGAGGGGTCCACCTCTATTCCCCTTTGTGTGATGAGAAAACCCAGGAGTTTACCGGAGGTTATGCCGAAAGTGCATTTCTTTGGATTCAGCCTCATCTTGTATTTGCACAACCTTTCGAAGAACTTTTCCAGCGCTACCAGGTGCCCTTCTCTATCCTTGGATTTCACAATCATGTCGTCTACGTATACTTCTACCTCCTTGTGAATCATATCATGCAGCAGAGTGGTGGCAGCTCTTTGGTAAGTCGCCCCCGCGTTCTTGAGTCCAAAGGGCATTACCCTATAACAGTAGGTTCCCCAAGGGGTGGTGAATGTCGTCTTTTCCCGATCTTCTGGCGCCATTAGAATCTGATTGTACCCTGAGAAACCATCCATGAAAGATAGTAGCTCATGTCCTGCGGTGTTATCTACCAAGACGTCAATGTGGGGAAGCGGGAAGTCATCCTTGGGACTGGCCTTGTTCAGATCACGAAAGTCGACGCACACACGAACTTTTCCATCCTTCTTCGGGACTGGCACGATATTGGCAACCCATTCCGGGTATTCGGTGACAATAATGAACCCTGCCTTGAACTGCTTCTCCACCTCTTCTTTAACCTTGAGTGCCCATTCCGGTCTCATGCGCCTCAGTTTCTGCTTGACAGGTTTAGAATTAGGGAGGAGAGGAATATGATGTTGGACGATGTCGGGATCGACCCCAGGCATGTCTTCGTAAGACCAAGCAAAAACATCTTTGAACTCTTTTAGCAAGAGGGTTAATTTTTCTTTTTCTTCTTTATTAAGGGTTGAGCCAATTTGCACAATCTGTGGATTATCTATTTCACCTAGGTTAACTGATAAAGTATCTTCGATTATTTCATAAGCAGGTGGTTTTTCAATTAGTTGCTTTAGTTCGATTGGGAGATCCTCGGAGGGATCTGTGCATTCACAAGTGTCAGACACAGAGGAGTAAGCAGAATCGTCTTTCATTTCATTCATGACAAGTGAAGTGATTACATTGGATAGTGGTGGGCTTACAACAACCGACTCCAGTACAGACTCGATAACCGGTAGTACAAACTTCGGGGGAATAGGGGATCGGGAGACACAGACAGATGACTCTACAGCCTGGTTACTCAGACCCTCCTCAGTTGGCTTGATCTGATCATCTTGGCTCTTGGCCCTCTTTTCTTCCTCCTCCTCAGCGGATTCCTCCCACATCTTCTTGATTGCTTCAGTGTCAAGGTATTTCAACCAGTCTTCCTCCGGGGTCTTTTCAACTTCTTCGGGATAGAACGGGTCTTGATATGGGGGCCTCTCGCAGTCAGCGAAGATTTCAAGCCCGGGGTGCCTTCTCCCAGTGGTTCGATGGATCCAGGGTTCAGGGAACCCGAAGTAAGGGAAATCATCCCCTTCTTTGACGAATTGTCCATTCAGAGTCTTGCGGTATGGTGGGAGACCCTTCACCCTTTTCTTCCATGGCCTCTGTAGCTCGGCGTCTTCATCAGTGGGCTTGTACCCCAACCCGAAAGTGCCTTGTTGCCCTTTGATCTGCGGGAATTCCCGAATTCCTTGCTGGCGTCGACCCAACCCCATTCCGGGGAAGTAGTTCATCTTGCGGACAATGTTGACGACTGCGGAGTGGACCTCAGGGAATCGGTCTTCATCCTTGATCATATGAACTTCTTCCATGAAGAATCCTCCGATTTCTCCTTCTTCCAGCTCAGGTATTTGGACTTCAAAAATGGGAGCGTAATTTGGGAAAGCTTCATTACCCCAACTATTACCGAGGATGATCTTTACCTCCTTCTCATGAATGTACTTGATCATTTGATGCACAGTGGACGATACAGCTTTGTTGGCATGAAGCCAGGGCCTTCCAATCAGCAGATTGAACGAGGCAGGTATGTCCATGACTTGAAAGATCTTAGTGCTCACCAAAGATCCTACCCGGATTTGGAGAGAAACGGTTCCCATCACATTTCTTCTAGTGTTGTCATAGGCTCTCACAGATTGCACAGATGGCGTGATGTCAAGGACATTGACCCCCAAGGCGGTGGTAGTCCTCAGGGCACAGACATTTAAGGCCGAGCCTGTGTCGACTAAACAAAACGGCACCTGTTGTTCCTTACATCCCACTGTAATGTATAATGCCTTGTTATGCGCGGATCCCTCTGGCGGCAGGTCCTCATCGGAGAATGTAATGATCGGGTCGGGGGTAAGCGCACCCAAGAAAGCTACCATGTCCTCCGGCGCGGCGTCGATGGGGACTTCAATCCCAGCCAAGGCATTTAACACGGCTTGCCTGTGCTTAAAGGACGTTACCATGATGTCCCACATCGAGAGATGTGCTTGGGTTTTCTTTAGCTGCTTGATCATCTCATTGTCTTCTTCGATGACCTCATCCATCTTACCCTTCCCTTTGTCTTTAACTGGACCTTTCTCGATGGCTTCGGTGGTAGGCTGTGGAGGCTGATAATGACGGCCTGACCTGGTTAGATGATCAATCTCGGCAGGAGTAGGTCCTTCTACAGTCCCATCCTTCTTAAACCAATCACAATCCGTTCCCATAAATGGCTTTTCCGGCTCGTTCCAGATGGAAGCATCACTCTCGTCGTTAGGATCATACCATTTGAGGTCTACAGCCCCTAGGTCATGCTCTTCCAGGAAGAACAAGTCCTGCTCGTCGTCAAGCTGCTGCTGCCACTCGTCATTCTCCCCTCTGATCAGATGAATTCCCTCAGAATCCGGGATGTCAATGCAAAGCAAGGGTTGTCCTAGGGGGGTGATATAAGTAGCAGGGTTGAAGGGTACGGGACTGGACTCAATGAGGTTGACATTTTGGTGGTTTGGTAGGGGATTTTGGGTGATATGAGGCTGCTTTGGTGGTGGCTCGATGATATTCTGGTCGATGAGGTCTTGGATGTCGTGGCGGAGGCGTATGCAATCATCAGTGTTATGGCCGGGGGCTTGGTGGTAAGTACATCGCTTGGACATATCGCAGTTAGGCGGGAGCGGGGTATTTCGAGGCTGAAGTAATTGGAGATGGCCCTTTTTGAGGAGGCGATCTAGGGCTGAGGAGAGAGAGATTTCTAGCTTGGCAAAATTGCGAGGGGGCTTTTTCTGGAGAGGGCGGCTGGAGGGGCTTGCCTGGTTGGAGGATTGGTATGGTCTTGGAGGGTATGCCATGGGTTGGCCGCTAAGGGCATTGACATCCGGGGGATTCCGGGAGTAGTTGGGCCTTCTTGGCTGACTCGGAGGGTCTTCCTTTTTGATCTTCCCCTCCCTGATAGCATCTTCGATTCGGGTTCCGACTTCAAACAACTCCTCAAAGGTGGAGATGGACTGGTAGAATAATTTCTCATGATAGAGCGGCTGCAGATTCCGGATGAGCATCCTTACATGTTCTTTCTCAATTGGCCGGTGGGTCATTTGGGCTACCTTGTTCCTCCATCTGCTCAGAAATGCAGCGAAGGATTCATTGTTGCTTTGCCGGGTTGTTTCCAAATCCCTGATGGTGACATCCAGCTCTTGATTGTAAGAGTAATGATCGACGAAGACTCGAACGATGTCCTCCCAGGCCCGGGTTTTGGAGGCTTCCAAGGTTAGGAAGCATGATAGTGCAGATTTTGCCAGAGTTTGCGGGAATAGCATTGCAATGTGCTCGTGGGTGCAACCCATGGACTGGAAGATACTCATACATAGCTTCACGTGGCTTTTCGGGTTTCCAGTTCCATCAAAACGGTCGATGGCAGGCATTTTGAAATTCTCTGGCAGTTTCAGCTTGACAGGCTCGAAGAGGCCTTCCAGATCTAACATGTAATCATCGATACCCTTGCTTTTCCTGAGTACGCTTTCCAGTTTGTCAACCTTGTCCATCTTTTCTTGGAGTTTCTTCTCGTATGCAGACGGTGGGACCCCCTGAAACCAGTCTTCTTCCCCATTATTCTCAGGTGGGGGTAGTTCAAATTCCGGTGGCAGAAACCCGGGCGGAGGTTGCGGCCGCCGCTGCT
Source organism: Hydrangea macrophylla (assembly GCA_033977485.1). Taxonomy (NCBI): domain Eukaryota; kingdom Viridiplantae; phylum Streptophyta; class Magnoliopsida; order Cornales; family Hydrangeaceae; genus Hydrangea; species Hydrangea macrophylla. The sequence goes on along the minus strand of CM066985.1, from coordinate 107,729,581 downwards.
TCAGTTCTTCCATGAACTTCAGAACCTGGGCCAGGCTGTCGGACTGCTGGCTTATGGTCGCTCCCAATTCAGTAACCTTGTTTTCCAACTCTTCCCTATTCATGCTGACGTAAGCTGTCGGACTGATTCTGATTAATCGATTATCCGAACTCCTGACCCACGAATAAGACCCTGACTGCTGCCCTTGGGAATCTATACTGACCTGACAGATTTTGAAAGGACTAGATTAGATCTTTGACAGTGGCGACTTTAGGCAGACAAAGATAGTGATGTGGACCGACTCGAAACAGTGCGTGCAAATTGATGGGGGATGGTGCATGCAAATGGGACAAACATGCGGATGTAAGCCCTAATCTATATGATGCTCCTATTTCTAACAGATAGCAGCTAAACAAATAAGGTCCTAGCCATACAGAGTGTGCTAACCTTACTTTCTAGTATTATCACCAAGGGATAACATAGATTTCCAAGATACTTCGGGAATTTTGGGCAGAGTTTCTGGGGGAAACTGGTTAATGTGGTTATATCTGGGATATTTGGACAGAGTTTCTGGGGAAACTGGTTAATATGGTTATATCTGGGATATCTGGACAGAGTTTCTGGGGAAACTGGTCAATATGGTCATATCTGGGATATTTGGACAGAGTTTCTGGGGAAACTGGTTAATATGGTTAGATCTGGGATATTTGGACAGAGTTTCTGGGGAAACTGGTTAATATGGTTATATCTGGGATATTTGGACAGAGTTTCTGGGGAAACTGGTTAATGTGGTTATATCTGGGATATTTGGACAGAGTTTCCGGGAAAAATTGGTCAATATGGTCATATCTGGGATATTTGGACAGAGTTTCCGAGAAAAACTGGTCAATATGGTCATATCTGGGATATTTGGACAGAGTTTCTGGGGAAACTGGTTAATATGGTTATATCTGGGATATCTGGACAGAGTTTCTGGGGAAACTGGTAAGTACGGTTATAGTGATCATACTTTCTAGCAGGTTTTCATACTCCTATGTCTCAAGACCGACAAACAAGGTTTGCGGTGTATATCTTTGCGAGCATGGAGCAGACATCCTTGTCATGATGCTTAGGCAGGTCAACTCAATGTGACTACATGTGAGTGATTGCCTTGGGAATCATAAGAAAGAGGTTCTGTTCTATGCCACATAAGCGTCTACACCGCGCAGGTAATCCCGTCAGAGCATACAGCAGTTATATCGCATTGTCCTATCTGAAAAGACAAATGAACAGTCCTATGAAAGGTTCTACAGGAATCTATATGCAAAGGCTGGGTTTAGTCAAAGAGGGTCCGTTGACGAGAGTTCCAATATACCGTCAGGGAGACAGTACGGAGGTTTTTACTCTTTTTGATATACCTTGGAAGGTACAGTATCAACGGTGACTTGTGCCCTGGCACAGCAAGACCTGAACAATGTCAGCGCCGCGTTTCAGACACAGTCGGAGGGGGGGAGTGCAAGAGTGCAATGCGGTGAACCAAACACAGTAAAAAGATGATTTTAAGGATGCTTCTTATGAGTCAAACCTCTGTATTATTTTGTTTTTTTTAAAATAAAAATCCCCAGTGGAGTCGCCAGATTGTGGATACCGGGTTTCCACCTCTTTTTGATATTTTGAAATTCGTTTGATTTTGAATCAAGGAGAGAGAAAAGGTCTGTTGAAAACAGATACAGAGTCGCCACTTGGTCTTTAAGGAACCAAGAAACCTAATTTTGACTCACCCAAATGGATAAAGGGCACCGGCCCTTCATGACCAAAGAACTTGGTTCGGGGTTTTGGTACGAGAGAGGAAGGAGCCTTTGTCGCGACTAAAACACCCTCAACTCGCCCCATCTTTCGACGGGCCTCAATTAGCATCCAAATAATCATCTTATACTATGTATGGTTCGGCAATTAATACTATGATAGTATATTACATTACATAAGAAACTTGAAAATGGAAGATCTAAAGATAAAATATCATTCATAAGATCTAAATCAAATATCATGCAATGTAAAGTGAAAGATCACACAAATAAACCTAGGAAAAATCGTCTAATCACGCTTCAAGTAATTAAGTCTCCTTAATCTAAAGGGGACATGAATCGTTATTGAAACAAATAAGCAAAGAAATCAAAATATGCTTAGCAAGCTAGTATGATGCGTGTTAATCTTTGACAAAAGAAGACCTCTCAATCCCCGGGACGGATGAGAAAGGATGATAAGATCAAGGGGAAGCATGAACGGGTGATCGAGTTCATTCCTTATAATCTCCTTAGATTAAGAGTTACAAAAACCCCAAATCTTGCATGAATGCAATGTATGTATCTAGAATGTGCCAAGGTTGTAGTGTGCTTTGTGTTTATGGATTCCTAGAATGACTTAGAAGTCTAAAATGTGTATGAATGGATGGATGAAATCAATATGGGATATGTAAAAATATAGTATGAACTACTTCCTAAGATATGAACTAATTTGAAATGCATATGAGCATCAAATCAAAGAATGAAAGTTGAAATGTACTTGCTGTGAATAGTGGACAGAACAGTAGCATGATCTTTTGGAATTTGAAAAGAGGGGTTAGGAATGTTTTCAATGCATGATTTTTTATGGAGATGTTCCTTATTGTGTCTAAAACACAACCCAAAAGGACAATATTGAATATCTATCACAGATTGAGAGGAATTATATAAACAATAGGGGTCACTCAGAAACAGAGTTCGTACTGTCGACTGAAATGTTAGAAAATCTTAGAAAATGAAAAAGAATGATCTAGAGGCCCATTTTATACAGAAAGTTTCCTAAGACATTGAATTTTAAGGGAAAAATAAGTTAAGACCACCCCTTTTGGAAAGGTTTTCTGGAAAAGAGGTCGTAAGTTGACCTAGCTGCTGTGACAGCAAAAACAGAATGTTTGGAAGGAATGTTGGGACCCAAATGGACCATTTCCAAGTACTTCCAAGTCAAACCAAAAATCATGGGTGTTCTCCAATGAGTTAGGAAGACTTTCCAAGTGGCCTTGTATCCATATGTTGAGTATTGAGTTCTAGAAAAATCTTTAAACTCAACTCACTCACTGTTTTGACTCATTGTTTTGAAGATTTTGGGGAAAACAAAGTTTTGTTTCTTGAAACCAAATGAGAGGGATTGAGAGGGGTTTTGAAATAGATGTTTTAAAAACATGTTTTCAACACTCAATAAGGATCATAGCCACTTAGAATACCTACATCAAACTCATCATTTAAGAACCTCCAAGATTATTGTAGAGATTTATTTTATTTTTGGACATAACTTCAATACATTCCAAGAATACCTTGGAAGTATTGAGGTTATGATCATCATCTATCAAACATGTTTTTGAGGTCAAGAGCTACTATCCATAAGGATTCACTCACCCCAAACTTCATGTCATCACTTAGATGATGATGAACTAGTAAGTAAATAAAGAAAATAAAAAGAAATGGGATAAGAAGAGATGAACAATAATAAACAAGCAAGTAGATGATGATCAATAGATGATATTCATGAAGCATGAGACTTGTAGATTGGTGTATCACTCATATGTAATGACACTAGACATGGAAGAAGCTTCCACTCTCTTGAATGCTCACTAAAATGGTGGTTGGGAGTATTGAATGTTGAAGTAAATGGAAGTAATGAAGTAAAAACAAAGTTAGAACTCACTTTTGTTTTTGAAAATCAAAGAAGAAAGCTTCTTTTCTCTCTACTCTAGCCTTATCTCTACAACTTTCTCTCCCAAACTTTTCCAAAACTCACATTTGACTCCCCTAAAATGAGGAGTAATGGGGTATTTATATAGGCCAACTTGGGGTGTTTTTGGGATTTAGAAAGTACTCCCATTGGCTCCAAACATCTGAAATCATAAAACTACGTCGTTTTGGCTTTTAATTAATCAAAATGGGACCACAAAACATATTACAAAAATGGACTGCTCTGGGGGGGAGTGCCGCGGCGGCACTGGGCCAGTGCCGCGGCGGCAGTGGGCCAGTGCCACGGCGGCAGTGCTCCTTCCTTCGTCTGGATAATGCTGTTTAGGCACCCCGAAGTTCCGGTATTCGCGAAAAGGCCCTATTTTGTCCGAACTTCACAGAAAATGCATATGAACTCCAAATCGAGGTTGTGATATACCGTTGGAAAGGTAATGGAGTCTACTTTACATAAAAAAAAGTTCGGGGATAGGTCACTTTGAAAAGTTTTGCGGTATTCGCGATAAAAGCCGATTTGATCGCCTTTTTCGCCTTTGGAAATTCATAATAAATTCGTTTTAAATCCAGAAATTATGTGCGATATACCGTTGGAAAGCTATTGACCTCTAGTATCCATGAAAAATATTTGAAAATTGTTTCGGTGCCCCGATTCCAAAGTCAAATCTTGGTCAAACTGGTCAAACCTGGGATTCCCGGGAAGTTCTGGGAACCTCTGGGAGCTCCCAGGAGCCGACGTTTTCGCTCGATTCTCTTTTAAAACTTATTTTAATACTTTTCTAATGATTCCGGTGAATTTGGACAATTTCGGTCAAACTTGGTCAAACTTTGGTCAAACCTGGTCAAACCTTGGTCAAACCGGTCAACGGGGACTTTCGGGGAACTTCCGGGACTTTCGGGGGTCTCTGGGAGCTGACGATTTCTTCCGATTTTATTTAGAAACTTATTTTATCATTTTTCTTACGACGTAGCATGTTTCCAGGACTTTTGGTCCGATATCTGGGAGTTCAGGGGCATTTTGGTCATTCTGAGCATTCTGAGAGATAGAGCTGACTTCCGAGAGTCCTTTTGAGTCTTTTACGATCATTGTGAACCACCAAGCTATGGGTCTCCTAAATCTGATAGCCGACAAAATGGGGTGTCTACATACATAAAGCATGGTTTTTAGTATATATCCCTAACAGCAAGCACTGGTGCCGTGGTTAGTCTTTTCTTTAGTTCTTGAAATGCGCGTTCATGCTTATCATTCTATTCGTATTTCAAATCCTTTTTGGTTAATCCAGTAAGGGGGGCTGCGATTTTGGAGAATCCTTCCACGAATCTCCGATAGTATCCAGTTAGACCAAGAAAACTTCTGACTTCCGTTGCTGTGGTCAGTCGATTCCAATCTAAAAAAGCTTCGATCTTTGATGAATCCACCGCTATTCCTTCTTTTGAGACAACATATCCTAAAAATTTGACTTCCTTTAGCCAGAACTCGCACTTGCTATACTTTGCATACAAGTGGTTGTCTCGTAGGGTCTGAAGTGCTATCCTCACATGTCCTTCGTGTTCAGCCTCGGTCTTAGAGTAGATGAGTATATCATCTATGAACATAATGATGAACTGATCCAGGTAAGGTCTGAAAACTCAATTCATTAAATCCATGAACACTGCTGGGGCATTAGTCAATCCGAATGGCATAACCAGGAACTCATAATGTCCATACCTGGTTCTGAAAGTCGTCTTGGGTACATCCTCAGATCGAACGAGCAATTGGTGGTATCCAGATCGCAGATCTATCTTTGAAAATGTGGTAGCTCCTTATAACTGATCGAATAGATCGTCAATCCTCGGTAGTGGGTACCGATTCTTGATTATGACCTTATTCAACTCTCTGTAGTCGATACAGAGTCGAAGCGTTCCATCCTTCTTCTTGACAAATAATACCGGTGCTCCCCATGGTGAAGTGCTTGGACGAACAAATCCGAGGTCCTGGAGTTCTGTACTTGTGTCTTCAGTTCTTGCATCTCCATCGGGGCCATTCGGTAAGGTGTCTTCGATATCGGGGAGGTTCCAGGCATTAACTCGATACAGAAATCGATGTCTCTCTTGGGTGGCAATCCTTTAACTTCCTGGAAAACATCTACAAAATCTCGAACTACTGAAATTTGGTGAATAGATATCTCATCACTCCTGGTTCCAAGGGTAGTTAGGCAGTTGGTGAGGAAAATGTCACACAAGGGATTGCACTTGAAATCAAATGGTTCCCCATCCGGTACTGAAAAGAATATGGATTTGCTAGCACAATCTAACTTGGCATGGTATTTCGCAAGCTAATCGATTCCTAGGATCACGTCGAATTCCTTCATTGACAAAACTATCAAATCAGCGAGGAGGTTCTGATCTTTCAAGTTTAGAGGGCAGTCCTTACACAATTTTTTCAACTTAACGCTCTTTCCTAGAGGTGACGTAGCCCTCAAAGCTATATCCATCGTTTGGGGCACTATGACTAAGCGTTGCACGATTCTAATTACAATAAAAGAATTGGATGCGCCAGTGTCAAACAAAGCTTTCACTTGACTATTAAAGAGAGTCAGAGTACCTTCCAGATTCTCTTGCTCTTCCTCGTCAAATCCTGCTTCCTCTGGAATAATAGCATTGAGGCGAGCCTGTCCTTGAGTCGACGCTCCATAGTAACCACCTCGTGGTGCTTTACAATCTTTGGACAGATGTCCCTTTTTGTTGTAGTTGAAACAGACCACATCAGAGCGACTGTTCCTTCTTGGGGCAGGACAATCCTTCGACATATGTCCGGGAAATCCACAGTTGAAACAGACTCCGGGGTTATTACTTGCGGATCCTGATTGTCCTTGGGGTGGAGTTGGCTTAAATGGTACAGCCGATTTGTTATGGAACGGAGCTTTCTGCGGCTTTTTCTCACCATTCCAACTTCTCTTGAATCCTTGATTGCGAGCCGGGGCTTGTCTCGATCTCTGATTAAATCTCGGAGGGGGTGGTCGGTTTACGAAATGCTTTTGTTCACGACCGGTGATCTCCTCGAAGCCATGGGCCATTCCTACTAAAGCTTTTTAAGTCTAATTTAGGTGGCCATAGGTCAGCTTCTGCAGCAGTAGGGAGAACCCCTGATGATACTTTCGGTTCTTCTTTTCTGGGGTATCGATCATGTGGTGTGCAAATCGAGAGAGATGCTCGAATTGTACTTTGTACTTCCATACAGTTCGGTTACCTTACACCAAGTCAATAAATTCCTTTTCCTTTTTGTTCCTTTCTGTTTGGGGAAAGTAATTTTCTAGGAACAGTTCTTTGAATGTCGTCCACGACATCCTTTGTGCAGCTCCTCCCAGTGTTGCTTTCTCGGATTCCCACCAGTCTGCTGCAGCATACGTTAATTGATACGTAGCCAGTTGACGTTTCTTGATTTCGGAACATCCCAGTGTGTCAAAGATGATATCCAATCCACGAAGCCACTGTTGTGCTTCCCATGGCTCAGTCATCCCATTAAACTTGTCTGGCCGCATTGCACAGAATCGTTCCACCGTACGATCATCTTGTGGTCTGGGTGGAACTATGGGATTAACGTTAGCATTATTATTTGAGCCGTGATTATTTCTGATGTGCTCCAAGCGTTGTAAGAATGCTCCAAAAATTCTAGTGGGATCCATTCCAGCAGGAATGGGCTCCGGTGCTCCTTCAGCTGGGTTTGGAAGTCCTAAGTGTCAATTTCTCCTTGGTCGGTTTGCCATTGCGTATCTGGTTCACCTACAGAAGTATTCTACTTAAGACTCGAATGCAGGATACATCTAGATATCTATTAACACATTTATAAGTCGATTATACAAACAAAACAATCATAGGGACAAGTATTATTACTAAAACATCCTTTTTCATTTAATATTAAAAACGGTAATTACAAGATTGAACTAGCCGAGAATACATGGTTACGAAATGAGGGTATTCGCATGCATTCATACAATAAGATGGGTCATCAACCCAAGATAACTTAGATACAACTAAACTACTAGCATAACATGACAGATTATCCCCAAGCTAATCATCCATATCCGACTCGGATGTGATCTCTCCCATATTAGAGTCGTTAGGCCCATCTTCGTCCACAATGGGTTCACCCAAATCCCAGTCTTCAATTTCAACATTGACTTCATCCTCTTCGTTATCCTCATTGTCCATAGGCTCTTCTATTATAGGGTGAACCTCCATAGGTTGATGAGGTGCTTCCTGTTCAGGTTCTTCCTCAGGGTTCTCTTCTTCTGGACCATCCTACTCGTCATCCTCTTCTTCATCCTCTTCTTCATCCTCTTCTTCTAGATATACACCTGGTTCATCGTCAGACATCTCTGCATTAGCAGGATTAACAGTAGGTGCTACTACTGGGGGTGCCACTCCTACAGGGGCATTCTCGTTAGGTGGCCAATCCAGGTGGTCTTCTGGGTGAATGGAAGGTTCTTGTAGTATCTGGTTTACTAGTGGCTGGAAGACTGAATCATTCATTGCTAGTCTCCTTATCTCTCCATGCATTAACTCTTGGGTGTATGCAGTATGGATGGCTTCAGCTTGAAGTCGGTGAGGGTTAGAGATATTGTATACATGTCGCTGGACTCTCAGTCCTCCTCGGAGACGTTGGCGGGCTTTCAGTTGTACATTCTCAAGGAATCCTTCCGGGTCAGCTGGTTCGATGCCATCTGGGTAGATCATATGACCTCCAAAGTCATCATTGACATAGTGACCGGGTTCTCGGGACTGTGTTTTGTGCATAGGCACTCCTTGGAATGACGGGGGTTGTTGGAGGAGTACAGGAGGCGGAGGGGGCATCTGGTAGGCACTATTGTGCATCCTTTCATAGTCTTCAGGGTTCTTAAGTAGCGCAACCATTTCGTCCTGGACTTTCTTGACAATTTCAGCTTCATAGATTGCCTCTAAACGCAGGGTATCATAGTTATAAATGTTATTCTTATTCATTTCAACCCATAAGTTTCTCTTTCCTCCGTCTCTAGCTAGTTCCTGGATTTGGCGATGGTATATATCTGGGTTTACTGGCACTACGCGGTCGGGGAAAATCAGACGTCCTCCAAAAGGATCCGAAACATAGTGGGGTTCCATATTATCTATTTCATCAGAAGAACTATCTATTTAGGGTACTGGTGCGAATTGTCTTAAGGTTTATCACTTATTAAATCGTAAAAGAGAATAATACTACACGAGAAATCAGAAAACTAATAAGTAGGTTTTTCATTAATAGAAGAATATTTACATAAGAGGAAATCTTGAAGTACAACTTTTACATATATATCCGTCAAAATGTGGGATTATAATCCCAATACAACATTAATACAATATAGGCTAACTAAAGCGTGCTAATCTTCTAGTTGTGTGAATTCCTCCGAGATGTCCATCTCTTCAGGTGGGGTGAATGACATCCATCTCTCATTGTCCCACCCTATCGGCCAGTCAGGGTCGTTTGTGTACAACGTTCCCTTCTCAATGAGATCTTCATCAGCCAGGTAAATTTCTATTTCTATTTCTTCATCTTCAGAGCTGCCTATTGGACTGACAGGAGTCTCTAGGGGAGTGATTTCTGCGTGTGCTTCTCCTAAGTTGATGGTCACGGGGTCATTAGGAATGTCAGAGGTTTCATCCACCTCTATTGGCACTAATCAGGGTGCTATAATGATGTGACGTATGGTCGGGGGAACCTTTTTCATAAGGAAGAGGCATCTCATCAACTTTTCTATCTTTTTGCAAGTCTGATGGCGGAAAGCAGCACCAAAGCAAACTAAACCTTGGGGAAAGGCTCCTTTGTAATTCTCCATACTACCTGTTTGACAGAAAGACTATTTTAGTATTGGTTGTCGTTTCTAAAGTACCTTAAGGTTCTTAACTTAAGGGTGACGGATAGTCAGCGAGCACAACTAAACCTAGTGCTTTGATACCAAAAATCCTGTCATGCCCCGGAGTAGCCAAAAATAGGGAAAATTTAAAATTTCCTTTCTGGACCCGTAGGGAATGACGAGTTATATTAAACTGACCTGTCCGTGCAACATGCTAATACAGTATTTATATAAGAGTAAGGAATTTACAAAAGCGTCTAATGGTATTCATGGGGGAACTTAAAGTGTTTGCTACTTAAGCTATTACAGAAGTTCCAAATGAAAACCACAAAAGATAAGTTTGGACGATCTACGCCACTTAAATTATTACATCAACCAAAAGATAGTTAAAACATAAAAGAAGTCTTAATGAGGAAGTAGGCCAGGGTCCTTCTTCTAACTGGAAATCCCGTAACCCTCGTTATTGAACTTTTCCTGATAGTCTGCCTCAGGACCGCCTTCCTGATAGTTCCCGTCCTAAGGATAGTGATATGCATCTTCATTGTTACCTTGATAGTTCTCCTCACTATAACCTAGACGTAAAATGTCCAGGGCAGGGAAGGAGCCGTGAGCTTTTGAAGCTAAGTGAAATCGTCTTAATCGATCACTCCTAATACATATAAGGATATACAAGTATAACAATATCTTGAACCAACATTAAACAAGCATATGACAAGGTAGAATGACGACACAATGCATTATCGATATATTCAACTTTAACTCGACCATGGACACCACAACCGACTCATGTGATTTGTTACATTACCAGTGTAACGCCGTTGGCTTAGAGTAGAATGATTACGTTGCTATCGTCACCTAGCAGGGCCCTATAGCAGTTTTGGTTTTAAAAAGAAAGTAATCATTGGACTCTTAGGTCCTCGTGACCTTGTCGGGAGAATAGAATAGTTACAGCGCTATCGTCGCCTAACAGGGCCCTATAGCATTTGAAAGGTAACTATTGTATTCTGATGGATACTTTGCTATCGTCGCCTAGCAGGGCCCTATAGCTTATCAACCATCAATTCATACATAACTTCAATGATTTCAATGGAAACTCTGGCTATCGTCGCCTAGCAGGGCCCTATAGCAGTTTCATTGTTGTTTCCATTTACTTGATTGTACCACTTGGACCACCGCGGTCCATTCAATGTATATATTGATATGACTGGGTTAGTCCCCGTGACTAACCATGCAGACGTCAACATTGACATCAAGACTCGACTATGTTCATATGAATGTCCGTATGATTGTATAAACGAGAATCATGATAAGCAAGGATGTCAACGAATATTAATTAAGCATGGAGTATAGTTTAGCTAACATGCATTCATTATATAAGAAACAATCTCACATTCACATAACTAATACTTACCAGTATCGTCCACTCAGGACGTACTGGGTATACATATAATTCACAAGGATAATTCTATAATATACCAAGTGAGTTAGGACGACTCACCTCGTTGCGGGTGCGTAACAGTAAGCGTAGCGGTTCCTACAAGGTATAAAATTATATAGAACATTGATTAATAAGCTTATTAAAATTAGGGCATAATAGTAATTGTGCCGGGTGGGTTCTTAGACCTCAACATGATGATCTAGACATCATTCTGAGTCCAACGCCATTGACTAGACTCAAATCGGAGTCCGTCGCATAAAAGGCTGGGTTTTCTATGCCAGTTTGGGCCTTAAAGATAATTTGTATTTTTGACCGTGTCGAAAGGTCACCAAACTTTAAGAGGGCCTTCTAGACATTATTCTAAGACTTTGGGAACTGATCGCGTATTTTTCTAAGCTACGGTTTATTTATTATGAATTTCTGAAGTTTAAAACGTCTAATAATAGACTGCAGGGTCCCATAATTATAAAATATAGTTTAGGGAGATAATTGACCATTATAAATATTTTTATTAAATACTAGGCCTTAAATTAGGCTAGTAGTATTTTTCTCATAATTTTCGGGGATTGTTTGGTATTTTAAATAATTAAATACAACCAAACGGGGATTATAACAATAATAAATAATTATTAGAATTATTAAAGTATGGGTTTTATAATTAATAATTTATAATATAAAGGCATTAGACCTTAAGAAAAGTTGGCATAATTTTTCTATACTTAAATGTAGCCATTAGGTATTTATTACCTAATTATTTTAATTTAAAACATCTACTTATTATTTATTTAAACTAATAAATAATAAGTATATCATATAATAATAATTCATAATTTCATAATATAAGAATATTATTAAAAATGATATTTCAAATTATAAAATATAATATATAGTATTATTGAAACTATTATTAGATTTTTTAAACAATTTAAAACCATTTATAATTATTTATATTTATTTATTAATACAAAATATATCATCATTAATATATTTATACACTAATCTCGGTTAATATATACTAATTATTACTAAAACAATTTATTAAAACACTAACTAGGATTTACAGAATACTTAATAATATAAAAACAGATTAATGTAACCTTAATTAAGGTTAACAGAATAATTTGTAATATAAAAATAGTTAATTATAATTAACAATAAAATACGCGGGTCAACCCAGGTTCGACCCGATCCCAACGGATCATCCGTTTAAAGACTTAGAAGAAACCGGGACCAAAAACTCACGGGTCACGTTCGACCCGACCCGCCTTAAATGGGCCAGCCCATTTAGAGACTCACTAGAGTCCACGGTTAGAACTCGCGGGTCAAACCCGAATCCCAGTCGGATCCTCTATTTACTTAATAAATGGATCAACCCGTATACCCAACCCAGACCCAAATTATCTCACATTCCAACCCGGCTCGTTAACCCGAACCAGATCCAACCAAATCTGGTTGGATCCGATACCAAACGACGTCGTTTGGATTAGTAACTTTCGGGTTATTTAAAACGACCCGACCCGTCTACGATTAAAACGATATAACCCGAATAAAAACGGGTCTATACCACAGTTCAAGCTCGGGGTACAAGCCTTTAAAGCCCTAGGTTTCCGATCTCCTTCTCCGGCGAAGCTGTTCGCCGCCGGCGAGCCCCGATTTGGCCGAAAAACTTCAAATGGCCATATCTTCGCCGTTTTTCCATGAAAATTGATAATTCCAATGGAAAAAGGACCGGTTTGGGGCCCTCTACAACATACTAGGAGCTGGGTTCTTGGTTTATTCGTTTAAGGCTCCTACGAATGAATGATCCTTTTCGGTTTCTTGAGGAATAATCGAGTGCATGGCCGGCCAAATGGGTCTCAAATCAAAAACTGTTCTTATGGGGCCTAGCTGGGACTATAAGGGTCTGTTTGGTGTAATTTTAGGGACCCTCCTGATGTTTTGAACAAATCGAGCTCCGGTGGGGAGCTTTAATGGCTTTCGAAGCCTACTAAGAGCCTTAGGCTCTGTTTGGGTCTACATGGGGGGTCCAGAGGGTGTGTGTGTGAATGTGAGGGGGGTGTGAGTGTGCAGAAACGAACCAAAGAGTGGGTTTTACCTGTGGGGTGTCGGTTTCTTTATCCCTCTACCTCTAGTGAGCTCCTCCTCTCTCTGCGTCTTCTTCTCTCTCAACTCCCGGTGACCCTCTCTATCTCTCCACTCTTATGCACACACATAAATATATATACACAGATTATAAATTTGTTTGATGTAAATTGAAAGAGATGGAGGAGATTAATTTGAATGGGATCTAGGAAAAGTGGCCGGCGATTTTGGGAGGGGTGGGTTATGTCCGACAGTTCATGGGGGGGTTGTTTGGGTAGTGTAAGGGTCCAATGAGTCATAGGTGGTTGGGTAGGTACAATACCACATTGGGAAAGATTCTCAAGGTACTAACATTCTATAAATATATAGATGAGTCGTCGCTATGAATCGCGTGCTACGCAGTCTAATTTAAACGCAAATTTTACGAGTTTGCATACAAGTCAGTCCGAGTTGAGATTCATAATCTGAGGAATTAATTATTAAATATGAACACATATTAATCACGCTCTAGAATTACAACATTCGTATACCGAAAGGTACGAAAAAAAAATACGGGTACTGATTTTATGTAACAACCCGAAAATTTGTAAGTGTTTAAATAATATTTTTATTGAAATTTCAATTAGCAATGTTATATGAGTGTACCTACGTAAGACATGTGTTTAAAATTATTAATGTTTGAAAAACACTGTATTATTTTCTTAGTGAGCTTATTTAATTTGGGTGTTACACTGTAAATAATTTTTTTGGTTAAATAAATATTATAGGGGTGGGACTTATAAAATGGTGATTTCTATTTAAGTTTAAATTTTTATATGAGTTAAAATGTTCCCAATTGGATAAATGTAGTGAAATTTGCGATTGTGAGACTTAGTTGGAGTTAGACTATTTGAATAATGTAATGCCCTGAAATTTTTTTTTAAATAGTTCTTAATGTGTATATTGGTATTTTTTTTTTATGATTTTAATTGAAATATTAATGTGGTTAAACTACGAAAACAAAACCTGGTGTGAGTGTTATACACTATAACAAGATCCTATGAAAAAAAAAAAAAAAAACGTGCTTAGGGAGTTTGTAAGTTGTGCGTGTGTGTGTGTTAGTTATTAATATATATAGATATATGTGCTATGTATCACTTATATGATATATTATAATATTAGGTTAAAATATATTAAACCACAAAAAAAGGGGAAACGTTGGATTCTTTGCACAGCCGCCCAAAAGAGAGAGAGAGAGAGAGAGAGAGAGAGAGAGAGAGAGAGAGAAGAATAAGAAGAAGAAGAAAAGAAAAAGAAGGAAGAAAGAGGAGAAATTTTGGGTTCGTGATCGCGTGTGAGATCGCGAAATTACATACCAATTGGTTATACATTAACCTGACGATCCAAACTAGGTGAGTTAAAGATTTGTTTTTTTGGGTATATATATACACATATGTATATATATATATATGTATACGCTAGGGAATCCTATTAGTTCTTGTTAATTTGGTGATTTGTTTTAAACTGTGTGTTGATCCCCATTTGTTATTATGGACTGATATAAACATTTATTTTTCTTCTTGCGATTTTATGAATGTGATCTCGGTGTATTAGGATAGATTATGTGGATAGTTAATTTGATGAATGCACAAAGCAAAATAATTTTGATAATGAATAAATAATAAGAAAATTCATTTTTATTTTATTTTAACAGTTGCAGAAACTTCAGAAATTTATTAGAAAATCATGGCTTTGAATTTGAACATTCTGTCCGCGTGTCTTATGTAAAACATGATTCTGCACACTTTTCGTGTTTTAAGTTTTTCCTGATTCTGCACCGTTTGGGCAAAAATTTAAGATTACAGTAGCGGTTTTCAATATAGTTCAACGTGCAAAATTTGAGAATGTGATTTCTTATTAGGTGCTTTATGTATGCTAATATTGAATATTGGGTTGAGGTATTTGTACCTGAAATAACTGATCTTATTTTGTGGTCATTTTGATAAAAATGAGTAAATTCGATACGTTGAATAGTATATTAGAGATCTTGTAATTTGATTAGAAATTATTGAGGGAAGAGTGTTATGGGTTAATTGATAAAACCCTTTTATTGTAAGAAATTGGAATGCATCTAAAAGTTAGAGATGTGATTGGATGATAAGACGGAACTATGTGATAGACGTGAAATTTACAATTATTGGGATCATACGAACGATAAGTGATAATTGAAACATAGTTCTTTAGTGTTCACCGCTCCCGTTGTTGTGTTATTGTTTTTGGTAGCTCGCACTCTTTTGCCAGTGGCTTCGTGATCAAGCTGGTTTAAGACTTGTTGAGTGTACTTTTTTGCCAGTGGCTTCGTGATCAAGCTGGCCTAAGCCTTATGCTCGGCTTATATTGTATAGACGTCTAGGCATATTGACCAGCCGTCTGTTGTGTATACCTGGTTTGGTTGATACCCCAACCAAACTAGCACCAGAGTGGGTGTTGGTAATATATCCGGGCACACATGGGATATATGTGTGGGCTGTACCATGGAGGGTGGCCAAGTGGTGAACCTAGGGAACACAAAGATAAATCTAATGTTAATAAATAATGAAAAGGGATTATTTCATAAAACTGATAAGCGTGAAATAATAAATGCGACGTTTGGTGGACGGTTTGTATGCGGAATTGTTTGCTTGGTCTATGATCATTCAATTTGCAGGATGGTGGGCCCACTAACGTTTTACAGGTTTGGCTCACCATAAGTAAATGGGTAAGTATGAAATTCGTAGTAGCTTTGGATTTTGGGCAAGAAACTACTTGCCACCACATATTTGGAAACTACTCTATTGTCCACATATGTGTGTGGAACTACCTGTCTTGACCCAAGAGTATTGTAGTGTAATTTGTTGTCTACGGGTTCAAGTTGGATCCGTAAGACTTGTTGTTTTGTTTAACTCATACCAGTCATGTGACTGACCCGAGTGTGTTATACATTCGGGGGCGTTTCTATATGAAACGTAGTCGAATGTATTTGTGCAGGTTTAGTTTTTTTGGAGATTTTCGTTGGAGCTTCTGTTTGGGTGAAGAGATGGTCGTTGTGTTGTTTATTATTGGAATTGTACTTATTTTTGTTGTACTTGATTGTATTTTATTTTCTGGCATTGTGGGCCAGTATGTATAATTGTAATAAATATGGTATATTGGGTATTGGGAACGTTGTAGTTACTCTGACCAATGGATGTATAGATTTTCTTCTTATATTTTTTTCCACTGAACTCTGTATGTAGACATTTTATTTATGAAAATGATGTTTTTTTTTTAAATTTAAAAGTGATATAATATTTATAATGGAACTTTATTTCTTTTACAATGAAATTGATGTTTGGGAATACATGTTTAATATTAAAGAGTTTTTCTTTAAACACAAGATCACATGTCCTTATTTAAGGAGTATTAAATACTGTTTTCAATAAATTTTCTGTTAGCATATGGGAGGGTGTCGCTCTCGTGATTTTTGGTAATTGAATATTAGTCCGGATACAGGCTCTGGATTGAATATTTGGTTGTCCAAAAATCGGGGTGTGACAGTTTGGTATCAGAGCTTAAGGTTAGCTTAGCGAGTCTAGGTGATTCTCGGAATGTGGATTAAGGAGTTGGTCAGAGTTATAGGTTTGCGATTTATTGGGTTCGGGTCATGTGTGTCTATGTGTTTACTTATGTAAAAGTCAACTACAGATGTGTACCTATTATTAAAAATATATATATATATAAAAAAATTAATAAAAAAAAAAAAATTAGTTGATTTTAAATGTATACCATATTAGGAGCATTGGTAACGTTATTTAATATTGATTAGTAGAGCATGCATCATTTTAATTGTCATGGGATGAAATAGTAGATGGGGAGATGTAATTTTCTTCGTCAAGCGGTTGAGTTCAGGAGTAGTACTGGAATATCTTCTTCGAGTTATTATTATCTGGCAGTGTCAACTTAACATTCAGAAGGGTATTATTCTATTGGAGTATCGGAATTCTCTTATTCTCAGAAGACTTATTATTTTATCAGCAGGATTTCTATTGTCCCTTTTATTATCTACTGAGTTGATTATTGGACTTCATTTATTGGGCATTTGGACTTCTTATATTATCGGCGAATCTGCCATATTCTCTATGGGTGTTCTGTACAACCGTCTATTATTACGGATTTTCTTGATTTCTGATTATTATTCTGATTATTACCAGACAAGGATATATTTCTCTTCAGTGCCAGTAAATATTTCTCAGATGTGGTTGGAGCGGTGAGTAAGTAGTGGATATCCCGATGAAGTGTTGTACGGGACACAGTAAGAGGGGAACATGTGCATACACGTAGTCATATCTTTGTGAAATTAATCAATTGTTGCTTTTAATAAATGGTTAATATCTAGTGCTTTATGTGAAATTATGTGTTTTACCGTACTGGTGTTGTGTCTTGTGTGTCTGTTAAAATTTAACAAGCGACTATATGAGACTATGGGTATATACATGAGTGTTTCCTTGTTTGGATTATTCGCTCGATGTACCAGGTCTCATTACTGTCGGGAGTTAAACGATAGCGACACTTCGATGTTGGATTGCTTTCATTGTGTGTTTAACGTCATGCATATTAATTATCTGTATTTGTTGTACCCCAAATTTCGGGACGAAATTTCTTTAAGGAGGGTAGAATGTAACAACCCGAAAATTTGTAAGTGTTTAAATAATATTTTTATTGAAATTTCAATTAGCAATGTTATATGAGTGTACCTACGTAAGACATGTGTTTAAAATTATTAATGTTTGAAAAACACTGTATTATTTTCTTAGTGAGCTTATTTAATTTGGGTGTTACACTGTAAATAATTTTTTTGGTTAAATAAATATTATAGGGGTGGGACTTATAAAATGGTGATTTCTATTTAAGTTTAAATTTTTATATGAGTTAAAATGTTCCCAATTGGATAAATGTAGTGAAATTTGCGATTGTGAGACTTAGTTGGAGTTAGACTATTTGAATAATGTAATGCCCTGAATTTTTTTTTTAAATAGTTCTTAATGTGTAAATTGGTATTTTTTTTTATGATTTTAATTGAAATATTAATGTGGTTAAACTACGAAAACAAAACCTGGTGTGAGTGTTATACACTATAACAAGATCCTATGAAAAAAAAAACGTGCTTAGGGAGTTTGTAAGTTGTGCGTGTGTGTGTGTTAGTTATTAATATATATAGATATATGTGCTATGTATCACTTATATGATATATTATAATATTAGGTTAAAATATATTAAACCACAAAAAAAGGGGAAACGTTGGATTCTTTGCACAGCCGCCCAGAAGAGAGAGAGAGAGAGAGAGAGAGAGAGAGAGAGAAGAAGAAGAAGAAGAAGAAAAGAAAAAGAAGGAAAAAGAGGAGAAATTTTGGGTTCGTGATCGCGTGTGAGATCGCGAAATCACATACCAATTGGTTATACATTAACCTGACGATCCAAACTAGGTGAGTTAAAGATTTGTTTTTTTGGGTATATATATATACACATATGTATATATATATGTATACGCTGGGGAATCCTATTAGTTCTTGTTAATTTGGTGATTTGTTTTAAACTGTGTGTTGATCCCCATTTGTTATTATGGACTGATATAAACATTTATTTTTCTTCTTGCGATTTTATGAATGTGATCTCGGTGTATTAGGATAGATTATGTGGATAGTTAATTTGATGAATGCACAAAGCAAAAAAATTTTGATAATGAATAAATAATAAGAAAATTCGTTTTTATTTTATTTTAACAGTTGCAGAAATTTCAGAAAATTATTAGAAAATCATGGCTTTGAATTTGAACATTCTGTTCGCGTGTCTTATGTAAAACATGATTCTGCACACTTTTCGTGTTTTAAGTTTTTCCTGATTCTGCACCGTTTGGGCAGAAATTTAAGATTACAGTAGCAGTTTTCAATATAGTTCAACGTGCAAAATTGGAGAATATGATTTCTTATTAGGTGCTTTATGTATGCTAATATTGAATATTGGGTTGAGGTATTTGTACCTGAAATAACTGATCTTATTTTGTGGTCATTTTGATAAAAATGAGTAAATTCGATACGTTGAATAGTATATTAGAGATCTTGTAATTTGATTAGAAATTATTGAGGGAAGAGTGTTATGGGTTAATTGATAAAACCCTTTTATTGTAAGAAATTGGAATGCATCTAAAAGTTAGAGATGTGATTGGATGATAAGACGGAACTATGTGATAGACGTGAAATTTACAATTATTGGGATCATACGAACGATAAGTGATAATTGAAACATAGTTCTTTAGTGTTCACCGCTCCCGTTGTTGTGTTATTGTTTTTGGTAGCTCGCACTCTTTTGCCAGTGGCTTCGTGATCAAGCTGGTTTAAGACTTGTTGAGTGTACTTTTTTGCCAGTGGCTTCGTGATCAAGCTGGCCTAAGCCTTATGCTCGGCTTATATTGTATAGACGTCTAGGCATATTGACCAGCCGTCTGTTGTGTATACCTGGTTTGGTTGATACCCCAACCAAACTAGCACCAGAGTGGGTGTTGGTAATATATCCGGGCACACATGGGATATATGTGTGGGCTGTACCATGGAGGGTGGCCAAGTGGTGAACCTAGGGAACACAAAGATAAATCTAATGTTAATAAATAATGAAAAGGGATTATTTCATAAAACTGATAAGCGTGAAATAATAAATGCGACGTTTGGTGGACGGTTTGTATGCGGAATTGTTTGCTTGGTCTATGATCATTCAATTTGCAGGATGGTGGGCCCACTAACGTTTTACAGGTTTGGCTCACCATAAGTAAATGGGTAAGTATGAAATTCGTAGTAGCTTTGGATTTTGGGCAAGAAACTACTTGCCACCACATATTTGGAAACTACTCTATTGTCCACATATGTGTGTGGAACTACCTGTCTTGACCCAAGAGTATTGTAGTGTAATTTGTTGTCTACGGGTTCAAGT
The DNA here is from genome assembly GCA_033977485.1 of Hydrangea macrophylla. Taxonomy (NCBI): domain Eukaryota; kingdom Viridiplantae; phylum Streptophyta; class Magnoliopsida; order Cornales; family Hydrangeaceae; genus Hydrangea; species Hydrangea macrophylla. The sequence goes on along the minus strand of CM066985.1, from coordinate 107,709,512 downwards.
TGGATCCGTAAGACTTGTTGTTTTGTTTAACTCATACCAGTCATGTGACTGACCCGAGTGTGTTATACATTCGGGGGCGTTTCTATATGAAACGTAGTCGAATGTATTTGTGCAGGTTTAGCTTTTTTGGAGATTTTCGTTGGAGCTTCTGTTTGGGTGAAGAGATGGTCGTTGTGTTGTTTATTATTGGAATTGTACTTATTTTTGTTGTACTTGATTGTATTTTATTTTCTGGCATTGTGGGCCAGTATGTATAATTGTAATAAATATGGTATATTGGGTATTGGGAACGTTGTAGTTACTCTGACCAATGGATGTATAGATTTTCTTCTTATATTTTTTTCCGCTGAACTCTGTATGTGGACATTTTATTTATGAAAATGATGTTTTTTTAAAAAAAATTTAAAAGTGATATAATATTTATAATGGAACTTTATTTCTTTTACAATGAAATTGATGTTTGGGAATACATGTTTAATAATAAAGAGTTTTTCTTTAAACACAAGATCACATGTCCTTATTTAAGGAGTATTAAATACTGTTTTCAATAAATTTTCTGTTAGCATATGGGAGGGTGTCACTCTCGTGATTTTTGGTAATTGAATGTTAGTCCGGATACATGCTCTGGATTGAATATTTGGTTGTCCAAAAATCGGGGTGTGACATTTTATTAACGACGGAATTTACGGGTATACATGGTTGCTTTAAAGACAGTGGTCTAAGGTTTCCAGATGAACCCAGGAGACATGGTTGCTTCAGAGACAGTGGTCTAAGGTATGGTGCTTGTATGTTCGCACTTAGCACGCATACTTGTTGACTCAGGATCTACACATTCATTTGTATCGCATGCCTTTGTTGAACATTTGAATGTTAAATCGACACTGTTAGGATATGAGTTGGCTATTGCTGTACCACTTAGTAAATCGATAATGACGTCTACTATATATAAGAACTGTGAGATCAAACTAGGCGAGAAGTTGATGACCGAGGACCTTATACCAATTGTTGTGAACCACTTTGATATAATACTGGGAATGGATTGGTTAGCTCTTAACCAAGCTACCATAGACTGCAAACGGAAAGAAGTTAATTTTCGATCACCAGTGCATGGAAACTTTTGTTTCCAAGGAAATGGGGTTATACCGCCGCCGTACTTGATTTCAGCTATCTGAGCGGGAAGATTATTGAAAAAGGGATGTCAAGGATTCCTATGTTCAATGATTGATGTCTCAGCGACCGAATCAAGAATAGAAGACATTCCAATAGTGCGAGAATACTCAGATGTATTTTCTGATGATCTACCAGATACATTGATTGAGAGGGAAATTAAGTTCACCATTGAGATTATGCCAGACTCAAATCAAAGGCACCATACCAAATGGCACCGGTAGAGCTGAAGGAATTGAAAATCCAACTATAAGAATTATTTGACAAAGGTTTCATCCGACCAAGTATTTCACCGTGGGGAGCTCCAGTGTTGTTTGTAAAGAAGAAAGATGGTTCTATGCGGATGTGCGTTGACTACCGAGAGTTGAACAAGTTGACAATTAAGAACAAGTATCTGTTACCGATAATCGATGATCTATTTGACCAACTTCGTAGGGCACAAGTGTTTTTAAAGATAGACTTGAGATCGGGTTACCATCAGTTGAAAGTAAAGGCAGAAGATGTTGAGAAAACAGCTTTCAGAACACGTTATGGACATTACGAGTTCCTAGTCATGCCATTTGGGGTTACAAATCACCAGCCGTGTTCATGGATCTTATGAATCGAGTCTTCAAGGACTATTTGGATGGTTTTATGATAGTGTTCATCGACGATATTATTATTTATTCACCGAGCGAGATAGAACATGAGAATCATTTGAGATTGATACTTCAAAGATTGCGAGAAGCAACTATTTGGTAAATTCAAAAAGTGTGAATTTTGGTTGTCTAGTATTACTTTTCTTGGTCACGTGATTGACAAGAATAGGGTTTTAGTTGATCCTCACAAGGTAGAAGCCGTATCTAATTGGCAGAGGCCGACGTCCGTATTCAAAATCCGAAGTTTCTTAGGATTAGCAGGATACTACCGTCGTTTTATTGAGCACTTCTTGAAGATTTCCTTACCTATGAGAAGGTTGATGAGGAAAGGGCTTACCTTTGAATGGAGTCAAGAATGTGAAGACAATTTCCAACAGTTGAAGGCACGACTAATGAGAGCACCTATCTTGATAATACCATCCGAAACTGAGGGATTTGTAATTTATAGCAATGCTTTGCATCAAGGATTGGGATGTGTGCTTATGCAAGGCGGTAAGGTGATTCCCTATGCATCTAGACAGTTAAAGACACATGAGGTTAATTATTTGACTCACGATTTTAGAATTGGCTGTTGTAATTCATGCCCTAAAGATTTGGAGACATTACTTGTACGGGGAAAAATGTGAGATTTTCACGGACCACAAGAGTTTGAAATACTTATTCACCCAATGGGATTTGAATATGAGATAGAGAAGATGGTTAGAGTTGATGAAGGATTACGATCTTTCAATAGAGTATCACCTGAGAAAGGCTAGTATAGTAGCCGATGCATTAAGCCGGAAGACGCCGAGAAACTTAGCCGACGAGCTAACTAGTCAAAAGGAATTGATCAAGGAAATGGAACGTTTAGAGTTGGATGTGATTCCAAAGACTAATGGTGGTTTAATGATGGCGATCATAGCTCACCCAGACATTATTGATGAGATCAGGAGGGAGCAGGTTAACGATGTTTACTTATGCAAAATGAGAGACGAGATACCTTTGGAAAAATGACCTGCTTTTGTATTGGAACAAGGGACGTTGAAACTTGAAAATCGATTATGTGTACCGAATGTGAAGGGCTTAAAAGAGAGAATCCTAAAGGAAGCACATAGTACTAGATATTCAGTATACCGGGAAGCAATAAGATGTACCAAAATTTACGGGAGAACTTTTGATGGAAGGGTATGAAGCGTGAAATTGCTAAGTATGTTTCTGAGTGTTCAGCATGTCAGCAAGTGAAAACAGAGAGACAAGTACCTGCGGGATTACTACAACCATTGCCTGTGTCAGAATGGAAATGGGATGAGATCACGATGGATTTTGATTCGGGATTTCCGCGATCGCCGAACAAGAATGATAAGATTTGGGTTATTGTTGATCGATTAACGAAATCAGCTCATTTTCTACCAATCAAGACGACTAAGCTTGTCAGGTTAGCAGAGTTGTATGTGAAAGAGATTGTAAGACTACACGGGGTTCCAGCAGTGATTATATCAGATAGTGATAGTAGTTTTACATCGAGATTTTGAAGAAGTTTGCAAAATGCTATGGGTACAAAGTTGAGTTTCAGTACTGCATTTCATCCTCAGACCGACGGACAGTCAGAACGTATGATTCAGACGTTAGAGGATATGCTTAGACTTTGTGTACTAGATTTCGGGAATGATTGGGAGAAACATCTACCATTGATTGAATTTGCGTATAACAACGGGTTTCAGTCAAGTATTGGAATGGCACCGTATGAAGCTTTGTATGGCCGTAAGTGTCGATCACTGATTTGTTGTACCGAGGTTAAAGAAAGGAAGTTGTTAGGACCTGAGTTGATACAGGTGACTACTGAGAAGGTAAAGCTAATTCAGGAGCAACTTAAGGTAACTCAGAGTCGTTATAAAAGTTACGTAGACTCGAAGCGACGACCGACGACATTTGAAGTAGGTGATTTTGTATACCTGTGAGTATCGCCTTCGAAAGGAATTGTTCGATTTGGAAAAAAGGGAAAGTTAAATCCAAGATTTGTAGGACCGTTTGAGATCCTAGATAGAGTAGGACCGGTGGCTTATCAATTAGCTCTTTCATCAGAATTACAACATGTGCATAATGTATTTCATGTATCGATGTTGAGACGTTGTATGACAGATATGAGTAAGATTATTGTACCTGAACCGCTATAGATTCAGGAAGACTTAACTTATATAGAACAACCGATAGAGATTCTAGATCAAAAAGAGCAAGTCCTGAGGACTAAGACAATGCCAATGGTAAAAATACTGTGGCGTAGTCACACGGTGGAAGAAGCTACATGGGAAAGTGAGGAAGACATGAAGAATGAGTATCCGTACCTGTTCGACGTATGAGGTATAAGTTTGGGGACAAACTTCCTTTTTGGAGGGGAGAGTTGTCACACCCATTCCAAAATTTCATAGTTTTATCATACATAAATAGAAAGTTGTGAGTATATCAATGTTAATTAATATTTGGATTGAGAAGGAGTTGATTGTAAGTCAACGATGAGGTGTCAGTGAGGACACGAGAACATGGTGGTTCATTTTGCATTAGCATGAGTAAATGGCATTTATATGATTTAAATGTTTTTTTTTTTACTTTATCTGGTATTTTATGAATAGTGAAATTATACCTGTGTAGTGTAATTTCTGGTAATTTCGATACCGTTGAATATTATTTTGAGAACTGTGATGAGAACGTGAGTGACACGTTAAATAAAAGGTAGGTTGTGTAGAGATTCCACAGAATTTAGTTTTCGGACGTGATTTTGGACCCAAACGGGACTTAGTCAGAAACTTTTGTAATTTATAATTTTCAATCATAAAGGCATAAAATGGACGTGTGCGAAGTTTCAGGAGTTAATAGGATATTTGAGAAACTCGCAGGGAGGTAAAGGTAATTCCCGAAGAGTTTGCCTATAAATAGATGAGGATGAGAATTCATTTGTCAAAAATTTTACAAATATCTTGAGAGAGGAGAGAGAAAAGGAGATTTGATCCTATGGGCGTTACGACAACGATCTGTGACCTTTCGTCTGTCAGATTTTCACCAAATTCAAGATTTGAACTCGTGAAGGTAAGGCCTACATTTTGATACTACTTAGGCCACGTTTGGCAAACTTTTATAAACATCTAATTTCTAGACTTTTGGGGAAAACCCAGTAAAACTTGTAGGAATCATCTCAAATTTGAAATCCGACGATTAATCGGCCCTCTAGTCGATCCTTCAAAGTTTGGGAGGAATCGCACGAGGTATGAAGTCCTAACTTGTGAAATATAGGGAAATGTATGTTTTAAATTTCAACGACAAAATTGAGATCCGGGAAAAATCCATGTGTTAATCTTAGGCCCGTTATTTATGCACGCGCTTAAAAATGAAAAGCATGTCTACTTTTACGCGAGCACGTTGAGTTGTCTATGTGGGTCAAAGGGGAGTCTTATACAAATTCATGTCAGAGTAAGCTTCTCGATGTTTGAGAATTTTAGTAGCGACAACTACTGTGCATGGTTGATAGACTTGAACTTTCCATGGCACTTGTGGATGCAATGGTTGATAGACTTGGACTTGCCAATAGCATCGCGGTTTAAGACTTGAACTTGCCGCTACCGGATGAATGCGTATTTTTCTCCCTAGAGACTATTTGTATGAATTGTGAGATTAAAGCATGTGTTATTTTATATTGCATATGTTAGAACTTGTGCACTCAGCATATAGCTGAGCAGTGGAGATTTACTCCATTGCAGGTAAGAAGAAAGACAAGAAGAAGCGTGAGGAGTGAGGTCGAGAAATGCTAGGAGAATCACTTGGTTATACTTTTGTTTTAAATCCTAAACTTGTATAAGCATTTGGGAAATTGTAATATGTTGTAATAGAACTATGGGTTAGTTGTAATACTTGTAATTCCTAGTAAACACGGTTGTATATATGTTGAATCGTGGGTTATAATCGTGTTGTTGTTAGGAATTGGTTTGGAGACCCTTGTGTTTGAATGCTGCAGAATTGGGCCTTTCTGAGAGAAAACAGTCGACTGATCCCTGTTTCAGTCGACTGGAGGGGTTTTCGATCGACTGGTTTCTACACGAAAACACCATGTTCTGAATGCATAGTGTTCAGTCGACTCAAAAGGGAACCAGTTGACTGATAAATTAAGGCTCCAGTCGACTGGGTCCCCGATACAGTCGACTAGAATGGGCCCTTGAACTTTATACACTTTTTGCTTCAGGTCTTCAGTCGACTGGACCACCGATCAGTCGACTGGACCTCTGTATTTCAAAATTGTTTCTTTTGGACGCGTTCCAATTGACCAAATTTTTTTATACCTCTGATTTTAATGGATTTTAATAATGTTTTCCGCTGCTATTTTACTTTAATGGAACTGGATAAGCCTTAATGGCGTGCCACGTGTCCTATTTCCACGTGTAGTGGAATGGGTCGTGAAAGAAAGTGAAGAAGAAATGAAGAATGAATACACGCACCTGTTCGATGTATGAGGTATAAGTTTGGGGACAAATTTCCTTTTTAGAGGGGAGAGTCACACCCGTACCAAAATTTCCTAAGTTTTATCATGCATAATTGAATTTGTGAGTTTATCAATGTTATTTGATAATTGGATTGAGGTTGACTATGAGTCAATGGTAAGGTGTCCGTAAGGACACGAGAATATGATAATCGAGATTGCATTAGCATGAGTAAATGACATTTATATTATTTAAATGTTATTTGACTTTCTGGTATTTCATGAATAGTAAATTATACCTGTGTAGTATAATTTCTGGTAAATTCGATATTGTTATATATCATTTTGAGAACTGTGGTGAGAACGTGAGTGTCACGTCATATAAAAGGTAGGTTGTGTAGAAATTCCACATAATTTAATTTTCGGACGTAGTTTTGGATCCAAACGAGACTTAGTCAAAAACTTTTGTAAATTTTAATTTTTCACTTGTAAAGGCATAAAATGGACGTACGCAACGTTTCAAGAGTTAATTATAAGTTTGATAAACTCGCGGGGAGGTAAACACGAATTCTGAGAAGTTTGTCTATAAATAGAAGAGGGTGATTTGTCATTAGTTGTAAAACCTTATATAAAATCTTGGGAGAGGAGAGAGAAAAGGATAATTGATCCTACTAGCTTTGCGACGACAAACGGCGACCTTCCGTCCGTCTGAATTTCACCAAATTTCATATTTGAACTCCCTAAGATAAGGGCTACGTTTTGATAGTCTTTAGGCCACGTTTGGCTAAGGTTTTTTTTTTTAATCAATTTCTTAATCTAGAAAATTGAGAAAAACACGTGTAAACTTGTAAGTTTCGCGTATGATCGGAGTTTTGGCATTTAATCGGGCTTCTAGTCGTTCCCTCAAAATTATATAGGTGAAATACATGTTTTATATTTCAATGACGAAATCGTGATCCGGGCAAAATTCATGTGTTAATCTTAGGCACGTTAATTATACACGCGCTTAAATGTGAAAAGCATATCTAAACTTACGCGAACACGTTGAGTTGCCTATATGGGTCAAAGGGGGGTCTTATACAAATTCATGCCTAAGTAAGCTTCTCGATGTTTGCAAATTCTAGTAGCGACGGGTATTGTGTATGGTTTAAGGCTTGGACTTGTCATGGCGCTTAGGGACATAATGGTTGTAGTCTTGGACTAGCCATTGATGTCGTGGTTTAAGGCTTGGACTTGCCGCTACCGGATGAAGGCGTATTTGTCTCCCTAGTGACTATTTATGTGATTATGAGATTAAAGCATGTTTTGTCATATATACATATGTTAGAAATTGTACACTCAGCATATAGCTGAGTAGTGGAAATTTACTCCACTACAGGTGAAAAGAAAAAATGGGAATAAGAAGCGTGAGGAGTGAGGCCGATGAATGCCAGGGATCCTCTTGTATATGTTTTTGCTTTCCTTTCTAAGTCTTGTAATTGTGAGCATTTCAAATAACTAGAACTATGTAATCGACTTGGAAGGCGGAGTAAGGGTTAATGATGTTGTAATAAGTACTAAAACTCTTTTTAGTTATGTTGTAATGGATTCGAACTCATGGATTCATGTTTTGAATGCTCGACCTATTAATTTTGAAGTTTAAAGAAAAATGGATAGAGCTTTGTGAAATGCGCCAAACAAACCCTAGCTTGTTCCTCTATTGTTTCTATTCATGGTTTAGCAATGTCTAAACTTTTATTTTGATAACACGTTGTTGCTTGTGAAGTTTGGAATTGTATGCACGTTTGGGGCAATGTTTAAGTGATGGTTGTTTGATGCCTTAGGCAAAATTCTGTAGCATTATGCAGGATTCTGCTAAAGGGTCGTTCGACCGGTCGAGATGCCCCCTGCCAGAAATCTTTTTCTATACCTTCCGGAAATTTTGATAAGAATACTTGATAAGAACTCGGGGGGTAATGTTTACAAAAGTTTTATACACTCAAGATTGTTTTAAAGTCTTTTCCACTACGTAGGGTTATTTAATGAACTAGATAAGCCTTAATGGCGTGCCGCGTGTCCTGTTTCCGCATGTTAGCGGGATGGGTCGTGACAATATTTTTTGCCTTTGTTTACATAAGTTTTATATATATATATACAAATACAAATTTGTATATTGTATCTAGATGTGTACATGTGTGTGTACATATATCTTTGTAACTTTTTCTATTTCTTTTTTTATTACTTCTGCTGCAAATTTCGTTAATTGATACCATGCATTTGTTAAATTGTCCTGCAGATTAGGGACAGATCTAGGAATCTAGTTTAGGGGGAGCAAAAATATATGGGGGTTCACCCCGAAAGAAATTTTTTTGGGATTTACTTATACATTTTTGATAATGAGATTACTATATAATGAGAAAAAAATACAAATTATTTGAATCAACAAGGTATGGAACAATTTTTAAAATAAATTCAGAATTTACACTTATAAATACACCAAAATTTTTGAAAAAAATACATATACACATCAGTTTATAAAAATAAAAATAAAAAATCTAAGGGAGGGGGAGGGGGGGGGGGGGGGGGGCAGCCTAATAATTTAGAAAAAAAATTGGGCGAGAACGTGTAGTTACGAATAATACTAGTATAGTTAAGTTTTTTTTTCTATCCTTGCTGCAGATCATCACAACACTAAAGTTAAAGAGAAGCTTGATGTTATCAAAATCAAGTTCTTATTTAACCCTATTAAAAACGTAGTATGTTAGAAGTAGGGTGTCGAGTCCACAGGGATTGAAACAAGAACAACGTTTGGGACGTTTAGAAACTAATTATAATGCTAAAAGAAAGAAGTAAGAAAAGATGATGAAGAGGAATAAAAATAACTTTGCGTCTTGCGGGTTTTTGTTTGGTTTTTGGAGGTAAAAAGGGTAAATAAATACTAATCTAAAAAGCACTCCCCCCATCTTGGGTCACAACAAGATGAAATGGACTAATGTTTCAAGCACATTCTTAGGTAATACTTCATTGTGGCATATTATCAAATACAAGGAGTGCATCTATGTGATAGATAAAAGGAGCTTTGAGATTTCCATAGAAACGGATTTGAAGCTAACGTTTGACTATCAAGGACGCATGACATACAAGATGAAGCCTTTATGAGTTTTAATCCGAATGATTTGTCCACCCTACACTAACTTATCTACTTGGTGGACAAATCACCTATGAAGACTTCAAAAGATAGTATTTAAAACCCAAGAGTTTGAACAATCAAAGATGCTTGACATTAAAATGAAGACCCCAAGTTATAAATCCCACACACAACATTTATCAAACACATGGAAAGCAAAACACAAGGTTAAATAATATTTCATATGAAATACATAGGGTAGGATTCAAAGTCTAAGTTTTTACAATCAAATATGCAAGGCAAACAAGATGAAGTCCTTAGTTTTGAATCCTACACAAATGAACCCTAGAAATGCTACAACATTTAATTCAAGAGTTCATAATCCAAAACCTAAGTAAATCTAACTAATAATGGAAAACATAGCAATATCATCAAAGGAAAAGAGGTAGAAGATATACCTAGTCATCAAAACTTCAATTGATTACTTCAAGTTTACAAAAATGGAGAAGAAATGGAAGGGAACCCAAGTGGGTTCCAAAATGAGAGCAAAGAACCCCTAAAAACTAATATATCCAAAAAAAATGACAACTCTTTCTATTTATATCAGACAACAAGAATGGCAAACTTGTAAATAAAAAAGGGGGAAAACTGCAGCCGCGGATCGATCCCTTTTACAGGTCGGATCGATCTGCCTTTCATCTGGGCAGTTAATATCTTTTCGAAAAGCCGCGGATCGATCCCTTCTTTGGAGCGGATCGATTCATCTTGAGATTTTTTTGGCAGAATGTTCCTTCGGAATCGCGGATCGTTCCGCTTAAAAGGCCGGATCGATCCGCTTCTTTGAAATTGATACCAAGCTCCTCTAAAACACACGGATCGATCCGCTCATAGGCCCGGATCAATCCGCCTTTACTGAAGTTCATTCCTTCCCTTTTTATGATATAAGAACCAAACGGAGTTGGTTCTCACTTTGAACAAGTTCCCAAACACTACAAGAAAGATATTTTTTTTATCAGTAACAAGTGAACAACAACAAGAACAACAAAAGTACAATTTATCCATTAAATCTCCCAATATAAGTGATAATTTGTGTCCAATAAGGGTAAAATCATGAAGTTAAGAATGCAATATTGGACACGAATCACACCCCCCAACTAGCATGTTGCTAGTCTCTTAGCAACAAAGCTAAATATCAGGAGATTTAAGAATAACCTTGCACAACAATTTATTTAAAATGAAAGATAAATCGTTTTCGTGGGGAACACGATTGCATTGAGCATATGCAATAAGCCGTTAAACCTCTAGGTTACCCGTAGAGGCAGAGTTTTATCTCTAGAGAGTTCTTGGAATGATACCCACAAACATTTTGTTTCCTCATGATAGCTGCCCACGATCTAACACTGACACTTAACATAGTCCCAAGAATTTTCAAAAGATTTTAGCACATGACACGCAAATCCAAAAAGTTCTCAAACTATCAAGATTATTAGATACACTTCATTAAGCTCAATCTTGGATGCATGTGTGGTGTAAAGTGCATAGCTATAACTATTAAGAAGATGACAATAGTTTCATAATCCGAATCCTGTTCAAAACGCGCTTCAACTCAATTCTCACCGGTGCTACACTCTAAAAGTGAATCATTCGAAATGGGTAATACACTCGGGGCATACGGGTAAATAGAGTAATAGAAATGGAAACCAAAGCCACACATATGCCAAAGATGAAAAACGTAAGCGTAAAAAATGAGTAAAAATTAATCTCATGAAAGATACCATTCACTAGAGGACGTGAAATAACTCTAACTACTTATCATGATCGTCTCAAACTCCGAATCACAAAACTTGAGAATCAATTAGGACCTTGAGGGGGTTATAAAGTGGGAAAGTGATATGAGGTGAAGGACAAGGCGAAATGATGTGAGATGTTTGACTACAAACTTGGGATTTATTGGAATGCATGGATACAAAGGACCACAATAGATGAATCATCTACAAATATTTCTTTGAAGCTCACAAAGAGAAGTACAATTGACTATGCAACTCTTTTTTTCTTTTTCTTTTTCTTTTTCTTTTTTTAATTATCATTTTTTTTAACTTCTTTTCTTTTATTTTTCTTTGTACTCTCACAACAATACGATTCAATCTCTCTTACAACTTTACAAACATGATCTCACGCCAAGAAATCTCAAGAATGTAATTCAAATGGGGGATGTGGAAGGTGTATGGTTAGGTAAAGGAAGGGTATGTGCGGTTGAGGCTAGAAATGGTAGAAAGGAGGACCTATAATTATTTCCTCGGACAATGTGATTCTTTGTTCTCCACAACAATGACAAGTAAGCAAGAGTTTTGCATTCCACAAAATGATTTCTCTAATGAACAATCAAGGCAAAAAGATGAGATTATCTACAACTTTTGTATGTTTTTCTTTCAAAAAGAGAAAATTGAAGTATGTAACGCTCAACAATGGAGAAAAGGATCTAAAGCACACAAGGGTAAAGTCTCCACAAATGTTTCAAACGATTTTCGGGTAACAATTGCATTAAACATCATCCTAATACAAGTAATCATGCAACATGCTTGATAATCCTAGATTTGAAATTCATGAAAATTACTATAATCAAGATAGTTATAGAACTAATGGGATTCAACAAGTGACGCATACCAATATCGAAAGAAAACTCAAGACAAGCGTCATCACTTGGCATTAGAACGGGGCAACTATACTCAAATCATTAGAAACTATTTTTTTAATCATCTTTTCTTTTATTAACGAAAAACATGCTTGAAGAATAAATGGCAAGAGGAAAATGGAATATCAACATGATGGGTGAATATCCCACACCCCCAACTAGAACATTGCATTGTCCCTAATGCAAATGGTTCTAAACAAGGACAATAATGAGTAGGGAAAGAGTGATTTCACCAACAAAAGGAGCGATCTCCGATGAGCACAAAGATAATATTTGAAGAAATTCGTTGGCCAACTACCACCAATATTGTTAGAAGCCCCACAATTGGCAGTCCATGAAGTAATAATTCGCCTTTGGTTGTTTGGTTCAATGCGATTTTGTTTGCTTATCCTTTTTTTATTTTAATTTTTAATTTTTTTATGCTGCACTGATTCCGTTGATGTTTCATCTCATTCAGCTTCACTACTTTTTCTTTAAAATTCATATAGACAATAATCTCCCTTAAATTTGCTATAGATAAACATGCAATCTTACAAGTTAATATTCCTTGATTGCGAAAAGGCTTCCCTTTGTCTTCATAAACTAGTTCATTTTTACCAAATTGAAATTGGTTTGAATACAGATGCGAGAAGCATTGCCATTGTTAGAAGTTAGCTTTGTTGAGGGTGGTTAGATGATGGTGTTGTTTCAACAAGGGGGATTGGAAAAGTAAAAATACCCACTTATGCAAAAGTATAAATACTCACCCAAAATTTTCTTTTCCCCTCAATAGTCCAAGGCAAATTTGAATGAAGAACCTACTGATTGCAACAGGTATATGAAGAGGGTGGAATTTTAAGAAGGGAAAAAAAGTAGCAGAATGTGGTTAGATAAAAAAAAAAAAAATTCCAAAACAGTCCTCTCTTTAATTGTTAAGAAATTTCCATTGCGTAACTCCTTATAGAAAAAAGTTTTTATAAGTGGTTGTGGTTGTGTAATGTCTACAGTTTGTTTTGATTCTGCCATTTTGGGTAATGTGTTTAGATAAATAAAATAAAATATTCTAAAACAACCCTCTCTTTATTGTGTAGTTGTTTAGTTAAAAATGATTTTGGGTAACTGTCACACCCGTTCCAAAAATTTATAGTTTTATCATGCATAATTGTAAATTGAGAGGTTATCAATGTTAATTGATAATGGTGGATTGAGGTTGACTGTGAGTCAACGGTAAGGTGTCAATGAGAACACAGGAACATGGAAGTTCATATTGCATAATCATGAGTAAATGGCATTTATATGATTTAAATGTTATTTGACTTTATCTGGTATTCCTGTGAATAGTAATTATACATGTGTAGTATAATTCTGGTAAATTTGGATATGATAGTATCATTTTGAGAACTGTGGTGAGAACGTGAGTGATACGTTAATTGAAAAGGTAGGTTGTGTAGAGATTCCACAGAATATAGTTTTCGGACGTTATTTTGGACCCAAACGAAACCTAGTCGAAAACTTTTGAAATTTATAGTTTTCACTCGTAAAGGCATAAAATGGACGCGTACGAAGTTTCGAGAGGTAATTAGAAGTTTGAGAAACTTGTGGGGAGGTAAACGTAAACTCCAAAGAGTTTGCCTATATATAGATGAGGATGAGATTGAAATCTCATCCAAATCCAAACACAAATATCTAGAGAGAGGAGAGAGAAAGGAGATTTGTTTTCTTCGGGCTTTGCGACGCCGATCGACGACCGTTCGTCCGTCAGTTTTTCTCCAGATTTCAGATTTGAACTCGTGGAGGTAAGATCTACGTTTTGATACCACTTAGGCCGTGTTTGGCCAAGTTTTGTAAAAATCTTAATTTTGGACTTTTGGGAAAAACAGGTATAAACTTGTAGGAATTGTACCAAATTCGAAATCCGACGTTTATTTAGCCTCCTAGACGATCCTTCAAAGTTTGAAGAGATTCGCACGAGGTATGAAGTTCTAACTTGTGAAATATAAGGAAATACATGTTTTATATTTCGACGACGAAATTGTGATCCGGGCGAAATCCATGTGTTAATTGTAGGCCCGTTAATTATGCACGCGCTAATTTGTGAAAAGGATGTCTAAATTTCCGCGAGCACGTTAAGTTGTCTATGTGGGTCAAAGGGGAGTCTTATACAAATTCATGCCGGAGTAAGCTTCTCGATGTTTGAGAATTTAGTAGCAACGGCTACTGTGCATGGTTGATAGACTTGGACTTGCCATGGCACTTGTGGATACAATGGTTGATAGACTTGGACTTGCCATTGGTATCGCGGTTTAAGGCTTGGACTTGCCGCTACCGGATGAATGCGTATTTTTCTTCCTAGAGACTATTGTATGATTTATGAGATTAAAGCATGTTTCATCATATATTGTGCATGTTAGACTTGTACGCTCAGCATATAGCTGAGCAGTGGAGATGTACTCCATTGCAGGTAAGAAGAAGGATAAGAAGAAGCGCGATGAGTGAGGCCGATGAACGCCGGGGATAACACTTGTATATGTTTTTGTTTTAAATCCTAAACTTGTGTAAGGTTTGGTAATATGTTGTAATAGAACCATAGATTAGTTCTATAATATCGAAATCTTGTAATTGACGCCTGTAACTGTGTTTTAGTATGTTGAAATCAGTCGTGGTTGTAATTGTTGTTGGTTTGGAATAGTAGGACTTGTTAATTTCCATCACAGGGCTGCCAGCAGAGGAGCAGTCGACTGAACCCCTGATCATTCGACTGGATCTCGTGTATTTGGGATACTGTAACTGAATATCAGAGAAGCAGTCGACTGGACCCCTTGGGCAGTCGACTGAACACTGTTGATTTTAGCCACTGCTTCCTTTGGTTGAAAAGCAGTCGACTGGTTTCAGAAAGCAGTCGACTGGACCTCTTTGCAATATGGTATTTTTTTTTGGTTCTGCTTAACACAGTTGTCACACCCCAACCCGCCTCGTGCGGATTAGGACACGTGTAACAAGGCTACAAGCTCCCAATTACATTACTTTGTAAAGAAATATACGAATTATAGAGAAACACATGTATTTAACCACATTAAACAACTCTGTTGTTACAAAATAGGCTCCAAGGGCAAAATGGTCATTAATAAAGTATGTAAAATTTTTATACCAAAAGGTAGATTTTTGAGTCCCGATTCCAACGCAACAAACGGCGCGTGAATCCGAGTTTTATAGAAAAAGTTATGCATGTTTCCGTAAAAATGGACGTCCAGGGAAAAAAAAAATACAAAGCGGATCGATCCCTTCATAATGGGCGGATCGATCCATTTATATTAGTCTCCCGCAGAATGCTGCCTTGAAAGGGCGGATCGATCCCTTCACAAATCGCGGATCGATCCCCTTCACAATTCTGCTGCTAAATTTTGTTTGCTGTCAAAACAAGTTTTAGCTTACCAAAACTCAATCAAATCACATGGAAACATTATGAAACTTTGGGAAATCAATTCCAACACATTTCTAAACATGTTTAAACTCAAATTAAGCATGGATCATAAAATCATATTCACAATTTGGTCAAATCCACTAAGAACTCATTTCATTTGAAATACAATAATCTTTTCAACTTTGAAACTCAATTCTCATTCAAAATTCATGAAACTTGTTGGGAATTAACTCAAGGTCATAATTAACATTGTGAACACTAAGGAAACATGTTTAAGACACTAGCGGCACATCCGGACTTGCCGAAATGATCAACCCATTACTTGCACCACACTTGAGCAAAACAAGAGATATTACACATTAGTTCTACTTTTTCACTTCCAAATACATAGTTATGACCCAAATTCATTACCAACATCCTAAGTATGAACACCAACATACAAGGAACCATAATTTACATCATTTTACAAGTTCAAAAGAAGTTCACAAGCATGAGGCTCAAATCTCCCCCATCTCTCCCATCTCTCCCGTCTCTCCTCATCTCTCCCGTCCACAAGTCAAGACTTCAAGCCTCAAGTCGAGAACCTCAAGCCACTAGTTACATTATAACATAAGTTTAAAACGTATCTACAAGTTCGCCCAAGACATGAGTTAACTATACATCTCCAAACCATAAGTTGCATTAGGAAACTTAAATATCTAGATTTATAAACATATCAACACACATCTCATAACCCCCATGCCCAACTTGTCGTTTTGATCATTTTCCTTCCTCCTCCCGTGCCGTACCTGCGGTGGTTATTCAATAACCACAACAGAAAATAGCATTTGTTTAAGCTTTCGCTTAGTGAGTAAACTAATCACATGTATGAATATAATGTCATATTCAATGCACAAATCAACAATTAACATATCATTTAGTCTCCAAAGACCAAATATCAATTCACCGTGTCGTCGCTCTTGCCTTTTGCCCTTATGTGCATATAGCACCTCTAATTCACACAATCTCACACACCCTTCCACAGCTGGGTCGCAACTCACACACCTTTACACAGTTAGTGTGGTGAGTACCCTTACACCGTTGGGTTTTTTCCACTTCTCCTTATTATGGAGTAAATCCACGGTGAATTAACATAAGGCTTTCTTCAACCCACATAAGCACATAATCACATCATCATCTCAGCATGGTAATTCACACACCATTTAACACATATTAACTTCCAATTTTAAGTAAACTAGCCAAACCCACATAAATCAACATGTTCATATATACCCAATTCTCATGTCCATGCTCTAATTTACAAGAATTCAACAAACTAACATGTAAATTAACACATTTAACATGATTTACATTCAGCCCATGGATTAGAGTCACTCACCTCACAAATTGCTCCAATTAAAAGCCTAGAACCCCAAATTCCTTGCAAATTTTAGCTCTAATTAACTCCAATGATATTCCTACATACAAATATCATGTATATATATCGTCACCTCAAAGAGGGTCGCGGAAAAACGTTAACGAAACTGAAAATGAAAGATATAGAGACGATCCTCTCACCTCCACGAGTCCGAATACGGTCTCGGTTCGCGAAACGGTGTACCGACGGCGACGAAACGGCAAGACGACGGAGTCGACGGAGTTTCCGTCAATGGCCGAGATTTACTTCTCCTGCAATTCTTTTCTCTATATTGATATATGGAGAAGATGATGAGTCACTCAAGAGGTGTCAACCTCTTGAGCCTCCTAGCCAAGTTTTAGTTTATTTCCGTTTACACCCCCAACATTTCTTTGAACTTTATTATGAAATCCCCTAAGCAATTGTATTAACTACCCAATTATTTAATGAGTGTTTGTCTAAGTTCCGTATGGGTCCCAACGTGGATCCCACATATTTTGTGAAATTGCTATCGCACCTACTAATTTTAAATCTTTTTCACTTATACCCTTATTTGGGTGTCTAAATCAGTACCAAATGCTACACATATATCAACATATAATTTAAAAGCATTTAAGCAAATATTCATGTAATCACATAAAATGCATTTAATCATGTAACATGCAAATTACCAATTTACCCTTTGCTGGGTTCCATTTTCAAACCTGTCCCTCTTCACTGGGACTTTTCCATGGGCGAGTCCAAGCCTCCCCTTAATCCATTTTATACACTAATTATATCAATAAATGCATGTTAAGTTAATAATTAACCCTTTCTCCGAGTACGGGTGTTACATTTCTCCCCCTCTAAAAAGAAGTTTGGTCCCCAAACTTTGCGTACTCAAGTTTCAACCACTCATAGATGTTCTTCCCACACTCCAATTTTTTTCATCTTCTAATTATCGTCTCAACTACATACTCTAGTAACTATACCTGTCGCCTCTTTATCTGTGGTGGCTATCCCTGCGGTTGTGAGTTGAAAATATCTAGCTCCTCTTTGTTCTCTTCCCATCGGCTGTTGCACAGATCCTTGGGTTGTTGCACTTGACACAAAAGTACCCGAACCTCCTTGTTGTTTATTAGGACATTCCCGCGCTCGATGACCCGGTTGATCACATATATAACAATTACCCTTAATTACCATACTCCGATTTGGACAGTTCCTCGCGATATGTCCGAGTTCTTGACAAGCATTACAAGTTATCGTTTGATAGCATTTTCCCCAATGTTGTTTATTACACGTGGAACACCACGGTCTCTCCTCACTTGAACCACTACTTACCGATTGATTTCCAGAGTTTTGTCTTTTGAAACTTTCATGTTCACTATACTGGCTTGGCCCCAACCTCTTGTTTTGTTGGCTCGGTGGTGGTAGCAGACTTGGATTGAACCCAAGGTCTCTTTCCGCAATGGAAGCAATGTCTAGTGCCCCGGCGTAAGTCTGAGGTCGAAATACTGTTACTCGCCCCCGGATATCACTTTTAAGTCCTGCCACAAACTTTCTCGCTTTCACCTTTTCATTTGTTATCATGTCTCCAGCAAACCTTCCCAAACTTGTATATTGTGCCGAGTACTCTCTAACCGACATCCCACCTTGTGTTAACTCCATGAACTCTTGAGCTTTTTGGTCCTTGAAGGACTCCGAGAAGTATTGCTCGTTGAATACCTCTAGGAACTGTTCCCAAGTGGTTGGTTGACCTGGGCCCAGCTTGGTACGCCACCAATACTGCGCCTCATCCTTCAACGTGTCAGCTGCAAATAAAACTTGTTGCTCTTCTGTACATGGTAGCACTCTAAAAATCTTCTCCATGTCCGAAATCCAAAAGTTTGCCCTCATCGGATCGGCTTCCCCACGAAATATTGTTGGCTTTTGCTTGTGAAATTTTGAAATAGTTACAACTTCCTCCCTCGGGTTTGGATTTGGTTGTACCGGCCTTTCCTCAACTACACGTGTTTCTGCCACTCGGACTAATCCTTCAATTGCCCTTTCAACTCTTTCCATACGGTTTGAGTTCTCACCTCCAGACATTTTGCTTGACACCCACACATATTACACACTCACGTTACTTTAAATAACTCCATGGCATGCTAATCAATATTAAAAACATGCTAAGTAAACGTGAATGCATGATCATGTAACTACGTGTCGTTGTGTGCACACTACACATCGTACGTCTCTCGTCCCCAAAGGCTCTAGCCTAATGCTCTGATACCAAAAATTGTCACACCCCAACCCGCCTCGTGCGGATTAGGACACGTGTAACAAGGCTACAAGCTCCCAATTACATTACTTTGTAAAGAAATATACGAATTATAGAGAAACACATGTATTTAACCACATTAAACAACTCTGTTGTTACAAAATAGGCTCCAAGGGCAAAATGGTCATTAATAAAGTATGTAAAATTTTTATACCAAAAGGTAGATTTTTGAGTCCCGATTCCAACGCAACAAACGGCGCGTGAATCCGAGTTTTATAGAAAAAGTTATGCATGTTTCCGTAAAAATGGACGTCCAGGGAAAAAAAAAAATACAAAGCGGATCGATCCCTTCATAATGGGCGGATCGATCCATTTATATTAGTCTCCCGCAGAATGCTGCCTTGAAAGGGCGGATCGATCCCTTCACAAATCGCGGATCGATCCCCTTCACAATTCTGCTGCTAAATTTTGTTTGCTGTCAAAACAAGTTTTAGCTTACCAAAACTCAATCAAATCACATGGAAACATTATGAAACTTTGGGAAATCAATTCCAACACATTTCTAAACATGTTTAAACTCAAATTAAGCATGGATCATAAAATCATATTCACAATTTGGTCAAATCCACTAAGAACTCATTTCATTTGAAATACAATAATCTTTTCAACTTTGAAACTCAATTCTCATTCAAAATTCATGAAACTTGTTGGGAATTAACTCAAGGTCATAACTAACATTGTGAACACTAAGGAAACATGTTTAAGACACTAGCGGCACATCCGGACTTGCCGAAATGATCAACCCATTACTTGCACCACACTTGAGCAAAACAAGAGATATTACACATTAGTTCTACTTTTTCACTTCCAAATACATAGTTATGACCCAAATTCATTATCAACATCCTAAGTATGAACACCAACATACAAGGAACCATAATTTACATCATTTTACAAGTTCAAAAGAAGTTCACAAGCATGAGGCTCAAATCTCCCCCATCTCTCCCATCTCTCCCGTCTCTCCTCATCTCTCCCGTCCACAAGTCAAGACTTCAAGCCTCAAGTCGAGAACCTCAAGCCACTAGTTACATTATAACATAAGTTTAAAACGTATCTACAAGTTCGCCCAAGACATGAGTTAACTATACATCTCCAAACCATAAGTTGCATTAGGAAACTTAAATATCTAGATTTATAAACATATCAACACACATCTCATAACCCCCATGCCCAACTTGTCGTTTTGATCATTTTCCTTCCTCCTCCCGTGCCGTACCTGCGGTGGTTATTCAATAACCACAACAGAAAATAGCATTTGTTTAAGCTTTCGCTTAGTGAGTAAACTAATCACATGTATGAATATAATGTCATATTCAATGCACAAATCAACAATTAACATATCATTTAGTCTCCAAAGACCAAATATCAATTCACCGTGTCGTCGCTCTTGCCTTTTGCCCTTATGTGCATATAGCACCTCTAATTCACACAATCTCACACACCCTTCCACAGCTGGGTCGCAACTCACACACCTTTACACAGTTAGTGTGGTGAGTACCCTTACACCGTTGGGTTTTTTCCACTTCTCCTTATTATGGAGTAAATCCACGGTGAATTAACATAAGGCTTTCTTCAACCCACATAAGCACATAATCACATCATCATCTCAGCATGGTAATTCACACACCATTTAACACATATTAACTTCCAATTTTAAGTAAACTAGCCAAACCCACATAAATCAACATGTTCATATATACCCAATTCTCATGTCCATGCTCTAATTTACAAGAATTCAACAAACTAACATGTAAATTAACACATTTAACATGATTTACATTCAGCCCATGGATTAGAGTCACTCACCTCACAAATTGCTCCAATTAAAAGCCTAGAACCCCAAATTCCTTGCAAATTTTAGCTCTAATTAACTCCAATGATATTCCTACATACAAATATCATGTATATATATCGTCACCTCAAAGAGGGTCGCGGAAAAACGTTAACGAAACTGAAAATGAAAGATATAGAGACGATCCTCTCACCTCCACGAGTCCGAATACGGTCTCGGTTCGCGAAACGGTGTACCGACGGCGACGAAACGGCAAGACGACGGAGTCGACGGAGTTTCCGTCAATGGCCGAGATTTACTTCTCCTGCAATTCTTTTCTCTATATTGATATATGGAGAAGATGATGAGTCACTCAAGAGGTGTCAACCTCTTGAGCCTCCTAGCCAAGTTTTAGTTTATTTCCGTTTACACCCCCAACATTTCTTTGAACTTTATTATGAAATCCCCTAAGCAATTGTATTAACTACCCAATTATTTAATGAGTGTTTGTCTAAGTTCCGTATGGGTCCCAACGTGGATCCCACATATTTTGTGAAATTGCTATCGCACCTACTAATATTAAATCTTTTTCACTTATACCCTTATTTGGGTGTCTAAATCAGTACCAAATGCTACACATATATCAACATATAATTTAAAAGCATTTAAGCAAATATTCATGTAATCACATAAAATGCATTTAATCATGTAACATGCAAATTACCAATTTACCCTTTGCTGGGTTCCATTTTCAAACCTGTCCCTCTTCACTGGGACTTTTCCATGGGCGAGTCCAAGCCTCCCCTTAATCCATTTTATACACTAATTATATCAATTAATGCATGTTAAGTTAATAATTAACCCTTTCTCCGAGTACGGGTGTTACAACAGTCGACGGAGCAGTCGACTGGACCTTTGTGCAGTCGACGGGGCAGTCGACTGAGCCTCTGTTTTCAAAACTATTTTCTTTGAATGTGTTTTCAATGGCCAAAACTTTTTATGATTCTAATTTCAATGTATTTTACAATACAGAGGGGAACGTTTTCCTAAGTTTTAAACTACCAGGGTTGTTTTATAGAAGTTCTTTCCGCTGCGTATTTATTATATGGATGTTTGGATGAGCCTTGGTGGCGTGCCACGTGTCCTATTTCCACGCGTAGTGGGATGGATCGTGACAGTAACATTGATATGGGTGGATACTTTTTTTGCTATTTGCCTCCACATTCGTTAGTTTTGTGGAGTGATTCTGGATTTCGTACTCCAGTTTGTTGTTTTAGTTTCGTCACCTTCGAGTTGTTTTCTTGATAAAATTATAGACAAGAACGGAGAATTTACCAGTTTGTTAGCCTAAAAACCTATATAGGAATCAAAATAGAAGAATAAGTTTTGCTCTGAAATTACTCTACTGATAAATAAAGCTGCTTGAATCCCAATGAGAAAAATTATCGATAATATGAATTCAATACAACTAGGAGTTAACAAAAATACATGATTTTAGACAGTTGATTTCAAGCAAATATTATTGTAGGCCTGCACCAAGGGTCGTCATTGAGCCCTTATTTGTTCACCCTAATTATGGATGAATTGACTAGACACATTCAAGATGAGGTCCCATGGTGTATGTTGTTCGTAGATGATAATGTCTTGGTTAATGAGACTAAAGGGAGACTCGACACTAAACTGGAAGCTAGGAGAGAAGCACTGGAGACTAAGGGGCTAAAGATAAGTAGGACGAAAATAGAATACATGGAATATAGTTTTAGCAATAGTAGAAGTAAAGACAACGAAGCAGTGAACATCGAAGATTAGGAGATCCCAAAGAGGGAACACTTTCACTATCTTGGTTCAATGATCAGTAGAGTTGGAGAGATTGGTGATGACGTGACCCATATAAAAGTAGCCTGGCTTAAGTGGAGGAGTGCTTCTGGAGTATTATGTGACCGGAGAATATTAGCAAAATTGAAAGAAAAATTTTATAGGACAACTATTAGACCAACTGTACTCTATGGTACAAGAGTGTTGGGCAACTAAGAAATAGCACATTAGCAAAGTGAACGTAACTGAGATGAGGATGCTAAGATGGATGTGTGGTAAGTCTAAAAAGATAGAATTAGAAATGAGTACATCCGAGAGACTGTAGGAGTAACACATATTGATGATAAGTTGAGGGAGAATAGACTTAGATGGTTCGTCCATGTGCAATGAAAACATGTAGATGCACATGTGCGAAAGAGTGATAAGATCGTAGTGCTTGGAATGGTTAGAGGGAGAGGCAGACCTAGACTGACCTGGGAATATGTAATGCAACAAGATATGAATATGTATAGTTTAAATTAGCATAATGCTCTTGATTGTGCAGAATAGAGAAAAATGATTCATACAATCGACCCCAATGATTGAGACACAAGGCTTTGTTTGGTTTGAATTTCAAGCAAATATTAATTGGATATCATAATGAAGCACTAGAATTGGTTTGGTTGTTCCTTTCTATTAGTTTTGTCTCTCTCACCATTGCTTACCAGGCCCCTAATTAAGTTACCAAGGCATAAATTCCCTTCATCCATTTTTTAAGAAAAAAACTTTTATTCCTAAAACAAGTATATAGATGACCAACTGTAGGTGTTATCGTGAATGAAAAGGGTAAAAAGGACTTTATACTTGTAGGATATGCCGTCCTTTTCCTCAACATAAATATAAACTCTGTTTTACATTGCACATTCATAGTACTATGTAGTATTAACGTGCTAGGTCCACACCATTATTTTGCATAGGAGCTCCTGCCCAGTCTAAGAATTTGCTAGTATGTCGATTTTCTGGTTTTATAGGATGCTCTCGAGTGGAGTACCAGTTTCTACAAGTTTTAGTGGAATTTTATAACATAAATGATTTGGTCATGGATTTCATCAATTATGCTCAAAGGGTGGAGTTTTCTGGCGAAGTTTCGATGTCCCTTTGATGCGATGCTTGGTGAAAAGATTCTATACTCATAATGCAATGTTGGTGCTCAGCTATGAAGAACTGTGGGAAGGGACCTTTAAAGACCTTGGGTGTAAATGCCAACTTATGTATCTAAGTTGATTTGGGGTTTTGAATTTCAAAGGAACTAAAGCTATATATATGGAAATTATTCTCTGTTGATGTTAATTTATATGCGAACACCAGGGCTACTGTTTGGTCTTGGGTTCCATTTTTGTAATTGGTGAGGGGAAGATATATGTACCTTTTATTTCCTTGACTCAAGAAGATATATGTATTTATGTGACTAATATGGTTGCTTCGTAATTGTTGGGATATTAGGTATGTTTTGGTTGAATCGTTGTCTCTCCAGGATGTACAAGGGATGATAGTAACTTTGGGATGCAGTCAAATTCCTTTGAGAGGTTATTTTATGGTTGGTTTAAGATAGGGTAATACTGATGAAGGATTTTGTTGGACTTTGTTTGGGTGCATCAAAATGACTCTGTACCTTTATTTTATTTTATTTTATCATTAATGACATGTTGTTTTACTGTTCATAAAAAAAAAAAAAAAAAAAAACCACGTCACAGGAAATTACAAGCATATACTTAGCTTTATGGAGTACTTAGTTTAGTTGTTAAGTCGATAGTAGTTATATTATTTGGCAATAGACTCGTATATTATATGATCTGTGCATAGCACGGGATATCGACTAGTTAGTATAGTACATATATGATAATTTGGAGAAACACTTAAGATGGGACACACACACAATGGATGTTTACTCCTTGGACTCCGATCCTCGACAACAACATAAGTGTTGAGGGGTGGCTAACACTCATGTAGTTCTGGCAGGACCATATATATATATATATATTGCAAAAAAAATACCCTTTTTTTGGGGTAGTTTTTACGAGTGTCACATGAGTGCTGCCCACACAGCAACACCTAATGTTGTGACCGACAATCCTTAGTCCTCCACTCTCTCGTCATGGACCAAATTTGTGTATGGTATATAGTATATATACATGTGTATACATATGTGTATTTATATGAGTAATGCTAGGTACACCTAAACGGGACACCTAAATTATCCACTTGCGGATGTGTCGTGACAGTTTTGAAATTAATTCAAAGCTTTTTTGGTAACTGATGAATAATTTTAGAAATTCACATCAACATATGGATAATTCAGGTGTCCCATTTAGGTGCACCTAACATACTCTTATTTATATATATGTAAAAGATGAGAGACAAAGAGGTGGCAGAAATAGTGCAAGTGACATGCTCAATGTTATTTCATGAGTGCAACATTACAATATTTTTTCTTAGTTGCTTCATCTATGTATCACATATATGCCATTAAAAACTATATGTGAAAGTAGAAAAAGTGTCCAAATGGCCAAAAGTCTTTAATTTGATATCTTAGTTAAGTACTTAAAATAAAAATTCATGCTTACTATTATTTTTATTGTGTTTGATAATGTTTATTAGCTCACCAGTTAAATGAAAACTTTTAAGTGTATATATATATATTTATTTATTATTATTGAGAGTATAAAAAGTCTACTGAAGACTATAAGTAAAAAAGCTATGTTTCTCAAATTTTTATCCCAAATTCTCATCTCAAATTCTCATCTTAAAGCATCATCTCAAATGATGTGGTAGTGGGATCATTGTGGGGTCACTTC
Source organism: Hydrangea macrophylla (assembly GCA_033977485.1). Lineage (NCBI taxonomy): Eukaryota > Viridiplantae > Streptophyta > Magnoliopsida > Cornales > Hydrangeaceae > Hydrangea > Hydrangea macrophylla. The sequence continues at coordinate 107,683,953 of CM066985.1, read as the reverse complement.
AACATCATCCAATCAAAATTCAGTGGTCCCGCAAGAAGAACCCACATTTTTCTCACCCTAGAACATCCCCCATGAGGGGAGAACTCCTCATCTTGGTACAACCAAAGATTGTTTTTATTTTTTATTTTTAATTTCCTATACAAAATCACTATATACAGAGTTTACAATCCTTGTTTGACAAGTAATAAGAGATACACTTATCATAATACTCTATCACGAAAGAAAACCAATTACACTAGGAATTTAAGACAAATTAAAAAATTATTGGGATTGTTCTACATGTGATCCCAACATGCTTAATGTTCAATTTTGTCAGACTGGACCTTAATTGTACCAACTCTTCCAAAATTATATGATACAACCAAAACGAGGTACAAAATTTTATTATCCTTCCAACAATGATTTGAGATCGAAACAAGTCATATTCAGGTCACAAAAAACATTGCATCAACATGATTAAAATGGTTAGTATGACACGAACTCGTTTGGTTTGGATCGCATGATAGGATTAAACCACTAAGGTAATTCTTCCTTTTCCTTTTCCTTTTCAACCATTGAGAATTTGTGATGTTCTACTATTGATGCCCTGTCATATATCCACGTGTACAGATTGTAGAAGAGTAGGTTGCTGATTGGATTCATCTGATGGGGAACTTCAAAAAAACCCTTCCTAATTTCCCCTCATAAAACTCACAACCACGCACGTGACATCGGCCATCAGCCATGTTCTGTGTAATGTCCAAGTTTGGACTACAAGACAAATATTCTCTATCATACTCTCTTTTCTAGAGCCAACTTCAATGTGAATTGTTCTCTCTCTCTCTCTCTCTCTCTCTCTCTCTCTCACACACACACACACACATTTTAAGCATTGAACTACAACATAATTATATAGTGTTAATTACAGAAACACTCTTTATGGTTAGGCTTTTTATCAAATACCCCCTGTACTTTAAATTTTATCACTAATACTCTCTATAATTTAGACTAAAGTGAAACAGTCACATTTTCCGTTAAAGTTAACGGAAAATTGATAAGAGTACAAAATTACCCCTATTACATGCTAATAATAACACACTTATATGTTTAAATACCGAGTATTTATTTAGCCATAAGTGGTACATTATTATATTATTTTGATATTACATTTGTTGTTAGAGACCATTATGTGGTCACTTAGGGGTACCTTTGTGAGAGCGAATTTGACAGTACACACACACACACAAATTTTTCGGGGATAATTTTTTTTAAAATCTTAGTACATCACTACACTGGATTTCACTATGTGTGTGGTCAAAAGTAGATTTAAAAAAAAATAAAAAATAACATATCACCAAGATTTTGTGTGTGTCTAAGAGTAGATTAAAAAAAAAATTAATATATCGCCAAGACTGTGTGGGGTGTGTGTGTGTGTGTGTCCAAGGGTAGATCAAAAATAAAATAAAAAATTAAATAAATTCGCTCTCATGAATGTATCTCAAAGTGACTACAGAATGGTCTCTAACAACAAATATAATACTCCCTAAACAAAATAATATAATAGTATACCACATATATATGCCTAAACAAATATTTAAGCATATAAGGGTGTTCTTATTAGCATGTAATAGGGGTGATTTCGTATTTTTATCCATTTTCCGTTAACTTGAACGGAAAAAATGACTATTTCACTATAGTCCAGACCACAGGGGGTATTAGTGATAAATTTTAAAGTATAAGGGGTAACTGATAAAAGACCTAACCACAGAGGGTGTTTCTGTAACTAACCCAATTATATATTAATGGTTATTATATTAATTCTTTGGTGAATAAAGTAATGTTTCCCAAATTTGTAATCTAATATGATTTCAATATGTATTAGTTGAACAACCTTTAATAATTGTGGGAGCATTGAACATTCTGCAATGAAAATTACATCCCTTCGAGAATCACATATGAAATACAAAATTTAGAAAGCATAGCATTACTCATCTCTGATTGGTGTTAACCTTAACTATTAACAAACAATGACTTAATACAACCATTGATTTACTATTTGCATTTCTATATTCTTTTAGAGAGCATCCACAGTGGTATTAATTTGGCAACTGAATTTAGTTAAACTTAGCAAAATCATGCCACAATGGTGTAGTTTCAGGGCCAGCCCTAACAAATTGGGGGCCTTAGGCAAACATTAAGAGGAGCCTTTCGAACATTGGGGGTTTGAGGGCAGCGCCCTCGAAGCGAAATTTTTTGGGTCTATTTATATATGTTTGTGGGTATAATTAAATATATTAGAGTGTTGATTTGTGAGTTTTCTTCCATCATTTTTTAGAATTCGGAGGTTCTGTAATTGTAATCCTTATTGTATGTATTGAATTCGGAGGTTTCCAATATTTGCTTGGACTCCATTATAATTTATTCAACATATTATAAATAAAAAAAAAATTATTTTGGGCCCTACTCAATATTTTTTGGGGCCCTATTGAAGCGCAAAAAATGAACAAGATTTGAGGGCCTTAGTCGACCGCCTACCCCGCTTACAGGCAGGGCCGGGCCTGTGTAGTTTGTACTATACTATCCATTAGTTAAACTTAAGGGAACTTAAATTTGTGGTAGTCTTACATTCCACTAATGTACATGCAAACGACATTAATGTGTGTACCTTCCAGTAGTGCACAACACAGTATGTGTCGTCCACCTATCAGACGGCACAACAGTGTGTGCCGTCTACCTATCAGACGGTACAGTGTGTGTCGTCCACCTACCAGATGGCACAGTATACGACATATACTATACGACACATACTGACATACTGTGATGTTTGATTCCCAACGGGTGTATTTTCAAACGGCATTTTGTCATGTGTCAGTGTGCTTCCCTCACGGTGTTGAGTGTGCTGTGTCATTTATACTCCCATCCATACAGCATTGTGTGTCTCGTGTGCTTGCTACACCACCATGGTGCGCACCAAATCTATACCATAACTTAAATAAATTTTAATCTAAGTTTAGGATACACTACTGTAGATGCTCTTAGGACATGATAATATTATTGGTCTTATCTCTCCCTACCTGGATGTTTGAACAGTTAATTTGAAATGGGATTAATAATTAAACTGTCAAGCAACAAGTAAAATGACTTATCTGTTGGAAAATTGAATGATAAATTGGAATTAGTGTTGTATATGGGTTTTACCAAACAACCCCTTATTCGAATGTTTGTGACTGTTGACGAACAGTCTCCTTTCGAAGGGTTGTGACTGTTGACGAACAGTCTCTTGCAACCTATATATACGGGTCTTGATAATTCAAAAAAGAGATAGAAGATACAAAATTATTCTCTCTCTGCATAATATAATTAAGTTTGTTCGAGTATTATACATATATTTGCGTTCGTTGGGTTCTGCATATTGGAGTGCAACTTATACAGAATTGAAAGATCCGTTCTATCTTGGGAGACGATTGTTCATCAACCTTGTGCACCGAGAGGGAGCAAATTCGTCTTAAGGAAACAGTTCGCTGGGCTCGGATTCTTTCTCAAATTTATTCTATATTTATTTTGGATCTCCAATCAGTAAGTATTTCAGATTTCAGTAAGTATTTCAGATTTCAGATTTATACATCCCAAAATATATTTTGGGTAACAATCTTAAGACGAAAATTTTAAATTATTAATTCCCCCATATTTGGATGTATACAAAATCCAATGGTATTACTCCAAACAACTAGAACCTCACTTATAAAAGAGATTAATCCTCTTTGCAAAGAATTCATGGTTAATTCTCAAACATACCCCTAACCAACTTGTATTTTATTTCATATTTATTGGTATCCTTTGTAGTCACACTAATCAATTTTAAACTCATTTGACATCCTAACATTATCTAATTTTTATATCATTATTTTGGTGCTCACTTTATACCATAAATTGATTTATCAAGTCCACGTTGTAGCTCTCTTGTAGGAACAATAAACTCTTATTGTTGTTCCACATTGAATTTCTAGCCATGGATATACTCATAAATCTACTTGTATGTTTGCTAATCTCAAAATCATTAGCTTTAAATTCCAGTGAATGTGAACCCATTTGTTATCTTGACTAAGGCCATCGGTTATCACATTTAATCATCTTGAATTATTTCCAAAGCTATCCATATAATCAAATTATATGAGTACAACAATTAAGATTGTTATCCAAAAGATAAATAAAATATACTCATATTCTCCATACTTACAAAATATTAATGATGTAAAATACTATTTCTGCATGCCAACATATGTCTTCTCTCACATTTGTAAGTATATGTAATCACATGTTAATACAAGCATTTTATCACAACCCCCACATATGTAAAATTTCATGATCACAAGATTTTAGTTCAACATGAACTAATCTGTATTTTCACAAGCCTTCATAATTTCTAATCATGCGCATACAACAATTCCATATGGCAGATAAAAGTAAATTAAAAAATTCTATATATATACTTGCAAAAAATTAATGAAATATCATTATCAATAACTTTTCATACGATATTCAACATACTTTTCCCCCACATTTGCAAGTATTAGTGGTCACATGTTAATGCAAGCATTATAAAATAATACCCCTGCATTTGTAAGTATAGGGGATCACATGTTGAGACAAGTATTTTATCGATCACTCCTCCATGTGTGTAAAATTTTCAACAGCATGTAATTTTACAAACAAATGTTCTTTTATCCGTATTTGACTAGAATAAATTTGTTGCACACGAAACAATTCCAAACAAATCTATTCAGCCATACTCAGGTAAAATACAATTGAGTCACATTAAACAGAGTAAAATTGGTCATAAAAAGTACCAATTCAGTTTATACATTTTAATCTATAATTATATATAAAGAGAAAGGAAGGGGTACCAAAAAGTATTTAGTCCACTTCAATAATTACAATAAAACCTACTCAATTTCTTAATTAAAATATTTTCATAATGGCACTAAAATGTCATTTCAAAAAATTTTAATAAAATAACTTCTCCTAACTACCCACCCCACTTTCTTTTTACTATTTACACTCACATAGTGAGTGTGCCACTCCACTAGTGTATACATATGGTGGAGTTTAATTAAAAGTCTCATTGGGTGTCTCCCTATATTTAATGGTTACGATTGTTCTCACAAATTGTAACGGTTTGTGAATGTAACCCAAATCATGACTAGTTATGGAAATGTCACTTTCCTTTATTTATTTTTTTTTTTAAAAAAATTAGAAAATACAAATGCTTGTATTCAAACAAACTTGTTGGATTAACTTAACAAAATAAGTAAATTCAATATTAGTTCATGTCTGTATATGCCAAACGATATGACTAGTCAATAATCCGAACAAGGCAATAGAGACCCAGAATCAAAGCTTCCAATGTTTCTGACTATGATTAGATAAAACCAATTTCTTTAATATATTAATTCATTAATTTAGTTCGAAGGATTCAGAATTTTGAATGAAGCCTTGGAAAAATTAAACCTTACTCTAAGTTTTGTATGTTAAACTTCAACCACTAAAAACTTATTTCCAAATAACCGCTTGTAACTCATTCAATGTGTGTGGTTAAAGAATAATGCATGAAGAGTTGGGTCTAATTAAAAAAAAAAAATTATGTTGGTTCAAACCTAAGAAGACTCCAATCGATATGAGTCTTCACTTAGCTAAGAATAAAGGAATAAGCATTCTCAATTAGAATATTCACGTATCATAGGCAGTCTAATGTACATTATGAACTGCACTCGACCAGACATAGCATACTCAGTGAGTAAATTAAGTCGATTTACAAGTAATCCCGGAGAAACTCATTGGAAGGCTATACTAAGAGTTTTGGGATATTTAAAGGAAACTCAAAACTATGGACTGCACTTTACCAGATATCCACACGTACTCGAAGGTTACTGTGACGCAAATTGGATATCTGATTCTAAAGACTCAAAGTCCACAAGTGGATATGTCTTTACAATTGGAGGTGCAGCCGTATCTTGGAAATCCTCAAAACAAACGTGTATTGCAAGATCTACAATGGAATCCGAATTCATTGCCTTAGATAAAGCTGGGGAAGAGCCCGAATGGCTTCGTAACTTCCTAGAGAATATTCCAAACTGGTCAAGACCTGTGCCTGCTATATGTATACATTGTGATAGCCAATCTGCGATTGGTAGAGCACAGAGTCACATGTATAATGGTAAGTCTCGTCACATTCGTCGACGACATAATACCGTTCGACAGTTGCTCTTAAATGGGATCATATCCATTGACCGTGTGAAGTCAAAGGAAAACATAGCGGATCCACTTACAAAAGGCCTAACGAGAGAGCAAGTGGAAAGTTCATCGAGGGGAATGGGGTTAAAGCCTATGCATTAAACAAGAGTCGTCATGGTGGCAACCCAACCTAGTTGACTGGAGATCCCAAGATCTAGGTTCAATGGGCAAACCGAACTATGTAGTACTCGGAATACACTGAGAAGAATTATATCTTCCTTCTCCCATTTCAAAGATGAGTCAGTGTTTATCTACCGCGAGAAACAGGATAAGATATGCTTTTAATGGTCTCTATACTTTGGATAACGTCCAAGTGGGGTATTGCAGGATACTATTCATAGTAACCACCTACGTGAGTAAGAAGGGCCGCTTCTATGAGAATTTAAAGGCTGAATTCTCTAAAATACTCACGGAACCAAGAGGTGTTCAAGGCCAAAACGAACACAAACGTGAGAACCAAATCTGTAAGAAGAATTGCTGTGTGAATTCTATTGTCTAGGTTTACACAAACGACTAGGAGTTCAAAGATAATCTCATCTACTCACTGGTTAGTAAATCCGATAGTTTTACACTAGGGCAAGTTCAAAGCCACTAGGCTACTTAGTCTGAAGCAGTAATTCTTCGTCGATACTCGAACTGTGTCAGCATTTTCATTTACATTGTTAGGTCGCCAATTTCATTCATGTGGGGGATTGTTGGAAAATTGGACTTCAAATAACAAGTTTTATGTAAACTTTGGCTCCAATTTAAGGTGGGTCCCACACGTCTTTAGGGGCGGGACCACATTGGAATGCGTTCTCCTCCGTGAGGAGATGAACGCCGTATATTTACATGTTGAAATCCAATAAGGGATGAATGAGAAATTGTCATCCAAAGTGGGCCAGTGGCCCATGTGAAATATTGGTGAAGGAGGAAAAATGTGGGAAACCTTGGTTGTCCCACATAGGAAAAACATCAAAGAACTTAAGGGTATATTTAAGAGGGAAGCCAACTAAGGGGCATGCCCCTTTGGGGTACCCACTTTTGTTAAGGGGGGAGGACCTAGGCCTTTGTGGGATTTATCCCACACGCGCGCGCCGCCGGCTGGGCTGGGCTTGGGCGCGGGCCGTGGGTCCGTGGTCCTGGGCTTGTTGACTATTCTTTTTTGGAGAAAATTCATTTGAATTTCCCTCCAGTTTTTTTTAACAGTCATGTCCTTCCAGTGATAAGGCCCTGTTTGGTTGTGCTATTTTTGTACAGTCACCACTCCAACAGTTGCAATGCTCTGTTTGGATGTGTTGATTCGTAAAGTCATCACTCCAATAGATGCAATGCTCTGTTTGGACGTGTTGATTCTAACAGTCACTACATTATTTATATATACTCCTCTGATTTCATTTCATAAGCACGAAAAAAAAAAATCTCTCTCTTTCACTGCACTGCATATCATAGTTGTTCGAGTATTATACAATATTGTGTTCGCTGTATTCTGGAGATTGAAGCGCAGCTTCTGCAGAATTGAAAAATCCGTTCTATCTTGGGAGACGATTGTTCATCAACCTTGTGCACCGAGAGGGAGCAAATTCGTCTTAAGGAAACAGTTCGTTGGGCTCGGATTCTGTCTCAAATAATTGTTTCTATATTCTGTAACAGTGAGTTTAATTCAGTTTTCTGTTTTCATTTACTGTTTCATTTGTTACCTGTTTATATTGGTTACACAGATTGCCTACTGTTTTTTTTTTTTTTAGTATCAGTTTATATTGTTTATACAGATTACCTATTATTTTACTTCCAAATGTGGGGGGTGTTTATACGTGGATAGCATTTGATTTGTTTGGCTTTAAAACTACTTAATTGGTATGAGTAGTTGTATAATTTTTAAGTGTATTTCATTAATAGCCTTGGATGTAAATCAATTGGTTAAATGTGATATTCCTTGATATTATCTAAGATGACGCAAAACTTTGAATTTGATTCAAGATATATATGACTGGGTTCACATCGAGAAAATTTGACAAGATGTGGTGTGACAATTGTGCAAGTTAAAAAGCACGGAAAACTTGTTATGTCATTAGTTAAACTATAGATTGCACCACAAATATATACTAGTTATAGTAATGCTAACTAGATATCTAAGTCAAAAGGCTTTGAATCTACAAGTATGTAAGTCTTTATATTTGAAGGTGCAATTACGCTTTGGAAATCCTCTAAATAGTTTGCATTGCCTGATCAACAATGTAATCTGAATATATTATTTTCGATAAAGCAAATTGGTTCGCCTTTTCTTAGAGGATGTTCCAAGTTAGACAAAACTTGTGTCAAGAATTTGTGCATTGTGGTTGTCAATGGACGATTGGAAAGGCACATAATAGTATGGTAAGTCTTGATATAGTCAAAGACATAATACCATAGAACAAATATTGCTCTCTAATGGAATTATCTCTATTGCCTATGTAAAGTCAAATGATAACATAGCGGATCCATTAACAAAGGCCTAACGCGAGAGCAAGCGGAAAGTTCATCGAGAGGAATGGGATTAAAGCCTATACACTAAATAAAAGTCGTCATAGTGGAAACCCAACCTAGTTGACTGGAGATCCCAAGATATTGGTTCAACGGGAAAACTAAATAATGTAGTACTCGGTACACACTGAGAAGAATTATATCTTCCTCCTCCCATTTCAAAGATGAGTCAGTGTCTATCTGCCGCGAGTAAAAGGATAAGATATACTTTTAATGGTTCCTATACCTTGGAAAATGTCCAAGTGGGGTATTGCAGGATACTATTCATAGTAACCACCTACATGAGTAAGAAGGGGCCGCTTCTATGAGAATTTGAAGGCTGAATTCTCTAAAATACTCACGGAACCAAGAGGTGTTCAAGGCCAAAACGAACACAAATGTGAGAACCAAATATGTAAGAAGAAGGACTGTGTGTATTCTATCGTCTAGGTTTACACAAATGGCTGGAAGTTCAAAGACAATAAAGTCTACTCACCGGCTAGTAAATCCGATAGTTTATCACTAGGGCAAGTTCAAGGCTACTTGGCTACTTAGTCTGAAGCAGTACTTCTTCGTTGCTACTCGAACTAGTGTCTGCATTTTCATTTGCATGTTGTATAGACAATTTATCATTCATGTGGGGGATTGTTGGAAAATTGAATGATAAATTGGAATTAGTGTTGTATATGGGTTTTACCAAACAACCCCTTATTCGAATGTTTGTGACTGTTGACGAACAGTCTCCTTTCGAAGGGTTGTGACTGTTGACGAACAGTCTCTTGCAACCTATATATACTGGTCTTGATAATTCAAAAAAGAGATAGAAGATACAAAATTATTCTCTCTCTGCATATTATAATTAAGTTTGTTCGAGTATTACACATATATTTGCGTTCGTTGGGTTCTGCATATTGGAGTGCAACTTATACAGAATTGAAAAATCCGTTCTATCTTGGGAGACGATTGTTCATCAACCTTGTGCACCGAGAGGGAGCAAATTCGTCTTAAGGAAACAGTTCGCTGGGCTCGGATTCTTTCTCAAATTTATTTTGGATCTCCAATCAGTAAGTATTTCAGATTTCAGTAAGTATTTCAGATTTCAAATTTATACATCCCAAAATATATTTTGGGCAACATCATCAAACATGCATGTCCATCATTTTAATTATATAGTAAAATGTTTTTCATTTTGTCCATATAAATAAAGGAAATTAATTGATTAACTTGCGTTAGGGGTGGATACGAACCAAACTGCTCAATAACGGCTCGAAGCTTGGCTCGATACAGGCTAGGCTCGGGTCGCTCATTTGAGTTCGTGGACACGATTGATTATGGCTCGCGAGCAAGCTCGTGAAAAAGCTCGTTATTAGGTTATAAAGAGCTTGTATAGTGACTTATATATATATATATGTATATATTATAAAACTATATAATTTTAGAGAAAATATGACAAACCTCGTAAACATGCTTGATAAAATGATTGATTTATCATTAAACTATTTAGTTTTAAAGGGTGCGCAAAAAAGCTCGTTAAAAAGCTCGCGAGAAAGCTCGTGATCACTTGAAAGCTCAGTTCATTTGAGCTCGTGAGCAAGCTCAGCTCGGCTCGTGTCCACCCCTACTTACCATACTTAGATTTTAGATGCTGTAACAAGGGTCGTGAACCTATAAGATTATTTTAAAAAGAACTAATTGACTCTCTCTCCACACACACTAGTATATACAGTTCAGATCTTATGCAGATTCTAAGGAGTGGACCAAGGGACAGATCATTGTTAGTGATGAAAATGTCGCTTAAAACAATAATTTTAGTGACGAAAAATATCGTCGCTAAAAGTGGTCCATCCCTTAGTCTATTTCTTAGGATCCGTACTTGATCTCGTCCGTAGATCCTCGTCCCTAGTCTATATACTTATATATGTATATATGTATTACATATTATGCTAGTTGCTACCGTAGGAACAATTAAGTAGTGCTTAATGGTTTCTGAGATGAGTATGTTATAGCCATGGAACAAGTTCGCCCATATGGAGGACCCATGTTTTTTTTTTTCCCATCTAAATAAAATAAAACCAAAAATAACCAAACACCGGTTATGTTGATTGGGTAAAGAAACAGTTTTAGATTTGTTTCTAGGTTGAGCACGGATTCACCGGAGAATAAAGAGGCCTCTTAGCCAGGGGATATTTTTACTCACTCAATCTCTGTTAGATGGCATGAGACTCATTTTATTCTCATTTTGATCATATTTTAGCAACGAAATTATTAGAATGAGACACATGTCACTCATTAAAGGCCTGGAGTGAGAGAGAGCAAAAAACTCTCCTCTACCAAACACTTGAATTTGTAGAATCAATTTTTTTTGAACTACAAAATCAGTTCTAAACATTTCCAAACATCCACTTACGTACTACACTTGGTAGGAGAGAGAATGAAGAGCTATTCCTCCAAAAACGAATGTGATTTTCTCTCCAAAATTTTTACTTAACGTTTTCAGTGAATTTTTTGCTACTTTTTGAATTAAGTGGTACATTATCAAACGCACTGTAAAAAAATTTAAATGCTAATTTTTTTTATTTTTACCACTTAATCCAGTTATCAAACACACCCTTAAACAATTTTATGTGTAGTGATATATGGGACAACAACTTAATGCGGAGTACAATTTTAAGTATTTCTTGTCCAATTCTAAATATTGTTAGCTCACTTATGTGCCAAAGGACAGTTGACATTCTTACAAAAAGAGGCAAAGATAATTTAAAAAAAAAGGTACAATTGTAAAAAAACAAACAAAAAAAATCAATGCATTCATGTTCTTTTGCTTGTTTGATACAATTCCGCAAAAAAAAAAAAAAAAAGAGAGAGAGAGACTTTTAGGTACTTTCGATTGATACTAACATGGAGTCATTTACTTGTAATTTTAGAGTAATGCTATGCTTTTCAAATTTAAATTTAAAATCTCAATCTCAAATGATATGACAGTGAGCTCCCTGGATTTGGATTGGATACTAACAATAATGATGAGACTACCACTTCAACATGATCCAATCAAAATCCAGGGGCGCTACCACATCATTTGGGATTGAGATTTGAAATTTGGATTGAAGTAGCATAACATTACTTGTAATTTTACTGCCAATGAGTAATAATTTTTCAATAGTGCCACTCGGTAGTAATTTTTCAAGGTACCATTTGCCCTAACATGATCATGAGAATCGGACTCCCCCTCCCAGAGGCTGGATCAAGGCAAATTTCGATGTCGCAGTTAGACCCAACTTATCCACTACAGCGATTGTTCTGCGTGATGAGAATGGTGTGACCTTTCACATTCATTTGGTTTGTTGCAGCTCTTCGGATCCCCTGATGGCTGAGGCTTTGGCAGCCCGCCTAGCTATCGCGGAAGCAATACGTTTGGGTTGAAATGCATGTTGCTCGAAGGAGACTAGCTTCTTGTGTACTGCTCTTTAAATGATTGGTCCCACAAGCTGGATTGGGCTATTGAATCTCTGATTCTGGAAAGCAGAAATTTTTTGGAGTGCTCTTTACTTTTTGGCATGTTCATAAAGTTCATAGATCGGCTAATTTTGTAACATACAATGAAGCCCAATGGATAGCTAACTCTTCCTTTTTTTGGGTCAATTTCAATTGATGACATTCCCCAATCTATTTTTCAGGAATGAAATCAAGAGGGCTATTGACTTTTTTTTTTTTTTTTTCCTGTTGTAGTTCTTGCCTTTTGTTTTAATGAAATTCCTCTTAGCATAAAAAAAAGCCCTCCTAAAGTGATGTATTATATGATACAACCACATTCCTTGGTGTTATGGAAAAAGAACAATCATGTGATGGAACAGTACCACATAATTAAAAAGAAATAAAAGATTAGAAGTGTAAAAACTTTTATAATTATTTTGTTTCCGTTTTGGCATGATGGCATCTTCATTTTTCAACCAAGTCCGTTATGTAGGTGGGTTGAAAAGTAACACACATTAACTTAATGATAGATCTAGATATGAAGGGTAGTTGCTCTGCTTTCTTTCCAATTTGAAAATCAGAATATGAGAATAACAAAAACTATTTGATATTTCGCTATCATTTTCTCTTACGCTCAAATAATAATAAAATAAAAATCGAGTATAACAAAAAAATCAAAGGAAAAAAAAGGGTACTAGCGTATATACAACTATTTTTTATTTCAATTCTATTAATTTCTTCTCATTTCTAATCAAGTTTCCACTAACCAAATAAACATTTTTTTAAATCCTTTAATAGAAATTTAGTGTTAAATCTGTGTTAGGAAATGTTATTGGTTAAAGAACATAATGAAAACTTTTTACTGAAAAGTTCCTCAACTCAAATCTTTTGTCAGAATTAAACAAAATTCTGACCATTGTATAAATTTCACTAAACTTTTCGGACGATTGCAAACAAAATCGTCAGAATTTTTTGCCCAATTTTATATGAAGGGATAAATCTATATTATTATAAAGGAAAATGGAGGGGTACCATGAGAAATTTTTCTATTATCAATAATTACACAAAAATCATCAAGTTTCTTTTCCTAATAAAATATATACAATGGACTAAAATATCATAAAAATATCGCACAGAAACTAACTTTAACTTCTCCTAAAATCTCTACACTCAATCATTAACTTTTGATTTGGCTCTCCAGTTCAATTTAATCCCAATGCTAATCCATCCCATCACTAGATTTGATGTTTGGCTTTGGAATACCTTGAAAAACTTTAAAGCCCTCAGTTTTGAAACTACTTATCAGTGCTCCATTTTAGCTTATGGATGTTGGTGGATTTGGAAAAGAAGGAATGATTTTGTCTTTAGCAACTCCAACCCTAATCCTGGGCTTGCTATTGTCCAAGCTTCTGGTGCAACTGCTTAGTTTTCCTCTGCTGATCATCAAAGGTGAAGAGCTACACTACCCCCTCCTATTTTCAAGGCTTGTGGCAGTTGGACTGTTCTTGAAGGGGATTTTTTTCAAATTAAATAGTGATGTCGCTTTGAGCTTCTCTAGAGTTGTCGCTAGAAATCATGCAAAGTTTTCCAGGGTGGCACTAGTTCAAGCCACTTTTGCAAATGTATTGCTCAAGGTGACGCTTTGGCATTGCTTGATGTTGTGAATCTTGCTGCAAGCAATCATTGGGAGTACGTTGTTTTTTAGAGTGTTGCAAAGCTGACTATTGATACTGTGAACTCTTTTTCCTTCCAAAACTCCATGGGATTTTACAGGGGATCTGTGGGAGATATTTTAAATTTGGCTAGCACGTTTAAATCTTTTTCTTTTTTCTATATTCCTAGAAATGCTAATCGTATAGTAGACTGGGTTGCCAAATCTGCCAAACTTGGTAATCTACTTACTTGTTAGCTTACCTCTTTTCTTTGTGAATTATCTAGAATTTTTTTTGCTTTGATTTGATTTTTTTTTTTTTTTTTGCTTTGAGAATTATCTAGATTTTTATTTATTTTTTTTTTTTTTGCTGAGAAGAATTATCTAGATTTATTTGTAAAGATCTTTACCCCAACGTGAATTGATATGTTATGTTATGTTCTTTTACCAAAAAAAAAAAAAAAGTTTACTAACAAAGTTAGTGGGCCCACTAGTATTGCATTAAAGAAAAAAGTAGGGATAAATGTTGTTAACTCTTACAAGGGCCGGCCTCTTGAGTGGGTGCTGCTGATCTGTTAAAATCTACCACAATCTCAAACAATCACCAACCATCACTTGGCAAAAATGATTAGATAGTGTACTCACGCGCTCCAATAGTAGATGCGGTCAAAAATTATGACAACTGCGCGTTTTGATTCAGAATACTACAAACTTTCTCAACAACAACAACAGCAACAACAACAACATTAAGAGGAGAGAGAAAGAGGAGACCGTATACGGAAGGACCATACGGCACTGTCCGACACACTCATAGAGTACCGCACAGTGATGTGTGGGTCCCACGATGCCCCATCCGAACCGCCCAACCCCTTCTGTTTCAGTTGTAACTCCCATCTGGCCCCACATATCACTCACCTTTCGATTATGAATTTACCAAACTATCCTTTCCTACACCTAAGGCACCTGATGGACTATAATCCATTTTGACAAAAGTGTCCCTGTTGTTAGTATGCGAGTTTTTTTTGGGCAAATTACACTGACCTCCCCTGAGGTATCTGACAATTACAGAGACCTCCCCTGTGTTTTCAAAAATTACACTCACCTCTTTTCTTTTTTGAAAATGAATGTTATACCCTTGGACAAATCATCAAAAAAAATTATCTGCTACATTTTAAAAATGAAAAAAAAAATACTAACAATTATGAAAAAAAAATTGAGAGCATTTTTGCTCACCCAAAAATGGTTCATCAATGCTCACCCAAGCATCCCATTGGCCAATGCAGTGGGACCCAAGATTAATTGGGTCCCACTGCATTGGCCAATGGGATGCTTGGGTGAGCAATAGTGAACCAATTTTTGGGTGAGTAAAAGTATTTTCAAAAATATTTAAAAATCTTCGACAAAATTTCAGTATATACAGTATATACCAAATCAAGCTTTTACTAAATTGTTTTTTTTTTTTTTTTAAATATCAACAGACTTTAAAAATCATCAACAAATTTATCTACTACCACTTTAAAATGGAAAAAATATCAACAATGAAAAAAAAATGAATAGTTATATTCTATTTTGGGAAAATTACACTGACCACCCCCTGAGGTTTGCCGCTTTGTCACTCATACCCCCTGAGGTTTTTTAGATTACACTGACCTCCCTTCAAGTTTGTGGGTTGGTAACACTAACACCCCCTGTTGTTAAATGGCGTTAGAAAATGGCTAACATTAACAAGTAAATTTTGTAAAATGTCCAAAATGCCCTTATCTTCCTCTTCTTCTTCTTCTTCTTCTTCCACACATACACACGTATATACACATACAAATATATGTTCACAGGTTTCTAAATGAATATAGCACAAAAACAAGAAGCAACGAAGTACTTCAATCTGTATATCAACAATTAAATTCATACATATATGTGTGTATATGTAATAACCTGCATTTTCATATTTAATTTGTAATTGCATTGTCATATTAAATTTCATTTGGTATTGACTGCTTCATTTAATTACATTTCTCATGTTCTAATTATTATCCCTTGTGTTATTTCATATTAAAATTCATGTTGGGGTTAAATTGTAATTTTTATAAAATTAGCAATACCTGGGTGGATTTCAAAACTGTATTTCAAAACGGTGGAAATATTTTCCTTTTTGACTCAATCAGTATTTTTATGAAACCAGAAAATCAATTCTTAAGTTAAAATGAATTTCCTGTATTTTTGTGGTGACCACCGCGCTCCGAAAATACCAGTTTATGTCCAAAATTGTCCACGCTGTGTGAACTTCCACAGATTTTGGAAGTGACTGATTTGGACAATTGCTTTATTGCCATTTATGGCAAGTGATCATTGCCTTAAGCCTTGTTTGGCAATGCTTGTAGTGTGTGTGTATTCCTTAGGCCATAAGCTAAATTCCCAAACACACACATATTGACCCCTACTACACCTACTTGCCTCTTCAAAATCTGTGGGGATTTTATATACGTATGTATATCACACACATACATCTGTGATATTTGTGGTTCATTTAGAATTGAAGAGAAAATTAGTAATTGAAAAACAATCATTTTGTTGAGTGAATGACATTGAACTTGGTGGTCAAGTTTGGTTCTCTATACATACACTACACTCACACACACAATGGCAGCAGAATGAAACACTGAGAGATAAGAGAGAGTGCAGAGAGTTCATAGTCCAGAATTTTATTTTAGAGAGAGAAGCTCAAGACTTCCATAGCCAAGTTTGTCATATATTTCTAAATTGGATTCTTTCTCAACAATTCTCTGCTCCATTAATCTCAGTGAGTATTATCAACTCACTTTGAATGTAATATATGCTTATTTACTGTTAGTATAGCTTGTTTGATAATACACCATTGTTGATCATACGTTTGAAATTTCATAGCTTGAAATCAAGATCTTCAAACCTTAATATAAATCCGTTTTCAGAGTTGAATATCAAAGATTACAGTATGTATTGACAATGGTTAAAGTTTTAGAGCCTAATTTATTTATATGAGAAAGTATATTAGAAAACAAATTTTGACAACCTTTAGTTTTTCATAAAATTCAAGAGCTATGGTTTGATTTGTGTTAAATTGATTATGGAATCATAATCCTTGTTAAAAACCGAAGAGAACCATATACTATATGACCTATATACTTACAGAATTGAAAATGGGTCAAAAAGACCCTGAAAATCTGAAACAGAGCAGTTCCTGTGAGGAAGATGAAGCCTCAGCTTCATCTCACGCCACGATCGCGCGCGCGAGAATCGCGCGAGCGGCCCGCGCGAGCGATCTTTCGCGCGAGCGGCCCGCGCGCGCGAGGTATGCTTCCCCAGGCAGAAAGGAGAGTTTATGTATATATAAAATGGATTTTAGGCAGATCGCGCGAGCGAGGGTCGCGCGAGAATCCCTTCGCGCGAGCGATCCGCGCGCGCGACCTTGGCTTTCTCAGGCAGACAGAAAAGTTTATATTATAAAAGGAAAATTGGGCATATCGCGCGAGTGGCCCGCGCGAGCGATCTTTCGCGCGAGCGGCCCGCGCGCGCGAGGTCTGGCAGTTTCTGGTTTTGTTTGTTTTATGCTAAGGGACTGTTTGGTTCAACTTTTTAGTACTGATAAGGCTCTGTTTGGGAAATTTAGTTAATTAGAACTCTATTTGGTTATGTTTGAATGATTAAAACATTGTAGTATGACTCATCAATCCCCGTACGCGTGTTGTTCCTGTAATTCAGCATTTTTGCTTTCGTTTAAGTGCATATCATTCATGTGGGGTCAGTGGTACATGCATGGGGGTGTCAGTCTATGTGGAAAAGAGTAATGGTCAGTGTGAAAAGAGTTAGAGTTTGAGTTGAGTTGTGGTTGTGGATTGAGTTGTGGTTGTGGTTGTGATTGAGTTTGAGTTGTGGCTGTGGTTGAGTTGTGGTTGTAGTTGTGGTTGTGGTTGTGGTTGTGGAGAGGGTATCTTTGAAATGCGACGGTGGCAAATATGGACACTCCCTGACGCCCATGGAAGCGTTAAAGTGTGTGAAGCCGAACTCGGACATTCCCTGGCACCCATGGTAGTGCTAAAGTGTGGCCTACGGACACTCCCTGATACTCGAGTCTGGATACTGCGTGAGGGGTTGCCCCGGTATTTGCATGGCGGTTAGAGTATTCAAAGTGTGAGGCATTGGACACTCCCTGGTACCCCGGACCAAAGTGTGAGGCAAACTGGACACTCCCTGGCGCCCCGTTGCTAAAGTGTGGCTATCTTAGTGTTTCAAAGATACCAGGAGTAAGATAGTGGGTTGTTATGGCTGTCGAGAGAAAAGAGTCGGCAAGATGAGTGTGGTGCATTGTCTCATTACACGAGTATCTGTTTTTATGAATGAACGACCTTTAATATATTCCTTGTTGTTTTATAAATGAATTCTTCCTGCGGTTTAACTATTGATTTTACAAACTGATAATGGAAAAAGGTAAATGGGTATGTTTTACATTCAAAGTCATGTTTTTAATACTCACCAGCTTCTTGAAGCTGACGACGTTGATGCGTCCTGGACATTCGTGTTCAGGCTTTTCAGGTTATAACCAGGAGGAATCATACGACTATGCGAATTGAGAATGGCTGCTTTTGGAATAAGAGAACTGTTCATTAATGATTTAAGTTTACATGTTTAAGTCTTTAACTGTTTTGTTTTATAAGGATGATTGTAACAGACACTAAGTTATTGTTTTATTTTAAGGCGGTCTGTGCCTTAGTTGACCCCGTATCACAAGATGTAATAAGTTAGAAATTTTTTATAAGCCTTGATTGCTTTACTCTGATTATTATGTTTTGTTGTTCGACGTTTGGGACGGAATCGATCCTTCAAACTGTCGCGACCTACGGGTCCATAAAGGAAATTAAACGCTTTCCTTATTTATGCTACGTCGGGGCGTGACAGTATATATATTTGTGTGTGAATAAAAGAAAGCTCAGATAATTTGTCTTACATTAGATGAAAATGAGACTCGGTCATGGCTTCAAAAAAAGTTTGCCTAAGAGAGAAGATGAATCTCCCAAAGGCACTCCAAGTTGCCCCGCGAAGACACAAACTCCATTATCAGCGACTGATCTACTCAGAATCATCATCACAGCCTCGAATTTTTTTTTTCTTTAGGCGATACAACATCACCACCACCACCACCGTCAAACACACGCACACACATACACAAATATGTATATATATACATATCAATCTATCGAACTGAATAATTTTTCCAGTTCAGATCGAGAGAGAGAGAGAGAGAGAGAGAGAGAGAGGAAGGCAGTCTATATATATATATATATATATCAATCTATCGGATTGAGATCTCTGCACCTGTTACACACAAATTAAAAAGGGCTTGAAGTTGACCGATCCTTTCAGAGCTTGAAGCTGACCGACTCTTTCTCTATTTCTTCTTCAATCTCACTTCAAATTTCTGAATTGATTGAGGGAAATTCCATGTCACAGAGACTGGAAATGGTTGTATCCGATCATGGGGTTCTTCTAATTTGGGGTTTTTCTAATTTGGATTCTAATTTGGGATTTTTATAGCCCTAATCTCCCCCAGCTTTTGTTTTTTTAGATTTTATAAAGGAATGCATGTGTGTATACATATATATATGTGTGTGTGTATGTGTGTGTATGTGCCTAGGTTAATTGCTTTGGGGGTAATTTTGGATGGTAATAGCGATGGTGGTGATGTTGGTAATGGCGGTGGTGGTGATCTAGTGTGATAGTGTGGTATTGGCTGTGGTGGTGGGTGGCGGTCTGGTGGTAATGGCGGTGGTGGTGGTCTGGTTTTGAGAGAGAGAGAGAGAGAGATAAGAGGGTTCATATGGTCTTTTTCCAACAGCCGTTAATGGCGTTAAGCCGGTAACTCTGACAAGGAGTGTCAGTGTCATGTCAGAAACCTCAGGGGGGTGTGAGTGACAAAGTGCAAAACCTCAGGGGGTGTCACTGTAATTTTTTCTTGTATTTTTGTTTGCTTTATATTTTTAAAATTGTGAACTTGCTCCCAACATTTGTGAATGAGGTGCTCCAATGATACTTAATTAGAACAGGCCTTGCACTGGCAATGCCCGTGTGTGTGTGTGTGTGTGTGTGTGTGTGTGTGTGTGTGTGTGTGTGTGTGTGTGTGTGTATATAAGACTCCATTAAGCATGTTTTTTTTTAAAAAAAAAATAACGCAGACAAAAATACAATATAACTATTCATTTTTTAAAAAACATTGTTGACTTTTTTTTTTCATTATTGTTATTATTCTTTTCATTTAAAGTGGTAGTCGATAATTTTGTTGATGATTTTTAAGTTTTTAAATTATTATTGATATTTATAAATAAAAAAATAATGCTATGCTTCCCAAAAGTGTTTCCCAACACATGTAGTAGTGGGCCCAATTGATTTTGATTGGTTGTGATGTTAAAGTGGTTTAACTATGGTCCCACTTCAACATCGTTTGGGATGAAAATTTGGGAAGCATAGTATTACCCTAAATAAATGTTCTAATATCTTTAACCTACTACTTAGACAAAAAAAGCTAAATGGCTTAAATTAAAAACTAAATAAGTAAAATATTGTAAGTTAGGCTAAAAATTATAAAACCTAAATTTGAAATTAAAAAAAAAAGCTTCGAGCTGCAAATTTTTATAAAGTTGGGGCTAAATACTATAAATCTAAATCTGTAAATTTGCTAATGTATATATAATTTTATCTAATGCGTGCGCGCACACACACACTCATACAAATACACACACACATGTACATATATATATATATATATATAATGAGATAAGGGTTAAATTGATAATTTTACACTCGAAAAGTAGGTAGAGGGGAGGTGAGTGTTATTTTCCAAACTAGTGGGGAGGTCCTTGTAATTATCATATACCCTAAGGGATGTCAGTGTGTCACGACCCATCCCGCTAACGTATGGAAATAGGACACGTGGCATGCCACCAAGGCTCATCCAACTATTAAATAACTATACGCAGCGGAAAAGAACTTTAAAACAACCTTGAGAGTTTAAAACTTTAGGAAACATTACTCTCCGAGTGTAAAATCCGTATTAATTTCAAAATGTAATCGTATTTCGAAACGAATGAATTTATGTTGAAAGAGGTCCCAAAGGTACCCTAAGAACCAATCAATACCTTTTGAAAATTTTCGAAAGTAGTAGAAAAAGATTTCTGGCAGGGGGTATTTCCACCGGTCGAATAACCCCCTTCGACCAGTCGAATGACCCTGTAGCAGAATCCTACCCAAAGTTGCAGAATTTACTTAAGGCATCAAATAACCATCATACTTTGCAACTTTCAAAAACTCTCAATCCTTAATCCAAACTTCTCAAGTCAATCAAGATTGGAAGAACATATATCCATCTTACTAATCCTTGAAAAAGAACGGCAAAGAGACAAGTTAAGGCTTGTTTGGATTAAAACATAAAAGTTCTATTACATTGCAAAATCTGAATTGGACAAGCAAACATACGAACATATGAACTCAAGAGTTCGGATGTCTTTCCAACATGACCAAAAGAAGTTTAATGACATATTACAATATTTCAATCCCATTCCGAAGTTTCTAACTCAAGTACATAATCCGAACTTTACAAGATTCATTATTACATCTTCGGAATGAAAACAAAACATATACAAAATGTGATTTTATCGCATTCCCACGGCCTCACTCATCACGCTTCTTTTTTCGTTCTTCATACCTGCAATGGAGTAAATCTCCATTGCTCAGCTCTATATTGAGTGCACAATTTTGAACATGTGCATATATGGCAAATCATGCTTTAATCTCATAAATCATATCAAATAGTCTCTAGGGAGAGAGACACGCATTCATCCGGTATATCAGCAAGCCCAAAGTCTATCAATCGCGATGCTAATGGCAAGTCCAGACTCTATCAACCATTGGACCAACTGCTCTGGCAAGGCCGATTCCTAAACCAAGCAAGTAGTCATCGCTACTATAACTCTCAAACATCGAGAGACGTACCCCGGCATGAACTTGTATCAAACTCCCTTTTGACTTACATAGACACATAGTATGCTCATATAATCACATATACGTGCTCGCGTAAAATTAGACATGCTTTTCACATTTAAGCGAGCGCATAATTAACGGGCCTAAGATTTTGCCCGAATCTCAATTTCGTCGCCGAAAATTAAAACATATAATATCCCTATATCTCATAGGCTAGAAATTCATACATCGAGCTATCGCCGTATAACTTTGAGGGAACGACTAGGAGCCCGATTAAATGACAAATCTCCGATCATACGCAAAACCTACAAGTTACACGCGTTTTCTCCAAATTTCTAGATTTAGATAATTATAAAAACTTAGCCAAACGTGGCCTAATGACTATCAAAACGTAGCCCTTATCTCGGGGAATCCAAATATGAAATTTGGTGAAAAACAAACGAGCAAAAGTCCGTCGATATGCGCCTTGAAGCTCTAAGCACTAACATCCCCCTTTTGATTTCAATTTTAGGAAAGTAGTCAAATGAAAATATATTGGACTTGCTATATATAGACAAAATTCTCGAAAATTACGTTTACCTCATCACGAGTTTTCAAAACTTGCAATCATCCCTCGAAACGTCTTATACGTCTAATTCATTACTTCACGAGTAAAAACTATAAACTATAAAAGTTTTCGAATAAGTTCCGTTTGTCGCCATAATTATATTCCGAAAACTATTTTCATGGAATTTGTAGATAACCTACCATTTCTGTAATGTATCACATTGGTTATCTCTAATTCGTTCGAATTGATCTCTAACAAGATCAAACTATCAGAAAAGTACACAACACATGTATATTGCTATATTCACATATACCAGATAAAATTAAATAACATTTAAATCATATAAATGTCATTTAGTCTATCTAATGTCTCATGATTTTCCATGTTCCTGTGTCCTCGATTGACACTCGCCGTTGACCCACAGTCAACTACAAGGGCGGAACTAAGTGTATAGTGGAGGATGCCATGGCACCCCTCATATGTGGTAAATTGATTTTATTAATATACATGTATGTGTGCTATGTCTCATATTTTGTTGTCTGTTGGCACCCCCAAACAAAAAAAAATCTGCTACTATTTTTGTTTGGATTTTGTTGTTTTTGGCACCCCCAAATAAAAAAATATGCTACTCCCTTAGTCACCTTAAACCATTTTATTGCTTTCTTTCAACTCTTAACTTCAACCACATATGTTTGAGAATCATTTAGGATACAAGATTTGAGCAGAATAGCATTACTCTATACAAATAGACCACTCATTATGATAAACTCAACCCACTACACAAAATAACAGTACATGATAAATTTGCAGTCTTACTGATAAGGAAAAAAAAGTATGCTCATGTATAAATAGAACCAAAAAAATCGTCTCGGGAGCGCTGCCCCCGAACCCTGTGTGTCATTGTTAGATAACATAAATAGTAACTCGGCACCCCCAAAGACGAATTCCTGGTTCCGTCCCTGGTCAACTACATCTCAATTATTAATCAACATTAATAATTTCCAGAATTCGCTTATGCATTTAAAAAGAATATATTTTCCCAGGACGGGTGTGACAACTCTCCCCTCCAAAAAGGAAGTTTGTCCCCAAACTTATACCATCTCATCAATGTTAACGACTTCACATAAATACTTCCAATGTTTGTCTCATCACAAACCACCCATCTCTACTGAGATATCACAATCTCACAAGAAAAATAAATTCTCAAGCTTTGAAGGAAAAAAAATCCTCAGAGTCCCCGTCTCAATCCGATTGCAGATCCAAACTGAATCCCAACAAGACATTGAATCATCTCTATAAGTAAGGACATCAATACCTGAGTAGATCATACTCAATAGTCCAACCTGACATTCAATCCCATCGCGATGTCACAACGTCAACCCACATATACCTTCATTGTACTTGTAACATTCCATTTCTGAAACTCAAAAGTTTTATCACAATACTCAAAATAAAGGAAACAATTCATCTCTCATTCACCTATCTTGCTTTTCGACTAAAAAAGTTGATAACACGTCCTATCTAGTTAACAATCATACACAATTCTTCATCTCGAAGTGAACCAACCTGAGTACTAACATACGTATATACCATGTCAGTAAGCCAACGTTTCCACCAACTATTTCATACACTCTAGATTCAATATTTTATGTTGTTAATCAAGAAATACTTGCAGAATGATGATGTTGTCAATATCAAGATATAAAAAGTATACTTTACTTTTCTAAAGATTTGCAGTCTGGAAGTAAAGGTTGAACCCACAGAGATTGATTACTACAGCGACTTAATTTTAAAACCTACGTCTAATTAATTAGGAAAAATGGATTTGAATTGGATTTAATTAATCTAAGAACAATAAAAATAAATCTAAACTATGAAAGCAATTAAAGTTGTTTTAAATAATATTTAAAGGAACCTAGGATTGCAAATCCACCACTAGCTTCATAATAGGAATATTTATGAATTACTTTAGCTTATTACGTTGGATGAATATGGGGAATTGTAGCTACAAGCCCAATTCCTCCGACAAGAAGATAATCATGGTTCAAGCACCAACATAATCCATCTTCGGGTAGCACGAATTATCTCACACTAAACTAGGGTTGTGATCTAATCCGTCTAACCTAGGCATGGACTATTCGGATACTTGATAGCACGAATCAATAAAGCACCATCACATGTAAACAACCTAAACAAGCACAGCAAGAATAGATCGTTGAGCACATCACAGTCAAAATAGATCTAAGACAAGAATAAATTCTGAAAGCAATGATTTAGACAATAGAAGTACGATTTATTTATAAAAATCCTCTAAACATGTGACTGTCATCCATACATAATAAAACTAAAATAAAAGCATAAATAAAACCCTATTACTCATCTAGGGCTTCATTGAAACCCTAGATCAATGATCTAGCCGTCCATGGAAGTAGTAGATAGCAAGAGGTTGATGGAGGAGGCCATGGAAACCCTTGGTCTTCTTCTTCTTCTCCTCGCTTCCCTCCCTTCAATGGCTGGAAGTATGGTTGTAGGATGTGTGTATAATAATTGCCAACCCTCTAATTGAAGTAAAATAAAGTATATATAGATTTACAACATGTTTTGGAAGCCTTTACAACTCGAAACGGACTGAAACTGATGTAATTTACAATCTGGACGTCATTCTGCAGTTTTGTTTGCACAGGAGTCTTCAGTACACTGAAATACGCAACATTGGTT
This sequence comes from Hydrangea macrophylla, assembly GCA_033977485.1. NCBI lineage: Eukaryota > Viridiplantae > Streptophyta > Magnoliopsida > Cornales > Hydrangeaceae > Hydrangea > Hydrangea macrophylla. The sequence continues at coordinate 107,658,811 of CM066985.1, read as the reverse complement.
TTTACCCATATCGCGCGAGCGGGTCGCGCGAGCGCGACAATTGGGCCTTCGCGCGCGCGGATCGCGCGAGCGATTCTGGGGTTCTCGCGGGCGCGGGTCGCCTGAGCGATTCTCGGATTTCGCGGGCGCGGGTCGCGCGCGCGACTTGGTTTTTTCAGCTTCTTTTCTTCTGCTTTTTCACCCTGTTTAGCCTGGTTTAGTTGATTTCTTCCAAAACCTGTCAGAAACTAGAAAACAAAGTAAAAATATACAAAAACAGGATAAAATGTACTAACAAATGCTCGTTAAGGCGTATATTTAGGATTGGTTCTCTCCTGATCACACCCCCAAACCTACATTTTGCTAGTCCTCGAGCAAAACTAAAATAAAAACTACTAATAAAAATCTATTCCATTTTTGTATGGATTACGATTGCATTTAGCGTATGCAACAAGCCTTTTAAACCCCTAGGTGTCCCTAGTCGGACGAGTGAAGTCTCGTGAGGGTTCTCATCAACAAGTCACCCACAACCATATTTATTAACTTGTAAATTTAAAAAATTTTATTAAAAACGAAAAAACATAATATTCAATACTCCTTATTATACAACAAAGATTTGAAATAGGATAACGAACATAAAGAGATAGAATCAAACGTCTACATACATCATGAAGAACAATCTCAAGCACATGCATCGTATAAATCAATAGAATTTCTCATAAAATTGCACGTGTGTGATATGGTAGTCAAATGAACACGCGCTTATCATGAACTTGGAATATAACCTGGATAACCGTCTAACTATGTCTCGACTACGAATCTCACAATGAATTACACTCTAAAATAAAACACTCAGAAACAGGTGTAATTTTATCTAGTATATGCGAGCTAAAGGAAATATGTTTTCAAAACGAGAAATGCTCACATATGACTCGAAAAAGACGCATGACACAAAAGAACTGTAGTCTCATGGATAAGATGCCAATAATCAAGAAAAATTAATTATTACCATGTTTTAATCCCCCTCCCATCGTTTTCATATCCGAACCATGTTTCCTAAGATCAAATAGGACTTTTCAAAGGTTGTAATGTGGCTCAGGCAATGAAAAATGATAGAACGGATTAATTGGGTAGGTTTAGAATGGCATTGTAAGGCATGTTCGATTTCTTTCATTCTTCTTCTACCAACTTCATCAGTTCATTCTCTTCTTTTCATTCATATATTTTTCAACCTTCTTCTTTTTATTTTGTTCTCTTTTCCTTTTTCTTTTCTCGCTTCTCAAATGATTATGCATTGAATACCAAGCAACTACCCCAATAACATCTTATTTTATTCTTCTTCATCAACCACACATCGCCTTAACACCACTAAAAGGTGATCAATCTTTCAGAGGTGAACTCCAAGTTGGCCAAATTGGAGCAAAAACAAGGATAATGGTAATCAAAGAAAGAAATGGCATTTTAATGGCTCAAAAGGGGGAACTAAGGAAATTTTATCTTTTATCAGCCGGCAGTAAACAAAGAGGGCCTAAAATCATTTCCTAGGGTTATATGGTTCTTCAATGTTTACGACGGAAGATTATTTAGCATGGTAACAAATATTTTAGCTTGACTATTAACCAAAACAAGAATAATGAGACTAAACAACAAGTTAATGCGCTATTTCAATGAAATTCGACAAACACAATGTATTTATAACCCTCTAAAAAGAAAAGATAGGCTCAAAAGCTCACCGGGTTTAGTCTCCACCTTGTGTTATCTAGAAATCCGAATCATATTATAGTTCACAACCAACATGTATTCCAATGACTACGTGCAGTGCATATGTTTATGTGCAAATCTATGATATAAAACTACGATTCAAACAATACATAGCTTAAAACATTTCAACATAACTTCAGCAAATGTTTAATCACATATTCTCTTGTTTATCATTCTATAACAATTATAGTTACATAAGAAGTATCGACTAGCGATTGCAAAATTGTAGGTAACATCGTTTATTTAAACACACTTTGTTGAAAAATTTTAAAATTTGTTTGCATAAAATAATGTGCATATGTGTGTACATACCCCCAAACCTAAACCTTTCATTGTCCCCAATGAAACAATAAAACGAAATAAAGGAGAGTACATAAGGAAGGAACGATAGTACCTCGATCTTGACAAGCATAGAACAGGTGAACACAAAGGAATATGGTTATAAAATTCAATGTTACCTGTTACTTCGAGATAAACGAAAAGAAAACTACAAAAGAATATGAAAAGTAACTGAAACCAAAATATAACATATAAATCTAAAAACCAAGTTAAACTAAACTAAACTAGTAAAAGGAAAAGAAATAAAACGAAAAACTATAAATGTAATAAGGAAAACAACGACTAACTTGAACTAAACTGAAACAAATAAACAAAAACAGAAAAGAAACACAAATAAAATAGGCAGGGAGAAAGATATAGAAAACAAAAGAGAAAAACAGGAAAATGGGGGAATCGCGCGAGCGGTCCGCGCGAGCGGCCGTCGCGCGCGCGAATTCCCAGAAAATATTATTTATTTATTTTTTTTAGATGCTTTCTCGCGCGAGCGAGGTACCTCGCGCCCGCGATTCCAGGCGCGAGTAACTGCTGAAGCCTCGTAATAAAGAAAAGCAACGAAAAACACTAAGGGGCAATCTCGCGCCAGCGGGCCGCGCGAGCGACGTCTCGCGCGAGCGGGCCGCGCGCGCGAGTTTGGTGTTTTCCATTTTTTTGCTAAAATTTGGTATATACTATTAAAATAACTTAATTCCAACCCCCAAACCTATCCAGAATGTCCAAAACAGACACAAACAGACCCAAAAATGTCCAAAAATAAGAAAAACGAATGAAATAAAGCTTGGGTTGTCTCCCAAGAAGCGCTAACTTTTACGTCTTTAGCTAGACCTTTCTAGCATAAGACTCACGGAGGCCGTAAATCGGACTGTGTACCCCTAAGGATGTCAGGTAGAGCTCGATGGTAAGCAGAAATAACATCGCTTTGAATTAAATCGATTAACGGTTTGTCATTATGTTCGAATCGATTTCTTACCTTGCGAGTAGATTCCGCATTAGGGTCCACGGGATTAGGATTCATCCACTCTTCATCGTCCGCTATATTGTTTTCCCCACCCACATTTATTTCTTTGGTAGGCTCAATATTCCGTTTTACCTCACCTTCCACCTCACATAGGGAATTGTCGTTTTTAGGCGGTTGATCCATAGCATTAAATACGTTTAATTTTAAGTTCATGTTCCCAAATGACACTTTCATTACCCCCGTCCGACAGTTAACACGTGCGTTGGCGGTTGCTAAGAATGGACGGCCTAAGATGACAGGAGTATGTTTCCTAGCATCTAACACGGGTTCAGTGTCAAGGACCATAAAATCTACAGGATAGAAGCATTTATCAACTTTAACCAAGACGTCCTCGACGATTCCTCTAGGAATTTTAATAGAACGATCCGCTAATTGTATAGTAGCGGCCGTAGGTTTCAGTTCACCTAGTCCTAATTGTTGATAGACGTGATAAGGTATGAGATTAACACTAGCTCCTAAGTCAAGGAGAGCCCGATGAATGATGATGTCACCTATGACACATGAAATCGTAGGCGTACCTGGATCTTTATATTTTGAAGGAGCGTGTTGGAATATAGAGCTTACTTTTTCCGTGAGAAAGACCTTTTTAGGCGTATGACTGCGTATTTTTCGCTTTTGAGTACAAAGGTCTTTTAGACATTTAGCATAAGCGGGAATTTGTTTTATAGCGTCGAGGAAAGGAATATTTATTTTAACTTGTTTAAATACCTCGAGTATATCCTCAACCTTAGACCCTTTCTTAGGCAAATGTGACGGTCCCTCAACGTTTGGTGGATATGGCATTCTCGGAATATAATTCGTTGAGACCGGTTCATTTTCTTTTCTACTTTGATTCACATCCTCACCTTTTTCTTTATTCAAATTTAAATTTTTATCTTTCTCACCCCCATCCGGAATTACAACAACTTCCTCATCTCGAGTAGTCGTCCTAGTCGAAACAGCGTTCACGCTCTCACTCGTACTACCCACTGCGTATTGCCCCTTAGGTTGCTGAGTAGGTTGACTCGGCAACTTACTCTCAGTTAAACGGTTTAATGTATTAACAATTTGCCCTACTTGGGACTCCAGTTTTGCGATGGATTGTGTGTGAGAGTGTACTAACTGAACCACCGATCCAAAGTTTTCAAGTGAGGCCAACACCTTCTCCTCAAATGCATTATTGCGTGGAGGTGGAGGAGGTGGTTGGTATTGACCTTGTTGGTATTGGGGTCGGTACGTATTTGGAAAATTAGTCGACCTAGGATTATAATTATTCTGTGGGAATTGTTGCATAGAATTAACGTGTTGTTCAACAAATTCCGGATATTGAGATACAGAAGGACATGCAAAGATATTATGGGACGGTTCAGAACATAATGCACATACTTCTAAAGAGGATGGATTAGACGGTTTGTTCATTTGCATCAGTCGGTCAAGTTTTCTATTTAATTCTTGTATTTGAATTGATTGACTTGACTCAACTGTCACCTCTCGCTTAGGTTGAAGGTATCCCTCAGAACGTACCGACACAGCCTGATGCATCAAATTCTCGCTTAACGTTTCAAATATTTTCCAGGCCTCGTCGGCGCTTTTGTGTAGGAAAGTTCCCACACAAACGGCATCGACGGTATTCCTAACAGAGGGAATAAGCCCCTCGTAGAAGACTTGAACCAGTTGCCACTTGGGAACCTGATGATGTGGACACGAACGTAGTAATTCTTAAAATTTTTCCCACGTGTCATAAAGAGTCTCCCCATCTTGCATCACAAAATTAGTTATATCTTTTCTTATCTTATTTGTACGCATAATAGGGAAAAACTTTTGTAAAAAGGCGGTGTGTAAGGCTTCCCATGTTTTTATTGTGTTTGGCTCAAGTGATTGAAGCCAATACTTCGCTTTGTCTCTTAAGGAGAATGGGAAGAGCCGCAATTTTAATTCATCATTATTTAGGTTTTGTATTTTCAAAGTAGAGCATATACCCTGAAAATCCCCTAAGTGTTGGTAAGGGTCTTCATTTAGACGGCCATGGAATGATGGAAGTAGCGAGATCGTAGACGACTTTATCTCAAAGTGAGATGCTGTCGCCTCAGGTAATTCGATACCGGCTTGTGGCGTGTAAGTAGTAGGAATAAAATAATTTATAAGTGGAGGAGGTGGCGGTATATTAAGATTATTCATATTAGCACCGTCGTTATTTTGGTTGTTATTGTTATTTCCACCGTCAGCCATTTTAATCGGTTCGATTTGAAAAGTTCGAGTTTTCCTTAACCGTTCACGGGTACTCTGAATTTCGGCCTCAAACAACGACGATGGAATCGGAGTTGATTCGTCGTCTTGCAACCTAGCTATAGAAGCTTGGGTTGTGGACTTACTAGTTTTTAAGGTACGTTCAAGTTCAAGATCGAAAGATTTTAAATCTGGTTTATTTGAACGTGTACCCAACATAAACTAAAACAAAAGAAAAGAAATTAAAAACAAAGACTGACTCAACTAAAAAAAAAACAAATAGCAAGCAATCACGCAACTAAGATAACAAGCACTCAACTACTATGATGCATGCAAATTATCCTGTAATGCAATGACCGCGTCAAGCCCAGCGCCCCGGGTTTCCTAGCTAATGCAGTGCAATTAACCCTAAACTAATGCAAATAGTGCGTCACAGCGCCCTGACTTACAGCGGTTTAAAGCGAATTCCAAAGGAAGCAATTTATTTAGTTTTATTTATATTTTTATTTGCGTATGCTCCTTTGATGTAATTAGCTGCTCCACTCGGAAACGTTGACTACAAAATAAATAAATAAAAAAAAAAACAAGTTAGTAACTAGAAACAAAAACAGAAAATAAGAAAAATAAAAACTAATCTAATATTTACGAATTAACTAAACTACGATTATAAAACTAAGAGTAGTAATACAATCCCCGGCAACGGCGCCAAAAATTGATGTTGTCAATATCAAGATATAAAAAGTATACTTTACTTTTCTAAAGATTTGCAGTGTGGAAGTAAAGGTCGAACCCACAGAGATTGATTACTACAGCGACTTAATTTTAAAACCTACGTCTAATTAATTAGGAAAAACGGATTTGAATTGGATTTAATTAATCTAAGAACAATAAAAATAAATCTAAACTATGAAAGCAATTAAAGTTGTTTTAAATAATATTTAAAGGAACCTAGGATTGCAAATCCACCACTAGCTTCATAATAGGAATATTTATGAATTACTTTAGCTTATTACGTTGGATGAATATGGGGAATTGTAGCTACAAGCCCAATTCCTCCGACAAGAAGATAATCATGGTTCAAGCACCAACATAATCCATCTTCGGGTAGCACGAATTATCTCACACTAAACTAGGGTTGTGATCTAATCCGTCTAACCTAGGCATGGACTATTCGGATACTTGATAGCACGAATCAATAAAGCACCATCACATGTAAACAACCTAAACAAGCACAGCAAGAATAGATCGTTGAGCACATCACAGTCAAAATAGATCTAAGACAAGAATAAATTCTGAAAGCAATGATTTAGACAATAGAAGTACGATTTATTTATAAAAATCCTCTAAACATGTGACTGTCATCCATACATAATAAAACTAAAATAAAAGCATAAATAAAACCCTATTACTCATCTAGGGCTTCATTGAAACCCTAGATCAATGATCTAGCCGTCCATGGAAGTAGTAGATAGCAAGAGGTTGATGGAGGAGGCCATGGAAACCCTTGGTCTTCTTCTTCTTCTCCTCGCTTCCCTCCCTTCAATGGCTGGAAGTATGGTTGTAGGATGTGTGTATAATAATTGCCAACCCTCTAATTGAAGTAAAATAAAGTATATATAGATTTACAACATGTTTTGGAAGCCTTTACAACTCGAAACGGACTGAAACTGATGTAATTTACAATCTGGACGTCATTCTGCAGTTTCGTTTGCACAGGAGTCTTCAGTACACTGAAATACGCAACATTGGTTTTTACCCATATCGCGCGAGCGCGACAATTGGGCCTTCGCGCGCGCGGATCGCGCGAGCGATTCTGGGGTTCTCGCGGGCGCGGGTCGCGCGAGCGATTCTCGGATTTCGCGGGCGCGGGTCGCGCGCGCGACTTGGTTTTTTCAGCTTCTTTTCTTCTGCTTTTTCACCCTGTTTAGCCTGGTTTAGTTGATTTCTTCCAAAACCTGTCAGAAACTAGAAAACAAAGTAAAAATATACAAAAACAGGATAAAATGTACTAACAAATGCTCGTTAAGGCGTATATTTAGGATTGGTTCTCTCCCGATCACAGAATGATAACACATTTCAACTACTCTCATTCCTTATCAAATTCCATTTCGGTTTAATCCAACCTCGTATTATACTTCCAATTATACATGTCTCGTAAGCTATTATCCAGATTCCTAACTGGCAATTTCATATCATTCTACTTCTTCGAGCCCACCGAATGTTCCGAATAGTTAAACACCCTTGTCATTTATTTCTCCATTTCTGTACGCAAATTGCCGTCTATTAACATAGAAGATTACACCTTAAAATCTTGATTCAAAGCTTTTAACAAAGTCAATTTCATTTCTCATTCATGTTTTAAAATAAATTATTTTGAAACCTTACATAACACTTTCATCTCTTTCACAACATAACTACCTCAATATCCGTTATAACAAATAACATTATGAACCAAAATTTGACTGAGTCAATCATACACGTACTACAACGTTCATCAAAACATATTTACATGCTCATCACGTACTTTGTTCCTGTCTCAAACCTTTGACTATTCAAAATCCATTCTTATACACGTTGTGTACACATACCCCAAGTGAATTACTTTTCTGTCAGTGATCTCAACTACAGTGTAATGCATTCTTGTCTCATACCCTACTTGTCCACTATCCTTTAGTTTATCAGTCCCGATAGATCCACTACCATACAATTCCATAAATCTCTGGTGTTTCGCTTTTTCCTTTACACAAGCCCATACCATTCATACTCTTGTATCTCAACTCTTACTGAGTTCCCGACAACCCTTTACACTAAACGTATGCTCTTCGTATAACATCTCAATTCACTATACCTTATTTAATAGTTTATTATTTCATAACTTTAATTAGTCAGCCTGACTTAACTCCAATTCAGATTCTCTAATCCTTTATCTTTGCTATTCTAATCTCAACTTCATTGTTCTCGAAGAACCTGTTGCTCAATCATTCATACTATTCCCATATCCATTTGAAGAAAACTAAGTAATTTGATCTTCCCAATCAAGTACCATAGTCTCACTGTGTTCGATAAATTCCCCATTGACTTCCAATTCATATACCTTTCATGACAATACTCAAGGTCACCTATTGTCACTGCGGGTACTAATGCCAACTCATTCATAACTATTGTCTTTAAGTGCTTCACACTTTATGGATCTCATCAAGTTCCTGATCATTCAAAACTTCAAATCATTTATAACCCCGGGTTACTACTGATCGGGAGAGAATAAATCCTAATTACACGCCTTAATTCACATTTGTTAGTATTTTTTTATCCTGTTTTAGTGTACTTTTACTTTGTTTTCTATTTTCTGTTAGGATTTGGAAAAAAGTAAGGATTCCAGACTAAATGGGGTAAAAAAACAGAAGAAAAGAAGCATAAAAAGGCATCTCGCGCGGGCGGCCCGCTCGCCTAACAATCAGGAACATCGCTTGTGTGGCTCGCTCGCGTGACCTCCCAATATCGCGCTCGTGCGGCCTATTCGCGCGGCCCGTTCGCGTGACCTGTGTAAAAATCAAAGTTGCATATTTCTGTGTACTAAAGATCCCCACGTGAACGAAATTGCCTAATTACGTCCAAACTATAAAATATAGCAGTTTTAGTGCGAATTGGCTTAGGAAAGCTTCCTAAATCCTTCCAACCTCTATATAAATCATATTATAAATCAATTTTGTTGTTACACATCATTACACAACATTACACAATATTAGATACATCCATATACAACAAAAACTTCAGCCATTGAAGAGAGAGAATGAAGGAGAAGAAGAAGAAGACCAAGGATTCCCATGGCCTCCTCCATCAACCTCTTGCCGTCCATCGCTTCTATGGCCAACTAAACCTAGATCGAGGGTTTCAATGAAACCCTAGCCAAGTAATAGGGTGTTATTTATGTTTTTCTTTTAGTTTTATTATGTATGGATGATGATTACATGTTTAGAGGATTTTAATAATTAAATTGTACTTCTATTGATTAAATCATTACTTTCAAAGTTTATTCTTGTCTTAGATCTATTTTGAATGTGATGTGCTCAATGATCTATATTTGCTGTGCTTGTATGGATTATTTACATGTAATGGTACTTAATTGAATTGTGATATCAAGTAGCTGAATAGTTCATGCCTAGGAAAGACGGATTATGCCGCAACCCTAGTTTAGTGTGAGATAATCCGTGCCAACCGAAGATGAATTATGTTGGTGCTTGAATCGCAGTTACCTTCTTGATGGAGGAATTGGGATTGTAGCTACAATTCCCCATTATCATCCAATGTAATAAGCTAATTGAATGCATAAATACCCTTATTATGAAGCTAGTGGTGGATTTGCAATCCTAGGTTCACTTTAAATATCATTTAAAACAACTTTTAATTGCTTTCATAATTGAGATTTATTTTTATCGTTCTTAGTTTAAATCAAAATTAAAATCAAATTACTATTTTCTTAATTAACTAGATTTAGGTTTTAAAATTAAAGTGTTTTAGTAATTCAATCTCTGTGGGTTCGACCATTACTTCCACACTACAAATCCTTAGAAAGTAAAGCATACTTTTATATCTTGATTCTGACAAGATCAACTACTTAAACCAAAATAAAGTTCCCTTTAGAATAATACTCACCTCAACTCGTTTAGTGGCACTACCCCCAGCTTACTATGTCCAAGTTAATAATATTTCACTACCCCCTTACTTTAGAATTTCCAAGTTCATAATATGCTCACGTAGAACTCATTTGTTTGACAAACACAGCTGTGTCCCAAGCACTAAGCACACCATATCCTTCTATGATACTTGTCTTCCAAAGTCTACTTAATACCTTATCACAAGTATTCAATACCTGTAGACACCCCAATTTTGACCAACCATCGAATTTAGGAGAGTGTCGCCTCCGTATCCGATGATAACAAGGACAGGAAGATTCGAAGTATTCCAAGCTTTTCAGAAAGTTCTCTAAAACGCGGTAAAATTTCACAGAAAAGAGAAAATACCAGGTATTTAAGAGAATTCAGGTATAAAACACAATTTTCGGAAAAAATCCCCAAGAATCATTTGCTTTGAAAAAAGGAAAAATCTAAAAGAGGGAATCTTAGCTAAAAACGGCACACGACGGACTGCCGCGGCACTCACTGAGTGCCGCACGACAGTCATAGAGTGCCGGCCCGGCATTCACCAAATGCCGCCAGCAATTTCTGACTGCCGTTCACTTTTAAAGTCTGTATTTTGCAGAGCAATACGTATGCGTATGCGAATAAGACCAAAAAACTGATAAAGTAAGACTGACAAAAACACGGCAATCCATTAATTGCCGCGGCATTTGATGAATGCCGCGCGGCAGTCGTGTAGTGCCGCGACGGCAGTCATGAACTGCCGCGGCGGCATTCATGGACTGCTGCGACAGTTTCTGGACTGCCGCGCTGGGCAGCAGTTTGCCTAATTTCAGAAAGTACACATTGTACCACCAAATGAGAGAATTACACCTGTTTTTTGCTCCGAAATTCACCAAAAATACCTGGTAATTTTGCCTATAAGAAAGAAGGGATCTTCCTTTGAAAGAGGAGGAGGGGAGAAAAAAAAAAACAACAAGAGCTACCCACTACATACAACATCCATCACTTCACCAACATTTTTGGGGAGAAAAGAGAGTTGAGAGAACTAGAAGAGCTTGGAAGATCTTCAAAGAAAAGAAAACTTTGAGGATAATTTGGAGGTGATCCTCTAACCATAGATTATTTATATACTCTCTTCTTCTTTTGGATATCTAATCCTAAAACCTCTTGCTATTCTCTTTATTTGTCAAGCAAGCTTAGGAGTCTCTATTTCTAATTCTTCCTTCTTTTTTTTGTATGTGTTCTTCTCTTGAGAGTCTTGGAGATCTTCAATATCTCTTTTGATCTCTTGAGTATGATCTTTTGAACCTCATGTAAAGCTTATATTCTACATGAGAGTCAAAATTTGATCATCACTTTGTTTCATATAGGTGGATCCAAGTCCATGCTCATGACTTGGATCCTCTAAACTTGGTATCCAATGAAGTCATCCCTTGTTCTTTTGAAACTTAGGAGCATTAGTCATGTCTTTATCTCCCATGACCATCAAATGGTGGGAGTAATAAGTTGGATTCAAGCTTTGGTCTATAAAGTTTGAGTTCATTGTTTGGAATTTTGAGAAGTTCATTTCATACTTCATCAAAATCCATAAGTATAAGGTGATTTTTAGTCTCCAATGACCATCAAATGGTAGGAGAGAGTGGTTTGGAGCCTAAGCCCATTTCCATGGTTTAGATTCATCATTCATACTTCATTTGAAATCTACAAATATGAAGGTCCTTAACCTCCAATGACCATCAAATGGTGGGAAAAGTGGTTTAGTTTAAGTCCAACTTCATGATTCAATAGTTGGGGTTAACAAATAAAAGTTGAACTAGCAAAATGAAAACAGTGGATTCACAAACTATTTTCGATCAAAGATTTTTAGTTCGAGATCTAACCGTTGAAATCAAGTGGAACCAACGGGAAAGTGTCAATAACACATCGTTTTACCACTGTAATTTTTGTTTTAAGGTGGTTTTATGTTTAGAAAGGTTTGATCATGGGTTTTGTGAGACAACCACAATCTGTCCAGAATTTCAGAATAGTTTCAGAACAGCAAACCGGTTTTAAAATTGATAGATCAGAGCTCTAACCAAGTTTTCATGACCTCTAATAATTTTTTATAAGAACATTAATGTGTTATGAAGGTTCCCTAAAAAGAATGAAGCAATTCGGATTTGTTTGCTATTTTTAAAAAATCATACAAGATCTCTGGACAGAGAGTTATAAAGTGCTGAGTGATGCTTAGGTTTTTCCACATTCCCGGAGATCTAACCGTTCAAACCTTGATTTTCTTTCTGGGTTAGAAACTAGACTCACAGAGGCATAACATATCCAAAAATCATTAAGATCCAACCGTTGGAAGTATTTGATTTCTATTTTTTAAGATCTGGTCTGCTCTCTGCAATTCATAAAAACTGCTACTGTTTTTGTCTAATCTTATTCATTTCAACTCAAATGATCTCTTAATGCCTTAGGACCCAAATCATACTTTGAATAATGATAACTTAGCTTAAATCTAGAGGCTAAGTGACCCAAATTAGTGAATAAATCCATGTCTTATTCTTGTTCACATTCATTCATTCATGTACATCTAATACCCATGATTAGAACTAGGTATTGAATAAAGTTAAATTTCATGCTTGTTAGATCTAAGCTAGGGAATTAGGATTGATTATTTGACATCATGTGAAGCATATGGACTAATATTTGTTTTGTAGCGCATTTGAGGTACAATTTCTCATCTCCCTTCTAGTTTATTTCATTCCTTGACTTTATTGATTTTCAACCTCATGCGCGACACTTTAGAATTAGGAGATTGCCTTATATGTATATATGATTAGAGACTCTTTCTTAGGATTTTCTTTTGTTTGCATGCATTGCACGTTTAATATCGCTGCTGGATCCCGGGTAAGTTCTCTTGTTCCTTATTGCACATCATATTGCTTGCTACTTGAAATATGTGGTTTATGAATGATATTTTGTCATTAGCAATTTTGCACCCTTTGGACATGCTTTTGTGATGTATATGTATATATGTATTAGTTGAGGGCATGCTTAGATTAATAAACTTGATTAAAAGGATGTTGAGTAGAGGCCTATCGCAAGATAGGATGAGTGAGGGTGTTTTAGTCCGACGGGCTCCTTCCTCTCTCATTCCATAATCCCCGGACCTAGTTAATCTCTTTATAAAAAGATCAGTTTGCTTTTAAAAATGGTTTTCTTAATTCTCCTTTTAAAAATTAAGTGGCGACTCAGTTGTTTTTGAATTTGAAAAAGAACTTTAAAAGAAAAGCTGTGGGTAAGAAAAATGCGATATCCACAATCTGGCGACTCTGCTGGGGATCGAACCCAGAATCTCTGGTTTCGCAGACCAGAATTCTGATTTTGGGTTCACTTGAGGATTAGACTTGAAAAATATCCTTTTAATCGAATTAATTAATCTTTGTGTGCCTGTTGCATTTCACTTGCATGTCCAGCCAGTCGATTGCACGGAACTATGACCTTGGAGGCTCGGGGCAACCCGGTCGGTCAAGTTATCATGGGACTGTGTGATCACCCTTGATCTCGTACCATGATTTGGTATATTAAGCATCCTATCGGGTGTGTGTCAAGGGTCCCTTATTTGACCAAAACCCAGCCTTTGCATAGTAGTTTCTATAGAACATTTCAATATTAGGAAATCAATTCTTGATTAGGGTTATGTGTTAGGGAGTTTGGTATGCCCGGAAGGGATTACTTGAGATGATGACGATACTTGCTTGATGAAAGATGAATAATCTTTTAATCACCTTTTAGCAATTTCTCCTCGTGTTACATGACATTTGGAGGACATGTCGAACCTTGATTATAAGATTATACTTCTTATATCATGTTTAGTTAAGCATCATTGACCTTGCATGCATCCAAATTTATGAAAAGTACGATAATAATCCGATCATGTGATCCTTCTACCCCGAAAGAATTTTAAGACCATCTTTGAAAGCAAGTGGATTTTTGTAATCTTCATCCCAAAGTTTTCAATTGCTCTTTCAAAAATCTTTGGAGTTCACTTTTGATTAAAGCTCCAAACTAATCTTTGGGAATTGTTTTTGAAAAAATGCTCTTCAAATGAATTTTAAAGCAAAATTTCAATCAAATTATCTTCATTGAGAAATGTTTTCACATCCTCATTTTTTTAAATAAAAGATTCAAAATTCTTGAGAATTGTTTTTGAAAGATCTCATCGTTCTAAAAAAACAAAAAACTCTTCAAATGAATTTTAAAAGAAACCCAAACATCTTCTAATAAAAGATTAAAAATCTTTGAGAATTATTTTTGAGAGGGTAGTAAGGATCACAATGAGAGGAGAAATTGGCGTACTTGACATGAGTGAAGATCTTATGTGATTATGTGCTTATGTGTTAGGATTAGGATTTTTCTTCTTTTTGGCATATAGAGTAGGCACACACGCACACATGCATTGCATCCGCATGGTATACAAAAAGTTTTTGTTAAAATAAAGGTAAAAGGTCTTCTAAAAAAATTTTAAAATTTACTGTAGGAGAGAAAATAGCAAATCAAGCGTGGTTTAGGGACCCCACAGCAAGGCTAGTAAGGAGAGGACGTGCTGACATGGCCGAAGAGAGAAACAACAAAGAAATGTCCGGTTTAAGGGTATTAGTCGAACAGCAAGCGGAACAGATGAGAAGACAGGCCGAGAACATGAACCGCATGATGGGAATGATAGAAGAGTTGAATCGCCGACCACCACAAATGAATCCTCCTATTATGGACCCGCCTTTGGGAGGAGGGGACTGGGATTGGTTCGACGATCAGGAAGCACAATGGAATGACACACTAAGGGCCAACAGGGACAGAGAAAAAGATGAGAAGGAGAAGCTGCTGACTGAGAAGATAGAAAAGTTGGAAAGGGTAATGCGCAAGGCTCAGGGAGTGGATACCTACCTAATGGAACTGGAAGGGTTGTATGACGGAGTACGCGAAACACTGCCTGCCGGGTTCAAAATGCCAGTTTTTGATAAGTTTGATGGCACCGGGAATCCTTGCAGTCATATCCGGATGTGCATAGGAGCTTTTCAGCCTAGCGGTCTAAGCACTACCATGATGGCCGTTCTATTTCAGCAAACCTTAACAGGAGCTGCTCTATCGTGGTACCTTATACTTGAGCCAAGCAAAACCAGAGTTTGGGAAGAAGTAGTGAAATCGTTTGTGGCTCAGTATGAGTACAATCAAGACCTGGACGTCACTGTTCAAGATCTAGAAACGACCAGGCAAGGGAACAAAGAATCGTTTACTGAGTATCTGAGCCGATGGAGAGGGAAAGCCGCAAAAATGGTACAGATGCCATCAGAAAAAGACCAAATCCGAATGTTAATGAAAAACCTGCAGCCAGTCTATCAAGAGAAGATGAGGTTTCAGTCAATCAACACTTTTGCCGAGGTGTTCGATGTGGGAACCAGGATAGAAGACGCGATTCAAGAAGGCATGATCAAGAAAGAAGAGCAACCAAACCGGTATTGGAGGCCCAATTATGGATCAAACGGAGGGCATTCAGGGGGTCACTCTGGCCCCACCGATGTCAATGCACTTAGCGAGCCGGAAAGAAAATTTGATATCACCAGAAACCATCCAAGAGGAGGAGGGGATAAGCAACCAAGAAAATTCTCAGATCTGGGGGTATCATTGTCAACCGCTCTTGACAGGCTGTTAGCGAAGGGGCATCTCCGTCAGTTGGAACCACTACCTCTGCCAAGTCCGCTTCCGCCAAATTTCCAAGGGGACCTCTTCTGCAAATTTCATCAGCAGAAAGGCCACTCGACGGATCGATGCATGAGGTTGAGGCATGAAATCCAAGACCTCATTGACAACAAAGTGATATCCGAACCGCCTGTCAAAGCCCCCAATGTCACCAAGAATCCTCTGCCAAACCATCGTGCTGTGCCGCCGCCGCGGAGCCTTTATTTCTTGGAGATAGAAGAAGCAACCTTTGATCCATCTAAGCTAATCACTAAGTCTGGGGCACCAAGAAAACCATACCTGCTGCCTAAGGACTCAACAATCTGTGCTTTGGGGGATCAGCTAAGGGAAAATGAAATGGAAAAGTCAGACTGGTGGATCTAAGAGAGCGACGAGCAAGACGTGAGCCGGGTGGAGGATGACCTTTGGTACGAAAGCGACAAGGAAACAAAGGTGTTAGAGAGTACTTTGAAAGTTAATTCGGAAACCAATAATCTATGGATGAGAGAAGAAGTCAGTCACTTGACCCGGTTGGGCAGACACTTCAAGCCGCACGAACTGGAGGAAGATCACCCGGGGAGGGAGCTGGAGAAAGGAAAAGGGAAAATGAATGAAGAAGAGGAAGAAGACAGGGTTCTAAGGCAAATGAAGAAGACTCAGGCTAACATCACTGTTGGGGGTTGCTGATTGCCTCCAAACGTCACAGGCAGGCGGTTCTAGATGCTCTAAACCAGTCTGACGTATCTATCGACACCACCCTAGAGGATCTCATAAGACTAATCGGCAAGATCCTAACTTCGACTATTACCTTCTCGTCAAATGACCTGCCTCCGGGAGGGCCCGTGCGCAACAAACCGTTATATGTCACCGTCGAGTGCTTAGGGAACGTCGTGCCTGCCTGCCTGGTAGACAATGGATCAGCCCTCAATGTATGTCCTTTTCGAACAGCTAAGCGGATGGGTCTAGACGAGTCAACGTTTGCACCATCTGGGCAAAGGGTAAGAGCCTACGATAATACCCAGAGAACAGTTATGGGGATAGTCATTCTTCATCTCACTGTTGGCCCTTGTGAAAAAGAAGTTGAGTTTCAGGTCATTGACATACCCGCTTCTTTCAATCTGCTATTGGGGAGGCCTTGGTTGGACAGTTTGGGGGCCATACCATCGACAATCCATCAGAAGGTTAAATGCATTTGGGAGAATGAAGTCCGTGACATCCTCGGGGATAGTTGGAATCAGTTGACCGAAGCGTCATCTAGCGCGCCGGTTTTAGAACTTCAATTGCAAGAAGAAGAAGCGAAGATAGGAGGATTCGAGTTTATCAGCATGTTGGAAGAAGAAAAGCCGAGAGAGTTTCTACCGCTCCATTTTGATCAGCATGCCAGTCCAGTGGTCGCAGGGATCATGAAGAAGATGGGCTTCTTTCCGGGATTAGGATTGGGAAAGAACCTTCAGGGCCTGCTTGAGTTTCCAAGAATTCCTACTCAGACTCACACTCACGACCTGGGGTATCAGCCAACGAAGAAGGAACTAAGGGCAAAGAAGAAGGCTTTCGATGCGCCGCTAGACCCTTACCTCAAGACGCTCAATGGATACTTCGTGAAGGAAGGAGAAGACTTCCCCTTCTGTGGTTTCCCAGAGCCATGGGTGGACCAGAAGGACAAGCGTTTAAAGCCGGGGTTCGAAATCTTTTTCTCCCAAGAATTCTCCAAACACAAGGATCCGTTTCTGCAAGTGCCTGAAAAGCCTGTTACTGTTGACGATTGGATCGGTGTACTAGAAGGACCGGTCATGCAGAATCTGTTGAGCAAGGAAGGGGTAGAAGTCGAAGGAAAAGGGGAAGGAAACAAGGGTTTGGAGGTCAAGGCCGAGGAAGGGAATGTTGAGGATGTGCTGGAAGAGGATGCGCTGGAAGAAGAGCTGGAACTAGAAGAGGGAGAGAAGACAGACACCGGAGGACTGCCAGGCTGTATCACTATGGAGCTCAAGCAAGGAGCCAACAAGGAGTGGGTCTTTGAGTCTAGTGATAAGTATCCCCCTCACCCAGAGTCTGTAATGGCCCAAATGAAGCGTCTTACTATTGCTATGTCTGTTGTAATCACTCCTAACAAAATCAATGAAAGTATGACTGATTTCGCCTACTCGAATGCGCTTAATGAATGTGATGAATGTGATGATCATGGAATACCTAATGAATTGCAAAAGTTAATTGACAAAGAATCTGCATGTAAAATCATTGAAGACACTCTAACGATTAATCTAGGAAATGAAAATAATCCTCAAAATGTCTTTATCGGCTCAACACTTAGCAATGAAGAAAGCAAAGAACTAATCAATCTATTAAATGAATTCAAAGATGTTTTTGCATGGTCTTATAATGATATGCCAGGTATTGATCCAAAGATAGTCCAACACCACATCCCTCTCTTTCCCAATTCGAAACCCATAAAACAGAAAGAGAGGGGAGGGCACCTAGAGGCTTTGAGAAAATTCTTTGGGAGATTGAGGGAGTTTAAGATGAGGCTGAACCCGCAGAAATGTACCTTCGGAGTTATCACAGGAAAGTTGTTAGGGTTCCTTATTACCCAAAGGGGGATCGAAGTAGACCCAGCCAAGATAAAAGCCATAACCGAAATGAACCCACCAAGAAATGAGAAAGAACTGAGAGGGTTCTTGGGGAGAATACATTTCATCAGCCGCTTCATTTCCAAACTCACCTTGACCTGTGATCCATTGTTCAAACTGCTTAGAAAAGGAGAAAAATTCAAATGGGACACCCTTTGCCAACAAGCCTTCGACAAAATCAAAACCTACCTCCAGAACCCCCCTGTCCTATCACCACCATCACCCGGGAAACCATTGTTGCTTTATCTCTCCGTATCCGAAGATTCGATGGGATGTATGTTGGCCCAAGAAGGACAAGAGGGGCACGTGGAGAAGGCCATTTATTACTTGAGCAATAGAATGATCGGATACGAGTTGAAGTACTCGCCCTTGGAAAAAGCATGTTGGGCCTTAGTCTGGTGTACCCGTCGCCTTCGCCACTACATGCTAGCGTTCCCTGTGATATTGATATCCCGAATGGACCCACTAAAATACCTATTCAAAAAACCCGTCTTGACCAGTAGGATTTCCCGTTGGACCATGATGCTGGCTGAATTCGATATCAAATATGTCACTGCCAAGTCCGTGAAAGGGAGGGCTGTCGCCGAGTTTTTAGCCGATCTTGCTGTGGAATCCGAGGACGAAGGAGAATTCAAGTTCCCAGATGAGGGAATAATGGAGGTGAAGGAGGAGTTGTGGAAAATGTACTTTGATGGAGCAGCCAACCAATTAGGTTACGGGGTCGGAATCATTCTCATAGCACCCGATGGGACCCCTACCCCATTAGCTGTCAAACTCAAATACAACTCAACCAACAATACCGCGGAGTACGAAGCCTGCATAATTAGGATGGAAGCGGCCTTGGCTTTGAAAGTCGGACGGATTGATGTCTTCGGGAATTCCAATTTGATCATATTCCAGGTCCGGGGAGATTGGAAAGTAAAGCATGAGAAACTGAGACCTTACCATGATTACCTGGAAAGTCTGAAAGCGCAATTTCAAAAGATTTCTTTTTACTACCTCCCTCGTGAAGTAAACCAATTAGCCGACTCATTGGCTACCTTGGCCTCGATGATCCAAATCCCCTCCAAAACTACCATGATCCCGCTATCCATAGAAGTAAGGAAACAACCGTCGTTTGAAATAGTCGCGGCCGTGGAAGACGAAGGGGAAGTACCATGGTATGAGGATGTGTGGAAGTTCATTAAAGAAGGAGAATACCCCGAGGGAGCCTCAGAAAAGGATAGAAAGGCAATTCGGCGGTTCGCCGCTCAATTTGTGATCTATGCAGGGAAGTTATGGAAGAAATCCTACACCGGGTACAATCTAGAGTGCCTATATGGAAGGGAAGCTAAGAGAATGATGGAAGAAATTCATGAGGGAGTGTATGGGCCCCACATGAATGGGCACATGCTAGCGAAGAAGATCATCCGACAGGGATACTATTGGACAACCTTGGACAAAGACTATTGTGAGTATGTTAGAAGGTGTCACAAATGCCAGATTCATGCAAATCTAATGCACACTCCGCCGTCACAGCTTTATAGCATGACCACCCCTTGGCCGTTTTCCGTATCGGGGATCGATATCATTTGTGAGATAGTTCTGAGGGCTTCCAATGGGCACCGGTACATAATCGTGATTGATTATTTTACAAAGTGGGTAGAGGCAGCCTCGTATGCAACTTTGAAAGCCAAAGATGTGGTAAGTTTCATCGAGAAAAACATAATCTGCAGGTATGGGGTCCCGAATGAGTTTATCTCCAATCATGGCAGTCATTTCCAAGGAGAAGTCATCCCGCTCTTGGAAAGGTATAAGATCACTCGTCACCAATCATCCCCGTACAGGCCTCAGACGAATGGAGCAGTAGAGGCGGCAAACAAAAATGTTAAGGCAATCCTGGGGAAAATAACGGATACATATAAGGATTGGCATGAAAAGCTGCCATTTGCTTTGTGGGGGTACCAGACCTCGATCAGAGCTTCAACAGGTGCTACGCCGTACTCATTGGTCTACGGAATGGAGGCGGTCCTCCCAATTGAGGTAGAAATACCCTCTCTCAGGGTCTTGGCAGAGTGCGAAGTAACCGAATCAGAATGGGTACAAGGAAGGTATGAGGAGTTGATGTTACTCGACGAGAAGAGGCTGGCCGCGATCAACCATACTCGGGGGTACCAGAAGAGGATAGCCCGTGCTTTCAACAAAAAGGTCCGCCCAAGGAAGCTTGCTGAGGGTGACCTTGTCCTCAAAGAACTGAAAGTGCCTGTTTATGACCCCAGAGGAAAATTCAAACCCAACTGGGTCGGGCCGTACATCATTAAGACTCTCCTTTCTGGAGGAGCGACTTATCTCATGGACCTGGACGGGGTTGAATTTAAACAACCAATTAACCTCGATCGCCTCAAGAAGTATTTTGCTTGAAACCTTTCTTTTCAAAGCCTCCTACCTTGATGAACTACGCTTGACCTGATTCCCGCTAGGGGATACGTAGGCAACCTACTTGGTTCGGTCACTTAAATAAAACCGCCCGAACGGCGTCTTCCTTCATACCTTGAACCGAACTACTCGGGACCTGACGCCCACTCGGGGATAAGTAGGCGGGCTCTCCAAAGTCCTCGGTCCACTCAGAAAAAAAAACCGTGCTAAACTAGGGGCAAACTGGCGTTTTCCCAGAACTACTTCAAAGCCTTAAAGCCAGGGGAAACTTCGTTTGCTAGCCGAAGAACCCAGATATCTGTCTGAAACCCGTCTTTGGATCTCCTGGCTATCAAGATACATACTATAAAGAAACAAATGAGAGTTCATGGTATAGAAAGAATGAAGCCTAAAGCAAATTCAAAGCAAGGTAAAGAGCCGAGAAAAGTCATTTGAAAGGAGAATTCTTCATAAAAGATTAATTGAATGGGGGGGGGGGGAACACTTTGATTGAACATGTTAGAACTTTCCTAAAAGATAACAACACTTTTTGAAGAGAAAAATAAGGAAAATCACATTCAAAAGCGTAAACAAAGAGTAGACAGGGTCTGTCAGAAAGTTTTGTAAAATAGCAAGCTTTTCCCTATTTTTGTCTACTTTATTATGCATGTGTCCGTCAAGCTCGCCTCGCAACCAAGGCTTGGATCTCTAGGAGATATTCGGTAGTAGGCACAGTCAGAGCAGGAACCCTCGGGAAAGGAGCAGCCATTCTGCTGGGCCAAGCCTCCATGAAAGCCTTCACAATAGAAGGACGCAAAGGGGACCCCCTAGTGAAATCAGCAGTCACAAATTTAGTGGCATCTTGCAAAAATCCAAACTGACGGACAACTCAGTTAGGAATATAGAAAGTCGTAGCATACAAACCCGGCAGCCAAATGCCAGGTCGCCCAGGGAGGCGTACAGCAACAGAGCAACAGATCCACGACGGACAAACCCAACAGATGTCATTAGAAGAGAGACCCTGAAGCCAACCAAGCCACGCGTCGGCGGACTGAAACAAGCTGTGAATCTCCATGCGATCATAAGGAAGTGACCCACGGAGATGGGAAGCATGTATGAAGAGGTCCAGACGCTCCATGAGCCAAATTTGCAAGACAAAAGGTGCCCCAACGGATAACATGACCCCAGTAGCATGAGTATGGCCCAATCCAATCAGAGTTTCACCAAGGACTAGCATAACATCACTTTTCATCTCCCGCAAACCGCAGGCGATGGGTATGAGAGTGTCCGAAGATGATCGAAAGAGAAAGTAAGAGAGCATAGCAATCGACAAGGCACTACGTCGAATGATCTGATACTCACCATTGTAAGGGTCCCCTATGGGAGCATAAACAGAAGAAAGGTGCTCAAAGTCGATTTGCATGTCATGAACAAAAGAGCCCGCCGCATTCCGAGACATGTGGAGAAGGGTGGCTAAGTCCCGAACATACCCGGCTTGAATCTGAGGAACCATCAATTCAGCAGAAGGATCCATGTGGAGAATGGCGCTAAACTCCTCAAATAAGGGGCAATTCTCCTGAGAGCCGAAACGAAAGACATTGAGAGCGGGATCCCAACATTGGACGGCGGCGCGAAGTAGACCCTCATTTAGATTCATCTGTTGGAAAGAGAAGAGATCGTTTAGTCTGAACCACTCAAAATTGAGATTGTCAATGCCAGAGAGAGTATCCATCCATGGGAAGAGGATTTGAGAACTAATGGGGGCCATTTGGAGAGGAAATGAGAAGAAATGAGAAGTGTTTTGCGGAACTTTGAGAGAGAAGGGATATAAATAGAAGAATAAGGCTGTCTACCTACCCGCGGCACTCGATAAAGTGCGGCGGCACTCGATGAAGTGCCGCGCGGCAGTTAGTGAATGCCGTTGGGGCACTTACTGACTGCCGTCGCGGCTCTCACTGAGTGCCGCGGAGACCTAACCGAGTGCCGTTCTGAGTTTTTCATTGGCCAGGATCTGTTTGTAACACGATCAGCCCACCTACAAACAGAAAACTAAATGAGAAGCAATAAAACGTGTGCATCATGCAGCACGTACAAATACATTCATTCATTCATTTCATTTATTTGTACATTCCAAAAGATAAGAGAAACAAGAGCATTCAAAGATAAAAATAAAGACGGGATCAAGCCATGATCCCACATACGGCAAGAATTAGACCAAGCTATGGTCACACATACGGTGAAAAGCAATAATGTAATAATAAAAGTATTAGGAATGCCTATCCTACCAACTGTCAGGGAGCAGCCATCAAAATAAAGCATATGTGTATATATACAGTCATCCACCAAAATAAAGTATAAATCCTCTCAAAAACGAAAAAATGATAAAAGCAGGATCAGCTCCGACCCCGACCCCGGCCGCGAGTCTGACGAGTCGTGCGCCTAAGAGGCTCCTTCTCTGACTCGGTCCCGCTGCCCCCACCACTCTCTCCACGTCCGCTGCCTCGGCCTCTGCCGCCGCTAGTGCCCTCGCCACCGCCTCCGCCACGCCCAGCACCGCTACCTCCGGGGGCATCGCTGAGAGGGATGCCAAACTGCTGAAGCCGCTGCTGGAGCTGACCCACCTGCTGAGACAGGACTCTGATCTCCTCTACCTGAAATGAGAAAAATGAGTCTAGGAAATGGTGAAATGACGGATAGAATACCGAGAATAAAAGGGTGCAAAGATCATACCTGGGCTCTCAACTGGGTCGCAGCAGTCGCCCGAGCCCCCTCAGCCTGAAAAGAACGAGAACCAAGAATAAAGGCTTGTAAAAGAAGAAGCAATCAAAGCCAAAATGAAAGGCGGGGAGAAGTCCATTACCATCCACTCTCGCCCAAGGACCCACTGTTGCACGCTGTGGGCATACGCCAAACCCTCCTCCGCGTAAGCACGCGGGACGACGTCATAATGGATAGGAATAGTGGGGGCGCCCCGTGATAGCCGGGGGATCGTCGTCACGTGGGGCTCACCAAATGAGACGGTCGACATGGTCCAGTCCCACTCGGGCAAGGCAGGAGGTCGAACCGCGGTAGGAACAGGCTGCAAACAAAAGTAATAGAACATGAATAAAGAATGAAAGATAATTCATAGAAAGGTTGAAGGAATCATTTACTCACCCGAGTCACTTCCATCAAAGGGAAGTTCGGCATCAGCTTGGCGGCACGGAAAGCCGCGTATCCTGACGGGTCATCCAAAAAGCCGTGGATACCGAAGCCGGCTCAAGCAGCCATGAACTCGCTGCCCTGGAGTGTATCCGTGGCCCTCATGGAGTCAGGAGGAGGGAACGACACGAAAAAACCAGGGGCCGCCAGTGACTGCCTGGTCACTCTCTCTCCTAGATACCATGCCTGGCCCTCTGACCCACCATCAAGAAGTCGTCTCGTCGGGTCATACCCGGCCGACTCTCGAATCCCCGCACTAGCCTCGGGCAACACCCTAAGCCACGGCTGCCAATGCACGTGCTCCTCCCTCAGGTTCGTCAGGAAATTCCTGAACGAAACAAAATCGTGGGCCCCGGTCTTGCGCCCGACTCTGTCCTTCGCCCACTTCAGCCCCTGGGGCATGACGAGGGCGTCAGCGTCACGTATCTGAGGAGACATCATGCGAAGATACTCGTGGGACCAAATCTGTGATACAAAAAGAAGAAAGAGGATTAGTCTCATATTTTTTTTAATAAAAATAATAATAGGCAATGGAATATAGGAAAAGGTATACCTCCCACGCTCTCCAATAACCACCAGTGGATGCCGGTCTGTCCCGGGATATGTCACCCATATGACAGTACAGGATAGCTAATCCTGTACCAACCCAATCAAACTCCGCAACCCGATCCAGGCGCTCTAGCGATGCAACCAAGGACACAGAAACACGATCACCCTTGGTGCTCAACAGAGAGCACCCCAGCATGTACATCAGAAAGCCTCGGGCCATCTGCTCGTCGGTGAAGCCGGGTTTTCCCCGGAACGTATCCATAAACCACCGGGCCGTGACCAAGGCCTCCTCCGGGACCACTCCTAATAAGGGCTCCACCTGGCCCCACTCTTGATCTGTCAAGTGTCGCAGAGGCTCTCCGCCGAAGGGGATCCCGGTGATCATCGAGAAGTCTAGTGGGGTCATAGTCATCTCCCCGAAATCGAAGTGGAAGGTGCTCGTGGTATCCCACCACCGCTCGGCCAATGCATATATCTGTTGTAAGTCGTTGGAGCTCTTCGTCAAAAGTTTGACGAAATCTCCAAACCCAGCCGCATCTACCAGGGCCCTCACCGTCCCACCCAGCTCCGTGTACCACTCATAACCGTGGGCGAGACTGCCGTGCCCCTTCAGTACCTTGGGCTGCAACTGCAAGAAAGAATCACAAGATTTGATGTCAGTAAATGGATAAAAAAAAAGCAAGAAAAATAAATAGGTGATAAAAGCAACATAAGGATGAATACTAAGAGAGAAAAGGGAAGAATTTGGAAATACTCGGAGGAAAATTCACAAGCATGCTAACTCGTTTGCATTCAAACTAAGTTCAGCAGCCGTTCACACACAAAAAAAAGAAAAGTGAGAGGTGAAAGCATTTACAGTACTGAAGAGATTTTTAGACAAGGAAAAGAAGAGATGGTTCACTTCCGTGGAGTTTCAAAAGAAATTCAGTTTCAAAAGAAATTCGGATTCAAGAGATGTTTAAGCCGAAAATTAAAATTAAAAAGCAGCAATGGCGCCCGAAAAACAAATTGTCGCTATGCATTAGGGGCATGTGCAAGATCTTGACTAACATAAGTCGCGCCCAGAAATCCTTTGAGGAAGAAAAGATAGTGAAAATTAAATATGCACAGATACAGGTGAAACACCCAGGAGTTCGTAACCACAGTGATTGTATTTATGAGGAAATGTGAAATTTCGAATAAAGCAAGTTTGTGTTCATGAACTTTAATAATAATAATAACAAGATAAGGTCAAGGGACGACCAAATTAAATAAGCAAGCAATCACAGATACGATTGGAACACCCGGAAGATCAATGAGCATAAAGAGGCATGAGAAATTATATTGCATAGCATTCATGAATTTCAAAAAAAAGAAAAGAATCGAAAAAGAAAGAGAAGCGTTTACCTCGCGCTTAAACGCGCGGGCTGACAAATGCTCATCCGGATCCCGTAGCAAGAGTGTGGCGTCCGGATGATGAGTGGCCGTGTATTTGGCCTTCTTCTTCCTCCCTGACCCGCTCGCCATAATCTGTCAAAGGAAGAGAGAGATCCGCGCGTTAAAATCATGAAAAATTCCGAAAAACTATGAAATAAAAGAGATTAATCAAGTTTTGATCGAGCAGAACTAACCTGTAAACTCCGGTAGATCAATCCAAGCAAGAAAAGAAAAAGAGAATTTTTTTCTCCAGAGAGATTTCGAGAGAAAGGAGGTTGAGAGAATGAGAGAAATGTAATGAACCCGGCGGTTTAAGCCACTGCCGCTCAAACGCGGCACTCGTTTTTCCGTGCGCGGCAGTCAGTCAAATGCCGAGCGGCACTCGCCGAGTGCCGCACGGCAGTCACGGACTGCCGCGGAAAATCGCGTGTGCCGCGATTAAGTCGGTCCAAAGATGTTTCATTTCCCCCCAAAATTTCAAATCAAGTCCCGAAAATTGAATTTGAGGCCCCCAAAATTGCCCTCATTACCCTTTTTGCCCTCGGGGTCGTTTTTAGGTACACATTGACTACAAATTTTGAAATTTAAGAGTATATTTGAGCCCGTGGGCTCCCAATTTTTTGAAAATTGAAGATGTTTGAGCCCGTGGGCTCCCAATTCTGAAAGGTGAAAATATTTGAGCCCGTGGGCTCCCAAATTTTTGAAAATTAAAATTCTGGGCCCGTGGGCCCTGATTCTTGAAAAAATTGAAAATATTTGAGCCAGTGGGCCCCGATTTATATCCCGGTTCTCGCAACAAATTTGCGTTAACCCCTGTTTTGAGAGTATAACAGATTTATATTCTCGGTTCTCGCAACAGATTTGCGTTAAGCCCCCGTTTTTTAGAATATAACAGACTTATATTCTCGGTTCTTGCAACAGATTTGCGTTAACCCCTGTTTTTGAGAATATAACAGACTTATATTCTCGGTTCTCGCAACAGATTTGCGTTAACCCCCATTTTTGAGAATATAACAGACTTATATTCTCGGTTCTCGCAACAGATTTGCGTTAACCCCCGTTTTTGAGAATATAACAGACTTATATTCTCGGTTCTCGCAACAGATTTGCGTTAACCCCCATTTTTGAGAATATAACAGACTTATATTCTCGGTTCTCGCAACAGATTTGCATTAACCCCCATTTTTGAGAATATGACAGATTTATATTCTCGGTTCTCGCAACAGATTTGCTTTAACCCCTGTTTTTGAGAATATAACAGATTTATATTCTCGGTTCTCGCAACAGATTTGCATTAACCCCCGTTTTTGGAATATAACAGACTTATATTCTCGGTTCTCGCAACAGATTTGCGTTAACCCCCGTTTTTGAGAATATAACAGACTTATATTCTCGGTTCTCACAACAGATTTGCGTTAACCCCCGTTTTTGAGAATATAACAGACTTATATTCTCGGTTCTCGCAACAGATTTGCGTTAACCCCTGTTTTTGAGAATATAACAGACTTATATTCTCGGTTCTCGCAACAGATTTGCGTCAACCCCCGTTTTTGAGAATATAACAGACTTATATTCCCCCCGAGATCAAATAAAAAAAAATCATGACCCCTGTAAGAGATCTTCGCATCGTTCACTGAATTAGGTGATCTTCCTTAACTAACACGTCACGCAAAATGCGTAAGGGAGACATGATGAGCATGACATTTGTACAACCGGTTCAATTCAGAAAGAACCGTGGCATGGCATTTGCATCACGATTGGATAGGTGCATTCATCCGTGTGACTACTTGCGTTTGTGTGTGTTCGGCCCCCGTGTTTGAACTACGCTTTGGTCTGATTCCCGATGGGATACGTAGGCAACTCACCACCGATCACGACCAGCATGAACCGTTCGTACAGCCGATTTTTGCAACGCATTTTGTTTTTACCTAAATTCGACAGTCTGGTCAAAGGCTTGTCTTCACACAGGCTTCGACATTCACTTATGGGACGCGTTGCCCTACAAGCTCTGTCAAAGAGGGGCAAACTGTAGACACCCCAATTTTGACCAACCGTCGAATTTAGGAGAGTGTCGCCTCCGTATCCGATGATAACAAGGACAGGAAGATTCGAAGTATTCCAAGCTCTTCAGAAAGTTCTCTAAAATGCGGTAAAATTTCACAGAAAAGAGAAAATACCAGGTATTTAAGAGAATTCAGGTATAAAACACAATTTTCGGAAAAAATCCCCAAGAATCATTTGCTTTGAAAAAAGGAAAAATCTAAAAGAGGGAATCTTAGCTAAAAACGGCACACGACGGACTGCCGCGGCACTCACTGAGTGCCGCACGGCAGTCATAGAGTGCCGGCCCGCCATTCACCAAATGCCGCCAGCAATTTCTGACTGCCGTTCACTTTTAAAGTCTGTATTTTGCAGAGCAATACATATGCGTATGCGAATAAGAACAAAAAACTGATAAAGTAAGACTGACAAAAACACGGCAATCCATTAATTGCCGCGGCATTTGATGAATGCCGCGCGGCAGTCGTGTAGTGCCGCGACGGCAGTCATGAACTGCCGCGGCGGCATTCATGGACTGCCGCGACAGTTTCTGGACTGCCGCGCTGGGCAGCAGTCTGTCTAATTTCATAAAGTACACATTGTACCATCAAATGAGAGAATTACACCTGTTTTTTGCTCCGAAATTCACCAAAAATACCTGGTAATTTTGCCTATAAGGAAGAAGGGATCTTCCTTTGAAAGAGGAGGAGGGGAGAAAAAAAAAACAACAAGAGCTACCCACTACATACAACATCCATCACTTCACCAACATTTTTGGGGAGAAAAGAGAGTTGAGAGAACTAGAAGAGCTTGGAAGATCTTCAAAGAAAAGAAAACTTTGAGGATAATTTGGAGGTGATCCTCTAACCATAGATTATTTATATACTCTCTTCTTCTTTTGGATATCTAATCCTAAAACCTCTTGCTATTCTCTTTATTTGTCAAGCAAGCTTAGGAGTCTCTATTTCTAATTCTTCCTTCTTTTTTTTGTATGTGTTCTTCTCTTGAGAGTCTTGGAGATCTTCAATATCTCTTTTGATCTCTTGAGTATGATCTTTTGAACCTCATGTAAAGCTTATACTCTACATGAGAGTCAAAATTTGATCATCACTTTGTTTCATATAGGTGGATCCAAGTCCATGCTCATGACTTGGATCCTCTAAACTTGGTATCCAATGAAGTCATCCCTTGTTCTTTTGAAACTTAGGAGCATTAGTCATGTCTTTATCTCCCATGACCATCAAATGGTGGGAGTAATAAGTTGGATTCAAGCTTTGGTCTATAAAGTTTGAGTTCATTGTTTGGAATTTTGAGAAGTTCATTTCATACTTCATCAAAATCCATAAGTATAAGATGATTTTTAGTCTCCAATGACCATCAAATGGTAGGAGAGAGTGGTTTGGAGCCTAAGCCCATTTCCATGGTTTAGATTCATCATATTGAGATTCTATGAAGTCTATTCATACTTCATTTGAAATCTACAAATATGAAGGTCCTTAACCTCCAATGACCATCAAATGGTGGGAAAAGTGGTTTAGTTTAAGTCAAACTTCATGATTCAATAGTTGGGGTTAACAAATAAAAGTTGAACTAGCAAAATGAAAACAGTGGATTCACAAACTATTTTCGATCAAAGATTTTTAGTTCGAGATCTAACCGTTGAAATCAAGTGGAACCAACGGGAAAGTGTCAATAACACATCGTTTTACCACTGTAAATTTTGTTTTAAGGTGGTTTTATGTTTAGAAAGGTTTGATCATGGGTTTTGTGAGACAACCACAATCTGTCCAGAATTTCAGAATAGTTTCAGAACAGCAAACTGGTTTTAAAATTGATAGATCAGAGCTCTAACCAAGTTTTCATGACCTCTAATAATTTTTTATAAGAACATTAATGTGTTATGAAGGTTCCCTAAAAAGAATGAAGCAATTCGGATTTGTTTGCTATTTTTAAAAAATCATACAAGATCTCTGGACAGAGAGTTATAAAATGCTGAGTGATGCTTAGTTTTTTCCACATTCCCGGAGATCTAACTGTTCAAACCTTGATTTTCTTTCTGGGTTAGAAACTAGACTCACAGGGGCATAACATATCCAAAAACCATTAAGATCCAACCGTTGGAAGTATTTGATTTCTATTTTTTAAGATCTGGTCTGCTCTCTGCAATTCATAAAAACTGCTACTGTTTTTGTCTAATCTTATTCATTTCAACTCAAATGATCTCTTAATGCCTTAGGACCCAAATCATACTTTGAATAATGATAACTTAGCTTAAATCTAGAGGCTAAGTGACCCAAATTAGTGAATAAATCCATGTCTTATTCTTGTTCACATTCATTCATTCATGTACATCTAATACCCATGATTAGAACTAGGTATTGAATAAAGTTAAATTTCATGCTTGTTAGATCTAAGCTAGGGAATTAGGATTGATTATTTGACATCATGTGAAGCATATGGACTAATCTTTGTTTTGTAGCGCATTTGAGGTACAATTTCTCATCTCCCTTCTAGTTTATTTCATTCCTTGACTTTATTGATTTTCAACCTCATGCGCGACACTTTAGAATTAGGAGATTGCCTTATATGTATATATGATTAGAGACTCTTTCTTAGGATTTCTTTTGTTTGCATGCATTGCACGTTTAATATCGCTGCTGGATCCCGGGTAAGTTCTCTTGTTCCTTATTGCACATCATATTGCTTGCTACTTGAAATATGTGGTTTATGAATGATATTTTGTCATTAGCAATTTTGCACCCTTTGGACATGCTTTTGTGATGTATATGTATATATGTATTAGTTGAGGGCATGCTTAGATTAATGAATTTGATTAAAAGGATGTTGAGTAGAGGCCTATCGCAAGATAGGATGAGAGAGGGTGTTTTAGTCCGACGGGCTCCTTCCTCTCTCATTCCATAATCCCCGGATCTAGTTAATCTCTGGTTTCTAAAAAGATCAGTTTGCTTTTAAAAATGGTTTTCTTAATTCTCCTTTTAAAAATTAAGTGGCGACTCAGTTGTTTTTGAATTTGAAAAAGAACTTTAAAAGAAAAGCTGTGGGTAAGAAAAATGCGATATCCACAATACCACTTTTCTAATTTAAACAAAAGTTATGTTTTAAAATATTTTAAACATTTTAAAATTTCTTAGGGGTGATATCTGACATTCCCAAAATGTTCCAACTCGTTGAAATCTAGGACAACTGAGATAGCATTCCATTGCATCCATCCTTGTCCTCTAACCAATTTACAGTTCTACTATTCGATAATGTACCCAACGTACTACCGAGTCTTCATCCTACTCGTTCCGTTTATGTTCACTTACTCATCGAAGCCTCATCTTCCCAATTTATATTTTCACTCCTCTGACTTGACTTATCCAAGGTCTCTTTACTCTATCCATTTCTACAGTTGCTCTTGTTCAGTATTGTACTACTTGTCATACTCCAATTTCTCGTTGACAATAAATCGTTTCAAAACACTTAACGATGTTTCAAAAGCATTACAAGATTCCCATTGTATTTGAAATACACTAACTAGTAAGGAAAGCATGGATTAGACATCTTACAAGATCTTTTCTGTGATAAAATAGCCCAAGGGCAAAATGATCATTTAAAAAATATAGTTAAATTTTACATCAAAAGATAGCTCTTTGAGTCCCGGTTCCAACGCAAAAAATTGTGCACAATTCCCAATTTTCTACAAAGAGTTATGCCCATTTCCGTAAAATCTGACGAAAAATATTTTCGAAATCATTGTCTGGGTGAGTGGGGTGTTCGACCGATCGAACTGCCCCTTTTGACCGGTCTAAGTACCCCCTGGATCATATTTTCCCCCACTTAACATTCTTCAAAGTCTCAAAACTCACAAGGCATTTGGAGCTACTTCCCAACCACTTTAGAACCACAAAAAAGTACTCAAAACCATCGAAAACTCATCAAACTACACTGGGTTCATGGTTATCTGCACTACAACTCACTGTAATAAAGACTTTCCTATAGGATTCCCTACCAAGATCCCTTTATCTTTAGGATATCCAATACCCATTTAATTTCTCCGAATCTCCGATCACGTTCAATCATTTACACTTGTTCTTCACCTTAAGTCCTATAGTCTTACATCCTTTGTTCTACTTCCTTTGACAAACCACACCTCAAAACACCAATAAACTCTTATTCATATTCATTTCTGTTAGCCTTAAGGTATATTAAGGCATATTTAATTATGTTTTGATGATGTCAAATATGCTATGATAATTACATGATTTATATTGATTCATTCTTTGTTATTATCATAGTCATTTTTATGCTCATATATAATCTCATGTATTAATATTGTATCAATGTTTTAACATCTTTGTGTGCATGAGATTTAATTGATGTAGATCAAGATTACAAGGAGCTCAACAAGGATCAAGCTTGAAGACTTGAAGATATTCTATCCTTGGTTGAAGTCTAGGACCACCATTGTAAGGCATCTTGATCTCACACTCATAGGGGCTCAAACAAACTCTAAAAGTTAAAGTTTTGGAATTAAATTTTAAGTGGGTCATATTTAAAGCAATGCCTAAACTAATTGGGAAATAATTAAATGTTGAATCTTATATGGTTGGAAAGGTATTTGAATCTAGTTTCCAAAATGTCAAACGGATCGCAAATCCGATTTTTGTAGAGGGAGTTATGGCCATTTTAGTGGAGATGTGTCTGACTGTCAAACAAGGAGGGGCAGTCGACTGAGGGCCCGATGCAGTCGACTGAAGTGAGCAGAATTCAAGCAGAACCCTCTGTAAACACATCTCAGTTGACTGCTTCAAGGACCAGTAGACTGGTTCAAGGCCTAGTCGACTGCTTCAAGGTCCAGTCGATTGAAGCGACCTGAAAGGCAATAACGGCTAGTTTTTAGAGGGGCTTTTAATTACCAAACTTGCCACCAACGGCTATAATCGTCCAAGGCCTATAAATACATGTTTTTCCAAGCTATTTGGGGTTGAGATTTTGATTGGAAAACATAATATTGATCACACATCTCTTTGATCTTTAAACATTATCATTTGAGCCCTAGTTGTGTGAGTTTATCAATTTGCTCAAATCTTTCATTTGTATTTCTTGAGAGAGCAAAATTTTAGTGAGCTTTATTTGTACTATCCACTCTATATAGAGAGTTTCAATTTGTATTCAATTCAATTTGTAAAGGTTGAGGGTTAGTAACCCTTGTGTGCAAAGAAGAGGTGTTCTTCTTTGGGAGAGATTGAAGGCTCTTGTAACGGTTTGGTGCACACCGTAAGTGCTCCGGGAACGGTTTGGTCTACACCCGTGAAGTAGATCGGATTAAAGGAATCCTCAAGAGGTGTTCTTGAGGGGTGGACGTAGGCCGCGGGGTGCGATTGCTGAACCACTTGAAAAATTGGTTTGCAAATATCTCTTCCCTTATCTCTTTAGATAATTGTTTGTGATTGTGTTTAATTTGCAATTTTGTTTTTAAAAGGTTAATTTCCGCTAAAACCTAATTCACCCCCCCCCCCCCCCCCCCTCTAAGGTTTTCACATTTGGGCCAACAATTTCCTTTCCTTTAATCCCCATCAAGAAGTTCTACCATTTCTCCTCTAAGCTATGCCGTCCTTATCGTTACATTTACCCACAAATAATCGTCAAATCTAAGTAACTGCTTCAGAGGTCCATCCCCGACTAAGCTTCCATCAATTGTTTCGATTACCCAAGCATACTCTATCATTCCCATTCTCAACCCCTCGTCGTGGGTAAATCCGTAAACATCAGTTCCCACTTACACAATCAATCAGGTACCTTTCGTTACCAATCCTTATACTACATCTGAATCCGCTATGGTCCCACGATCACTAGAAACCAGATTCAGTTGAGAGATTCCTCAACAACCACAATACTCATAATCCATTGAGATATTCCAGAACCCCCAATACATACCATAAGATAGGTTGAGAGATTCCTCAATCATCCAATACATACCGTAAGATAGGTTGAGGGATTCCTCAACCATCCAATTACCCCAATACCGTATAATTAGTTGAAAGATTCTTTAACTACCAGTCATAAACCAGGTATACTGTAAGAGAAAACCGTAAAACAACATTGGAGGATGACACCGTAAGATAAGGTGAAAGATTCCTCACTTGCCCTATACATGAACAATACATGCTGTTCGAATATCTTTCTGTCATAACACCCAACTGTACATCTCTATTCTCTAGCTACATGACGTTTAACCCATGTCTGAGACGGAACTCTTATCAATTAATCTCAAGCCCAAAACTCGACTACAAACAATCACTTTCATTCTCTATGTGAACTAGAAGGAAATCTCTTCTAACGCTCACTACTCAAACTCCGTTCTCGATTAAATCCCCCAAAGGACACTCGTCACTATCATTGAAAACATCCACCGATTCGATAAAAAATCATATTATTTTCATTTAGAAATTCAACGGTCCACCACCACCAGGATATCATCTCTCCCTCATATCACTACACAAGACCTATGATAACGCATAGGAAACCTCATCTCATCATACAACTCTACCCCCGTATGATTCCACCGATTCACAAATGCATAAATACTATGCATGTATGACAATAACATAATCATGTATGTACAACAACATACCATATACATCAAATATCTCTGCAATATGTGGATACACTCTAGAATATGTGTCAATTCACTCAGCACTCCACTCGACGTCGAACGTTCCCAAAGTTTTGTTACCTATAGCTTTGATACCACTAAATGTCACGACCTATCCCGCTAACGTGCAGAAATAGGACAGGCACGCCATCAAGGCTCATCCAACCATTAAATAACTATACGCAGTGGAAAAGAACTTTAAAACAACCCTGAGAGTTTAAAACTTTAGGAAACATTACTCTCCGAGTGTAAAATCCATATTAATTTGAAAACGTAATCACATTTCAAAAAAAGTAAATTTATGTTGAAAGGGGTCCCAAAGGTACCCTAAGAACCAATCAAAACCTTTTGAAAATTTCCAAAAGTAGTAGAAAAAGATTTTCGGCAGGGGGTATTTTGTCCAGTTGAACGACCCCATTCGACCAGTCGAATGACCCTGTAGCAGAATCCTGCCCAAAGTTGCAGAATTTACTTAAGGCATCAAACAACCATCATACTTTGCAACTTCCAAAAACTCTCAATCCTTAATCCAAACTTCTCAAGTCAATCAAGATTGTAAGAACATATATCCATCTTATTAATCCTTGAAAAAGAATGGCAAAGAGACAAGTTAAGGCTTGTTTGGATTAAAACATAAAAGTTCTATTACATTGCGAAATCCGAATTGGACAAGCAAACATATGAAAATATGAACTCAAGAGTTCGGATGTCTTTCCAACATGACCAAAAGAAGTTTAATGACATATTACAATATTTCAATCCCATTCCGAAGTTTCTAGCTCAAGTACATAATCCGAACTTTACAAGATTCAGTATTACATCTTCAGAATGAAAACAAAACATACACAAATGTGATTTCCTCACATTCCCAAGGCCTCACTCATCACGCTTCTTTTTCCGTTCTTCATACCTGCAATGGAGTAAATCTCCATTACTCAGCTATACGCTGAGTGCACAATTTTGAACATATGCATATATGGCAAATCATGCTTTAATCTCATAAATCACATCAAATAGTCTCTAGTGAGAGAGACACACATTCATCCGTTATATCGGCAAGCCCAAAATCTATCAACTGCGATGCCAATGGCAAGTCCAGACTCTATCAACCATTGCACCCAACTGCTCTGGCAGGGCCAGTTCTCAAACTAAGCAAGTAGCCGTCGCTACTATAACTCTCAAACATCGAGAGGCGTACCCCGGCATGAACTTGTATCAAACTCCCTTTCGACTCACATAGACATATAGCATGCTCATATAATCACATATACGTGCTCGCGTAAAATTAGACATGCTTTTCACATTTAAGCGCGTGCATAATTAACGGGTCTAAGATTAACACATGGATTTTGCCCGTATCTCAACTTCGTCGCCGAAAATTAAAACATGTAATTTTCCTATATCTCATTGGCTAGAAATTCATACCTCGAGCTATCGCCGTATAACTTTGAGGAAACGACTAGGAGCCCGATTAAACGACAAATCTCAAATCCTACGCAAAACCTACAAGTTTACACGCGTTTTCTCCAAATTTCTAGATTTAGAGAATTATAAAAACTTAGCCAAACGTGGCCTAATTACTATAAAAACGTAGCCCTTACCTCGGGGAATCCAAATATGAAATTTGGTGAAAAAAAAGGGCAGAAGTCCGTCAATTTGCGCCTTGAATCTCTAAGCACTAAAATCCCCCTTTTGATTTCAATTTTAGGAAAGTAGTCAAATGAAAATATATTGGACTTGGTATATATAGACAAAATTCTCAAAAATTATGTTTACCTCCCCACGTTTTCAAAACTTACAATTATCCCTCGAAAAGTCTTACATGTCCAATTCATTACTTCACGAGTGAAAACTATAAATTAGAAAGGTTTTCGACTAAGTTCCGTTTGACGCTGTAATTACGTTCCGAAAACTATTTTCGGCGAATTTGTAGATAACCTACCATTTTTGCAACGTATCACATTGGTTATCTCTAATTCGTTCGAATTGATCTCTAACAAGATCAAACTATTAGAAAAGTACATAACACAGGTATATTGCACTATTTACATATACCATATAAAATCAAATAACATTTAAATCATATAAATATCATTTAGTCCATCCAATGCCTCGTGATTTTCCATGTTCCCGTGTCCTCGATTGACACTCATCGTTGACCCACAGTCAACTCCATCTCAATTATTAATCAACATTAATAATTTTCAGAATTCGCTTATGCATTTAAAAAGAATATATTTTCCCGGGACGGGTGTGACACAGTGTAATTTGCCCTTTTTTTTGGACATGTTCTAATGATAAGGAAAGAATTGATGTTTCAGACAAACATATACAAAAACACATTTGATACGGTTATTGCTTTTAAAATTTTGAATTTTAGTTGAAAATGCTTCAAAATCCAACTTGTTTTTATTTTAGTTTTTACATTAGTTTTATTTTTATTTTATTATTATTATTATAAGGGGAAGACGATTAAACACTCGACCTATGCAATAGAGGGGCTTAAGACCTAGTTTAACGCCAAACAAGCTATACTCACTTTGCAATCATTTTTTTAAATATGTAAAATCCCTAAGTAGAAAATAGTTATGTGAAATTTTACACATAATTAATGATTTAATTTGATTTGATTTGATATGATTAAGTTCCTCTAATCAAATACTTTTGACCAAAATTTGAAAAAGATTATCTTTTAAACTCAATTAATCTAATATGAGAAAATTTTTACCAAAATTCTATTTAAAATTCAAGGTGAAAGTATTTACACGACAAAGTCACTCTTTCCATAATCTATATGTAAGATCAACATTACAAAAATTAAGGCACAAGGGCGGAGCCACCAGTGTGCTTGGCCAGGTTGTAGTACACCTCCCCCTAATTGTTGAGATTTTTTCCCTTACATATAATATTTTAGCTTAATTGTAGTTTATGCCACCCTAACATTTGATAAAATGTCTTATCCTTCCTACTTCTCTTTTTAACCCAACACAATATTGTTCAATCCAAACAAAACACATTATGTTATTTCAATGATAATCTAGCCCACACCAAATATTTGGCCCAACTCACTTCGTCATCTGAAAACAACCGTTCGCCCTCTTGAAAATCCTTTATTCAATGTTTGTTGTCTTTCTTAGTTCAACTCTCTCAATTTTGTTAAAAAAAAAACATGTATAATATATTGGCTCAATTGTAAATCAACTCATCTAAAATATTTATTCCATCAATATTCCGTAGTACTTCTTAATTTAGTCTAACGCAAATTGTTTAACCATAACTCAAACTTCACAAACTACGAGAAATGATCAATCTTTTTATGGGATAAAAAAAATGATATTAAGAAAGTTCAACCTAAAATATGGATAATTAGACCTAAAAAAATCTACCTCACCCCCAAACTCCCGTATATATTTATCATTGCATACACGTTCATCTACTCCCAGCTTTCCCAGATATAAATCCTGGCTCCACCCTTATTAAGGCAGTTATCAACGAGCTATAAAACTTAATAATCATCTTAATTATAAGAGGTCTCTTAAATGTTGGAAATCGTGGTATTAGAAACTAGACAATAAAATGGAGCAAAATTTTAGCTTAGTTAGTATAAAAAAGTTCTTCATGCCACCTTTATACCAATGTTCGAACCTTGTCTCTCTCTCTCGTGCCCTGACACTTATGTCCTTGTACCAGACTACTATACGAAATGAAAAAAGATTAAAAAAAAAATTGATAAAAAAGAAACTAGACAAAATTAGTTTTCTTTTCAAATTCTAACTTTTTTCTACTTCTTTGTGCAATTGTGCTCCCTTTTTGACAAACTTTTGTGCCCGACGAAAATGGGAAAAAAAAAAACAAAAAAACAAAAAAAAACAAAAGCAAAAAGAGAGGCCAGAATGAGACCCATTTGAATGTGGGTAATATGGTCAATCCATAATCACAAGAGGAGATTTAAGGAAAAAAAATTTGGAATGGCATTTCAAATAATAAAGTTAAGTTGGAAGGGCAATTTATTAATATTAATTAGAGAAATAGGTAGCGGCCATAATTTAGGATACCCGGTTTGTCTCCTCATAAGTGGATCCTCGCACGTTATGAAATGTATCTGAAGAGAGAGAGAGTGAGAGTGAGAGAGAGAGAACCGCCAGCTCCTCCATTTGCTTTCACTTCACCACCAGAAAATACCCTCCAATCTCTCTCTCTCTCTCACTCACTCTCTCACCTCCATCTCTGCTTCAAACCCTAGAAATCCCTCTCTCTCACTCTCTCTCTCTCTCTCTCTCTAGCTCTCTGTAAACGTAGCTTCGGGAAGCTCTCTCTGCGACTCTCATGACGTAGCTTCGCCTTCGTAAGATCATATATATAAATATAATCTACTCTTCTGAGCTGAATCTGTATTCAAAATGATGATTATGCTAGTGGGTTCTTGTCCATTTTATTCAAAATCTCTATTCCAAGCTATGGATTTGAACTATGGATATACATATATGATTGAATAGATACGTTTTTGTTTTTTTTTAATAATGTTCACTTTAATTGCTTAGAAATGCGGTTAATTATGTTAACCAGATTTACATTTGTCATCACTCGATTTGATATGCTGTTCCTGCACTGAACATTTACAAAAATGTAGTAGTAGTTAAATATTTACTTGTGGAAAAAAAAATTTGAGCTTTTGATTATTTTATGCACAATTAATTTTGGGGATTTTAATTTTGAATAATAGAAGAAGAATAGGTGGTTTGGGGGTGGGGTGGGTTTTGATCCATGAAGAAATTAAAGTGGTTTAAGCAAATTAAAAACAATGTTAAGCTGGAGAGAAGGCTATCTCTTGGAGAGTACAAGAGAGCGGTTTCGTGGTCAAAGTACTTGGTGTCGTCTGGTGCTGAGATAAAAGGGGAGGGAGAGGAAGAATGGAGTGCCGATATGTCTCAATTGTTTATAGGGAATAAATTTGCATCGGGACGACATAGTAGGATCTATAGGGGTATATATAAGCAGAGAGATGTGGCAATTAAGCTTATAAGTCAGCCCGAAGAGGACGGTCACTTGGCTTCTTTTCTCGAGAAGCAGTTCACTTCAGAGGTCGCTTTGTTGTTTCGCCTCCAACATCCTCATATTATCACTGTAAGCAACCTACCGACCACTCTAATTCCCCCCGTGTTGCGTAATTTTCAAGTTTAAATTTGATGTGCCCCCCAAATTGCTAATTCGAAGAAGTAGAAATTTGTCGTATAGAGGCTATAAATTGTTTTTAGTTTAGTTATTTGAATTTGTTTATGATAATTATATTGTGGCACTAGTTTAATTTGGTCTTTCTGTTTCATTTTTGTTAAAAAATTTCAGATACCCGGCATGAATGATACTAATTAGCGCTAAAATTTCGCAATGGCCGGTTGTTGTGAAATTTTCCTTTAGAGCAACTGGAAGTGCATACCAAAAGAACCAACACATATATTGTACTTTTTTTAGTTGGAACCATGTTACCCTCTTGCATATAAAGATAAAGATATGCTCTTATTTTGTTTCATTTTGATTGATTCATGTGGGCCAGTGCCTTTTCACCATTGATATTCACACTAAACCATCATGCATTATTCACTTTTTTCTTGATCAGGATAGTTTTGGCCCCCCTGCTAATTCCATATGATATTCCCACTTGTGGTAATTGGTTTTCCCCTTTTTCCTGCTACCTTGTCAAGAAATTCCTTTTCGTGGTTTCTTAAACCATAACTTTTGTTATTATCTGGTTTAACATTTCTTTCCATGAGGGTGTTTGATACAAAACACTATTGCTTCTGTATAATAGCAACTGTATCCTGTAAATTCTCAGATTAATTTCTTTCCATGAGGGTGTTTGATACTTTCGATTGATCTGAATTAATATGGTTTGTGTTGTCTGCTCTTATGATGTATCAAAAACCTTTTTGTAACTAAGACTTCCAATTTTATATTTTTGGTTCTCTTATGGTTAACATGGTGATGTAACAAATAAAGACACAGAATAGAGGGAGGGGGGTGGTATAAAAAGAAGAAAAACCTTCTGGGCTATTGTTAAAAGCACCTAACAGTTGATGGAATTAGATAATTCCCTTATTGTTTGATTCTTTAGATCGCGACGAGCAACTTTTGTCATTGTGTTTGCAAAAAAAATGAAAAGAAAATGATCTTTCTTGTCATTGGATTATATAGACAATTTCCATGTCTTTCTTCCAATTTTCTTCATGCAGTTTGTTGGGGCATGCAAGAAACCGCCTGTGTTCTGTATCATCACCGAGTACTTGGCAGGGGGTTCCCTGAGAAAATTCCTCCATCAGCAGGAGCCACATTCACTTCCCCTCGACTTAGTTCTGAAGTTGGCCCTCGACATTGCTCACGGAATGCAATATCTTCATTCTCAGGGGGTACTCCACAGGGATCTCAAATCAGAAAATCTACTTATTGGGGAAGATATGTGTGTGAAGGTAGCTGATTTTGGCATCTCATGCTTGGAATCTCAATGTGGAAGTGCAAAGGGATTCACAGGTACTTACAGATGGATGGCACCGGAGATGATAAAGGAAAAGCACCATACGAAGAAAGTTGATGTTTACAGTTTCGGCATAGTCCTGTGGGAGCTTTTAACTGCATTGATACCATTTGACGACATGACTCCCGAACAGGCTGCATTCGCAGTCTGCCAGAAGGTATTTTCACACTACTGTTGTGTTTTGGTATATTTTCTTGTTTTTCTTTCTTTATTTATTTTTTATTTATCATATTAGAAGCCTGCAATTACATATGGTGGTCTCACGCAATGAATAAACTGTTAAGCAGTTGATTCAGATTCACAGGCTATGTTTCATACATGTCCTTATTTCCATATTTTGAGTAGATTCGATTTTAGCGATTCTGTTTTCTTAGCAGTGTTAAGTATAATTATGCAAGTGTTATGTCTGTGTAGGCTTGGCTTGGAATTTGAAATTAAGGGTTTGTAGTTCTCGTTGAAGCAGTAGGTATGATGTTCGAGAGATTTTAGCCTCTCCTTCCCCACCTCATCCACCTCCTGAACGAGCCCTCCAAAAGTGTTAGTCTTCTGAACAATCGATGTTCTGTTTCAAAATACTAAGTTGCTGTATGTACATTGGTGTCAGTCATTCATAAGCTATGAAAGGACTTGCAAATCCTTATAAAGAAGGGCTTTGATCAATTAATTAAAATTCCACTAATGGAGAACTAGTTGAATTTGGGCAAAATAGGTTTGAGGTCTCTTCAAGTAAGAAGGGGATAGGAGTGTTAGACGTCCTCTTTTTTTTTTTTTTTTGCAATTGATACTAAAGCAAATGCCAGATTCTTTAAAAAGTGAATAATTGTTTACTTCAAGCTGAATCTCTTGCAAGCATATGTTTAAGGGTATGACAAAAACATTTGAACTGTCTTTGTTAAACAGAAAACATAGTCCTAGTTGATGTAGAATGTTGAGCTAACCCTCTTTGGGGTGAGTTTCTTTGTGTTCATTTGAGTTTTTTAAGAGGTCATCGATTTGAACCCTTAAGGTTCCGTCTGGTTTGTGGATTCAGAAAAGGAAAAGAAAAAGGAAAGCAGAGTTAGTTCCCTTGTGTTCTCCTCCATTTATTTCTCACTAAACTTTATAGTCCTTCCTATTTTCCTTATTAACCAAACAAAGAAAAGTGTTTTCCTTATTGTTTTATTTTTATTATTTTTTATTTTTCTTATTTTTTTTCCGCCCCTCAGTATATCCATGAACCAAACAGAACCATAAGGTGTATTCCTCCATCACACCTTCAATTTTTGACTGGCTGACTCGTTAGTACCGTTGTGTCCCTTTTTTTGGATATATTCCTATTCTTACCAACTTATATTGGATATGAGAAAATCTATTGCGTTAATCACAATCTGCCATTGTTCACACACCCATGTTGGACATTGCCTCAAATTCATATTGTTGAATGGCGTTCATTACACATAGTTTACTTCTAAGGGCACATTTGAAGAACTCAAAAGCCGGTTACATCTCCTGGGCACAAACTCTTAACTTACACTCCGCTACATTAAGAACCTGCTTGCTCTTTTTAATATCATTTAACACAACTTCAATGGTCATAGAGGTAAGATTGCATCCCAATTTTTGGTTGGCTCTCTTTAACTGTGCTAGCATCTGTGCCTTTATCATATTCCTTGGATGTAGTCTCCTGTAAAAGATGCCAGCATTAAAAAGAAAAGAGAAAAAAAGAAAAAGAAAAAGAAAAAGATTTACTCAAGTTTGTTATTTTGATCTTTGTTATCCAAATCGTACGATTTGATACGATTCACCATGAAAACAAATTAAACAATACACAAATCGAACATATACAAGAATTGAAAGTGAATATTACGATTTGCAAGTGAATCGTATGATTCAATTCGTGATTCTTACGATTCCTTGACTGCTAGGCACAAAACTTAATTTTTCCATTTTTTTATTATTTGTTATTTAAAAAAAAAAGTTTGATTACCAGCCCACTTTTAAACCACGTAGGATATGTTTATACAAGCCTAGAAAAGAAAAGATATGTTTATAGGTTTTTTTAATTTGTTACCCAATCTTACGATTCACAATTCGCGAATCCCGATTCGATTCACATGTATCATTTCGATTCACGATATGAATCCCGATTTGACAACCATGATCTTGATATTATACGTGACAAGCCCAAAGAGTGGATTTTCGAATCATGAAAAATGTTAAGGTTCCTATCAATGAAACTGTTATAAATGTATTGCCAACTTCGTATATGGATATGCAATGTACTCTTTTTTGGTGGTGACATTTGAAACTTGGTTGATGATGGTCCTACAATCTTGTGACTAGTTGTGAACTTAGAAAGTTCTTCTTTTCTCTTTTTCTTATAATACTAGTTTTATTTTTGCAGAATGCGAGACCACCATTGCCTTCCACATGCCCTATGGCATTTCGACATCTCATCAATCGGTGCTGGTCGAGTAATCCTGATAGGCGCCCACATTTTGCGGAAATAGTTAATATTCTGGAAAGATACACAGCCTCTCTCGAGCAGGATCCAGAGTTCTTTTCATCTTACAA
The DNA here is from genome assembly GCA_033977485.1 of Hydrangea macrophylla. Classification (NCBI taxonomy): domain Eukaryota; kingdom Viridiplantae; phylum Streptophyta; class Magnoliopsida; order Cornales; family Hydrangeaceae; genus Hydrangea; species Hydrangea macrophylla. The sequence goes on along the minus strand of CM066985.1, from coordinate 107,615,190 downwards.
CCCCTCTGTTGATCATGTTATTTCGCGATGCTTACCGATTTGTGTTGCTTCCCGTAGATCTGCTTCTTTAAGAGTTTAAGAAAGCTCTTGCAAAACTGTGTAATACTAATTGTATCATATTGTTTCGTGCTCTCTGTGTTTAATTTATGATTTTAGACCCTTTTTTTTTTTAATATCCTTTAGTCTTGCAAGACATATGTAAGAACAAAAAACAGTTCCTTCATTTGGTACTATTTGGTAATCCAAAGCTAGCAGCTCTTATTTAAGGAGAAATTTGGAAAAAGGAAATTAGACATTATTATTATTATTATTTTGGTCTACTAGGCTTGTGTATGCTTTCTGTTTGTTAATAGCTCAAGGGTTTTGAAGTATGCTTATTATTATGTATTTTTGGGCTCAAATCCCTTACTATGGCTGTGAGTTGATGCTATCTTTTACATGAATGGTTACTATGGTCTGACGAGCCAGGCTTTGGATTGGGTTTATGCTCTGTAGAAGTATCACTCTATCCAGATGTTGATTGTGGACTTAATAGCAGTTATTAGGTTTGGTTGAGAACCAGGGTAATACTGGTTTGACAAAGAAGCAGTTCTAAGCCTACGCTTCTATGCAAAAAATTGACACCCACCAATTCCTCGAATTTGTAGAACCAGTTCACTTATGAACCACATAACTAGTTTTTTGTTTTCCCAGACAGCCTCAACTCTCAAGATATTAAAGTTGATTGGAACCAGCCAGGTTGTAGCCTAGTGAAATGGGTGCAAGGTGGGATGACTTGTAAACTCCAACTTTTGGGGTTCAATCCTCAATTAGTTGGCCAGGGCACACCTTGAGTGAAATGATACTAGTGGCTTGTGGGTGATTGCTATGGGCGTACCCTAACAGACCGCCCTTTAACCTTGTCTGGGAGGTCCCACCTACAAACAAACACACACACACACACACACAAAAAGTTTATTGAATTGCTAAAATAGATAAAAAAGAACTAATTTTTTAGTTCTATTTTTGACACTGGAATAGGGTGCAGACTGTGCGCAGATCTTATGTATCAATATCCATATGGGTAAGGTTTTTGAAGAATTCATGTCATCCATTAAAGTGGCACAAAACTATAGCACTAAAAGAGTAATATTACAAAAAGACAAGCAACTATTTACCCAACAAAAATATGTGCTGTCTTCAATTATGGGACCCTAAAAACAAAGGTAGGTGTTACTTGTTACTCTACCCTACCAAACAACAAATTATTTTCAAGTTTGTACTTGCAAATCAATAATTCATGTCATTCTCTGTAATGAACTTGTACAATTGTCCTACTTTATATATTCAATCTAACAGTTGTTCTTGAAATTACAAATTCAACCAAATATGTTCTTTTCATTGTAGGGTTTCATCATTATGAGTTTTCAAAGCTCTTGAATTAACCTAAATTTTTTTTCCTGATTCTCATAAGAAATCATTCTAGTAGTTGTCACATAAATGTGGTGTTTATGGAATGACATATTGCCCACAAGTTGGGTGAGAGGATTGTAGAAGAATAGACATCTGTCAAAGAAACAGGAATGGGGACATTATCTAATCTCTACCCTGACATTGGATATGCTGTTTATCATTGTACTCTTAGTGGTGAGGTGTACTTATTACAAGTATCAAATTCAGATTTGCATGTATACATAAAAAACAAAAATATATATATATATATATGTATCTTAAAAAAAAAATTTGAAAATTCAGATATTGGTTGACTTCCATTTCATGAAAATTTTCCGAAATTCTAAATGGATTAGTCTTCCCAGTGTATGCTTTAGAGGTTGTTTTTTAGGGTAAAATATGTTGGCGTCTCCTAAAGTTTCTAACAATTGCAGCAATGTTTCTTATATTCTTTTTGTAATTATTATGACCCTCTTTTGAGGTTGTCTGAAAGGTCAACCATGAAATTTTGCAACAATGAATTTAAATCTTATTTATTTTTTTTTTTTAAGTTGCCCTTGTTTTTGACTTTCAACAAAATGAAGAAGAAAGAAAATAGATGTGTAAATAGGGGGTAAAGTGATAAAAGTCTATGCACAATTTTAGCTCTGCTAAATTGCAATCTTTGACAGGAAAGATCACTGAAATAATCAAGAATAATGCTATGCTTCTCAATTATTTTTTTTCCCAAAAGTATTTCCTAACACATGTGGCAGTGAGCCCAGTTAATTTTGATTGATTGATGTTGAAGTGGTCATACCATTATTAAAGAGGGGTCACTATTATATGTGTTGGGAAACACTTTTTGAGAAATTTTTTTTGGGAAGCATAGCATTACTCAATAATCAAAGGACGATTTATGCAATTGACAATTAGTTAGAGGCAACTTATGTCATTTTACGTTAGTCATTATTTTGATTTCAAATTCTCTCACACTTTTTCATTCTTTTCGCTTGAGCTAGGGTTATATAATCTCATGCAAGATGATTAAATTTTAAACACGCAAGAATTTGAAAAAGAAATTGATATGGGTGCTCAGTGGTAGATCCAGAAGTTTTATTGAGCGTGGGTGAAAGCTCATACGGGGGTTCGGGGGCAGTGCCCTCGACTCGACTTTTTTTTGTTAGAAATAGTATAATTCTTTGTGATTTTTTTGTAAAAGTTAATCTCTGCCACAATTCTTTAATGAAAAATTTGTGTTTTATGCTTAATTAGTTATTTATATTTACCACTTTCACTTATGTTAATAATCCACAGGTCAAATGTTAATAATATCTTATGCATAGTGTGTAAAGAAATTTGATACACTTAAAGCTTGACACATACTGGCACACAAATTTCAAATTAGAATACAAAACACAAAACAAATCACAAACTAAATTGTTCATAGCAAACAAGTTTCATATAGGACAAAAAAAAATATGTGATGTATTCACTTAAAGTTTTTTTTAAAAAAAATTCAAATAGAAAGAGAAAGTGGTTATGAGGGGACACTGTCTGCTCCCTTTTAAAAAAAAAAAAAATGGGCCCTGTAATTAGGTTAGGGCAGTCTTAGCAAGAGCAAACGTCATATTAGTGGTTGGGAATATGTCTGTCTAGTGGTTAGGGTAGTCTTCTTTTTCTTTTTTATTTTTATTTTTTTTTATTTTTCTTTATTTTTTTTTTGGGGTGTGTGTGTGTACATGTGTTGCGAATTCACTAAATCCACTAAATTCCAAATATTTTTTAAAACTATTATATATACCCTTATTTTTTCCAAAAGTTTCGTGGGGGCGGCCGCCCCCACTCGCGGATCTTACCCATGTTGGTGCTCCAAGACATAAATGGGTGCTAGTAATATTTAGCAATGGACAATTTGGTTGGCTAGATTCTTTGAATTTATTTTAGAAAATTTACCTCTTGGAAATTCTTAGAAGTTGTTTGGGGTGATGTAAGAACTAATTTTGTTATTTAGAAAAGAAATATATTAAATATATATTTACGTAGTACATAACACCCGTACCTAAAAAAGAAGGCTAATGTGATATTAATATGTGTTAATTAAAGATAATTAATGCATAGATGGTTTACGGTGGAGTTATGAACCCACATGTGAAAATGTGTTCAAATACAGACACAGATGGAAGTCCAGGTAAAGCCCGAAGGCTGCTATCCCAATAAGGCAGCGGGCGGAACGAGGAGAGTCCTGTGAAAAGTAAGACTGGTATAAATGTGGGGTCTAATGAATGTCTAATTAAGGCTGCTCAAAATCCACTCATCCACCCAACTCACCCATAGCCTTATTTTTTATTTTTAAACAATATGGGTGGAGTCATCGGTCTTAGGGGTGGAAACCCGATAGTTTCGAGTGGAGTCACGGGTCTAGGAGGATGGAAACCCGATTCACCCGACCTGACTCGGAACACACTTAATTTAAAAAAAATATATATATATGTAATATACTTATATCAGTATATGCATTATGTATTATATAGTCTTTAATATATATATATATGTAATATGCTTATATCAGTGTATGCATTATGTATTATATAGTCTATAAAATATATATATTTATATTCTTATATTAATAAAATATATAAGTCACTAGTGGAGATATAAAAATATTAAAACCATCAAACTAGCACAAGACTATATATTTATTTTTTATTTGGTTAGCATATGACTATATAGACAAAGCCATTCAAAGCAAAAATAAATAAATAAAATGTAGACAAAGTCATGTGTAAAGCAAATGTTAGATTGAGACAAATGAGACAGTCGGGTTTCACCCTACTCACCCGACTCACACGACCCCCCGATGAGTCGGGTGCACCCGACAAAATGAGTGGATAATGGGTGGCAAGAGGGCAAACCCGACTATATTCGGATAAATGAGTGGGTGAAGGCCAAACCCGACTCACCTGACTCGTGAGCACCCATAGGTCTAATTAGAATAATTTGCATTTAGATGTTATTATATGTTTATATGAATACTTGTTTAAATATTTAAAGATTTTATTATATCTTATGATAGGTATATGGGACCAGTTTGGGTACCCATGTGAGGGTGCATTTGAAAATGGTTTATAATTGGTAGGTATTATAGCAACCTCATATTAGATGTGGGACCACGTATAACACCCGCATGCATGTTATTGCATTTCATTACATTGTCATGCATGATAATGTGTTGTGATGTGCATTTTGGCACATGTGTGAGTGAGTTTTGACTCATGAGTCAATTGGGTATCTGTGTTAGAGAACTCTTTGAGACTTTATTGAATGAGCGTTTTGATGTTGTGACGTCTCTCCGAGTATGAGATAGTCATTGTGGAATACCTTAAATGTTTATCTGAAAAGAAATGTTTACCTATGTATTTCACTATATGTATTATTTATGTATTATTTTCTAGTTTAGAATATGTTGCTGATGTTAATTTTAGCATCCTGGTGAGGACGAATTAACACATTATAGAATTGGTAGACTAATTAGCAATTTCGTAAAATCATGTGAAACTGCGTTTTAGCGACCAAACGGAACTTAGTCGAAAACTTTTATAATTTTTAGTTTTCACTCATGAAGCTATGGATTAGATGTGTAGAAAGTTTCAGAGACTGATTACGAGTTTTGAGAACTTATGGGGAGGTAAACACAATGTTAGAAAGTGTTGCCGATATATAGATAGAAATGACTTTAGATATTTTTACAAAACTTCTAACCTAAGTTTCTAGAGAGGCCAAAGAGGGATTTGGTTGCTTAGAGCTTCATGGCGACAAACGACGAACTTCTGCCTGTTTATTTTCTCCTAATTTTCATATTCGAGCTACTCGAGGTAAGAGCTTCGTTTTGATAACCACTAGGACTTGTTTGGCTAAGTTTTCCGAAAAGTCATTTTCTATAATTTTCATAAAAAATTGATAATCGAATTTTCGATCGGTAAGAATTGTACTGGAAAGATTACTGCACGTTCTTTGTGCTCGGGTTTTTCTTGGATCGTATTATAAGAGCGTAAATCGGAGGTGAGTGATTCAACTATGTGTTTTGGAATGATTTCTTGACATGTATTCATATTTTGTATGAAAAGTATGTATTAGTTTATGGATATATCTTGTGTAGTTTATATTGGGCGATTATATTGATAAGTAGGTTCAATAGCACGGTGAAATGTTTTGATTACCAAAAGCATGGTGATATGTGAATTGAGCATGTTGAGTTGTTAATTGGGTCAAAGGAGCACGTGGTTACCAAGCCATCTTGTGGACCCGATATAGGCATTAAGGTCTCACGATTGAAGAAAAGTATCGTGGGTCTTACCTTTTCGCGTAGACTTATTGGCGAGGAGTCGCGGATTAGGAGTATGGAACGTACACGTGAGACTCCGGAGACTAGTATGAATTGTAGAGATGTGAATGAGAGCATGTTTATCATTCATGTGCATGGTTGTTTTATTCACTAAGCGTTAGCTTAGACAAATCGAATATGTGTGGTTCTACAAATAACCATTTTAGGTGTTAATGCTGGCGAGGAATCGCAGAGGTGACGCACGTGGATTTGAGAGTTCTTGTAGAAGGCGACTCTATCCCGTAGTTTTGAAATAGAAATGTTGTAATAGGGATTTCATGACTTTTGAACTATGTTTAACTTAGAATCTTATAAAGGATTAATGATATTCTAATAGATAGTAATATCTTGTAATTATGTTTTAGTAATATTCTAATACAGTTAAGATCACTTTGGAATGAGTTTGGAGTGCGTGTTTGATTCCGAATAATTTCAGAAAAGCTTTTAAACTTGAAATTTTTGCAGAATGTTATGCTCCAGGGAAACCAGTCGATCGGGCTGGGCCCAGTCAACTGGAATTCTTTGTTATTTAGACACTGCATCAATTATTGGAAAAATAGTCGACTGGGTTCCCCGACACAGTCGACTGGATGGTATTTCAAAATTTTGATCTTTTGCTTAGGCTGGGATTCAGTCGACCGGACTGTACCAGTCGACTGGAAGTTTAACACCCCGGTTGACTGGACATGGGAGTCAGTCGACTGAACTGGCTGTTGGAACTTAGAATTCTTTGTATCTTGCATTTCCAGTCGACTAGACCCCTGATCAGTCGATTGGACTGCTGTTTTCAAAATGGCTTATTTCTTTTAAGTGTTTCAAATGGATAATTCTTTTTATAACTTGAATTTATGGATTTGTACTCTTGTTTATTCTGCTGCTATTTTTACGTTAATGAATTGGAGTAGCCTCGGTGGCGTACCACGGGCTTCGGTTCTGCTATTGTAGGACTGGGCTGTGACACCACGTTTGGTACCCACGCTGAACATAGATTAAATCCATTTAGAAAAGATAGGTAGTTAACATAATTAACTTGGGGATTTCATAATAAATCTTAAAGAAAGTTGGAGAAGGTAAACAGAAATAATGAAAACTAGTGCCAACATATATGCATGTGTACATATGTGTCTTATGGTCATAATACTCAGCTGGGAGTTTATCTCGACGAAGAAGACTGGTTTCCGACGACATTTCTTGCCGTATTTTCGCCGTCCGACGATCGTTTTGAGAACCGAGACCATTTTTGGACTCATGGAGGTTAGAGGATCACATGCATGCCCTTTATTTTCATTTTCGACAACGTTTTTTCGATGACTGTTTTTGGGTGTTAACTTTTAGTGTATAAAAACTATGTAGGACTAATACTGGTAGGATTTGAGTTGGAAATTTGCAAGAGGCTGGGAATTCTAGGCTTAATTTGCTAGTAAATCGAAGAGGTGAGTGTTCTAATCCCAAAATTGGGTGTTTAATTATGTTAGTGTGATAGTTTTTGTTAATAGTTGCTTAACTCATGCTTATGTGAATATATGTTGATGAATTTTGGGAAAAACATACCAATTAACTTAAAGTTGCCATGTTATATGCTTAGTTGTTTATATGCTTATGTAAATCAAAATAAAGTCAAGTAGTGATCACCATTTATAGGTCCCATATTATAACACCCGTCTTTGTATTATTGCATTTCATTACATTGTCATGCATGATAATGTGATGTGTTGTGCATGTTTGCACATGTGTGAGTAAGTTTTGACTCACGAGTCGATTTGGGTATCTATGTTAGAGAACCCATTGAAACGCTGTTGAATGAGTGTTTTGTTGTTGTAAAGTCTCTCTGAGTATGAGATGTTCATTGTGGAATACCTTAAATGTTTATTTGGAAATAAATATTTACCTGTGTATTTCACTATCTGTATTATTTTCTGGTTTAGAATATATTTCTGTTGTTAGTTTTAGTGCGGACGAATTAACACGCTATTAATTTGGTAGGCTAATTAGCAACTTCGAAAAAGTCATGTAGAAACTTGTGTTTTAGCAACCAAACGGAACTTAGTCGAAAACTTTTATAATTTTGAGGTTTCACTTGTAAAGCTATGAATTAGCTGTGTAGAAAATTTCAGAGACTGATTAGGAGTTTTGAAAACTCGTGGGGAGGTAAACACGATTTTCAAAAGTGTTGCCTATATATAGATAGAGATGATCTTGATATTTTTATAACGTCTAACCTAAAACTCAAAAGGAGGCCAATAGGGGGGATTTAGTTGCTTAGAGCTTCTCGACGCCAAACGACGACTGTTCGCCCGCTGGTTTTTCACCAAATTTCGTATTCGAACTCCTCGAGGTAAGGCCGTCGTTTTGATACCTATTAGGCCATGTTTGGCTAAGTTTTCTAAAAAGTTATTTTCTAGAATTTTTCATAAAAGTTTATATTTGGACTTTTGATCTATAGGAATTATACTAGACAGACTTCTGCATGTTCTTTGTGCTTGAGTTTTCTCTAGATTTAATTATAGGAGTGTTATTCGAAGGTGAGTGATTCAACTATGTTCTTGGAATGATTTCTTGACATGTATTCATGTTGTGATATGAAAAGCATTTGTTAGTATAGATATATATATTGTGTAGTTCATATTCGGCGATTATATTGATAAGTAGACCCAATAGCACGGTGAAATATTTTGATTACCGAGAGCATGGTGATATGTAATTTGAGCATGTTGAGTCATTATTTGGGTCAAAGGAGTACGTGGTTATTAAGCCATCTTATGGAGCCAATATAGGCATTAAGGTCGCACGATTGAAGAAAAGAATCATGGGTCTTACCTTTTTGCGTGGACTTATTGGTGAGAAGTCGCGGATTAGGAGTATGGAATATATATATGTGAGTCTCCAGAGACTAGTATGAAATGTAGAGATGTAAATGCGAGCATGTTTATCATTCATGTGCATTTATTATTTTATTCACTAAGCGTATAGCTTAAACAAATCGAAATATGTATGGTTATTCAAATAACCATTGCAGGTATTAATGCCGGTGAGGAATCGCAGAAGTGAGCTCGTGGGTTTGGGGAGTTCAATTAGAAGGTGACTCGATATGGTGATCTCGTCGTTTTGTAATAGACTTGTTGTACTAAGAATCGTTATAACCTTTTAACTATGTTTAATTTAGAATCGTTGAACGGATTAATGATATTGTAATAGATAGGAATCTTTTGTATTTACACTTTAGTAATGTTTTAATCCAGTGGGAATCGTTTTGGTATGAGTTTGGAGTGTGTGTTTGGATCTTGGTTGATTTCAGAAAACCTTTAACTTAGGACATGCTGCAAAAAGGGGGCTGCTGCCGTAAAACAGTCGACTGGACCGAGGCATCAGTTGACTGGACCCCAGTTTTAAACAAAAACTCTCTTTGGTTTTCAGGACTTCAACCGACTGATCCCCAGGAAACAATAGACTGGTTTCTGCACAAAAATTAGACATTCTGCTAGGATGGGTTCAGTCTACCGGACGAGCCTTGTCGACTGAAAAATAGAGGCATCAGTCGATCGGACCTAGGGTCAGTCGACTGAGGGTTGCTATTTGGAAATCTCTTGTTCTCTGCAACTCCAGGTCAGTCAACTGGAGCCCCGACCCAGTCGACTGGACTGCTGCTTTTCAAAATGTTTTATTTTCTTTCAGCTACGTGTATTCTTAAAAACTAATTTTTAGGAATGTTAATGAATTGGTTAGCCTTGGTGGCGTGCCACAGGCTCTGGTTATGCTATTGTGGGACCGAGCTATGACACATATGTAAGGGATAGGAAGCCCTCAAGAGAAAGGGCACGGTGACGATCACAATGATAAAACGGTGATGCCTTCAGGGTCACAAGAGAGTGTGATGCGCTATATGCAACAAAAAAAAGTGAGACGTTCTGGGGTGAAAAGGACCCAGGGGTGGTGGCTGGAGTTACTTGACTTTTCGGAGATCAAATTGTTGATATTTATAATGATTGTTGCATTTACATAGCATTCCAATAGCATGATTAGTTCTCTCACTAAGCGAAAGCTTAAATAAAAATATATTTTCTGTTGTGGTTATTAAATAACCATCGCAGGTACCGAGCGGGAGAATGAGAGGAAATGATCCGCACGACGAGTTGGGCGTGGGAATTGTGTATATGTTGATATGTTCATATGTCTAGATGTTTAAATTTCCTAATGTAGCTTTTGTATTGGGAAGGTTAGGACAACTTGAGTTTTTGTAAAGCTTGTAATATGTCAAGTTCAAATAGTGCTGGTTGTGTTTTGGTAGTATAGGTTGCACTTTGCAAACCCCATGTTGTGTATATTGGGAAGAGACTTGGTGAATTCCCAAACTTTGGGTGTAACTTAAACTAGAGTTCTTTTGTTGGGAAGGTCATGTTGATGTTTGTCACACCCCAACCCACCCCAGTGGATTAGGACACGTGTAACAAAACTACACGCACCCAAAATACACTAATAAGCAAGAACCCATGTTAGTTATGAAGAAAAACATGATTTGAACCAACATAAAAGGGCTTGGTGAGACAAAACAGCCCCAAGGGAAAAATGGTCATTTCGGAAATATAGTAAAGTTTTACACCAAAAGATAGATCTTTGAGTCCCGGTTCCAACACAAAAAACGGCGCTCGAATCCGAATTTTCTAGAAAGAGTTATGCCTGTTTCATAAAAGCCATCGAAAAATGTTTCTGAAATCACTATTCTGGGTAGAGAGGTGTTCGACCGGTCGAACTGCCCCTTTCGACCGGTCTAAGTACCCCCTGGACCATATTTTCTCCCATTTAATATTCTTAAAAAGTCCCCACACTCAAAAGACATTTGGGGCTACTCCCCAACCATTTTAGAACCACCAAAAAGTGCTCGAAAGCATCGCAAACTCATTGAATCACACAACTGTTGAAAGGTTTCACTCCTAATCACTTCATGAACCATTCAAAGCATTGTAACTAGTTTTGAACTCATGTAAAACATATTTGAAAATGAAGGTGGAAGCGACTCCATGAGTCCAAGTCAACAATACTAAGCTATTACATGTTCAAATCTGTTATACAACCGACTAACGTGATCCGATTCACAACAAGTTTAGCTAAAGCTAGTTCGATTACAAAATGAAAATCTAAACGATATGTACATGTACTACAAGTGATCTCACCTCAAGCTCTCCTCAGTTCCCGTAGTTCATTTATCACCTCCGATCCTCGCCTCTTTCCGTACTTGCAATGGTTATTTGAATAACCACACATATATAGATTTGTTTAAGCTTTCGCTTAGTGAACGAGCTAATCATGTGTTTGAATGCAGTAAATATTCTAATGCAACAACCATTCATGTAAAGCATAATTTATAGTCTCTGGACTACCAAGTATTGCTTCACCCGGCTCTACTGCTTATATCATTATCTTCTCATCCCTACACAAAGGATTTATTCTTGTCCCTACACAAAGGGCTTAATCTTACCCCTACACAAAGGGTTTATTCTTACCCCTCTACACAAAGGGCTTTTCTTTTTCTTATTGGAATTTCATACTTGGTGAACCATTACCGGGTAACCTTCAACCCACATAATCACATAAACATATCACCAACTCAACATGGCAATTGTTGAACATTTAGACATGCTTTTCCATTTTCTAGCATAAAGATGCTATAACAAATATAGATTCAACCTACTAAAATTTATATTGGCACATTAAACATATTTATACATTCTAAAACAAGATTAGAATTACTCACCTTAGCCAATTAATCACAAGTGTAATCTTCTACAAGTCAAATTTAGTGATTTTAACCCAATTTTAGCCTTTCCCCAAATTCCTACACATTGCATGTGAATTACAAGCTATTAACCCAAATTAGGTCATGAACAACCCATCAAGAACTTCAATGAAATTTACATCTAAGTGTAGGTCTTACCTCCTAGACCACAATTATGCCTTCAATTTGAACTATAGGTACCAATTGCTAGATGGATCTTCAAGAAAACTACCAAAACCCTTGCTTTGATTGATCTCTAGCAAAGTTCCTCTTCAATTTTCTATACATGCATGTATGTATATATATCAGTCCACAAATTAATTGGGTCTTCCAAAAATCCATCTCTAAACTAAAATTAAAGGCTCTATTGTAATCTACTCACCTCCACGATGCCAAAAGTTGCTTCGGTTCAATTTACAATTATCATCTCTTTCCCAGTTCTTGGAATACATTTCAGTCTCTAATACTTTGGATCTTAACTCACTTCTTTATGAATAGTTAATACATATACCAAACCCTATTAATCTCCAACTCAACCACTAGCAATTACCTTCGCGTCGTTAATTCGCCGTTCCGTCACTATTCGTCGTCCAATTCGCGAACTAAAGCCGTATTCAGACTTGTAGAGGTGAGATGGTCATTTCTATACCATTCTTTTATGTTAAATCGTTGTAATTTGGTGACCCAATCTAATCGGTGACATACAATTGCCAAATACATGTAGGAAATTACACCAGAACCAACCTCAAATGATAGCATTTGGCTCATCGTAGACCGGTTGACTAAATCAGCCCATTTCTTACCAATTAAGACCAAGAATCCATCAAAGCTAGCAAAGATTTATATCAGAGAAATTGTTAGACTTCATGGGGCACCAGTGTCGATAGTGTTGGACCGTGGCACTCGTTCGTGTCGAGATTTTGGGAGAGCTTACAGAGGGCTATGGGGATAGCTTTATATTTCAGTACCACATTTCATCCCTAGACCGATGGTTAATCCGAGAGGGTGATTCAAATTTTGGAAGATATGTTAAGAGTATGTGTTATAGATTTTAAAGCTGATTGGAAAACTCATTTGCCATTGATTGAATTTCCCTACAATAATAGTTTCCAAACTAGTATCGGAATGGCACCTTATGAAGCATTATATGGGAGAAAGTGTAGATCACCAGTTTGTTGGACAGAAGTTAGTGATAAACAACTTTTGGGGCCAGAGATAGTACAAATCACTACCGACAAGATTAGATTGATTAAACAGTGGTTGCAAATGGTTCAGAATCATTATAAAAGTTATGTAGATACGGGTAATAGACCATTGGAGTTTGAGGTAGGTGAGTATGTTTTCCTGAAAGCGTCGCCTTCAAAAGCCATAACACGGTTTGGTAAGCGAGGTAAACTGAGTCCAAGATATATTGGACCTTACTTGATTCTTAATCGGGTGGGACCATTAGCTTACCGGTTAGAATTACCACAAGAGTTGACGAATGTTCATAATGTGTTCACGTGTCGATGCTTCGATGATATATATTGGATTCGGGACATGTCATTATTCTAGAGCCATTGGAGATTCGAGAGGATATGACTATGCTGAGCATCCAGTGCAAATCCTTGATAAAAAGGATCAAGTGTTAAGAACCAAGATAATTCCGCTTGTAATGGTGCAATGGCGTAGTCATTCCCTCGAATAAGCTACTTGGGAATGGGAGGATGAAGTCCGAGCCAAGTACTTGGACTTATTTGACACTTGAGGTAAGAGTAAGTTTGGGGACCAAACTTCCTATTAGGGAGGGAGAAATGTAACACCCGTACCCGGAAAAAGGGTTAATTAACATGTTAATATGCATTAATTTACATAATTAGTGTATTAAATGGGTTAAGGATAGGCTTGGACTCGCCTATGGAAAAGTCCCCAGTGAGGAGGGACAAGTTTGGAAGCGGGACCTAGTGAAGGGTCCGGATAAAATATAAAATAATTTGCATTTAAATAATTAGATGCATTTTATATGACTATTTGGAAAATATTTAGTTGTTTCAATATCAAACTATTAATATATTAGCTTTTGATATCTACAAATTAACCCAATAAGGGCATTTTTGCAAAAAAGTGCATAATTAGTAGGTACGATAGTAACTTCACAAAATATGTGAGACCCACACTGGGACCCCATACGAAACTTAGACAAACACCCGTTTAAATAATCGGATAGTTAATGGAATGTTTGGGGGTTTCATAATAAGAATTTAAGAAATATCGGGGGGTGTAAATGCAGAGGAATGAAAAATGCATGACAACTCAAAGCATGTGTTAGCATAGGTGTCTTGCATGTGAGAATTCTCATAAATTAAACAGAAATTAGGAGAGAAAGAGAGAGGCGCTGAGAGAGGACGAGGAAGAACACGTCTCCGACATCGTTAATTTGCCGTTCCGTCACTATTCGTCGTCCAATTCGCGAACCGAAGCTGTATTCGGACTCGTGGAGGTGAGACGGTCGATTTTATACCATTCTTTTACGTTTAAATTGTTGTAATTTGGTGACCCAATCTAATCGGTGACATATGGTTGCTGAATACATGTAGGAAATTACACCGGAGTGAGTTTTGAGCTGGGTTTTGGAGAAATTCAGCATCTCTTAGCTTAAATTGGGGTAGAAATCATAAAAGTTGAGTTTTTTTTTTAACTTAAGCCTTGATGTGGGTACATGTTATGTGCTTCAAGTGCTAGTTAAGAGATAATAATTCTGGATTTAGTAGTTAAACTCATGTTAACCTTAGAATTTTCATGTTAAATTGGTGAGAAATTATCATGTTTATATGGCTATGTGCTTACGTGTTAAGTAGTCAATGAATGATTGGGAGTAATGGTTCATTATGGTGGAATAAAGGAGGAGAAGAGAAAGAAATCCGCTTTAAGAACGGATGTCCAAGGAATAGAAGTGACCGCTGGACCAAGGGAAAGGTCTTCGGGTCGGAGTGAACCATTAGCCTATGAATTCTGCGATTACGTATGCTTATGTGCTTAAATTGTTGCATTATACATGTTCACAAAATCTCAAAGCATGTTAGTTAATTTACTAAGCAAAATGCTTAAGAAAACCGTTTTCCTATTTCTGTTGTGGTACATAACAACCACCGCAGGTTCGGAGCAAGGAATGGAAAGGAGGTGAATCAAGCTTGGGAATGGGGCAAGGCTTAAGATTTGTTGTATATATTTAATCTTGTAGTATGATGTAAATTATGATTTTGGACTTGTGGTACTTAAGTTATAATGCTTATAGTTGTGAGAGTTGGAGTTAAACTTAGAGGAACTTAATAATTCCTTTTGTTTAAACAATGGATTTTGTATGTTAGTTGAGTTGGACCACTTCGGCAAGTCTGGTTGTATGTTGTAACCATTTTGGACAAAGTTTTGTTTGTAACTAAGTTATATGTAAAGCTTTGATCTCTTTTCTGATAAAACTCTATGTTCATACAAGTTGAACCCATGATTTGGGCTTAAATGTCTTACTTTGATTCAATTGAGCTTGAGTACAAGTTTAAAGTGTTTCGAAGTACCCCAATGCGTATTCGGATCGTGTTCAAGAAGTCTTATAAGCTTTCAAAGGTGTTTGAGTGAGTTTTAGTTTCAAAACTTCATATAAACAGGTTGAAAGTTGCTACTGCAGAAATGGTTCTGCAGAGGGGCTTTCGACTGGTCGAAGGACCCATTCGACTGGTCGAAAAACCCACTGCCAGACCTTTAATTCTAAATGTTTCCATGTTTTGTTTTAACTTTTAAAAGGCCAAGAGGGTACCTTTGGGGTCCCATCGATCTATAAAAACTTTACTTTTAATTATAAAGATTGGTAAGTATTTTTCGTGGAATTTCCTAATTGGCACAAGTTACACTAGTGTCATTTGGCTCAAGCTTGCCTAATGAAGCCTCATACTCATTTTCCTAGAGTTGCTATTGATTATTACAAGTTTTGGGTTGAAACCAAGTTGTTTGCAAAGTGTTTGGAACTCATTACCACAAGTTTCAAGGGTCTTGTTAGTTTTGATGAGATTTGTGAGTGTTAATAGCTTATTTTGGTTTAATAAGGTTGAACATGTTTGGTTGATTGGAGTTGTGTTTGAATGATTTTAATTGAGTTGGGAATGTCTTAGAATGGTTTCCATTTGAGTTGGGAACTTTGGAATTGGTTTGTGCATGTAAAAAGAGTGCAGGACAGAAATTAGATTTTCATTCTGATCCCTCTCGATCGGTGGAATTGACCCGCTCGACCGGTCGAATGCCCCTCTGCCAGATCTCTTGTTTTGATAAAAGTAAATCTTAAAATGGTCATAACTTGGGTTGGGAAGCTCGGATTCGTGTGACGTTTTCGCCGTTGGTTTTTAAATGAGGAATACTACATCTTGAAATTAGATTTGACCAAAATTTAAAAATTACTATTTTACCCTTGGGGTTAATTACATGCTAATTAGCTTAATAGGGAGTTTAAAATAAA
The DNA here is from genome assembly GCA_033977485.1 of Hydrangea macrophylla. Lineage (NCBI taxonomy): Eukaryota > Viridiplantae > Streptophyta > Magnoliopsida > Cornales > Hydrangeaceae > Hydrangea > Hydrangea macrophylla. The sequence goes on along the minus strand of CM066985.1, from coordinate 107,599,143 downwards.
GTTAAACTAAGTTATATGTGTTGGGGATGTATCTTGGCGACATTGATACACGTGTCCTAATCCGCTCGAGGCGGGTTGGGGTGTGACAATTTAAGTAATCTCTCCTCAAGCTCCCCTCGGTTCCCGTAGTTCATTTCTCACCTCCAATCCTCACCTCTTTCCGTACCTGTGATGGTTATTTGAATAACCTCATATATATAGATTTGTTTAAGCTTTCGCTTAGTGAATGAGCTAATCATGTGTTTGAATGCAGTAAATATTCCAATGCAATAACCATTAATGTAAAGCATAATTTATAGTCTCCGGACTACCAAGTATTAGTTCACCCGGCTCTACTGCTTATATCATTATCTTCTCATCCCTACACAAAGGATTTATTCTTGCCCCTACACAAAGAGTTTAATCTTACCCCTACACAAAGGGTTTATTCTTACCCCTACACAAAGGACTTTTCTTTTTCTTATTGGAATTTCATACTGGGTAACCTTCGACCCACATAATCACATAAACATATAACCAACTCAACCTGGCAATTATTGAACATTTAGACATGCTTTTCTATTTTCTAGCATAAAGATGCTATAACAAATATAGATTCAACCTACTAAAATTTATATTGGCACATTAAACATATTTATACATTCTAAAATAAGATTATAATTACTCACCTTAGCCAATTAATCACAAGTGTGATCTCCTACAAGTCAAATTTAGTGATTTTAACCCAATTTTAGCCTTTTCCCAAATTCCTACACATTGCATGTGAATTACAAGCTATTAACCCAAATTGGGTCATGAACAATCTATCAAGAACTTCAATGAAATTTACATTTAAGTGTAGGTCTTACCTCCTAGACCACAATTATGCCTTCAATTCAAACTATAGGTGCCAATTGCTAGATGGATCTTCAAAGAAACTACCAAAACACTTGCTTTGATTGATCTCTAGCAAAGTTCTTCTTCAATTTTGTATACATGCATGTATGTATATATATATATCAGCCCACAATTAATTGGGTCTTCCAAAAATCCATCTCTAAACTAAAACTAAAGGCCCTATTGTAATCTACTCACCTCCACGATGCCAAAAGTTGCTTCGGTTCGCGAATTGGACGAATGGTGGTAACGGAACAGCGTAAAAACGGAAACGAAGCTCTCTTATCTCTCTCCCTTCTCGCCGACTTCTCTCTCTCTCCAGACTATTTTTCTTTTGAGAGTTCATACCCTCTTGACACACATGCATACACATGCAATGTGTTGTCAACCAAATTTTACTTCTTTCGTTTACATCCCCGGAATTTTCTAAGTTCTTATTATGAAATCCCGCAAACATTCCATTAACTACCCAATTATGTAAGTAAGTGATTGTCTAAGTCCTGTATGGGTCTCACACGGGTCCCATATATTTATGAAATTGCTAACGTACCTACTAATTATAAACTATTTCCATTTATACCCTTATACGGGTACCCAAACTGGAATTAAAGGCTAACATATTAAACAATATAATATGAAAATATTTAAACGCATATATCAAATTAATCAAATAAAAATGCGTCTAGTCATTTAAATGAACTTTTAGTTTATCCGATCCTTCACTGGTCCCACTTCATAACTCGTCCCACCTCACTGGGGACTTTTCAACTGTGTTCTTCACTGAACACTTTTTCATGGGTGAGTCCTAAGCATGCCCTTAATTCATAATATACACTAATTATATTAATTAATGCATATTAAAGGATAATTTAACCTTTTCCCTCGGTACGGGTGTTTCAATGTTGATATCAAAATGTGGTTTTGATGTATGTTTAAGTCTTTACTTGGGAATTCTATGAGTTATATGAGTGTATAATTTTCCAAATGTTTAGGAATGGTTTTAGATACTCTTATGATGGTAAATTAAAGTTGGGAGGTATTTAGAAATATTTTTGTAATAGTTTTTTATGGTTCCACAAAGTTTGGTTAAGTTTGGAAATGATTTGAACATGTTAACATAAGGTTTTTAGCAACAGGAATCCCTTTCTGCAGAATCGGATCGATCCGGGCTTTAAGGGGGATTGATTCGGCCCTTTCCAGGGACCTTCTGCGCAAATTTGCTAAATTGGATCGATCCGGACTTTAGCCGCGAATTGATCCGCCCCTGTTTTGCTCAGCTGATGTCATACCCGCTCCTGCGGTATTTATTTATATCATTTTAGCATGTTTACGGTTGTGTTAATTAACGTGTGTAAAGTGAGTGATGACTCACTAGTTGTTGGAGGGTGTCTTTTGAGAACCCAGTATTGGCCTTAAAGGCAGTTCAGAAGGTGTCAAGAGAGGACACGGGAACATGGAAAGGCATGTTGCATTGGCATAGCTAAATGACATTTATGTGATTTAAATGTTATTGACTTATTTGGTATTTTCATGAATAGTAATTATACCTGTGTAGTATAATTTCTGATAGTTTTGATCTAGTTTTAGATCGTTTGAGAACTGTGGTGAGAACGTGAGCGACCGTTGTATAAAAAGGTAGGATGTGTAGAGATTCCACATAATTTGGTTTTCGGACATAAATTTTGGATCCAAACGGGACTTAATCGAAAACTCTTGGGATTTATAATTTTCACTCGTAAAGGCATAAAATGGACGTGTAAGACGTTTCAAGACTTAATGAGGAGTTTTGAGAACTCGCGGGGTGGTAAACACGATTTCTGGAAAGTTTGTCTATAAATAGCAAGGGTGGGAAATTCATTTAGTTGTGAACTTCTAAAAATATCGTTAGAGATGAGAGAGAATAGGGAGATTTAGTTCTCCGGGCTTTGCGACGGCGATCGGCGACCTTTCATCCGACTGGACTTCACCAAATTTCATATTTGAACTCCCCAAGGTAAGGGCTACGTTTTGATAGTCTTTAGGCCGTGTTTGGCTAAGTTTTTATAAAATTCTAATTCTAGAAATTTGGGGAAAACGCGTCTAAACTTGTAGGTTTCGCGTAGGATCGGAGATTTGACGTTTAATCGGGCTCCTTGTCGTTCCCTCAAAGTTATACGACGATTGCTCGAGGTATGAATTTCTAGCCTATGTTATATAGGTGAAATACATGTTTTATATTTCGATGACGAAATTGTGATCCGGGCAAAATCCATGTGTTAATCATAGGCCCGTTAATTATGCACGCGCTTAAATGTGAAAAGCATGTTAAATTTTACGCGAGCACGTATATGTGTTAAATGAGTATGTTTATGTGCCTATGTGGGTTAAAGGGGGATTTGTGCTAATTCACCATGAGGCGTCCTCTCGAAGGGGGAGGATTAGCAGTGACGACGGTCACTTGCCGATAAAGGCATTACGTGACATGTCGAAGGGGCATGGGTCATGGTTGAGTCGAAAGACTTTGGATCGGTGAATGTGCACTTATTCCCTAGAGACCATTAGTTATGTGATTATGAGATTAAAGCATGATTTGTCATATATGCATATGCTAGAAATTGTGCACTCAGCATATAGCTGAGCAATGGAGATGTACTCCATTGCAGGTTTGAAGAAAGGAAAGGAGAAGCGTGAAGGGTGATGCCGTGGGAATGCCGGGGATCGCCTTTTGTTTATGTTTGGTTTCCTTTCAAATGTTGTAATAATGGAATTGGAGGTAGGATCATGTTTTGTTTGAATTGAGTACCTTGGAAGGATTTTAGAAATGTTGTATTATGTAACAAAACTTCTTATAGTTAGTTTTGAATTGGTCCGAACTCTTAAGTTCGTGTTTTGTAAACTTAACTTGTTAAATTTGGATTTTCAAGAGATGTTGGTAGAGTTTTGTGAATCGAGCCAAACAAGCCTTAGCTTGTTCCGCTATTGGCTCTTTTCATGGATTAGTGAGATTAATCTTTATTTTCGAAAGCTTGTTACAGCTTGTGACGTTTGGCTTAATGTGATGTGTTTGGAGTGTTGGTATTGGTGGAGGTTGTTTGATGCCTTAAGCAAATTCTGCAGCTTTGGACAGGATTCTGCTAAAGGGTCATTCGACCGGTCGAAGGGGGTCGTTCGACCGGTCGAAATGCCCCCTGCCAGAAATCTTTTACTACTTCTTCCGGAAATTTTTAAAAGGTTTTGATTGGTTCTTAGGGTACCTTTGGGACCCCTTTCAACATAAAATCATTCGTTTTGAAATATAATTACGTTTTCAATTTTATACAGATTTTACAACTCGGAGGGCAACGTTTTCAAAGTTTTACATACTCAAGGTTGTTTAAAGTCTTTTTCCGCTGCGTATAGATCGTTGTTGAGCCTTGATGGCGTGCCACGTAACCTAAATTCATATGTATGGATCCGGGGCGTGACATCTAGTGGTATCAAAGCAATAGGTAACAAAACTTTGGGAACGTTCGACGTCGAGTGGAGTGTTGAGTGAATTGACACATATTCTAGAATGCATCCACATATTGTAGAGATGTTTGATGCATATGGTATGTTGTTATACATACATGATTATGTTATTGGCATACATGCATACTATTTATGCATCTGTGAATTGGTGGAATCATATGGACGTAGAACTGTGTGATGGAATGAAGGTTACCATGAGCTATCATAGGCTTGGTGTGGTGACACGAGAGATAGATGATATCCTGATTGTGACGAACAGTTGAATTTTCAAATGGAAATAAAATAATTTTTGATCGAATTGGTGGATGTTTTCAACGATAGTGACAAGTGTCCTTTGGAGGATCTAACCGAGAACGGAGTTTGAATAGTGAGTGTCGGGAGAAAGATTCCTTATGGTTCACATAGAGAATGAAAAGTGATTATTCGTAGTTGAGTTTTGGAAATTGAGATTGATTGATAAGAGTTCCGTCTCAAACATGGGCTAAACGTCGTGACGTGAGAGAATAGAGATGGACAGTTGGGGTTTATGACAGAAAGATAGTCCAGCGGAGTGTATTGCTCATGCATGGGGTAAGTGAGGAATCCCTCACTTTTTCTTACGGTGTTATCCTATGATGTTAACCTACGGTGTGATCGTACGGGTTATCTTACGGTTTTCTCTTACGGTGTATGATTGGATGGTTGAGGAATCTCTCAACCTATGTTATGGTATGTATTGGATGGTTGAGGAATCTCTCAGCCTATCTTATGGTATGTATTGGGGGTTGAAGAATATCTCAACGAGTTTTAAGTATTGTGGTTGTTGAGGAATCTCTCAACTGAACCCAGTTTCGAGTGGTCGTGGGACCATAGCGGATTCAGATGCAGTATAAGGATTGGTAACGAAAGGTACCAGATTCATTGTGTAAGTGGGAAGTGGTGTTTAAGGATTTACCTACGACAAGGGTTTGAGAATGGAAATGATAGAGTATGCTTGGGTAGTTGAAACAATTGGTGGAAGCTTAGTCGGGGATGGACCTCTGAAGCAGTTGCTTAGATTTGATGATTATGTGTGTGTGAATGTAACGATAAGGACGGCATAGGTCGGAGGAGAAATGGTAGAACTTCTTGATGGAGATTAAAGGAATGGAAATGAATATGAATAAGAGTTCCTTGGTGTTTTGAGGTGTGGTTTGTCAAAGGAAGTAGAACGAAGGATGTAAGACTATAGGACTTAAGGTGAAGGACAAGTGCGAATGATTGAACGTGATAGGAGATTCGGAGAAATCAAATGGACATCGGATATCATGAAGATAAGGAGATCTTGGTAAGAAATACTGTAGAGAATGTCTTTATTATAGTGAGTTATAGTGTGGATAACCAGGAACCGTGTGTAGTTCGATGAGTTTTCAATGTTCTCGAGCACTTTTAGTGATTCCAAAGTGATTGGGAAGTGGCCCCAAATGCCTTGTGAGTTTGGAGACTTTTAAGGATGTTAAATGGATGAAAAATATGGTCCAGGGGGGGCACTGGACCGGTCGAAAGGGGTAGTTCGACCGGTCGAATACCCCTCTGATCCAAACAGTGTTTTCGAAAATATTTTTCCGTCGACTTTTACGGAAACAGGCATAACTCTTTGTAGAAAATTCGGATTCACGCGCCGTTTCTTGCGTTGGAACCGGGATGTAAGACTATAGGACTTAAGGTGAAGGACAAGTGCGAATGATTGAACGTGATAGGAGATTCGGAGAAATCAAATGGACATCGGATATCATGAAGATAAGGAGATCTTGGTAAGAAATACTGTAGAGAATGTCTTTATTATAGTGAGTTATAGTGTGGATAACCAGGAACCGTGTGTAGTTCGATGAGTTTTCAATGTTCTCGAGCACTTTTAGTGATTCCAAAGTGATTGGGAAGTGGCCCCAAATGCCTTGTGAGTTTGGAGACTTTTAAGGATGTTAAATGGATGAAAAATATGGTCCAGGGGGGGCACTGGACCGGTCGAAAGGGGTAGTTCGACCGGTCGAATACCCCTCTGATCCAAACAGTGTTTTCGAAAATATTTTTCCGTCGACTTTTACGGAAACAGGCATAACTCTTTGTAGAAAATTCGGATTCACGCGCCGTTTCTTGCGTTGGAACCGGGATTCAAAGAGCTATCTTTTGGTGTAAAATTTAACCATACTTTATAAATGACCATTTTGCCCTTGGGCTGTTTTGTCACGGAAAAGTTCTTTTAAGAGGTCTAATTGATGCTTTCTTTGCTAATTATCGTATTTCAAATAAAGTGAAGGATCTTTTAATGATTGTAAAACATCGTTAAGTATTTATAATGAGTGGTTGTCAACGGGAGGTTGGAGTATGACAAGTATTATGATACCGAGTAAGAGCGGTTGTAGAAATGACTAAGTAAAGTGACTTTGGGGTAAGTCAAGTGAGAAATGAAAATATAAGTTGGGGAGATGAGACTTTGACGAATAAGTGAGCATGAACGGTAGAAATGGGATGAAGGCTTGGGAGTATGTTGAGTACATTATCGGATATGATAGAAAGAATGTAAAATGGTCAGAGGATAATGGTAAATGTAGTGAACTGCTATCTCGGTCGTCCTAGATTCCAACAAGGTTGGAGAATTTTGAGAATGTCAGATTTCATCCTAAGAAAATTTTAAAATGTTTAAAATATTTTAAAACCTAACTTTTGTTTTAAATGAGAAAAGTAGTATTGAATACTTGTAATAAGGTATCAAGTGGACTTGGGAAGTCAAGTATCGTGGAATGATATGGTACGTCTGGTACTGGAGACGCATTGATGTCTATTGAACGAGTAAGTCCTATGTGAATAAGGTTGGATTAGAATTTCTAAAGTAAAGAAGTGGTAAGGTGTTGTGCACCTGGGTTTGGTAATTGAAAGTTAAGATATTAAGGGAGTTGTCGGGCGTATTGTTCGAAAGGGGACTCAGTTTCGATGTAAGAATTGGAATAACCCGAGGTTATGAATGATTGAAGTTTTGAACGATCAGGAACTTGATGAGATCCTTAAAGTGTAAAGTACTTGAAGACAATAGTTATGAATAGGTTGAAATTAGTACCCGGAGTGAGGATGGGCAACTTTGAGCGTTGTCACGAAAGGTATATGAATTCGAAATTGATAAGGAATTTATCAAACATAGTGAGACTATGGTACTTGTTTGAGAAGGGTAAATTACTGAATGGTCTTCAGATGATTACGGGAATAATATGAATACTGGGGCAACAGGTTCTTCGAGAACAGTGAAATTGAGATCAGAATAGTAAAGATAAAGGATTAGAGAATCTGAATTGGAGTAAGTCAGGCTGACCAGAGTTATGAAATATTAAACTGTTGAGTAAGGTATAGTGCCTTGAGATGTTATACGAAGAGTATACGTTTAGTGTGTAAAGGGTTGTCAAGAACTCAGTAAGAGTTAAGATACATGAGTACGATTGGTATGGGTTTGTGTAAAGGTAAAAGTGAAACACCATAGACTCGTGGAGTCGTATAACTACGTAAATAGTAGTGGATCTACCTGGACTGATAGACTAAAGGATAGTAGACAAGCAGAGTATATGTACATTATGTAAATGAGATGGACTATAAATGGTCAAAGATTTGGGACAGGAACAAGGTATGGTCTGAGTGTGGAAATGCGTCGTGATGGACCTTTTGGTACATGTGTGATTGACTAATTCAAGTTTTGGTTAACAATGTTAATTGTTACTACGAATATTGGGGCATTTATGTGCAAAAAAGAGATGAAAGTGTTATATGAGATTTTAAATCAATTTGTTTTAAAACATAAATGATAAATGTATTTGATTTTGTTGAAAGTTTTAAAATGAAAGAGTAAGGCATGAATCCTTTATTTCAATCAGCGATAGTTTGAGTACAAACTTGGGAAAGATGAACGATGAATATGTTTGACGTCACTGAGAGTGATTCAGGACATTTGGTAACCTCGAACAAGTAAAACGTTGTAAAATTTTCAATTGAGAATCTGAATGGTGTCTTACGAATCATGTATGATTGGACTTATAATACGAGGTTGGATTAAACCGAATTGGAATTTGATAAGGAATGAGATTCGTTTGAGAACGTGTTATCGTTCTACGGGTATTCCACGATTAATAAAATAAGGGGTGGAATTTATGGTATATGAAATAGTTGGTTGAGTCATTGACTTACCGACAGTGTATGAATGTGTGATAGTACTCAGCTTTGATTACTTCAAGATGAAGAATTGTGTATGGTTGTTAACCAGTTGGGACGTGTTGGAAACGACTGTTAGTCGAAAAGAAGGATGGATAAAAGTGAGGTGAGTTATTATTTTGTTTTGGCTTTTGTGATGAACTTTAAAGTTCGAAAAAGACGTGACGAGTACAATGAATGCTTGTGTGGGTCATCGTTGTGATGTTGTGATATGATTTTAATGTCAAGATTGACTAATGATTATGTTCTGCTCAGGGATTGATATTCTTATTTATCGAGATGTTCTGTGTTGTTAGTATTCGATGAGAATCTTCAATCGGGTTGAGACAGAGGCTCCAAGGATTTATTTTCCTTAAGAGCCTGAGGATTTATTTTCCTCGTAAGATTGTAATATCTTGGAGGGGATGTGTAGTTGGTAATGAGACCAATGTCGGAAGTACTTGTGAGAAGCCTTGTGGCTTGATGAGATGGCATAAGTTTGGGGACAAACTTCTTTTAAGGGGGAGAGGATGTCATACCCGCTCCTGCGGTATTTATTTATATCATTTTAGCATGTTTACGGTTGTGTTAATTAACGTGTGTAAAGTGAGTGATGACTCACTAGTTGTTGGAGGGTGTCTTTTGAGAACCCAGTATTGGCCTTAAAGGCAGTTCAGAAGGTGTCAAGAGAGGACACGGGAACATGGAAAGGCATGTTGCATTGGCATAGCTAAATGACATTTATGTGATTTAAATGTTATTGACTTATTTGGTATTTTCATGAATAGTAATTATACCTGTGTAGTATAATTTCTGATAGTTTTGATCTAGTTTTAGATCGTTTGAGAACTGTGGTGAGAACGTGAGCGACCGTTGTATAAAAAGGTAGGATGTGTAGAGATTCCACATAATTTGGTTTTCGGACATAAATTTTGGATCCAAACGGGACTTAATCGAAAACTCTTGGGATTTATAATTTTCACTCGTAAAGGCATAAAATGGACGTGTAAGACGTTTCAAGACTTAATGAGGAGTTTTGAGAACTCGCGGGGTGGTAAACACGATTTCTGGAAAGTTTGTCTATAAATAGCAAGGGTGGGAAATTCATTTAGTTGTGAACTTCTAAAAATATCGTTAGAGATGAGAGAGAATAGGGAGATTTAGTTCTCCGGGCTTTGCGACGGCGATCGGCGACCTTTCGTCCGACTGGACTTCACCAAATTTCATATTTGAACTCCCCAAGGTAAGGGCTACGTTTTGATAGTCTTTAGGCCGTGTTTGGCTAAGTTTTTATAAAATTCTAATTCTAGAAATTTGGGGAAAACGCGTCTAAACTTGTAGGTTTCGCGTAGGATCGGAGATTTGACGTTTAATCGGGCTCCTTGTCGTTCCCTCAAAGTTATACGACGATTGCTCGAGGTATGAATTTCTAGCCTATGTTATATAGGTGAAATACATGTTTTATATTTCGATGACGAAATTGTGATCCGGGCAAAATCCATGTGTTAATCATAGGCCCGTTAATTATGCACGCGCTTAAATGTGAAAAGCATGTTAAATTTTACGCGAGCACGTATATGTGTTAAATGAGTATGTTTATGTGCCTATGTGGGTTAAAGGGGGATTTGTGCTAATTCACCGTGAGGCGTCCTCTCGAAGGGGGAGGATTAGCAGTGACGACGGTCACTTGCCGATAAAGGCATTACGTGACATGTCGAAGGGGCATGGGTCATGGTTGAGTCGAAAGACTTTGGATCGGTGAATGTGCACTTATTCCCTAGAGACCATTAGTTATGTGATTATGAGATTAAAGCATGATTTGTCATATATGCATATGCTAGAAATTGTGCACTCAGCATATAGCTGAGCAATGGAGATGTACTCCATTGCAGGTTTGAAGAAAGGAAAGGAGAAGCGTGAAGGGTGATGCCGTGGGAATGCCGGGGATCGCCTTTTGTTTATGTTTGGTTTCCTTTCAAATGTTGTAATAATGGAATTGGAGGTAGGATCATGTTTTGTTTGAATTGAGTACCTTGGAAGGATTTTAGAAATGTTGTATTATGTAACAAAACTTCTTATAGTTAGTTTTGAATTGGTCCGAACTCTTAAGTTCGTGTTTTGTAAACTTAACTTGTTAAATTTGGATTTTCAAGAGATGTTGGTAGAGTTTTGTGAATCGAGCCAAACAAGCCTTAGCTTGTTCCGCTATTGGCTCTTTTCATGGATTAGTGAGATTAATCTTTATTTTCGAAAGCTTGTTACAGCTTGTGACGTTTGGCTTAATGTGATGTGTTTGGAGTGTTGGTATTGGTGGAGGTTGTTTGATGCCTTAAGCAAATTCTGCAGCTTTGGGCAGGATTCTGCTAAAGGGTCATTCGACCGGTCGAAGGGGGTCGTTCGACCGGTCGAAATGCCCCCTGCCAGAAATCTTTTACTACTTCTTCCGGAAATTTTTAAAAGGTTTTGATTGGTTCTTAGGGTACCTTTGGGACCCCTTTCAACATAAAATCATTCGTTTTGAAATATAATTACGTTTTCAATTTTATACAGATTTTACAACTCGGAGGGCAACGTTTTCAAAGTTTTACATACTCAAGGTTGTTTAAAGTCTTTTTCCGCTGCGTATAGATCGTTGTTGAGCCTTGATGGCGTGCCACGTAACCTAAATTCATATGTATGGATCCGGGGCGTGACAGCTGTCGACTTTTACGAAAACGTGCATAACTCTTTCTAGAAAACTTGGATTCACGCGCCGTTTTTTGCGTTGGAACCGAGACTCAAAGATCTATCTTTTGGTATAAAATATAGCTTTACTTTATTAATGACCATTTTGCCTTTGGGGCTGTTTTGTGTCAGCAAAGTTGTGTTATGAGGTCTAATTCATGGTTTTCTTAATAAATTGACATTAATTTGGTGTGTGGACTTTGTTACACGTGTCTTAATCTGCTCGAGGTGGGTTAGAGTGTGACATAGTATCTTTTTAGTTATAGAGGAAACTTTGCATGACTTAAAACTTAAAAGTACCCCCAAAAGGCAAAAACCTTATTTATTTCTATAATCAAATTGATCAAATACTAAAGGTCATAGATAAAACGTGAAGATGGGTCTGGATTTGGACCTGTCCTAAATATTCCCAAACAAGCTCTTAATTGCCTTCCAAAGTTAAAAGATGTTCCATTCCCATCACAATGAGAAATTTTTTCTTGTGACTGTCACTAGTTGTGACATCCAATGTGATATTTTCACTACTATAGAGCCCACATAATACTAAAATCAAAGTGGAAGTCACATGAATGTGGTAGTCATGCGAGATAATGTCACGCTCTAGCGTAGCAAAATTAAGAAAAATTTTCATTTCCGTTTTACACCCGTAGGTCATGACAGGCAATGGATCGTTTGTCCTGTACATAGCTTAACATGTACTAGTAAATAGAACATATAAAGTAATAGGGAAGATAATAATAGCTAACATATCTCAAATAAAAATCCAAAAAATATTACATCGTCATTAAAATATTCTTAAGGCACAAGCCGTCTTTATTCAAATAAAATATTATCCTTTCTTATTACAACTTTATTAAATATAAAAGCATCTTCAAAGACTTCTTCCTTTTTGACTGGCATAATCATAGTGCCCTGCATAATCATCTCCTGAATATTTTGGTTGTCCAGGATAAAATAAAGTCATCAACTAGGGATGTGTTTCGGCCGGAACGGAACGGATCGGAGTACCCTCTTTCGGAAAAAATTCTGAAAATTTTAAAAATTTAATAGGTGTTCCGATTTCCATTCCAAATTTTCAGAATTTCATTTTCCTTTCCGATTTCGGAATTTTCAAATATTTTCGAAATCAGAATTCTTCGAAAGTTTTCGGAATTGCAATCGAAAATTTTCATAATTTTTGGAATTTTCAGAAAACTAATACTATTGAATGGGTAAGTCATGCTTTTATAGAGAGTCCCCTACTCTCTTCTTTCTCTTCTTATTCAATGTGGGACAAACAAGTCTACGTTCTTTCAAATTTTTGAAAAATATTTGGATTTTTTTAGAAATATTTTCATAAAATTTTTGGAAAACAGACTTTTGGAACATTTTCGGAATTTTCGGAATTCTCACAACAATTTCAATTCTGATTTTTTTTTCTTCGGAATTTCAGAATTTGGAATTCAATTTTTGGTGCCAAAATAGGAATTTTTCAGATCGGAATCGGAATTGGAATTTTCATCCCAAATGACACCCTTATCATCAACTAATTAAAGATGAGTGTACATAATGAACACAGAAACAATGTATATAAAAATACATTAACCGTCATTTATATTTTGTACCTAACAGTACCTTATTCCAGTTGTCGCATATGAATAATTAATGAGTAGTTTAAATCATTTATATAAGACCGTGCATGAACAATCTCATCTTACTATCTCTTTTATCTCGACCACAATTTCTCGACTCATTCGGTTCGCCAGAACCATGCGACACAAGGTTGTTGGTTTAGAATATCTGTCGATATGTCTGCTGTATCCAAATCGGCTTGGATGTACCTAGACACTCAAGGTTACAATAACCTGCTGAATAACCTTATTAGTCTGCCGTATCCGAATCGGCCTAGAATAAGTCCAGAATATCCAGACATGAGATTGGCCTGTTGTATCTGAGTTGGTCTGGGCTCAATCCTCCTATTTAACCTACCGTATCTGAGTCGGCATGGTATAATTAAGGCTACCACAAGATTCTGTCTGACCTACCATATCCGAGTTGGCCTGGGCTCAATCCTTCGTAATTAACCTGCCGTATCTGAGTTGGCCTGGTGTGGATACCGGGATTCCACCGCTTTGTTTGCTTTTGAAACTTATTTTTTGAAAAAGGAAGAGAAAAGGGTCTGTTGAAAACAGATACAGAGTCGCCACTTGGTCTTTAGGAAACCAAGAAACCCAAATTTGACTCACCCAAACGGATAAAGGGCACCGGCCCTTCATAACCAAAGAACTTGGATCGGGGTTTTGGTACGAGAGAGGAAGAAGCCTTTGTCGCGACTAAAACACCCTCAACTCGCCTCGGCTTTCGACGGGCCTCAATTAGCATCCAAATAATCATCTTATACTATGTTTGGTTCGACAAATAATACTATGATAGTATATTACATCACATAAGAAAATTTGAAAATGGAAGATCTAAAGATAAGATATCATTCATAAGATCTAAGCCAAATATCACCCAATGCAAAGTGAAAGATCACACAAATAAACCTAGGAAAAATCGTCTAATCATGTATCAAATAATCAAGACTTCCTAATCTAAAGGGGGACATGAATTGTTATTGAAACAAATAAACAAAGAAATCAAAATATGCTTAGCAAGCTAGTATGATGCATGTTAATCTTTGAGAAAAGAAGACCTCTCAATCCCCGGGATGGATGAGAAAGGATGATTAGATCGGGGGAAGCATGAACGTGTGATCAAGTTCATTCCTTATAATCTTCTTAGATTAGGAGCCATGAAGGCCCCAAATCTTGCATGGATGCAATGTATGTATCTAGAATGTGCCAAGGTTGTAGTGTGCTTTGTGTTCATGGATTCCTAGAATGACTTAGAAGTCTATAATGTGTATGAATGAATGAATGAAATCATCATGGGATATGTACAAATGTAGTATGAACTACTTCCTAAGATATGAACTAATTTGGAAGGCATATAAGCATCAAATCAAAGAATGAAAGTTAAAATGTGCTTGCTGTGAATAGTAGACAGAACAGTAACATGATCTTGTAAAAATGGAAAAGAGGGGTTAAGAATGTTTTCAATGCATGATTTTTTATGGAGATCTTCCTTATTGTGTCTGGAAAACTACCCAAAAGGCAATCTTTAATAACTATCACAGATTGAGAGAAATAATATGAACAACAGAGGTCACTCAGAAACAGAGTCCGTACTGTCGACTGAAATGTTGAAATATCTTAGAAAATGAAAACGAATGACCTAGAGGACCATTTTATACAGAAAGTTCCATAAGACATTGAAGTTTAAGGGAAAAATAATTTAGGACCACCCCGTTTGGAAACGTGTTCTGAAAAAGGAGTTGGAAGTGGACCTAGCTGCTGTGACAGCAAAAACAGAATGTCTGGAAGGAATGTTGGGGTCCATATGGACCATTTCCAAGTACTTCCAAGTCAAACCAAAAATCATAGGTGTTCTCCAATGAGTTAGGAAGACTTTCCAAGTGGTCTTGCATCCATACATTGAGTATTGAGTTCTAGAGAAATCTTTGAACTCAGCTCACTCACTGTTTTGAAGATTTTGGGGAAAATAAGGTTTTCTTTCTTGAAATCAAAATGAGAGGGATTGAGGGGGGTTTTGAAATAGAGGTTTTGAAAGTGTATTTTCAATACTCAATAAAGATTATAACCACTTAAAATTCCAACATTCAACTCATCATCAAGAACCTCCAAGATTGTTGGAGAGATTTATTTTTATTTGAACATAACTTCAATACACTTCAAAATACCTTGGAGGTATTGAAGTTATGATCATCATCTATCAAACATGTTTTTGAGGTCAAGAGCTACTATCCATAAGGATTCACTCACCTCAAACTTCATGTCATCATTTAGATGATGAAGAACTAGTAAGTAAATAAAGAAAATCAAAAAGAAATGAGGTAAGAAGAGATGAACATAATATGAACAAGTAAGTAAATAAAAATCAATAGATGGTAATCAATGTGATTTTGGACTTGTAGCTTGGTGTTTCACTCATAGATTTTGACATTTAGACATGGAAGTAGCTTCCTAACTCAAGAATGGTGATTGGGGGTGTTTGGGATGTGAAGTGTAAGAGAGGTAATGGAAGAACACAAGATTAAAACTCACTTTCTATAGCAAAATAGTAGGAGGAAGCTCCTTTTCTCTCTTCTAAACCTATCTCTATCTCTCTTCTTCTCTACAATTTTTCAAGCTTTTGCACTTGGCCCCCCCAAAATAAAGAGCAATGGGGGGGTTTATATAGGCCAATTTGGGGGTGGTTTTGGGATTTTAGAAGTGTTCCCATTGGTCCCAAACATCTGTGAACATAACACTATGTCGTTTTGGTTTTCAATTAATCAAATTGGACCCCCCAAAAAAATTACAAAAATAGACTCTGCGAGGGTTGAGTGCTGCGGTGGCACTGAACCTGTGCCGCGGTGGCAGTGGGCCAGTGCCGCGGCGGCACTGCTCCTCAGACGCCCAGAAATTTACTTTTAGGCCCCCTGAGGTTCCGGTATTCGCGAAAAGGCCCTATTTCGTCCGAAATTCACAGAAAATGCGTATGAACTCCAAACTGAGGTTGTGATATACCGTTGGAAAGGTAATTGAGTCTACTTTACATAAAAATAGTTCGGGGATAGGTCGTTTGGAAAAGTTTTGCGGTATTCGCGATAAAAGCCGATTTGATCGCCTTTTTTGCCTTCGGAAATTCAAAATAAATTCGTTTTAAATCCAGGAATTATGTGCGATATACCGTTGGAAAGCCACTGACCTCTAGCATCCATGAAAAATATTTGAAAATTATTTCGGTGCCCCGATTCCAAAGTCAAATCTTGGTCAAACTGGTCAAACCTAGGATTCCCGGGAAGTTCTGGGAACCTCCGGGAGCTCCTAAGAGCCGACGTTTTCGCTCGATTCTCTTTTAAAACTCATTTTAATACTTCCCACATGACCCAGAATGATTTCGGTGAATTTGGATGATTTCGGTCAAACTTGGTCAAACTTGGTCAAACCTTGGTCAAACCTGGTCAAACCTTGGTCAAATCGGTCAACAGGGACTTTCCGGGAACTTCCGGGACTTTCGGGGGTCTCTGGGAGCTGACGATTTCATCCGATTTTACTTAAAAACTCATTTTATCACTTTGCTTACGACGTAGCATGTTTCTAGAACTTTTGATCCAAATCTGGGAGTTTTTGGGCTTTCAGGGGCGTTTTGGTCATTCTGAGCATTTTGAGAAATAGAGCTAACTTCCAGGAGTCCTTTTTGAGTCTTTTTCGATCATTGTAAACCACCAAGCTATGGGTCTCCTAAATCTGATTGTCGACAAAATGGAGTGTCTACAGTTTGTCCCTCTTTGGCAGGAACTTGCGAGGCAATGCATGTCGCAAGCGAGTGCCAAAGTTTTGAAGAGACAGGACTTTTTGGAGGCTATAGATTTAGGATAAAATGCGTTGCAAAAGATGCAATGATGCTAAGGTCTACTGCTGGTCGTGCTCTGCGTGAGCTACCTACGTATCCTAAGGGGAATTAGACCAGGACGTAGTTCAGGGCACAAAGGAACCAATCATACATGCACATACACAACAATCAGGCGGATGCTATGCTAAAAGAGTGATATGTAATGCATGGATGTGATATGATTGTGTACATGAGTCCTATCATGCCTAGTGTTCTGATCCTAGTATGAGCAGGTGCTGTGGGGTGTGCCACTCCGAGTGGGCTGGTGTTGTGCTAGTGTTTGCGACTATGATGTGGTGGATGACTCGGATAAAGACATCAAGGTTTAGAAGACTTTGGGTCTAGGGGAAAACTTCTGGAATTTGGGAAGTGTGCTTTGTGAGCAAAACAGATTGGACGCGGGGTCCTCGAGGATGATAACTAAAGATAACCGACAAGTGAGGGAGCTCACAATAACTGACCGTTTGAGGAAACCAGAGTGAGAAAGCTCAAGATCGACAAGTGAGAAAGCTCATAATAAGTGAAGAAGCTCATGATCTTGGGCAAAGGAGTGAGGAAGCTCACGATAAGTGAGAAAGCTCACGATAAGCGACAGGCAAGGAAGCTCACAATAATCAATAGATAGGTGAAGGGACTCACGATTTTGGACAAATGAGTGAGGAAGCTCACAATAAGTGAGGAGCTCACGATAATGAGAAAACTCATGAGAAAGCTCATGATAATTGTTTGGTGAGGAAGCTCATGATTTTGGAGTGAGGAAGCTCACGATAGTTGAGTTGGTGAGGAAGCTCATGATATTTGTTTGGACACGGATCCTTGAATTGTGAATAGACAGTGCTTGCCCTGGGAATCGGGGTGATTTGACTACGGGTGATGTTTTTTTCAATCGCTGGCCGATCCTCATGATGACAAAGTCCGGAGAATGGGTTCGGACTTCTGTTATCTTCTACTGGGGATGCTAGGGGACTCTATGAGAATCTCTCTAAAATGATCGATAGATGTGGAAGTTCTACCCTAACCTAAAGGGTTTGTAATGAAAGATTTGCCTCAATCTGGAGGGCTGGTGACGAAGGATTTGTCTTAATCTAGAGGGCTGGTGATGAAGGATTCGCCTCAATCTAGAGGGCTGTTGATGAAGGATTTACCTCAATCTAGAGGGCTAAAGGTGAAGGATTTGCCTCAACCTAGAGGGCTGATGATGAAGGATTTGCCTCAATCTAGAGGGCTGGTGATGGAGGATTTGCCTCAATCTAGAGGGCTGGTGATGAAGGATTTGCCCCAATCTATAGGGCTGATGATGTAGGGTTCTTGGAGAATCTCTTTCAGCGCTCAATCCAAGAGGGCCGGTCAGGGCCTTCGGGAGCTGGTATCTTTTGGTTTCTGTCCTCAGGGGATGATGTAGGGTTCTCGGAGAATTTTTTTTGACTCTCAATCCAAGAGGGCCGGTCAGGGCCTCCGGGAGCTGGTATCTTTTGGTTTCTGTCCTCAGGGGATGATGTAGGGTTCTCGGAGAATCTCTTTTGACGCTCAATCCAAGAGGGCCGGTCAGGGTTTCCGGGAGCTGGTATCTTTTGGTTTCTGTCCTCAGGGGATGATGTAGGATTCTCGGAGAATCTCTTTCAACGCTTAATCCAAGAGGGCCCGTCAGGGCCTCCGGGAGCTGGAGGATAATGTACTTTGCTAGGAAGAAGGAAATACGTCCATTAAATGGTAGTAAGGGTATCATTCTATTTACGACAGAGATGATTTGCGGTGGTTTGACACTGATGGAGGGTGATAATCAATAGCAACTTATGGACTTATGTTGATAGGATGAAAGAAGATCATCAACAGCCACTCATGGACTTATGTTGCATGAACGAAGAAAGATGGTCAACAGCCACTCATGGACTTATGTTGCACAGATGAAAGAAGATCAATAGCCACACATGGACTTATGTTGCATGGACGAAGGAAGATCATCAACAGCCACTCATGGACTTATGTTGTATGAGTGAAGGAAGACAGTCAACAGTCACTCATGGACTTATGTTGCTAGGACGAAGAAAGATAAAAGATCAACAGCCACTCATGGACTTATGTTGCTAGGACGAAGGAAGATAAAAGATCAACAGCCACTCATGGACTTATGTTGCTAGGAGAAAGGAAGATCATCAACAACCACTCATGGACTTATGTTGCATGAAGAAAGATGAAAGATCAACAGCCACTCATGGACTTATGTTGCTAGGAGAAAGGAAGATCATCAACAGCCACGCATGGACTTATGTTGCATATACGAAGATGAGCAACAGCCACTCATGGACTTATGTTGCTAGGAGAAAGGAAGATCATCAACAGCCACTCAGGGACTTATGTTGCATGAAGAAAGATGAAAGATCAACAGCCACTCATGGACTTATGTTGCTAGGAGAAATGAAGATCATCAACAGCCACTCATGGACTTATGTTGCATGAGCGAAGAAAGATGATGGTCAACTTTCGACGGTTTGGAAAGGGATGAAATTTTCCCCAAGTTTGGACGCTTCTCATGCTGACGCCTTAACCGGTGCAGTAATGGTGTTTGGTACTCCTGCTTGTATTGGCATGCTCTTTATAACTTGATTTGAAAATTTTATTAGTCACTGTTGACTTACACATTTGAGACTACAACAGACTCAAAAACTTGACAGACATTGATGCACGAGGATGACACATTTGACACCAAAATGAAACAAGCTCGTCTTTTCAAAACTTGATGTGCTTTTGTCATAAACGATGTACCATTTCTCTTTTGGTGTTCACCCCACATCTTAACATGGTAGCACTTTGCTGATAAATCTGATTTTTCAAAATTCCTCCCTAGTGATCTAGTCAATTTTCTGCTTCTCCCAGGAAGTGCTTTGAATTAGTGCCTTAGCTTTTAGAGTAAAAGATGCTCTATTTCAAAATTTTCAAAATAACTTGGTGACTTGAAAACTCACCCTTTGGTGTGAAGGGATCGTATTAGGCAAACGGAGTTTGCCCCTAGTTCATAGGCAAACGAGGTAGGTGACCGAAGTTTGCCCCTAGTTTGGAAGATGGTTGTTTGAAGGTTTTGGGTAAACGAGGTAGGTGACCGAAGTTTGCCCCTTGTATGAAGGGTAGATATTAAAATTCAGGCAAACGAGGCGGGTGGCCGAAGTTTGCCCCTAGTGTGGAAGGTGATTTTCTAGCTTGAGGCAAGGACCGTGACTTTAATCTCTCAAATGCTCATAACTTTTGCCTAGGCACCAGTGAGGTGACCTAGCGAGCTCTTTTCTCTCTTTTGTTATTGCTCACCTTGGATTTAGCTCTAATTTATGCATAGGCGTCCTTTCGGATTTTCGACCTAGCGAGCCATCCTTCTTTTTCTTTTTTTGAAAGTCTGCCTACGTACCCCCGAGTAGGGATCAGGTCCAACGTAGTTCGGGCCATGGTAAAAAAGAAGCGGGTTGATTTTTAGGTAGGTGGGGTGACCGAACCGTTGTGGTTGCCTACGTATCCCCGAGCGGGAATCAGGTCAAGCGTAGTTCAAGGCAAGGCTTGAAGGAAGTTGGTTTGACTATGATGGTGTTGACCGAACCGATGTGGTTGCCTACGTATCCCCGAGTGGGAATCAGGTCGAGCGTAGTTCAAGGCAAGGCTTGAAGGAAATTGGTTGAGGGTTTTTCAAACCAATCGTCAAAGAATTTCAAACTTGAGCCACTTGTGGTAGCTTTGAATAAAAGGATTCAGTTTCAATCTCCCTTTCTTTTCTTTTTCTTTTTCTTTGTCTTTTTCTTTTTCTTTTTCTTTTTGTTTTGTTTTGAGGATTGATCCTTTTCACTTTCGCCTGGCCAGTCAATTTTGCTTTTTAATGTAGTCGATTCTTGTGAAATCTTTCAATCGCAATCTCAGAATTCCAGAATGTGCATGTCAGCTCTCAGAATTTATTTGTGGTCATTCCGTGCCTTTTGAAATGCGATCTTGACACGTTCTTAAGATGTATCTTGAAGCGTATGATTCTCTCATTTGTTTCATCAAAATTTTTCTCCAACATTTTAACTGGCTAGGGTCAGATTTTGGAAATCAACACATTTTTCAGCTCTAACTTTTGCCTAGGTGCCCTTTCGGGTTTTCAACCTAGCGAGCTTTTCTTTTCTTTTCTTTTCTTTTTTTTTTTTAAGTGGAGATGAAACTCACTGAAATGTTCGACTACCATCAAGGGCTAAGTTTGCATTGCTTTCAATTGGACAGATTACGTGGCTCCCAATTGGATTGGGCTTAAGGCTTCGAAATGGTGGAAAAAGGGTTGGGCGAGCCCCAAGTCAGTTTCAAGTATGTCTTTTCAAGATTGAGGTAAGAACATCTTTAAATTCTTAAAGTAAGACTATTCAATTCTCAGCTCTTCATCGGTGTCAGCGCAAAATTGACTTTGACCTTTCAGGATTTTGTTTGAGTAAAAATTTTTTTTTTTAGCACAGTAATATCCATGGCAATTTGAAAAGTGACACTTCAGTTCAGCGATTCATGCATCTATGACTAGGCACATCAGATTAGGCAAAATGAGACTTCATTCCATTAGTAGAGAAGGATTACAGACTCATTAACAACTCGGTGACAGACAGACTTGACCACAAGACTAAACTTGAAATAGAAAAAACATACAACAGACTCGACTAGACTCGACTTGATCTCAAATGGAATGTCACAGTGACTCACTTATTCTTTTTATTTCTTTTTTTTTAAAGAGCATCTTCATTTGGTTTTCTAGCAAGAGTCCCAAACACCATCACTTCACCGGCACAGGTTCAACATTCATGGTCCTCAGCGAAGGGGATCATTTGAACAGATAAGCCAGGAGCTTTAGGTTTGATGAAGCTGACATTTTGGTTGACACAGGGTTGGATGGGTGAAGGCTCGATGATTTTCTGATCGATGAGGTCTTGGATATCATGGCGAAGGCGCATGCAGCTATCGGTGTAGTGACCTGGGCCTTGGTGGTAGGCACAACATTTGGATAGGTTACAGTTAGGTGAAGGGATACCAGCACGAGGCTGAAGAAGTTGGAGGTGCCCCTTTGTAATGAGGTTATCAAGGATAACGGACAATGGCATACCCAGGTTGGTAAAGGTTCTTGGGTTGCGGGCTTTGTTAAACTTTGAGTTCAAGTGGGTCCTCAGAGTGGCTCTTGTGTTTGGATATGAAATAGGATTACCCAGGCAAGGGTGTGGACTTGGATACAAGTAGGGATTCATATGTGGAAATGGGCTTGGATGGACGGCATCGGACAACCCGTACTTCCCTTTATTGATGCTCTGCACCATCTTCTCAAATCGGCTTATCCTTAAACTTAGATGTTCAACAGTGGTTTGTAGTTTGTTCACTTTCACTTCGAGAGCTTGGTAGGCCATTATGATAGCCTAGGCTAACCCGCAATCACGATAATGAATTCGGGGAGGTACAGAAGGGTTCGTACTCGGGGCTACGATTTTCTGCAAGCAGAAGTAAAAGCCCAAATTAGCAGAGGCGCGAAGTACTTCTTATGGACTTTTAATGGGGGAGAGCTGATCAGAGTCTCAAAGAATTTATCGATGTGAACTGATGATGGTTGCAGTATGTATACGACTTCTATACAATGATTGAGATGGGTGGGGGTGATGACATGTACGCGCTTGATATGCAGAGACTGACATATGTGAGACTGACAAGATGTGCGCGCATGTAGACTGACACGAATCGTGTATGCATATGAGACAAGCATGCGGATGCAAGCCCTAATCGATATGATGCCCCTACTTCTAACAGATAGCAGTTAAACAAATAAGGTCATAGCCATACAGAGTGTGTTAACCTTACTTTCCAGTATGATCACCAAGGGATAACAGGGATTTCCGGGATACTTTGGGAGTTTCGGATAGAGTTTCTGGGAGAAACATGGGTTTGGAAGATTCGGAGAAATTTCTAGAAGTCATTTGAGTTTCTAGGAGAAATAAGGATTTTTGGTTGATTTGGACTGAGCTTCTAGGAGAAACTGGTATTTTGGGTATTTCTGAGAAATATGGATAGAGTTTCCAGGGGAAACAAGTATATCTGGGCATTTCTGGGTGATTTGGGCAGAGATGCTGGGATTTTTGGAGAATCTGGGAGATTTGGGCAGAGCTTCTGGGAAAACAGGTACTTTGGATATTTCTAGGAAATTTGGATAGAGTTTCTGGGAGATAGGACAGAGTTTCTGGGAGAAACTGGTATATCTGGGAAATCAGGGAGATTTAGACAGAGTTTTTGGAAGAAATATGGTGAGTTTCTGAGAAATTGGAATTTCTGGGAAGCTTGGGTAGAGGTTCCAGAGAAATATGGATTTTCTGGAATTTTAGGTGAAATAAAGATACCTAGGGAGTTCATAGGACTTCTGGGAGAAGCGGGAATATCTGGGTGATTCGGACAAGCATTTTTGGGGAAGTCTGGGAGTCTTGGTAGGGTTTGGAAAAAGGGGTTTCTGGGAAATCTGGTGGATTTTGGCAGAGTTTTCGGGGAGCAGAGAGTTCTAGTAGAGTTTTTGGGAAACGGGAATTTCTAGGAAGTTTAGATGGATTATGGTAGAGGTTATGGGAAATAGGAATATCTGGTTAAATTGGACAGAGTTTCTGAAAGAAATTGTTATATCTGGGAAATCTAGGAGATTTGATGACGGTGATCATACTGTCTAGCAAGTTTTCATACTCCTATGTCTTAGGACCAACAAACAAGGTTTGCAGTGTATATCTTTGTGAACGTGGGGTAGACATCTTTGTCATGGTGCCTAGGCAGGTCAACTCAATGTGATCACATGTAAGTGATTGCCTTGGGGATCATAAGAAAGAGGTTCTGCCTCATGTCACATAAGCGTCTACACCGCGCAGGTAATCCCGTCAGGGCATACAGCAGTTATATCACATTGTCCTATCTGAAAAGATAAATCAACAACCCTATGAAAGGTTCTACAGGAATCTATATGCAAAGGTTGGGTTTAGTCAAAGAGGGTCCGTTGACGAGAGTTCCAATATACCGTCAGAGAGACAGTACGGAAATGTTTACTCTTTTTGATATACCTTGGAAGGTACAGTATCAACGGTGACTTGTGCCCTGGCACAGCAAGACCTGAACAATGTCAGAGCCGCGTTTCAGACACAGTCGAGAGGGTAAAATGCAGAGTGCAATGCGGTGAACCATACACAGTAAAAAGATGATTTTAAGGATGCTTCTTATGAGTCAAACCTCTGTATTATTTTGTTTTGAAAATAAAATCCCCAGCAGAGTCGCCAGATTGTGGATACCGGGATTCCACCGCTTTGTTTGCTTTTGAAACTTATTTTTTGAAAAAGGAAGAGAAAAGGGTCTGTTGAAAACAGATACAGAGTCGCCACTTGGTCTTTAGGAAACCAAGAAACCCAAATTTGACTCACCCAAACGGATAAAGGGCACCGGCCCTTCATAACCAAAGGACTTGGATCGGGGTTTTGGTACGAGAGAGGAAGGAGCCTTTGTCGCGACTAAAACACCCTCAACTCGCCTCGTCTTTCGACGGGCCTCAATTAGCATCCAAATAATCATCTTATACTATGTTTGGTTCGACAAATAATACTATGATAGTATATTACATCACATAAGAAAATTTGAAAATGGAAGATCTAAAGATAAGATATCATTCATAAGATCTAAGCCAAATATCACCCAATGCAAAGTGAAAGATCACACAAATAAACCTAGGAAAAATCGTCTAATCATGTATCAAATAATCAAGACTTCCTAATCTAAAGGGGGACATGAATTGTTATTGAAACAAATAAACAAAGAAATCAAAATATGCTTAGCAAGCTAGTATGATGCATGTTAATCTTTGAGAAAAGAAGACCTCTCAATCCCCGGGATGGATGAGAAAGGATGATTAGATCGGGGGAAGCATGAACGTGTGATCAAGTTCATTCCTTATAATCTTCTTAGATTAGGAGCCATGAAGGCCCCAAATCTTGCATGGATGCAATGTATGTATCTAGAATGTGCCAAGGTTGTAGTGTGCTTTGTGTTCATGGATTCCTAGAATGACTTAGAAGTATATAATGTGTATGAATGAATGAATGAAATCATCATGGGATATGTACAAATGTAGTATGAACTACTTCCTAAGATATGAACTAATTTGGAAGGCATATAAGCATCAAATCAAAGAATGAAAGTTAAAATGTGCTTGCTGTGAATAGTAGACAGAACAGTAACATGATCTTGTAAAAATGGAAAAGAGGGGTTAAGAATGTTTTCAATGCATGATTTTTTATGGAGATCTTACTTATTGTGTCTGGAACACTACCCAAAAGGTAATCTTTAATAACTATCACAGATTGAGAGAAATAATATGAACAACAGAGGTCACTCAGAAACAGAGTCCGTACTGTCGACTGAAATGTTGAAATATCTTAGAAAATGAAAACGAATGATCTAGAGGCCCATTTTATACAGAACGTTCCATAAGACATTGAAGTTTAAGGGAAAAATAATTTAGGACCACCCCGTTTGGAAACGTGTTCTAAAAAAGGAGTTGGAAGTGGACCTAGCTGCTGTGACAGCAAAAACAGAATGTCTGGAAGGAATGTTGGGGTCCATATGGACCATTTCCAAGTACTTCCAAGTCAAACCAAAAATCATAGGTGTTCTCCAATGAGTTAGGAAGACTTTCCAAGTGGTCTTGCATCCATACATTGAGTATTGAGTTCTAGAGAAATCTTTGAACTCAGCTCACTCACTGTTTTGAAGATTTTGGGGAAAATAAGGTTTTCTTTCTTGAAATGAAAATGAGAGGGATTGAGGGGGGTTTTGAAATAGAGTTTTTGAAAGTGTATTTTCAATACTCAATAAAGATTATAACCACTTAAAATTCCAACATTCAACTCATCATCAAGAACCTCCAAGATTGTTGGAGAGATTTATTTTTATTTGAACATAACTTCAATACACTTCAAAATACCTTGGAGGTATTGAAGTTATGATCATCATCTATCAAACATGTTTTTGAGGTCAAGAGCTACTATCCATAAGGATTCACTCACCTCAAACTTCATGTCATCATTTAGATGATGAAGAACTAGTAAGTAAATAAAGAAAATCAAAAAGAAATGAGGTAAGAAGAGATGAACATAATATGAACAAGTAAGTAAATAACAATCAATAGATGATAATCAATGTGATTATGGACTTGTAGCTTGGTGTTTCACTCATAGATTTTGACATTTAGACATGGAAGTAGCTTCCTAACTCAAGAATGCTCAAGAATGGTGATTGGGGGTGTTTGTGATGTGAAGTGTAAGAGAGGTAATGGAAGAACACAAGATTAAAACTCACTTTCTATAGCAAAATAGTAGGAGGAAGCTCCTTTTCTCTCTTCTAAACCTATCTCTATCTCTCTTCTTCTCTACAATTTTTCAAGCTTTTGCACTTGGCCCCCCCAAAATGAAGAGCAGTGGGGGATTTATATAGGCCAATTTGGGGTGGTTTTGGGATTTTAGAAGTGTTCCCATTGGTCCCAAACATCTGTGAACATAAAACTACGTCGTTTTGGTTTTCAATTAATCAAATTAGACCCCCAAAAAAAATTACAAAAATGGACTCTGCGAGGGTTGAGTGCCGCGGCGGCACTGGGCCAGTGCCGCGGCGGCACTGCTCCTCAGACGCCCAAAAATTTACGTTTAGGCCCCCTGAGGTTCCGGTATTCGCAAAAAGGCCCTATTTCGTCCGAAATTCACAGAAAATGCGTATGAACTCCAAACTGAGGTTGTGATATACCGTTGGAAAGGTAATGGAGTCTACTTTACATAAAAATAGTTCGGGGATAGGTTGCTTTGAAAAGTTTTGCGGTATTCTCCATAAAAGCCGATTTGATCGCCTTTTTTGCCTTCGGAAATTCAAAATAAATTCGTTTTAAATTAAGGAATTATGTGTGATATACCATTGGAAAGCTACTAACCTCTAGCATCCATGAAAAATATTTGAAAATTGTTTCGTTGCCCCGATTCCAAAGTCAAATCTTGGTCAAACTGGTCAAACCTGGGATTCCCGGGAAGTTCTGGGAACCTCCGGGAGCTCCCAAGAGCCGACGTTTTCGCTCGATTCTCTTTTAAAACTTATTTTAATACTTCCCACATGACCCAAAATGATTCTGGTGAATTTGGATGATTTCGGTCAAACTTGGTCAAACCTTGGTCAAACCTGGTCAAACCTTGGTCAAACCGGTCAACAGGGACTTTCCGGGAACTTCCGGGGGTCTCTGGGAGCTGACGATTTCATCCGATTTTACTTAAAAACTCATTTTATCACTTTGCTTACGACGTAGCATGTTTCCAGAACTTTTGATCCAAATCTGGGAGTTTTTGGGCTTTTAGGGGCGTTTGGTCATTCTGAGCATTTTGAGAAATAGAGCTAACTTCCAGGAGTCCTTTTTGAGTCTTTTTCGATCATTGTGAACCACCAAGCTATGGGTCTCCTAAATCTGATAGCCGAAAAAATGGGGTGTCTACACCTGGGATAATTAAGGCTACCACACCCAAGACATCCTCTCTTGACTTATTTCTCACAAGACGTACATGTCGACCCAAACGACCCCTTTCCAACATGCCATCTCGACTATGCAAGTGTATGACTTATTCTCTTTCTTTATTTTCGCATTTAATAAAGGTATTAGAGTGATCGTACGACTTATTTTTTAGGAAACTGCGTTCCAAGAATCCGTTGATAGTGCGTATAAGTTGGTACTGAAAAAAATTTTGTGAAATTTATAATAACCCTTCAAGGGCGGAACAAGGGTTACCTTGAACTGCAAAAATTGATTGCTGTAGTAGAAGAATCAAGAGCACGGGCTCGATAACAGCTCACGATCTTTTATCGTATCCTCTGCTACCAGAATATCAAACTAAGTGTGGGCTCTTTTGAATTCTTTCTGTTTCCTCCTCTGCCTTTCACGATCTCTTTTCTATTCTGAGTTATAATACTCTTGATGGGAAAATGCAAAAAAATAAAAATAAAAATAAAAAATAAAAAAAAAGAGAGCCAAAGCAGCATATGTATAGGCTTCCTTATGGAATTAGGAAACCCTAATTCGAATTGAATCAGATTCCTATTTTTATAAATTATAATTCATACCACTAAAGAATTATAATTACACTCCTAAATGCTTATTATCTCCCCATGTTTAGATTACAGATATCCATTAATTAAATATAATTACTGACATCTATATTTAATTAATCTCTTTAAATTCCTTGAGATCCTCTAATTACCTTATCTGATATGTTGGATACAAAATTCACTTGTGGGGTTTGACATAATCAAAACTTATAAGCTTTCTCAAGGGGATATCATCAATCCCAAAATTGAGACATGGATTCCATCATTAATTATTATCCACCTTACAATTAATATTGTCACCCAATCCAATGAGATCTTGACCCATTTAAGGATCTCACCCTTTTAGGAATCAAAGCGTAAATATCAAATGTACATGTTTATAAATTAACTTAGGATTTAGAGCATAAGCACTCATAATAGCCATGAGGTATTGATTATCTTATAAGTCAGTACAAAGACAATTATCCCAAGTCGATCCCGTTTAATACACAAAGTGTACCAACATAGTGAGTTGAAACTATACCATTTCCCGTGGTCAAGACAAACCTATTACGTTACTATGTTGCAGTCCTACCGATGGTGTGTCCAATCCCATCTAAGATTGTAAACCAAAATCTTACATTCTATAAGATTCGATGGTCTGATATTCCGTGTGTAAGCTGAACTCTACACACCAAACCACCTACTATGTAGAATAAGAGACACACATGCACAATAAACAATATAATGCAAACATTGCCCACAGAGATTCTCATAAAAATGGAATAACTGATTTTATTTAATGTATAATAAATCAACTACATAAAGCACGACTTTAAGTATATATTCCGAACATTATTATCTCTTTTCACATTTTCTTCATAACAAAGCGATGTGATTTTAATCTTTCTTATAGTGGCATTAGATCGATTCATACTTTTCATTTTACATGCCCTTAATATGGTATCAGAGCTATTTATACTTTACATTATTTCATAATGGTATCAGAGCTAATTATTCCTTTGGTTATTACCTGTTCAAGATCAATTGATCCAAAATTCCATTTTCATACCTATTTTCCTTTTCTTTATAAAACAGTGAGGTATAACTCTTTAAAACCAAAGTTACAACAATCTAAAGCAGACAGTACAAGGTCATAAATCCTTTCAAAATTGTCACTGACAGGTCCTTAACATCTTAATCCAACGTACAAGTAGTTTAAACACATAGTACAACACTTAATAACAAAGGAAAACAAAATTTGAAAAAATGCTTAAAGGATCGATCCTTGGAGGATCGATCTTCGAAGGACCGATCTTTGTAAGATAGATCTTCATAGAATCGATCCTTGTAGGATCGATCTTACATTGTCTTCTTCGCTGCTTTCTGCAGAAAACAGGGGAGTGTTCTGGGTTTTTCAAACTAACTTTAAATAGTGCTAATGATATATCGATCTCTTCGTTTTTCCGCATGGATTATGAATATATAAGTCTTGTTTGTTAATTATTAACGTAGCTCAACTTATTGATGAAAATCCGAGAGTCGCCAAAATTTCATTTTAATCGTTCGTCGCAACCGTTACGAATTAAGGTCTAATATTTGAAAGAGAGCCTACTGGGGTTGCAATCTTTCATTTCTAATTTACAGAAATCATTTTCATTGAGTATGGTGAGACCACCATTTTTGAACTCCCATAATCCCATATATATATATATATATCTATACATATATAACCATATTTGATACCTCCGACTTGTGCGTAATGATCACTAATAGTACATTATGAGTGAGTTCACGAGACTCATCGGTTGCTAGATTGGGCGGCATGACTAGCCGAAGAAAGAAGAGAATTCTGAAATATAAGTTTGAGCTTTAAAATCAATGGCTATGGCTTTCTTGAGCTCTTTGTGACTTCTATTATGTATTTCTTCTTTCTTTTTTCTTTGGAATTCCAGAAATGTAAGTTTATGTGTGATTGTAATTGAGAGGGCAAAGGGAAATGAGATCTATGGAAGAAGCTTTGAGAGCGGATAAGAGTTCACTGTGAGGGTGTTTGAAATATATGTTTGTGTGTATGATCCGAGAGAGAGAGTGGGTAATGTGGAGGGAACTTTGAGAAATTGGAAGCTTTACTATGAGGGTAAATGAGAGTAGAATGCTTATGTTTTTCTTTTCCAAATGTCTATGCATGTGTGTGTTTGTGTCTCACAAGTATGAACATGAATATAGCCTCAATCAGTTGCATTGCAAGTTGATAAACGAATGAGCATAAAGATAGAATTTACAGTTTGTGAATGATTGATTGCGATCAATCAGTTTGCCAATAATGTAGTTAGTTCATTTAGTTCAGTTAGTCCAGTTCAATATGGTTTATTCAGTTAGGTTAGTTAAGTAGGCCCGAGTAGTTTAGGAAAATAATCTAACATCATTATTAGGGACAAAAATGTAAGCAATGTAATAATATATTTTATTAAAGGTTTTAATCCCAAATCATAGGGTAACTTAGGGGCATTGTCTTAAGCAATAATAATACAATTAAATTTACTAAGGGGTTATAAAATTTAAGGTATTGTAATTATAAATAACAACACAAGTATTATTTATTTATGAAAATAATACTACAACTAAAATAATACACAGTAGTAAAATAAAATTGGTATTTTATTAATTATTAGGCAAGTGAAAAATACAGGTTGCTACAGATAATTCCTCCATGATAGTTGATAAGGATTACTAATTTTCACCACTCATGACTTTGTTTAGAGTTATTAATGACATATTCTAGTTTCACTTTTAACTTCTATAGTTACCTTGATCCTTCAATAGAAATTTAGTAAAAACTTTTGCATATGGGTTTATTTGAGTTTAAAGGACAACGCTTTTTAAGTTTTGGCCAGAAATCTGTGATTGGTGAAACTTTATCAAATCAAATCCTCATGTTACAAAATTCACACAATTAGTTATATCAAATTTCTTATTTTAATATTCAGTTTCACATAACTAGTTATATAAAATTTTCAACTAAGGAATCTTTTACTTAAACATAATATAAAATGGGTTGGACCTAAAACCAAAAAAGTCTATTTTATAAACCTTTGGCTAAAATTCCCATGTTTAGATGTGTTAATTTTCCTATTTATAACATTTAAGGATGTCAATTCGTATTTAATTTTTAGAAATTTAGCATTAAATCCTTCAATTAAGGATTTGTTTGGTTAAAGGACAAGTTATTATCTATTTCTTTAAAAAGTCCATCAGATACATCCATTTGTGAGATAAGGCCATAGCCCATAAACACAAATATCAGTGGTGTACTCTGCCTCTTTTACCCTTTTATTCCTTATTGGGTAGTTTGAACCCTAATTTCTCAATATCCATGATTGTCTCTTACGCAACGTCACGTTCGGCCATCACTATCATCGTCGTCTCTGGTGTCACACTCGTTCTAGAATTTCATAGTTTTAAAATGCATAATTTCAGGTTTTGTGAAATTATTAATGCTTATTAATAATTTGAGCTGGAGTTGACTGTGAGTCAACGGTGAGGTGTCAGTGGGGACACGGGAACTTGAAAGTTCACTTTACATTGGCACGATTAAATGACATTTATGTGAGTTAAATGTTATTTGAAATATTTGGTATTTCGTGAATAGTAAATTTACCTGTGTACAGTCAATTTTTGGTAGTTTGGATTTCATTTTAGATTATTTGAATACTGTGGTGAGAACGTAAGTGATACGTTGCTTAAAAGATAGGTGGTATAGAGATTCCACAGAAATTAGTTTTGGATCCTTATTTCGGACCCAAATGGAACTTAGCCAAAAACATTTATAAATTTTAGTTTTCACTGGTGAAAGAATAAAGTAGACGTTTCGGGTGATAATTAGAAATTTTGGAAACTCGTGGGGAGGTAAACATAATTTACGAAAGTCGTGCCTATATATAGTAAGGGTAAGACTTCATTGTTTCAAAACTTTCTAAAAATATCTTTAGAGAAGAGAGAGAAGGGAGATTTGGTGGCTACAACTTCACGATGTCAATCGACGACCGTTCGTCCGTCAGATTCTCTCCAAATTTAGATTTGGACTCCTTGAGGTAAGAGCTTCGATTTGATACCTCTTAGGCCGTGTTTGGCTAACTTTTTCAAAAATCTAATTTCTAGGAATTTGGGAAAAACCCTGTAAACTTGTAAGAATCGCGTATGATCTGACGATTATTCGGACCTCTAGTTAATCCTTCAAAGTTTCGGAGAGATCGCACGAGGTATGAATTCTAGATCTATGAAATATATGGAAATTTCATATTTTGAATATCGACTTTGATATTTTGGATCCGGGTGAAATTCATGTATTAATTAGGCCCGTTAATTATGCACGTGAAATTGCGATAAAAGCATGTATAACTGTTTATGTGAACTTTATGTGTCTACTTGGGTCAAAGGGGAGTTTGGTGCAATTTCATTTGGGGGTATGCTGCTCGAACCTTGAGGATGTGATAGTGATTGTGGTTGTGTCTGGTATGGAGGAAGGCCCAACTAGGACACAGTACTTGGTATGGAGGAAGGCCCAACCAATGTACGGGATGCGTGGGAGAGGTGTGCCTTCCACGGCATTGGTTTCATTTACTGGATGAATGCGTACCACTCATCCTAGAGAGTATCTCTATGTGTTTTAGATGCTTAAACCTAGGGGTGCTCACAAGTCAGGTAAGTCGGGTTTGGCCCTCATCCGTTCATCCATTTGAACATAGTCGGGTTTGCCATCCTTCCACCCGTTATCCACTCGCTTTGTCGGGTGCACCCGACTCATCGGGTGGTCGGGTGACTTGGGTCGAGTTGGGTGAAACCCGACTGTCTCATTTGTCTCAATCAAGCATTTGCTTTACACATGACTTTGTCTTCATTTTCATTTTTTTTTTGCTTTAAATGTTTTTGTCTACATAGTCATGGGCTAACCAGAACTCTGACCAAACAAAAAATAAAAATATATTCATGTGCTAGTTTGATGGTTTTAATGTTTTTATATCTCCACTAGTAACATATATATTTTATTGATACAAAAATATAACATATATATTTAAAGACTATATAATACGTAATACATATACTGATATAAGCATATTACATATATATATATATATTAAAGACTATATAATATATAATGCAAATATTGAAATAAGCATATTACATATATACTTTTAAACAAAATTAAGTGTATTTCGAGTTAGGTCGGGTGAATCGGGTTTTTACCCCCCTAGACCTGTGATGTGACACTCGCTCCCGCAGTTTATATTTAATATTGCTTTAGCATGCATAATCATAAGTTAATATTAATTAATGTGTTATGTGACACTTATTGGAGGTGGGATTGACCCACTAAGTTGATTATGGGTGTCCAGTTGGGAACCCAGTTATGGCCAGTATGGCAATCCCAAGTGGGATATGTGTTGATGGGTCCCAGTTGAGATGGGACAGCAGTATGTGGAATACTCTATGTGCCTAAATGTTTATTAATGCTTAAATGATTTATTATTTTATTGTTGATAATATCGTGTTATTAGGTGATGACCACTTTTGGGGTCAATTAGGGGTACCTTTGTGAGCACGAATTGAACACGTTACATAATTATTAGGCTAATTAGCAACTTCATTTAATTATATGGGACCACTTATGGGACCCATGCGAGACATAGACAAACATCCATTTAGATTTGGGATAGTTTTAATATAGTTTAAAACTTAATAGGGGTATAATTGCAAAACTAGCAAACCAGTGGGGTTTCATAATAAAATAGCAAAACCCATATAATCAAGACACACAAGGAGATGACTAATCATCTCCATTTAGTTCATAACTAGGAATACAGAAGAGGTATAGGAGATTGACGGGTTACGACGGTGGCGTTCTCGACGACGGTTGACGAGCCGAACAACGTCGGTTTTTTTAAAATAGGCTATATATTCGGACTCCTGGAGGTGAGTCTAATCTATTGGTACTAATTTTATTGAGTTCTGTGATAGTTTTTTCGCGACCCATTTTAGGGTTTAAGCTCATAACTTGTAATTTATGTATAGGATTTGTATCTGGTTCATAGTAGGGCTATAATTTCACAATTAGGAGCGAAACACACGAGGTGAGTGATGTTAATTTTGATATTTGGATGATTTTCATGTTGAGTTCAATTGTGATGCCAAAGCATGCCTAATTTGTTTAATTTAATTTAATTAGATTATAATTGGGCAAAATTCATGTGGCTAAATTAGGCCCAATTTATTTGTGAAAGCACGGTGCAATGATTAAATGAGCATGTTGAGTTGCCTATTTGGGTCAATGAAAATTGCTAGTTCTATACCAACATGAGGTAATCTTTGTGGTGACGACCACGGCCGCCAGAGGCCTATGGGACTGCACGTGTGAGGGCGTGGGTCATGACTAGTCACGTGGGCTTGGGGAGTAGAGCCGCGGGCTAGCCGGTAGTGGTGGGAGTGAACTAGTAATTGCCAGAGACTATAGTTTTGTGTAATATGTTGAATTGAGCATGTTTATTACCCACGATCAGGATTAGCATTACTCACTAAGCATATAGCTTATATATTGTAATGGTTATTGAATAACCATCGTAGGTGATCGTGGCGAGGAATCGGGGAAGTAAGCTGGGAAGTGGCTTGGCTAGGGTTGGGAAGTTGTAATTTTGTTAATAGCTACCTGCTTTTTAATTTAAAGCTTGCAATATAGTGTAAATTAATCGGTTTTAATCTGGATTGTGGTACGAGTCATACTTTGGTTGGTTTAAGATTTATGTAATATTTCTAGCTAAACTTTATACTTTAGTTGGATTGTACCTTAACTCCTGTAATATAAGGTTGGACTGTGTTAGTTGGGATTGTTTGATTATAGTGTTACTATAACTAATGTTATTAGATTGGGACGTTTGAACTTGGACATTTATTTATTGGGTTGGTTGTAAATGGTTATATTTAGTACTTTTCCTAAAGTATTTAAAAACTCTTGCTTGTACTTGGAAGCTCATGTTTGTGACTTTGGTTGACTTTAAATGGTTTAAAGCATTAGTGTTGATTTCAACTTGTGATTTGTTAATATTATATGAGAATTTACTAATTGTTAAAACAGGGGTTTTTGGCTAATTTCAAAGACGGGGTTTTTGTTTTTTTTATTATTGTTTGAGCTTCTTTGGTTTAAGTTTATTTTAAATTTATTTTAGAACTTTAATCACTGGTGTAAGGCCTTGGTAGCGTGCCATGTGTCCTAGGATCATCTGGGTAGTTCCGGGGCGTGACATTTAGTGGTATCAGAGCGAGGTTTAGGCTTAGAACCTTTGGTACGAGAGACGGCGATTGAGAGTACGTGTAGATAATGAGCATGTAGATGCATTTCATGAATGTATATGAATAATTATTGCTATGTTGTTATATAACATGTTGGCATAGCATGCAATATATTTATGTCAATTGACTGACAGGTAAGAAAATGGATCATAATCGGGAACATTCACCTCATTCGAGAATGGACCACCTAGAAGGTGTGTTAAGCAATTTTGTAAGGGCGGTAAGTGATCAGATGGGACGTGATAGACCTGCAAACCCACAACCACGGGCCGAACGGAGAGTCATTGAACAATTTTATAAAAGAAAACCGAGTCACTTTGATGGAGGCCCAGATCCATCACAAGCTGATCATTGGGTAATGGATATGGACCGTATCTTTCGGATAGTGGAGTGTACAAATGAGGAAAAGATAATGTGTGCTACTGACACTTTGAAGGGTGAAGCTCAAAACTGGTGGACAAATGTGATTGAACAAGGGTAATCAGAGACGTGGGACAGATTTGTAAAGGTCTTCTACAAGCGGTACTTTCCAGCATCCGTTAAGACACAGTTGTGGATATGACAGTAAATGAGTACGCAGCTAAGTACAATAGTTTACTTCGATTTGCACATCGAATAGTACCAAGAGAGGTGGATAGAGCACGGAAATTTGAAGAAAGCCTACGAGATAATATTAGAAACCGAGTGGATACACATCAACTCAGAAAGGTGGCCGATGTGCAAGATGTTGCTTTGATCGCAGAAAGGGATATTGACAAGTATAAACAGAGTCAACAGAATAAGCGGCCAGCCGAGGGAAAAAGTAAAGGACAAGGTTTCTTTAAGAAGCTGTTCTCGCGAGGTTCTGGTTCTAGCTCAGGAGTTCAAAGGGGAAGTTCCTTATCTGAGGAGAGTCGCCCATTATGTCCAACGTGCAATCGTCAACATTGGGGTGTATGCCACTTGACGTTAGTATGCAATATCTGCAAGCAGAAGGGGCATATAGCGATAAATTGCTCACAAGCTCGAACTCAAAGTACGGGGAACATAAATCTAGACAATAGGGGAAAATGCTTTGAATGTGGCCAGCTAGGACATCAAGCCAAAGAATGCCCAACAAGACAACAGCGAGGGACAGGTTCTGTGGCATCAACTAGGGTAAAACCAGGGACAAGTGTGGACAAAGGGAAAGGACCAGAACAAAGACAAGGAAGGTATTATCGACTAACGCCGGGGGATGCTGCTGCAGCCGATTCTGTCGTGTCTGGTACATTACTCATTTGTTCACACCCAGCGCATGTTTTAATAGATTCAGGGTCAACACATTCTTTTGTTCCAAATGAATTTGTTAGACATTTAGACAGCATGTCAGAACCTTTGGGGTATGATTTGTCGATATCGTTACCCTTAAGTAAACCCATGGTGCCCTCATCAATATTTAAAGCATGTGATATCAGGATAAATGATAGGGTTTTGACAGTGGATTTAATTCCGTTGGCCGTTAATTATTTTGACGTAATATTGGGTATGGATTGGTTATCCGTAAATCAAGCAACTGTCGATTGTGAACAGAAAAGAGTTACTTTTCGACCAACGGGAAAAGGGGAGTTTAGTTTTCAAGGAACTGGTGTTGCAGCACCACCATATTTTGTTTCAGCAATGCTAGCAGGCAAATTGTTGAAACAAGGTTGTCGGGGGTTCTTATGTTCAATAATTGACACACGGGTCACAGGGACTAGAGTAGAAGATATTTCAATTGTACGAGAGTTTCCAGATGTTTTCCCTGAAGATCTACCTAATGTATTAGTTGAACGGGAAATTGAATTTACCATTGAAGTAGCCTCAGGGTCTCAGCCAGTATCGTAAACACCGTACAGAATGGCACCGGTGGAGTTGAAAGAGTTGAAGATTCAGCTGTAAGATCTTCTAGATAAGGGATTCATTCAACCTAGTGTATCACCATGGGGTGCACCAGTTTTGTTTGTCAAGAATAAAGACGGGACTATGAGGATGTGTATCGATTATCGAGAACTCAACAAGTTAACTGTCAAGAACAAGTATCCGTTGCCTAGAATTGATGACTTGTTTGATCAACTTCAAGGAGCCCAGGTCTTTTCTAAGATTGATTTGCGATCGGGTTATCACCAGTTAAAGGTCAAAGAAGAAGATGTGGAGAAGACAGCATTCAGGACCCGTTATGGTCATTATGAATTTCTTGTTATGCCTTTTGGAGTTACGAACGCACCGAAAGCATTTATGAATTTGATGAATCGAGTGTTTAAAGACTATCTGGATGAGTTTGTAATTGTATTCATAGATGACATCTTAATATACTCCAAGAGCGTAGAAGATCATGAGAGGCATCTACGGTTAGTCCTACAACGACTCCGTGAAAAGAGGTTGTTTGGAAAGTTAAAGAAATGTGAATTTTTGTTAACTGAAATTGCATTTTTGGGACACGTAATATCAAAAGAGGGGGTATCAGTGGATCCGCAAAAGATTGAAGCCGTGGCCAATTGGAAGTCGCCAACAAGTGTGCCAGAGGTACGAAGCGTCTTAGGACTAGCTGGATATTACCGAAGGTTCGTGGAAAATTTTTCAAGGATTGCAATGCCAATGATACAACTTATGCGAAAAGATGTTCCTTTTGTTTGGAGTCCAGAGTGCGAGGAAAGCTTTGTTGAATTGAAGACTCGTTTGATGATGGCACCAATATTGACTATTCCTTCGGGTACTGAGGGGTTTGTGATATACAATGATGCTTCCTATCGAGGTTTAGGGTGTGTTTTGATGCAAAACAACAAAGTGATTGCATATGCTTCATGACAATTAAGGCCACATGAGGTGCATTACCCAACACATGATCTTGAGTTAGCGGCAGTGATCTTTGCCTTGAAGATTTGGAGGCACTATCTTTACGGGGAAAAGTGTGAAATTTACACAGATCATAAGAGTCTAAAATATTTGTTTACACATCAGGATTTGAATATGAGGTAGAGGAGATGGTTAGAGCTAATGAAGGATTATGACCTGACAATCCAGTATCATCCAGGGAAAGCTAATGTGGTGGCCGATGCATTGAGTCGAAAATCTACAACCAATTTGGCTTATACTTTGACTTCACAAGAAAAGTTAATTCGGGAAATGGAGCAGCTAAAGTTGGAGGTAATTCCAGAAACCAGAGGTGCTTTAATGTCAGCTGTTATTGCACAGCCGTCCCTTATTGATGAAATTCGAGCCAAACAGCTTCAATATCCAATATTGAAGAAGATTCATGATGAGATCCCTGAAGGTGAGCAACCAGAATTTACTTTTGAGAATGGCATATTAAAGTTCAAGAATCGGGTTTGTATACCCAATGTGAATGGTATCAAGGAATTAATTTTGGAAGAGGCAGACAATACGAGGTACTCAATCCATCCGAGTAGCACTAAGATGTATCGTGACTTGCGAGAAATCTATTGGTGGTCAGGGATGAAACGAGAAGTAGCTGAGCACGTGGCAAAGTGTGTGGCCTGTCAAAGGGTAAAAGTTGAACACCAGAAACCAGCGGGAAAATTGGAACCATTGCCTATACCAGAGTGGAAATGGGAAAATATTACAATGGACTTCGTGGGAGGTTTACCGAGATCTAGGAAGTCAAATGACAGTGTATGGGTAATCGTTGATCGATTGACCAAGTCGGCACATTTTCTATCAATCAAGACTAATGATCCAAAGAAGTTAGCTAAATTGTAGGTTCAAGAAATTGTGAGACTTCATGGGGTTCCAGTATCTATAGTCTCTGATTGAGATAGTGCATTTACATCAAGATTTTGGCAAGGAATGCAGAGAGAGATGGGTACAAAATTGAGTTTTAGTACAGCTTTTCATCCTCAAACCGATGGCCAATCAGAACGTGTAATTCAGATACTTGAAGATATGCTTCGACCTTGTGTTTTGGATTTTAAAGGTGATTGGGAAGAGCACTTGCCATTGGCTGAATTTGCTTATAATAATAGTTATCAATCCAGTATTGGGATGGCACCTTTTGAGGCATTATATGGGCGTAAGTGTCGTTCTCCACTTTGTTGGACCGAAGTTGGTGAAAGAATGATGATAGGGCTTGAAATTGTTCAGCAGACTACAGAAAAGATAAAGACAATACAACAACGGCTTCAAACAGCCCAAAGTAGATATAAAAGCTATGCGACTTGAAAAGAAGACCGATAGAGTTTGAAGTTGGAGATTTTGTATTCCTAAAAGTATCACCTTCAAAGGGTATTACGAGATTTGGAAAACAAGGAAAGTTAAATCCAAGGTATGTTGGGCCATTTGAGATCATTGGCAGAGTTGGACCAGTAGCCTATCAGTTAGAGTTGCCACCGGAGTTGGCTAATGTACACGATGTATTTCATGTATCAATGTTAAGAAAATGTATATCAGATCCGAAGAAAGTGATTATTCCAGAACCGTTGGAAGTCAGGGAAGACTTGACTTACATCGAGCAGCCAGTCAAGATTCTTGACAGAAAAGAGCAAGTTTTGCGAACGAAGACTATTTCTTTAGTCATGGTGCTGTGGTGAAATCTGTAATAACCTGCATTTCCTAAATTACATTTTCATATTTAATTGTCAATTGCATTGTATATTTAATTTCACTGGGTATTGACTGCCTCATTTAAAATTACATTTCTCATATTCTAAATTTTATTTCTTGATTTATTGCAAGCTAAGAATGTTGTTGGGGTTAAATTGTAATTTTTATAAAGTTAGTAATACCTGTATGGTTTTCAAAATCTGTATTTCAAAACGGTGAAAATAACTTCTATTGATTCAATCAGTATTTTTATGAAACCAGAAAATCACTTCCTACGTTAAAACGAATTTCCTGTATTTTTGTGGTGACCACCGCGCCCCGAAAATACCAGTTTATGTCCAAAACTGTCCGCGCTATGCTAAACTTCCACAGATTTTGGAAGTGACTGATTTGGACATTTACTTTATTGCCATTTATGGCAAGTAATCATTGGATAAGGTATTGTTTGGGAATGATTAGCTTATATGTGCAAATGTTGTGCCATAAGCTAAATTGCCAAACAACCCCATTTGACCCCTATACACCTATCCATGGCCTTTGGCTTAAACTTGGGACATATCAACTGTGTATTATGTAAATACGTATGTATATATGCTGTCATTTTAAGAGGATTAAGGTTTTGTTAACTTAATTAGAGAAGTGCTAAGTGAACTTAAAAAATTCTTGGAGCCCAAGTTCTCCAATTGGCTCTCTCTATATATGTTCAATACACACACATTCTCATCACTGCACTTCATTTACACAGAGAGAAAAGAGAGAGCTTGAGAGTTATATTCTGGAGATTTTCTGGAGAAAGAAACTACACAACTCCATAGCCAAGCTTGATTGGGCCTCTTGTATTTCTTGAATCTTTCTCAACACACACACTTTCTTATCAATCTGTGAGTATTACTAACTCACTAAGAATGTAATTACATGTCTATTTACTGTGTGTTTGTTTAATTTTGTAATACACCATTGTTGATCCTACGTATGAAAATTCATAGCTTGAAATCAAGATTTTCAAACCTTAATCTAAATCCGTTTTCAGAGATGAATATCAAAGATTATAGTATGTATTGACTATGTTTGATGTATTGAAGCTTAATTCATTCATATGGAAAAGTATATTAGAAATCAAATTTTGACATGTTTAAGTTTATCATAAAATTGGAGAGTTATGGTTAGAATCATGTTAAATTAACCATAGATTCTTAATCCTTGTTGAAAAACAAAGAGATCCATATATAATAGGACATACACACTTACAGAACTGAAATGGGTCAAAAAGGACCCCTGTTTGCTGAACCAGAGCAGTTCCTGCGGAGAAGATGAAGCCTCAGCTTCATCTCGCGCCGCGATCGCGCGCGCGAAGAATCGCGCGAGCGGCCCGCGCGAGCGACCCTT
Organism: Hydrangea macrophylla; assembly: GCA_033977485.1. NCBI lineage: Eukaryota > Viridiplantae > Streptophyta > Magnoliopsida > Cornales > Hydrangeaceae > Hydrangea > Hydrangea macrophylla. The sequence continues at coordinate 107,557,989 of CM066985.1, read as the reverse complement.
CGCGCGAGCGGCCCGCGCGCGCGAGGTAGGCTTCCCCAGGCAGACGTAAGAGTTATATATATATAATTAAAAATTTGGCTGGTCGCGCGAGCGAGAGTCGCGCGAGAACCCCTTCGCGAGAGCGGTCCGCGCGCGCGACCTTGTTTTCCTCAGGCAGACAGAAAAGTTTATTAATAAAAGGAAAAATGGGCTTATCGCGCGAGCGGCCCGCGCGCGCGAGGTTTAGCAGTTTCTGTTTTTGTCTATTTTCTGTTAAGGGACTGTTTGGTTCAACTTTTTAGTACTGTTAAGGTTCTGTTTGGGATATTTAGTTAATCAGAACTCTATTTGGTTATGTTTGATTGATTAAAACATTGTAGTATGACTCATTGATCCCCGTACGCGTGTTGTTCCTTTAATTCAGCATTTTTGTTCTCATTTAAGTGCATACCATTCATGTGGGTCAGTGGTACATGCATATGGGTGTCAGTCTGTGTGGAAAAGAGTAATGGTAGTGTGGAAAAGAGTATGAGTTTGTGTTTGTGGTCGTGGTTGTGGTTAAGTATGAGTTGTGGTTGTGGTCGTGGTTGTGGTTGTGGTTGTGGTTGTGGTTGCAATTGTGGAAGAGGGTATCTTTGAAATGCGACGGTGGCAAATAAGGACACTCCCTGACGCCCATGGAAGCGTTAAAGTGTGTGAAGCCGAACTCGGACATTCCCTGGCACCCATGGTAGTGCTAAAGTGTGGCCTACGGACACTCCCTGATAACTCAAGTCTGGATACTGTGTGAGGGGTTGCCCCGGTATTTGCATGGCGGTTAGGGTATTCAAAGTGTGAGGCATTGGACACTCCCTGGTACCCCGGACCAAAGTGTGAGGCAAACTGGACACTCCCTGGCACCCCGTTGCTAAAGTGTGGCTTTCTGAGTGTTTCAAAGATACCAGGAGTAGGATAGTGGGTTGTTGTGGCTGTCGAGAGAAAAGAGTCGGCAAGATGAGTGTGGTGCATTGTTCTCATACACGGTCCCATCTGTTTAAATTACCCTCTTTAAATAATATTGTGAATGTTTTCTAAATGAGCTCCTTACTTCAATAATAAACTTGTGGATTTAAATGGGAATTGGAAAAAAAGTAAGTTGGTATGTTTTACATTCAAAGTTATGTTTTTAATACTCACCAGCTTCTTGAAGCTGACGACGTTGATGCGTCCTGGACATTCGTGTTCAGGCTTTTCAGGTTACAATCAGGAGGAATCATACAACTATGCTAATTGAGAATGGCTGCATCTGGAATAAAGAAACTGTTTATGTATTATATGCTTTAAGTTTATTTGTTTGAGTTTTAAACTGTTTTGTTTTAAGGATGACTGTAACAGACTTTAAGTTATTATTTTATTTTTAAGGCGGTCTGTGCCTTAGTTGACCCCGGCTCATAAGATGTAATAAGTTAGAAAATTTTTGTAAGCCTTGATTGCTTTACTCTGATTTATATGTTTTGTTGTTCGACGTTTGGGACGGAATCGATCCTTCAAACTGTCGCGACCTATGGGTCCATAAAGGAAATTAAACGCTTTCCTTATTTATGCTACGTCGGGGAGTGACAAAATCATTCTGTTGAGGAAGCCACGTGGGAAAGAGAAGATGAAATGAAAGAGAAGTATCCGTTCTTGTTCAAGACTTGAGGTACTATGAGTTTGGGGACAAACTCCTTTTTAAGGAGGGGAGAGATGTGACACCCACTCCCGCAGTTTATATTTAATATTGCTTTAGCATGCATAATCATAAGTTAATATTAATTAATGTGTTATGTGACACTTATTGGAGGTGGGATTGACCCACTAAGTTGATTATAGGTGTCCAGTTGGGAACCCAGTTATGGCCAGTATGGCAATCCCAAGTTAGATATGTGTTGATGGGTCCCAGTTGAGATGGGACAACAGTATGTGGAATACTCTATGTGCCTAAATGTTTATTAATGCTTAAATGATTTATTATTTTATTATTGATAATATCGTGTTATTAGGTGATGACCACTTTTGGGGTCAATTAGGGGTACCTTTGTGAGCACGAATTGAACACGTTACATAATTAGTAGGCTAATTAGCAACTTCATTTAATTATATGGGACCACTTATGGGACCCATGTGAGACATAGACAAACATCCATTTAGATTTGGGATAGTTTTAATATAGTTTAAAACTTAATAGGGGTATAATTGCAAAACTAGCAAACCAGTGGGGGTTTCATAATAAAATAGCAAAACCCATATAATCAAGACACACAAGGAGATGACTAATCATCTCCATTTAGTTCATAACTAGGAATACAGAAGAGGTATAGGAGATTGACGGGTTACGACGGTGACGTTCTCGACGACGGTTGACGAGCCGAACAACGTCGATTTTTTAAAATAGACTATATATTCAGACTCCTGGAGGTGAGTCTAATCTATTGGTGCTAATTTTATTGAGTTCTGTGATAGTTTTTCCGCGACCCATTTTAGGGTTTAAGCTCATAACTTGTAATTTATGTATAGGATTTGTACCTAGTTCATAGTAGGGCTATAAATTCACAATTAGGAGCGAAACACAAGAGGTGAGTGATGTTAATTTTGATATTTGAATTATTTTCATGTTGAGTTCAATTGTGATGCCAAAGCATGCCTAATTTGTTTAATTTAATTTATTTAGATTATAATTGGGCAAAATTCATGTGGCTAAATTAGGCCCAATTTATTTGTGAAAGCACAGTGCAATGATTAAATGAGCAAGTTGAGTTGCCTATTTGGGTCAATGGAAATAGCTAGTTCTATACCACCATGAGGTAATCTTTGTGGTGACGACCATGGCCGCCAGAGGTCTATGGGACCGCACGTGTGAGGGCGTGGGTCATGACTAGTCACGTGGGTTTGGGGAGTAGAGCCGCGGGCTAGCCGGTAGTGGTGGGAGTGAACTATTAATTGCCAGAGACTATAGTTTTGTGTAATATGTTGAATTAAGCATGTTTATTACCCACGATCAGGATTAGCATTACTCACTAAGCATATAGCTTATATATTGTAATGGTTATTGAATAACCATCGTAGGTGATCGTGGCGAGGAATCGGGGAAGTAAGCTGGGAAGTGGCTTGGCTAGGGTTGGGAAGTTGTAATTTTGTTAATAGCTACCTGCTTTTTAATTTAAAGCTTGCAATATAGTGTAAATTAATCGGTTTTAATCTGGATTGTGGTACGAGTCATACTTTGGTTGGTTTAAGATTTATGTAATATTTCTAGCTAAACTTTATACTTTAGTTGGATTGTACCTTAACTCCTGTAATATAAGGTTGGACTGTGTTAGTTGGGATTGTTTGATTATAGTGTTACTATAACTAATGTTATTAGATTGGGACGTTTGAACTTGGACATTTATTTATTGGGTTGGTTGTAAATGGTTATATTTAGTACTTTTCCTAAAGTATTTAAAAACTCTTGCTTGTACTTGGAAGCTCATGTTTGTGACTTTGGTTGACTTTAAATGGTTTAAAGCATTAGTGTTGATTTCAACTTGTGATTTGTTAATATTATATGAGAATTTACTAATTGTTAAAATAGGGATTTTTGGCTAATTTCAAAGACGGGGTTTTTGTTTTTTTTATTATTGTTTGAGCTTCTTTGGTTTAAGTTTATTTTAAATTTATTTTAGAACTTTAATAACTGGTGTAAGGCCTTGGTGGCGTGCCATGTGTCCTAGGATCATCTGGGTGGTTCCGGGGCGTGACATTTAGTGGTATCAGAGCGAGGTTTAGGCTTAGAACCTTGGGTACGAGAGACGGCGATTGAGAGTACGTGTAGATAATGAGCATGTTGATGCATTTCATGAATGCATATGAATAATTGTTGCTATGTTGTTATATAACATGTTGGCATAGCATACAATATATTTATGTCAATTGACTGACAGGTAAGAAAATGGATCATAATCGGGAACATTCACCTCATTCGAGAATGGACCACCTAGAAGATGTGGTAAGCAATTTTCTAAGGGCAGTAAGTGATCAGATGGGACATGATAGACCTGCAAACCCACAACCACGGGCCGAACGGAGAGTCATTGAACAATTTTATAAAAGAAAACCGAGTCAATTTATTGGAGGCCCAGATCCATCACAAGCTGATCATTGGGTAATGGATATGGACCGTATCTTTCGGATAGTGGAGTGTACAGATGAGGAAAAGATAATGTGTGCTACTGACACTTTGAAGGGTGAAGCTCAAAACTAGTGGACAAATGTGATTGAACAAGGGGCATCAGAGACGTGGGACAGATTTGTAAAGGTCTTCTACAAGCGGTACTTTCCAGCATCCGTTAAGACACAGTTGGGCCGTGAGTTTGCAAATCTACAACAAGGGGATATGACAGTAAATGAGTACGCAGCTAAGTACAATAGTTTACTTCGATTTGCACATCGAACAGTACCAAGAGAGGTGGATAGAGCACGAAAATTTGAAGAAAGCCTACAAGATAACATTAGAAGCCGAGTGGATATACATCAACTTAGAAAGGTGGCCGATGTGCAAGATGTTGCTTTGATCGCAGAAAGGGATATTGACAAGTATAAACAGAGTCAACAGAATAAGCGGCCAGCCGAGGGAAAAAGTAAAGGACAAGGATTCTTTAAGAAGCCGTTCTTGCGAGGTTCTGGTTCTAGCTCAGGAGTTCAAAGGGGAAGTTCCTTATCTGAGGAGAGTCGCCCATTATGTCCAACGTGCAATCGTCAACATTGGGGTGTATGCCACTTGACGTTAGTATGCAATATCTGCAAGCAAAAGGGGCATATAGCGAGAAATTGCTCACAAGCTTGAACTCAAAGTATGGGGAGCATAAATCTAGATAATAGGGGAAAATGCTTTGAATAGGACATCAAGCCAAAGAATGCCCAACAAGACAACAGCGAGGGACAGGTTCTGTGGCATCAACTAGGGTAAAACCAAGGACAAGTGTGGACAAAGGGAAAGGGCCAGAACAAAGACAAGGAAGGTATTATAGACTAACGTCGGGGGATGGTGCAGCAGCCGATTCTGTCATGTCAGGTACATTACTCATTTGTTCACACCTGGCGCATGTTTTAATAGATTCAGGGTCAACACATTCTTTTGTTAGACATTTAGACAGCATGTCAGAACCTTTGGGGTATGATTTGTCGATATCGTTACCCTTAAGTAAATCCATGGTAACCTCATCAATATTTAAAGCATGTGATATCAGGATAAATGATAGGGTTTTGACAGTGGATTTAATTCCGTTGGCTATTAATTATTTTGACGTAATATTGGGTATGGATTGGTTATCCGTAAATCAAGCAACTATCGATTGTAAACAGAAAAGAGTTACTTTTCGACCAATGGGACAAGGGGAGTTTAGTTTTCAAGGAACTGGTGTTGTAGCACTAACATATTTGGTTTCAGCAATACGGGCAGGCAAGTTGTTGAAACAAGGTTGTCGGGGGTTCTTATGTTCAATAATTGACACACACGGGTCACAGGGACTAGAGTAGAAGATATTTCAATTGTACGAGAGTTCCCAGATGTTTTCCCTGAAGATCTACCTGATGTATTAGTTGAATGAGAAATTGAATTTACCATTGAAGTAGACTCGGGGTCTCAGCCAGTATCGAAAACACCGTACAGAATGGCACCGGTGGAGTTGAAAGAGTTGAAGATTCAGCTGCAAGATCTTCTAGATAAGGGATTCATTCGACCTGGTGTATCACCATGGGGTGCACCAGTTTTGTTTGTCAAGAATAAAGACGAGACTATGAGGATGTGTATCGATTATCGAGAATTCAACAAGTTAACTATCAAGAACAAGTATCCGTTGCCTAGAATTGATGACTTGTTTGATCAACTTCAAGGAGCCCAGGTCTTTTCTAAGATTGATTTGCGATCGGGTTATCACCAGTTAAAGGTCAAAGAAGAAGACGTGGAGAAGACAGCATTCAGGACCCGTTATGGTCATTATGAATTTCTTGTTATGCCTTTTGGAGTTACGAACGCACCGGCAGTATTTATGGATTTGATGAATCGAGTGTTTAAAGACTATCTGGATGAGTTTGTAATTGTATTCATAGATGACATCTTAATATACTCCAAAAGCGTAGAAGATCATGAGAGGCATCTACGGTTAGTCCTACAACGACTCCGTGAAAAGAGGTTGTTTGGAAAGTTAAAGAAATGTGAATTTTGGTTAACTGAAATTGCATTTTTGGGACACTTAATTTCAAAAGAGGGGGTATCAATGGATCCGCAAAAGATTGAAGCCGTGGCCAAATGGAAGTCGCCAACAAGTGTGCCAGAGGTACGAAGCTTCTTAGGACAAGCTGGATATTACCGAAGGTTTGTGGAAAATTTTTCAAGGATTGCAATGCCAATGATACAACTTATGCGAAAAGATGTTCCTTTTGTTTGGAGTCCAGAGTGTGAGGAAAGCTTTGTTGAATTGAAGACTCGTTTGATGATGGCACCAATATTGACTATTCCTTCGGGTACTGAGGGGTTTGTGATATACAGTGATGCTTCCTATCGAGGTTTAGGGTGTGCTTTGATGCAAAACAACAAAGTGATTGCATATGCTTCACGATAATTAAGGCCACATGAGGTGCATTACCCAACACATGATCTTGAGTTAGCGGCAGTGATATTTTCCTTGAAGATTTGGAGGCACTATCTTTACGGGGAAAAGTGTGAAATTTACACAGATCATAAGAGTCTAAAATATTTGTTTACACATCAGGATTTGAATATGAGGCAGAGGAGATGGTTAGAGGTAATGAAGGATTATGACCTGACAATCCAGTATCATCCAGGGAAAGCTAATGTGGTGGCAGATGCATTGAGTCGAAAATCTACAACCAATTTGGCTTATACTTTGACTTCTCAAGAAAAGTTAATTCAGGAAATGGAGCAGCTAAAGTTGGAGGTAATTCTAAAAACCAGAGGTGTTTTAATGTCAGCGATATTTGCACAGCCGTCCCTTATTGATGAAATTCGAGCCAAACAGCTTCAAGATCCAATATTGAAGAAGATTCATGATGAGATCCCTGAAGGTGAGCAACCAGAATTTACTTTTGAGAATGGTATATTAAAGTTCAAGAATCGGGTTTGTATACCCAATGTGAATGGTATCAAGGAATTAATTTTGGAAGAGGCATACAATTCGAGGTACTCAATCCATCCGGTTAGCACTAAGATGTATCGTGACTTGCGAGAAATCTATTGGTGGTCAGGGATGAAACGAGAAGTAGCTGAGCACGTGGCAAAGTGTGTGGCTTGTCAAAGGGTAAAAGTGGAACACCAAAAACCAGCGGGAAAATTGGAACCATTGCCTATACCAGAGTGGAAATGGGAAAATATTACAACGGACTTCGTGGGAGGTTTACCGAGATCTAGGAAGTCAAATGACAGTGTATGGGTAATCGTTGATCAATTGACCAAGTCGGCACATTTTCTACCAATCAAGACTAATGATCCAAAGAAGTTAGCTGAATTGTATGTTCAAGAAATTGTGAGACTTCATGGGGTTCCAGTATCTATAGTCTCTGATTGTGATAGTGCATTTACATCAAGATTTTGGCAAGGAATGCAGAGAGCGATGGGTAAAAAATTGAGTTTTAGTACATCTTTTCATCCTCAAACCGATGGCCAATCAGAACGTGTAATTCAGATACTTGAAGATATGCTTTGACCTTGTGTTTTGGATTTTAAAGGTGATTGGGAAGAGCACTTTCCATTGGCTGAATTTGCTTATAATAATAGTTATCAATCCAGTATTGGGATGGCACCTTTTGAGGCATTATATGGGCGTAAGTGTCGTTCTCCACTTTGTTGGACCGAAGTTGGTGAAAGAAGGATGATAGGGCCTGAAATTGTTCAGCAGACTACAGAAAAGATAAAGACAATACAACAACGGCTTCAAACAGCCCAAAGTAGATATAAAAGCTATGCGACTTGAAAAGAAGACCGATAGAGTTTGAAGTTGGAGATTTTGTATTCCTAAAAGTATCACCTTCAAAGGGTATAACGAGATTTGGAAAACAAGAAAAGTTAAATCCAAGGTATGTTGGGCCATTTGAGATCATTGGCAGAGTTGGACCAGTAGCCTATCAGTTAGAGTTGCCACCGGAGTAGGCTAATGTAAACGATGTATTTCATGTATCAATGTTAAGAAAATGTATATCAGATCCGAAGAAAGTGATTATTCCAGAATCGTTGGAAGTCAGGGAAGACTTGACTTATATCGAGCAGCCAGTCAAGATTCTTGATAGAAAAGATCAAGTTTTGCGGACGAAGACTATTTCTTTAGTCATGGTGCTGTGGTGAAATCATTCTGTTGAGGAAGCCACATGGGAAAGAGAAGATGAAATGAAAGAGAAGTATCCGTTCTTGTTCGAGACTTGAGGTACTATGAGTTTGGGGACAAACTCCTTTTTAAGGAGGGGAGAGATGTGACACCCGCTCCCGCAGTTTATATTTAATATTGCTTTAGCATGCATAATCATAAGTTAATATTAATTAATATGTTATGTGACACTTATTGGAGGTGGAATTGACCCACTAAGTTGATTATGAGTGTCCAGTTGGGAACCCAGTTATGGCCAGTATGGCAATCCCAAGTTAGATATGTGTTGATGGGTCCCAGTTGAGATGGGACAACAGTACGTGGAATACTCTATGTGCATAAATGTTTATTAATGCTTAAATCATTTATTATTTTATTGTTGATAATATCGTGTTATTAGGTGATGACCACTTTTGGGGTCAATTAAGGGTACCCTTGTGAGCACGAATTGAACATGTTACATAATTAATAGGCTAATTAGCAACTTCATTTAATTATATGGGACCACTTATGGGACCCCTGCGAGACATAGACAAACATCCATTTAGATTTGGGATAGTTTTAATATAGTTTAAAACTTAATAGGGGTATAATTGCAAAACTAGCAAACCAGTGGGGGTTTCATAATAAAATAGCAAAACCCATATAATCAAGACACACAAGGAGATGACTAATCATCTCCATTTAGTTCATAACTAGGAATACAGAAGAGGTATAGGAGATTGACGGGTTACGACGGTGACGTTCTCGACGACGGTTGACGAGCCGAACAACGTCGGTTTTTTAAAATAGGCTATATATTCGGACTCCTGGAGGTGAGTCTAATTTATTGGTACTAATTTTATTGAGTTCTGTGATAGTTTTTCCGCGACCCATTTTAGGGTTTAAGCTCATAACTTGTAATTTATGTATAGGATTTGTACCTGGTTCATAGTAGGGCTATAATTTCATAATTAGGAGCGAAACACAAGAGGTGAGTGATGTTAATTTTGATATTTGGATGATTTTCATGTTGAGTTCAATTGTGATGCCAAAGCATGCCTAAATTGTTTAATTTAATTTATTTATATTATAATTGGGCAAAATTCATGTGGCTAAATTAGGCCCAATTTATTTGTGAAAGCACGATGCAATGATTAAATGAGCATGTTGAGTTGCCTATTTGGGTCAATGGAAATTGCTAGTTCTATACCACCATGAGGTAATCTTTGTGGCGACGACCACGACCGCCAGAGGTCTATGGGACCGCACGTGTGAGGGCGTGGGTCATGACTAGTCACGTGGGCTTGGGGAGTAGAGCCGCGGGCTAGCCGGTAGTGGTGGGAGTGAACTAGTAATTACCAGAGACTATAGTTTTGTGTAATATGTTGAATTAAGCATGTTTATTACCCACGATCAGGATTAGCATTACTCACTAAGCATATAGCTTATATATTGTAATGGTTATTGAATAACCATCGTAGGTGATCGTGGCGAGGAATCGGGGAAGTAAGCTGGGAAGTGGCTTGGCTAGGGTTGGGAAGTTGTTGTAATTTTGTTAATAGCTACCTGCTTTTTAATTTAAAGCTTGCAATATAGTTGTAATTAATCGGTTTTAATCTGGATTGTGGTACGAGTCATACTTTGGTTGGTTTAAGATTTATGTAATATTTCTAGCTAAACTTTATACTTTAGTTGGATTGTATCTTAACTCCTGTAATATAAGGTTGGACTGTGTTAGTTGGGATTGTTTGATTATAGTGTTACTATAACTAATGTTATTAGATTGGGACGTTTGAACTTGGACATTTATTTATTGGGTTGGTTGTAAATGGTTATATTTAGTACTTTTCCTAAAGTATTTAAAAACTCTTGCTTGTACTTGGAAGCTCATGTTTGTGACTTTGGTTGACTTTAAATGGTTTAAAGCATTAGTGTTGATTTCAACTTGTGATTTGGTAATATTATATGAGAATTTACTAATTGTTAAAACAGGGGTTTTTGGCTAATTTCAAAGACGGGGTTTTTGTTTTTTTTATTATTGTTTGAGCTTCTTTGGTTTAAGTTTATTTTAAATTTATTTTAGAACTTTAATCACTGGTGTAAGGCCTTGGTGGCATGCCACGTGTCCTAGGATCATCTGGGTGGTTCCGGGGCGTGACACGTGACTCCACCCGAAATTGTCGGGTTTCCACCTCCAAGACCCGTGACTCCACCCACATTGTTTAAAAACCAATAAAAATGCTATGGGGGAGTCGGGTAGTCGAGTGAGTCGGGTGGGCGGGTCGGTTTTGAGCAGCCCTACTTAAACTATGGATTGTCATATAAGCATACATATAGAATTCTACACTCATTATATAGCTGAGCAATGAAGATTTACTCCATTGCAGGTGATAAGAAGAGAGGAAAGAAGAAGCGCGACGAGTGAGGTCGAGGAATGCCGGGGAACACTCATGTTTATACTTTTATTTTCTTTCTAACTTTTAATAAGGGTTAGAATTGGTAGTATGTTGTTATCGAATCTTGGTACGAGTTGGATTAGTACTTGTAATCCTTGGTAAACACTTTTGTATATATATATATATGTATGTGTTGAATCGTAGATTATAATCGTGTTGATGTTGGGAATTGGTTTGGAGATCCTTAGGTTAGAAAGCTGCAGAATTGGGCATTTCTGAGAGGAATCACGACTGGTTCGTAGTTCAGTTAACTGGACCTCTATGTTCTTGAGTTAGTTCTTTCAGTTTTCGAGGGTTTCAGTCGACTGGATGGGTTATCAGTCGACTGGTTTCTACACGAAAACATCACATTCTACATACAGAGTGTCTAGTCGACTGGACAAGGCACCAGTCGACTGAAAAAATTGGGGCCCCAGTCGACTGAGTCCCCGACACAGTCGACTGGATAGGGCCTTTGGACTTTTCATACTTACTGTTCCAGGTTTCCAGTCGACCGGACCCTCGATCAATCGACTGGACCTCTGTTTCAAAACTAAATTCTTTTGGAACTTTTCCAATTGGGCAAAACTTTTTATAACTCTGATTTTAATGGATTTTACTTATGTTTTCTGCTGCTATTTTACTTTAATGGAATTGGATGAGCCTTGGGCTTAGTTTGGCCCCCATGTGGCTTTTTAAAAGGAGCTTATGAAATTTATTACTAAGTTCTTTGATAATTTTATACAAGTGGCACACTACTCTTCAAAAAGACATCATGAAATCAAAAAGCAACCTTGAGCTTTTAAAAGCTCCATTCTAGAGCTTTTAAAAGCTCCCTCCAAAAAAGCCCTAAGTTCAATTTTTGCAAAGCTCATAAATTAGTTACCAAATGAATTAACATGAAATTGGACTTTAAAAAAGGAGAAGCACCACGTGGGGGCCAAACTAAGCCTTGGTGGCGTGCCACGTGTCCTGTTTTCGCGCGTTAGCGGGATGGGTCATGACATCTGGTCATCACCTTCACCGCCGTCTCTGGCCATCACCTTTTTCACTCATGTCTCTCTCTCTGTCACACTCCAACTTGCCCCCGCGGGCTAGGACACGTGTAACAAAGCCAACAAGGACCAAACAATCAATTTTTTTTAATGTTCCAAGAATAATATTTTTAACTGAAATACCAGGGGTAAAATAACTTTTTTTCAAACAAAATAATAAAGAGAAATAAAATAAAGTTTTAAAATTATCGAATGGTACTTGGACAGAATTCCCCCTGTTAAACAAGAATTGAAATACCAAAATATCACCAAAACACTTGGAAATACTTTCAAAACTTCAATCCACGATTCATATTACAAGGATTTAATACAAAACCCAAACATAAGTTTATCTCCAAAACTCCAAACACTAGGATTATAACTACTCATCTAAACTCATTTACATATGAACATATTAAACATAGACCATTAATCTCGAGTTATCCCAGAATTCCCACAGTTCAACGCTTCTGACTATGATGCTCGTCCGTACCTGCGTGGTCATTAGCCACAAAATTGACTAAGCTTTCGCTTAATGAGTACGTGGTACTAATCAGGCAATTGGAGTATTTAATGATTCATAACACCAATTAAACATTCACAACAATATATGGTTGTAGGCGTGTCAAGTAATCAACCACCATTGTTCTGGACCCCTGATTCCGGGCCATTCTCACTTTGTCGTCGCTTTAAAAGCGATATCACACACTCTCAAGTGATCGAAGTCAATTCACTGTGGTCGTCACTACCATCCCCTTTTCTCTGAGGACTTCATCATCATCCCCCTTTTCTCTGAGGAATGGCGTCCCTTATATCCGGGCTAAATAATGGTGATTATCACTTGAGACCCTTTGACCCAAATAAGCACATAAGCAACTCAACATGTCAACATGGCAATTTCAGCATTTTTAGACATGTTAAATAATAATTAATCACATGCTTTTCTACTTAATCACAAGTAAGCAATTTAAGCATTCACTAACAAATAAATAACATTAAATATCCAATTTTGGAATTAGGACACTCACCTCACGAATAAGTCCCAAATAAGCCTAGAAATCACAAACTCCTTCGCAAAACTAGCTCTAGTTATTCCCAATGATATCCCATATATATATATATCACATATATGTATCACCCCTCAAAATAGGCCGCAGAAAAAATCATCAAAAGTGAAAAGATAAAGACATAGAAATAATCCTTTCACCTCCACGAGCCCGAATATGACTTCGGTTCGCGAAACAGAGGTCGTACGACGAACCTATGGTGACAAAATGACGCGAAACACTTTTTTTTTTCTTCCTAACTCTCTGAAACTCTATGTTCTAATTCTTGTCTCTTTTTTTTTCTTATTTAAATGAGTCTACCAACTCAACCTAAGATATATATATATATATTAGCTTAGCGCAATTTCAAATTACACCCCCCCAAAGTTCTTAAGTTCCTATTATGAAACCCCTTGGACAGTATATTAACTACCAAATTTCTAAATTGGTATGTGTCTATGTTACGTATGGGTCCCAAAAGTGGTCCCAAATAATTTTATGAAGTTGCTAATTAACCTACTAATTATGAACCATATTCCAATTCACCCTCACATGGGTACCCAAACTGGTACCATAAAAGGTCATAACTAGCAATAAAATATTAAAAGCCATTAAACAAATATTCAGTTAATCACATATATGCAACTAAATGCAATTTATCTAATCTGGACCTCCCGTGGGTCCTATTTCACATTTGTCCAACTATGCCCTTATCAAAGCACTTATCACATCGGGGTAATTGGAACTTACTCAGATATCACATGTAATTAATTATAAATGATAAAAATAAATATAACTTCCATTTTCTGGGTACGGGTATTACATCTCTCCATCCCTTTTGGGAAGTTTGTCCCTAAACTTTTCTTACCTCAGGTGTCAAATAGGTGAGGATATTTCTCTCGGATCTCGTCCTCACATTCCCAAGTTGCCTCCTCTACTGAATGATTACGCCATAGCACCATAACTAGAGGAATGCCTTTAGTTCTGAGCACCTGATCCTTCCTATCTAGGATTCGAACTGGATGTTCAACATAAGTCAAGTCTTCTCGAACCATTAACGTCGATTTCAGAGTGATATGATGACTCGAATCTGATAGACAACGTCGTAACATAGAAACGTGAAACACATTATGAACATTAGCCAACTCTTCTGGTAATTCCAACTGATATGTAACTGGACTAACCCTATCCAAGATCAGATAATTAAGGCCCTACAAACCTCAGACTTAACTTGCCTCGCGTACCAAATCATATGATGCCTTTCGAAGGCGATACTTTTCCTCGAATTCCAACGGTATTTTACCTGTATCCACGTAGCATTTGTAACGACTCTGTGCTATTTGTAGCCGTTGTTTAACTAACTTGATTTTGTCGGTAGTAATTTGCACAATTTCAGGACCTATAAGTTACTTTTTTTCCCAACTTCTGTCCAACACACTGGTGATCTACATTTTTGACCATATAATGCCTCGTAAGGCGAAATCCCAATACTCGTCTGGAAGCTATTATTATAAGAGAATTCTATTAATGGCAAGTGGGTCTCCCAATCTGATTTAAAATCCATAACACAACCTCAAAGCGTATCTTCTAGAATCTAAATAACTCGCTCTGATTGGCCGTCTATCTGAGGATGAAATGCTTTGCTAAAATGCAAGGTCGTCCCCATTGCCTTTTGCAAACCTTCCCAAAACCTAGACACAAATCGTCTGTCTTGATCTGACACAATTGATACCGGTGCCCCATGTAATCTGACAGCTTCTCTGACATAAAGCTCTGCTAACTTTGTCGGATCAGAAGTCTTGATTGACAAGAAATAAGCTGATTTAGTTAACTGATCAACGATCACCCAAATACTATCATTAGACTTAGGAGACCGTGGCAAACCTGACACAAAGTCTATCGTGATATGCTCCCATTTCCATTTTGGTATCTCCAATGGTTGCAATTCACCGGCGGATAGTTGATGTTCTAGTTTTACTTGTTGACAAGTCGACACTTGTCCACGAACTCAGTGACTTCCCGTTTCATACCACTCCACCAATACACTTCTCGCAAATCTCTACACAGCTTGGTACTCCCTGGATGTACGAAATACCTCGTACTGTGAGCTTCTTCCATGATCTTATCTTTTAACTCTTGAATGTTCGGAACACATAATCGATTAACATGCCTCAATATATTATCCTGAAAACTGAATTTCGGCCGTCTACCCTCAGGTAATTCTTCAATTATCTTCTTGAAATTTGGGTCCAAAAGTTGGTTCACCTTGATTTCTTCGATTAAGCTTGGTTGTGCCATAATAGCTGCCATTAAACCACCCTGGATTCTGGGAATTACTTCCAATTCTAGCTGTTCAAATTCTTTTACCAACGTTGCTTGAGCTGTTAAAGAATAAACTACATTTTTTGATGACTTCCGACTTAAAGCATCAGCAACCACGTTAGCTTTACCTGGATGATACTGGATCTTCAAATCATAATCCTTCATCAATTCAAGCCATCTTCTTTGTCTCATATTCAACTCTTTTTGGGTAAACAGATATTTCAGACTCTTGTGATCAGTGAATATCGCACACGTTTCCCCGTACAAGTAGTAACGCCAAATCTTTAACGCAAAGATCACGCTGCCAATTCTAGATCATGAGTCAGATAATTCTTCTCGTGTGTCCTCAATTGCCTCGAAGCATAAGCTATCAACTTGCCCTCTTGCATTAAAACACATCCCAGGCCCTGGTGAGAAGCATCACTGTATATACTGAAACCTCTGGTACCCGACGGAATAGCTAATATCGGTGTTGAGGTTAACTTATCTTTCAACTTCTGAAAATAGTCTTCACATTATTTATTCCACACAAAAGCCACATTCTTCATCATCAATTGAGTCATCGGAGTCGCGATTCTAGAAAAGTCTTGAACGAACCTTCTATAATAACCAGCTAACCCTAAGAAACTTCGAACTTAAGAAACATTTGTCGATCTCGATCGATTCTTAACAGCTTCTATTTTCTGTGGGTCCACAGAGACACCATCCTTAGAGATCACATGTCCAAGAAAAGTAACATTTATCAACCAGAATTCACTTTTCTTCAACTTCCCAAACAATTGCTTATCTCTGAGTTGTTGCAAAACCAACCTTAAGTGTCGTTCATGTTCTTCTTGACTTATAGAATAAATCAATATATCATCAATGAATACTATCACAAATTCATCTAGATAAGTCTTGAACACCCTATTCATCAAGTCCATAAAAGCGGCTGGTGCATTTGTAACCCCAAATGGCATGACAAGAAATTTGTAGTACCCATACCAGTCCTGAAAGTTGTCTTCTCAATGTCTTCAGCTTTAACCTTCAATTGGTGGTACCCAGATCTCAAGTCAATCTTAGAGAAGATTTGTGCCCCTTGCAACTGATCAAACAAATCATCAATACGTGGTAACAGATACTTATTCTTCATAGTCACCTTGTTAATCTCTCGATAGTCAATACACATTCTCATTGTTCCGTCTTTCTTCTTAACAAACAAAAATGGTGCTCCCCACGGTGATACACTAGGCCGAATGAACCCCTTATCTAGTAAATCTTGCAGTTGAGTCTTCAACTCCTTTAACTCTACCGAAGCCATTCTATACGGTGCTCGTGAAATTGGTTGAGTTCCTGGCATCACATTTATCCCAAACTCAATTTTCCTCTCAATTAACACACTAGGTAAATCTTATGGAAAGACGTCTGGAAATTCTTTCATTACTGGTATATCCTCTAATTTTAATTCAGTACTTCTAGTGTCAAGTATACTACACAAGAATCCCCGGCATCCCTTTTTCAACAAACGACAAACTTTGACAGCTGACACCAAATAAGACGGTGATGCTACACCGATCCCTTAGAACAAAATACATCTTGATTAGGCAATCAAAATGCTACTCTTTTATTCTCACAATTGATAATGGCATGATTTGTAGATAACCAATCTATCCCCAAAATAACATCAAAATGTTGAATAATCAATGGCACTAAGTCAACAGTCAAACCCCTACCATTCACATCAATCCCACAAGCTTTAAAGACATCCGAACTTACTAGTGGAGCTCCCGATGGAAGTGAAACAAACAAATTAAAATTTAATAGTTCTAAGGGTTTATCTAAATATTTAGCAAATGGGTGTGAAACAAAAGAGTGAGTTGACCCGATTCCAACAATACTCTAGCAGGTTGTGAGCAAATAGGAAGTATACCTGAAACCACAGTGTCAGTAGCAGTTGTCTCCCCAGACTTAAGCTGAAAATACCTTCCTTATCGTTGCTCCCTCCCTTGAGATTGTTGCTGAACTGGCCTCTGACTTGGTGCACTTTCCACAGATGAACTAGGACTTCCTGGTCCTCTCTTTGGGCAATTACGTTCCCGATGCCCCAGGTTGTCACGACCCATCCCACTACGCGTGGAAATAGGACACGTGGCACGCCACCAAGGCTCATCCAAACATCATCTATTAATACGCAGCGGAAAGAACTTCTATAAAACAACCCTGGTAGTTTAAAACTTAGGAAACGTTCCCCTCTGCGTTTGTAAAATACCTTGAAATCAGAGTTATAAAAAGTTTTTGGCCATTGAGAACACATTCAAAAGAAATAGTTTTGAAAATAGAGGTTCAGTCGACTGCCCCGTCGACTGCACTAGGGTCCAGTCGACTGCTCCGTCGACTGTGTTAAGCAGAACCAATATACACCATTTTGCAAAGAGGTCCAGTCGACTGCTCAGGGAACCCCAGTCGACTGTGTTATGCAGAACTAAAATTTAACATTGCTCATCAGGGGTTCAGTCGACTGCATTGGTTACTATTTGGATCAGTAGCTAAAATTCTACAGTGTTCAGTCGACTGCCCAAGGGGTTCAGTCGACTGCTTCTCTGATATTCACTTACAGTATCCCAAATACACGAGATCCAGTCGACTGATCAGGGGGTTCAGTCGACTGCTCCCCTGCTAACAGCCCTATATTGAAATATTAACAAGTCATGCCTCTCAACACCCACCGCAAACACAACCATAACTGATTTAACGCATTAAAACATAACTACAGATGTTCAATTACACGATTACAATACTATAGAAGCTAATACATGTTTCTATTACAACATAATACAATACTCAAATCCTTATACAAGTTTTTAGGAGTTAAAAACAAAACATTTACAAAGAGATTCCCCGGCGTTCATCGGCCTCACTCAACACACTCCTTCTTGTCTTTCTTCTTACCTGCAATGGAGTACATCTCCACTGCTCAGCTATATGCTGAGCGTAGAATTCTAAATGTATGCTTATATGACAGTTCATGGTTTAAGCATCTAAAACACATAAGAATAGTCTCTAGGGTGAGTGGTACGCATTCATCCGGTAGCGGCAAGTCCAAGCCTTAAACCGCGATGTCAATGGCAAGTCCAAGCCTACAACCATTACATCCCACAAGTGCCATGGCAAGTCCAAGCCTACAACCATGCACAGTAGCCGTCGCTACTAAAATTCTCAAACAACGAGAAGCTTACTCCGGCATGAATTTGCACCAAACTCCCCTTTGACCCAAGTAGACACATAACATGCTCACATAAACAGTTATACGTGCTTTTATCATAATTTCACGTGCATAATTAACGGGCCTAACTAACATATGAATTTCGCCCGGATCCAAGAATATCAAAAGTGATGTCCAAAACATGAAAATCCATATATTTCATAGATCTAGAATTCATACCTCGTGCGAATCTCTTCAAACTTTGAAGGATCGTCTAGGGGAATAAATAAACGCTGGATTTCGAATTTGGTACAATTCCTATGAGTTTTACCTGATTTTTCCCAAAAGTCCAAAATTAAGATTTTAACAAAACTTAGCCAAACATGACCTAAGTAGTATCAAAACGTAGGTCTTACCTTCACGAGTTCAAATCTTGAATTTGGTGAAATTCTGACAGACGAAAGGCCGCCGATCGTCGTCGCAAAGCCCGTTGGCTCAATCTCCCTTTCTCTCTCCTCTCTCAAGATATTTTTTTTTTTTGGAAAGCTTGTCAACTAAGCTTATCTATATATAGACATAATTTTAGGAAATTATGTCTACCACCCCACGAGTTCTCAAAACTTCTAATTAATTCTTGAAACTTCGTACACGTCCATTTTATGCCTTTACAAGTGAAAACTAGAATTTTCAAAAGTTTTCGACTAGGTTTCGTTTGGGTCCAAAATAACGTCCGAAAATTATATTCTGTGAAATCTCTACACAACCTACCTTTTTCAATTAACGTGTCTCTCACGTTCTCACCACAGTTCTCAAAATGATACTATCATATCAAAGATTATCAGAATTATACTACACAGGTATAATTACTATTCACAAAATACCAGATAAAGCCAAATAACATTTAAATCACATAAATGTCATTTATACATGATCATGCAATATGGACTTCCATGTTCTCGTGTCCTTACTGACACCTTACCGTTGACCCACAGTCAACTCAATCCACCATTATCAACTAACATTGATATACTCACAACTTTCCAAATATGTACGATAAAAGTATGAAATTTTGGAACGGGTGTGACAACTCTCCCCTCCAAAAAGGAAGTTTGTCCCCAAACTTAAACCATCTCAGCAATTTATTGCGACTTCTCATAAGTACCCTCAGTATCTGTTTCATGCACAACCCACTTTATTGAGATGTCATAATCTCACGAGGAAAATAAATCCTCAGGCTCTTAAGGAAAATAAATCCTCAAAGCCTCCGTCTCAATCTGATAGGAGATTCAAACAGAATCCTAGCAATACTCCGAAGCATCTCGATAGATAAGAATATCAATACCTGAGTGAAACTTACCCCATAGTCATACCTGACATTAACTCACCTCACGACATCACAATGTCAACTCATGTATCATCTCATCGTACGTGTCACATTTCCTTTCCGGAATTCAAAAGTTTCATCACAATACTCAACCCAAGGAATTAATTCATCTCTCATTCGCCTATCTTGCTTTTCGATTACAAGTCGTTGACAACATGTCCTAGCTGGTGTACAATCATACATAGTTCTTCATCTCGAAGTGATCCAAAACTGAGTACTATCACACGTACATACTCTGTTGAAAAGTCAACGCCTCATCCAACTTATTTCATATATCATGGATTCAATCCCTTAACCTGTCAATCGCAAAATAGTTGTAAAATGACACACATTGTCAAATATCTCTCATTTCTTATCAAATTCAAATCCTCCTTTCCTAAGGAATTCATATAACGTAACATCAGTTTACATAACCATCAATTTGTCAGTAGCATGTCGTACTAGTACTCTCTCTCTCTGTCTCTGACAATTGTCATCATTCCATTTTGGTTTAACCGACCTCGTATTTTACTTCTGATCATATATGCCTCGTAAGATACTATCCAGATCCTTAACTGGCAAATTTCATATCATCCTACCTCTTCGAACCCACCCGATGTCCCGAATGGTTAGCGCACTTACCCCTTTATCTCTCACTTCTGTACTCGAACTTCTGTCGATTAACGTAGGATATATCACTTTATACTTTCAATTTAAAACATTTAATAAAGTCAAATACCTTTATCATTTATGATTTTAAACAAACTAATTTAAAATCTCACATAATACTTTCATCCCTTCTCGCAACAGAATTGCCCCATTATTCTTAGTAACAAATAACATTGTCAACCAACATCAACTTAGTCAATTATCCATGTATCACAGAGTTCATTACAGCGTATCCCTACGTTCAACACTCTATCGTTTGACTAGTCACAGTCCATCTGATTCTCATAGTGTACATATACCCTGAGTCAATTACCTTTCTGTTGGAGATCACAACCCCACTATAGTCCATTCCCATCTCATATACTACCCGTCTACCATTCTTTACATTCATCGATCCACGTAGGTCCCTTACCATTGCCGTAGTAGTAAAATTTTCCTACTCCTCGGTTGTTTCACTTTAACTTTTTTTTTACACAAGTCCAGACCATTCACACCTCCGTATACCTCAACTCATACCGAGCTCTTAATAAACCTTCACCCCAAGTATATGCTCCTCGTATAACATCTCACGACTTCACACTTTATCCCGACATTTAACGTTTCATAACTGTAGTCGACTTTGACTCCATTTCAATTCGAACTCTCTAATCCTTTGTTTGTTATATCCGGATCTCCACTCCCTTGTTCCCGAATAATTCTGTTGTTCAACGTTCATATTATTCCCATAACCCATCTAGAGGTAGTCCAGTAATCAAACATTTCCATAAGGTATGTCTCACTGTGTTCAGTACATTTCTTATCAATTCCCAATTCTCATACCTGTCGCGACAATACACAAGGTCACCCCATTCTCACTCCGGCTATTAAGTCAACCGATGGATCATAACTGTTATCTCTCAAGTGCTTCATACGTTATGAATCTCATCAAGTTCCTGATCGTTCAAAATTTCAAATCATTCACAATCTCGGATTGTCTCAATACTTAAACCCAGATCAAGCTCCCTTTGGCACGATACTCACGACAACTCAATAAATGTCATACGCTCAAACTTATCAATTTCAAGTGCGCGAAACCCCACCATCTCCTTACTTTAGCATTTCGAAGTTCACCACCTACTCACGTGGGACTCAATCGTTTGACCACCTTTGTTGCATCTCCAGTACTACGCATACTGCATCCTTCTACAATACTTAGCTTTCAAAACTTACTTGACACACCATCGCCAGCATTTAATACCACATCCCTCGTTTAAACAAAAGTTAGGTTTTGAAATATTTTAAACATTTTAAAATTTTCTCAGGGATGGAATCTGACATTCTCAAAATCCTCCAACCTTGTTGGAATCCAGGACAACTGTGATAATATCCCCTCGCATCCACCATTTTACTCTATCAGCCTCACCTTCCCACTATCATATCTGATAACATACTCAGCGTACTACCAAGTCTTCATTCCACTATTACCGTCCTTGTTCATTTACTCATCAAAGGTTCATCTTCTCGATTTATATTTTCACTTCTCTACATTGACTTACCCAAAGTCTCCCTACTGGTCTATCGTTCCCACCACCGTACTTGTTCAGTATCGTAATACCCGTTGTACTCTAGCGTCCTGCTGATAGTATCTTGCGTTAAATATTCAACGATATTTAAAAAAATATATATTCAAAGGAAAGATTTTTTCATTTCATTTTGAAAATACGTTAAAAGTCTAGGTTTGACATCGCCTGTACTTCACCCCTTTGTGGTAACCACCTTCACAACAAACTTCTTATCAAAGTACTCTCATCCCCATGATATCCAAATTCCACTCGATTTCTCTGAGTTTCTTATCACTTTCCATAATTCACACTTATCTTTTATTCCCGGTCTCCTAATCTTACTCCCTTTATTCCATCTCTTCCTTTGGGGAATCGTCTCGAAACACCAACGAAATTTCATTATTATGCATGTCCATTCATTTGTTTCTCACCAAGACCTCTACAATTTCTCCTCCGACCTGTATCATTCTTCGACATCAGTCATTATCCTCATCGTTGCATTTCTACGGCATAACCATCGAGTCTAGGAAACCACTCTAGAAGTCTCCTCATCTCATTAGTTAACTTTTGACTATCTATAGGCTCAAACTGTTCACTCATACTCTATTATTTCCATTCATAATTCTCATCTTAGGTAAACCTTCAAACCCCAACAATTTCCTTTATACTATTATCTCAATAGCATTTGTTACAAATCCCTACACTGTATCTGCATTTGTTATATGAAACCAGGTTCAGTTGAGAGATTCCTCAACAACCACAATACTGATAACCCGTAGAGATATTGTCCAATCCCCAATACATTCCACCAGATAGGTTGAGAGATTCCTCAACCGTCCGATACATACCGTAAGATAGGTTGAGAGATTACTCAACCATCCAATACATACCATATACCGCACCATAAGTTGAAAGATTCTTCAACTACCCGACATACCCTGTATATACCGTAAGACAAACCATACACCGTATATGTCGAAAAATACCCCATAAGATAGCCTCGCACGATCGTGCCGTAGGTTACCACCGTAAGATAAAGTGAGAGATTCCTCACCGGTCCCATACACGAGCAATACATGCTGCTGAACCATTTTTCTGTCATAAACCCCAACTGGTCATTCATTTTCTCTCGCATCATGACGTATATCCCATGTCTGAAGTATAACTTTAATCAAGTACTTCTAGTCTCAAAACTCAACCACAACACTCACTTTCGTTCTCTAGGTGAACTATACGGAAATCTTCTCTGACGTGTACTACTCGACTTCGTTCTCGGTAAGATCTCCCAAAGGACACTCGTCACTATCGTTGAAAATATCCACCGATTCGATCAAAACCATTTTCTTTTCGCTTAGAATTTCCACTGTTCATCACTACCACAGTATCATCTTTCCCTCTTACCACAACACGCGGTCTATTATACTCATGATAATATCATTACATCGTACGGCTCCACATCCGTATGATTCAACCGATCCTCACGAATGCATAAATGCTATGCATGCATGATAACAACATAATTATGTATGTATAACAACATACCATATGCATCAAACATCTCTACAATATGTCGATGCATTCTAGAACAGGTGACAATTCACTCAACACTCCACTCGTCGTCGAACGTTCCCAAAGTTTTGTTACCTATAGCTTTGATACCAATAAATGTCACGACCCATCCCACTACGCGTGGAAATAGGACACGTGGCACGCCACCAAGGCTCATCCAAACATCATCTATTAATACGCAGCGGAAAGAACTTCTATAAAACAACCCTGGTAGTTTAAAACTTAGGAAACGTTCCCCTCTGCGTTTGTAAAATACCTTGAAATCAGAGTTATAAAAAGTTTTTGGCCATTGAGAACACATTCAAAAGAAATAGTTTTGAAAATAGAGGTTCAGTCGACTGCCCCGTCGACTGCACTAGGGTCCAGTCGACTGCTCCGTCGACTGTGTTAAGCAGAACCAATATACACCATTTTGCAAAGAGGTCCAGTCGACTGCTCAGGGAACCCCAGTCGACTGTGTTATGCAGAACTAAAATTTAACATTGCTCATCAGGGGTTCAGTCGACTGCATTGGTTACTATTTGGATCAGTAGCTAAAATTCTACAGTGTTCAGTCGACTGCCCAAGGGGTTCAGTCGACTGCTTCTCTGATATTCACTTACAGTATCCCAAATACACGAGATCCAGTCGACTGATCAGGGGGTTCAGTCGACTGCTCCCCTGCTAACAGCCCTATATTGAAATATTAACAAGTCATGCCTCTCAACACCCACCGCAAACACAACCATAACTGATTTAACGCATTAAAACATAACTACAGATGTTCAATTACACGATTACAATACTATAGAAGCTAATACATGTTTCTATTACAACATAATACAATACTCAAATCCTTATACAAGTTTTTAGGAGTTAAAAACAAAACATTTACAAAGAGATTCCCCGGCGTTCATCGGCCTCACTCAACACACTCCTTCTTGTCTTTCTTCTTACCTGCAATGGAGTACATCTCCACTGCTCAGCTATATGCTGAGCGTACAATTCTAAATGTATGCTTATATGACAGTTCATGGTTTAAGCATCTAAAACACATAAGAATAGTCTCTAGGGTGAGTGGTACGCATTCATCCGGTAGCGGCAAGTCCAAGCCTTAAACCGCGATGTCAATGGCAAGTCCAAGCCTACAACCATTACATCCCACAAGTGCCATGGCAAGTCCAAGCCTACAACCATGCACAGTAGCCGTCGCTACTAAAATTCTCAAACAACGAGAAGCTTACTCCGGCATGAATTTGCACCAAACTCCCCTTTGACCCAAGTAGACACATAACATGCTCACATAAACAGTTATACGTGCTTTTATCATAATTTCACGTGCATAATTAACGGGCCTAACTAACATATGAATTTCGCCCGGATCCAAGAATATCAAAAGTGATGTCCAAAACATGAAAATCCATATATTTCATAGATCTAGAATTCATACCTCGTGCGAATCTCTTCAAACTTTGAAGGATCGTCTAGGGGAATAAATAAACGCTGGATTTCGAATTTGGTACAATTCCTATGAGTTTTACCTGATTTTTCCCAAAAGTCCAAAATTAAGATTTTAACAAAACTTAGCCAAACATGACCTAAGTAGTATCAAAACGTAGGTCTTACCTTCACGAGTTCAAATCTTGAATTTGGTGAAATTCTGACAGACGAAAGGCCGCCGATCGTCGTCGCAAAGCCCGTTGGCTCAATCTCCCTTTCTCTCTCCTCTCTCAAGATATTTTTTTTTTTTGGAAAGCTTGTCAACTAAGCTTATCTATATATAGACATAATTTTAGGAAATTATGTCTACCACCCCACGAGTTCTCAAAACTTCTAATTAATTCTTGAAACTTCGTACACGTCCATTTTATGCCTTTACAAGTGAAAACTAGAATTTTCAAAAGTTTTCGACTAGGTTTCGTTTGGGTCCAAAATAACGTCCGAAAATTATATTCTGTGAAATCTCTACACAACCTACCTTTTTCAATTAACGTGTCTCTCACGTTCTCACCACAGTTCTCAAAATGATACTATCATATCAAAGATTATCAGAATTATACTACACAGGTATAATTACTATTCACAAAATACCAGATAAAGCCAAATAACATTTAAATCACATAAATGTCATTTATACATGATCATGCAATATGGACTTCCATGTTCTCGTGTCCTTACTGACACCTTACCGTTGACCCACAGTCAACTCAATCCACCATTATCAACTAACATTGATATACTCACAACTTTCCAAATATGTACGATAAAAGTATGAAATTTTGGAACGGGTGTGACACAGGTCACCACACAAATAACACCGTACTCTACTGTCATCTACATCTTGTCTCGGAGTAATACTTTGTCTTGGTACATTCTGTCTTGATAGATTGGGACAATCTTTTGCCACATCTCCTAGCCGTCGACAGTTATTGCAAATGATAGGAGACAAGTTACACATTCCCCAATGATACTTACCACAGATCTGACACCTTGGCTTATTGCCCCCACCTCCCAACGAACTCCCAAAACTCTGTCTCTTGGAACTGCCATGTCCCTGGAATTGACTACCTCCCAGCCTCTTGAATTGTTGACTTTGCCCTGGTGACGACACACCTTGCTCAGCAATTAGGGCCACATCTAATACTTCTGAATACTTCGGTAGCCGGAGTATATCCACTTTTCCCCTAATCTCATCACAGAGTCCTTCCTCGAATCGTCTTACCCGAATGAACTCATTTCGAATCAAATTCATTGCAAATTTGGCCAAACTTGTAAACTGGGCTGCGTAGTCCCTAATGCTCATATTACCCTGAGTGAGATGAGAAAATTCTTGGGCCTTCTGATCACTGAAAAATCGAGGAATATATTGTTTTGAGAACTTTTTGATAAACCCATTCCAGGTAGTCAGTGCTCCTTGCCTTAATACAAACGTCCACCAATTTTGTGCTTCTTCTTTTAAAGTATCTGAGGCAAACAAGACCTTCTGTTCCTTTGAACATGGCAAAGCACGAAAAATTCTCTTCATGTCGGTCAACCAATGGTCAGTCTTTATCGAGTCGGGTTCTCCTTTGAACTGCCTTGGCTTTTGCTTGTAGAACATGGCAATAGTTGTTGGTTTTATTTTTTGTTATGGATTTGATGAGCTCGGTCCTTCCTCAGTAACTCGAGTTTCAACCACTCTTACCAACTTTTCCATGACTACTTCCATTTTATCCATACGGGTCGAAGATGGGTTCTTACCTCCAGACATCTCCACCTGGCACCCACAACAAAGTATATGCATACACATCACTTTTAAATAAATTACTGTGCATGCTAAATAACATTTTAAAGCATGCTAAATAAACGTGTATGCATGATCGTATAACTACGTGTCATTGTGTGCACACTCACGTGTCGCCACTCGTACCCAAGGCTCTAGCCTATTGCTCTGATACCAAAATTTGTCACACCTCAACCTGCCCCGCGAGCTAGGACACGTGTAACAAAGCCAACATGGACCAAACAATCATTTTTTTAACGTTTCAAAAATAACATTTTAAACTCAAATACCAGGGGTAAAATAGCTTTTTATCAAACAAAATAATAAAGAGAAATAAAATAAAGTTTTAAATTATCGAATGGTACTTGGACAGAGTTCCCCCTATTACAACACCATTTCCCTTGTTAAACAAGAATTGAAATACCAAAATATCACCAAAACACTTGGAAATACTTTCAAAACTTCAATCCACAATTCATATTACAATGATTTATATAAAACCCAAACATAAGTTTATCTCCAAAACTCCAAACACTAGGATTATAACTACTCATCTAAACTCATTTACATATGAACATATTAAACATAAACCATTAATCTCGAGCTATCTCAGAATCCCCACAGTTCAACGCTTCTCACAATGATGCTCATCCGTACCTGCGTGGTCATTAGCCACAAAATCGACTAAGTTTTTGCTTAATGAGTACGTGGTACTAATCATGCAATTGGAGTGTTTAATGATTCATAACACCAATTAAACATTTACAACAATCAACCACCATCGTTCTGGACCTCTGATTCCGGGTCATTCTCATTTTGTCGTCGCTTTAAATGCGATATCACACACTCTCAAGTGACCGAAGTCAATTCGCTGTGGTCGTCACCACCGTCCCTTTTCCTCTGAGGACTTCATCATTATCCCCCTTTTCTCTGAGGAATGACGTCCCTTATATTCGGGCTAAATAATACTGATTATCACTTGAGACCCTTTGACCCAAATAAGCACATAAGCAATCAACATGTCAACATGGCGATTTCAGCATTTTTGGACATGTTAAATAATAATTAATTACATGCTTTTCTACTTAATCACAATTGAGTAATTGAAGCATTCACTAACAAATAAATAACATTAAATATCCAATTTTCATATTAGGACACTCACCTCACGAATAAGTCCCAAATAAGCTTAGAAATCTTAAACTCCTTTGCAAAACTAACTGTAGTTATTCCCAATGATATCCCTACATATATATATATATCACATATTATGTATCACCCCTCAAAATAGGTCGCAGAAAAACATCATCAAAAGTGAAAAGAGACAGACATAGAAATAATCATCTCACCTCCACGAGTCTGAATATGACTTCGGTTCGTGAAAAAGATGTCGTACGACAAAGCTACGACGACAAAATGGCGCGAAACCCTTTATTTTTTTTTTATTTCCCGTTGAAGCACTAACTCTCTGAAACTCTATGTTCTAATTCTTGTCTCTTTTTTTTTTCTTCTTATTTTAATAAGTCTACCCACTCAACCTAAGATATATATATTAACTTAGCTCAATTTCAAATTACACCCCCCAAAGTTCCTAAGTTCCTATTATGAAACCCCCTGGACAATATATTAACTACCAAATTTTTAAATGGGTATGTGTCTATGTCACGTATGGGTCCCAAAAGTAGTCCCAAATAATTTTATGAAGTTGCTAATTAGCCTACTAATTATGAACCATATTCCAATCCGCCCTCACATGGGTACCCAAATTGGTACCATAAAAGGTCATAACTAGCAATGAAATATTAAAATCCATTAAACAAATATTCATTTAATCACATATATGCAACTAAATGCAATTTATCTAATCTGGACCTCCCGTGGGTCCCATTTCACATTTGTCCAACTATGATGCCCTTATCAAAGCACTTACCACATCGGGGTAACTGAAACTTACCCAAATATCACATGCAATTAATTATACTAATTAATGCATGAAAAATAAATATTACTTCCATTTTCTGGGTACGGGTATTACACACACACACACACACACACACACACACACTCTCTCTCTCTCTCTCTCTCTCTCTCTCTCTCTCTCTCTCTCTCTCTCTCTCTCTCTCGCACCATTGGCGCACACACAAAGCCATCGATCTCTATCATCCTACCATCTCTCATCATTTATTTCTTGCTACAACAGATCTTGACATTCGTCGTCGTCAAACTTGGTTGTGTTGTCTGTTGCATCGCCACACATTGGTTTCACAGATCCAAATCGATCGCCTCTACTCGTTGCTTTTGGAGCAGATGCAGATAGGTTTTGATAAAGATGGAGATGACCTGCTTGGGAAAACTGCTGTAAGGAGTGGTTGGTAAATTTTAGAAATTTCTCAAAAATAATTTTGATTGTTTTGTGAAATTTCTCAAAAAAAAAAACTTGTGAAATTTCTCAAAATATCTTGTGAAATTCTTAAACTAGTTTTGTGAAATTCAAAATTCTTCCAAAGGCAATTTTGATAGTTTTGATAAATTTCTCCAAATTTTGAAACTATGACAATAGATAGTTTGAGGAATTTAGAAATTTCTCAAAAAAGTATGTGAAATTTTTTTCTTCAGATTTTTCTGTCAATTATGGTACTTGTGTAATAGATCACGACGAGTAGAGTCCAAAATTATAAATTTCACAAAGAAATTGAGTTGTAGATTGAATTTAATGAATTTTTAGAGTTGTGAAATTTTTTTTTTGAAGTTTGTTAGAGGATATACGGGGCTGTCAATGGAGAGGTGAAAGTCAGCACTGTGCATGTGCTGTATGCAGGGCTATTTTGGTCTAACAAATTAGTGCATGAGTTTTTATTAAACAAGTTTCCTTCTTGGACGTTGAATTGAAACAATTGCTCATTTTGGACTTATCACTAAATACCCCTATTTTTCGCTTATAAAACTATGTAGTAATTAAAAACTAAAAGATGTATAAAATATTTCGATTGTTCAAATACATTAACCAAAAAAAGATCATTACAACATCTCCATGTAGATTGTGACACCGTCGGCATGAATCTCTCTCAGCTCACACTATTATTGATGCGTGTGGATCGCTACATTGGGTCTCACGTGAAATTTTAAGGTTTGTAAAAGTTAATCACTCATTATCAAAACAAATTAAAATTCAAAGATAATTTCACCAAATAATAATGATTATAATAAAAAAAAATTTAATAAGTTAGAGTTTTTCATTGGTAACAGGCAAGGGCAAAGTCAGGACTTTTTTTTTTTTTTTTGATTGGGCTAAAAATGTTGATTAAATTAACAGTGACTACGTAGTGAAGAAGGCTAAACTGAAAAAGTAAGAAGATCAGTTGTCGGCTGAATTAATACTGGTCAAGATATTACTTACATTTTCCCCAAAAATTTAGGGGGGGGGGGGGGGTGTTTGTGAACTCTGGATACACAAGGTCAACTAAAAAAAAAAGCATTACTACATCTACACACTTTGTCACACTCAGCTTTAAATGTATGTATCCTGTGTTGTGTAAGTGATGTATAAAAAAATATAAAAAATTTAAACAGCACAAGGTACAAATATTTAAAGCACGAGTCTAGCATTTTCCAAAAAAAAAAATGTATGAGACATCTGACTTACCTGGTGGGCCCATGGGCCACCTGTGTGAGTTGAATAGGTAAGATTTTTCTGAGAGAAAATCAATCTTCCCTAGTATTTTGACAATGCAATGAGGGTTGAGAAAATTCTACAGTTGGGTTTTTATTTTTGTTTTGTTTTGTCTTCTGAGGGGACATATATTATAAGGGCAATGTTACCCAAAACACACCCAAATATACACTCCACTTACATCATTTTAGTAGATTTCACACTGATCGTAGACCTCGCGATTTCTTTCTTTCTTCCTATTAATCCACCTTAAAGTATAAACTTAAATATGTGAGTTTTGAGTGTATCCTAAACTTTACCCATATTATAAACTTAAAACTTACTCGTGCTAGTTTGTGGTACATTTGCTCTTACTGGAAGTGGAAGGCATACCATGTGGGTGGCCTGTATTTCTCATGTTGACTTGTTTGAAAACTGTTCCCTATCTTTCAATAAGCCATTCCTAAAACTTCATTAAAAAAAAAAAAAATTTAAAAAGCCTGGCATGGTGTAATAAAGATCGAAGGCTCAAATGGGTTGAAATAGAGTAATGGATGAGATTACATACAAATACTGAGTAAGAGCCAGTTTGGGATAACTATATGAATAAGAAACTTTTTCAGTAAAATATTTCTAAAAAAAGCTAGTTATAGGAATTAGAGATTTTTTTCAGCTTTTCCAAAACAGCTTTAATTTGTTGATTTTAAATTTTCATCTTTTTAAAAAGTTTTAGAGCCAGTTTGGAAAAATTATGCGAATAAGAGATTTTTTTCGTAGAGATTTAAAAAAAAAAAAAAAGTTATTTACCATTTCATATTGCTTTGGACCCACTTTGGAAAAGGTACTGTTTTTGTGTTGTTGCCTCTTTTTTGTGTTATAAATGGTCCTTGAATAGGCAGTTATAGTAAGGTTGGTCCTATTGATATAGTGTGTATGAAATTACACCCCTGAATTAAAGGATGATTTTGAAATTGGTCATTTCCCCAATATTATTGTACTGTTTATGACATGAATACCCTTGCATTTATAATCATTATCAATTTATATATAAAATTAAAATCTTTCACATTTTGGCTGTGTAACCCCCTCGTTATTAAAGACCCCAATAATAGTTAATTGCTTAAATCAGAATTACTCCTAAATTTCGGTCTAATGGAGTAAACAACATTTATTTTTGAAGTTAATATTCAAACTTGAATTCATGGACTTTTTTCTTTTTGAAATTTTTTAATAATGAGTTGATTTATGTCTTTGAGCTACTATTCATCAACACCAATCTCTTCATCAACATCACCGACCCACCATAACTGCATCACCATAACATCAACACCAATTTGTGTTGTATCGCAGAGGTTGTTGATGTTCACTCTTGGTCTGGATCTGTAGGACCTAGATGAGGTTCTGATATAAATTCTTGGTTTTACTTTTACGAGATGAGTTCTGAAGAAAATTTGAGGACAAGTTTGAAGATTTGGTTTTCCGTTTGATGAGAGATCCCCCGAATTTGCCGTGGTTATTTCAGTTCCAAAACTTCATCAGCATATCACCATACGAATCCACCTAGGCATAAATATCCCCCATATACATTATACATATATATTCCCTTATATATTGTACTATATATATACTGTCACTTGTATCCATATTAAAGGTTTGTGCAGAGACGGAACCGAGCTTCGCTTGCTGACATCATTCCATGGCTCATCTCTTTTTTTGGTTAGAAGTTGGTTTTTTTTGTGAAGGTGAGGAATTTTTTTTTTTTTTTTTTCAAGTGAGAATTTTTCTCATTGAATTCATTAAAAAATGTGATAAATTTGTATTAATAAGTAACGAATTTGCTACTAGAAGCATCCATCAAAATCCTAGAAATGAGAATTTTTCACCATGATATATAGAAATTACTCACTTTTGGTCGTTGATATCTTTTAAAGTGATGAATTTCTCATTAAGGTTAAAAGTGATAATTTCTCACCATTATGCTATTGAGAAATTTCTCACTTTTAGTCAGTGATATCTTTCAAAGTGAGAAATTTCTCATTATGGTTAGAAGTGATCATTTCTTACAATTATATATAGAAGTTCACATTATGTTATCTGGGAATTTCTCTATTATGATTTGTGATGCATTTTAAAAGTGAGGAATTTCTCACTACCAGATTTCTCTCTCTCTCTCTCTCTATATATATATATGTATATATATATATGTGTGTGTGTGTGTATGTATGTATAGTTATAAGAGTTTTGAATTTTAAAACTCTGATTTGTTATATATATATATAGTTATATGGGTTTTAATTTGAAAATCCTGATTTCAGAGAGTAAATATTATGTATATATACAAATAGTGATATAGGGGTATTTTGGTCCTCAAAATAGGCAAGGGACTAATTTATAAATTGACTTATAGAATGGATCTATTTTTAAAAAATGTTACAATGAAGGACTAAAATCTAAAGGACCCTAATTTTAATGACAGTTCTTGAGACACATATAAATATCATAAACAAGTTTCATAAACTTTATGTCTCCACATCTTTCTTCTGTGGGATCCATTAGACCCCACAGACAGTGTGAACCTACCATATTAATTGACCCCACTAGTTATCCTAAATTTAACTTTGGTTTACTTATTTTAAGTAGTGGGTAAAGTAGCTAGTACCCTAGCGCCAATATCATTGGATGCCAAATCAGTCCAACCTTGAGCAATGCGCGCAAACTCATGACTTACCCCAATAAATAATCATTAATTCAAAAAGTAATTCAACTTTAATGATCTCCAAACAAACCCTTTAACCTTAATATATCCATTAGGATTCTGCATATTACTCCAATAAGTTCCCTAGGTCACAATGTTGCTAATGGCATTTCCTATTTTGTCCCTCACTCCCTCTCCTTGTAATTTCCATCTTCATTTGTCCATTCCACCAAGTTCACAAATTGCAATGTTTATGCATTGAATAATGCTATACTTCTCAAATGCTTTAACACTGAGTATCACATATTATGGTAATGATTAGTGGTATTGGTACCACATGCATACCACTATATGTGATACAATTATCAAATTAATTGGAATACAAAATTAGGATTTAAATTTAAGAATCATAGCACTATTCTTAGGAATTTATAAAATTGAATATTGTTTAGTCCCATTCTTATTTCCTATCTAATATTATGAAATCAGTATCTAATTGGTTTGACCAAAACCTTTTTTAAGAGTGGTTTTATGATCTTACATAAATTTCTATGCGATAAAATATTATCTATCGTATACTTAAAAATCTGTCATCAGTGTGCTTATGAACCTCACTGATATGAGCCTTCCAAAACATCCCTACATTAAAAAAAATGTCACTTAAAATGAAAGAGAGCATTTTTGTTCACCCAAAAAATGGTTCACCAATGCTCACCCAAGCATCCCATTGGCCAATACAGTGGGATCCAGGATTAAACATCACAATGCAGTGGGACCCAGGATTCATCACATGTTTAATCCTGGATCCCACTGTATTATGATGATGAATCCTGGGTCCCACTGCATTATGATGTTTAATCCTGGGTCTCACTGTATTGGTCAATGGGATGCTTGATGTTTAATCCTGGGTCTCACTGCATTGGCCAATAATAAGATGTTTGGGTGAGCATTAATAAACCATTTTTTTGGTGAGCAAAAGTATTTTAAAAAAAAAAAACAAAAAACGTTCAAAATATTTTCATGCAAAAAATATAGTGTAAGGTGGATCATAAAGTGTCCAAGAAGTGAGTGGTTTGAATATGGGTATAGGTTAAGGGCAATACGGACTCGTTATTGTCTTCATGTGCTATGTTGTGTATTAATAAATGCACTGTTCACGATAGACAACATAAACATAGAACAAATGACAATGGCACAATATTTCTACATAAGTAGTAGTTACATCACATTTTGAGTTAAGCTTGGGCAAACAAGGATGCTTTTGTTACCCTTTTGTCAAGTTTACTACTTTTAAAGTTTGGAAATCGAAATTTTTTTTGGCTAATATTCACATTTCATTATTATTTGTGTTTTTGCATATTTTTAACGAGTAATGTTACACCCACACGTCATATTCATTTTGCACCCAAAAATTCACACCCACTTACAATAAGTCCTAGGTGCAGGGTACTGTAGGGTATATTGACACTATGGGAGTACATCAAGAGTGATTGTGAATGAGTGCAAATTTTTGGGTGTGAAGTGGGTGTAACATTACTCATTTTTAACACTTTGTGCATATATTAACTATTTATGCAAGGGTAGACCTAGGGGGGGGGGGGGGGGGGGGGGCTTGGGTAAGTTCTAGGTTCCTAAATTTTTGAATAAGTCAGGAGCTAGCTTTGTATACACAATTACACTTTTATCCCTTATTGTATAATTAATACCATCTTATCCAAATCTCATACTTAAATTTCATAGCCTAGTCGAATCCCTATTATTTTGTGAGATTAAGGGTAATATTGGTAAGTAGAGATATATTTTATGTTGCCACCAAACGTAATTGCACATTTATATGCACTTTTAATTTAAAAAAAAAACACTCATTCATCAAATAAAACACATCTTTAAAAAAATCCATTTTGAAAAGTCCATCTTAAAAAGTCCATTCTATTGATGGATTTCTTTACGAGAAATTACGCCAACACCACCTTAATTTGTACTTTATCAATTAGTACACATTTTTTTTAACACTCAAGAGTACCTCTCTCTTAAAGTATTAAAATCTTAGCTTCTTTTTTTTTTTTTTTTTTTTAAGTACATAAATTTTTTAGCAAATTTTTTTTTTTTTTTTAGTACATAAATTTCTTAGCAAATTTTTTTTTTAAAAGAACATGTGGGTGACTAAAGACCACTCCACCCTTCAAACACATATTATAATGCATGTACATATTGTGTGCATATTAATACAATATTATCATGTGTGGAATGGGAGCCACAACCACCAGTCACTCTAGAAAGCAAGTAGAAAGTAAAATCCCATGACCACGACCACCAATCCATTACATATTCAAATTCAATGTTGTGAATTTTTTATTTATTTTTTATTTATTTTGTCTTCTAATTTTATTTGGAAAATATTTGGTACACACTTTTGTTGGGAATGGGCCCACAATCACAACAAGAAAACCACACCCATAATTATGGAGATAAACAGAACAAGAACGACACAACCACGAAAGAAAATCAAGCAAACCAACACAACAATATTTAAATGTGGTTCGGCCCAACAATGCCTACGTCCACGTGCAAAGGCGATCACTACGATTAATTTGAAGATTACAAGCACTCAAGACCTCACGTGTATAACTCTCCAACCAAATTATATGACACACACAATTGCTAGAAACTAATCTCTCCCTCACTAGTTTGCAGCCCTCTCTTGTGTATGTAGAAGATTTTCAACCAACCTTATCAATCCCTTGAGTAAGCCCTATATTTATAGAGATTGTATAGTCCTAATCCTAGTTGTAGTAGGATTTACCCCTATAGTAAGTCTTATACAACAAGGAATTACTCTTAAACACATTCCTATATAAACTAGGAACTTCCACCATCAAAGGAATCCTTATTTGATAAGGAAACCACCAAATAAGGAATCCAATCATAATTAGGAAATCATTCCACTAATGGAATTTTAGGCATAATCCTAACAATCTTCACCTTGCCTCAAATTCCTTCCCATCAGTTCTCAGAGTCTTCATCTTGTAATCTTCAACTTCCACATCGATAATGCATCACCTTTGCCATCCCCCAAGCTATTCAGCTACACCATTACTCAAGTTCACATCCCCCATGAACTTGAGATCGCCAACATCGTCAAATACGAAACGCACGAGCTCCACTTTGCTATTGTGGTCGTCTTCACCTTGAGTAGAAGTTGTTGGAGCCTCATCATCGAAGTTGTTGGAGCCTCATCATCTATTCCCTCAATAGATTTCCCCACCGGCTTCCATACCCTCTTATTCTTCATGATATCTACAAAATCTGTACTTCCCAACAAAACGTACAAATTTCCAACATTCTTTCTCAAGAAAAAATTATACGAGAATCCCGCTTCACCTTCATGAATCCTCTCTTCGCGACAAACGAGCATCCTTTGGAATCCAACATTCCCAAGGAAATTATGTTTCTCTTCAAACCCGGAACATGAAGCACATCTGTCAAAAGCCTTGTCAACCCATTTGAAGTCTTGATTCGAACGGTTCCAACAGCCTTGATTTCTCCAACTGTGTTGTTCGCCATTTAGACTTTTCCCTCCATCGGTTTGTAGGACGAGAACCAATCTACATGCGAACACAAGTGAGCAAAACAAGCTGAATCAAGATCCCAATCCATGGTTTTCTTCTCCTCCTCTGTAATTTTCATGACTTCTACGACATCTTCATCCGAATGTTCCAACACGTTTGTAGCGGTACCACTATTACCTTTCTTTGCTGGGCAATCTCGCATCAAGTGACCCTTCTCTCCACAATAGTAACACTTCTTATCCTTCATAGGAGTTATATGTCGTGCTCCTCTACTACCGCCTCCACTAGAGTTCTTCTTCCCTTGCCTTGGCCTCTCTTGTGTAACAAAGTGTTTGTGCATCTTCTAACTTTTCCTCTTTGTTATCCATCTTCTCGCTAGAGAATAGAGCTTTCTTCACCTGTTCCACCGTTATGGTATCTCTCCCATACAACAATGTATTGAATAATTGATTATGGGTAGATTTTACCGACGTAAGGAGAATGATAGCTTTGTCCTCGTCATCTAGTTTGAAGCCAACGTTGGATAACTCGCACAATAACTTGTTAAACTCACCTATATGGGCTTGAAGATCAACTCCTTCTTTCCGCCTAAAGGAGTACAACTCTTGCTTCAACATAAGATGGTTGGTGAAGTTCTTCCCCAAATAGAGATCCTCAAGATTTTCCCACAAAGCTTTTGCAGAGGTCTGCCCCATGACGTCGTACACCACATCGTCCACCAAACTAAGCCGCATGGTGCTAACGACTTTAGAGTTAATCCTCTTCCACATCTTGTCGGTCATCCCTTCCGGCTTGTTATCTTCACCGCACAATGCATCCTCTATACCTTGTTGCACCAAGGCGTCCTTCATACGTGCAATTGCCACATGCTGAAATTCTTCTTGCCATCGAACTTTTCTATTGCCATTCGCATATCCCCAAGCGAACTATCTCCAGCTGCCATGGATTCTCAACCGAGCTCTGATACCACTTGTTGGGAATGGGCCCATAATCACAACAAGAAAACCACACCCACAATTATGGAGATAAACAGAACAAGAATGACACAACCACGAAAGAAAATCAAGCAAACCAACACAATAAGATTTAAATGTGGTTCGGCCCAACAATGCCTACGTCCACGTGCAAAGGCGATCACTACGATTAATATGAAGATTACAAGCACTCAAGACCTCACGTGTATAACTCTCCAACCAAGTTATATGACACACGCAATTGCTAGAAACTAATCTCTCCCTCACTTGTTTGCAGCCCTCTCTTGTGTATGTAGAAGATTTCCAACCAACCTTATCAATCCCTTGAGTAAGCCCTATATTTATAGAGATTGTATAGTCCTAATCCTAGTTGTAGTAGGATTTACCCCTATGGTAAGTCTTATACAACAAGGAATACTCTTAAACACATTCCTATATAAACTAGGAACTTCCACCATCAAAGGAATCCTTATTTGATAAGGAAACCACCAAATAAGGAATCCAATCAGAATTAGGAAATCATTCCACTAATGGAATTTTAGGCATAATCCTAACAACTTTTTGACACATTATGCTCTAAACATGTACCTTTGTGTTGTTTGTATTTTCACACTTTTCTGTACACCTCTTACACAACACATGGATGGCCAGCCCTTGGGCCAAGCGGCTGCTTGGGGCCTCAAAAAATAAGCGTTCGTTTGGCCTTGGAATAAGACTTTTTTTGGCCAAAACTCATGTATTATATACCAAAATAGGGCCTTATATATACATGTATTTTATATAAAAATAGGACCAAAAAAGGGCCTACAAAAATTTTCTTGGCCTTGAAATAAGGCCTTATTTGGCCAAAATACATGTATTATATATAAAAATAGAGCCTAAAAAAATCGGGCCTTATATATATACATGTATATATAAAAATAGGACCAAGAAAGGGGCTAAATTTTTTTTTCTCCTATTCACTAGGGCCTCATGTGAATTTCACATTTTCAAGGCCAGCCCTGAGTATATGATAGATGCATTTAAAGCTGAGTGTCAAAAAGTATGTCTAAAAGTGTGTGTAGCTGTTTGTGATGAAAATATTCAGCTAATGCAGTCTTGGCACATCAGATTTTACGTGGCAGGATAAATGGTAGACATGGAAGAATGTGGAAACCGTTATAAGCAGTTGTTGCTGATTCACTTCATTCAAGTATGTAACTGCTAGAGGACACGTGTAAATCACCATGAAGTAACTGAAGACAGGTGTCAATTCCAGGACATAACATGTGCCAGGGAGGTTATCAATTTGGAAATTGAGCGGGATTATTCAAACAGAGTTATTGGGGACCCTCGACGTCTATAAATAGAAGGATTGTGCATTTGAAAGGGATCCTTCGATCAACATCAACATATATGTCTCAATACACTTACTGTATTGTTATCTAGATAGTTAAATTTAGGAGTAGAACACCTTCGAAGTCATCTTCAAGGTTAGATTGTACTTTCTTTAACTTAATCAAAAATAGTTTCTTATTGTATTACTTCCTTCATTAATTTACTTAGGAGTAGTTATTTTAAATTAGTTCGAAGTGCTTCAATTAAGAACATCTTTACACAATTAAAGTCCTGTTCAAGGCATCGAACGTCACCACAATCTCCCTGGTGAGGCGCAGTTTGGATCATACACATTGGCAATTTGCTTGCCTGGCACGCTCGTACACACTTATAAATTTTCCAACCAAACATTTTTGGCACGCCCGGTGGGACCCAAGTGTCATAAGATGGTAAACAGAAACCTTCGAAGCAATAGGTCTGTTGATAATGCCAACGTTGGTGTTAATATTGCTGAAACTGGTGGTTCTCCACACCAAGATCCTCAGAGCAGCAATACTGGAAATCATGCAACCAATGACCACCCAGAAATAGGAATTGAAAATTTAAATTCAATTCCAAATTATGGGAATGTTGGTTCAGAAAGTCAACATGATTTGGTGAGTCAATTGACACCAATATTTGATCATTTGGGGAATATGATTCAGAACGTTAATGTTTTGATTACTTCCCTTAACAATAGTTTACCACAATTTTCACCAGTAATGGTGCCAAGTGGAAATCCATCTATAATTCGACAGAGTGAAAGAGGTCATGTTCATGGCTCATTTCAGCCAAATGTTATGAATCATGTAAATGGGCCTCCTTTTAGGCCGAATGCACAAAAGAGTTTCTATATGTCTGTCCCTACTAATACTCCTCCAGTATTCAAAGGGATGGAAGGGAACCATGTGAATGGTCAAGATCATGTTCATAGATTAGTAAATTTCGAAGAACCAAGGCCTAGAGAAAACACAGCAGGCCAAAATAGGAGAATAAACAATAATCCTATATTCGAGCAGGACCCTACTGGAATAGGAGTGGGTCGAAGGAATGAAAATTCTAGGAGGATGGATAATAATCCTCAGCCACCTCCAAAACCACCATTGAACCCTCACTTGGGTCATCCAGGTTATCAACAACCATTCAATATGGTTGATAGGAATGATATGATTAATTTAATCCATGAAGTTTGTGGACCTATGGCTCGGGGGGTACAAACTTCAGTTTACAGGAAACCTTATCATGATTGGGTTGATAGGATCGAATTCCCTAGAGGATTTAAATTTCCTACCTTTGCTATGTTTGCTGGGGATGGAAGTCAATCCACGGTCGAACATATAGCAAAATTTATCAGTCAGTGTGCTGATGCAGGAAATAATGAATATCTTAGGCTTCGTTTGTTTCCTAGTTCATTAACAGATATTGCATTCACTTGGTTTACTAACTTAGCCCCTAATTCGATCTACAATTGGGCACAGATGGAAGAATCTTTCCATACTCAATTCTTCCAAACAGAACCAGAGGTATCAATGGCTGACTTGGCCAGACTATGTCAAAAGCCTGATGAGAAGGCCACTCAATTTATAAATAGGTTCAAAAGGGCAAGGACAAAATGTAAAATCATTTTGCCTAAACCTGAATTTGTTAAGTTGGCCCAAAATGGTCTCGAATTTAGACTTAGAAAGAAATTCGATGCTTTAGAGTTTAGAGATCTTGTTGAGTTAACTACTCGAGTCTCTAGATATGAAGCTTTATTGGAAGAAGAAAATGAAAGGAATGCTTCTTCAATAAAAACATATTATAAAGATCCTAATTATGAGATAGATGCTGCAGAAATAATAGGAAAAGAACCTTTCACATGTAAGAGTCTTGTAAAGAAAAATGTTTCTGCTGAGATTTACAAATCTAAAGGATCATTCAAAAAATATTCATTCGATGTATATAAATCAGATGAAATATTTGATCATCTATTAGAAGGAAAAATTATCAGGTTGTCTGAGGGAACAAAATTACCTTCTAATGATGAGTTAAAGGGTAAGAAATACTGCAAGTGGCATAATTCTTGGACCCATTCAACTAATAATTGTACTGTTTTTCGAGACAGGATTCAAGATTTGATCAAGAAAGGGAAATTACGGTTCCCTGAGAAACAGATGGGGGTTGATGAAGATCCATTCCCAGCAGTACAAGAGGTGTCCATTAATGTCCATGACATTTCCCTTGGAACTGTGATCAAGGATAGGGAAACTGCAAAGTCAGAAGACCAAATGAAAAGGGTCAAAGAGATAACAAAGAAAAATCCTGAGTTTTCAGTTTTTAACCAAGAATATGCAAAAAAAACTTGTGCATTGGTTGTGGCAAAAGGTATGCTGAAATCTATGATGAAAGGGTTGGGGTCAAAACAGGCAGGAAAAACAAACAGCCTTTGTTTGAGCAAAAGAAAGCAAGCACTTCCTGTGAA
Source organism: Hydrangea macrophylla (assembly GCA_033977485.1). Classification (NCBI taxonomy): domain Eukaryota; kingdom Viridiplantae; phylum Streptophyta; class Magnoliopsida; order Cornales; family Hydrangeaceae; genus Hydrangea; species Hydrangea macrophylla. Next base: position 107,516,548 of record CM066985.1, on the reverse strand, counting down.
CTTCCTTTTCAACCAATCATGAATGTTGGAAGAGGACAGTTTAGAGGACCAATTTATCAAGCCTCAACATACACTGGTCCTATGACAGCAAGGTATGCTCCAAGGCCAATGGCCCCTTTTAAAGCCAATTTTTCAAGAAACTTTCATGCTAGTAATTATGCTCGACCATCAAGAAATTTGCAATATGTAAGGCCAGGTTTCTCTCACGCACCAAAGAAACATTATGGGATGCAGAGAGAGAGACAAACTCAATTTGTACCATCAAAATTGGTACCAGCACATATGGTACAGGCTGAGATAAACATCGAAGCATTGAATAAAACACCAAAGATTGGTGAGACATCTCAAGTATGTGAACCTGCATTGGTATCAGGAGTACCAAACTGGTTTGTCCTGCAAGATGATAGAGTCAAAAATATGATGGAACAACAAAGTTTGCAAAACAAGAATAGGATGATCAAACCTCCTCATGTTGAGAAAAACACATGGCATGTACTGTAACATCCCAAGGAAAAGAACCAGAATATGGTCCCTATGATAAACAGGACTCAACAAAGGAGATTGCAGAGGAAGTTCACAATGTGGAAAGAATTTTCTAAAATGCAAGCTCAAAGTCAAGAGTTGGGAGATGAAATCAAAAGGGAATCCAGTGATATTTCGAGGCCCAATCCCAGGTTCGATCGAAATACTAGGGTTGAGTCTGATACTATGTTTGAAGAAAGCATTGTTAAAGCCAAAGTATTAGAGTTGGAAAAGGCAATGAGTACTGATGATGAGGATGAAGCAATGACAATGGTAGAATCCCAGGTTTTGGGAAATGTTAAAATAAAACTCGAAAAGGAAAATACCGAAGATGAGAAAATGCTTGTTCAGTTTGGCACATTTCCAGAACATATGGAAATTAACACTGCCACATTCATACTTCCAAAGATCTTCGAAGCAACAGAAGATCAACAATTAAATGAAGAAATGGAAATGGAAGTTTCTATTGAGGATGTCTCTGAGGTAAATCTTCCTGAGTTTGTTTTTAATGATTGTAATTTTGTTTATTCATTCGAAGAACCATCAACAGAAATGACTAAGCATCTTAAACCATTATATATAAAGGCTTGTTTAAATGGTGTCCTTTTAAACAAGATATTGGTTGATAATGGTGCTGCTGTCAACATTATTCCTCAGAATACTTTAAAAAAGATCAATAAACAAAATGCAAAGTTGATAAAACTCACATTATGATATCAGGATTTACTGGTGATAAGAAAAACACCAAAGGTGTGATACCTATTGAAACTATAGTAGGATCTAACAAATCCAGAACTGCTTTCTTTGTAGTAGATGCAAATCCTAGTTATCATGCTTTATTAGGAAGAGATTGGATTCATGCTAATAAATGTGTTCCTTCTTCAATGCATCAGAAACTGTTGCTTGTGAAGGAAAACTGTGAGGTTGAAACAGTAAAGGCTGATGTTCAGCCTTTTCATACAAGTTCCAATTGTGTAGAAGCTCAATTATATCAAGATGATGTCAAGCCAATTGACATTAAAGAATTAGAAGATGAATCTCCAGAAGAAAATTGGGACATTTTGGCTGAAATGCCATTTGGTTCTTTGGAACCATTGGATGGTGATAAGATGGTTTAATGACTCATACACCTATAGAAATAGGAGAGGTAGAAGAGACCATTCGATTGGTCTTACAAAAGCTAATGATGGCAGATTTAGAGTCAAGAATTGAGAAAGATTCGACCATAAATTGGTCAGACTATGTCTTTGAGGAAGATTCACATGAATTAAAAGATATTGGCAAAGAAGAATTATCTGTATTACCAGAAAATTTGATACAAGAGGCTTCACAAGACCCTTTAGTAGAAATCAATTTAGGATCAGATCAACAAAAGAGAGTTACTTACTTAAGTTCAAAACTTGGAAAGGATGACCAGTATAAATTGGTCGAGTTGTTAAAGGAATTTAAAGATTGTTTTGCTTGGGATTATGATGAGTTGCCAGGACTTGAAAGGAGTTTAGTAGAACATAGGTTGCCTATCAAAGCTGGCTACAAACCAGTAAAACAACAACCTCGAAGGATGACTTCAGAAGTCACTATGAAGATTAAAGAAGAAATTGAAAGATTGCTCAAGGCAGGATTCATTAGAACTGCCAGGTATGTTGAATAGCTTTCGAATGTTGTTCCAGTTATGAAGAAAAATGGAAAATTAAGAGTTTGTATCGACTACAGAAATCTTAATCAAGCTACTCCTAAAGATGAATATCCTATGCCAATAGTTGATTTATTAATTGATAGATCTGCTGGAAATGCTATAATGTCCATGATGGATGGTCATTCCGGATATAATCAAATATGCATTGCTGAAGAGGACATTCATAAGACTGCATTTAGGTGTCCAGGTAGCATAGGTACCTTCGAATGGATACAAATGCCTTTTGGTTTAAAAAATGCAGGGGCTACTTACCAAAGAGCCATGAATACTATTTTCCATGACATGATTGGAACCTTTTTAGAATGTTATATAGATGACATAATTGTTAAATCAAAAATATTTGATGATCATCTTAGTCACATGAAGTCAACATTTGAAAGGATGAGATGTTTCAAACTCAAGTTAAATCCACTAAAATGTGCTTTTGGAGTTAGCATTGGAAATTTTCTAGGATATTTGGTACATGAAAAGGGAATTCAAGTAGATAAGAATAAAGCACAAGCAATTATTCGAAGTAAACCCCCTTCGACAAAAAAGGAATTGCAAAGGTTTTTAGGTCAGGTTAACTTCATTCGAAGGTTTATTTCCAATACTGCTGGAAAAACTTTAATTTTTTCCCCTTTGTTGAAATTGAAGGATCATGAAGAATTAAAGTGGGAAGACAAACATCAAACTGCCTTTCAAGCCTTGAAGGATTATTTGGTGAAGCCACCAGTATTAATGCCTCCAAGAAAAGATAGACCTATGAAGCTATATATTTCAGCAGCAGAAGCATTAATTGGGGTCTTATTAGCCCAAGACAATGATGATAAGAAAGAGCAGGCTGTGTACTACCTTAGTAGGTTTTTGAATCCTGTCGAATGCAAGTATTCCTTTGTGGAAAAACTATGTTTATCTTTGTATTTTGCTGTAATGAAATTAAGATATTATCTTCTTCCTACTGAAGTTTATTTGATTGCTAAATTCGATTTAATCAAATATATGTTGACTCGACCTATTTTAAGGAATCGAATTGGTAAATGGATTTTAGCATTATCAGAATTTTGTTTGTGTTATGTGCCACAAAAGGCAGTAAAAGGTCAGGCATTGGCAGATTTTTTGGCTGATCATCCAAATTGCCTCGAAACAGAGGGGAAGTATGAAATTGGACAAATAACCATTAGTCCATGGAAATTATGGTTTGATGGTTCAAAAACTGAATTTGCTGCAGGCATTGGTTTTGTCATTGAATCACCTGAAAAGATTAAAACCAAATATGGCTATAAATTAAATTCGAATCAATGTACCAACAATCAAGTTGAGTATGAAGCTCTTATCATGGGTCTCGAAACCTTGTTGAATCTTAAAGCTACATTTGTAGATATATTTGGAGATTCCCAGTTGGTCATAAATCATATGAATGGGACATATAAATGTATGATTAGTGCATTGAAGGTGTACTATGAAACTACAATGGATTTGTTATCCAAATTCGATAATGTACACTTGTTGCATGTTCCTAGAAGTTTTAATGAAGAAGCTAATGATGTAGCTCAGAAGGCATCTGGATTTAAAACAAATAATGAAAATATTGAAATGGAACAAGTGACTTATAGGAAATTATTACCAGTATTGGTAGATAGATTACCTTTTATTGATATCTTAAATATAGAAGTTTATGATGATTGGAGAAAGCCAATCATTGATTATCTCTCAGGATGCAGTGAAAAACCTAATCGAGGCATAAGGTTAAAATCTGCAAATTACATCTTATATACTGGAAAATTGTTCAAAAGAGGGAGCGATGGATTATTATTAGAATGTTTAAATAATCTCGAAGGATTAGAAGCTATAGCTCAAATTCATGAGGGATTATGTGGAGCTCATCAATCTGGAATTAAGATGAGATGGTTGCTTAGAAAACATAACATTTATTGGCCAACTATTTTGAAAGATTGCATTGAATTTTCCAAAAGATGTCAAGAATGTCAGAAGCATGGTCCTTTGAAGCATTTACCAACTGTTGACCTTCAATATGTGGTAAAACCTTGGCCTTTTAGAGGCTGGGCCATAGATGTAATAGGAAAAATTAGTCCTCCTTCTTCGAAGGGTCATGGATTCATTATTTTAGCCACATATTTTTTTACTAAATGGGTAGAAGCAGAACCTATGCAGACTGTGACTCAAACAATGGTTGTAAAATTTTTAGAAAACATAGTGTACAGATTTGGTATCCCTCAAACCATTGTATCTGATAATGCTTCTATATTCGAAGGAGATGTAATTACATTTGCAAATAAGTTGGGGATTATAATGTCAAAATCAACCCCATATTATGCTCAATCAAATGGACAGGCTGAAGCCACCAACAAAGTCATAAAAGAAAATATGGTTAAAGTCATAAAAAGTAACCCAAGGATGTGGCATGAGATTTTGCCTGAAGTTTTATGGGCATATAGGACTTCGAAGCGAACAAGTACAGGTGTATCTCCTTATGCTTTAACTTTTGGACATGAGGCAGTTCTGTCTATTGAAATAAAGATTAATTCTCTTCGAGTTATGAAGCAGAATCAGTTATCTTTGGATGATTACCAAACATCCATGGCCATTGAATTAGAAGATATAGATGAAGAAAAGAGCAAAGCTCTCAATAATATTTTGATACAGAAGAGAATAGTATCAAAGGGATATAATAAAAAAGTACAACCAAGAACCTTTGATGAGGGAGATTTGGTGTGGAAAACAATATTGCCTATTGGATCTAAAGACCCAAAATATGGAAAATGGTCCCCTAAATGGGAAGGTCCATTCCAAATTCACAAGGTTTTCAAAGGAGGATTTTACCATTTAAGAAATTTGAATGGGTATGCCCATATCAGAAAGATCAATGGCAAATTTTTGAAGCAATATTATCCCACTATTTGGGAAGCAAGAAATCTAGAATAAAAAAAAAATGCAATGTTCACAGGATAAAAACATGTATTCCACATTTAAAGTTAAGTTACAAGAACCAGATGTTGGTACATTGCAAAGTCCTATTGATATTATCTATCACAACAATTTATTTATGAATTGGGCCTTCAATCTAAAATTGTCCCAAGACCTAGAGTACAATTTTGACTGGCTCAGAATGAATTTCTGCCTCGAAATTGATTCTTGGTTCTTCAAAGGCCTTGATTCAATTGCAGTCTTCAGAGCTAGCAGCTTTGTCTCAGTATCCCCTTGCTTCGCTTTCAACTTGGTCAGTTCAATTTCTGCAACCTCGAGTTTCTTTCTAAGCTTTTCAACCTTGCTTGAAAGTTTTTCAATTGTGGTGGTGTTCTTATCAAATTCTGTCAATAATTGGTCCATCTCGAGAGTCTTCTCTGCTGTGTATTCCATATCAACTTCTAGTTGCTTTCTCTCTTCGATGACCTTTTCAAGTAAAGAACAGTCAAAATCAAAGGTAGACATCAATACAGAGATGGTTTCCTTGTCAGAAACAGTTATGGCAGAACTGTCCAACATGAACTGGCACAAAATTTTCATAGCTCTTTGCACTTCTTTGTCCTCGAATATTTCAAACGAAACCTTACTAAATAATCTCAATGTAGCAAGTGCAACTACTGGATCTATAGAAGGTATCTTTGGCTTGCTTTGACCTGTCATTTGTTGGAAGAATTCTTGGACATTGGTCACAGTAGTGTCTCCCATCTTCAAAACAGACTTCAGACCTTCTTTAAATTCTTTAACTTCTTCAGGATTTAAATTGGGAGGAAGAGACAGGTGAAATTCCCCAGAACTTGAGACACTTGGGGGAGCTTGAGGTTCGAACGAAGCTGATGTTGGAGCAGTCATAGGATCAGAACCTGTACTTGGTTTTGAGGAACCAGCCATAGTCTCAGGAACAATCTGGGCAACAAAGGCAGAACATCTTCATTAGAATGTGTCTGTGTATATAAGAGATGTATACCAGAAAAGTTTGAATAACTTACTGTTGGTTGGTATGCAATTAATGGGAGGTGAGCACTGGATGGAGAAGATGCCTGAATCTTTGGAAGGTCAGAATGTTGAGATAATGGTTCTAAAGTGGTTTGCGATAATTCAGGTGCAGGTGCCACCTTCGAAATAGGAACTACTAGAATGGGAGTTTCCTTGGTGATTTTTAAATCAGCAGATGGTTCAACTGTTGTTTTGGCTTTTTTCCTTCGAGACAAAGCAGGAACAGGGCTACTTTCTTCTTCTCCTTCAGACTCAACATTTTTTGATGGAGAAGGTGAACTCTCTGCTGGAAGGACTAGTTTTCTTTTTGGTTTTGAGGATGGAGGAGCAGGAGCTGAAATTTTTGAGGTCTTTAAAGGGATCGGAACGTTTGGCTTGACCTTCGAAGCTCTGGTTGTTGGTGAAGAGCTTTTTCCAATTACTACTCCTGTGTTGTAAAATTCAAACAAATATAAATCAGGTTTCTTCTCATCATTTAAGGGAAGAAGGGTTAAATGGAAATTTTTATTACCTGATTGCTTCGAATCAATATATCTCAAGAGTTGGCACTTGTCCATCTCCACTGACATCAAATTTTCCCACCAACTTGAGAAGGCAGGGGTGCAGATGGTGTAAACTGGTAGAGAAGTAAACTCCAAATTGCTGACTCTGTTTTGATAAACTGCTAATGCAGCAGTTACCACTGATTCTGGAACTTTCGAGTGAGTTTTATAAGCCATAAGTATATTGGCTTGACTCCTGATTAGGAAAGGAATTGATTGAGTAAGCCCAAATTGCCTCGAAAACTGATTGGGAAGGTATAGTTCACCTTGAGACTTGAGACTAAGGATGTTCCCAAAGAATAGATCCCTACTAATCAAGAAACTACCCCATGCAGCTTTTAATTCAAGAGCACTTGCTGCTCTGTCCAAAATTTGACAAAGCCAATGAGGAGAAAGAGGAGATTTGTCTTCAGAACTGTAGAGAACAACAAATGGTTGGAATAGTTTGTTTGGCCTTATTGCAGGGAGATCGAAAAAGAAGTAGATGGATTCTTTGAAGGTCTTCTCAACATTTGGTAATAAGGCAAAAAAGATTCCGTGAGCAACAGTGTAGGATAAGGATTCTAAGTTATGAATTTCTGGAAAGTAAGCATATAGCCATGATTGTAATATCCAGAAAGGACCACCTTGGGTAAGAATAAAGGGGTCGAAGCATAAATCAGAAAAGGACCTATAGAGAGATCCTAGAACAAAAGGTGCTAGGGCTAACCTTCGACCGGCAGCCAGAGCTCTAGCAATGTTAGAAAACTCGAGGACAACTCTCTGAGAAGAAGTGCAAAATAAATGCTTCGAAAGTCAATATAAGAGGAAGCAGTAATATTCCTTGTCTGTCACTGCTCCTGATGACTTTTTATGGGTAATCAAGAAATTTGTATACCCTAATGATTTAGAATCAGTATTGATGGGAGGACTATCAGATTCAGCCATATAGGGGTGAGCATCTTCCCCATGAGGAAAAAACCCTAATAAATGACAGATGTCTAGAACAGTGGGGCCTATTGGACCAAATCGAAATTGAAAATGGTTGAAAATAGGGTTCCAAAAACAAAGGGCTGCAGCTAATAAGTTAGGACTGGATTCGATGGGAAACTTTGAAAGATGAACAGCATGATAAATTCCCGTTGTGGTTAAAGTCTCTCTTTTGTTCTCTAAGATTCTATCTACCCATTCAGGCCAATCCTTTGCAGGTTTAGGCCAATGTCGAAACTTCCAGTCGTACTTGGGGTTTGGAAGATCCTGTTGGTAAGTCAAATGTTGTTCTCCTAATCTGGGGTAATAAACATGGAGTCTCAGGCTTGGTGTGCTCAGAAACTTTGCAGGTTTAGGCCAATGTCGAAACTTCCAGTCGTACTTGGGGTTTGGAAGATCCTGTTGGTAAGTCAAATGTTGTTCTCCTAATCTGGGGTAATAAACATGGAGTCTCAGGCTTGGTGTGCTCAGACAAGGACCTACGGCAATTGAGGATTCATGATCGGAAAAAGTAATGGGAACGAGAACTTCATAAATCAGAGAAGTTTCTTGCCCTTGCAAGTAACTTTCTTGTTCGTCTTTGAGGATCTGTTCAAAATCATCGCAGACTTTCTGAAGTTGAGTGTTGTCACCAGTTGTTGTCATCTTTAGAAATGAAGTGATTGGATTGCAAAGAGGAAAGCAAAGTAGATTTGTAGAAGTTTGAAGGTCTTTTGTTCCCTTTTGGCTTACCTATTTATAGCCTTTGGTGACGTTTAGGAAAAGATGCATTTATTGAAAAGTAACCGTTAGGTTCGGTTACTCCTTTTGGACCGTTGCACCAAAGGAAAAGACATACTGGTTCAGAATGAACTAATTAATAAAAACATGAATTTTTCATAATTCATTTCATTGAAAGGGAAATGCAGTTACAATTCATAAACATAATTGGTAAAAATGGGGAGACCCATAAGTAACTAAATTATGAAACATGGCCCAGTAATAAGCAAAGTATTCTACTTCCAGTTCTATTTCGAGGCATAGGTTTCTGGCTTGTAAAGCCAATTCATCTTCGCTTCGAAGAGTGAGATAAGCATCCCTGAGTTGTTCTTCATACTGATTTAGTCGCGAGGTGATCCTGAACAAAGCTTTGCGAAGACCTCGAAGTTCCTTGGCTAATGGAGTCTTGCCTCGAAGAGATATGCCAGCAGCTTTGGCTTCTTCTTTTAGATATGCAATTCGACCTTCGAGATCAGGTTTCGAGTAGTGAGAAACACTACTTTCTTCATCAGAACTTCCACAACCATAGATGTATTTCTCCTTAAACTCTGAAACTTCATCAAGAAGTGCATTAGGTTTTTCCTTAAGATTCTCATAAAGATCCGTTAGATAATTCAAATAATGGATACTTTCTTGGTGATGAGAATGCCACCTTATATGAGAAGCCAGGGTTCGAAGGGTAAAATCCATTTGGGTTCGAACAAGGGTTGAAATATTCCATTCATGGCATAAGATATGGCAACTCCATTCGAAATTAATTCGAGCTTTTGGATTTTGTAAAATGGAAAAGGGAAGATGTGAAAAGGCAACTAGAAGCCTTTGGGCTTGAATGATCAAGCATGGAGAAGGTGATAGAATAGGTGGAATATGCTCGAAAATGGGACCATGCCTGCATAATTAGTCTAATTTCAAAAAAGGGTCACCAATATCTTCAGTGGGATCCACCACTTGAACTTTGATGTCAGGAAAGCCTAGAACAGAATGGTCAAAGAGAAGTACCCTCTCTTCATAATCTTTTTCGAAAAATTTGCATTTTGAAAGGAAGGCTGAAGAATAATGCTCATTAGAAAAATTTTCATGAGATGCTCTCACATATGTGTGAATAGGGGGTCTGCCTTGAGGAATCAAGACATTACCACTTTGAAGTCTCTCACCAGGAGGACTGGTTGAAGATATCAACCATGCATTCAGCAGATTTTGCTCTCGTGAGAGACGATTCGAAAATGGATAGTAGGGTTTTATTGTTCTGCTTCGAATAATCCCTTCAGTTTCAGGATAGTTAAAGTTTGGATGAATAACTGAAGGAATTGTATTTGGGGTTTCGAGCTTCATACATTTATAATATCCTACTCCTTCACCATGGGAAATAGGTTGTTCCCAAGCAGGAGGGAATGTCCGGTTATTATAAATCGATTTGAAAGAGTTCGAAGAAGAATTTGGCCCAGTTGAGGAAGCACTTGGTCTGTTCAACATTTCATGCCACTTTCGCCATTTCGAGTAGGTGAAGGGTTCAGGAGGAATTTCAAGAAGATCCCAATTGGTTCGAGAAGAAATTTCAGGGCGTCTGGTTGATAGCATCACTTCATCAGGAAGGTCTAGAGGAAAGTAATTACTGGTGTCGAAGGAAGATTGAGAGGAAGACATGATCAATAAAGCAGAGTCAAGAGAACAAGGTAAAATGGAAGATTAAATCAAACAGGAATGATGGTTTATATGAAGATAATTGAAGAGGTAAACATGCAATTTAAAGATATTCAAAGATGGCGTAAGATGTTAACTACCTAGCACAATCTAGCCATGATCACCATTATCTTTTTTGAACCAAAAGGAAAATGGCGCGGGGGGTAATGTTTGTGATGAAAATATTCAGCTAATGCAGTCTTGGCACATCAGATTTTACGTGGCAGGATAAATGGTAGACATGGAAGAATGTGGAAACCGTTATAAGCAGTTGTTGCTGATTCACTTCATTCAAGTATGTAACTGCTAGAGGACACGTGTAAATCACCATGAAGTAACTGAAGACAGGTGTCAATTCCAGAACATAACAGGTGTCAGGGAGGTTATCAATTTGGAAATTGAGCGGGATTATTCAAACAGAGTTATTGGGGACCCTCGACGTCTATAAATAGAAGGATTGTGCATTTGAAAGGGATCCTTCGATCAACATCAACATATATGTCTCAATACACTTACTGTATTGTTATCTAGATAGTTAAATTTAGGAGTAGAACACCTTCGAAGTCATCTTCAAGGTTAGATTATATTTTCTTTAACTTAATCAAAAATAGTTTCTTATTGTATTACTTCCTTCATTAATTTACTTAGGAGTAGTTATTTTAAATTAGTTCGAAGTGCTTCAATTAAGAACATCTTTACACAATTAAAGTCCTGTTCAAGGCATTGAACGTCACCACAATCTCCCTGGTGAGGCGCAGTTTGGATCATACACATTGGCAATTTGCTTGCCTGGCACGCTCGCACACACTTATAAATTTTCCAACCAAACAGTAGCACAACTCATTTTCTTTTCTTTTGTTTGGGTCAGAATATTTTCTTCTTGATGATCCAGTCTAAGTTTAGAAAAGGTTGAAAAATTAAGGGGAAAATACCTTTTACCCCCCTATGGTTACACCCATTTTCTCATAACCCCTGTGGTTCATTTTGTAACACTTAACCCTCTGTACTACGGACTAAAGTGAGACTGTTAACTTTTCTAACGGCAGTCCCACTTCAGTCATTAGTACAAGGGGGTTAAGTGTTACAAAAATGAATCACGGGAGTTATGAGAACATGGGTGTAACCATAGGGGGTAAAATGTATTTTTCCCTAAAGAGTATGTATAGGGGCTTGGGGGTATTAACGTCATTTTCTTTTTCTCCGTTAGAAAAGTTAACAGTCTCACTTTAGTCCATAGTACAGGAGGTTAAGTGTTATAAAATAAACCACATGGGTTATGAGAAAATGGGTATAACCACAGGGGTAAAAGGTATTTTCCACAAAAATTAAACCAAACATTTCATCGGTCAATACCAAAAAACTTCAAGGGCATTTCCGTCATCTGAAAATATAAAACCCTGATCAACGCCACGTGTCCAATTGAGACGCAAACAAAACAGAAAACAAATCGGCGGTTGCAGGCCCTGCTGTGTTGGGGGAGGAGTCGCCTTCTCTCTTCCTCTGACATTCTACCTCTGCAAGCCCACCCACATCTCATCTTTCTTCATTATATTATATATATATATATAAAATATAATAATATACATATACACACACATATATATATATATACATACATCTTTAATTTCCCATTTTGCCCTCATTCTCCTGTCAATATTCCCTACCTCCTGTAGTCTTATGCCCTCATCTTCTTATATAAACACACCCACCAAAAGATTGATTTTTTCTCATTCTGTCTCTACATAACAACCAGAGAAACACACAAACACAACAGTTTGGGACACCCTTTCATGGATTTGTTGCTAAGGTATGATCTCTTTTTATTTTTCTGTTAATTAGATTCCCTTTTTACCCTTTTATCTATTATTATAGCATATATAAGTTGATCAGGTCAACTACAACCTATTTACCAGTTCTTTCTTGATTTATATATTTGTTGTTTCTAATTGGGTTTTTGTTTCTCCTTTGTTTTGTGAATTTCATATATGGTATGAACTTGAATTTAGTTTTGAATTTGGGTTTGTGATGTGTTAAGAATCTTAAGATCTGTTAAAGAAAAAATGGAGTTCTGTAATTACTTATGTTTGCTTTTGTTATTATGTTCACAGACAAAGAACTTCTAAAATTATTTTTGTCCAAATCATGAAAGATTAAATTTTCTTGATTGATCATTATTAAGTTTTTTTTTCCCCTTCACTGTTCGATTGATTGGGTCCTGCCCTTTTTTGTTTGTTTGTTTGGGAATCTATTAAAAACTTTTCACTCTTAGTTGGATCTGTAACAAAGATGGTTAGATATATTATAAATCTAATATAGATATACAAGATGGAATTTGTGGGGAGAAGTTTGAATTTGAATTGAAATATTTGTTGCAGATAAATTTGTTGACTTTTGGAAGTTATTTGTGGATTTGTGCTTGGTAAGATGCCTGGAGTTCTAATGGATGGAACTCATGAGGATGGGGAAGTGAATGAATTGAATATTGAAAATGGAAAATCTGTTCCAAATAAGGAAAATTCAGTTACTAATAAGTCCCCAAATAGTACTTTGAGTCCGAAAAATAATCGGAGTGATGTCCCTTTTGATGGGGTGGTTGATACCTCGATCGATCAGCTTTACGATAACGTGTGCGAGATGCAGAGTTCCGATCAATCACCATCGAGGCATAGCTTTGGATCGGACGGTGAAGAGTCTAGGATTGATTCGGAGTTACGTCATCTTGTTGGCGGAGAAATGAGGGAAGTTGAAATAATGGAAGAGGAGGAGGAAACGGAAAATCCCGAGGTCGATAGTCGTAGTAATTCCTCCTCTAAGAAGGAAAGTACTTCTGCAAATTTGGACAAGGTCAAAACCGTCAAATCTGCAAGCACAAAGTCCCCTCCTTCAGCACAATCTAAGAAAGCTTCTCGGGTGAATTTGGAATCCGAAGCATCATCGAAATCAAGCCCCAAGAGTAAAAGTCCTCCGGAGAAACCTCCAATCGATAAACGGAAGGAAAAGAGTTTAAGAAAGGAAAATGGGGGAGCTATCTCCATCACCAAACAGAGGAGTTCAGTTTTAGGAGGGGTGAAATTGAAAGATGTAATTGAGGATAACCCGGATCTTGGACCGTTTCTCCTTAAGCAAGCAAGGGATTTGATTTCCTCGGGGGAAAATCCACAGAAAGCTCTAGAACTAGCTCTTCGAGCAGCAAAATCATTTGAGAAATGCGCTAATGGTAAGCCGAGCTTAGATTTGGTCATGTGTTTGCACGTTACAGCAGCTATATACTGTAACTTAGGCCGGTATAGTGAGGCTATTCCCGTGCTCGAGCACTCTATTGAAATTCCAGTACTCGAGGAAGGCCAAGATCATGCCCTTGCTAAATTTGCCGGTCATATGCAATTGGGCGATACTTACGCGATGGTGGGTCAACTCGAGAACTCAATATCGTGTTACACTACGGGTTTGGAAGTCCAAAAACAAGTTTTGGGAGATACTGATTTAAGAGTCGGTGAGACTTGTAGGTACTTAGCCGAGGCTCATGTTCAAGCATTGCAATTCGATGAGGCCGAGAAAATATGTCAAATGGCTCTTGATATCCATAGAGAGAATGGTTCACCGGCTTCTCTTGAGGAGGCAGCCGATAGGAGGCTCATGGGGCTTATATGTGAAACAAAGGGGGACCACGAAGCTGCTCTTGAGCATCTAGTTCTGGCTAGCATGGCCATGGTGGCTAATGGCCAAGAAACCGAGGTGGCTTCTGTGGACTGTAGCATCGGAGACACTTACTTATCTTTGGCACGATATGATGAGGCAGTTTTCGCTTATCAGAAGGCGCTCACGGTTTTCAAGACAAGTAAAGGAGAAAATCATCCATCGGTTGCTGCTGTTTTCCTCCGTTTGGCTGATTTGTACAATAGAACTGGAAAATTGAGGGAATCAAAGTCTTACTGCGAGAATGCCCTTCGAATTTACCAAAAGCCCATTCCGGGTGTCCCTCCAGAGGAAATTGCGAGTGGTTTAACCGATGTTTCTGCTATATATGAATCAATGAATGAGCTTGAAGAGGCAATAAAACTACTACAAAAGGCGCTTAAGATATACAGTGATGCCCCGGGTCAGCAAAGCACAATTGCGGGAATTGAAGCCCAGATGGGGGTAATGTACTATATGTTGGGAAACTACTCGGAATCTTACAGCTCTTTCAAGAACGCTATTTCAAAGCTACGTGGAAGTGGAGAGAAGAAATCTGCCTTCTTTGGAATTGCTCTCAACCAAATGGGATTAGCTTGTGTGCAGCGTTATGCTATAAACGAGGCTGCAGAGTTATTTGAAGAAGCGAGGGGTATTTTGGAACAAGAGTATGGACCTTATCACCCGGACACACTCGGGGTGTATAGCAATCTTGCTGGCACTTACGATGCGGTTGGAAGGTATGCACCATCTTTATTTTAACCTATTCTTTATATATTTATATGCTTTGGTAAATTGTTTTCCCACACCTGTTGGAATTTGTTCTGTTGGGCAATGAGGGCTGTTTAAACCACTTGGTGCTTTAGTTAGTTGTTTTACGGATTGATTCGCCAGCCATGTGAGGTACGATCACTTTGCATTGACAGTTGGGAGTTTCTCTACTTGCTTTCCTTTCATGCCATAATACACCCCAATAGATGATAAGGCTACAAGTCATTTGCTTTGCTTTCTTTTTCAGTTGTAGGCTCTGTTTGGTTTTTGAGTTTAGCGAGGGAAAGGAAAATAAAACACTTTTGTTTATAAGGATAACAATAAGGAAAATAGGAAGAAAATTGAATGGAAATGAAAATTTCATTTTTCACTTCCTCCCCTTTGTTTTTTGTGTTCATATTGTATTTTGCAAACTTTTAATGTTGAATGTTATTTAAGCATAGAAGAGAACAACTTGTGTTTTCCTTTCTTTCATTTTTTGTCCTCTTAACTCCACAAGCCAGAATAAGCCAGAATAAGCCTTAATATGCAAGTCTTAAACTTAACCAAGGGTAAAAATGTCCTATCAAGCCATGAATTTTGATTTTTTTTTTTCATTCTAAATTACTCTGAAATCAAAGAACAGTTAGGGTAGTGAGTGATTGTGTTATTAAGATAACGGCTAAGTTAAATGTTAGCATTCTTTTTGATATGCATGACACTTTTGTGTTTATCGTTTTGTTGTACAGGTTGGACGACGCAATTGACATTTTGGAATACGTTGTTGGGATGAGAGAGGAAAAGCTCGGGACCGCAAATCCTGATGTGGACGATGAAAAGAAGAGGTTGGCTGAGCTATTAAAAGAGGGTGGAAGGGTTCGAAATAGAAAAGCCAGATCACTCGAGAACCTCCTTGATGCTAACAATCAAACCATAAACAGTGACGCGATTGAGGTATGAAAAATAATTTTTTTACATGTTCCGCATTGCTTTTTTTATAGGAGATATTTATGATCAGCAAAGGGGAAAAAGAAAAGAAAAAAGAAGAGAGATATGGATGTGTTGATTAGATTCCTGTCATGGGGATTGGAGTGAAATAATTGCAGTTGGTTTTGGTTGTACTATTGGCATATATTGTTATACTGGTCAGGGTTGATTATATGTTGTAACACGACGTTAAAAGATGATGTAATCATTTGTATATTTATGTTCAATGAGTGGTGATTTGATTTTGTACATGATTTTGAGAGGAATTTCTGATTGTTATTTCTTGGTATGAGTTTGGTATATGATCTTATATATGAACTGGGAAATCATTTACTAATACATAACACTAACTTTAATTTGTTTGACAAAATATTTTTATCAGCTATCGCTGTTGCTCCGAGTGGGACCATTTATTTGATGTGCTAGTTTGAGGATGAGGTAGAATCATCAAGAGTTGGGATTTGATTCAAGTTTAGTGGTCCCTTTTAATCAAGTTTAGTGGTCCCTTTTTACCTCCCAATCATTCAATAATTGTCAAGATGGTTGGTGGAGGTAGACAGTTGTCCTTAATACTCTGTTTTTTTTTTTTTTTTTCCCTTTGCATTTTCTGATGTTTGAAATAATAATTGTACTTTTTTACTTGCATTTTCTAATGTTCTCAGAATCTAGTCTCAATTTCAGACGCTAGACAACTGTTTTAAATTTTCAATAACAATAAA
Source organism: Hydrangea macrophylla (assembly GCA_033977485.1). NCBI lineage: Eukaryota > Viridiplantae > Streptophyta > Magnoliopsida > Cornales > Hydrangeaceae > Hydrangea > Hydrangea macrophylla. The sequence continues at coordinate 107,500,289 of CM066985.1, read as the reverse complement.
AAGAAAATTCCGAAAGTAGTTATTTTTATGTCTAGATATTTAATTTTCTGCTGGTATTTGGACAAATGTTAAATAGGCTATGTATATCTAACCCTCCAAGTCCCCCCGTTTTGTATATGTATGCGTGCGTGTTTGTCTAGGTGTGCATGGTACTCTGAATAATACTAGTAGTCTGTCTGTGCTTTTGATAAATTTGAATGAGTTTATTCTAAATTTGTAAAACATGTTTTGAAAAATTTTTGGAAACAGTTTTTGCTTAACTCGTCAATTATGTCATCTTGAGAAAATATTCGAATTGTTAAATGTAAAAAAAAATTGATCAACTTTTTATATTTTTAATGAACTAATTTTACATAATAAATTTCTTTAAAAATGTACTTTACAAATTGGGATTATGCCCATTCAAAAGCATGTTATTAGGTTTAAACATACCATAAATAAACTAGTGAGCAGTTTTTATTTTATTTAATGGAATACTGCAAAGTGAGGTGAAAAGCCAAATACATTATATCCTGTGACATAATTAAGGATAGAATAATGATTGGGGCACAAAAGTATACAAAAAACTTTCACAAAATGAGTGGAAAGTCTATGTGGCACAGGGGGACCCGCCAGCAATTAATGGAAACAATGCTTAATTGATGGCGGGTCCCAGTGTGTCACATAGACTTTCCACTCATTTTGTGGAAGTTTTTTGTATCTTTTAGTGCCCCTAGCATTGTTGTTAAGGATATGAATGTAGATGGAAGGCTGAAGTATTGATTTGCACACTCTTTTGACAACTTGTAAATGCTTTGTTGGGTTGTTGAGAATCTGAAGTTTTGTGAGTAGTTTTTTTTGGCAAGTGGTGAGTAAATAAAGTTAGGAACTCTCATAAAACTGTCACTGTGTGTCTATTTCTTTTCTTGGTGCCTTCAATCTGGGGTTTTATCACCTATGGGCCACAGTACTGTACGATTGCACATGCCCTACGCCAATCCTAGACAATAAATAGGAGTAATGTTACTGACATAACACATTGTACAACCCAAAGTACAAGAAGGTTATAAATGTTTGTATGCTGTGCTGTATAGAAAAGTGTGAAAATTTCAAACAGTATAGGGTACAAGGCATTTAAAGTCCTATTGTGCTTTGTGTTATGTAATGTGTTGTATCTGTAGCATTACTCCAACAAATAGAGGTATGTAAATATGGGTAATTCTTGGGACACAACTTTCACACAATCTCTTAAAAGATGTGTCTATCACAGGAGAGAGAGACACATCTTTTAAGATATTGTGTGAAAGTTGTATGAAAGTTGTGTCCCAAGAATTACTCATGTAAATATATATAGAGAGGAGAAATTATTGTCAGTCCTAAACCACCAGCCCGGAGAGCAAATGAGGTGGCACAGACCACACAAACAAGACAAGTAGACCAAATGGGAGTCAAGATCAGCTTTATAGCACAAATTTGAGAAATTTAGCACGTATATCCAAGCTACAAAACTGACCTTGTCTACTTGTCTTATTTTATATGATCCAAACCACCACATCGATTGTATGCTCCAATACCAGTAGGTTTTGAGGACCACACAAGAATTTTGAGAGAGAGTCAGAGAGTTCTCTTCGAAGAGTATTGGATAACAAAAAGAAGGCAAAAAGCTATTGGTTTAGGATGTATAATACCGTACATCCTAATTTGGGTCTCAAGATACTGTAATCAAGCTCCAAATTGACATATCTAGATCCCAAACAATTAAGTATGTATGATACATCTCAAATCACTAAGATGTATCGTAGAATATTCCAATCGGCTGTCCACAACTCCAGTTAGACTTGTACTAATATTGTGTTGTAAACTCAATTCTTCCGATATTGGTCCCCCGTGGTTATTGATCTCGGGAAATTTTACAGTTAGACGCTCAAATTGTCACTCATGTCAGCCAATGGAGGGGAGCATTGGATTAAAAGGGAGGCACCAATTGATTTTGATAATTGGCAAAGTCATTTGAATTTTAAAACCACAAGTGGTTTTGTGTGTGAAAGTCCAAATCTTTATTGTGAAGGTCCAAATGATTTTGTGTGAAGGTACAAACCAAGCCTTTGAGGGTCCAAATTAATCCTGTCAAGGTACAAATTTTAGAAAATACAATGTTTTCTTCAAATTTCTCTATGAAGGTAGTCCAAGTATTTGTTGTGAAGGTCCAAATGACTGTGTGAAAGTCCAAATCTTTGATGTGAGGGTAAAAATGGATCATGTGAAAGTCCAAACCAATCCAGTGAAGGTTACAAATGTATCGTGTGAAAGTTTGAAGGCCCAAATTGTTTGTGTGAAGGTCCAAATGAATCCTATGAAAGTACAATCCAATCCTGTAAAATTACAAACATATAAAGGGAAAGTTCAAACCAATCCCGTGAAAGTACAAATGTATCATGGGACGACACGTGACCAAGCAATATGCTTGACGTCAGGCAAAACCACCCCGCTGACCACATTCTGCTCACTTAGAAACTAGTGGGCCATCACCTTGTATTAGGATAAGTTAGAAAGCTTTAAGGCTAAGTTTGGCCCATTTTGGTGCTTCTACTTTTTTAAAGCACAATTTCATGTAAATTCATTTGATAACTAGTTTATGAGTTTTGCAAATATTGAACTTATATCTTTTTTTAGTGGAGCTTTTAAAAGCTCTATAATATTTCATGATGTTTTTTTGAAGAGTAATGTGTCACTTATACAAAATTATCAAACAACTTAATAATAAATTTCATAAATTACTTTTAAAAAGCCACATGAGGACCAAACTAAGCCTTAGTCTTGTACAACAAATGGTACGTCAGTGCATTTGCAGTCTGCACTAAGACTGTGACATCCTTTACAGCCTCTACGACAAAAGACAATCACTATTTCTCAAACAATAACATATAGTAATATATATGTTAATGATTAATGCTGCTTTCCAACAAATTTTTTTTAAATTATTTTCCAACACATGTGACAGCGGGCTTAGATGATTTTGAGTAGTTAATATTGAAGTGGTCCCATCATTATTGAAGATGTCCCACTGTCACATATGTTAGAAAACACTTTTTGAGAAAAAAATTTTGGAAAACATAAATCTACTCAATGTAATTTTTTTTTTTTTGATACATAGGGGAGGGGGAGTTGAACACACACCCACTCAGGTAGGGGAATGAGCCTATGGCCACAAGCAATTTCGTGAGTGAAAGTCCAAATCTTTATTGTGAAGGTCCAAATGATTTTGTGTGAAGGTACAAACCAAGCCTTTGAGGATCCAAATTAATCCTGTCAAGGTACAAATTTTAGAAAATACAAAGTTTTCTTCAAATTTCTCTATGAAGGTAGTCCAAGTATTTGTTGTGAAGGTCCAAATGATTGTGTGAAAGTCCAAATCTTTGATGTGAGGGTAAAAATGGATCATGTGAAAGTCCAAACCAATCCAGTGAAGGTTACAAATGTATCGTGTGAAAGTTTGAAGGCCCAAATTGTTTGTGTGAAGGTCCAAATGAATCCTATGAAAGTACAATCCAATCCTGTAAAATTACAAACATATAAAGGGAAAGTTCAAACCAATCCCGTGAAAGTACAAATGTATCATGGGACGACACGTGACCAAGCAGTATGCTTGACGTTAGGCAAAACCATCCCGCTGACAACATTCTGCTCACTTGGAAGCTAGTGGGCTATCACCTTGTATTAGGATAAGTCAGAGAGCTTTTAGGCTTAGTTTGGCCCCCATTTTGGTGTTTCTACTTTTTTAAAGCACAATTTCATGTTAATTCATTTGGTAACTAGTTTATTAGCTTTGCAAAAATTAAACTTATGGTTTTTTTTTAGTGGAGCTTTTAAAAGCTCTAGAATGGTTTCATGATGTTTTTTTGAAGAGTAATGTGTCACTTTTACAAAATTATCAAACAACTTAATAATAAATTTCATAAATTACTTTTAAAAAGCCACGTGAGGGCCAAACTAAGCCTTAGTCTTGTACAACAAATGGTACATCAGTGCATTTGCAGTTTGCACTGAGACTGTGACATCCTTTACAACCTCTACAACAAAAGACAATCACTATTTCTCAAAGGATAATATATATGTTAATGATTAATGCTATGCTTTCCAAAAAAATTTCTCAACAGTGTTTTCCAACATATGTGATAGTAGGCCTAGTTGACTTTGATTAGTTAATATTGAAGTGATCCCATTATTATTGAAGATGTCCCACTGTCACATATGTTAGAATCACTTTTTGAGAATTTTTTTTTGAAAAGCATAAAACTACTCAATGCTTTTTTTTTTTATATATATATATACATAGGGGAGGGGGAATTGAACACACATCCACTTAGGTGGGGGAATGGGCCTATAGCCTCAAGTGGTTTTGTGTGTGAAGGTCTAAATCTTTACTGTGAAGGTCCAAATAATTTTGTGTGAAGGTACAAACCAAGCCTTTGAGGGTCCAAATTAATCCTGCCAAGGTAAAAATTTCAGAAATACAAAGTTTTCTTCAAATTTCTCTGTGAAGGTGGTCCAAGTATTTGCTGTGAAGGTCCAAATGGTTGTGTGAAGGTCCAAATCTTTGATGTGAAGGTAAATGGATCATGTGAAAGTCCAAATCAATCCAGTAAAGGTTACAAATGTATCGTGTGAAAGTTTGAAGGTCCAAATAGTTTTGTGTGAAGGACCAAATGAATCCTATAAAAGTCCAATCCAATCCTGTAAAATTACAAATATATCAAGTGAAAGTTCAAACCCATCCTGTGAAAGTACAAATGTATCATGGGATGACACGTGACTAAGCAGTATGCTGTAAGTCAGGCAAATCCACCCCGCTGACCACATTTTGCTCACTTAGAAGCTAGTGGGCCATCACCTTGTATTATGATAAGTTACATCGCTTTTAGGCTTAGTTTGGCCCCCATTTTGGTGCTTCTACTTTTTTGAAGCACAATTTTATGTTAATTCATTTTGTAACTAGTTTATGAGCTTTGCAAAAATTGAACTTATGGATTTTTTGAAGGGAGCTTTAAAAAGCTCTAGAATGGTTTCATGATGTTTTTTTTTTTGAAGAGTAATGTGTTACTTGTACAAAATTATCAAATAACTTAATAATAAATGTCATAAGTTACTTTTAAAAAGCCACATGAGTGCCAAACTAAGCCTTAGTCTTGTACAACAAATGGCACGTCAGTGTATTTGCAGTTTGCACTGAGACTGTGACATCCTTTACAACCTCTACGACAAAAGACAATCACTATTTCTCAAACGATAACATATAATGTATATGTTAATGATTAATGCTGTGCTTTCCAACAAAATTTCTCAAAAGCGTTTTCCTACACATGATGTGACAATGGGCCTAGTTGATTTTGATTAGTTAATATTAAAGTGGTCGTATCATTTTTGAAGATGTCCCACTATCACATATGTTAGAAAACACTTTTTGGGAAATTTTTTTTTGGAAAACATAACACTGCTCTTTTTTTTTTTATACATAGGTGAGGAGGAATTGAACACACACCCACTTAGGTGGGGGAATGGGCCTATGGACACAAGTGGTTTTGTGTGTGAAGGTCCAAATCTTCACTGTGAAGGTCCAAATGATTTTGTATAAATGTACAAACCAAGCCTTTGAGAGTCCAAATTAATCCTGTCAAGGTACAAATTTCAGAAAAATACAAAGTTTTCTTCAATTTCTCTGTGTAGGTGGTCCAAGTATTTGCTATGAAGGTCCAAATGATTGTGTGAAGGTCTAAATCTTTGATGTGAAGGTAAGAATGGATCATGTAAAATTCCAAACCAATCCAGTGAATGTTACAAATGTGTCGTGTGAAAGTCTGAAGGTCCAAATAGTTTTGTGTGAAATGAATCCTATGAAAGTCTAATCCAATCCTGTAAAATTAAAATATATCAAATCCCGTGAAAGTACAAATGTATCATGGGACGACACGTGACCAAGCAGTATGCTTGACGTCAGGTAAAACCACCCCACCGACCACATTCTGCTCACTTAGAAACTAGTGAGCCATCACCTTGTATTAGGATAAGTTAGAGAGGTTTAAGGCTTAGTTTGGCCCCATTTTGGTGCTTCTACTTTTTTAAAGCACAATTTCATGTTAATTCATTTGGTAACTAGTTTATGAGCTTGCAAAATTGAACTTAGGGATTTTTTGAGGTGAGCTTTTAAAAGCTCTAAAATTGTTTCATGATATTTTTTTGAAGAATAATGTGTCACTGGTACAAAATTATCAAACAACTTAATAATAAATTTCATAAGTTACTTTCACGTGACAGCCAAACTAAGCCTTAATCTTGTACAACAAATGGTACGTCAGTGCATTTGCAGTTTGCACTGAGACTGTGACATCCTTTACAGCCTCTACAACAAAAGACAATCATTATTTCTCAAACGATAATATATAATATGCATGTCAATGATTAATGCAATGCTTTTCAAAAAATTTTGTCAAAAGTTTTTTTCCAATAAATGTGACTGTGGGCCTAGTTGATTTTGATTAGTTAATATTGAAGTGGTCTCACCATTATTGAAAATATCCCACTGTCACATATGTTAGAAAATACTTTTTGAGAAATTTTTTTTGAAAAACATAACACTATCCAAAATTTTATTTTATTTTATTTGATACATAGGAGTGGGGGAATTAAAAACACATCCACTTCGGTCGGGGAATGGGCCTATAGCCATTTAGGGTAGGATGATCATCCTATAAAATTACTCAATGTTAATGGATACATTAAATACATTAAATCTGGTTTCTGGGTGTAGCTACTGATCGAGTACTGGGCACTGCTTAAATAAAATAATTCTACTTCCCAACACTATTGATCATAGCATTTATACCATCTATATATGGTGGTTGTATCCTATCTTTACTTTAATGTTCTTTTTGGTTCTGGATTTAGCAAATGAAAAAAAATACATATAAATAAAAGAAAGAAGGAGAAAAAAAAGAGGAGTTTTAAATGTTTTTTCCTAGACTTATAAAATATTTATGACTCCCAATTGTTCTAAAAAATTGTTAAAAATGAACTAGCAGAATAATGAATTTGATGTGTGAAAAAATAATAGAAAAGGGAAAAACTCTTTTCTTCCCATTGTTTCCCACTCATTTAGGGCATGCAAGGTACTGTATTATCTACCTTTTCCTAGACGGCTAGACCTCGCCACAACTTTGTATAACGAGAAGTTATTTTGTATAACGAGAAGTTATTTAATGGTATGTTACTATTGCCACGTGTTGGTCTTGATGGCAAAGTTGTCTGCTGTTTAGAAGATAAAAAGCTTAAACTTAACAACATAATAATTCACTATTAAATGAGACCAGTGTTATATGGTTCAGGACCATGGAAGAATTTCTCTTGTATAACGGCCAGTTATTGCCTAGGAATCCGCATATATGACCATGTGCAATCATGTTTTACGTTCCAATATTAATATACTGCAAAAAGTTGAACTGATTGGTATAAAGTAATTTATCCAACTTTTATGCTAGACATGTGGGAGTTTAGGAGCCTGTTTGTCTGTGTTTATGCTAATGCGATCGTGATCCTGATTGGTAAAACTGTTTATTATAGTTTGGGTATTTGGTTAATATAATGTGAATTGATCAATCATAGAGACAATCTTGAAAAGCACCCCCCCACCTATTTGTTGTCAAACTGTTTTTTGGACCAAATTTGCTTATATTTTTGCTGAAACAAATAAATCAATAAGCAATTTGAGCCACCAAAACTACTTAAAATGGATAATAAGCAATGACAAACAGCCTCTAAAGTTCAAGTGATACCACGTTTGGGATAAAATCCTGACCTAGAACATGTTGACCCCATCTACCTCAATTAATAACCATCAACATTTGGTTGGTTGAAGCAAAGTTGAGATGGGCAGTAGCTACTCTTGGGCTGCTTCTGTTCTATCGTAGCTTCTGCGTATGTCCACTCTTATTCAAAATTTTGACTATCATATTTCTCCACGTGTTATGTCACTCCATAGTCCACTCCCACTTTTGAACAATAATGTGTGTGACTTTTTTGGTTGAAAAATTCCTCTAAGAATATGAGTGGAATTATATAAGTGTGAGCGTGTCAGGCAAGTAAATTGTCAATATGTGTGATGTAACAAGTATCCAAACTGCGCCTTATTACCAGGGAGATTGTGGTAACGTTCGATGCTTTAACAAGAATTTAAAACGTGTAAAGATATGACTAATTAAAGAACTTCGAACTAAATAATGTATAACTACTCCTAATAAAAAAACAATAAATGAAAATGGTAAAGTAACAGGCTATTCTATTAAGTAAAATAAATTACAATCTAACCTTGAAGATAACTTCGAAGGTATTTTGATTTGAACTCTAAAAGTATTGATAAAAGTACAATATTTGTAAAGGTATAGAAGTGTATTGGTTGATGTTGATCGAGAGATCCCTTTCTTGATCACAAACTCTCTCTATTTATAATTGTCGAGGCCCCAAAGTCCTTCTTTCAACTGATAACTGCTCAATCACATGGCATTGTCTTGGGTTGACACCTGTCTTTATTTATCCTTCATTGATCAACACGTGTCCCTTAGCGGTTTACATTTTAAGTAGAGTAAATGACAAAACTGCTCATAACTGCCCCTGTGTCACTTTTGTCATAACTGCCTTGCCATGTCAAATCCTTCATGGCACCTCCTTATTGGCTGGATAAATTCATCACAAACATCACCCACCCCCCCGGTGCCATTTTCCTTTTGATTCAAAAAAGATAATGGCGATCGTGTCAAGATCATGCCGGGCAGTTGAGAAATTCATGCAGCCTCCTGAACATGGTTAAATTGAGGGCTCAAACCTGCATCTATCTTCACATTGGTTGCTACTGTCATATCATCTTTGCTTATTCTTTGCATTTACAACTTCACTTGTCACTTTGAACCTACTCCACTAAACATGTCTTCTCTTCAGTCTTCGTTTGATATTGTTGATCGTTTGCCTTTAGACCTTCCTGAAGAAGTAATTTTGACAACAAAACGCCCTAAAAATCCTTATCGAACCAATTGGGATCCTCCTGAGATTCCTCCTGAACCATTCACCTACTCGAAGTGGGGAAAATGACATAAAATGTTAAACCGACAAGTGCATCTTCATCATAACAAATTTCATCTTCGAGCCCTTTGAAGTCAATTTACAATTCTCAAACATTCCCTCCTGGTTGGGAATAACCCATTTCCCATGGTGAAGGTGTAGGATATTACAAAGGCATAAACTTTGAAACACCAATCACAACACCTTTAGTTATTCATCCAGACTTCGAATATCCTGAAATAGAAGGAATCATTCAAAGTAGAATAATAAAACCATATTATCCATTTTCAAATCGCCTCTCTCGAGAACAAAACTTGTTGAATGCTTGGCTAATATCTTCTACTAGTCCTCCTGGTGAAAGATTGCAAAGAGGTAATATTTCAACTCCCCAAGGCAGACCTCCTATTCACACATATGTAAGGGCATCTCATGAAAAGTTTTCCAATGAGCACTACTCCTTAGCTTTCCTTTCCAAATGTAAACTTTTGAAAACAGATTACAAGGAAAGAGTGCTTCTTTTTTATTACTCTATGCTAGGCTTTCCTGACACTAGGGTTCAAGTGGTTGACCCATTTGAGGATATAAGTGATCCTTTCTTAAAATTAGACCAATTGTGCAGGAATGGTCATGTATTCAAACATACTCCGATCCTCCTGGTTTATCACCTTTCTCATGCTTAATTATTCAAGCACAAAGGCTTCTAGTAGCCTTTCACATCTCCCATTCTCCATATTACAAGAATCAAAGGCTCGAATCAATTTTGAATGGAGTTGCCATATCTTATGCCATGAATAGAGCATTTCAACACTAGTTCGAACCCAACTTGATTTCACCCTTCGAACCTTACCTACTCATGTAAGGTGGTATTCCCATCATCAAGAAAGTATTAATCACCTAAATTACTTGATGGATCTGTATGATAGTTTCAAGGAAGGTCTAATTGCACTTCTTGATGAAGTATCGAAATTTAAAAACAAATACATCTATGGGTGTGGAAGTTCTGACGAAGAGAGTAATGTTTCCTATTATTTGAAGCTTGATCTCGAAAGTCGAATTGTATATCTCAAAGATGAAGCCAAAGATGCTGGCATATCTCTTCGAGGTAAAACTCCATTAGCCAAAGAGCTTCGAGGTCTTCGCAAAGCCTTAGCCAAGATCAATTCTCGGTTACATTAGTATGAAGAACAACTCAAAGCTGCTTATTTCACTCTTCGAAGTGAAGATTAATTGTCATTGCGAGCCAGGAACTTAAGTCTCGAGATAGAAATAGAAGCGGAGTACCTTGCTTATTATTGGGATATGTTTCACAATCTCGTGACTTATGGGTTCCCACATTATTATCAATTGTGTCTGTAATTTGTATTTCTTTTTTAGTTCAATGAATTATAAAAATTCATGCATGTTTAAATCAAACTAGAATAGTTCATTCTAAACCAGTGCGCATTCTTATTTAAAATAACAGCTATTTAAGTAACCAATTCCTATGTCTACTTTCTTAATAAATGCGTTTCTTTCCAAACGAAAACAAAGGCTATAAATAGATAAGAGGTAAAGAGAAAAAATCCTTCTAACTTCCACAAATCCTTCTTTTCTATTCTAGCTCTTTTGCATCTTATTCTCGTTGCGATCTCTCTCGCCTTTTCTTTCCAAAAAATGACTACATCAGGAGACAATACCCAACTCCAAAAAGTTTGCAATGATTTCGAGAAAATCATTCAAGATGAACAGACGAAGTATTTGAATGGAAAAGAAACCTCACTGATCAATGAAATCCTTGTCCCTGTAACCTTTCTCAATCAGGAATCCTTAATTGTTGTAGGTCCTTGCTTAAGTACCCCCAACCTTAAACTTCATGTATATTACCCTAGATTAGGACAACAACACTTAGCATACCAACATGAAATTCCTATTCCAAGGAATGAATTAAAGTTTTGACACTGGCCTAAACTTGGAAAAGATTGGCCAGAATGGGTAGAGAGGATTTTGGACAAAAAGAGAGAGGCCCTGATCACAACAAGTATCTACCATACCGTTAACCTCTCAAAATATCCCATCAAAACCAGTCCTAACCTGCTTGCTGGGGCTTTATGTTTCTGGAACCCTATCTTCAATCATTTCTAGCTTCGTTTTGGTCCAATAGGTCCAACCGTTCTTGACATTTGTCATTTATTAGGGTTTCTGTCTCATGGGGAAGATGTTCACCCATACATAGTGGAATCTGATAGTCTCCCAATTCGATCTGATCCTAAGTCTTTAGGATATACCATTTTCATAACTTCTCATAAAAAATCATCGGGAGAGGTATCAGATACAAAGTATTGCTTTATTCTTTATTGGCTTTCGAAGCATTTATTCTGTACTTCTTCTCAAAGAGTTGTTCTCGAATTCTCTAATATTGTCAAAGCTCTAGTTGTTGGTCGAAAACTAGCTTTGGCTCCTTTTGTACTAAGATCTCTATATAGATCTTTTTCTGACCTGTGTTATGACCCCTTTCTCCCAACTCAAGGTGGTCCCTTCTGGATTCTGCAATTATGGCTTTATGCCTACTTTCCAGAAATCCACAATTTAGGACTTAGAGAGAATTTTGTCCTTCATGGACTTTTCTTTGCTTTATTACTTACTGTTGAAAAATCTTTCAAAGACTCACTCTCCTTCTACTTTGACATTTCCTCAGTAAGGACGAATGACCTATTCCAACTTTCTCTATTCTTTACAATCCTAAGAACCATACTCCTCTTTCCCCTGTATGGTTGTGTCAAATTTTGGATAAAACAGCAAATGCAGTTGAATTGAAAGCTACATGGGGAAGTTTTTTGATCAGCAGAGATTTATTTTTTTGGAAATAATCTTACTATAAATCTCAGTGTCAAATCTTATGGTGAGGTTTATCTCCCAAATCAATTTTCGAGACAGTTTGATCTCACTCAATCAATTCCTTTCCCAATTAGAAGCCAAGCCAATACCTTTATGGCTTATAAGACAACTTTGAGGATACCAAAATCAGTGGTAACTGCTGCATTAGCAGCTTATCAAAACAAAGTTGGAACCCTTGAGTTCACTTCCCTACCAGTGTACACCACTTGCACACCTGCCTTCTCAAGCTAGTGGGAAAATTTGATGTCAGTGGCAATGGACAAATGCCATCTCTTGAGGCACCTTGATTCGAAGATAAAAGGTAACTAGTTTACCAATTCATTGTTTTCCTTTTAAATAATAAGAAGAATTTTTAATTAATTTTGTTTAAACTTTGCAACACAGGGAAAGCAATCGGTGAAAGCTCTTCCTCAATACCCAAAACTTCGAAGGTTGCACCTCCTATCCCAATTTCCTCTATGGTTTCAGCTCCTATTCTTCCACCTTCCAGACCAAAAAGAAGACTAATTCTTCCAGTAGAGAGTCCTCCCCAAATAACTGGAAGTAAGGAATCTGAAGAAGAAGAAGATTCGATCCCTACCATACAGCTCGTACGAAGGAAGAGAGCCAAATAAAGCAACTATTGAACCATCTACTGTCTCGAAAATCATTGGGGAAACTCCCATTCCAGCAGTTCCCATTTCGAAGGTGAAACCTGAATCTGATACTGCTCCTCTGATTCCACAAGCAGAACCTCATAGTCCCAAAGTTTCAGAAGTTCAGGAATCCCCTTCACTTGACATTCAACCTTTATTGCTCGAATTTCACCCAGTGGTAAGTCATTCAAATTCTCTTAGCATTCTTTATGTTTTTGTCTTTTTTCATAAACATGCTCTAAATAAATGTTTATCTTTTGTTGACTAGAATGAATTTGTTACTGGAATTGAAAACCAAGAATCAATCTTTAGGCAAAAATTCATTCTTAGTCAGTCAAAATTGTATACTCAGTCTTGGGATAATTTTAGACTAAAGGCTCAGTTTATAGGTAAATTAGTATAAAGGATTATACCATAGAATTTTGTAACTTACCAAAATCTGGTTTGTAATTACTTCATATGTAAATATATGATATTATTTGAATGACACATCTTCATTCTAGGTTTCTTGCTTCCCAAACAGTTGGATAATATTGTTTGAGAAATCTACCATTGATATTTCTTGCATGTACATAACCACTTAAAATTTTCAATTGGTAAAATCCACCCTTAAAAACTTTGTGGATTTGGAATGGACCTTCCCACTTAGGTGACCATTTCCCATACTTTGGATCTTTAGATCCAATAGGCAATATTGTTTTCCAAAACCAAATCTCCTTCATCAAAGGTTCTAGGTTGAACTTTTTTATTATATCCTCTTGTTGTTATTTTCTTTTGTATCAGGGTATTATTAAAAGCCTTGACTCTTTTTTCATCAATGTCTTCTAATTCAATAGCCATTGATGTTTATTGATTCTGCTTCATAATTCGAAGAGAATTAACTTTTATCTCAATTGGTAAAGCTGCCTCATGACCAAAAGTTAAAGCATAAGGAGACACCCCTGTAATTGTTCGCTTCTAAGTTCTATATGCCCATAATATTTCTGGCAAAATTTCATGCCACATCCTTGGATTATTTTTTATGACTTTAGCCATATTTTTCTTAATGATTTTATTAGTTGCTTCAGCTTGACCATTAGATTGGGCATAATATGGGATTGATTTTGACATTGTAATTCTCAATTTATTTGCAAAAGCAACCACATCCCCTTCGAATATAGAAGCATTTTTATATACAAAGGTTTGAGGGATACCAAACCTATAAACTATGTTTTCTAAAAATTTGATAACTGCCATTTGAGTCACTGTTTGCATAAGTTTCGCTTCTACCCATTTGGTGAAATAATATGTGGCTAAAATAATGAATCCATGGCCTTTCGAAGAAGGAGGACTAATTTTTCCTATCACATCAATAGCCCGGCCTCTAAAAGGCCAATGTTTTACCACATATTGAAGATCAACAGTTGGTAAATGTTTCAAAGGACCATGTTTTTGACATTCTTGACATCTCTTGGCAAATTCAATACAATCTTTTAAGATCGTTGGCCAGTAAATATTATGCCTTCGAAGTAACCATCTCATTTAATTCCAGATTGATGAGCACCACACAACCCTTCATGAATTTGAGCTATAGCCTCAATTCCTTCAAGATTACTTAAACATTCAAGTAGTAATCCATCACTTCCCCTTTTGAACAATCTTCCACTAAATATAATTGACAGATTTCAATATGATATTTCGACTAGGCTTTTATCTAACCCTGAGAGATAATCTATGATTGGTTTCCTCCAATCATCATGAATCTCAACATTTGAGATGTTAACAAAAGGTAATCTATTCACCAATATAGGCAACAATTTCCTATAAGTAACTTGTTCCATCTCAACATCTTCGACACTTGCTCTAAATCTAGATGCCCTTTGAGCCACATCATTGACTTCTTCATTAAAACTTCTAGGAATATGTAAGAGGTTTACATTATCAAATTTAGATAATAAACCCATTGTGGTATAATAATATATCTTTAAAGCATTACTCATACATTTATACTCCCCATTTATGTGGTTTATAACTAATTGAGAATCTCCAAAAATATCTACAAATGTAGCTTTAAGATCTAAAAGAGTTTCGAGACCCATAATCAGAGCTTCATACTCAACTTGATTATTAGTACATTGAGTTGAATCAAGTTTAAAACCATATTTGGTTAATCTTCTCATGTGATTCAATGATGAACCCAATACTTGCAGTAAATTCAGTTTCTGATCCATCGAACCATAACTTCCATGGGCTAATAGTTATATGTCCAATTTTATAAATGCCTTTTGTTTCGAGGCAATTTGGGTGATCAGTCAAAAATTTGCTAAGGCCTGTCCTTGTACTGCCTTTTGTGATACATAAAATAAACAAAATTATGACAAAGTCAAAATCCATTTACGAATTCGATTCCTTAAAATAGGTTAAGTCAACATATACTTAATCAAATTGAACTTAATAATGACATAGACTTCAGTAGGAAGAAGATAATATCTCAATTACATTACTGCAAAATATAAAGATAAACATAGTTTTTCCAAAAAGGAATATTTGCATTCGACAGGGTTTAAAAACCTACTAAGATAATAAATAGCATGTTCTTTTTTATCATCATTATCCTGGGCTAATAAGACTCCAATTGATGCTTCTGCTGCTAAGATATACAACTTCATAGGTCTGTCCTTTCTTGGAGGCATTAACACTAGTGGCTTCACCAAATAATCCTTCAAGGCTTGAAATGCAGCTTGGCGTTTATCTTCCCACTTTAATTCTTCATGATTCTTCAGTTTTAATAAAGGAATCGTTGAAATGAATCTTCGAATAAACTTAACCTGTCCTAGGAATCTTTGCAATTCCTTTTTGGTCGAAGGGGGTTTACTTTGAATAATTCCTTGAGCTTTATTCTTGTCTACTTGAATGCCCTTTTTATGCACCAAGTACCCCAGAAAATTTTCAGTACTAACTCCAAAAGCACACTTCAATGGATTCAGTTTGAGTTTAAATAACCTCATTCTTTCAAATGCTAATCTCATGTGCATTAGATGATCATCAAATGATTTTGATTTAACAATTTGTCATCTATATAACATTCTAAAAATGTTCCAATCATATCATGAAAAATGGCATTCATAGCCCTCTGAAATTTAGCTCCTGCATTTTTCAGACCAAAAGGCATTTGTACACATTCGAAGGTGCCTATATTCCCTGGACACCTAAATGCAGTTTTATGAATGTCTTCCTCAGAAATACATATTTGATTATATCCTGAGTGACCATCCATCATAGACATTATAGTATTTCCAGCAGACCTATCAATTAGTAAATCAACTATTGGCATATGATATTTTCATCCTTTGGTGTAGCTAAGTTTAGATTCCTGTAATCAATACAGACTCTTAATTTCCCATTTTTCTTCATAACTAGAACAATATTTGATAGCCATTCAACATACCTGGCAGTTCTAATGAACCTTTCCTTGAGCAACCTTTCGATTTCTTCTTTGATCTTCATGGTGACTTCTGGTGTCATCCTTCGAGGTTGCTGTTTCACTGGTTTATATCCAGCTTTGATAGGCAATTTATGCTCCACTAAGCTTCTTTTGAGTCTTGGTAATTCATCATAATCCCAAGCAAAACAATCTCGAAATTCTTTTAATAGTTCTACCAATTTATTTTGGTCACATTTTCCAAGTTTGGAACCTAAATAAGTAATTCTTTTTTATTGTTCTGACCCTAAATTGATCTCAAATAAAGGATCTTGTAACTCTTCTTGTATAGAACTTTCTGGAATCACAGATAATTCTTCCTTTCCAACATCCTTTAAATCTTGAGGATCTTTCTCGAAGACATAATCAGACCAATTTATGGTCGAATCCTTTCCAATTCTTGATTCTAAACTTTCAATCATTAATTTTTGTAAGACCAGTCGAATGGTCTCTTCCACACCTTCTATTTCTATAAATGTGTGAGTCATTAAACCACCTTGTCATCATCCAATGGTTCTAAAGAAACAAATGGCATATCATCCAAAATGTCCAAATTCTCCTCTGGAGATTCATCTTCTGACTCTTTGAGGTCAATTGGTTTAACATTCTCTTGATACAATTGAGCTTCGACGCAGTTAAAACTAGCATGGAAAGGCTGAGTATCAGCCTTCACTGTTTCAATCTCATAGTCTTCCTTCACAAGCAACAATTTCTGATGCATCGAAGAAGGAACACATCGGTTAGCATGAATCCAATCTCTTCCTAGTAAGGCATGATAACTAGGATTAACATCCATCACGAAGAAAGCAGTTTTGGATTTATTCGAACCTACTATAGTTTCAATAGGTATTACTCCCTTAGTATTTTTCTTATCACCAGTAAAGCCTGATAGTATAATGTGAGTCTATATTAATTTTGAGTCTTGTTTGTTAATTTTCTTTAAGGAACTCTGAGGAATAATATTGACAGCAGCACCATTATCAACCAATATTTTGTTTAAAAGAACTCCATTTAAACAAGCTCTTATATACAATGGTTTAAGGTGTTTAGTCATTTCTAGTGATGGTTCTTCGAACGAATATACGAGATTACAATCACTAAAAATGAATACAGGAAAATTTACCTTGGAAATACCTTCAGTAGATGCTTCTATATCCATTTCTTCATCCATTTGTTGATCTTCTTTTGCTTCGAAGACCTTTGGTAATGTAAAAGTGGTAGTGTTGACTTCCCTCTGCTCTGGAAATGTGACAAATTGGATATGCATATTCTTATTCTTGACAATTTCACCATCATGCTTAATCTCAGTATTTTCCAAAACTTGGGATTCCTTTGCTGTCATTTCTTCATCGCCTCTATCAATACTCATGGCTTTTTCCAACTCTATAACTTTGGCTTTAATGATACTTTCCTCAGACATAGTATCATTGTCTGCCTTAATATTATGATCAAATCTAGGATTAGGCTTCGAAATACCACCAGAATCTTTCTCAATCCTACTTTCCAACTCTTGGCCTTGAGTTTTCATGTTGGAAAACTCTTTCCACATGGTATATTTCCTTTGAAGTCTTCTTTTTTGAGTCCTATTTATCATAGGAACCATCTTTTAGTTCTTTTCTTTAGGATGTTGAAGCACACACCATGTATTCATCTCAACCTGTGGAAGTTTGATCATCCTATTTTTGTTTTGAGATCCTTGTTGATCCATCAAGTTTTTGATCCTATCATCTTGCATGACAAACCAATTTGGTACTTCTGGTACCAATGCAAGTATATCTGATTGTGATGTTTTACCAACTTTTGGTGATGAATTCGAGGTTGCCATACTCATCTCAGCTTGTACCACATTAACTGATACTAATTTTGATGGTATAAATTGGACTTGTCTTTCTCTTTGCACCATATGATATTTCTTTGGTACATGAGATGTACCTGGCCTCACATGATGCATGTTCCTTGATGGTCGAACATAATTACCAATATAAAAATTCCTCGAATGATTGGCTCTAAAATGAGCCATTGGTCTTAGAGAATACCTTGCTGTCGCTGGTTCAACGTACATCGAAGCTTGGTAAATTGGACCTTTGAATTGTCCTCTCCCAACGTTTAATTGGTTGAAGTGGATGTTTATACGAAGTATTCATTCTCTTTTGTTCAAATGATAGTTGTTTGTTCTTTCTGCCTGTTTTAGCCTCAACCCTTTCATCATAGATCTCAGCATACCTTTTCCCACAACCAATACATAGGTTTTTGTTTGTTTGCATATTCTTGGTTGAAAGTAGGAGATTCAAGAATCTTTTTTGCTATCTCTTTGAGCCTTTTCTTTTGGTCCTCTTCCTTTGCATTTTCCCTTTCTTTGACAAGAGTTTCGAGAGAAATGTTATGAACATTGATGGACACTTCTTGTACTGCTGGGAATGGATCTTCGTCGACCCCATTTGTTTTTCAGGGAACTTCAACTTCCCTTTCTTGATCAAGTCTTGAATCCTGTCTCAAAAAATAGTACAATTATTAGTTGAGTGATTCTAGGAATTGTGCCACTTACAATATTTTTTACCTTTTAATTCATCATTAGAAGGTAATTTTGTCTCATCAGATAACTTGATTATTTTTCCTTCTA
The DNA here is from genome assembly GCA_033977485.1 of Hydrangea macrophylla. Taxonomy (NCBI): domain Eukaryota; kingdom Viridiplantae; phylum Streptophyta; class Magnoliopsida; order Cornales; family Hydrangeaceae; genus Hydrangea; species Hydrangea macrophylla. The sequence goes on along the minus strand of CM066985.1, from coordinate 107,481,616 downwards.
ACAAATGATCAAAATTTTCATCAAGTTTATAAACATAGAATGGATATTTCTTTAATGATCCTTTAGATTTATATGACTCAGTAAAGATATTTTTCTTCACAAGACTTTTGCATGTGAAAGACTCTTTTCCTATTATTTCTGCAGCATCTATTTCATAATTAGGATCTTTATAATATGTTTTTAATGAAGAAGCATTCCTTTCATTTTCTTCTTCTAGCAAAGTTTCATATCTAGATACTCGAGCAGTTAATTCGACGAGATCTCTAAATTCTAATGCATCAAACTTCTTTCGAAGTCTAAATTCGAGGCTATTTTGAGCCAGTTTAACAAATTCAGGCTCTGGCAGAATAATTTTACACTTTGTTCTAGTCCTCTTGAATCTATTTATGAACCGAGTTACCTTTTCATCAGGTTTTTGACAGAAATAGAAACTTCTGGTTCTGTTTGGAAAAACTGAGTATGGAAAGATTCTTCCATTTGTGTCCAATTATGGATCGAATTAGGAGCCAAATTGATAAACCATGTGAATGATGTATTCGTTAATGAATTAGAAAATAGACAAAGTCTAAGATATTCATTATTTCCTGCATCAGCACACTGACTAATGAATTTTGCTATATGTTCAATTGTAGATTGACTCCCATCTCTAGCAAACATAGTAAAGGTAGGGAACTTGAATCCCCTAGGGAATTCAATCCTATCAATCCAATCAGGATAAGGCTTCCTATATACTGGAGTTTGTACCCTCCGAGCATGGGTCCACAAACTTTATGGATTAAACGAATTATGTCATTTCTTTCAACCATGTTGGGTGGTTGTTGATGACCTGGTTGACCCATAGAAGGGTTCATTACTGGTATTGGAGGTGGTTGAGGAACATTATCCATCCTCCTAGGAATTTTGTTTTTAGACCAACACCTATTCCAGTAGGATCTGGTTTGAATATAGGATTGTTATTTATTCTCATATTTTGGCCTATTATGTTTTCCCTTGGCCTAGGCTCTTCGACATTCGTTGGTCTATACATATGATCTTGACCATGTCCTATATGATATCCTTGCATCTCTTCGAACATTAAAGTAGTAGGATTAGGGATAGGCATATCGAAGCTTTCTTGTGAATTAGGCCTAAAAGGAGGCCCAATTGTGTGAATCGAAGGATTTGGCTGAAATAAGCCATGAGTATAATCTCTTCCATTCTATCGAATCACAGAAGGATTTCCACTTGGCACCATTACTGGTGTAAAGTGTGGTATATTGTTGTTAAGGGAAGTGATCAGAGTATTAACATTCTGACTCATGTTTCCCAAATGATCAAACACTAGTGTCAACTGATTCACCAAATCATGTTGAACTTCTGAACCAACATTTCCATTGTTTGGAATTGGATTCAACTTTTCAATTCTTATTTCTGGGTTTTCATTATTCACATGATTCCCACTATTACTGCTTTGTAGGTCTTGGTGTGGAGAACCACCAATTTCAGGATTATTAATACCAGTATTGGCGTTATCCATAGATCTATTGCTTCAAAGGTTTCTGGTTGTCATCTTTTGACACTAATGTCCCACCGGGTGTGCCAAAAATGTTTGGTTGGAAAAGTCCTCTAAGGATATAAGTAAAATTATATAAGTGCGAGCGTGCCAGGCAAGCAAATTGCCAATGTGTGTGATGTAACAAGTATCCAAACTGCGCCTCACCAGGGAGATTATGGTAACATTAGATGCCTTAACAAGGACTTCAAACGTATAAAGATATGACTAATTAAAGAACTTCGAACTAAATAATGTATAACTACTCCTAATAAAGAACAATAAACGAAAATGGTAAAGTACAGGCTATTTTATTAAGTAAAATAAACTACTATCTAACCTTGAAGATAACTTCGAAGATGTTTTAATTTGAACTCTAAAAGTATTGATAAAAGTACAATATTTGTAAAGGTATAGAAGTGTATTGGTTGATGTTGATCGAGAGATCCCTTTCTTGATCACAGACTCTCTCTATTTATAATTGTCGAGGCCCCAAAGTCCTTCTTTCAACTGATAACTACTCAATCACATGGCACTACCTTGGGTTGACACCTGTCTTTATTTATCCTTCAGAGTCACAGCCCGGTCCCACAATAGCGGAACCGGAGCCCGTGGCACGCCACCGAGGCTAAAACAATTCATTAACGTTCCCAAAAATTAGGTTTGAAGAACACACGCAGCGGAAAACAAAAACACATTTTAAAACCAGAGGTTCAGTCGACTGCTCAGTCGACGGAGGCGGGCAGGGATTTTAATATCAAATTTCAGTCGACTGAAATTGGAGGTCCAGTCGACTGCTGAGGGGTCCAGTCGACTGCCGAGGGGTCCAGTCGACTGCTTTTGCTAAAAAAGAAGCAGTAGCTAACAGGGTCAAGGGTTCAGTCGACTGCTCAGTCGACTGCTCCCCTGGCAGCAGCCCAATCTGCAGAAAACAAGTTTAAAAAGCTTCCTAACTTCCATCCAATGATCAACCACTCAAATCAAACTCAGTCCAAAGTAATTCTAGCTGTATTAAAGCATTACCAAACATAATTACAACATGTTATAGTCTAATACAACGTTCAAGATTCATTCTATCATACCAAATTAAACATGGGTTAAAAACAACCAAATTCTTATTACAACATTCCTATTATCCCAAAACTACAAGATTAACATTTCAAGCTGCCTCACAAGCGAACTCCCAACCCACGTACTCACTTCTGCGATTCCTCGCCAGCATTAACACCTGAAATGGTTATTTGAATAACCACACATATTTCGATTTGTTTAAGCTAATGCTTAGTGAATAAATCAACATATGTACATGAATGATAAACATGTTCGCATTCACATCTCTACATTTCATACTAGTCGCCGGAGACTCACGTGCCCGTCCATATTCCCAATCCGCGACTCCTCGCCAATAAGTCCACGCGAAAGGGTAAGACCCATGATTCTTTTCTTCAATCGTGCGACCTTAATGCCTTTAACGGCTCCACAAAATGGCACGGTGACCACGTGCTCCTTCTGATCCACATAAGCAACTTAATATGCTCAAATACATATCACCATGCTCGCGATAATCAAAACATATCACCGTGCTATTGAGCCTACTTATCAATATAAATGCCCAATATGAACTACACAATATATCTCTAAGGATTAATACATGTTATTCAAACATAACATGAATACATGCCAAGAAATCATTCCAAAACATAGTTGAATCACTCACCTCCAAATAACGCTCCTATAATACAATCTGAAGAAAACCCGTGCACAAAGAACGTGCAGAAGCCCGTCTAGTACAATTCCTATGGATCAGAATTCCATTTATCAACTTTTATGAAAAATTCTAGAAAATAACTTTTCGGAAAACTTAGCCAAATAGGCCCTAATAGGTATCAAAACGAAGCTCTTACCTCAAGGAGCTCGAATATTAAATCTGGGAGAAAACAAACTGACGGAAGGTCATCGTTTGGCGTCGCAAAGCTCTAAGCAACTAAATCTCCCTCTAGCCTCCTCTTGGCCTCCTTCATGAGTTTTTAGGTTAAGACTTATAAAAATCTAAGTTCATCTCTATCTATATATAGGCAACATTCTCGGGGAATTACGTTTACCTCCCCACGAGTTTTCCAAACTCCTAATCAGTCTCTGAAACTTTCTATACAGCTTATTCATAGCTTTACGAGTGAAACCTCAAAATTATAAAAGTTTTCGACTAAGTTTCGTTTGGTTGCTAAAACGCGAATTTCTATATGACGTTTTCGAAGTTGCTAATTAGCCTACCAAATTAATAGCGTGTTCATTCGTCCTCACCAGGATACTAAATCTAACAACAGAAATAAATTCTAAAACAGAAAATAATACAGATATTGAAATACACAGGTAAACATTTATTTTCAGATAAACATTTAAAATGTTCTATAATGACCGTCTCATACTCGGAGAGACTTCACAACAACAAAATTCTAAATCACCACAGTCTCAGAGGGTTCTCTAATACAGACACCCAAATCAACTCGTGAGTCAAAACTCACTCAACCATGTGTCATAGGACACGCCACATCACATTATCATGCATGACAATATGATACAAATGCAATAACACAAATGTGGGTGTTATATTCAGTGATCAACACGTGTCCCTTAGCAGTTTACATTTTAAATAGAGAAAATGACAAAACTGCTCATAACTGCCCCTGCGTCACTTTCCTCTTAACTGCCTTGCCATGTCAAATCATTCGTGGCACCTCCTTATTGGCTGCATAAATTCATCACAACAGACTTTTTTCTATTGAGTGATCCTATAAGTCTCAAATTTTATATGAGTAATGCTACACTCATCCCAAATTCCACACATAATAATTTTGACTTTTAATTTTAATGGGTCTCATGTGGGTTTCACATGAGTCCTACTCGGAACCCATATGAATCAATGATCAGGATGTATTTGGTGTAGAAGTTAGTGTGAAACTTGGTGTGGGTATAGCATTTTTGTTTTTATATCCCAATTGCTTCACACATAGATGTGGCAGTGAGACCACTTTCAGTATTGATGACACTACTTCAACCTATTTTAATCAAAATTCAGTAGATCCATTGTCACATATATTTGAAAATATTTGAGATTCAAAATTTGATAAGCATAGCATTACTCTTTCTATTTATCTCTATGTACCCTGTGTTATATTTTGACGGGTGGAGACACATTGGGATTCAGGGCACGTTACTCTTTTAACTTCTCAGATTTTTTTTTATCTTATTATTGTATATATCGTATTTATTTATGCTCCTCGTTATTTTTGTTATCCCTGCAAAATCTTACTTGGGTTAGAGGTGTCAATCAGGGCGGGTTGGCCCGGCCCGACCCAAGCCCGGCCCGCTTTTTTTGGGCTAAAAGCCCGGCCCAGCCCGTCACAAGGCCCGAACCGCTAGGCCCGGTTCACATACCTTGGGCCGGGGTGGAGACACATTCTTCCGTCCATGGCCCGGCCCGAAGCCCACCACGGCCAAGGACAAAAGTTGAAGAAAGCTTGCTAGCCCGTCCGGCCCGGGCCACCGCTCAGGGGCGGACACACCCCCTGAGCCCCTCCTTTCCCAAGCCCGGCCCGACCATATGTTTGGGGAAGCCTGGCCCGGCTCGGCTCAAAGCCCGATCGGGGCCCGCTTTGACCGAGCCCGACCTGGCCCGTTCGACACCTCTAACTTGGGTCTTTTATATATAGTAGGAGGACGGTCCATGTAAGGCACGAGTCTTGGATTTGGTAAAAAAAATATAATATATATTTTTTAATGTATACAATAAAGAGAAATAAGTTCGATTAATTCTTAAAATGGTGCTAGAAAAAATTTACTTGAACAATTATATTAATTGACGTTAAACCTTTCTTGTTGGATAAATAGTTGGACTAATAAAAAATTTCAAAAATTTAAAGTGAAGATTTTAATAGAGTAAGATTTATAACTTGCTATTTCTTTCACCGGTTAGAAATTGTGTTAAGAATTCATAGGAAAAAAAAAACCTGAGTTGAAGTAGAGAATTAAAAATTTAGCTGCGTTTATTATGGATACATTTCATAGATTTATGATTTGAAAAGCAAGTGAAATCAAGCATTAAACCCTAAATGTATTGAACATGTACTACCAACAAAATAATTGAGTTATTTGAGTAATGGCCATATTTAATAATTGTATACACTTTAAACTTTTACAAAAATATAATTTGGTAATTTAATTTATAATTGTACACACTTCAAACTTCTGGGCTATTTTCTTTAACGTGTATATAATACACACACACACACACACACACACATACATACATACATACAAAAGGGTAATTTGTAAAAGGCATCAAGATAATTTGATCATTCAATTTATATATATAGTAGTAAAATACAATAATATATATGTATATATACACACGCAAGGGTAATTTATTGGCAAAAGAAAATTTGGTAATTCAATTTAAAAGAAAGAAATTTATAATTGTACACACTTCAAACTTTAATACTCTTTTCTTTAAGGTATAGAAACAAAATGGTAATTTATAAAAGGCAAAAGAATAATTTAATAATTCATCTTATAATTGTACACACTTTAAATACATAAACATTAATAGTAAATTATAACATGTCTATATACACATATATACAAAAGAGTAATTTACAAAAGAAAAAAACATAGTTTGGTAATTGAATTTATAATTGACACGCTTTAAACTATAACAAAAAGGTACTTTACAAAAGACAAAATGGTAATTTTATATAATAAAATAATATATGTACATATATACACACAAGGATAATTCAAAAAGTAAATGGGTAATTTGGGAATTCAATTATAATTGTACACACTTTAACTATATAAATAATAATACGAATATATACATATATACAAAATGGTAATTCACAAAAGTAACTTTGTCACTCCCTGGAATAGAAAAAATAGAGAAAATAAATTCTTTTTTGGGTCCATTGGCCATGACTGGTGAAGTCACATGATTGTCCACACCACACAGTTCTACACAATAGAATAATTGAAGAGGTAGTAATATAAATCCTAAGTTTTCAACATTGTATATAATGTAAAGTTATTACTATATTACAATCAGAGTCTGGAGCAATTAAAAGAACTCTTAGGTAACATATACAGATCGAATACAGAAGTACTAAATATCCAAATCATAAATATAAGGAACTCTTGTCCAATCCTAGCCTTCAGTCTGCATAAGAATAGTCATCTGCATAGTAGCCCCCTCTAGTGTTCCCGTCCTCATTATAGCCATCCTCCATATAGAAGTCTTCCACTGGGTGTCCTTCCCCTGTATAACCATAGACAAGATGCGCTGGAACATAGGAATGTCCAGTAGCACAAACTCCGTCAGTTTTTTGAAACCTGAGTGAGTAAAATACTAACAAGGCATCACAATTAGAAAGTTATTACGAGTTATGAAACGATATAGATTAAGTTCTATTGATAGTGTCTTCTCTTCATAACCAACCTGCTAAAACGTCTTGTTACGCAAAGACCAACATACTCCAGATTCGATTAACAACTTGACAATGCGATTATCCGGATACACCCTTGACCACAGTTCAAATACATTAGGACACCGTAGATCAGAATATATCAATCCATGCCATACCAAGGATGTACCATTGATTGTAGGCCACATACGTTAGGACACCGTCACTTCAATAGACATCACCCTAAATCACAATATAGACATATCGTTGATTTCAATCCATATATTTTAGAACACCGTCAATCAATTTATGCCATGGATATGCCATTAATTGCAGTCTACATACTTTAGGACACCGTCAATCAATGTATACCACAATAAGCCACGACTTACGCAGTCAATCTCCGGATCAGTGATTGCAGTCCACATACTTTAGGACACCATCAATCCATGCCCGGTCATGCATAATGATAGCAGTCCACATACGTTAGGACATCGTCCATCAATTCTACGTCCACGCACAAAGCGTCACCTGTACCCACTTATACTGACCTGTAACCAAACTGACACTTGACACTCCAAACAAAACCACTTCAAAACCTTGCATTTACAAGTTCAAAACATTTCCAAACAAAACCAAATCATACGAGAACATCAAATCCACTTCAAAACAATTCTAAGCATCACTAAACCACAATCAAACATCATAGAAGTATCCAAAATCATTTTTCAACACTTGATTAGCTATTAACATACTCAAAACTTACAATGCTCCAACTAGGAGCTTAAGCATGCATCAAAATCATATTTTGATCCCAACATGAACATGAACATCCCAACAAAAGAAACCAAGTTTAATTTACACCCAAAGTTACCCAACTCACCAAGTCTTCTCTCAATATACACAACATAGGGTTTACAAAGTGCAATCCACACCACAAAACACAAACAATATTAATTTGGACTTGACACATTACATGCCTTACCAAAACTCAAGTTGTCCCTGTAATAACCTGCATTTTCATATTTAATTTGTAATTGCATTGTCATATTAAATTTCATTTAGTATTGACTGCTTCATTTAAATACATTTCTCATGTTCTAATTATTATCCCTTGTGTTATTTCATATTAAAATTCATGTTGGGGTTAAATTGTAATTTTTATAAAAAGTTTAGCAACACCTGTAGTAGATTTCAAATATGTATTTCAAACGGTGGAAATGTTCTCTTTTAATTCAAGATGTATTTTTATGAAACCAGAAAATCACTTCCTTCGTTAAAATAAATTTTTTGTATTTTTGTGACGAACACCGTGTCACGAAAATACCAGTTTACGAGTAAAACTGACTGCGCCGCGTTAAAATTGCACAGATTTTGAAGTGACGTAAAGGTTGAAGTGACTATGCTTACTTACCAATTATGGCAACTCATGATTTACTTGTGCCTTGTTTGGTATTGTTTGAGTTATGTGTTTTAATGTTGTGCCAAAAGCTAATATTCCCAAACACATCTACATTGGCCCCTACTAATCTATTGCTTGGCCCTTGTATGATCTGGAGAGTTAAACAACTAGTGTATATACTTATACGTATATAGATATGCTGAGGTTTAGGAGAGTTCACAGTATTGTTAAACCAAATTAAGTGATTAAGTGTGGATCAATATTTCTTGGCCACCAAGTTCTTCCCTTTTGGCTCTCTATATGTACACTATCACACACACATTTTCTTTCTGCACTTCAGAATATTAGAGAGAGTTTGGAAGAAGACTTATACACAAAGTTTTATAGAGAGAGATAACACATCACCATAGCTTTCAAGCTTGCAAGTGGATTTATTAATTGGCCTTTCTTTCTCAACATCTATTTTGAATCTTCAAACTCAGTGAGTATTCTAGACTCACTTAGAATATAATTCCTACAGTATTTGCTAGATTGTGTAATTGAATTTATGATCACCATTTTGAATTTACGTTGAAGTTTCATGGCTTGAAATCCTAACTTTTCAAACTCAACCAAAATCTATTTTTTTTTTTATAATAATGAAAGATTATGTTATATATAGACTATGTTTAAAGTATTGGGGCTCAATTCATTCACATGAGAAAGTATATAAGAAATTTGTTTTGACAACTTTTAATCTCTCTTAAAATTCTAAAGTTTTAGATTAATTCATGTTAAATTGATCAAAGATTCATAATCCTTGTTGAAAAACAAGGAAATCCATGTACAATATGATACATATGCTTTCAGAATTGAAATGGGTCAAAATAGACCCTGTTTTGCTGAAACAGGGCATTCTCCACGAAGAAGATGAAGCCTCAGCATTAACTCGCGCCACGATCGCGCGCGCGACAATCGCGCGAGCGTCCCGCGCGAGCGATCTATCGCGCGAGCGGACCGCGCGCGCGATCCTTGCTTTCCCAGGCAGACATAAGAGTTTATATATATATATTGAAAATTAGGCTGGTCGCGCGATAATCCCTTCGCGCGAGCGATCCGCGCGCGCGACCTTGATTTCCACAGGCAGACAGAAAAGTCTATAATAAAAAGGAAATTTGGGCATATCGCGCGAGCGGCCCGCGCGAGCGACCTTTCGCGCGAGCGGCCCGCGCGCGCGAGGTCTGGCAGTTTCTGTTTTTGTCTGTTTTCTGTTAAGGGACTGTTTGGTTCAGCTTTTTAGTACTGTTAAGGTTCTGTTTGGGATATTTAGTTAATCAGAACTCTAATTGGTTATGTTTTGAATGATTAAAACATTATATTGCAAGTTATCAATCCCCGTACGCGTGTTGTTCCTTTAATTCAGTGTTTTGCTTAGGTTCATGTGCATATCATTTATGTGGGGTCGGTGGTACATGCATGTGGGTGTCAGTCTGTGTGGAAAGAGTATGAGTTTGAGTTTGTGGTCGTAGTTTGTGGTTAGAGGTTGTAGTTGTGATTGTGGTTGTGGATTGAGTTGTGGTTGTAGTTGTGATTGAGTTGAGTTGTGGTTGTAGTTGTAGTTGTGGTTGTGGTTGTGGTTGTGGAGAGGGTATCTTTGAAATGCGACGGTGGCAAATATGGACACTCCCTGACGCCCATGGAAGCGTTAAAGTGTGTGAAGCCGAACTCGGACATTCCCTGGCACCCATGGTAGTGCTAAAGTGTGGCCTACGGACACTCCCTGATACTCGAGTCTGGATACTGCGTGAGGGGTTGCCCCGGTATTTGCATGGCGGTTAGGGTATTCAAAGTGTGAGGCATTGGACACTCCCTGGTACCCCGGACCAAAGTGTGAGGCAAACTGGACACTCCCTGGCGCCCCGTTGCTAAAGTGTGGCTATCTTAGTATTTCAAAGATACCAGGAGTAAGATAGTGGGTTGTTGTGGCTGTCGAGAGAAAAGAGTCGGCAAGATGAGTGTGGTGCATTGTCTCATTACACGATCGTCTGTTTTTATGAATGAACGACCTTTAATATATTCCTTGTTGTTTTATAAATAAATTCTTTCTGCGGTTTAACTATTGATTTTACAAAACTGATAATGGAAAAAGGTAAATGGGTATGTTTTACATTTAAAGTCATGTTTTTAATACTCACCAGCTTCTTGAAGCTGACGACGTTGATGCGTCCTGGACATTCGTGTTCAGGCTTTTCAGGATATAACCAGGAGGAGTCATACGACTATGCTAATTGAGAATGGCTGCTTCTGGAATGAAGAAACTGTTTATTTATTGCATGTTTTTAAGTCTTAAACTGTTTTGTTTTATAAGGATGACTGTAACACACATTAAGCTATTGTTTTAATTCAAGGCGGTCTGTGCCTTTAGATAACCCGTGCTGTAATATTCTTTAAGTTAGAATAATTTTTGTAAGCCTTGATTGCTTTACTCTGATTATTATGTTTTGTTGTTCAACGTTTGGGACGGAATCGATCCTTCAAACTGTCGCGACCTACGGGTCCATAAAGGATATTAAACGCTTTCCTTATTTATGCTACGTCGGGGCGTGACAGGATTTAGTGGTATCAGAGCCAGGTTATGATTTATCTCAAGATAGTTTAGCCAGGTTAGGGTTTACCAGTATAGACCCGATTCCACATTCCATTAAGCGTTACACACCCGATGATACGACAGGGAGGATAGGCTCAGAACCCAAACGCCTAAGATTATTCTGTTCTGACTTAAGTAGTACCTTTTCAGGTATGGATCCAGCTCAGTCCCTGTTTGTACCTAATGCTTTTGGAGGGCATTGGGTTACTGTAGGAGCTATAGTACCGGCTTCGGCGACCCTTTATTTCACTGCTGTTGGGCAGCGTGCAACTGCTACCGTCGAGCTAGATCTCTGGCATCAGATTTACATATTAGGACTGGTCGACCTGTCTCGTGCTCGCCTCGAGATTCTTTACTTCATAGAGATCTAGCGCTTAGTACTCGTTGAGATGGTTCGCTTGGTTAATAGCGATGCCTTCTATCTTCCCCTTGAGGTTCAGGTTGTGCAGGCCCACCTTGCACAGCTGGAGGTACCTCCACCGGTCGTCCCTGCTGTTGAGGATGTCGGTGACGTTGATATTGTGCTCGCTTCTATTTCCGAGGAGGATGGATTAGGATGGGACGACTTTGCAGTCGACCTTGAGGAGGCACTTGCACTTGAGCCAGCCTTGCCTGAGGCAGATGTCCCTGGACCTGCTGCACTGATGACCTCTCACAGCTGTAACTTTGGGGCAGGCCCCTCCCATGTTCAGCGACTGCATCAGGCCGACTCGCTCGACCTGTTGATGGCTACCTACGGCGATGACTGACTGTTTAGATATCTCCTTGTACATATTGACTGTTTTGACTATTAGCTCTATCTCTTTTTGCAACTGTAATTACATGCATTAGAGTGTAGGGCAATGACCCCATTTTCGTAACATTAACTCTTGCATGCGTCCTAACCCATACAGATAGGGTAGGCATTGATCTGACCATACATGCATTTTGTATCAACTTGACAGAAGTTATATATATAAGATATACTCTTTTGAATATTGTTGTCGTTTAAATTACTTCATAGCACTGTTACATGCATGTTTCTCATTCTACTACCACTATCATGCATAGAATGGCTGGAGGACTGAGGAGAAACAGGAACCTGATCGAGGGAGCACCCGAGGCTGCCGATCCTACAGGGATGTTCGAAGCGTTTATCAGACGGTTGGAAAGAATCGGTAATACGAATGACAACCAAAGAGACCGTCAAACTGGGGACAAGTTGCTAGAGAGATTCCGTGCTCTAAGGCCCGAACAGTTTGCGGGTACCGCGGAACCCTGGAAAGCGGAACAGTGGTTAAGACAGATGGACCGCATGTTCGAAGCTGTCCAGTGCAACGAGATGGACAAGAGGAGGTTGGCTACGTTTCAGTTGACCGATGCTGCCGCAGATTGGTGGGATTCGGTCATAGCTACTATCGGGAATGGAGCTGCAATGGGAATGACGTGGACTGCGTTCAAAGGGAGATTTCTAGAGAAGTACTTCCCGGCCACGGAGAGGCACAGAAGAGAGAAGGAATTCATAGACCTGACGCAAGGAACCAAGTCAGTGCAAGAGTACACCACACAGTTCGAAAGACTGTCTCGGTTTGCTCCACACCTGGTTGATACTGAAGAGAAGAAGATCCAAAAGTATAACCAAGGGCTGACACCGCAGATTCGTCGCCTGACTCTTGGTCACCTAGATAAATCTTTTGAAGGACTTGTTGGTTTGGCTACCGATCTGGAAGAGGATGCTCGAGTGATCCGTAAGCAATTTGATTTCCGACCGCCTCAAAGGGGTAATTTTGGGAATAGACCACCAATGAATCGTACCCAAGGGCAGAAGAGGAATTTTGACGGAAGCAAGAAGACCCAGGCTATTACCTATCCGACTCAACCCCGATTAGGAGAAGGAAGTAGTAGTGGAAAGTGCTTCAACTGTGGCAACCCTGGACATCTAGCTCGTGATTGTAAGGCACCAAGGCGTGCTGCTCAGCAAGGGATAGTCTGCTTCAACTGTGGTGAACCAGGTCACATCAGTAGGTTCTGCACTGCTCCTAAATAGGTGACTTATGGTCAACAGGGCCAGACTCGCTTGAATGCTGTTATTCCTGATGCCGCTGGATATGATGGAACTGCGTATGAAGAAGGAGATTATGGAGAAGCTCAACCTGATCAGCAAGCAGTAGAAGGTACATTAACTCTGTTTAACTCCCATGTTAAAGTGTTATTTGATACGGGTGCTGCTCTTTCGTTCATATCTGTTAATACAATTCGGAGATTGGGCATTTTACCTCATCGATTAGAGAAATCTTTGAAGGCTACTTCACCACTAGGAGCTGTAGTCAGATTAGGACACGTGTGCAAGGATTGTCCCTTACGGTTAGGAGACCGTGAAATCCCTGCAAGGTTGATCGTCCTATCGATGAAGGAGTTCGACATAATCCTAGGAATGGATTGGCTCTCTCAGAATCAAGTGAAGTTGGATTGTGCGAGGAAGAGAATTAAATTCCCCGACAATGAGAATCAACCCTTTGATTTTCAATGTAACCCTACGGGAGATATGTTCCTCACGAGATGTTTAGCCAACATCGAAGTCGTCAGTACAGAGGTGACAGCTTCGTCTATACCTGTAGTCAAGGACTTCGAAGAAGTATTTCAAGACATTTCTGGTTTGCCGCCCGAGAGAAGTATAGAGTTCTGCATTGAGCTTATACCGGGTACCGTACCGATCACCAAGGTTCCCTACAGAATGGCCCCCACAGAACTGCTGGAATTGAAGGAACAAGTTCAAGAGCTCGAGAACCTAGGTTTTGTACGTCCAAGTACATCGCCTTGGGGAGCACCGGTGTTATTTGTAAAGAAGAAGGACGGGACACTCAGATTGTGTATCGACTACAGAGAATTGAACCGAGTGACTATCAAGAACAAGTATCCCTTACCTCAGATTGACGATTTGTTTGATCAACTACAAGGAGCTACGACATTTTCCAAGATAGACCTTAGGTCGGGATATCATCAGTTGAGGGTACGGAAGGAAGACATACCTAAGACTGCGTTCAGAACCCGATATGGTCATTATGAATTTCTAGTGATGCCGTTTGGAATGACGAACGCCCCGGCAGTGTTTATGGATCTGATGAACAGAGTGTTCAAACCTTATTTGGATCAGTTTGTCATCGTCTTTATAGATGATATTTTGATCTATTCTAAGTCAAGAGAAGAATACGAGAAACATCTATGGATTGCAATGCAGACACTCAAGGACCATCAGTTGTATGCCAAGTTCAGTAAGTGTGAGTTCTGGTTGCAAGAAGTGAAATTTTTGGGACACAAGGTGTCATCTCAAGGAATTTCAGTGGATTCGTCCAAGACCGATGCTGTATCAAACTGGGTTAGGCCGAGCAACCCTACAGAAGTTCGGAGTTTTCTTGGACTCGCAGGCTATTACAGGAGATTCGTTGAGGGATTCTCAAAGATAGCAGCACCTTTAACAGGGTTGACGAAGAAGAATTTGAAGTTCGAATGGACAGAGAAGCATGAGCGAGCCTTTCTAGAGTTGAAAGAGAGACTCACTACCGCGCCGGTACTAGCAATACCCAAGCCTGATGAAAAGTTCACTATCTTTAGTGACGCATCATATCAAGGGTTAGGATGTGTACTTATGCAAGATGGCAGAGTTATTGCCTATGCATCCAGACAGCTGAAGCCGAATGAATTGAACTATCCCATTCATGATTTGGAGTTGGCAGCAGTAGTTTTCGCACTCAAGATTTGGAGACACTATCTCTACGGTGAGAAGTTTGATTTGTTCTCCGATCACAAGAGTTTGAAGTATTTGTTCACACAGAAAGAGTTGAACATGAGGCAACGCAGATGGATGGAGCTGATCAAAGATTATGACTTCACATTAGAATACCACCCCGGTAAAGCTAATGTGGTCGCTGATGCGTTGAGTCGACAAACTCGTGAGACGATTGCCTCCTTGATGGTTAGAGAGTGGCGAGCTTTGGAGACTTTGGCAGAGTTCGATGTACAGAGTGCTGAAAAAGGAGAAGGACAACTTTTCGGATGTCTTGTCCTACAGCCTGGTCTTATCGACCGCATTATTGGAGCTCAGAAAGAAGATGAGAAGTTTCAGACATGGTTCGTGAAAATGTCAGAAAAAGACCCGACAGAATGGAAAGTGGGAGTTGATGGAGGATATCGGTGCAGAGAGAGATTATGTGTGCCAGATATTGGAGAACTTAGGAAGGATATTCTGGAAGAAGCACATAAATCAAGGTATACAGTTCACCCGGGAGGAACTAAGATGTACAAAGATTTGAAGAGAAATTTCTGGTGGGAAGGTATGAAGAAAGACGTGGCCGAATTTGTATCCAAGTGTTTGACGTGTCAGCAAGTCAAAGCTGAACATCAGAGACCGTCAGGATTGTTGCAACCGCTACCTATTCCTGGTTGGAAGTGGGAGCACATTACGATGGATTTTGTAGTAGGATTGCCTCGATTGCAGCAGAATCATGACGCTATTTGGGTAATCGTGGATCGATTGACGAAGTCAGCTCATTTCATTGCTTATAGTATGACATACCCGGTAGAGAGGATGAGCCGAATGTACATACAACAAGTTGTGCGACTTCACGGTGCACCTGTGTCGATAGTGTCAGACCGTGACGCACGTTTTACTTCTGGATTTTGGGAAAGTCTGCAAGAAGCTATGGGAACCTCCCTCAAGATGAGTACTGCTTTTCACCCTCAGACAGATGGACAAACTGAGCGTGTTAATCAGATCATGGAAGATATGCTTAGGGCTTGTGTGATCGATTTTGAAGAATCTTGGGAGACACACTTGCCGTTGGTTGAATTTGCCTATAACAACAGTTATCACACGAGTATCGGGATGGCTCCGTTCGAAGCATTGTACGGACGACCATGTCGTTCTCCATTGTGTTGGGCAGAAGTCGGAGACACAGAATTGTTGGGACCAGATTTGGTTAGAGAAACCAACGAGAAGATTTCTTTGGTCAAGGAAAGAATGAGGACCGCTCAGAGCCGGTATAAGAGTTATGCTGATCGACGCCGGAAAGATTTGGAATTCAGTGTTGGAGATCACGTACTTCTTAAGGTTTCACCGACACGAGGAGTAGTACGCTTTGGTCTCAAGAGAGGGAAGTTAGCTCCGCGTTTCATCGGACCGTTCGAGATTTTGGAACGTGTCGGGAAAGTAGCTTATCGACTGACGCTACCACCAAAGATGTCTGGGGTTCACAACGTGTTTCATGTGAGTATGTTGAGGAAGTACATACGCGACCCCTCACACGTGGTTAGTTATGACGATATTGAGACGAGTCATAACGTTTCTTACAAGGAAAGACCTGTGAAGATTCTGGATCAAAGTATCAAGAAGTTGAGGAATAAAGACATTCCGTTGGTGAAGGTTCAGTGGAATCACCATGACGAGAACGAAGCCTCGTGGGAAGTTGAAGCTGATATGAGAAAAAAATACCCGGAGTTGTCTCAGGACTAGTTAGTCTTGATTTCGGGGACGAAATCCTGTTTAAGGGAGGAAGGGTGTAATAACCTGCATTTTCATATTTAATTTGTAATTGCATTGTCATATTAAATTTCATTTAGTATTGACTGCTTCATTTAAATACATTTCTCATGTTCTAATTATTATCCCTTGTGTTATTTCATATTAAAATTCATGTTGGGGTTAAATTGTAATTTTTATAAAAAGTTTAGCAACACCTGTGTTAGATTTCAAATCTGTATTTCAAATGGTGGAAATGTTCTCTTTTAATTCAAGCTGTATTTTTATGAAACCAGAAAATCACTTCCTTCGTTAAAATAAATTTTCTGTATTTTTGTGACGAACACCGCGTCACGAAAATACCAGTTTACGAGTAAAACTGACTGCGCCGCGTTAAAATTGCACAGATTTTGAAGTGACGTAAAGGTTGAAGTGACTATGCTTACTTACCAATTATGGCAACTCATGATTTACTTGTGCCTTGTTTGGTATTGTTTGAGTTATGTGTTTTAATGTTGTGCCAAAAGCTAATATTCCCAAACACATCTACATTGGCCCCTACTAATCTATTGCTTGGCCCTTGTATGATCTGGAGAGTTAAACAACTAGTGTATATACTTATACGTATATAGATATGCTGAGGTTTAGGAGAGTTCACAGTATTGTTAAACCAAATTAAGTGATTAAGTGTGGATCAATATTTCTTGGCCACCAAGTTCTTCCCTTTTGGCTCTCTATATGTACACTATCACACACACATTTTCTTTCTGCACTTCAGAATATTAGAGAGAGTTTGGAAGAAGACTTATACACAAAGTTTTATAGAGAGAGATAACACATCACCATAGCTTTCAAGCTTGCAAGTGGATTTATTAATTGGCCTTTCTTTCTCAACATCTATTTTGAATCTTCAAACTCAGTGAGTATTCTAGACTCACTTAGAATGTAATTCCTACAGTATTTGCTAGATTGTGTAATTGAATTTATGATCACCATTTTGAATTTACGTTGAAGTTTCATGGCTTGAAATCCTAACTTTTCAAACTCAACCAAAATCTGTTTTTTTTTTTATAATAATGAAAGATTATGTTATATATAGACTATGTTTAAAGTATTGGGGCTCAATTCATTCACATGAGAAAGTATATAAGAAAATTTGTTTTGACAACTTTTAATCTCTCTTAAAATTCTAAAGTTTTAGATTAATTCATGTTAAATTGATCAAGGATTCATAATCCTTGTTGAAAAACAAGGAAATCCATGTACAATATGATACATATGCTTTCAGAATTGAAATGGGTCAAAATAGACCCTGTTTTGCTAAAACAGGGCATTCTCCACGAAGAAGATGAAGCCTCAGCATTAACTCGCGCCACGATCGCACGCGCGAGAATCGCGCGAGCGGCCCGCGCGAGCGATCTATCGCGCGAGCGGACCGCGCGCGCGATCCTTGCTTTCCCAGGCAGACATAAGAGTTTATATATATATATTGAAAATTAGGCTGGTCGCGCGAGCGAGGGTCGCGCGATAATCCCTTCGCGCGAGCGATCTGCGCGCGCGACCTTGATTTCCACAGGCAGACAGAAAAGTTTATAATAAAAAGGAAATTTGGGCATATCGCGCGAGCGACCTTTCGCGCGAGCGGCCCGCGCGCGCGAGGTCTGGCAGTTTCTGTTTTTGTCTGTTTTCTGTTAAGAGACTGTTTGGTTCAACTTTTTAGTACTGTTAAGGTTCTGTTTGGGATATTTAGTTAATCAGAACTCTAATTGGTTATGTTTTGAATGATTAAAACATTATATTGCAAGTTATCAATCCCCGTACGCGTGTTGTTCCTTTAATTCAGTGTTTTGCTTAGGTTCATGTGCATATCATTCATGTGGGGTCAGTGGTACATGCATGTGGGTGTCAGTCTGTGTGGAAAGAGTATGAGTTTGAGTTTGTGGTCGTAGTTTGTGGTTGTGGTTAGAGGTTGTAGTTGTGATTGTGGTTGTGGATTGAGTTGTGGTTGTTGTTGTGATTGAGTTGAGTTGTGGTTGTAGTTGTAGTTGTGGTTGTGGTTGTGGTTGTGGAGAGGGTATCTTTGAAATGCGACGGTGGCAAATATGGACACTCCCTGACGCCCATGGAAGCGTTAAAGTGTGTGAAGCCGAACTCGGACATTCCCTGGCACCCATGGTAGTGCTAAAGTGTGGCCTACGGACACTCCCTGATACTCGAGTCTGGATACTGCGTGAGGGGTTGCCCCGGTATTTGCATGGCGGTTAGGGTATTCAAAGTGTGAGGCATTGGACACTCCCTGGTACCCCGGACCAAAGTGTGAGGCAAACTGGACACTCCCTGGCGCCCCGTTGCTAAAGTGTGGCTATCTTAGTGTTTCAAAGATACCAGGAGTAAGATAGTGGGTTGTTTTGGCTGTCGAGAGAAAAGAGTCGGCAAGATGAGTGTGGTGCATTGTCTCATTACACGATCGTCTGTTTTTATGAATGAACGACCTTTAATATATTCCTTGTTGTTTTATAAATGAATTCTTTCTGCGGTTTAACTATTGATTTTACAAAACTGATAATGGAAAAAGGTAAATGGGTATGTTTTACATTTAAAGTCAGTTTTTAATACTCACCAGCTTCTTGAAGCTGATGACGTTGATGCGTCCTGGACATTCGTGTTCAGGCTTTTCAGGATATAATCAGGAGGAATCATACGACTATGCTAATTGAGAATGGCTGCTTCTGGAATGAAGAAACTGTTTATTTATTGCATGTTTTTAAGTCTTAAATTGTTTTGTTTTATAAGGATGACTGTAACAGACATTAAGCTATTGTTTTAATTCAAGGCGGTCTGTGCCTTTAGATAACCCGTGCTGTAATATTCTTTAAGTTAGAATAATTTTTGTAAGCCTTGATTGCTTTACTCTGATTATTATGTTTTGTTGTTCGACGTTTGGGACGGAATCGATCCTTCAAACTGTCGCGACCTACGGGTCCATAAAGGAAATTAAACGCTTTCCTTATTTATGCTACGTCGGGGCGTGACAGTCCCAACATTTCCAAATACAAAGGTTACACTTGAAATTAAAACCATCTAAGCATATGAACATGACCTCACATATACAACTCCCAGTCCAAACCCGACGTGTCAGTCACTTACTTTCCTCCTCCCGTGCCGTACCTGCGATGGTTATTCAAAACCACACAGAAAATAATATTTGTTTAAGCTTTCGCTTATTAAGAGAACTAATCATGCTATTGGAAGACTTAACATATAAATGCAAAAATTATCATAAACATGAACAAACTGATCTCCGAAAAGTCAAGTAACTCCAGCCACCACCCCCGGGTCCTTTTTACCCTGGATCTTTCTCACTTTTGGACGCATAGACCGTATCACACACTCTCTTGTGACCCCGAAGGCGTCACCGTTTTATCATTGTGGTTATCACCACGCCCTTCTCTTGAGGACTTAAAATCCCTTATATATGGGACTTATAAATGGAAACCACTACTTGACTTCCCTTTGATCCGTATAAGCATATAAGAAAATAGGCATATAACATGGCAACTTTAACATAATTGGCATGTTTTCCCCAAATTCACAGCATACAATCACATAAGCATGAATTAAGCAACTTTTGATAACAATTATCACATTAACATGTCTAAACACCTAATTTTGGGATTAGAACACTAACCTCTTCGGATTATAAGCAAACTAAGCCTAGAATATCCTAATCTATTGCAAATTCTACCTCAAATTCTAATCGGTGATCATCCTACATAGTTTTTACATATCAAGAGTTATCAACCAAGAATGGTCGCCAGAAAAATGTTATCGAAACAGAAAATAAAATACGTGCATGTGATCCTGTAACAACCTGCATTTTCATTTAATCTTAAATTGACATTTCTACAATTAAATCTGTATTGCATTGTCATATTTAAATCAATATGCATTGTCTGCTGTCATTAATTACAATTCTCATATGTGGAATCTTATTTCTTGTCTAAATTCATATTGAAACTCTTTTGGGGTCAAATTGCAAATTCTACAAAATTCAGCGATATCGGTGTTGGATTTTAAATATGTATTTTAAAACGGTGAAAATGCTCTCTTTTAATTCAAACTGTATTTTTGTAAAACCGGAAAAGTATTTCCTATGTTAAAGTGAATTTTCTGTATTTTTGGGGTGCCACCGCACTACGAAAATACCAGTTTATATTCAAAACTGTCCATGCCGCGTTGGACTCCTACAGATTTCGAATTTGACATAAAGCATGATATGACTATGGCTTTATATCCAATTAATACTTACAATCATTTGATAGTACCTAGTTTGGATATGCCCTACTCGAATGTGTTTATGTTGTGCCAAAACCTTTCATTCCCAAACAACCCAAGCTTTGACCCCTACTAGTCTAGTGTTGCCTCTTCAGATCATGTGAGACTGTTATACGTATGTATATGATTCATGTTTAGGCAGTGCATTTCATGTATATTAGTTTTTTTAACTAAATTGAAATAAGAGTATATTGTAGAGTAAACTTGAAACAACTTGGGCACCAAGTTGTGGTTTTGCTATTTATAACTCACACTCTCATTCACAAGTTGCACAATTGTCTTTACAAACTGATATATCAGAGAGAAAAGAGAGAGAGCTTGAGAGTTCAATCTCAGAATTTTCTAGTGAGAGAAAGCTTCCCACCATAGCCAAGCTTGTTATTTGATTTCTTAATTCTTGGATTCTTTCTCAAACAATTCTTCACTCTTAATCAATATCATTGAGTATTTAGAACTCACCTAGAATGTAATTCTTATTATATTTACTATTTTATATAGCTTAAATTGTGTTCACCATTGTTGATTTTCGTTTGAAATTTCCAAGCTTGAAAACATGAATTTCCAAAACTTAACCAAAATTCATTTTTAGAATGAAATATGAAAGATTATAGTATGTAGAGTATATGGTTGTAAAATTAGAGCTTAATTCGTTCATAGGAGAAAGTATATTAGATTTGAAGTTTTGACATGTTTTGAATTTTCATAAAATTCGTGAGCTACGATTGAAATCTTGTAAAATTGATCATGAATTCATGATCCTTGTGAAAAACCGAAGAGATCCATATATTATATGTCATATATGCTTCGGGTTTGCAAAATGGGTCAAAATGGACCCTTAAACTGAAAACAGGGGAAAACCAGCGAGGAAGACGAAGCCTCTGCTTCATCTCGCGCGCGCGAGGGTTGCGCGAGCGACCCGTGCGCGCGAGGTTTGCGTTCCCAGGCAGACAGAAAAGTTTATAAAGAAAATGAAAAATAGGCAGGTCGCGCGAGCGAGGGTCGCGCGAGAGACCTTCTGCGCGAGCGGCCCGCGCGCGCGAGGTGGCTGATTTCAGGCAAAAAGAAAGGTTTTTATAATAAAACGAAAACTGGGCACATCACGCGAGCGGCCCGCGTGAGCGACCTTTCGCGCGAGTGGCCCGCGCGCGCGACTTCTGGCAGTTTCTAGTTTCTGCTTGTTTTGTGATAAGGGACTGTTTGGGGTAAAATTTATATACTGTTTGAGTACTGTTTGGGAAATTTATTAAATCAGAGTCTTAATTTGATATGTTGGAACGATTAAAACATTGTATTGTGACTTATCAATCCCCGTACGCATATCGGTTATATATTCAGTTAATTGCCTCATGTTTTAAAGTTTCATGACATACATGTGGTGTCAGTTGTACATGCATGGTGAGTGTGAATGTTGGTCAGTGTGGAAAAGATTAATGGTCAGTGTGGTATAGTGAGTGCGGTTGAGATTGTGTTGTGAACACTCCCTGGTAAGTGAGTACCAAAGTGTGTTGTGATTGAGATTGCGGCGAGGGTGTCTTTGAAATGCGACGGTGGCAAAACTGGACACTCCCTGACGACCATGGTAGCGTCAAAGTGTGTGAAGCCGAACTTGGACATTCCCTGGCACCCATGGTAGTGCTAAAGTGAGGCCTACGGACACTCCCTGATACCCGAGTCTGGATACTGTGTGAGGGTTCCTCCGGTATTTACATGACGGATTAGGTAGTCAAAGTGTGAGGCAATGGACACTCCTTGGTACCCCGGACCAAAGTGTGAGGCAAACTGGACATTCCCTGGCACCCCTGTGCTAAAGTGTGGCTATCTTAGCGTTTCAAAGATACCGGTGTGTGATGGTGGGTTGTTGGGTTTTGTCGAGAGAAAAGAGTCGGTAAGATGAGATGGTGCATTGTTCTCATACATGGTCACATATATGTGAATTTATCTCTCAAATAACATTGTGGTTGTTTTTCTAAAACGAACTCTTTATCTTAAATATAAACTTGTGGATTTAAATGAGATATGTAAAGGGGTAAATGAATATGTTTTACGTTCAAAGTTATGTTTTTAATACTCACCAGCTTCTTGAAGCTGACGAAGTTGATGAGTCCTGGACATTCGTGTTCAGGTTTTTCAGGTTATGATCAGGCTGAGCATTACGACTATGCAAATTGAGAAACAACTGCTGGGAATAGAATTTACTTTCATATGCTTTAAGTTGAACTGATTTTTTGTAATAGGGATGACTGTAATAGACACTAAGTTATTGTTTTGATTTAAGGCGGTCTGTGCCTTTAGATGACCCGTGCTGTAATATTTATTAAGTTAGAAAAAAATTTGTAAGCCTTGATTGCTCTACTCTGATTTATGGTTTTATGTTGTTCGACGTTTGGGACGGAATCGATCCTTCAAACTCTCGCGACCTACGGGTCCATAAAGGAAATTAAACGCTTTCCATATTTATGCTACGTCGGGGCGTAACAGATCCCCTTACCTCCACGAGTCCAAATATAATCTCGGTTCGTAAATCCGACATTGGACGGCAAAGGAACGATGTCAAACATTTTGCGAAAACCCCTGTCGTCTTCGTCTAAGCTCTCGGTTCTCTCTTTCTACTCTAAACCCAGCTGTGGTTTGTGACAATGAGACACATATGCATATGTGTTGTCACCATTTTACATAATTTCTTTTTACATTCCCCAAATTTCTTTAAGCTTTATTATGAAACCCCCAAGTTAATTATGTTAGCTACCCACATTTTCTAAGTGGATCTAATTTATGTCACGTGTGGGTCCCAAACGTGGTCCCACATATAATATAAGATTGCTATTAAACCTACCAATTATGAACCGTATTCATAAACACCCTCAGATGGGTACCCAAACTGGTCCCCATCACTTAACATATGATATAATAATATCTTTAAGCATTTAAACAAGTAGTCATCATTTAAACATACAATGACATCTATATACAAATTGTATTGACTAGGCTCTCATTGGGCCCCACTTTTATACCAGTCCCCCTGTTACAGGACTTTTATCTGTGTTCGCATTTGAACGCTTTTTCATCTGTGGATTCACAACCCCAGCTTAAACAATCATAAGCATTAATTATCATTAATTAATACATATTAATACCACATTAGCCTTCTTTTCCGAGCACAGGTGTTACAGTTCATGAGCATGATTGCCTATATAGTCATATAATTCAATGATACAATGATTTATATGTGTGAATGCGTGAATGTAATGGTTTGTTATTGAAGCAAAAGATGTTGCCCGTAGGTCTTTTCGTGTATTTTACAAATATTCACTCTGAATACAACACCCGATGTATGGGCCACCACTCTATGGGCGCCTTTAACCACCTCATATGAGTTTTTAGCTTATGATTCATATGGTTTACAAAACCAGGAGATCGCGTTCCTAATGGATCCAAACCTTACATTTCACACCCACAACCGGGATTATCTAAACTTCAAATCAATATCCTCCCGTGCAGTTTTTCATGATCTTTAAAATCCGGAAGTCCCACACACGGAGATCTTCCATTTTCAAATCGAAAGCCCCACACATGGAGTCTTTCACCCAAAATTCTTTTCGTGCATTTTCATGAGGATGCACGTGTTCATGCTTAAGTTCATAACCATGCTTAACTCATGTTATGAAATGCTAATAAACAATAACATGCTACATAAACAAGCATATAAACATGATCATATCTTTATGTATAACTAGATATATGAAATTAAGTCTAAGTATACTTATCAATTTCTAAATAAAGCTTGTAGACATGGTTCTAACTTTCAATTAAACACATAATAACCACTTAATCACATAGAGAGAAAACACATAAGCATCAAAAACACATAACACATAGGCAATTTCTTAAGAAAACTAAGTTTGGATTATTGACACGCTAAACGTGCTCCAAACTTAGTAGTCTTCTAGATTTGATGTAGTTTACATATGACAAAACTTAAAATACAAATAGTGAATCATTTCAGCACATACTCATTTTTGTCCAAAAATCTCATTTTCGAAATTTCTGGTCAAGTCTAACATCACGGTACAAATAACCAAAACACTCCTGTGACTAATTTTTCGAAAAAGTTTCAAATTAGATAGCCTCCAATTTCATATTAAGTATTTAAATATGCTATTAAGGTCAATTAAACATTTAAGAAAAATTAAAATGCAGGATATTACAGGGTGGGTATATACGTATTACATATACATATGTTTTGTACACATACTTATCTATACAATGTGTGTTTATATATATAATATGTAACTTTTGGCTACTTTTTACTTATTGTCATAGTCAAGGGGTAGTTTAGGTAATTTAAAATTACTTTTATTATGTCATCATTTTTCTGTTAGTATTTATAATGCTCACTTAACGGAGGGGGAAAATGTGCTCCAGAATCTCCAAAATAAGTGATGTAAGTGTTACTCTTGAAATGTCAGGAGAGGCAAGTGTTATTAGACATGATCTCAAGGAAGGTAGATGATATTTATCCTATATTTTATAAGTGAAACTATTGAAAAAATAGAAATTAAGCATATATAATGGAGAAATTCATTTGTATTTAATTAATAATGTTTTAACCATCAATCAAATCCATAGAGCAATCATACAATTTTAAAACTTTAGAAATCCAAATTACAGTATTTTACCCAAAAAAAAAAAAATTTGCCGCTAGGAGCAATGTGTATCTGTGAGATCAAATCCCGTCCCCGCCTCTGACTATATCAGCATATACACTATTAATATGCTTCAAACCTACAAATGTTTTTGACAGATGACAAGTTTTTAAACTAATTGATATTGAATTAGGTCAGGGATTGATTTAGTGAACTCAGTTGAAGAAAAAGTTAGCCCTAACCTCTTACATTAATTTCATCCCACCTCTCTCTTATTTATTCTTCTTGTTTCCTCTCTTCCAATTGAGTGTAGTTTTGCTCATCTCAAAATTACCCAGCTTAATTTTGCTCACCCTCCTTTTTTATAGGCTAATGCAATGGAGTCCAGTACTTTACACTATTAATTAATTCTCATTTAATCCTGAGTCCCACTGCATTAGTTAATAAGAGAAGTAGGGTGATCAAAGATGAGCAATTTTGAAGTGAACAAAACTGTATTCCTTCCAATTTTATCCACCAGATTGAGGAAATAGCAATCAGGTCGTGTCAGGACATAATCGTGTCGGGTCATACACGGATCACCCGTAACTCGGCTAACATGTGTAGGGGTGTCATCGGTTCGGTTCGAATTATCATTATTATTAATTTTTTTATTTTCGATTTTTTCATGTTTTGAAAACCAACCAAAGGGGTCTGTCTGTATGGTCGATTTTTTTTACAATATTTTGGTCGATTTTGCCAATTTGAGCGGTCGGATCAATTTTTTAGTTGTAGGTAATTTTAAGAAAACCGACCGGTTAGCTCGGTTCGATTATTCGAAAAAAGCTTACAACCCATACTAAGAACACAAACAAGTCTTCCCATCAAATGTATCAAAATTTTTTTTTGATGCAATGCTTTCAGCTTCCTCCCTCCCTTATTAGTTATTTAATTATTTTTATTTTTTTTTCTTATTACATTGATTATTAATTATTATAAATAGATTTACTTGTTTGGTAAGTTGGTAACTACTATTTGTTTTTTTTTTAGGGAAAAAAAAACTTTAGTTAACATTTTTTTTTAAATAAATATTATTTTTTATTTATTTATATTATTTGTAGTTTAGATTTTCAGATTATTAAAAATAATTTTTAGAATTTATAAATTTAAAAAAAAAAAATACCCCAATCGCAATTAATTGGGTCAAACTAGTTGATCCGTTTAAAGTGTGACCCAACCCGTTTATTAATCGTGTCAGATAAGTTGACTCGTTTATGACCCGTGCCTTTATACGAATCACCAAAACTTATTTATTTTCTTATCGAATCTTGGCGATTACCGTATGGGGTCAAAAATTGTCATCCTAAAAAATAGCGAGTTTAAATGTTTGCGTAATTATATATAATTGTATTGTCTGTATATACGCGCATTAAAGCCCATTTAAGGGGATTCAGTAAGATTGTTTTGGGTAGTACTTGTCGCCTTGTCGGGACAATAATTACAAAAAATGTAAACTTAAGTCTGGACATGAGTCACATGACAATGGTCCTACAATTGCATTCAAATTAATTGTACTTCAATGTACATTTTTTTCTTCTTCTTCTTTATTTTCAATTAATATCACATGTAAAGCTGGATACTGTAAAAGTTAACCATGACCCAATGAGTTCAAGTTGAAAAGTACAATACATAGAACAAGAGTAGTGTTGTATTTTTTTTTGTCCTCTCCTAATTCTAAGTGAATTTGGAATTACCGCCAATATTTTAGATGATTTATTTATTGATATTTTATTGAAGTAGAATATGGAATAAATTTTGGGCACGTGCACTGACACCATAATACGCATCAGTAACAAAGAGGTGAACGAGTAATAGGATTCGAACTCACGCCAAATTCTAAATACGGATCGTCTAATTACTTAAAATTTGTTCTTCTAACTCACTCACACAGTCCTTAGGGGGATTTAACTCCTTAAACTCCCTTAGAGAGGCCAAAAACCCTGCTCACAAACACTATATTGTATCGAACCCGTGACTAAAGGAGTAATACACCTCTCTTTCAAGAGCTACCTACCACTAAACTACAGTGCCAGGGCCGGCCCTGAGGCCAAGCAGCCCAAGCATAGGCTTGGGGCCTCCAATCTCAAAGGGCCCCCAAAATATATAAGTCCTATGTATGTACAAGTATAATACCCAATCATATTTGAAAATTGGCTCAATAAATATTCCATTACAAAATAAAAAGCCCAATCTTTTTTTGTTCAAAGTTTAAACACAAAGCCCAATTGATCAAGTGTAAACAAAAAACAAATAACAAAAAAGAAAAAGATTTTTTGATCAAACTTGATTAAAAAAAGTGTATCGAAAACGTATTCAGTTCAATCTTTTTTGCACTATTTAATGTCAATTGTTATCTCAAATTTTAATTTAAGTCTAATTGTTCTATCTCCTTTGGTTTTAGTTGTTGGTTTGTGCATTTGATTCTTGAATTTTTGAGTTGTGGTTGCTTTTATGATTTTGGAATTGGTTTTAGCTCAATGTTTTATTAATTTTGGGCCGTTACTAAGTGTGCATTTCAAGTATTTGTTCTAATGTATAGCTTATGGAGTTTGGACCTAAGTTCAAAATTCACTACATATGCTAATGTTACATTCACTATACTTTCAATTTGTCAAAAATGTGTGTAAAAAGGCGTAACAAAAATAAATAAATCTTCGGGGGCGCTGCCCCCGAACCCCCGATAGGGTCCCATCTTTCAATCTCGCTTTGGGCCCCCAAATTGTCAGGACCGGCCCTGTACAGTGCTCATGGTTAACATGAGTAGTGTTATACTAAGAGGAACTTCTTTTGTACCTTTTAGTGGTTTAGCATGTATGCATTGGAACGTACTTGGCGCAAAATTACTGTAACTTTGAAAATCACTTTACCTTTTAGGAAATCATTTTACATTTTTAAAAGTACTATTCCTTTTGTCCCTTTTTTTGAATCTTATATTTCATTTTGGGATGTCCCAAAATTACTGTCAACTTTCCTAAATTGGTATACAATTTTTACTTACTTTCAAAACTACCCTTCCTTGAAATTTACACCAAGACAAAACAAAAAAATGTTATTGTAATAATTAGGAGCAATTGTGAAAAATAAGTGTAAATTCTTTGTCTTTTTAATAAGTTGAGTTCCCAAAAGTGGACTAAAAAAAAGGGACGGAGGGAGTATCTATTATTATATCTAAAAGGAGAACTATTTCACTTCTTCTCATGTCACCACTTGGCATTTTATATGATTTTCTTTTTTTCATGTGGCTTTTTGCCTTTTTTTTTTTTGTTCTATTTTCTTATGATTTTTTTTCCCTTCAACTTAGCCTCTTCCTCTTCCAATGCTTTCTCACTCCCAATTGTTCATGGGAATCTCAATGGGATACAATAAATGTAAGAGTTTATGTACACAACAATCACTTGCATATTTTCTAACACCTACCAATAATCACTAACAGTGAGTCTTGGCTACAATTTTCAACACCATACAAGTCCTCTAGCCTTGGAGCTTTGGTCCCTTTCATTCTTGGCGTGTTGTAGGTATAAAGGTCTACCACATGATAATCATACAGAGATCATAGCTCCAAGATTAAATCTTTCATGCCATTTGTTCTTGACCGGCCTGTTGTTGATTCATTAATTTTTTGTTTTTATTTATTTATTTATTAATTTTCTTGCACAATCGCTATATATGGAGATCCATCTCTCTTATTTTTGTTTTTACTTCCATTCTTCATCAGATATTGAAAATAAAAAAGAGAATGGACTGTGCGCAGTCTATTTGTATCATTCACACCATTGTTATACACATTTGAGTAAGTTGTCTATATAATTTATTTTTTCGGCATTTTTATTTTATGGTTCATCAAAATGAGATTTAGGTGTCTTTTTTTTTTTATTTTTTTTTATTAAATCATCTTCAATTTATGTGTTACATTTTAGCCCGTGTATTCTTATTGGCAGCAAAACAATGATTGTAACCTACTGTTTCTTTTGATTATTTAATATATACATATATATATATATATATATATTGGATGCTTTGCTGCAATTCATCCAAAGAGAAAACAAATAAGTAATCCCCTTGCATATTTGTTCATGTATGCATCCTCTTCCCATTGTGTTATTAACACCTATTACTTTAGATTTCCTAAAATTGGAGGTATGATCTTTTGTTTTTGTTAAAATTAATATTGGAGGTTTATCTATCTATATTTTTAGATTACTTTTGATTTTTATTTTTATTTTTTTTAAAATTGGCTTCATTTATCTCTATGAAAATAAGTAGCAATATTTATGTACAGTCTAGAGTTATTAACTTATTATATTATTGGACTATGAATTTATATAGCGTACTATAGTACAGGTTATCAACTAATTATATATATGGTAGAATATTGTATCACCAAAATTCAATTAAACCATTAAGATGGTATGTCACATTATAAACCACTAAAATGCATGTATCATAAAATTGACATCAACAATAGACGTGTACATGTTAGTTTTTCAACGAATCGACTTGACATCAATTAATTACTTTGATTTATAACATAGAAGTCAATGTGGCATTTAAATGTGATGCAAAGTTTCAGTTTAATGTAAAGGGCAGCATTTCGGCATTTCTCCAAAGAAAAGTACTTTGTCTTCAATTATGTGTCTTTCTATCATATACTCCCCTACCTAATTTTGGAGTCTTTTATTCTATTTTGGATATCTCATATTTGGAAAGCTATTACATTTAAATTAGAGATATCAAATTAATTTACTCTTGAAACTCTCTTACTTTTTAAATTTCAAATTTAAAACAGGGTTTTTTAGTCATAAGTCTAAAATCAGGGACTTATTTGGTTCAAGATCCTTGTCCAAAATAATTTTATTAAAAAACCCTTCTCACATTAGGAAGAAAAATATTGAGAGTTGTTTAGCAAACAAATTGCATAATTAAGGAACCTTTTAATATAAAGAGATTTAAATATCCTTTAGCCGCATAGGTCTTAGAATGGGTATTTTCGATCAAGTTTCTCTTTAAAATAAGGGCAATGATTAAAAGTTGAATAATATGAGCATAATAAAGCAACGTAGCTTAAATAGTTAAAATTCTATAAAGGGTCGCTAATTTGGGATGAAGGAAGTGTGTATATATATATATATATATATATGCAATTTTCATGCTCGTGCACGTACACACATATATATATATATATAGCTAGATCAGAGAGAGAGAGAAAGAGACATAAAGAGAGAGGGATAGCAATATTTTGAAAACAAAATTGTTCATCGAGCCGTAAAAATGATTGGACAACTGGTCATTGGTTCAACCGTCCGGTCAAACAGAACTAAACCGTGATATCATAAAATAAAAAGTAAAAGTTTCTCCCTTTTTTCGGTGCGACCACTAGGGGTGAAACTTAATTGGTTGAAAAACTCTCCGAAAACCGTCAAAACCAAACTGAATCGAACCGATTTCACCCCCTAGTGACCACCAGTTTCTCTGGTTCAACCACCAGTTTTTCCATTTTTTTTTTTTTAAGAAATAGAACATCGACTTTCAACCACCGGTCCAAATCAGACTATTTCTTTGATCAATTGAATCTGTCGATCTTGGTTTTAGAATATTTATTTTGTAAAATTTTAGTATACACTACACAATGACATATAGTGATTTTCCAACCCATTAACCCGCCCCTCTTGAAGACTCAAACTTGCAATTACCCACAAGTGGGATGTAATTTCTTACTACTGTACCCTACATGTAATTCCTTATCAGTACATCATCATCTCTGGGTCTTCTAAATTTTGAATCATTGGTGGAAGCAGAGAGTATAGGTGTAGGGGTGTGAAACGAGGCGAATTGGTCCGTCCCGGCCCGTTCCAATTCGCTATTTGACGAGTCACAACTCGTCTCGCTCCGTGGACGAACCCAGCTCGTTTTTGACAAATTCATTGGGTATGGGTTCGGATCGACTTCCATTTTTGCAACTCACAATTCGTCCTGTGACCCAGCTCGTCTAACCCACCGGCTCGCCACCGACTCGCCACCAACTCGCCTCGTCTCGTAACCCATCTCGCCTCGCAGACCCACCCCGCCCCGCCTCATCAACCCGTGAATAAAATATTTTTATTTAATTGTTTTCAAATAAACTATTTATTAATAAACAATTTTATTAAACTTTTAAGTAGAAAATAATTATAAAAAAAAAAATAGTTTCCAAATACTTGTTTCAACAAATTATTTTTAAATAAAGTATTTTATTAAACTATTTTTTAGAATTTTTTTTTATTAATATTAAAAATAAGTTTTTGCAAGCAACTCGCGGACTAATTCACCAACTAACCCGCGAGTTAGCCACCCCGCCCCGCCTCGCCTCGCCTCACCCCGCTCCGTTGACCCACGAATTAGTGGATTGGGGCGAGTCACCCGATATCTCTTACCGAGTCAATTCGCCCCGCTCCGTCTACTTCGCCGACCCACCCCGTGACTCGTCAAAATTTGTCCAACTCGTTAAAGTGGCGGAATGGGGTGGGGCGGGACGGGACGGGACGGACGGGACGAGCCGCCCCATTTGACACTTTTATGTAGGTGTGTGACCGGGAGAGATTTAACATCCAATAAATTCAATGCACGCACGGGGACAAAAGCAAAGAAAGACAAGGGAGGCAGGTATAGTACTATATGGTAATTAATAGCATTGAAGCCTCAAAAATTTGGTTTGGTGTGGCTGGGTCACTCTCACTCTCACTATCTCAGACCTTTTGCATCCTCAAAACCTCGTTTTCTACCAACTCACAAGTTGCAGTTAATAACTACCACCACTTGATTCAGTAGACAGCGAGCCTCAACAGGGGTGTAGCATTTTTTGATTGAGGGTTTGAGATTTTATTACAGTATATATAGTGATTGTAGTCAAAGTCACCCAAAACGAAGTCAAGGGTTCAAATCCTTCAAGTGTAGTGTGAGTGAATTGGAAGGACAAATCTTAAGTAGGTGGATGTGGATTTGAATAGTTAAGTAGGTATTCAGACCTTGGTGTATGTGGATTTGAATAGTATTATCGCTCATTCACCTTCCTGATTTACCTAGTGTGTGTTGTAGGGTCGGTGCGCGTGCTCAGAATTTACCCTCTGTTCTACACCGATAAAACGACAATAAATATTAATTCCGAACGCGAAAGCGAAAGACAGACTAGTCACACACATGGAAAAAAAAAACCACTCTAGTTGCTAGTTAATGAACCCCCACATCACATGTATGATCTTCAACATCTTTGTCCTACACGAAATTACTTCGACGGTAACATTTAATTCTCTTTTCCAGTGTTGGCATAATCTTAAATTTTAGCAGCAACATCCACCCTAATATTTGTTCATATGTTTTAACATCCACATATAGACACACACATGCATATATATATATATATACACACGTATAAAGTGGCGAATCTTGGATAGGGGGCTCTACAATTTTACATTATCTATACGCAGTTTTTAATTTAAATTTTTTTTTTTTTTACTAAGATCACCTCCAAAACTTGTGTAATTTTTTACACGACTCCCCATAACCTTTATTTCTGAAGGGTAATACTTGGGGCACAACTAAAGCCACAATATTTTGCTCACAACTTTCATTTTGTGTCTATCTCTCTCTTGATGGATTACACAGTACCAGTGACCCCACAATGCCCAGTAGGAGAGAGATAGACACAAAATGGAGATTATGAGGAAAAGGTTGTGGCTTTGGTTGTGCGGCTTGTGCCCCAAGTATTACTCATTTCTGAATCTGCCTGTGTACCGTGTACGTATAGTGGTGAGCAGTAGTGGTCTCACAGCGCACCCGATTTTATCTTGTAGGGTCGGGTACAAAAAGGGGCCAGTCTTGAAGGGGTTCTCGGGTCATCAAGAACAAAAAATAGTAACGCTCAAAAGAAATGTAGTTTTAATGTTAACACACTTTGACACCACTACATGTTGTATCACCAAAGATTCTTTCTTATATATCTGTTATACTATACAAACGAATAAACAAGCACGTCAAAAAATATGAACTTCCTCTTTTATCCTTCACAACACCATAATTACCTATATATCTATCTATACATCGTAAAGAAATATTTATTTGTCTAAGGGTAAATCTGTCATTTTGGACAAATTATTACATTCAAGTCAGCTTTTAAAATTTTATTTAATAAAATAATGAGATTTTAATCAACAATCTTGTGTCTAATTTTATTTGGGTCAACAATTTTTGAGATATTTATTATTGACTACAAAAAAAGTCAACAAAAGTGGCTATTTTGGTGGCTATTTAGGAATTGATCACTAATATTTGTAATTTGGTCAACTTCTTCTCTCAAATGAGGTTTCAATCAACAATTTGTGTCTAATTACATTTGGATCAATATTTTTTGGGATATTTATTATTCACTTCATAAAAAGTAAAAAATTTTTTTGGCTATTTTAGTGGTTATTTAGGAATTGGTCACTAATATTTACAATTTGCTCAACTTCTTCTCTCAAATTTAAGATTCATACATTGTAATATGTGTAATTGCATTTAGGTCAACAAGTTTTGGAATATTTATTATTCACTTTTAAAAAATTTTAAAAAGTGACTATTTTAGTAGCTATTTAGGAATTGGTCACTAATTTCACATTTTGGTCAACTTCTTCTCTAATATTTAAGTTCTGGTAAATTTAAAATGTCAAATAAAGTGGCTATTTTAGTAGCTATTATGAATTGGTTACTAATATTTACATCTTGATCAACTTCTTCTCTCAAATTCAGGATTTATAGATTGTATTCGAATATCAATTAAGGCCTACTACAAACACATTGATGCCCTTTTTTTTTTAGAGAAAATACCCTACTTGTGTCATATATTTTTAGTGGCGCTTTATTAGGTACCTTTACTACTCATTTATAAAATAGTCAGAATTAACAACTTCTTCTGTGAGAAGAGTTTTAGATAAAATACCCTACTTGTGTCATATATTTTTAGTGGCGCTTTATTAGGTACCTTTACTACTCATTTATAAAATAGTCAGAATTAACAACTTCTTCTGTGAGAAGAGTTTTAGATTAAATAGTTACATTTACAATTTTTTATTTAACTGTTTTAACATTTTATTATACATTTTTAACAACCACTTAATCACATAAAACGACACAATTAAATTCTTTGCGCAACGCGCAGGACTCTAACTAGAATATATATATATATATATATGCGCATATGCAATCTAGTTCAGAGATGAAAAAAAGAAAAAGAAAAAGATATAAACCTATAAGTAGTACTACTATATTTGGTTAGTTAGGATTCAAATAACTTTTTGAGTCATTAGTTATGTGTCAAATGGACACCTTTTTAAATTGAAAAAGTATCCCTCCACTTTCAAGTAAGAGGTGGACGGTTTGAATCTCCCATAGGAGAGTAGAAAGGGGTTTTTTTCCGAGTAGAAAGGGGTTTTTTTCCTTCTCTAACTTTGTAGAATTTGTCCTGTTTTCTCATCGATTGTGATTTATTGGGCTTTGACTTGTTTAGGTTGTGTGTGTGGGTGTGTGTGTGCGTGTGTCCCCAAGTAAGTGATAAAAAAAAGTCTTAACTAAAGTGAAAAATTAAGAAGTCATTAACAAAAATTTAAAAAAAGGTTAACATTGATGTTTTAAGAAGCAAAAAGTCTACACATACAATGAAATACACAATGCATTACACAAAAAGCCCTTATTTGCGAAAAAAAAAATTTATGGGCCCCACCATATTTTTGCATCTCACCCCTGATGCAACAAAACCTAAAATCCCCAAAATCTCTTCTTTCTTTCACGTGATTGGATATCTCAGCCCTACCTCCGAATACCAGCCATCGGCGATGAAGACCAATCACCGGCGAGGACTGGTTTGAACATATACATATCCAGATCTGTATATGCATATATAAATTCTTTACCTTGCCTAACCAAAAGTTCTATTACCTTCTCTGGTTTTTTTTTCCTCCTCTCAACTACCCAAAATCATGGAATCGAACAAAGAAGTTATGACATTTCTAATGAAAGCCAAGAAAACATTGGAATCAGATGAAGGAAAATACGACGAATTTATTAAAGTCGCGAAAGATTTCAAGGCTCAAAGAATCGATTTAGACGATTTTGTACCCATAGTAAGCAATTTATTTTTTGATCACCAACGCTTACATGATGGGCTTAACAGTCTTTTGCCTGAGGATTACCACATGGCCATTCAGTGAAAGATCACCCATATTTGGAAATTGAGTTTACAAGGTTTATGGGTGATTATTTTGGGACTGAAAAGAGAGAGGTTTGTAATTGTTGTTTTGAAGAAAGAGTAAAGAACCCATATGAAAAAGTGATGTTAAAATGTGAGGAAGATAGGTATGGGATGGATATGATGATTCATACTATGGAATCAACTCTCAAGAACGGGAATGAATTGTTGGAAAAAAAATTCTTATTTATATGGAATAAACTCTCAAGAATGGGAATAAATAAAATTCTTATTTTCTCTGCTTTTCGGATATATATATGTATATATGTATAACTAGAGGTTTGCAAAGCTCAATTTTTTCCTTTTTGATTTCAGCTTTGGTGTTTGCTGTTAATAGATTTGTGAACTGATTTTCATGCTAACGATATAAATTTTTTTATGTTGTTTTAATTTTTTGAGCATTTGGAATTATAAGGGATATGCCGGATGGCTGATCAATACATGGCGGTACTTGGGATTAACGGATTTTTAACTTCTAGTCCTTGAAGAGAGAGAGATAGTTACTACACCAAATCCGTCCTGGTCTTCGGAGCTAGGGTTGAGATATCCACTAACGTGAAAGAAAGAGAAGAAGAATTTGGGGATTTTGGGGTTTTGTTGCATTAGGGGTTGAGATGCAAAAATATGGTGGGGTCCACAATTTTATTTATTTATTTTTTTTTGCAAATAAGGACTTTTTGTGAAATGCTTTGTGTATTTCATTGTGTGCGTAGACTTTTTGTTTAAGAAGTATGGAGCTCAATATTCCAGTAGTGCATATTGTGCATTTATTGATTTTTTTTTTTTTTTTTTTTGATACTTGGATTCGGACTGGATACACATACTCCTCACACACACATTCCAGTCTCATCCTAATCCCAAAGTCAAACAAGAGCCACTCAATCTGACTGAAGAATAATTAGAAAAGCAAACAATTAGAATTCTCTATGGAGATTCAAACCCTCTTCCTCCCCACTAAAAAACAGAGACTATACTAAATAAACTACAATTCGCTCAGCCATACCGTGCATTTATAAGAAAATATGTATCTCAATATACGAGTAGTGCATTTATAAGAGAATGTGTAGTCAACGTTGACTGAGACTGTTGCACTCAGTATTGTATTGAGTTGGTCCATATGCTGTGCAAGTCGTTGGGTGAGCAACTTGCACAGAGTAGTGTATCTGTGCATTTGTAAGGACTTATGAGCTATTCACAACATATCTGTTTGGGAAATTTGAAATGGGCTTGTAAACGGATCGGATTTGGATTGAATTCACACAAATCAAATTCACATTCGTTAATAATTTTATTATTTAGATCCGGTCCATTTATCCATCGGATCAGCCTTATTTAATCAATATCTAGATTTGATCGGATCTGGATATTCGAATCTGTTTGGCGGATCTAAAACGGCAACCTACTTTCTTATATGTATTCTACTATTACCATAGAAACTATTATTTTTATTATTTTTCTCTATGCATACACAAAAATCAATCAACGTTTAACCCATTAATACACTTGATTATGAAGAAAAATCCTATCTTTAAATCAAAATAATATATCACTGAAATTAAATATGTATAATCTAGTGTATAATATATACATTGTTCAATTTTATATGTAATAGTAATCTTATCTAGTGTATTATATTTATATTTTTTGTGCATAGTTTCTTCATATTCGGATCTGAATTTTACGCGGATCGGATACCACAAAACCATATCCGATCCGTCAACCTAACATTCTAAACGGATCTGGATATGGATACGGATTTGGATCTATTAAAAAGCTTAGATTTATCAAAAAGTGCTGGATCCGGGCCAAGATCTGATCCATTGACAGGCTTATTTTAAAAGAGTGGAACCAAAATCTCCCAATAAACACATAGAAACACACTTACAGTAATAGATAACCACACCAAAGAAAACAAAGATTTTTATATAGTTCGGCCAAATATTGCCTACGTCCACACCCATGAGAAGCATTCTTTTACTATTGAGAATAAAATCTGATAGAAGAAAATATTGAATTAATTCACATAACCCAACCCTTAAATCTCTTCATGTGTACACCTACTCTCAATACCCCAAAGAACCTTCACTCTCTCACCCTAGACCATGCACTTCAATGAGGGGAGACCCCCAACTAAATATACCAAGGGCTTCCTAAATTCCTATACAACATCCATTTATATAGATGTTATGACCCATTATTGTTGGACAATTAATACATCACAAAAAGGAAACCAAATCACAAGGAATCTAGCCAAATAATAATCTCTAAATAAATAGGATTATTCCACGTGTGATATAATTATAACAGGTGCAACTCAAGCAACACTGATTTGTTTTATCGAAATAGACAATATTAATATCCATGCTTTTTTAAAAAATAAAAATTGAAAGTTCACAAATTTTAATTTTTACTGTTGTCATTTTAAATTTTCACTTTAAGTGATATCTTTAAAAAAGAAAAAGAAAAAAGAAGAGAGTATGAAATGATTTTGCAAATATGACACAAAAACATGACTGAAAATTAAAATTCTAATTAAAGTATGACTTACAATATGTGACGAGGGGCAATTCTATGAATACGACAGCCCATGTTTGGTTTTTCAGAACAACTTTTATTACTTGGCACTAAGGGTTTAAACGAACTGAGCTGTTCAATAAGGGTTTGAAGTTCGGCTCGATAAAAGTTAGGCTCGGCTCGCTCATTTGAGCTCGTGAACATGATCAATTAAGACTCGTGAAAAAGCTTGTTAATATGTTTGATAAAAAGTTTGTATAGTGACTTATATATATATATATATTATTAAACTATGTAATGTTAGAGAAAATATGATATATCTCGTAAATAGGCTTGATAAAAGATTATTTTATTACGTAGTATTAAACTATATAGTTTAAAATGACGCGCGAAAAAGTTCGTTAAAAAGCTCGCGAGAAAGCTCGTATCACTTGAAAGCTCGGCTCATTTGAACTCGCTCGCAAGCTCACAAGCTCATGACAAAACTCATGAGAAAGCTCACGAACAGGCTCGAATCGACTCGTATACGCCCCTACTTGGGACTAACACTTTATTATATTGGGTATAAAAATTTGTTAATCAAAATTTTGTAACAGAAACAATATTTTGTAGCTTGGATACAAAAATTTGTTATGAAAATATTATTCTCCTAATAACAAAGTTGTTCCGAAAAAATAAAAAAACGATAGTATATAATACGACTGGTGGATCGTATCAATGACTGTGTGAGAGAGAGAGAGGGCTAGAGGATATGACAGCCTAACAATAATGATAGGGTCCAGACGTTAATGAGCGGTAAGCTTCAGGGTAACAAACAAAGCTCGTCTGCTCTCTATAGGAGAGCTCATTTCCTCACCTTATAGTCATACTACAATAATTCATATATGATCACTAGAAAAAAATGTAAAAATAATTACTCCCTCCGTCCCATTTTATGTGTCCATCTTTCCTTTTTGGGATGTTCCAAAATTGTTGTCCACTTTCTTAAATTAGTATATAAATTTTACTTAGTTTCCCCAACTACCCTTCCTTGCAATCAATACCAAAATAAAATAATAAAAAAAAAGTGCAATGATTATGGGCAATTGTGGAAAGTAGGTGTAGATTCTTTTTGTCCCCTTAAATAGTTGGACTCCCCAAGATGGACACATAAAATGGGACGGAGGGAGTACATAATTGCGAGAAATTTTTAAGCACCATGAGAGTATCACTTGGTATGACCGCGTGATATCTCACAATCATTAGATGTAGATTTTTTGGGGTGCGATCCCAAAACATGAGTCTCGTTCAAATAACCTATCCTAACTAGATACAACGTACTACATCAGCATGTGACATGTCATATGTTGACCCAAGAATACGTGCCCAAGTGTTTCTCCATTATTGGTGATTGATTTGGAGAAGTTCTGTCAGTATCAATGTTATGCTAGCAACCATAATCTTCATATAATAATGAGTAATGCTATGCTTCTCAATTTTGATTTCAAAATTTTATTTTAAATGATGTGATATATAGTAGGGCCCCACTGGCAATAACGATGGACCACTTTGACATCATCCAATCAAAATTCAATGAACCCATTATCATTATTTGGGATAAGAATTTGGGATTAAGATTTGAGAAGCATATCATTACTCTATAATATTCTGCAACATCACAATTTGAAAAAGGAAAATTCTTTTAAATGTTAACTTTTTTTTTTTTTTTTTTACATATCTTAAAGTAGGCATTTTTTCCCTTAAAAAAAAAAAAGTAGGCATTTCTTAATGTACAAAAAAGTCATTATGAAAAGTAAATGAGCGCTGCTAAATACACCCACAGAATTTCTCGTTTGGGGATCCTTGGTCGAGCACAGCTGGGGCAGCGCTGGCAGTACCACACGATGATTTTTTTTGTATCTTTGAATATTGCAAAAAAACTATCATGTGATCTTGCTAACGTCACGTAGGCACTGCCAGAGGCTTGCGCGCTGAGATCCGGACTCTAATTTCTCTTTATACGCAGCCATGTTATGCATTGATAAAGAGTATATGCACATAACATCTCATGTTATATATATGAGTGTCGGCAGAAATTTGATGAGTGTGTTTAATAACTTCCAATTAAATGCGCACACACACACATATATACATATATATATATATATATATGATTTTAAGTAAATTGCTTTATCCCCATCATTGCAAAATGTACTTAACTGAGACCCCGTGAGAGTAACTTTTCTTGTCCTTTTGATACTTATATTATTTTTGTTCACTTTAAAATTTTAACTAGATATCTAAGGTGATATGTGTCTCATTCAAGTAATTATATTGATAATACATGAACAAAATGTGAATAAAATATGACATATATCACCCAATTAAGGCCTAAGCGATCAAACAATAAATGACCAGATAAACAAAAATGCTCTATCTATTCAAAAAACCATAGCATTACTTCTACATAAATACTTCTTTCATAAGAAATACTCTACTCAAGAAAAACAAGTGAGATTTTGTATATCACCAATCCAATTGGGCTTTGTCCCAGACTCTACTTAGATAAAGCGGCAAAATGTCTGAAATACTGCAGGAACTCTCAACTGTGAAGAGCTTTTGTAATTCCCTACTATAAAAGTCCAAGTCCAAACTCCCAATATTCCATCTCTCTCTCTCTCTCTCTCTCTCTCTCTCTGAATAAGAATGGAAAAAGGGAATGGATGCAAAAAGGGGTTGTGGACAGTGGAAGAAGATAGAATTCTCACGGAGCACATTCGAGTCCATGGTAAAGGAAGGTGGAACCGCACTGCCAAAATGACAGGTTTGCCAACTAACCATAAAAATGAGTTCATTACACACAATTAGGCGTGTAAGGACTATTAATTCCTTTGCATAAAATGTAAATTAACTCTTTAAATTGTTGGAAACATGAATGGACCATGGTATATATGTATAGGTTTGAAGAGGTGTGGCAAGAGTTGCAGGTTAAGGTGGATTAATTACCTAAGTCCTAATATAAAGCGCGGAGATTTTTCGGAAGATGAAGATGATCTCATCATTAGGCTCCATAATCTCCTCGGAAACAGGTTACATATATCCTTTTTGGGTAAATTACAACACCACCCCCCTAAACTATGACCCTTTTTTTGCTGACACCCCATAAACTTTAAAACTGAACAGACTCACACCTGAACTATCCAAAATGAACAAACTCACCCCTGAAGAAAGGAGTGTTAGTGTCAACAATTGATAATTTAGGGGGTGAGTTTGTTTAGTTTTAAAGTTAATGTGGTGTTAGTGAAAGACGATCATAGTTCAGGTGGTATTATTGTAATTTACCCTATGTGAGTATATATATATATATAGATAGATAGATAGATATACAATCATGCTCTTAAACGGACTAGTCGGTCGACGGACTGGCTTTTAGCGAAAAAAATTTCATTGCAAAAAAGTCATCTATATTTGTAAGATTACTTTAAAGCCCCCATTTTAATGACGTTGCATGGGTTTTTTTGTCCAAAAAAATGTGCATAAGTTTATTTATGTAGTAGGTTAGCATTTCCCAATATTATATATAAGTCTGTGTGTAATTGCATTTAATTTCTATTATTTACGTGGAAGAATGTTATGAACCCACTAGGTATAACTCACCCTTAAGAAAATCGACTTGCAAGGGGAGGGTCCTAAGAGTTAAAACCACCAACCAATTCCATAATTAGTCAATGTGGGACAGGATCCTAACAATCCACCACGCTCCGCAACCGACGTCGTTGGCCGGCCCATCTTCCCAGCTGGCCTGCTGACTTCTCGGATCCCACCTTGGGTAGCAGTAGAGGCGAATGGAGGAAGGCTCTAGGGGGCAGTTGCCCCCTCTCAACTTTTTAAAATTATTTTTTACCCTATATATTTCATACTTTATTCATTTTTACCCTTAATTGCCCCCCCTCAACTTTTCAAAATAATCCTTTTACCTTATATATTTCATACTTTATTCATTTTTGCCTCTTACTTGCCCCCCAACTTTTCAAAATAATTATATTACCTTATATATTTTATATTTTGTCCATTTTTGCCTCTTAATTGCCCCCCAACTTTTCAAAATAATTATTTTACCTTATATATTTTATATTTTGTTCATTTTGCCCCCCTCAACTTTTAAAAAATCATTCTTTTACTTTATATATTACTACATATTTTTATTCAATTTTGCCCCTTAATTGTACCATCAACTTTTTAAAATAATTCTTCTACTCTAATTATTCCATGCTTCATTCATTTTTGTCCCTTAAATTTCTAATTTATCCCTTTTTAAGCTAAAAAAATTCGAGTTAGGGGCGCTGCCCCCGACCCCCGCATAATTTTTTCCCCCCTGAGCTAAACTCCTGAATCCGCCCCTAGGTAGTAGTCCTCCCCTATGTTACTCCATTTGCAGCGCGACCACGGAATCATATCCCGTACTATGTGTGTCGTGCCTGATACCATTTATTATGAACCCACTGGGCATAACTCATCCTTGAAAACCATCTTCCAGGAGGAGGGTGCCTTAGGGGTTAATAAACCACCCATCAACCCCATAAACAAAAATGCTACACCCACACCCAATTCCGCATCCATAATCCTTGGCATTGATTCCAGTGGGGGCCACATGTGTGTCCCACATGAATACCACACGAGACCTACCGGAATCAAAGACCAAAATATGTTGGGTGTGAAATTGAGTGTGAATTTAGATAAGAGTGTAACATTACTAATCCCATAATTATTCAATGTGGAATAGCATCCTAGCTACCAAAGAATTTGTAATTGAAGAAAGTGGTAGCTGGATACTTAATTTATTCAAGTGCAAGAAAATTATGTGGTGTGAAAGGAAACAACACTGTCAGAGGCATCGAAATTTTATATTGAAATAGTGCACCAAATTGTCAGCTGTCGTCCATCTCGGTGAACCCCACGCGTGCAGGGTATGGGTTCCATCGAGATAGATGACTCCGATCATTTCGGTGCACCATTTTGGTGCCTCGATCAATCTTTACTCAAAAGGAAATGAAGCAGAATAACTGTCATGACGTGATGGGGAAGCCAATATTTTGAGGGGTGTTTTAGTAATTTATTAATTTCCACCATAATTCTATGTAACTTGTGAATGTTGTTCATTTCTATCTCTCCCTCCGATCATTTTGGAAAGCTCAGCAATTCCGTGAATTTAACCCCTAATTTCAAGTTAATCACGTCTATATTGTTTTTTTAATAAAGAAAATTAAAATGTGCTAAATTATTTTACTTTCACAGCATTATTCAGTTTTGATTTGTATTATTACAAAATTAATTTGCAAATTTTTTTTTTTTTTTTTAATCTCAAAGATGGTCTTTAATTGCTGGAAGAGTCCCGGGACGCACCGACAACCAAGTAAAGAACCATTGGAACTCTCATTTGAGCAAAAAGCTTGGATTCAACAAGGCAAAAACTAAAGTTATAGCTTCTTCAAGAACAACCTCGGAGAATTTTAATGTCTCTGTGAAGATAAATTCTAAACCACACTCTCATGGCAATGGTGAAGCTGAAAATGAGAAGAAAAAAGATATCAAAGATCATGGCTCAGGTGGATTAGTTTTTGAAGCAGAAGGAGAGAAGACAATGAGTGGGGGTTATCTAAGCTCTTTTTGGTTTTCTAGTGATGATTTTAATGTTAATGCCCCTAGTTTGACACAACTCTTGGATCAGCGTTCTCCTGAATTTGTTTGGCATGGTTTGTAAGTTAATTGTAAGAAACAACTTTGCAATGTGTTATTTTTGTCTTTGTGGTACCTTAATTGTGTGTGCTTCTTAATTAGAGAGCTAGTAAATATAAATACACCTATGATTTTCATGTTAATGCACCCTTGTGTCTTTTTGGCACCTTGGTATCTGGTAAGACATGCGTACACCAGGAGGAATCAAACTCTTGATCAGTATGAGTTTATAATTTATATATCCTGAGGAAGCCCACTCTAACTGGGCTAACGTACGTGGTCATGTGTTTTTAAGAAACTTTACCTCTTTAGGAGACTCAATTTGTTAGGTTACACATAATTATTAAATTAATTGTTGCATTTTTAGATCATGAAGTTGCAATCTTTATTTCTAAATTAAAATCCACATCAAGGAACAAAAGAGGGAAGCAAATAATTAAGGGAAATCTCTGGTAGTGGGAGAATCTTTTATTTTTACTATTTGTCATATATTAAGTCCCAGATATAACCAAGTTTCTTGTGGTCGAGTGGTAAGCTTCTTGGGTGTACTACCCAAGAGGTTTAGTGTTCGAGTCATGGGGGGCGTGGCCACTGGAGTATTCACCCGGCGCCTCCAGGCCTCGGGGAATT
This sequence comes from Hydrangea macrophylla, assembly GCA_033977485.1. Lineage (NCBI taxonomy): Eukaryota > Viridiplantae > Streptophyta > Magnoliopsida > Cornales > Hydrangeaceae > Hydrangea > Hydrangea macrophylla. The sequence continues at coordinate 107,436,979 of CM066985.1, read as the reverse complement.
AGTCGAGGAGCGCGCAAGCTGGCCCGGACACCCCCGATTACCAAAAAAAAAAAAAAAAAAAGTCCCAGATATAGCATCAGGAGTCAGGACCACCCCTAGACAAGACTCCCATTGTTGTACCCAAAAGAAAAGAAAAGAAAAGACACAAGAGTACTAGCTCCCACTGTTCTTTGCTACACTACAAAATTTGACTCACAAAAATCTCTCTCAAAGCAAAATGGAATTGGCCTTGTCCCTTGTCATTTAGTCCCATAAGACTGGCAATCCCAATTGGGATTTGGTCTTTGGATTCAAGTGTCCCCTCACCTCACCTAATAATTGCCATTGGAATCTTAAATGGGAATATACATATAAAGGATACAGATACGTAAAGTTGCTATATCATCTGTTCTCTTCTTTCAAACCTATCTCATGTCTTCCACTTTTCAGAATCAAAATCTTCTACACTGAGCTGAGGAAGGTATAACAAACAAGATGCTTTGCACCTTCAATTAATCCTTGCTGTTTATATCCACAAGAGTACGTTGTGTTATTATTTGATTTTGGACCTTTTGGAGTAGCTTTTTATCTTTAATTAGGCTTCACATTTTTTTTTTAAAAACTCTTTGCCACGTCCAACTAGTTGGGACATACCTACGTTCATTTTTTTTTTTTTTTGTCGGCAAGAAACATTTATTCCTAATAAGAAACATTTGTTCATTAGTGATAAGCTAGAAACATTTGTTCTGAGTTGTTTGAAAGACAAATACAATTGTTTCTTATCCAAAACCACTAAACCGTAAGTACATTCAAACCACTAGAACATACCATAGAATACTCCTACATTGTTGGGTCTATTAATATTACACCATAGATAAGTTCCACACGTATATATATACACGGTCACGCTCTTAAGTGAACATACCTAATGAACATGTTTTTTAACCTAAAAAAACTCGTGGGTCAACGGGGGCAATCCGCGGGATTTTTAAGACTAAAAAACATATTCACTGGATATATTCACTCAACCATGTTAAAATCTTTACCATAAAATTTATTACACCGTAGATACAACTACTGGTGCATCCCAAGTAGTAACACCGTCCCTGCTAAGGCCTTTATCATAAAGGTTCTATTTAAGGCCGACCGTGTTTCTTTTTCTTCCGGCCACTTTATGCCCTTTGTGAAATCATCATTTGAATGAGAACCCAACTCATAAAAGTAAATTTCATAAGCTCGCCACTTTACCATGAAAACCCCCTAATCAAAAGGACCCAAGAAGGCAAGAACTATCAAAGGGGTGGGCTGAAGGAGTGGGTTTTGGTTGGGGAATTAAATTTTTTTTTTTTTCGAAAAAATGATAAATTAAATTTGTAACAAATATTGTGGTCGGACCATACGAGCACCCACATTATATTGGACTGGGTCCAAAGAGGCTTGGCTTGGACACTAAGCAACATGCTTTGGAGTCCTAAGCCTTATAGGTTTTATGTGCCTATATATATTCATATATATCACATGGAAAGACCTAATGAGGAAGACTTTCAGCAGCCTCTCTCTCTCCCTCACGTTAGTCTCTCTCTATACACTCAGTTTCTCTCTCTAGCTAATCACTAAGGAGCTTGGGATTTAGATCGTGGCATCATCGGAGATTGCTCTAGTAGCTTTCTCTGCGACTTATGCGGAGCATAAGAGAGTACACGGAGGCTACATGGAGCAGCAGTTCGTGGGTGAAGACGCCGGGCTCGTACCAACACCGTTCGGCGATCCGTCGGGTTATTCCGCTAGGTAAGTGACCTAAACCCGACTCGTATGCTTGTGTGCATATTATTTACATTGGTATCAGAGCCTGTAGGTTGTTGATGTATATCACCCGAATCGAATATGCCATTAAAGCCATTGAAGCTTTTATACAAAAAAAACCCTAAAAATGATTTTTGATGTGGATCTAATACCGAACTCCGATAGGGGTCCAAAAATTTAATATGGTTGTGTTCCTAATGGTCTCTAGAGTCCCCCCATAAAGTCCCAATTATTATCTCAAACAAACATGAAGACTGAAACCCTCAATTTCTGGGCATGTGAAACCGAAATTTTTCCAGCAACTTTGCCCTCATTTTTTGTATGATTTACTCGTCCAATCACTATGTTTTTTGGCTTGATCATCACCTATGTTGCAAGGGCTTTCCAACCATGTCTCGGACATGAGATTTGTTTGAGAAACCTAGCCGAAATAGCCTCAGAAAGTTGGCATCGCACAGTCGTCGCTGCTGCGTTTTAGGGCTAGCTCTCAATGTTGAAGATGAACCAGTGAAAGGCCTAGCCCGGTCGCGCCTGGTGGCGCGTGGGTCCCACCCAGAATTTTGGCACATAGTTGTTCCAATTAGATAAGTCTACCAGTATCAGCACGACGAGACGACCACACTGGTGGTGGTCCGGTAGCCACAACAACCACCCAAGGTGGAGCGTGGCACCCGCGCATAGAGGCCGGCGCGTCTAGGCGCTGCCAAGCCAGGATTGCGCCTAAGGTTTTCCCACATGCGCAAGCGGCGCGTGTGGCTCACGCCGGCGGCTGCATTGGTCTGGTGGGTCCATCACCGGCAAGTGTGGGTCTCTGGTGGCCCGTAGCATTTTAATATATTTTTTATTAAAATATTCCAGAATAAAAAATAATTATTTTCTAATTAAAACAGTTTCTGGTTATTAAAAATTGTGTTTTTTTTTTAATGTTTTAAATTGTTTTAATTGCTTTAAAATTCTGGAAATACGTGGAAAATTAATTTTTTATTTTTTCTATCTTAAGGGCACTGAGTTGGACCAAAAGTAATTTTATGGTAAATTATTTCATTATTTTTGGTATTTTAGAGTATAAAAGATATGTTTTAAATATGTTTTTAATTGCTTAAAATATCTAAAAATGTATATTAATTTTTGAAATTAATGTATAGTATCTAGAACACTGTAAGGCACTCTAAGATAATTTTTGTGTAAATTATCATGTATCTATGATATTTTTAGAGCATATAATTAATGTTTATGGATTTAATTGCTTAAAATAGCCAAAATACACTATTAATTTTTTGTAATTAATATGGGACATAAGGAACACTGTTTTAAAACTATGTAAAATTTTGTGGAACCCACAGATAATTTTGGTTAAATTATCTGAATCATATTAATATTTTAGAGTATATAATCATGTGTTTTTGTACACGCATTAAATTGCTTAAAATATTTTTATTGATTATTAGTTCATTGAATTAACACAATGTGTTTAGAACACTAGTGGTAGCTTGAGAAAATTATTTTAGTGGATTTTTTTGCTCATTGGGACATATCTTAGAGCATATATATTGTGTTGAGTACGCAATATTAATTGCTTAAAATATAATCAATTAGAGTTGTTAATTCTTGAATTTAATATGTAGTGTTCTTGAACACTGATTGGAGACTTGAGAAGATTTTATGAATTATCTAATTTTTGTTTTGGCATTTTAGAGCATAAAATGTATGCATGTGGGCATTTATTTAATTGCTTAAAATAGCCTAAAATAGATTATTAATTTTTGAAATTAATATGGGGTGTTTAGAACATCATATTAGACCACTGAAAATCCTTGGAGAATAAATTCCTTAAATTTTTGGGAATTTAGTTACTCACAGTTAACTTTGTTTAACTAAACAATTTATTTTGTTAAATTGATTCAAAATATTTTTGGCCTTGATAAATTTTGAAAAATTCTTTATAATGAAAAGTCAGCTTTTCAGTTATTTAATATTTTTCGCATGAAATTTATTAAATTAATTTGTTAATTTAAAAGCCCTTAATGAATTGGTTTTAAAATATGTTTTAAGACCGAAAATTGTGTTAAAATTAGTGAAAAATGATTTTTCATTGATTTTACTTTAGCTTATGGGAGCTATCCAGGCTGCGCAATAATTATATTATTGCATATTTTATTATTTTTAGAGGCTCGTTGTATTGTTGGTCATGTTTATATTACTGCTGTTTGTGATTGGATGACCCGAGACGTTTGATCCTCCTCTTTTATGGTGTGATGAAGTAGTCCATTCATTTTTAAATAGACTGCATTGCTTGGTGTATGTGATTAATGCATTAATCTGGATTAATGAATGGACAATTAATTGACAATTTATGGAGCTTGTGTCCTCACAATATATGTTTTAGGCTGTTATTGTATATGTTTATGAACAAAGCATCCCTTTTTTATGGGCTATAAATGTAATGTGAGGACGAGAGTTTTATTTCTTGTATTGGAAAAGTCTACTTGTAAATGGATGATTTTCTTTGTTCATAGATCATATACTTGAATTACCTTAACATAAGCTCTATGTTGTCAATTTGGACCCACGTGGGGGTCCATGCGCACTTTGTTGTATGGCGCACTTTATATCTTGTGGATGATCTTAGATAGGTAATTGTACCATCTAATTGATGTTTGTTTAGAAAAATCAATTACAAAAGGTTTTTCTTGATATACAAAATTAAGATTTAATTAATGAGCAATAGCGAATTTTTTGGTCTTAAATTGTAGAAAGGGGAAAACTCATTTGTAATTGGATTTTAAAACAAACCTCATGAAATGTGCAAGTAATAATGTCAATCCCTTGTGCATGCTCTCAAATATTATTCTTCAAATTTTTTGGATTAACAAAAACAAATGTTTTCCAAACCACTTGGATTAACAAAAACAAATGTTTTCCAAACCACACTTTGTCGATCTTTATAAAAGTAACAAGTTTAAAAGGGACTAATTTTTGTAATATGGCACTCCAGAGTAACACACCGATAGAATGAGTAAGAGCTTATAAGCTTTAGGCTTATTCTATGGTCCAACCCATTAAACCGAATAATGGATATCATTATGACCTTTATTGCCTATAATACTTGGCTCAAGAAGGATCATGGCACGCACTTTGTGATAAGCAGCATGCACCATGATCTTGTTGGGAAGTATATGTACTACCCAATAGCCAAAGTATTATGAGATCAGCTCAAATTTGTTTTCGATGACACATTCACTACTAGATTAAGCATCTAGTTATGAAGTTCGGGAAAGTAAAGGAAACGTTCCAAGTACACAATGACTGGACATCTAAGGTCGATGGCAGGTATGATTCGTGATTTCAGAATACTCGGAACATCTTTACTGGCGAACTGCAGTTTCAGGCTATGATTAGTTCTTTACCTGATTCGTGGGTCCATAGAAAACAAATCATGATCCACAATGAAAATGTTAAATTTTTGGTTTTGACATTTCCTGACATGTTGAGCTGAATACAGAGTATCAAAAAGGTGAGGCAAATCGTATAGCTACACTCTTGACCACTACTTTCATAAGTTGAAGTAAGCGCAAGGCCAGCGGGCCTAAACGCAATGGTAAGGGTAAACCCGCCTAGAGGCAGGGTGGGCCCAACAAGTTTGCGCCCAAGGCTAACAAGATGGAAGAGCGCAATCGAGGGCATTCTCTAGTTCGGTATTAATAGGATGGATACTTTTTGGTGGTAGTGTTACTAGGACATGGTTACGTACCTAAGGATAACTGTTTAAGAATTGTTTTCATAAATTCTTGTTTCTTCTGTTATTCATTTATTCTGAGACATGGCATGCTAGACTTGAACGCATAGGATGTGATAGGATGAGTTGATTAGCTCGAGAAGCCCTTTTGGGCCCACTCGCTAAGGTTGACCTACCTACGTGTGAGTCTTGCTTAGTTGGCAAAGCATTCCGAAAGCCTTTTAGAGAGGCTATTAGAGCTACTCAAGCATTCGAGCTAGTTCACTCAAATATCTGTTGACCTATGGTTGTAAAGGCACGTCATGGCGCCTCTTATTTTCTCACTTTTATAGATTATTTCGCGCGATGTGAGGATCGCGAGTATTTATCTAATCAGTTCTGGGAACTATATGAGGAAAAAGGGGAAACGTAGACAACTTTCTATTCCAGAAACTCCGCAACAATATGGTGTTGCAGAAAGAAGGAATAGGACATTCCTAGATATGGCTAGGACTATGATGGCGCAAGTCAACCTCCCAAAATTGTTTTGGGGGGATATACTCTTGATTGCGGCCTACATACTAGAGTGCCTCTTTTTAGTCAGTTACCTCTACCCCCTTGTGTAACAATCTGCATTTCCATTTAATTTAAAATTCATGTCCATATTTAATATAGTGTAATTTCACTTGTCACATTTAAAATTTAATTGGGATTGCCTACTTTTATTTAATTACAATTCTCATGTTCTAAATTTTATTCCTTGATTTGTTTCAAGTTAAAATTCTTGTTGGGGTCAAACTGCAATTTTATAAAATTTAGCAATACCTATGTGAATTTCAAAGTCTGTATCTCAAAATGGTAGAAATATTTTCTTTTAACTCAAGCAGTATTTTTATAAAACCGAAAAACCATTTCTTACGTTAAAATGAATTTTCTGTATTTTGTGGTGAACACCACGCCGCGGAAATACCATTTTACTTCCAAAACTGTCTGCGCCGTGTTAAACTTCCACAGATTTTGAAAGTAATGTAAAGATAGATTTGACATACACTTTACTTTCCATTTATGGCAACTCATCATTAGCTTGTGCCTTGTTTGGATCTATACATCTTGTGTGTGTTATTATTATGTCAATAAGTTACTATTGCCAAACACCCCCACTTTGGCCCCTACAAGCCTATGTTGCCTCTTCAGATTTTTAAGAGTGTATATACGTATCTATATCTGTGTATATTAGTAATTAGTTAATTAGGAAATAAACTCAATTTGTTGAGTGTGTGAGAATATGCTTGGGCACCAATTTGTAGATTTTAGAATTTTTATATGTATTCACTCCCACTCTCACTTTCTGCATATCTCCTAAACCAAAACATTGAGAGAGAGTGAGAGTGAGAACACAGAGAGAAAAAGAGAGAGCTTGAGAGTTTAAATTTCTAGAGAGAGAAAGCTTAATCTTCATAGCCAAAGCTTGGAATTCTCTTGTTCTTATATTCTTTCTCAACAAACATACTTCAATCAATCTCTGTGAGTATTTTAAACTCACTCCAAATGTAATTCATGCTTGATTTCTGTGTATATACTTGTAATTGTGAGACCACTATGGTTAATTTCTTCAAAAAACTCCATACCTTAAGAACATAGATTTTCTAACATTAATCAAAATTTGTTTTTAGCATGAAATATGAAAGATTATAGTTTGTATATTGTACAGTGGTAATATTAGAGCCTAATTCGTTCATATGACGACGTATGATTAAAACGAAATTCCTGTCAACTCTCAATTTTTCATAAAATCCAAGAGCTACTGATCGAATGGTATTAAATTGATCATATATTCTTAATCCTTGTGAAAAACTGAAGAAATCCATATATTACATGTCCTATTTACTTCGGAATATCAAAATGGTTATTTAAAACTGAAACAGGGCATTTTCGCGAAGAAGACGAAGTTACTGCACAACCTCGCGCGCGCGATCGCGCGCGCGAGCGGCCCGCGCTCGCGAGGTGGGTGATTCCAGACAGAAAGAAAAGTTTCATAAGAGAAAATTTGAACTGTTTTAGGAACGATTATGATTTCATTTCTTTTCAAATATACGTGGTTATCAATCCTGGCATTTCATATGTTCTGTTTATAGTTGCACGATATTCATATGGTGTCAGTGGTACATGCATGGTGAGTGTGAGTGTGGTTAATATTGTGTTGTAGACACTCCCTGGTAAGTGAGTACCAAAGTGTGTTGTGGTTGAGATTGCAACGAGAGTGTCTTTGAAATGCAACGGTGGCAAAACTGGACACTCCCTGACGCCCATGGAAGCGTTAAAGTGTGTGACGCCGAACTTGGACATTCCCTGGCACCCATGGTAGTGCTAAAGTGTGGCCTACGGACACTCCCTGGTACCCGAGTCTGGATACTGCGTGAGGTTACCTCCGGTATTTGCGAGGCGGATTAGGAACTAAAGTGTGAGGCATTGGACACTCCCTGGTACCCCGGACCAAAGTGTGAGGCAAACTGGACATTCCCTGGCACCCCTGTGCTAAAGTGTGGCTATCGGAGTATTTCAAAGATACTGGTGTGAAATAGTGGGTTGTTGTGTTTGTCGAGAGAAAAGAGTCGGTAAGATGAGATGGTGCATTGTTTTCATACACGGTCACATATATGAATTATATCTTTCAAATGATATTGTGGTTGTTTTCTAAAATGAACTCTTTACTTTAATATAAACTTGTTGAATTGGAAAATGGTATATGAGTATGTGTTACATTCAAAGTTATGTTTTTAATACTCACCAGCTTCTTGAAGCTGACGGCGTTGATGCATCCTGGACATTCGTGTCTAGGCTTTTTCAGGTTATGACTATGCTGGGCCCTATGATTATGCAAACTGAGAATTTTTGCTGGAAATAGAATTTACGTTCATATGTTTTAAGTTATTAATGGAATCTGTAATAAGGATGACTGTAATAGACTATAGATATTGTTTGTTTTGAGGCGGCTTGTGCCTTAGTTGACCCCGTATTGTAATATGTAATAAGTTAGAAAAATTTTATAAGCTTTGATTGCTCTGCTCTGATTTTTATTGTTCGACGTTTGGGACGGAGTCGATCCTTCAAACTGTCGCAACCTACGGGTCCATAAAGGAAATTAAACGCTTTCTATATTTATGCTACGTAGGGGCGTGACACCTTGTGAGCTATGGAAAAGCGAAAAACTCATTTTGGAGCATTTGCGCCCGTAGAGCTTAGGAGTTTATGTTCACTATACCTCGTATAAATGCGAGAAACTATGCTCGAGAGCTAGAAAGCATACCTTTATAAGTTATTCTAATAGCTCAACAGCCTATGTTACCTATAATGAACAAACGGGTATAGGAATAACAAATGGTGCCACATGATATTGAGAATGACTTCCCCATATTTGTATTACTAATAGATATCTTGACCTCTATGAGTTGGAGGATGTTGAAGACAACATACCATCTTTAAGCGAGGGTGGGGAGATTGAGAATCCATATCCAATAATCGCTTTAAAATGGTTCTAGTCTCCACCCGAGTGGGAGTACACCGCTAGACGCTAGTGGGAGTGTACCAGATAGTGGGAGTGCACCACTAGGCACTCAAGATTCTTAGGTTGTACACTGTATGGTGATGAGGAAAAAGTTCCCTATCGCTATTTTGAAATTGAGGAAGACATTTTCATATGTGTGCAAATATGTGCACAAGTGGATAAGGATGAGCATGCTTCTTTTGTTGAAGCATTTTTCTTCGTCTGCTGAAGCTGAGTGGATAGTTGCTATGCCAGATGAGATGAGCTCTATGGATGTAAATAAAGTCTGGGTGTTAGTTGACATTCCGCATGTGCATAAGATTATTAGAGACAAGTATGTTTTCAAAATCTAACGCAAGGCAGATGGTTCAATTGACAAGTATTAGGCTCGTCTTGTGGTGATAGTTTGTACCCAAAGAAGGTATAGACCATGGAAACATGTTCTCCCAAAGGGTGAGATCTGACTCCATTCGCCTTATCCCAGCAATCGTTGCATATTTAGCTTTGGAACTTTTTTAGTTGGATGTTTAAACTGTTCTTTTCTCAATGGAGAACAAGACGACGAGATAAATATGGATCATCCCATTGGTATTGTGACCAAAGGAAATGAGCGCAAAAGTGTGTTGTCTCAAATGATCTATTTATTATCTTATGTTCACAATCGTCTAGGCAGTGGTACAATGTGTGTACATTAAACGGTCCAAGAAAAGTGTTCTAATTCTTTATATGTTGATGACATCCTGAAAGCTGGGGATGAGATGAGTTCCATTGTCGCCACTTGAGAGTGGTTGTCCTTTTAGTTTGAGATTGAGGACGTGTGTGATTCTAACTGTGTTGGAAGTTTAGACTGTGAGATATTGTTCTCAGAAGCTCCTCTGTTTGTCTCGAGGGATTTACAAGATGTAGGTTCTTGAACGTTTTCACATAAAAAACTGAAAACTCATAGACATCCTATTTTTTGGGGACTCACCTCAACCTTAGATCAATGTCTTAAGAATAATGAAAAGAGGAAACAAATGTTCAGTTTGCCATATGCGTCTGCAATAGGGAATCTGAAGTATGCTAATGTGTGTACTCGGTCAGATGTTTGCTATGCAGTTGGTTTAATTAGTCGTTGTCGTAGCAACCATGGTCCTGTCACTAGAGAGTAGTGAAGAGTATCTTGCGATATGTTTGCAGGACTGTGGACCTTACCTTATGCTGTCCACAATGGAAGCATAATGTATGGTGTGCTCTGCAGCTATTTGAGGAGCTGTTTTTGGTTGAAGAGTTTTTGCATTGGCTAGGCACTTCACCTCATAAGTGATGAGGTTGTGCACATCTAGGGTGATAGCACGTAAGCCTGAGCATATGTAAAAGATTTCAAAAACCATTCTAGCACGTGTCACTTTTGAGATGTGGTTTGCGCAAAGGGAAGTTGTCTTAAGACACATCTCCATAGGGGGATTTGATGTGCTTAGACATTTTATTGTGGTATTGACATTATTATTCAAGTTTTATTATCAATTAATAATAAACTAATTGGTTTCCATACATATATGTTTGTTATATGAATGGAATGAATGCACATTTCTTATATGTCACCGGCTGGAATCGACTTGCTTACACAGGTGATTCACCTTGGTGCCGAGACAGCAAACTAGGACATGTGTGTCCATGGCGCTTAGATGGCTAGCAAGATGATACATTTGTGTTCACGGCGCTTAGATAGCTAGCTAGGACATGTGTGTCTATAACGCTTAGAAAGCGACCTTGAACACTTATATCTACGTAGTATAAGAACAGCGAGCTAGATATAAACCCTCTTATTTCTATATGTCGCCTTAGATGGATCTAAGATGAGACCTTTATATTTGGTCGAACATAGAGATATCCCACGACTCTATGTAGCCTGTTAACAGCCTAATGTGAGTTTTCAGACGGGCGCTAAGAGGAGCGACTGTGCTAGGAGACTCAGGTTAGACGTTTTGTGTAACGTCTAGACTAAGATTTGTATGACATTATTTGTTTTTCCAAACACAGAGTGACGTGCCCATTTTGATGGAAGAACGCTATAGCATACATATCATATTGTATGTGCTTTCGCGATCGACTGTGGAGCAGTGAATGGATTCCTCTTCATTGCTGTGTGAGCCATGTAGCATATCCAAGACATTGGTTATCCTACAAACTGGGTTGCCTTCACGACTTGAGACTATGTCATAAAGAGGACGCTTGATGACAGTTACTTTAGCATGATATCCTAGGACGATGAGATTATTCCGTTCTATGGGGTGTGTCTGGGCAAGCGGTCAAGTTAGTCGGATTGACATGTGGGCTCAGCGAAGACCATTCAATAACACACCATGTTTTTGTGACTCATTAGCAGACCTGCGACAATCGTAATTTGTTACTGATATGTCATGAGTACATTACATTGAGCTGGTGCAGCAATTCTTTTCACTGAGGGATTGAGAATGCTGTGTCCGGTGTGGTTGAATCGTCTAAGGTATACACGAGAAGCTTCCGAGTGATGTGTTTTGCTGGTTCTGGTAATGATTTGGCTTTACACTCCTGTCGCTGTACTTTCTTTTCGTAAGGTCGTACGTTCTATTTCCCTGTATGAAGAGTTGAGAAGTTCCGTTGTGTTGAGAGATTAGTTTTTAGTACCAATCCTATGTGGGTGAGTGGGAGATGTAACAAATATTGTGGTCGGGCCATCCGGGCACCCACATTATATTGGACTGGGTCCAAAGAGGCTTGGCTTGGACACCAAGTAACGGGCTTTGGAGTCCCAAGCCTTATAGGTTTTATGTGCCTATATATATATGCATATATATCACATGGAAAGACCTAATGAGGAAGACTTTCAGTAGCCTCTCTCTCTCCCTCACGTTAGTCTCTCTCTCTCTCTATACACTCGGTTTTTCTCTCTAGCTAATCACTAAGGAGCTTGGGATTTAGATCGTGGCATCATCGGAGATTGCTCTAGTAGCTTTCTCTGTGACTTATGTGGAGCATAAGAGAGTACACGGAGGCTACATGGAGCAGCAGTTCGTGGGTGAAGACGCCGGGCTCATACCAACACCGTTCGGCAATCCGTCAGGTTATTCCGCTAGGTAAGTGTAGGGGTGGGCAAATAGTTCAGTTAACCGAAATTCGAACCGAACCGAACTAAAATTTTCATTTCAGTTCAGTTAAAAATTTCAGTTCAGTTTCAAACCGAACTAAATTTTTTTTTTCAGTTCGGTTTTCAGTTCCACTCTCCCAAACCGAACCGAACCGAACTGAAAAATCGAATTTTTTTTAGTTTATATATTATTACTATATTTTTATACACAATTATATATATTACAAAAATATAAGTATAATATATATAAGTAAATATAAACATATGTTTTCTTTGTAATATGAAAGAAAAATGGGAAAAGAAACATCTAAAAAAGTTGTGAAATGAAAAATAAAAGAGAAGAAAGTATAGTTTTTTCAAAATTCGGTTAAACGAATTTCCAAACCGAACCGAATTGACCAAAACCGAACCGAACCGAACCGAACCGAAATATAATTCAGTTCAGTTCCAGTTCTCATTTTTCCAAACCGAACAGAACAAAACCGAACCGAATTTCTCCAAACCGAACCGAACCGACCGAATGCCCACCCCTAGGTAAGTGACCTAAACCCGACTCGTATGCTTGTGTGCATATTATTTACAAAATTAAAAAAGGAGTACAAACGTACAAAGGGCATACCCTAAGATATACAACCAGCTCAAAAACATGACGGCAGAGGATAAAATCCAACGCCAAATTATCAACCCAACAAAAACATGGAGGGTCTAAGACTCCTCCTAAACAACATAGGCATCAGAGTAACTATGGGATCACAAACAAAAAAGAAATAAATAAATAAATACAAAGCTTCATCCTAGAAGAAATCCACATGGGAAACCTAAGAGAATTTCCCTCTCGGGCTTTCTTTTTCTTCTTCTTCTTCTTACTCGTTTTCTTACCATTCATGTAATGACCGGGAGAAACGATTGGGCTGCCTTCACCACAAGAGCCACTTTCATTATCAAAAAACTCCTCTCCTCAGACTCATCAAATTGTTCAGATAACATGGAAGATTCTTGTAATGATCCTGGTGTTGTGAGCGGGTTGCTGTAGGTGCCTTTGTGGCTGCAGTAAGTGCTGGCAGGCCACACACTATGAGAAGTTCGTCCCACATCGCCTGGGTATGGAAAAGTAATGTGCTATATATATGTGATTTCAAGTCTCCCTAGTAAGAGGCCTTTTGGGTAGTGAGCTAAGAACAAATCCGTGAGGGTTTGCGCCCAAAGTGGACAATATCTTACTGAGCGAGACTTGGGTCGTGACAATTCTATGACTAAGTCAGTTTCAACAACCACCTCATCGATGATGAGGGCTTGAATTATTACAATTGGTGGTGTCTCGGGTTTGGTCTGTCTTCCTTTCATCTTTATTAAGACCCTCTAGGAAAGACTGGGAGATAATAATATCGGTGACAATAGAGTCTTCTCCAAATATAGTGTTCAGGCTAGACCTTGGGGAGCTAGCCACACCCCCCATTAATTGGCTGGTTGTTTATTAGTATTCACTAATTAGTAGTGGATTGGATTATGGGCTAGACAAAGATCAAATTTGTCACGACCCATCCCACTACGCGTGGAAATAGGACACGTGGCACGCCACCAAGGCTCATCCAACATCATCTAATAATACGCAGCGGAAAGAACTTCTATAAAACAACCCTGGTAGTTTAAAACTTAGGAAAACGTTCCCCTCTGTATCGTAAAATACATTGAAATTAGAGTCATAAAAAGTTTTGGCTATTGAAAACACATTCAAAGATAATAGTTTTGAAAACAGAGGCTCAGTCGACTGCCCCGTCGACTGCACCAAGGTCCAGTCGACTGCTCCGTCGACTGTGTTAAGCAGAACAAAAAAACATCATACTGCAAAGAGGTCCAGTCGACTGATCTGTGGATCCAGTCGACTGCTTTCTGAAACCAGTCGACTGCTTTTCAACCAAAGGAAGCAGTAGCTAAAGTCAACAGTGTTCAGTCGACTGCCCAAGGGGTCCAGTCGACTGCTTCTCTGATATTTCCTTACAGTATCTCAAATACACGAGGTCCAGTCGACTGATCAGGGGGTTCAGTCGACTGCTCCTCTGCTGGCAGCCCTGTGCTGGAAATTAACAAGTCCTACTACTCAATACCAACAACAATCACAACTACAACAGATTTTAACGCTTTAAAACATAACTGCAGACATTCAATTACAAGATTACAGTACTGCAGGACTAATCTATGGTTCCATTACAACGTATTACCAATCCTTACACAAGTTTAGGATTTAAAACAAAACATATACAAGTGTTATCCCCGGCGTTCATCGGCCTCACTCATCGCGCTTCTTCTTATCCTTCTTCTTACCTGCAATGGAGTACATCTCCACTGCTCAGCTATATGCTGAGCGTACAAGTCTAACATGTGCAATATATGATGAAACATGCTTTAATCTCATAAATCATACAATAGTCTCTAGGAAGAAAAATACGCATTCGTCCGGTAGCGGCAAGTCCAAGCCTTAAACCGCGATACCAATGGCAAGTCCAAGTCTATCAACCATTGTATCCACAAGTGCCATGGCAAGTCCAAGTCTATCAACCATGCACAGTAGCCGTCGCTACTAAATTCTCAAACATCGAGAAGCTTACTCCGGCATGAATTTGTATAAGACTCCCCTTTGACCCACATAGACAACTTAACGTGCTCGCGGAAATTTAGACATGCTTTTCACAATTTAGCGCGTGCATAATTAACGGGCCTACAATTAATACATGGATTTCGCCCGGATCACAATTTCGTCGTCGAAATATAAAACATGTATTTCCCTATATTTCACAAGTTAGAACTTCATACCTCGTGCGAATCTCTTCAAACTTTGAAGGATCGTCTAGGGGGCTAAATAAACGTCGGATTTCGAATTTGGTACAATTCCTACAAGTTTATACCTGTTATTCCCAAAAGTCCAAAATTAAGATTTTTACAAAACTTGGCCAAACACGGCCTAAGTGGTATCAAAACGTAGATCTTACCTCCACGAGTTCAAATCTGAAATCTGGAGAAAATCTGACGGACGAACGGTCGTCGATCGGCGTCGCAAAGCCCGTGGCTACAAAATCTCCCTTCTCTCTCCTCTCTCTAGATATTTAGGAGTTTGGATGAGATTGAAATCTCATCTCAATCTATATATAGGCAAATTTTCGGAGAATCACGTTTACCTCCCCACGAGTTTCTCAAACTTCTAATTAGATCTCGAAACTTCGCACCCGTCCATTTTATGCCTTTACGAGTGAAAACTATAAATTTCAAAAGTTTCCGACTAAGTTTCGTTTGGGTCCAAAATAACGTCCGAAAACTAAAATCTGTGGAATCTCTACACAACCTACCTTTTTCAATTAACGTATCACTCACGTTCTCACCACAGTTCTCAAAATGATACTACCAAATCAAAGATTATCAGAATTATACTACACATGTATAATTACTATTCACAAAAATACCAGATAAAGTCAAATAACATTTAAATCATATAAATGTCATTTACTCATGATTATGCAATATGAACTTCCATGTTCCCGTGTCCTCACTGACACCTTACCGTTGACCACAGTCAACCACTTATCCTCAATTATCATATATAAATGATAATTCATAAAATTTCATATCATGCATGATAAAACTATAAATTTCTGGAACGGGCATGACAACTCTCCCTTCCAAAAAGGAAGTTTGTCCCCAAACTTTACCTCATACGTCGAATAAGTATGGATACTCATTCCTCATGTCTTCCTCACTTTCCCATGTAGCCTCTTCTACCGTATGACTACGCCATAGCACTTTCACCATTGGAATAGTCTTGGTTCTCAAAACTTGTTCTTTGCGGTCTAAAATCTCCACTGGTTGTTCCACATAAGTCAAGTCTCCCTGAATCTGCAACGGTTCAGGTACAATGATCTTACTCGTGTCAGTCATACAACGTCTCAACATAGACACGTGAAACACATTGTGCACATGTTCCAACTCTGATGACAAGGCCAAACGATAAGCTACTGGACCAACCCTCTCTAGGATTTCAAAAGGTCCTATGAATCTCGGATTGAGCTTTCCTCTCTTCCCAAATCGTACAATGCCTTTTGAAGGCGATACCCGCAAGTATACAAAATTTCCAACTTCAAATGTCATCGGTCGTCGCTTAGAGTCCGCATAACTCTTATATCGGCTCTGAGCTACCTTAAGTCGCTCTTGAATCAACTTCACTTTCTCAGTAGTCACCTGTATTAACTCAAGTCCTAACAACTTCCTTTCTCCAACCTCGGTCCAACAAACTGGTGATCGACATTTACGCCCATACAAAGCTTCATACGGTGCCATCCCGATACTTGACTGAAATCCGTTATTATAAGCAAATTCAATCAACGGCAAGTGGTGCTCCCAATCGTTCCCAAAATCTAATACACAAAGTCTCAACATATCCTCTAACGTCTGAATCATGCGTTCTGACTGCCCATCGGTCTGAGGATGAAATGCAGTACTGAAACTCAATTTCGTACCCATAGCTTCTTGCAAACTTCCCCAAAATCTTGACGTAAAACTACTATCACAATCTGACACAATCACAGCTGGGACTCCATGTAGTCTTACAATCTCTTTCACATACAATTCCGCTAACTTGGACGGTTTAGTCGTCTTGATCGGTAGAAAATGAGCTGACTTTGTTAACCGGTCAACTATAACCCAAATCTTATCATTCTTATTACATGATCGTGGAAATCCTGAAATAAAATCCATCGTAATCTCGTCCCATTTCCATTCCGACACTGGCAATGGTTGTAGTAACCCCGCGGGTACTTGTCTCTCAGCTTTAACCTGTTGACATGCCGAACATTCGGATACAAACTTAGCGACTTCACGCTTCATACCCTTCCACCAAAAGTTTTCCCTCAGGTTTCTGTACATCTTATTACCTCCCGGGTGCACTGAATATCTCGTACTATGAGCTTCTTCTAGAATTCTCTCTTTCAAGTCTTTCACATTCGGTATACATAATCGGTTTCCCAGTTTCAACGTTCCTTGATCTAATACAAAACCAGGTCGCTTTCCCAAAGATATCTCATCTCTCATTTTACACAAATAAACATCGTTAAATTGTTCCTTCTTGATCTCATCAATAATATCTGGGTGTGCTACAATCGCCATCACTAAGCCACCACTAACCTTTGGTATCACATCCAAGTCCAAACGTTCCATTTCCTTTACTAGTTCCTTTTGTTGCGTTAGCTCGTCGGCTAAATTCCTCGGCGTCTTCCGGCTTAATGCATCGGCTACTACATTCGCCTTCCCCGGATGGTACTCAATCGAAAGATCGTAATCCTTCATCAACTCCAACCATCTTCGCTGTCTCATGTTCAAGTCCCGTTGGGTAAAAATATATTTCAAACTCTTGTGGTCCGTGAATATCTCACACTTTTCCCCGTATAAGTAGTGTCTCCAAATCTTCAAGGCATGAATTACTGCAGCTAATTCCAGATCATGAGTCGGATAATTAATCTCATGTGTCTTCAACTGTCTAGAAGCATAAGCAATCACTTTACCCCCTTGCATCAACACGCATCCCAACCCTTTGTGTGAAGCATCACTATAGATCACAAATCCCTCGGTTCCGGATGGTATTGTCAGAATAGGTGCTCTCGTTAGTCGTGCTTTCAATTCCTGGAAACTGTCTTCACATTCCTGACTCCATTCAAATGTAACACCTTTTCTCATTAACTTTGTCATTGGCAATGAAATCTTCGAGAAATGTTCAATAAAACGGCGGTAGTATCCCGCTAATCCCAAGAAACTTCGAATTTCAGATACAGAAGTTGGCCTCGTCCAATTTGATACAGCTTCTACTTTGTGAGGATCAACTGATACTCCATTCTTGTCAATCACATGACCAAGAAAAGTAATGCTAGGTAACCAAAATTCACATTTCTTGAATTTCCCAAACAATTGTTTTTCCCGCAGTCTCTGAAGTATCAACCTCAAGTGGTTCTCGTGTTCTACCTCACTCGGTGAATAAACAAGGATATCGTCGATGAACACTATCACAAAATCATCCAAATAGTCCTTAAAGACTCGGTTCATAAGATCCATGAACGCAGCTGGTGCATTGGTAACCCCAAATGGCATAACTAAGAACTCATAGTGTCCATAACGCGTTCTGAAAGCTGTTTTCTCAACATCTTCGGCCTTCACTTTCAACTGATGATAACCCGATCTTAGGTCTATCTTGGAGAATACTTGTGCCCCACGAAGTTGATCAAATAAGTCATCAATTCTGGGTAGTGGATACTTGTTCTTGATTGTCAACTTGTTCAGTTCCCGGTAATCAACACACATACGCATGGAGCCATCTTTCTTCTTCACAAACAATACTGGAGCTCCCCACGGCGAAATACTTGGTCGAATGAAACCTTTATCAAGTAACTCTTGTAGTTGAACCTTCAGTTCCTTCAATTCTACTGGTGCCATTCTATACGGTGCTTTGGATACCGGCCTTGAGTCTGGTATAATCTCAATAGTGAACTCGACCTCTCTCTCAATAAGGACATCTGGTAGCTCATCAGGAAATACATCTGAATATTCTCGCACTATCGGAATGTCTTCTACTTTTAATTCAGTCGTCGAGACATCAGTCACTGAACATAGAAATCCATGACATCCCTTTTTCAATAACTTTCCCGCTCGGATAGCTGAAATCAAATACGGCGGCGGTATAACCCCACTTCCTTGAAAACAAAAGTTCCCATGTACTGGTGATCGAAAATTAACTTCTTTCCGTTCACAATCTATCGTAGCTTGGTTAAGGGCTAACCAATCCATTCCCAGTATTACATCGAAATGATTTACCCCAATCGGTATAAGGTCTACAGTCATCAACTTCTCGCCTAGTTTGATCTCACAGTTCTTATATACAGTAGATGTCATTATTGCTTTACTAAGTGGCACAGCAATAGACAAATTATATCCTAACGGTGCCGATTTAACATTCAAATTTTCAACAAAAGCATGTGATACAAATGAATGCGTAGATCCCGAGTCAACAAGTATGCGTGCTAAGTGCGAACATACAAGCACCATACCTGAGACTACTGTCTCGGAAGCAGTCACATCTCCTGGGTTCATCTGATATGCTCTTCCTTGACGTTGTTCCGTCCTTTGTCCCCCGTCATTGGATTGTCTAGGCTTCGACCCACTGGAAGCCATAGAACTAGCTCCTTGCTGAAGATACTTCCTCGGGCAATCCCTAGCTTGGTGTCCAAATACTCCACAATCATAACACTTGCCTCTCATGTCGGGTGTTGAATTTGTACTACCCCGGGGGCCTTGGTTCCTGTTCTGGGGTTTGGTCATGAAACATCGG
This sequence comes from Hydrangea macrophylla, assembly GCA_033977485.1. Classification (NCBI taxonomy): domain Eukaryota; kingdom Viridiplantae; phylum Streptophyta; class Magnoliopsida; order Cornales; family Hydrangeaceae; genus Hydrangea; species Hydrangea macrophylla. Next base: position 107,417,469 of record CM066985.1, on the reverse strand, counting down.
CCTGAGTGTGGTCTGTTGCAAAGTGAACACAACGGTATGCTACTTGGCGTTCTCCTGAATTCACTGAAACTAGAACCAGAGCCTCTTTGAAACGGCCTCTTGAAAGATCCGCCTTGGTTCCTATCCCCACTCTCATTGTTTCGTTTTCCGTGCTGATTCTGCCTCGACCTTTCCATCCCACTCTCGGCCACTAGTGCCGTTTATTGTACTGCTGCCACGGTCGAATGCTCGTAAGTCTCTACCCTCAAACGGATATTTTCCCTTAAGCCTTCTTCAAATTTCCTTGCCCTTTCTTCCTCTCCTGGTACAGAACCTTTACCAAATCTCAACAACGCATTATACTTGGAAGTATATTCCGTCACAGTCATGTCTCCTTGCTTAAGGTTATCAAATTCTCGCTTCTTTGCATTGTAGGCGGCTCGCGGAAAGAATCGGCGATTGAATTCCGCCTTGAACCCTTCCCAAGTAATCGGTGCTCCCTGATCTAAAACATTTATCCACCAGTTCTGGGATTCACCCTTCAGTACATCACTTGCGTTCTCAATCTTCTCCTTATTGGTCATCGGAATCGATCGGAAAATTCTCTCCATATCCATGATCCAATGTTCTGCGAGCGTTGGGTCGGGTGTCCCATGAAATTCCATCGGTTTCTTCCGGCCAAACTGTTCTGATATTGACCTCATACCCCTATTTTCAGGCGCATGTACTACTACTATCGGTTCTGGCTCCAATGGAGGTGTTGGAGGTAATCTGTCCGCTATATTTTGTATCATCTCTCCCATGTTCCCCATCATCTCTGCCATTTCATTCATTCGGCGAGTATGTGGCGATAATCGCTCTTCGTCACTCATGATTACAATCCTGTAGTTCTCAATGCATAAACACTATGCATGTACAACAATAACAATAGTATGTGTATGTAAAACAACATCCATATGCATCAAACATCTCTAAGATGCATGAATGCAATTGAAAACATGTGGCAAATCACTCAACACTCCACTCGTCGTCGAACGTTCCCAAAGTTTTGTTACCTCTAGCTTTGATACCAATAAATGTCACGACCCATCCCACTACGCGTGGAAATAGGACACGTGGCACGCCACCAAGGCTCATCCAACATCATCTAATAATACACAGCGGAAAGAACTTCTATAAAACAACCCTGGTAGTTTAAAACTTAGGAAAACGTTCCCCTCTGTATCGTAAAATACATTGAAATTAGAGTCATAAAAAGTTTTGGCCATTGAAAACACATTCAAAGATAATAGTTTTGAAAACAGAGGCTCAGTCGACTGCCCCGTCGACTGCACCAAGGTCCAGTCGACTGCTCCGTCGACTGTGTTAAGCAGAACAAAAAAACATCATACTGCAAAGAGGTCCAGTCGACTGATCTGTGGATCCAGTCGACTGCTTTCTGAAACCAGTCGACTGCTTTTCAACCAAAGGAAGCAGTAGCTAAAGTCAACAGTGTTCAGGCGACTGCCCAAGGGGTCCAGTCGACTGCTTCTCTGATATTTCCTTACAGTATCTCAAATACACGAGGTCCAGTCGACTGATCAGGGGGTTCAGTCGACTGCTCCTCTGCTGGCAGCCCTGTGCTGGAAATTAACAAGTCCTACTACTCAATACCAACAACAATCACAACTACAACAGATTTTAACGCTTTAAAACATAACTACAGACATTCAATTACAAGATTACAGTACTGCAGGACTAATCTATGGTTCCATTACAACGTATTACCAATCCTTACACAAGTTTAGGATTTAAAACAAAACATATACAAGTGTTATCCCCGGCGTTCATCGGCCTCACTCATCGCGCTTCTTCTTATCCTTCTTCTTACCTGCAATGGAGTACATCTCCATTGCTCAGCTATATGCTGAGCGTACAAGTCTAACATGTGCAATATATGATGAAACATGCTTTAATCTCATAAATCATACAATAGTCTCTAGGAAGAAAAATACGCATTCGTCCGGTAGCGGCAAGTCCAAGCCTTAAACCGCGATACCAATGGCAAGTCCAAGTCTATCAACCATTGTATCCACAAGTGCCATGGCAAGTCCAAGTCTATCAACCATGCACAGTAGCCGTCGCTACTAAATTCTCAAACATCGAGAAGCTTACTCCGGCATGAATTTGTATAAGACTCCCCTTTGACCCACATAGACAACTTAACGTGCTCGCGGAAATTTAGACATGCTTTTCACAATTTAGCGCGTGCATAATTAACGGGCCTACAATTAATACATGGATTTCGCCCGGATCACAATTTCGTCGTCGAAATATAAAACATGTATTTCCCTATATTTCACAAGTTAGAACTTCATACCTCGTGCGAATCTCTTCAAACTTTGAAGGATCGTCTAGGGGGCTAAATAAACGTCGGATTTCGAATTTGGTACAATTCCTACAAGTTTATACCTGTTTTTCCCAAAAGTCCAAAATTAAGATTTTTACAAAACTTGGCCAAACACGGCCTAAGTGGTATCAAAACGTAGATCTTACCTCCACGAGTTCAAATCTAAAATCTGGAGAAAATCTGACGGACGAACGGTCGTCGATCGGCGTCGCAAAGCCCGTGGCTACAAAATCTCCCTTCTCTCTCCTCTCTCTAGATATTTAGGAGTTTGGATGAGATTGAAATCTCATCTCAATCTATATATAGGCAAATTTCCGGAGAATCACGTTTACCTCCCCACGAGTTTCTCAAACTTCTAATTAGATCTCGAAACTTCGCACCCGTCCATTTTATGCCTTTACGAGTGAAAACTATAAATTTCAAAAGTTTCCGACTAAGTTTCGTTTGGGTCCAAAATAACGTCCGAAAACTAAAATCTGTGGAATCTCTACACAACCTACCTTTTTCAATTAACGTATCACTCACGTTCTCACCACAGTTCTCAAAATGATACTACCAAATCAAAGATTATCAGAATTATACTACACAGGTATAATTACTATTCACAAAAATACCAGATAAAGTCAAATAACATTTAAATCATATAAATGTCATTTACTCATGATTATGCAATATGAACTTCCATGTTCCCGTGTCCTCACTGACACCTTACCGTTGACCACAGTCAACCACTTATCCTCAATTATCATATATAAATGATAATTCATAAAATTTCATATCATGCATGATAAAACTATAAATTTCTGGAACGGGCATGATAAAATTAGATGGGGCTTTTGCTGGGATTGTACCCTCAAACCAGTTAGTTGTTGTAATCAGACATCTTTGATTCGTATGTTTATGAGCATCTTTATATATTCAGATATGTGTAATTCATAAGTTGAATGTTTTGGCACGTTTATCCATAAACAACATTGTCAGATTCATTTGTGTTAATGAGATTAATACAAGAGAGATATGAATCATTTTCGATATTTTTTTTGAATTGTCACAGTCAATGATAAGAATGGGTAACTTATCAGGTCTAGACTGTAACACATTAATTTCTACATGATAGAGTGATGAATCTCATTTAGTAGAGTAGTGACTCTTAATTAATATGTTAGTGCATTAGATGCATTGTCGGACATTGAGTTAAACCTATTAACAATTAGTTGTCACGAGTTACTCAAACTTGTATATGACATATGTTCTTAATCCTGGGATGACTGTGAACACAAGATGTTGGCCTGGCTACTTTAACTTATCAATTAGTGAGGTCTTCACAAATCAACACCTGGATATCTTGGATAGTTAAGTGAATAGTATTGTGAACACTAATTCAAGAAGGAATCTACCTTCTTCTAGAGAGTAAGTATTCCCTTGAGAATATCACTGGGTTAATTACTGAGAACTGCAATCTTGTCAGCAAGTCATCGTTGACATGTTTAGTAATTTATGAGAGGTGATTGGGGCTCAAGGATAATAAAAAATAATTGATTCCGAGTTGACAGCATAGTTGATACATTAATCTTAGAGATAATTACGAATACGTTTGGTAGAGGAACATCACTGTATTTTATTTTATAAGTCTAGGTTTTATCTTCGGGTAATTACGTCTATTAAATCTGGAGTTTAATTGTTATCATATAGTAGAATTGATAATAATTTATTGAATTATTTCCTTATCTTAAGAGTTAAGTTAGATGGAAATTAGTTTTAATTTAACCAGAATAATAGACCCTAGAAGTCTCATCTCTAGCTTAAAAAGGTGTTGGCACACAGAGATTAGATGACTAGGGTAGAGATAGAGTTGTAACAAACTCTATATATATGAGGGTATAGAGAGGGGCCGGCTACTTGTTGGCCTTATTCTCCCCTAGCCTAATCTCTCACTCTCATATCTCTATAGTCTCTTCTCCTTTAGGGTTGCCAACAAAAACCCTAGCCTCCATACAAGCACCAAGAAGCCATAGAGGTGAAGACTGCTAGGAGTAAAGGATGTGAAAAGTTTCTCGTTTTAAGATTCAGATAATCTCAAAAGGTGAATTTCTTCTTTTACTTCTCTCTCTATCATATGTAATCGAATAAGTTTCAAGATCCGTTTTAAAATTGTTTTAAAACCTATTTTCCGCTGTATTTGGAAATCGTTTCCAATAGCTTTGTGAAGGAAATAGGCAAAAAGATTTGTAAAATGTTTTGTGTTAAAAAAAAAAAAAGCTCCTCTCTAGGTTTGCTATTTAACTTAATAAAATAAAAATTGAGTCAGTAAACACAGTCACCGAATTTCTCTCAACTCCACATGTACACATCCTCAATGCACAACGTTTGTAGAGAGAAATTGAGTGGGCGTATTTAGCAACTCCATATTTGATCACTTAAATTACCTTAGTGTCATCATTGTAACAAAATTTTAATATCCTCATTTTCAGAAGGTTATATGGAGTACTTTTATCATCCATATAAGAATAAGCTGAATTGTTGGCAAGCGTAACGCATTTGTATATACATATATGCCTGTACTATACAACAAAATTAATTGAAGTCTTGTGGACTAGAAAGATATAGCAACATTAAAAGAGAGCACTCAAGGGGTGCTCTTTTTATTTATTGTAGATTATTGCTTATGAAGACACACAAAACACACAGTTAAAGAGCAGAAAATTAAAACATATGTGGTATAACAGTAACACCAACAATGTTCGAAACTCAAACAAAGATGTGGAGGGGTTTGAAGCTGAAATCGAGGCCCCAAAGCTCAAATTTCCCATAAACAAAATCATAGTGTCCACCCATCAATTTCAGAGATTTTTTTTCCACTCCATCTCTCACATATGGGTATGTCAGCAGGTTCACAATGGACAAATTCACTGCCTCCTGCATAAAATATGCATATGAGCATACATACCACCATACATACATATATCTATACCATTTTATAAAAGAGTCTTAAAAAGAATATTCTTCAAAGATTCTAAATTAATATGGCTTTATTGGTGATGTTGGATTTGTAATTTGGTAATTTCACATCAATTTATCTACATCAAGTCACTATTGAATAGTAATTTGAGGCTTGTTTGGCAAGGTTGTTTGAGCCTTTAGGAATCTTTAAAGGAACCTTGGAATTTCCAAACAAGCTTTAAGTTACTATTCAATAGTGTGTAAAATTATAAATTGAATTATCAAATTACCATTTTACCTTTTATAAATTATCCTTTTTTGTTAAATTGAATTACCAAATTACCCTTTTGCCATTTGTCTTTAAATTACCAAACAAGCCTTAAGTTACTTTTGTAAATTAAGTCTCGTTTGACAAGGCATGTTTGAGCCTTAAGGCATTTGTTAAGGAATCTTTGAAAATTAGGCCAAACAAGCCTTAAGTTGCTTTGTAAATTTTCCTTTTGTATATATGTATATATTCATATTATAATTTATTATTATTACCTAGTATTTATGTATTTAAAGTGTGTACAATTATAATAGAATTAACAAATTACCCTTTGCTAAATTGAATGACCAAATATCCATATACCTTTTGTAATTAAGTACCCTTGTGTGTATATATATACACATGTATTATTTTATTATATAAAAATACCATTTTGCCTTTTGTAAAGGAGAGCATTTTTGCTCACCCAAAATTTGGTACACCAATGCTCACCCAACATCCCATTGGCCAATGCAGTGGGGCCCAGGATTAAACAAATGTTGTTTAATATTGTTTAATCCTGGGCCCCACTGCATTGGCCAATGGGATGCTTGGGTGAGCATTGGTGTACCAAATTTTGGGTGAGCAAAAGTATTTTCTTTGTAAAGTATCTTTTTTGTTAAAGTTTAAAATGTGTACAATTATAAATTAAATTACGCAATTACCTTTTTCTTTTTGTAAATTTCCCTTATATATATATATATATATATATATATGTGTATATATGCATGTAATATAATTTACTTATTATTATGGTTTATGTATTTAAAGTGTGTACAATTATAACCTAAATTATCAAATTACCCTTCCGCCTTTTATAAATTACCCTTTTGTTCTATATCACTACAACAAATTCGCATATTAGGGACAAAATTTATGCTACGAAATTAAAATCGTCCCTAATTCATGATTTTTTGTGACAATAAAATTTCGTCTTTAAAAATCCTATATTTGGGACGAACGGATTTTCGTCACACAAATTCGCCCCCAAAAGAACTTGTACACGGACAAACGAAATTCTGTCTCAAAAATTCGTCCCAAAAAAAATGTCTATGGGGACGGACCAATTTTTGTCACAAACTTTGTCCCAATACATATATGGAGGGAGTTTATTTGTTTTTTGGAATAGAAAGATAATTTTATTTTAAAACGTATTTTGTCCCCATTTTTTAGAAAATTCAAGGATATAGACATATTTATGATGTTAAAAAAAATTGTTGATATCTGCACAATTGAGATCAAAACGGTTTGTCCCTTCCCCCTCACACTTCGCACAATAATCTGCGCGATCTCTTGTGATGTGCGGCTAGCAGTTTCCCTCTCCCTTTTGATACGAATTGTTATTGTTTGGGACGAATTTTTCGTCTCCAATATCCTCATTTGTTGTAGTGATACCTTTAAGAAAATAGTTTTAAAGTTTAAAGTGTGTACAATCATAAATTTCCTTTCGATAAATTGAATTACCAAAACCTTTTGCATATATTCAGTAAATTACCCTTGTATGTGTATATATATATACATATACATATGTATTATTGTGTTGTACTAGGATATATATATATATATATATAAATTGAATAACCAAGGTACCTTTATGTCTTTTGAAAATGACCCTATTGTTAAATTGAATTAGCAAATTACCATTTTGCCTTTCGTAAATTACTCTTTTGTGTATATATATATATATATATATGTGTGTGTGTGTGTGTGTTTGTGTGTACATATTATCGATACGTTAAAATAGCCTAAAAGTTTAAAGTGTGTACAATCATAAATTGAATTACCAAATTACCCTTTTGTAAATTGAATATGAGCATTACTCAAATAACTCAATTCTTTTGCTGGCGGTGCATGTTCAATACATTTAAGGTTTAATATTTGATTTCAGTTGTTTTTCAAATCATAAATCTATAAAATGTATCCATAATAAATGCAGCTAAATTTATTTCTCTACTTCGACTCAAGTTTTTTTTTTCCTACGAATTTTGAACATAATTTCTAAACGGTGAAAGAAACAGCTAGTAAATGTTACTCTATAAAATTCTTTACTTTAAATTTTTGAAATTTTTTTATTAGTCCAACTGTTTATCCAACAAGAAACTATAAGTTTAACGCCAGTTAATATAATTGTTCAAGCGTATTTTTTTCTAACACCACCTTAATAATTAATAGAATTTATTTCTCTTTATTTTACACATAAAATAAATAAATAAATTGCATTTGCCTACCAAATCCAAATCCCGTACCTTACACGGGCCGTCCTCCTAATATATATATATACACACATAGAGGGAGAGAGAGAGAGAGAGAGAGAGAGAGAGAGAGGGAGAGTACCTTGTAATTAAAGCAAACAAGATGGCCCAAAATAAAATTTCGAGCAAATTACAGAGTTTTGAAAGATCATTTTGCATTGTAAGGTTGAAAGACCCTTATAAAAGTCTTGTATAATTAACAACAATAGGCCCTTTAGTAATGTTCCCAATTTATAAAAGCGTGTCATCTACGTATACCAAAGTGTATGAAAAATACGAACATGCATTAAATATTACAAGGCCCAAAATAAAACTTTTGTATAATTATAGGTTACCAAACACTACACCATATGGCTTGATTTCTAACGGTCAAATTTTATGCTTTCTAACGGATATATCCGTTATTTATTAGTAACGGATATATCCGTTAGAAATTACAAAAACCATTAGTAATGGGAATTATTTTGTGTGATTAAGTTTTGTAACAGCTGCATAAATATTAGTAACGGATATATCCGTTAGAAATTTTGATATGAAAAAAAAATTAATTAAATAAAATTATTTCCTTTAGATTTAAAAAAAAAACCATCGGGCCATCTTCTTCACGCAGAGAGAGAGAGAGAGAGAGAGAGAGATATCCATTAATAATGAGGTCATATGGTGTAGTGGAAGTGTATTTATTTCGCCTTGATTTTTTTTTAGACTCATGCCCTCCACATTGCTACATTCCTTCATTTTTTTGGGGAATGCTGTTAAGTATTATCCTCAAACGACACAAGTTTACAAATTAAGGGTCTTGGTGTAATTAGAGGATACTAAAACGGTTTTTTGGCAGATATATGTATTCACAAACATAATATGTTCCATATTTTTCTTCTTCTTCTTTTGTATCACTCTTTTTTATTTGAAAAAATCTTCCTTAAATGATGACTCCAAAAGAATGTTAGTGAGGATGGAGAATTGGGACTTACTCTTTCACATTTCGCGCATTGTATGTCAAATGGTTTATGGCCAAACTCTGCGATAATCTTGGCCTTGGCTGGCAAACCAATTTGAACCCAGTCATCTATGAAGTCAGTCCTGGTCATCACAAATTTGCAATTGAAAAGAAAAAAAAATTTATTAGTTGTCAATTAATAGGGTGTGGATAAGGAAAAGTGACGTGCTCTCTCTCTCTCTCTCTCTCTCTCTCTCTCTATCGAGGCCAGCTCGGGAGCGGACGTCCGTTTATGGACCTGTCTCTCTATATAGAGGTCGGCTCGGGAGCGGACGTCCGTTTATGGACCTCACTAGTAGCAATGAAAAACTTGTCAAAAGGTGAAAAATTACTGTTCTAAATGTGAATTTCAACTTTATTGGCTAATTTTTCGTCACTAAAAGTGGAGGTCTGTAAACAATCGACTCCATATATATTTAGATATAATATACATATATATATATAAAATATGGGAGTTAGTGGCGTAGTCAGAATTTTTTTTCAATGGTGTTATTCTATAACCTAAAATCACATTTTTGTGATATTTGAACCTCAAAATTTTATTCCACTACACCCATATTTTGTGATTTTTTTTAGGTTAATTATATATTGACACCACCAAATATTGGTGCACTACATGTACCCCATTTGGTTGAACACTAGAATGAATTTTTAAATAGAGTGGGTTGGTATGATCCTCATCCAATTACAACTTTGACACCCTTCTCTTATTTTTCCTTTACTTTAGTGGGTCAAATTTATTTTACAACATAAAGTTGTGTATATACACGTGTTCTTTTCTAAATTTCAGCGTCAATTGAATCCACTGACTAAAATGTGACCCCGGGTTAATAAGATAGCAAAAATGAGAATAATTAAGCAATTTCACGTTAGGACACTAAAATAAGTCTCTTCATGAGTTGCTTTGTAAATTTAATTTCCCAAATATGGAATGGTTTTTTCAGCTCATATTCATATATCATGAAAAGGCTTACTTGGGAGCTGTTCCATCATTCGGAGAAGACATAAGAGCAGCAATTCCACCACACCGACTATGTCCAATGACCAAAATGTTCTCCACCTACATAAAGTTCCCAATTGTTAATTAATTAGACACTTATATTAGATTTGTTTCGGAAGGCCTAAAATTGAACCAGGTTTAGTCTAGATATCACTTTTTATCTGATTTTTTTTAGAATTAAGGTACTACTCTTGATTTGACATAAAACAAGTTTTAAGAGAGAAATTGATCGTGTGAACTGCTATAACATTCAACAAACAGTTCAATCTGTAGACCTGGTTCACTTCTGAACCACAAAATCTGTTCTTTGTTTTTACAACAGCCTCTTAGACTAATACAATCTCCTCAAAAATATATAATAGTAGCGTAATTTTAAAGGAAAAAAAAATGAAGATTGAAATATTTACATATACAAATTTAATTAATTAAGACATGATTAGAAAATGACCTTAAGAAAAGAGACAGCATATTCGATGACTGCACCAACTCCAGAATGTCTTACCTGTGTACAAGACAAGTATTATGAATATAATAGTTTGAGATTATCAAGTGTAATAACATATATAATATCTTTTTTAATATTGTTAAAATTAATTTGATTGGTGAGAGATTGAAAGTGATTGATTAAAACGAATCACCTGGTTAAATTGTGGGATCAAGTTAGCAATATTTCGAGTCACAAAGGCCTGCCCCGGTCGAAAATTCAGGACAACAGAGGGGCAAACTCGAGAGTCTGCGCACGCAAACACCAGGAACTGTTCCCGAAGAAAAAAAAATCAAACTATGAATTTAGAGTCCGTTCGTGTCTTAGCTTTTAAAATAATTATTTTTTGCAACAAGGGAATTTTCAATAAGTTACAAATTGAAACTTTTGAGAAAGACAAAAAAAAATTAGCTTCAAACAAGAATCAAAATTTTTAAAAAGCTGTGGAAAAAAAAAAAGAAAGAAAAAAGAAAGAAAGAAGAAACGATAATAACATGTTTTTAAACAATCACTTATAAAAGTGATTGTTAGGGGGAAAAAAAAAGTGATACTTAGGCTACTAGTCGTTAAACAATTAATACATACCTTGGGGCTTTGACCTTCTGCAAGTTCTTTGTAGTATTCTGGATACTTGCTGCAAAACTTAGAAATTAGTCCTACCCTTTGCAAATTAAAGCCATTAAATATATATTAAGGAGCTTCATATATTACTATTTGGTATCTATTTGGAAACAAAGCACTTGAGATAATTTGAAATTAGAATAATAATTTTGAAATTTGACTCGATTTGGCAATCAACTTCTTATAGCTTTTGCAAAAATCAAATTAAATTTAAAGCTGAAAAAATCGATTAATTAAAAGCAACAAATGGAAGCTTTTCCGAAGAAAAAAAAAAAAAAGCTGAATTGAACCTTTGAAAAAATTCTAGTAAACATTGTATTTTTTAAAGATCTTCAATTCCTGCACCGATACCAAATATAATGCTAAACAGTTTCTTAAAAAAAAACTCGACAGAAAAAATCTCTTTTAGAAAGTCTCTTAGTCCTACTACTATTTATTGGTGTAGTCAATTTCTATTCTTTTTTTTTTTCGTTGTTTTTTTTTTTAAATGATTTAACATATTGTGTTTTTCTATAGGATCAATATTTTAATTAAGATGATAGAATATTATTGATCTCATCCTTCTTTGCTAAGTAAGTATAATTGGCAAGAAATTACAAGTTGGTCCTTTTATTTTTAAACTACATAAACTAAATAGATGTAAAATTACTGAATTGAATAATTAGTGCCAAACGTACTTGAATTCAAAGGTCTTGAAGTGATTAAACCCTCTCCTAATCTTATCAATTGGGTCAAATTTGACCAAATCAGTCCCATTCAACAGGATGAGTGCTGTCTTTTCGCTTTCTGTGTTGTCCACATTTTCCTGCTGCTCTTCCTCTCTGCAATGACTGTGACCATGACATTATTAATAGGGGCAATTCTGTAGTGGAGCGGGGCAGTTTTGCTCCATGTGAAGCACAACAAAGGAGAGTCGTTGGATGAGAAGAGGAGTTCATCAATAAGTGACAAGTGTCCTAAGTGGGTTTGGAAAGTTTCAAACATTGCTTACCTACTAACGCCTAAACCAGTTGCCCACCAACTGTAGGGAAAAAAAAAAGGGCAAATTACATTGACCTCCTTGAGGTAAATGATAATTACAGTAACCTCCCCATTAGTTTGGAAAATAACACTCACCTCTCCTCTACCTACAGTTTGTGTGTAAGATTACCAATTTACTTCTTATCTCCTTATATATCTATATGTGTGTGTGTGTGTGTGTGTCCCCGCGCGCGCGTGCATTAGGTAAAATTATACTCCCTCCGTCCCATTTTATGTGTCCCCCTTTCTATTTTGGTATGTCCCAAAATTGTTGTCCACTTTCCTAAATTAGTATATAAATTTTACTTGGTTTCCCAAATTGCCCTTCCTTACAACCAATACCAAAACAAAACAAAAAAGAAAGTGCAATGATTATGGGTAATTGTGGAAAGTAGGTGTAGATTCCTTTTGTCCCCTTAAATAGTTGAATTCCCAAAAAGGGACGCATAAAATGGGACGGAGGGAGTATACACATTAGCAAATTTTACAGATTTAGATTTATAGTATTTAGCCCTAACTTTATAAACATTTGTAGTTCGAAAAAAAATAAATTAATAAATAAAAGAGTAATGCTATGCTTCCCAAATTTCTTTTCCACAAGTGTTTCACAACACATGTGGCAGTGGACCCAGTTGATTTTGATTGGTTGATGTTAAAGTGATTTCACAGTGGTCCCACTTCAATATCATTTGCGATGAAATTTGGGAAGCATAGCATTAATTAACAATTTTGAGTAATTAATATAATATGCTTTCCCAATTTTCATCCCAAATGAAAATTTAAAAATTTACAATATTTTATAGATTTAGTTTTTTAATATTAAGCCATTAACTTTTTAGACCAAGTAATTGGTGAAAGACATTAGAACATTTATTTAGAGTAATGTTATGCTTCCCAAATTTTAATCCCAAAAGATGTTGAAGTGGGACCATTGTGGAACCACTTTAACATTAGAGAGCATTTTTGCTCACCCAAAAAATGGTTCACCAATGCTCACCACCCAAGCATCCCATTGCCCAATGCAGTGGGACCCAGTGGCCAACAAATGATGTTTAATCTTGGGTCCCCCTGCATTGGTCAATGAGATGCTTGGGTGAGCATTGGTGAACCATTTTTTGGGTAAGCAAAAGTATTTTCTTAACATTAACCAATCAAAATCAACTTGGTCCACAGCCACATGTGTTAAAAAACACTTTTGGGAAAGAAATTTGGTAAGCATAACATTACTCTTTTATTTTTAAATTTTTATAAAGATATTTTTTTCAAATGGCAAATTTGTATAAAGTTAGGGCTAAATACTATAAATCTAATTTTGTAAAATTTGCTAATGTATATATAATTTTATCTAATGCGCGATACACACACACAAACAAACACACACACACACACACACACACAAAATTTTATCTAATGCGCGCTAGCGCACACAACCAGTAACTTTTTTTTTAGTTAGGAACATTTGAACTTTCTTAAGAAACAATTGGACCTTAGTAAAGAACATTTGGACTTTCTTAAGAAACAATTGGACTTTCTTCAGAACCATTTGGACTTTTGTAAGGAATATTTGGACTTTCTTAAGAAACATTTGAATTTTAGTAAGGAACGTTTGGACTTTAGTAATGAACATTTGGACTTTCTTAAACAACACATGGACTTTATTAAGAAACATTTGGACTTTAGTAAGGAACATTTGGATTTTCTTAAGAAATATTTATATTTTAGTAAGGAACATTTGGACTTTTTTCAGCAACATTTGGACTTTATTAAGGAACATTTGGACTTTCTTAAGCAACATATGGACTTTATTATGTTACATTTGGACTTTAGTAAGGAACATTTAAACTTTTTTTAAGAAACATTTGGACCTTAGTAAGGAACATTTAGACTTTCTTAAAAATATTTGGACTTTTTTCAGAACCATTTGGACTTTTGTAAAGAACATTTGGTATATCTTTAGAACTATTTAGACTTTTGTAAGGAACATTTGGTACCTTATTAAGAAAAAGTTGAACTTTCTTGAGAAACTCATTATTTTTTATATGTCGGTGACTTGTCTGCACCGCCCTATTGATTAAGGCTAGTTACTGCTCAGTCAAATGACTAGTATCTACTGCCCTATTGATTAAAACTATTCATTGCTCAGTCAATGACTAGTTTGTACCGCCCTATTGATTAAGGCTAGTCACTGCTCAATCAAATGACTAGTATGTACTGCCCTATTGATTAAGGCTAGTCACTGCTCAGTTAATAACTAGTCTACACCCGTGAAATGCATCTATCAAACCCGGGAACCACATTTACGGGTCTGTGGTCAATATAAACAACAAATTACACCCTACAAAAAGTAGTAAGTTGAATGGGAAGATTACTTTTTTACTAACTCAGATCACGTTACGATGACTAGAGGTGTAGGAAGATGAAGGGGGAGAGTTGCAGGAAGAGGAAGGGAAAATTATTTAGCGTTACATTGGCAAATAGTTGTATCTTACGTAGATCATACTGGTCAGATGTGGTGTGGAGAAAAAATGTCTTTTTCTCAATGAACCCATTAATACCCATGTGCCACTATTAAGTCACGGGCATGTTTTATCAAGGTGTTGCTTTTTCAATGCACTATGTATTATTCCTTTCACTAGTTTGTATTGTGTTCTTTATTTTCAATCTAAGCTTTTCTACCTATTCTACATAAAGTTATCCTGACTAAGTAGAAACGAACATTTTCTTAGAAATGTTTGGACTTTCTCAAATAATATTTGTATCTTATTAAGGAAATTATGAATTTTAAGGATGCTTTGGACTTATTAAAGAACTGTTTGAATTTTCTTCAGAACCATTTGGACTTTTGTAAGGAACATTTGGTATTTTTTTCAGAACCATTTGGACCTTAGTAAGGAACATTTGGACTTTAGTAAGGTACAATTGGACTTTAGTAAGGAACATTTGGACTTTCTTAAGAAACATTTGGACCTTAGTAAAGAACATTTGGACTTTCTTAAGGAACATTTGGACTTTCTTCAGCAACATTTGGACTTTAGTAAGGAACATTTGGACTTTCTTAAGCAACATATGAACTTTATTATGTTACATTTGGACTTTAGTAAGGAACATATAAACTTTCTTAAGAAATATTTGGACTTTAGTAAGGAACATTTGGACTTTCTTAAGCAACATATGAACTTTATTATGTTACATTTGGACTTTAGTAAGGAACATTTAAACTTTCTTAAGAAATATTTGGACCTTAGTAAGGAACATTTGGACTTTCTTAAGCAACATTTGGACTTTAGTAAGGAACATTTGTACTTTCTTAAGCAACATATGAACTTTGTTATGTTACATGTGGGATTTCTGTGAGGTGCTCAAATTTCATTACAACTATAATATGGCAACAAGGTATCTCCACACTCGTGAACAACATACACGAACACTCTAGTCTGTCGCCTGATGGATGCTACATTCCACCTCAATTTCAGTTAAATCCACACCATCGTTGAAATGTAGTCAGAATCATTGTTAAATCAATATACTGGTCCATTATAATTCACACCATATATTGTCTTGAATTCTACAGAGATGCTTAGTTTTTCGAGGTGTTGCTTTTCAATTCACTATGTATTATTCATTTCACTAGTTTGTATTGTGTTCTTTATTTTCTTAGAAATGTTTGGACTTTCTCAAGTAATATATGTACCTTATTAAGGAACCCTTAGGAAAGTCCAAACCTACTATTTACTTTCTTCGTTTTTTATTTATTTTTTATTTTTTACCAAACTTGAATTTTGTTTAGTTGTGTACAATGTTTATTTCATAAGTTTCAACATAGTGATGATTAATATTTTGCAAACTTGGCACAATTCTTTTCAAGGTCCAAACAACCCTTATGAAAGTCTAAATCTGCTATTTAATTTTTGTTTTTTTACTTACTTGAATTTTATTTAGTTGTGTACAATATTTATTCCATAAGGTACAACATAATAATGCATATTATTTTACAAACTTGGCACATTTCTTTGCAATGTCCAAACAATCTTTGTTAAAGTCCAAACAGCTCTTAAGAAAGTCCAAACCTGCTATAGCAGGTTGCAAGGCATTTAATGCCTTAATATTATGGCAACTTTTTCATATCTCTTCCAATCAACACTTGCCACATATATAGTGGTTTTGCCCCACCTAGAGCAAAACCATTTCGCCCCACTACAGCCGGACCCTATTAATAGATATGTATAAAGAGTACTATCGACTTTGTCATTTCTTTCTCAAATCATTAACTACTTGTGACATGCCCATGCATTACTTTAAAAGGATAGTATAACCAGGAGAGCATATACAACACATGTACAAGTGGAGAAGTTTTTGTGTACCTTTAAGGTAGGATTTATGTGATATCCCACACCTAATGAGGTAGGGTTACACAGAATTATTAGGCTATTTAAATTTTTTGAGATAAATTCCATTATTCACGTGGCACACTATTATTGGATACGAGATAACAAGTGACATACCACGTGACGTGTACCTTGAGGCTACCCAAATATTTTTTGTACAAATGGCATTGGTGTGTCACACAACGTAAACGAGATTCACTCATTCACCCAGTGTGATGTCACCCTGAATGTAAAACATCTCAAATTTAAGGTGATATGGATAAAAAAATAATACATGAGTAGCCTCTTCATTCCTGCAACAACTGCTTCACTCGATTGCTCAGCCATGTGTATACTTCCTTTTCTGGGGAAAAAAAAAAAATTCAAACAATCATGAACTGCATAGTCTGCATTAATGACAAAGTAAAGGTATTGTGCATGTAACTCTCTTAATTACTACTAGGTGAAACTTTCAAAAAATAAAAATAAAAATTTGTAATGAAACTGGCTTTACCAATCAAAATAAATATCACCATATAAATCTTTTGCAACTTCTTTGTGTTGAAAGTACGATCTAAAAGTAAATCGGTTAAAATCAAGGAAGATCTTATATATATAGTAATTAATAGTAGGAAATTAACTAAAAAATTATCAAAACTAGTGGTTTACTATATTTGCAAATCTAGCAAGAAATTACATAAACTAAAAAACTATAGTTTGATTATATAGTTAAACCAACATAAAAACATACGGACAAACCGCGCGTTTTAAGGCAAATAAATCTCTATAAGCAAAGAAACAAGAGAGAGAAGCAACCATGAACTTGCTGCCATCTCTATTTATAATCCTATTATGCTTGTAGCCGCCTTGCATTGAATATGTATTCAAAAGACCAAAATCATTTTCCACAAGGAAAAAATATCCATCACAAGGACCTTGCTCACAAGGAAAAAATATCCATCACAACTCTTACATGCAAGGAAAAAATACCCATCACAAGCCTTACATGAGTGAAAAAGAATTTGTACTCTCTCTCTCTCTCTCTCTCTCTCTCTCTGTGTGTGTGTGTGTGTGTGTGAAACACATTTTATTGCTATAGTTTACAGCGAGAAGCTAGCTTCTTCTTCTAAACCTACAAAAAAAATTCATTTGCTTCAGTGAGATGATTCTTCTTCCAATGTAAATATATAGGCTATGTTTGGTTCTTGGATTTATTGAGGAAAAGAAAATAAAACACAGAGGAAAACACTACAACAAATCTGCTTTTCAGCGACGCACATTATTTGCCACGCGCTGGATGCATGGCAAATAGTATTTATCTGCGACGCACTAAATTTTCAGCGACGCACTTACAAAACGTTGCAAATAGTTATCAGAAAAAGTCAGCAAAACTTTTAACTATTATCTGCAACGCAAAGTGCGCGTGGCAAATAATTTACTTTGTATTTGCCACGCTTGAGTGCAACGCAAAGTGCGCGTGGCAAATAATTTACTTTGTATTTGCCACGCTTGAGGTGCGTGGCAAATAATTTACTTTGTATTTGCCACGCTTGAGGTACGTGGCAAATAAATTCTAATTCAAGAGGAATTATTTTCCACGCACTTGTGCGCTGCAAAATGTTTTACGATTATCTGCAACGCAAGAAATGCGCGGCAAATAAAATACTTCGTATATATAAAAAATGCTACGTTAAATTCACATTGTTATATAAAACATATATATACATATACCATTAAATCAAAGTATATCATTTTCTTCTTTTTAAATCACATCTATTCTAATCTATTTCTTTTACAAGAGCAAGAATTCTAACCAAAGAAGAAGTTATCCATATTTTACTTTAACCATATTTTAATTCTTAAATTTTCGGTAATTAAAATTCAACACTAAGGGTTTGTTTGATAAAACTGAAATTAATTGCTGAATTTTAGGCACTAAAAATTTTAAGCGAGTAAATTTGCATTACTGAAAACAGTGTATTGAAATAGACTACATTCAGTGGTTATTTTCGTAGAATTTTTTCACTAAAAGTTTTCAGTGGATTTTTAGTTATTTTTTTAATTAAGTGATACATTATCCAACGCTTTGAAAAAAAGAAGTGCCAAAATTTTTCATTTTCACCACTTAATCGTGTTATCAAACACACCCTTAGTTTTCTAATTAATTATCAGTTTTATCAAACAAGCCCTTTGATTTTAATGATTTTGTAGAGTTGTATCTATTAAATGTTTGAATTACATGCAACAACTCTCCAGTGCATCGCACGGGCTACAAATATAGTATCATTCCCAAAAGTGCAACCCAAATGATGTGGAAATGGGGCCAAGTCCAATATAGTGTGATTAGTTGAATTTTTATTGGAAGTTATTTACTTGACCCCACTGCCACATCATTTGGGTTGCACTTTTGGGATTAATACTATATCACTTAATCAAATTTCACTTTAGAATGAGAAAGCCCTAAATGTCTACTGAGTTAAAAAAAAAAAAAAAAAAAAAAATTCTCATTATTGAACAATCACAAATCTAATATATGACAATCCATAATAACCATATAACATAGGGGTCCGGCTGTAGTGGGGCGAAATGGTTTTGCTCTAGGTGGGGCAAAACCACTATATATGTGGCAAGTGTTGATTGGAAGGGATATGAAAAAGCTGCCATAATATTAAGGCATTAAATGCCTTGCAACCTGCTATAGCAGGTTTGGACTTTCTTAAGAGCTGTTTGGACTTTAACAAAGATTGTTTGGACATTGCAAAGAAATGTGCCAAGTTTGTAAAATAATATGCATTATTATGTTGTACCTTATGGAATAAATATTGTACACAACTAAATAAAATTCAAGTAAGTAAAAAAACAAAAATTAAATAGCAGATTTAGACTTTCATAAGGGTTGTTTGGACCTTGAAAAGAATTGTGCCAAGTTTGCAAAATATTAATCATCACTATGTTGAAACTTATGAAATAAACATTGTACACAACTAAACAAAATTCAAGTTTGGTAAAAAATAAAAAATAAATAAAAAACGAAGAAAGTAAATAGTAGGTTTGGACTTTCCTAAGGGTTCCTTAATAAGGTACATATATTACTTGAGAAAGTCCAAACATTTCTAAGAAAATAAAGAACACAATACAAACTAGTGAAATGAATAATACATAGTGAATTGAAAAGCAACACCTCGAAAAACTAAGCATCTCTGTAGAATTCAAGACAATATATGGTGTGAATTATAATGGACCAGTATATTGATTTAACAATGATTCTGACTACATTTCAACGATGGTGTGGATTTAACTGAAATTGAGGTGGAATGTAGCATCCATCAGGCGACAGACTAGAGTGTTCGTGTATGTTGTTCACGAGTGTGGAGATACCTTGTTGCCATATTATAGTTGTAATGAAATTTGAGCACCTCACAGAAATCCCACATGTAACATAACAAAGTTCATATGTTGCTTAAGAAAGTACAAATGTTCCTTACTAAAGTCCAAATGTTGCTTAAGAAAGTCCAAATGTTCCTTACTAAGGTCCAAATATTTCTTAAGAAAGTTTAAATGTTCCTTACTAAAGTCCAAATGTAACATAATAAAGTTCATATGTTGCTTAAGAAAGTCTAAATGTTCCTTAAGAAAGTCCAAATGTTCCTTACTAAAGTCCAAATATTTCTTAAGAAAGTTTATATGTTCCTTACTAAAGTCCAAATGTAACATAATAAAGTTCATATGTTGCTTAAGAAAGTCCAAATGTTCCTTACTAAAGTCCAAATGTTGCTGAAGAAAGTCCAAATGTTCCTTAAGAAAGTCCAAATGTTCTTTACTAAGGTCCAAATGTTTCTTAAGAAAGTCCAAATGTTCCTTACTAAAGTCCAATTGTACCTTACTAAAGTCCAAATGTTCCTTACTAAGGTCCAAATGGTTCTGAAAAAAATACCAAATGTTCCTTACAAAAGTCCAAATGGTTCTGAAGAAAATTCAAACAGTTCTTTAATAAGTCCAAAGCATCCTTAAAATTCATAATTTCCTTAATAAGATACAAATATTATTTGAGAAAGTCCAAACATTTCTAAGAAAATGTTCGTTTCTACTTAGTCAGGATAACTTTATGTAGAATAGGTAGAAAAGCTTAGATTGAAAATAAAGAACACAATACAAACTAGTGAAAGGAATAATACATAGTGCATTGAAAAAGCAACACCTTGATAAAACATGCCCGTGACTTAATAGTGGCACATGGGTATTAATGGGTTCATTGAGAAAAAGACATTTTTTCTCCACACCACATCTGACCAGTATGATCTACGTAAGATACAACTATTTGCCAATGTAACGCTAAATAATTTTCCCTTCCTCTTCCTGCAACTCTCCCCCTTCATCTTCCTACACCTCTAGTCATCGTAACGTGATCTGAGTTAGTAAAAAAGTAATCTTCCCATTCAACTTACTACTTTTTGTAGGGTGTAATTTGTTGTTTATATTGACCACAGACCCGTAAATGTGGTTCCCGGGTTTGATAGATGCATTTCACGGGTGTAGACTAGTTATTAACTGAGCAGTGACTAGCCTTAATCAATAGGGCAGTACATACTAGTCATTTGATTGAGCAGTGACTAGCCTTAATCAATAGGGCGGTACAGACTAGTCATTGACTGAGCAATGAATAGTTTTAATCAATAGGGCAGTAGATACTAGTCATTTGACTGAGCAGTAACTAGCCTTAATCAATAGGGCGGTGCAGACAAGTCACCGACATATAAAAAATAATGAGTTTCTCAAGAAAGTTCAACTTTTTCTTAATAAGGTACCAAATGTTCCTTACAAAAGTCTAAATAGTTCTAAAGATATACCAAATGTTCTTTACAAAAGTCCAAATGGTTCTGAAAAAAGTCCAAATATTTTTAAGAAAGTCTAAATGTTCCTTACTAAGGTCCAAATGTTTCTTAAAAAAAGTTTAAATGTTCCTTACTAAAGTCCAAATGTAACATAATAAAGTCCATATGTTGCTTAAGAAAGTCCAAATGTTCCTTAATAAAGTCCAAATGTTGCTGAAAAAAGTCCAAATGTTCCTTACTAAAATATAAATATTTCTTAAGAAAATCCAAATGTTCCTTACTAAAGTCCAAATGTTTCTTAATAAAGTCCATGTGTTGTTTAAGAAAGTCCAAATGTTCATTACTAAAGTCCAAACGTTCCTTACTAAAATTCAAATGTTTCTTAAGAAAGTCCAAATATTCCTTACAAAAGTCCAAATGGTTCTGAAGAAAGTCCAATTGTTTCTTAAGAAAGTCCAAATGTTCTTTACTAAGGTCCAATTGTTTCTTAAGAAAGTTCAAATGTTCCTAACTAAAAAAAAAGTTACTGGTTGTGTGCGCTAGCGCGCATTAGATAAAATTTTGTGTGTGTGTGTTTGTTTGTGTGTGTGTATCGCGCATTAGATAAAATTATATATACATTAGCAAATTTTACAAAATTAGATTTATAGTATTTAGCCCTAACTTTATACAAATTTGCCATTTGAAAAAAATATCTTTATAAAAATTTAAAAATAAAAGAGTAATGTTATGCTTACCAAATTTCTTTCCCAAAAGTGTTTTTTAACACATGTGGCTGTGGACCAAGTTGATTTTGATTGGTTAATGTTAAGAAAATACTTTTGCTTACCCAAAAAATGGTTCACCAATGCTCACCCAAGCATCTCATTGACCAATGCAGGGGGACCCAAGATTAAACATCATTTGTTGGCCACTGGGTCCCACTGCATTGGGCAATGGGATGCTTGGGTGGTGAGCATTGGTGAACCATTTTTTGGGTGAGCAAAAATGCTCTCTAATGTTAAAGTGGTTCCACAATGGTCCCACTTCAACATCTTTTGGGATTAAAATTTGGGAAGCATAACATTACTCTAAATAAATGTTCTAATGTCTTTCACCAATTACTTGGTCTAAAAAGTTAATGGCTTAATATTAAAAAACTAAATCTATAAAATATTGTAAATTTTTAAATTTTCATTTGGGATGAAAATTGGGAAAGCATATTATATTAATTACTCAAAATTGTTAATTAATGCTATGCTTCCCAAATTTCATCGCAAATGATATTGAAGTGGGACCACTGTGAAATCACTTTAACATCAACCAATCAAAATCAACTGGGTCCACTGCCACATGTGTTGTGAAACACTTGTGGAAAAGAAATTTGGGAAGCATAGCATTACTCTTTTATTTATTAATTTATTTTTTTTCGAACTACAAATGTTTATAAAGTTAGGGCTAAATACTATAAATCTAAATCTGTAAAATTTGCTAATGTGTATACTCCCTCCGTCCCATTTTATGCGTCCCTTTTTGGGAATTCAACTATTTAAGGGGACAAAAGGAATCTACACCTACTTTCCACAATTACCCATAATCATTGCACTTTCTTTTTTGTTTTGTTTTGGTATTGGTTGTAAGGAAGGGCAATTTGGGAAACCAAGTAAAATTTATATACTAATTTAGGAAAGTGGACAACAATTTTGGGACATACCAAAATAGAAAGGGGGACACATAAAATGGGACGGAGGGAGTATAATTTTACCTAATGCACGCGCGCGCGCGGGGACACACACACACACACATATAGATATATAAGGAGATAAGAAGTAAATTGGTAATCTTACACACAAACTGTAGGTAGAGGAGAGGTGAGTGTTATTTTCCAAACTAATGGGGAGGTTACTGTAATTATCATTTACCTCAAGGAGGTCAATGTAATTTGCCCTTTTTTTTTTCCCTACAGTTGGTGGGCAACTGGTTTAGGCGTTAGTAGGTAAGCAATGTTTGAAACTTTCCAAACCCACTTAGGACACTTGTCACTTATTGATGAACTCCTCTTCTCATCCAACGACTCTCCTTTGTTGTGCTTCACGTGGAGCAAAACTGCCCCGCTCCACTACAGAATTGCCCATAACATAGTTATGAGAAGCTACTGAGTTATGAATCAATACCACTAAAAGCAACGAAACATAATTGAAGGGAAAACTTCTTTCACTCACTCCCACCACAGTGTCAAAGGAAATTAGCCCTAAATCCTCAAATTATCAAAAACTTCTCTCACTCACTCCCGCCAAAGTGTTCCCACGGCGCCTCACCAACACCAGTACCGTCCCAGCGCCTCACCACTACCAGGACGCTCGACACTGCTGCCTCTTCACTGTCGCCTCACCACAGTGGGCGCCCTCGCCATCATCATCACCACCACTGAGCCACCGCCGCTTTCTCCTCTTACAGGTTTGTTTATACATATATTTACATACATATATATATCTATGTTCTCTCTCTCTCTCTCTCTCTCTCTCTCTCTGTATCACACACACACACACAACTTTGCATGATGTAGAGTTCCTACAGAAAAGGAAAGGAAATAATTGGTTTTTGTTCAATTTTTTTTACCAAGGAGCATCTATTTGTTTAATTTGGGGACATTTATGTTTTCAATGGGGTGGTTGTGTTGAGACATTTAGGTATGCCTACTATGTGTTTGTTTTTTTTCTTAAAGAGAAGTATAGAGCTTTTTGCTTGTGGTTTCAATTTGTGATTTAGTGTTGTGACTGAATATTGTGCAAATGAACTCAAAAATCAATTTGTGATTTAGTGTTGTGACTGATTTATGGGTTTGCTTTGGAGATTGGTTCTTAACATTTGGTTCTTTATTTGGTGTTTGGGTATGAGCTCATGGGGTAGATTTGATGCAGTGGCCAAGTTTGTTGCCCTTGGATTCTATTACGCCCATAAGGTATTTGTTGAATGGTCTCAATTTGCTAGTACCAAGACTTTAATAAATATATATTGATTGAGACTAGGTTTTTAATTTGTAATTATCTATATAATAAGGGAGGACGGTGTGGGTCCCTCCCATTTTAGCAACTTTCAATCTCAGCCCTTGGAAAGTACTTCGTCATTTCTAGTACACTTTTTTTTTTATGTTCTTATACAAAGATTAAAAATCGACTTCATTTCATTCAGATTTAAGGCAAAAAATTAATGTGCCCAATAAGAATACCCAAGTAATTTTATTGTTTAAAATCTTTTTTAGTAATTCTTTGATGAAATTACTTTAATACTCTTATTTTAGTGAATCGGCTTAATGATATACTAGCGGCAGAGGCACACACGTTGCGTTTGCACACATTGTATTTGTTATACTTGCGGCAGAGGCACACGCATTGCGTTTGCACACATTATATTTGTTATATATTTATCATCTCAAGTAAAAAAAATAAATGAGTATTTTTCTAGATTTTTTTTTTTCAAATGTTAAGGCTTTCTAACATAAAACTGTCACTCTATTTTTGATTAGATTTAAATTGGTTTAAACAAAAAGAGTAGTAACTCACAGGATAATACATACACCAATGATAGTAAAAGCACACATGAGAATCCCCCTAATTCTCACCTCTTTCCCACTGAACAGAAAGTTGATCACTTTTGTCACTTTTAGTTTGTATGTATGCCTGTAATAGTGTAATGGCATCACTTTGAACATTTAAGTAATTTTTGTTTTTATTTTTCTAGCATACTTTGGCAATTCAGATTTTTTTTCTCATAAAAAAATCATTAGTACTCTCTCTCTCTCTCTCTCTCACACTCACACACACACACGCAGTACTTCACTCTCTCTATGTCTCATATGTTCTCTTATTTCCTATCATCTTCTTCTTCGCTGCATTTTTTGGTTGATTAGTGTTTTATTTCAATTTTTTCTTTGCAGATTTGGGTAGTTTTTTCATCACAGATTGCGATTTTGGGAAGTACTTCATCACAGATTGCAACTGAGGTTTGATTCCATCGATTTCATTATTTGTGGGTTGATTGATTTGTGGTTTTTAATTTTTTGAATGGCCCTAATTTCTTTTATGCTTCAGTGGGGTTAATATGATAGCAACGAAACCTAAATGAACCATTAGTTGAGTGAAAATTGGGCTGATTGGAGAAAATTTGTTCCCGCAATCCTTATAATATTTGAGGGTGCCATGGATGGTCTAAGACATGTAGATCTCGAACAATTTTGAAAACTTCATTAGTTTAAGCATCAACCATTAGAATGGTTTAGTACATGTTATTGCTAGTTTTATGTTAAACAATTGTAACTTTGGTCCAAAAATATTTTAATTGTGCCCCAAAATGTTACTTCATCCGTCCCATTGAATCCAACTTTCTAAAATTAAGGACTTATTTCAAACAACCACTTGCTTACTTAAGAAAATAGTTTGGTGTGTCAACACTCTTAAGTGAATAATAATAGTTTTCGGATAGATCAAAATTGAAAGAGGGACATATTATTGTGCCCGTGGAACTAATGACTTCACTTAAATATCACATGGGTTTGAATGACATGGACAATTTTATGCAATAGATTTGATCTTATAAAGTATTGATTTTTTTTTTTTTGCTTCGTGCCCACGGCCATGGGTTATAACTAGTAGTTGGATAAAGCTTGGTTTTTTTTTTCAAGGTGTTTATTGCAACTATTGTCCCACAAATGAGCTTATATCTACTTAGGTAGGTTGATTCATTTTAAAGATTTTGTTAAACTTGTGATATGTAGCAGATATGGATAAGCAATGGATGAAGATTAAAACTAGGTACTTACCGGAGTATGAGAAAGGGGTTGACGATTTCATTGAGTATGCACGGCCGTCTGCAGACAGTGGCATGCTATACGTTATCAACTGATGAGAGAAAGAAGTGGTGTGAGTGGTTTAAATCAGTGAAGTTTCCAGATGGATATGCATCAAATATATCTCGGTGTGTTAATGTTAAAGATGGCAAAATAACCGGTTTGAAGAGCCATGACAACCACGTGCTTTTACAACGGCTTCTTCCGGTTGTAATCCGAGGCTATCTTGATGAATTTGTATCCACCACATTAATTGAGCTGGGATTATTTTGTAGAGAATTGTGTGCCAAGAAGTTGAAACTGCAAGTACTAGAGAGCCTAGAAAATGATATTGCCATAATCCTTTGTAAGTTGGAACGAATATTTCCACCAGCTTTCTTTGATGTTATGGTTCACTTAGCAGCCCACTTACCTGTCGAGGCTATGATTGGTGGACCTGTGCACTACCGATGGATGTATCCCATCGAACGGTACTTGTCTACATACTTCTTTTTCTCATCATTTATGTATGCAAGTACACCCTGATGAATTATAACTATGAAAGGCTATCTTACAGGTTTTTGGGCACCCTAAAGAAATTTGTGCGCAATAAGGCACGACCTGAAGGTTCAATTGCCGAGGCATACATTGATTACGAATGCGTCACATTTATGTCCATGTACCTAGAAGATATCAACCAACAAGAACGAAACTACGGTGGAGACAATGCTCATGTTGAAAAAGACCTTGCCATTTTCAAGGAGACTTGGCGGACAATAGGTGCGTCAACCTACGAATTCTGCCCCGAACTCGAATGGGGAAAAGCTCATTACACTGTGCTGAATAATTGTGATGAGACACTACGTTATTTTGAGTAAGTTGACAATAGATGTGTTGAATGTGTGTTACTTATGTGATTAACTTTTAAATCGTCACATTGCTAATACAAGGAACATAAGGCCGAATTGAAGCGGCAAAACGTGATCGATATAGATAAAGCACAACAACAACAGTTTGCTAAATGGTTTGGAGATCGTGTAAGTGTCAAGACTAAATGAATAAATGAATTTGTCACATAACTTATATTATGTTTTAATAAGTGTCATGATAACAGATTAAACTATTGCGAGAACAAAACTCGCTTGAAGCTACTGATGGACTATATGCGTTAGCATGTGAGCCTGATAAACGAGTCAAGCGATACACTGGATGCATTATTGATGGCATTCGGTTTCACACCAAGGAACGTGAAATGCACCGACAAACGCAAAATAGTGGTGTTGTGGTTGAAGGGGTGTACGAGGGAAATCAAGAGTTAGAGTTCTATGGGGTTATCAAAGATATTATAGAGTTGGATTATTGTTTTCAGAACTCCGTACTATTGTTCAAGTGTGATTGGTGGGATGTCGGTAACAATAAAACTGGAATACACATCGATGCACACTTCACAAGTATTAATGCATCACGAACACGTTATAAGGATGATCCTTACGTGCTAGCATCTCAAGCAAAACAAGTATTTTATCTTAAAGATACAAAATACAAAGGTGATTGGCATGTAGTACAGAAAATAAAGCCACGGAATTTATATGATGCTCCTGAAGTAACAATGATAGAAGAAGATGGAGACATGACAGAAGTGGCCTTCCAAGAAGAGTACCAATCGGTTAATCGCGGTGTTGTCCAGCCTGGTGGCCAAGAAGATGTAACATTGGCTTTGAATAGGTCAGGTGCAGAACCAGATCATGTTGATGTTAGTGCTGTCATCCCTCAAGTGCAATTAGATCCAGATTTCATTAATGATGATGAAAGTGACGCTGAAGATGAAACATTAATGGAGTATTGTGATGATGTTGATGAATTAATCCTATCCGATGAAGATACTGACTTAGATGATTGATAATGTACTTTTATGTTATTCAGACATTAGTGGTATTTAGTCTTTATAGAATGTGTATGTTTTATTAATTCACGAGAACCATTGCCAAATATTGTTTTATATATATGTTGCTATTATTGCTATTGCATGTGTTTATTTTGTAGATATGGCTCCTGGACGGCGCCACACACGATTGCATGTTGGGCCCCACTCTGAGTCGATTCTTTCCACACCGACTCTCGACACTATACCGACTCCCTCGAGCAGCGTTGGTAAGATCTTATTATTGTATTTGAGGAAAAAAATACAACTTTTGTTTTGCTACATCAAATTGTTATTAAAACATCTTTCAACAGCGTCGACAGGGACTCGACGGGGTCGAGGGAGGTCAAAGAATGTGAAGTTGCTAAAGAAATTAGCGGAGAATGGTGGACATCCGCTCCCGATTGTGATCCAAAAGGACCTGTGGGTACCAGTAGGAGAGAATAGCGATCTTTTCAAGGCTGAATTGGGCATTATTGCTCGGATGCATGCTACAGCGGCTGTTGCCGGTTGGAAGGATATCACAAGTTCGATGAAACTTCAATGGTACGCACGAATCAAGGTAATAGTGTTATATGTTTCACTTAGTTAGCGTTAATTCAACTAAATTCAATTGATGTGACTAATATGTTTCTTGTTAATGACTGTGTAGCAATCATTTGATATTGAGCTCAATGATAGCCATACCTTGGATGCCGTCAATAAATATTTGGGCCAACGTTTAAGGGCGTACAGGCACGAACTCCACAAGTATTTCCTAAAGAGCGAGAATCCCCCCCATAACCCCCCGCCAGGCGTGTCACTAGATGATTGGAATGTTTGCTGCGAACGTTATTCAAGTGAACAGTTCCAGGTGATATACTATAATTTGAATTCTTTTTTATTTAATAGTACTGCTAAGGCCATGTGAACTAACGTGTTAACTATTTATAACTACAGATCGTTAGCCAGCAAAATGTTACCTGTCGATCGATGCAGAAGGCACGTCACACCGGCAGATCTATGTCATTTGCTGAACATCGTTACAATATGGTAATTATTGCAGAGTTCAATATATATATATATAAAGTTAACATCATTTTGATAAATATTTGACTATTATAATAACATCATATGTTCAATACACAGGTAAAGGATCGGCAGGCGCAAACCCAAGACTCGGGTACAGTGACGGTGATAGATGTGAGACCCATAGACCTGTATTACAAAACGCATTACAACCCAAAAACCGGTCGTTAGGGTAGTGAGCATTCACACGATAATTATGTAAGTGTCAATTTGTAATTTGTTACAATGATACATTCTATTTTGAAACAATTGTATTAATACTAGTTACTTGTAAATTGTAGGACTGCATGGTACAAATGAAGTCTCAACCCACCCCAGATGGGTCAACCCCGCTGACTGATAAAGAAATATTTGATGCAGTATTGGGGTACAGGCACGGATATGCTATGGGCCTCGGACATGGGGTGGTCGCTTCATTGTCCAAGTCTGCTTCGCATACTACATGTGATGTGCGAATGCGGGTGGCAAATGAGAGGGCTGAACAAGCGATCAAAGAGGCTGAACAAGCCAAAAAAGAAGCTGAACAGGCGAAAAAAGAGGCTGAAGCGATGAAAGAAAAACTCTTGACAATGGAGGAGCGGATGGACGCATTTAATGCTCGTTTGGACTTGATGGGTGGATCACCAGTAGCATGAGATGGTAAGTTATGTTTCAAATGGTTAGTTTTATTGTGTTAAAAAAATACCCTTTTCGATGTGGGAGTGTTTTTTTCTCTTCTTTTGATTTTTTTCTTCGAGAGGATTCAAGGAGAGTTTGTGGTGGGCTATTTTGGTGGTGAATGAGGGTGGTGTATTGTAGTAGTAGTAGTGGCCGTGAGAGAGAGAGAGAGAGAGAGATGGGGAGAGAGATAGGGAGAGAGACATGAGGTTTTGGGTGGTTGAAACAAGTTTCGACACTTGAAAAATCACGAGATTGGAACCCACACCTCACACATGACCAACTAGACTTGCGGGAACAAACGACACTCAATTCCTACACGATTTACAAGTTAGGCGATAATACGCAAAATTATATCCTTCGGCATTTTATAATTAAGTTTTCAGGTTTTGGGTGGTCGAAACAAGTTCCAGCACTCGGAGAGGCACGAGACCGGAACTAACACCTCACACACGGTCAACTAGACTTGCGAGAACAAACGACACGCAATTCTTATGCACGGTTTGCAAGTTACGCGATAATACGCAAAATAATCTCCTTAGGCTTTTATAACTAAGTTTTGAGGTTTTGGGTGGTCGAAACGAGTTCCGGCACTCGTAAAGGAACGAGACCAGAACTCACACCTCACACACGACCAACTAGACTTACGAGAACAAACGGCACGCAATTCCTACACACGGTTTGCAAGTTAGGCGATAATACACAAAATTATATCCTTAGGAGAGAAATGTGAGAGTTTTTTTTTCTTTTCTTCCTTCTTTTGATTTTTTTCTTCGCGAGGATTCAGGGAGAGTTTGTGGTGGGCTATTTTGGTGGTTAGTGAGGGTGATGTATTGTAGTGGTAGTAGTGGCCGTGACACAGAGAGAGAGAGAGAGATTTATGGGGAGAGAGATAGGGAGAGAGACTTGAGATTTTGGGTGGTCGAAACGAGTTCCGGCACTCGGAGAGGCACAAGACCAGAACCACACCTCACACACGACTAACTAGACTTGCGGGAACAAACGGCACGCAATTCCTACACACGGTTTGTAAGTTAGGCGATAATACGCAAAATAATCTCCTTAGGCTTTTATAACTAAGTTTTGATATTTTGGGTGGTCGAAAAGAGTTCCGACACTCGTAAAGGCATGAGACTGAAACTCACACCTCACACACGACCAACTAGACTTGTGGGAACAAACTGCACGCAATTCCTACACACGGTTTGCAAGTTAGGCGATAATATGCAAAATTATATCCTTAGGAGAGAGATGTGGGAGTTTTTTTTTTTCTTTTCTTCTTTTCTTTTGATTTTTTTCTTCCAGAGGATTCAGGGAGAGTTTGTGGTGGGCTATTTTGGTGGTGAGTGAGGGTGGCGTATTGTAGTGGTAGTAGTGGCTGTGAGAGAGAGATAGGGAGAGAGACTTGAGATTTTGGGTGGTCGAAACGAGTTCCGGCACTCGGAGAGGCACGAGACCGGAACCTACACCTCACACACGACTAACTAGACTTGCGGGAACAAACGGAATGCAATTTCTACATACGTTTTGCAAGTTACGCAAATCATTTTTTATTGTCTTATTTTTAAGTTTGATTGTTATTAAAAAATTTGCGACTAATGTTTTTTTTTTTTTTTTTTCCTATTTTCAGATTGGGAGGCTCTACTACCTGCATTTGATGATCTTATTCTTGAACTTCATTCTATTTTTTTTTCCTTAGACACATTTATGATACTTTTGTACTAGTGTATTTCAGCATCTTTTGATATTGTGGTTTGTAATAACTATGTTTTTAAATTTGCGACTTGATTTGGTTATCGACAAATTATTGGAATGAATGTATGACGATTAGAATCATTGTTGGTTTTTGAATTGAAGTTTTAGCAGGTTAATTGGTTCAAATAAAAAAATATTTTAAAAAAAAGGAAAAGAATATTTCAAATCTGGTATTATTATTTGCGACGCACATTTAATGCGTGCCTAATAATCAATCACAACATCATTATTTGTGACGCACATTGGCGTGACTGATATTCATTCGAAATGCTAAATGATTATTTGCCACGCCATGTAGCGTGGCAAATACTACCTTATTAGCAACGCATATGAGCGTTGCTGATAATTATCGAAATACTAAATATTTTATTTGCCACGCTGTGTTGCGTGGCAAATACATCGTTATTAGCCACGCAATACAGCGTGGCTGATAATTATACTCACTATTAGCAACGTATAAATGCGTCGCTAATAATAACTACTTTTAGCGACGGAGTCATTTTTGATAAGTTAGAAACTTATTACCAACGCGCGTGCAGATTATTTGCCACGCTATGGAGCGTTGCTAATAAAAATAACATTATCAACGCCGTTGACTGCGTCGCATAATATTATTCGTTACGCCATTTTCCGTTACGCTCATGCGACGCGCGGATTGCGTCGCAAATACCTTTAGCGACACAGTCAATGACTATTAGCCACGCAGCTGCGCGTGGCAAAAAAGCAGATTTGTTGTAGTGAAATATTTCCTTTTGTTTGGTTGATAAGGAACACAAGGAGGAAAAATAGGAAAGATACAATACACTGAGAATTAAATTTAATATTTTGAATGGTGTGAGTCATTTCACTTTCTTTATTCCTACATTGCAAATGTATTTTAGAAATATTTAATTTTCAATGTTATTTAAGTACGAAAAAAAACAAAAAAAAAAATAAAAAATTAATACGACGTAAGGGTCTGCTTGGTTTGTGGAAACTTTTGCTGTTTTCTGTTTTCATTTTTTAGTGAAAATGCAATTATCTCTATGAAAATGTGTGTGGGTGTGAAAAATCGAAAACATTTACTAGGAAATGAATTAAAAAATAAATAAATAAATAATAAAAAAAGCATGACTTTGGAAAATGCCAAAAACACGTTTTCCATAGAAAATGTGGGTTATTGGAAAATAGAAATCAAAGGTGACGTGTCATAATATTCCATTCTCGTTTTGCCCCTATATTATTAATAAAATTACAGGCGGAATGGGACACATGTCACCCAGTGAAAGCTTAAGTGGGAACGTACAAATGGGTGAGCAAAAATACCCTCGATATAAAGTACTGCACGTGAGGTACTGTGTGCTGTGAGAGTATACAAAGTTTTAGAGTCCGTTTGTGTTAGCTGAAATATTAAGTGATTATTTTTTTCAGTGATGACATATTAAGCTGTTTGGTGTTTGAGTTAGCTGAATTATAAAGTAATTATTTTAAACACAAAAGTGTTGTCATGCCCGCTCCAGAATTTCATAGTTTTGTCATGAATGATATAAAATTTTATGAATTATCATTTATATATGATAAATGAGGATAAGTGGTTGACTGTGGTCAACGGTGAGGTGTCAGTAAGGACACGAAGAAATTGGTAATTGAGATTTTCATTGGCACGAGTAAATGACATTTATATGATTTAAATGTTATTTGACTTATCTGGTATTTTGTGAATATTGAATTATACATGTGTAGTATAGTTTCTGGTAATCTCAATATTGTTATATATCGTTTTGAGAACTGTTGTGAGAACGTGAGTGACACGTTAAATAAAAAGATAGGTGGTGTAGAGATTCCACATAATTTAGTTTTCGGACGTTGTTTTTGGGCCGAAACGAGACTTAGTCGGAAACTTCTGAAATTTATAATTTTCACTCGTAAAGACATAAAATGGTCGTGTGCGAAGTTTCATGGGTTAATTAGAAGTTTTGAGAAACTTGCGGGGAGGTAAACATGATTTTCGAGGAGTTTTTCTATAAATAGTGGAGGATAAGATTTCATTTCTCCAAAAAGTTGGAAAATATCTGTTGCCACAGGCTTTGCGACGACGATCGGCGACCTTTCGTCCGTCAGTTTTTCACCAAATTCAAGATTTGAACTCGTGAAGGTAAGATCTACGTTTTGATACTACTTAAGCCGTGTTTGGCCAATTTTTGTAAAAATCTTAATTCTAGATTGTTGGGGAAAACCCAGTAAAACTTGTAGAAATCGTCTCAAATTCAAAATTCGACGATTAATTAGCTTCCTAGTCGATCATTCAAAGTTTGGGGGAAATCGCACGAGGTATGAAGTTCTAACTTGTGAAATGTAGAGAAATACATGTTTTATATTTCGACGAGGAAATTGAGATCCGGGCAAAATTGATGTGTTAATTGTAGGCCCGTTAATTATGCACGCGCTAAATTGTGAAAAGCATGTCTAAATTTACGCGAGCACGTTGAGTTGTCTATGTGGGTCAAAGAGGGGTCTTATACAAATTCATGCCGGAGTAAGCTTCTCGTTGTTTGAGAATTTTAGTAGCGACAACTATTGTGCATAGTTTAAGGCTTGGACTTGTCAGGACACTTGGGGAGGTAATGGTTGTAGGCTTGGACTAGCCATTGACATCGCGGTTTAAGGCTTGGACTTGCCGCTACCGGATGAAGGCGTATTTTTCTCCCTAGATATTATTGATATGATTTATGAGATTAAAGCATGTTTTGTAATATATTGCATATGTTAGACTTGTGCACTCAGCATATAGCTGAGCAGTGGAGATTTACTCCATTGCAGGTAAGAAGAAAGACAAGAAGAAGCGTGATGAGTAAGTCCGAGGAACGCTGGGGAACCACAATTGTATGTGTTTTTGTTTAAAATCCTAGATTTGTGTAAGGATTGGTAAATTGTCAAACGTTGTAATAGAATCATGGATTGTTTCCGTAGTATGATAATCTTGTAATTGAACTCCTGTAGTTGTGTTTTTAAATGTTACAATTCAGTGATTATTGTTAATGTGGAGAAGCATGAGTTGTAATATTTCACACAAGGCTGCCCAGCAGGGGAGCAGTCAACTGGACCATGGATCAGTCGACTGAATCCCGTGGGGTTTAGACACTGAAAGTGAATAGTGTCAAGATCAGTCGACTGGACCATCCTTCAGTCGACTGGACCATCCTTCAGTCGACCGGACCACTGTAGATTTTAGCTACTGATCCAAATAGTAACCAATTCAGTCGACTGGATTCCCTGCTCAGTCGACTGGACACCTAATGAGAAATGTGAGTTTTAGTTTCTGCCAAACACAGTCGACTGGACCCTATCACAGTCGACTAAACCTCTATTTTCAAAATTGTGTTCCTTTGGACAGGTTTCAATTGAACAAAACTTTTTATAACTCTGATTTTAATAGATTTTAATAATGTTTTCCGCTGCTATTTGACTTTAATGGAACTGGATAAGCCTTGATGGCGTGCCACATGTCCTATTTCCGCGCGTAGCGGGATGGGTCGTGACATTTAGTGGAATCAGAGCTATAGGTAACAAAACTTTGGGAACGTTCGACGACGAGTGGAGTGTTAAGTGATTTAACACATGTTCTAGATTGCATCCATACATATTAGAGATGTTTGATGCATATGTATATTGGTTTACATACATGCTAACGTTATTGTTGTACATGCATAATGTTTATGCATTGAGAACTACAGGATTGTAATCATGAGTGACGAAGAGCAAAATCTATCGCCACACACTCGATGTATGAATGAAATGGCAGAAATGATGGGGAACATGGGGGAAATGATATGGAATATAGCGGAGCGACTGCCTCCCACGCCCCAAATCGAAGTGGAACCAATAACTGTAGTGCATGCACCCGAAACTAGAGGCATAAGATCCGTATCCGAACAATTCGCTCGAAAGAAACCAATGGAATTTCATAGGACACCCGATCCAACGCTCGCAGAACATTAGATTATGGACATGGAGAAGATTTTCCGATCTATTCCGATGAACGACAGGGAGAAAATGGAAAATGCATGTGATGTGTTGAAGGGTAAAGCCCAGAACTGGTGGGTAAATGTTCTGGATCAAGGGGCACCAATTACTTGGGAGGGGTTCAAGGCGGAATTCAATCTCCGGTTCTTTCCGCGAGCCACCTACAATGCAAAGAAGAGAGAATTTGATAACTTGAAGCAGGGAGATATAACTGTAACCGAATATACTTCCAAGTACAACGCTTTGTTGAGATTTGGAAAGGGTTCCGTACCAGAGGAGGAAGACAGGGCAAGGAAATTCGAAGAGGGTTTAAGGGAAAATATTCGTCTAAGGGTGGAAACCTACGAACATTCGCATGTGGCAGCAGTACAACAAACGGCGCTAGTGGCCGAGAGTGGAATGGAAAGGTCGAGGCAGAATCAGTACGGTAAACGAAGCAATGAGAGTGGGGATAGGAACCAAGGCGGATCTTTCAAGAGGCCATTTCAAAGGGGCTCTGGTTCTAGTTTCAGTGATTTCAAGAGAACGCCAAGTAACATACCATTGTGTTCACTTTGCAACCGACCACACTCAGGTCGATGTTTCATGACCAAACCCCAGAACAGGAACCAAGGCGGGGGAAGTACTAATTCAACACCCGACATGAGAGGCAAGTGTTATGATTGTGGAGTATTTGGGCACCAAGCCAAGGATTGCCCGAGGAAGTATCCTCAGCAAAGAACTAGTTCTATGGCTTCCAGTGGGTCGAAGCCTAGACAATCCAATGACGGGAGACAAAGGACGGAACAACGTCAAGGAAGAGCATATCAGATGAACCCAGGGGATATGACTGCTTCAGAGACAGTAGTCTCAGGTATGGTGCTTGTATGTTCACACTTAGCACGCATACTTATCGACTCGGGATCTACGCATTCATTTGTATCACATGCTTTTGTTGAACATTTGAATGTTGAATCGGCACTGTTAGGATATGAATTGTCTATTGCTGTGCCACTTAGTAAATCAATAATGACGTCTACTATATATAAGAACTGTGAGATCAAACTAGGCGAGAAGTTGATGACCGTAGACCCTATACCGATTGTGGTGAACCATTTCGATGTCATACTGGGAATGGATTGGTTAGCTCTTAACCAAGCCACAATAGACTGTGAACGGAAAGAGGTTAATATTCGATCACCGGTTTATGGGAACTTTTGTTTCCAAGGGAGTGGGGTTATACCACCGCCGTATTTTATTTCAGCTATCCGAGAGGGAAGGTTATTGAAAAAGGGATGTCAAGGATTCCTATGTTCAGTGACTGATGTCTTAGCGACCGAATTAAAAGTAGAAGGCATTCTGATAGTATGAGAAAATCCAGATGTATTTCCTGATGATCTACTAGATGTTCATATTGAGAGAGAGGTTGAGTTCACTATTGAGGTTATGCCAGACTCAAGACTCGTATTAAAGGCACCGTATAGAATGGCACCCATAGAATTAAAAGAGCTGAAAATCTAACTACAAGAGCTACTTGGCAAGGGTTTCATTCGACCAAGTATTTCGCCGTGGGGAGCTCCAGTGTTGTCCGTAAGGAAGAAAGATGGTTCAATGCGTATGTGCGTCGACTACCGAGAGTTGAACAAGTTGACTATTAAGAACAAGTATCCACTGCAGAGAATTGATGATCTATTTGATCAACTTCGTGGGGCCCAAGTATTTTCGAAGATAGATTTGAGATCAGGTTACCATCAGTTAAAAGTGAAGGCCGAAGATGTCGAGAAAACTGCTTTCAGAACGCGCTATGGGCATTATGAGTTCTTAGTCATGCCGTTTGGAGTTACAAATGCACCAGCCGCGTTCATGGATCTTATGAACCAAGTCTTTAATGACTATCTTGATGACTTTGTGATAGTGTTCATCGACGATATTCTTATCTATTCACCGAGTGAGATAGAACACGAGAACCACTTGGGGTTGATACTTCAGAGATTGCGAGAGAAACAACTATTTGGAAAACTTAAGAAGTGTGAATTTTGGTTACCTAGTATTACTTTTCTTGGTCACGTGATTGACAAGAATGGAGTTTCAGTTGATCCTCACAAAGTAGAAGCTATATCAAATTGGCAAAGACTGACATCTGTACCTGAAATTCGAAGTTTCTTGGGATCAACAGGATATTACCGCCGTTTTATTGAGCACTTCTCGAAGATTTATTTACCTA
The DNA here is from genome assembly GCA_033977485.1 of Hydrangea macrophylla. Lineage (NCBI taxonomy): Eukaryota > Viridiplantae > Streptophyta > Magnoliopsida > Cornales > Hydrangeaceae > Hydrangea > Hydrangea macrophylla. The sequence goes on along the minus strand of CM066985.1, from coordinate 107,379,874 downwards.
TGACCAAGTTGATGAGGAAAGGGATTACCTTTGAATGGAGTCAAGAATGTGAAAACAGTTTTCAAGAGTTGAAGTCAAGGTTGACAAGGGCACCTATTCTGACAATACCATCCGGAACCGAAGGATTTGTAATCTATAGTGACGCTTCGCATCAAGGTTTGGGATGTGTGCTTATGCAAGGTGGCAAGGTGATTGCTTACGCTTCTAGATAGCTAAAGACACACGAGGTAAATTATCCGACTCATGATCTTGAATTGGCCGCAGTAATTCATGCTTTGAAAATTTGGAGACATTACTTGTACGGGGAGAAGTGTGAGATATTTATAGACCACAAGAGTTTGAAATACATTTTCACCCAACGGGATTTGAATATGAGACAAAGAAGATGGTTAGAATTGATGAAGGATTACGATCTTTCGATAGAGTATCACCCGGGAAAGGCTAATGTGGTGGCCGATGCCCTAAGTCGGAAAACGACAAGGAAGTTAGCCGACGAACTAACTCAACAAAAAGAATTGGTAAAGGAGATGGAACGATTAGAATTGGATGTAATTCCAAAGACTAGTGGTGGTTTAATGATGGCGATCATAGCACACCCAGATATTATTGATGAGATCAAGAAAGAGCAGTTTAACGATGTCTATTTATGCAAAATGAGAGACGAGATACCTTTAGGAAAGCGACCTGATTTCGTATTAGAACAAGAAACGTTGAAACTGGAAAATCAATTATGTGTACCGAATGTGAAAGGCTTGAAAGAGAGGATTTTATAAGAATCACATAGTACTCGATATTCAGTACATCCGGGAAGCAACAAAATGTATCGAAACTTGAGAGAAAACTTATGGTGGAAGGGTATGAAGCGTGAAGTCGCTAAGTTTGTATCTGAATGTTCAGCATGTCAACAGATCAAAGCAGAGAGACAAGTACCTACGGGATTATTACAACCATTACCGGCGTCAGAATGGAAATGGGATGAGATTACAATGGACTTTGTTTCAGGATTTCCACGATCATTCAATAAGAATGATAAGATTTGGGTTATAGTTGACCGATTAACCAAGTCAGCTCATTTTCTACCGATCAAGACGACTAAACCGTCCAAGTTAGCAGAATTGTATGTGAGAGAGATTGTAAGACTACATGGGCTACCAGCCGTGATCATATCAGACCGTGATAGTAGTTTTACATCAAGGTTTTGGGGAAGTCTACAGACAGCTATGGGTACGAAGTTGAGTTTCAGTACTGCATTTCATCCTCAGACCGATGGACAGTCGGAGCGTATGATTCAGACATTAGAGGATATGTTACGATTGTGTGTATTGGATTTTGGGGGTGATTAGGAGAAACACCTACCATTGATCGAATTTGCATATAACAACGGATTTCAGTCAAGTATTGGTATAGCACCATATGAAGCTTTGTATGGGCGTAAATGTCGATCACCGGTTTGTTGGACTGAGGTTGGAGAAAGGAAGTTACTAGGACCTGAGTTAATACAGGTGACTACTGAGAAGGTGAAGTTGATTCAGGAATGACTTAAGGTAGCTCAGAGCCGTTATAAGAGCTATGCGGACTCTAAACGACGACCGATTAATTTTGAAGTTGGAGATTTTGTATAATTGCGAGCATCGCCTTCGAAAGGCATTGTATGATTTGGAAAGAAGGGAAAGCTCAATCCAAGATTCATAGGACCTTTTGAGATCCTAGAGAGGGTAGGTCCAGTAGCTTACCGATTAGCATTGTCGTCAGAATTGGAACATGTACACAATGTATTTCACGTATCAATGTTGAGACGATGTATGACTGATACGAGTAAGATCATTGTACCTGAACCGCTATAGATTCAGAGAGACTTGACTTATGTGGAACAACCGATAGAGATTCTAGATCGAAAGGAACAAGTCTTGAGAACTAAAACGATTCCGATGGTGAAGGTATTATGGCGTAGTCACACGGTGGAAGATGCTACATGGGAAAGTGAGGAAGACATGAGGAATGAGTATCCGTACCTGTTCGACGTATGAGGTATAAGTTTGGGGACAAACTTCCTTTTTAGAGGGAAGAGTTGTCATGCCCGTTCCAGAATTTCATACTTTTGTCATGAATTATATGAAATTTTATGAATTATCATTTATAAATGATAAATGAGGATAAGTGGTTGACTGTGGTCAACGGTGAGGTGTCAGTAAGGACACAAGGAAATTGGTAATTGAGATTTTCATTGGCACGAGTAAATGACATTTATATGATTTAAATGTTATTTGACTTATCTGGTATTTTGTGAATATTGAATTATACCTGTGTAGTATAGTTTCTAGTAATCTCAATATTGTTATATATCGTTTTGAGAACTGTGGTGAGAACGTGAGTGACACGTTAAATAAAAAGGTAGGTGGTGTAGAGATTCCACATAATTTAGTTTTCTGACGTTATTTTTGGACCCAAACGAGACTTAGTTGGAAACTTCTGAAATTTATAATTTTCACTCGTAAAGACATAAAATGGATGTGTGCAAAGTTTCATGGGTTAATTAGAAGTTTTGAGAAACTTGCGGGGAGGTAAACACGATTTTCGAGGAGTTTTTCTATAAATAGTGGAGGATAAGATTTCATTTCTCCAAAAAGTTGGAAAATATCTAGAGAGAGGAGAGAGAAAAGGAGATTGTTGCCACGGGCTTTGCGACGACGATCGGCGACCTTTCGTCCGTCAGTTTATCACCAAATTCAAGATTTGAACTCGTGAAGGTAAGATCTACGTTTTGATACTACTTAGGCCGTGTTTGGCCAATTTTTGTAAAAATCTTAATTCTAAATTGTTGGGGGAAACTCAGTAAAACTTGTAGAAATCGTCTCAAATTCGAAATCTGACGATTAATTAGCCTCCTAGTCGATCCTTCAAAGTTTGGGGAAAATCGCACGAGGTATGAAGTTCTAACTTGTGAAATGTAGAGAAATACATGTTTTATATTTCGACGACGAAATTGAGATCCGGGCAAAACCATGTGTTAATTGTAGGCCCGTTAATTATGCACGCGCTAAATTGTGAAAAGCATGTCTAAATTTACGCGAGCACGTTGAGTTGTCTATGTGGGTCAAAGTGGGGTCGTATACAAATTCATGCCGGAGTAAGCTTCTCGTTGTTTGAGAATTTTAGTAACGACGGCTACTGTGCATGGTTTAAGGCTTGGACTTGCCAGGGCACTTGGGGGATGCAATGGTTGTAGGCTTGGACTAGCCATTGATATCGCTGTTTAAGGCTTGGACTTGCCGCTACCGGATGAAGGCGTATTTTTCTCCCTAGAGACTATTGATATGATTTATGAGATTAAAGCATGTTTTGTCATATATTGCATATGTTAGACTTGTGCACTCAGCATATAGCTGGGCAGTGGAGATTTACTCCATTGCAGGTAAGAAGAAAGACAAGAAGAAGCGTGATGAGTGAGGCCGAGGAACGCCGGGGAACCACAATTGTATATGTTTTTGTTTAAAATCCTAGATTTGTGTAAGGATTGGTAAATTGTCAAACGTTGTAATAGAATCATGGATTAGTTCCGTAGTATGATAATCTTGTAATTGAACTCCTGTAGTTGTGTTTTTAAATGTTGCAATTCAGTGATTATTGTTGATGTGGAGAAGCATGAGTTGTAATATTTCACACAAGGCTGCCCAGCAGGGGAGCAGTCGACTGGACCATGGATCAGTCGACTGAATCCCGTGGGGTTTAGACACTGAAAGTGAATAGTGTCAAGATCAGTCGACTGGACCATCCTTCAGTCGACTGGACCACTGTAGATTTTAGCTACTGATCCAAATAGTAACCAATTCAGCCGACTGGATTCCCTGCTCAGTCGACTGGACACCTGATAAGAAATGTAAGTTTTGGTTTCTGCCAGACACAGTCGACTGGACCCTATCACAGTCGACTAAACCTCTGTTTTCAAAACTGTGTTCCTTTGGATAGGTTTCGATTGAACAAAACTTTTTATAACTCTGATTTTAATGGATTTTAATAATGTTTTCCACTGCTATTTGACTTAAATAGAACTAGATAAGCCTTGATGGCGTGCCACATGTCCTATTTCCGCGCGTAGCGGGATGGGTCGTGACAAGTGTTTGGCAAACAAGTTGAAAAAAATAATCATTAGTATATAATGACCAAAAAGGACAATATGTAAAAAAAATTCTACTCTTTTGTTTTCAAGTGGCATGAAGGGCAATTTTGTCTTTTAACAAATTAAAAGTGAAATTAAAATATTTGAAAAACAAACTACTTTTTTTAGCTGATTTATTTAAGTGCTGGAATTTTAAGCTAATCCAAACACTTTCATTTTACAAAACAATCACTACTTTTTTTCCCTCAAAATAAATGCTAAAGGCACCGAATGTTATCAAAATTCTACACCGAATGTTGTGGGATCTACTTACTTTAAGGGGTTTGAAGAGATGGTGGGTCGAATCCGCATCCAAAAGACATGTTTCATAAGCTCACTTAATATAGAGTAATTTTGTTACAGTAATATTTGGGGCACTAACAAATCTCACTAACACTCACACCCACACTCTACCACCCACACTCTACCTCTCTCCTAGTAGAGTGTGGGGTGAGTGTTAGTAAGATTTGTTAGTGCTCCTAGCATTGTTGTTTATTCTCTCTCTCCTGTCTATAACACATTCCCCCGCTTTCTCTCTCTACAATCACAAAAGTACTTTCTAATCATTTCGAGCCACCGCCCCTTTTCTGCATTAAAAGTCTTCAACCCCTTTTCTCATTTCCACCAAATCTATAAACCCTTTTCACTTATTCCATCTTCTCTCTCTCTCTTTGGATCCTATTTTTTCTAACTAAACCAAAATCCCTCTTTTGTTTTAGGTTCTATATACTTTTATCTTGTATTTTAGCTTAAAAGTTCTTTTTTTTTGTTCTGATTCCAAAAATCGCTATTGGGTCTCTGTAATTTCAGTTTTAAAAGCTCTTTTTTTTTGTTCTAATTACAAATGGGGTTTTCAAAGAAACATCAAGTCGACCACGGCGACCTAGAATCTGACGACTACAAGGAATGGGTAATCGCCAGAATTTCCATTTGCACTTCGTTGAAATCGATATCTATGAAGACGACGAAAGAGAGAAAGCGATGACGACAGTGACTCCCGCAGATTCTCTTTCTCTCTCTCTCTCTCTCTCTCTCTCTCGCTCACATTCCCCTCTCTCTACTCCCTCTCTTTATCGGGTCAACAGCCAATCAAGGACTGGGACTGTATGTTAAATTAACACATTTGGATATAGATACATAGTAAATTTTTTTATGGGAATCTTCGTGTTCAATAATTATATGCAACAAATTATTACAACATAAACAAAATATCTAAATAAGAGAAATTAATAAGCACGTAGACGGATACCCATTAATACCAAACCCCACTTGGATTTTATTGATTAACATGAAGAAAATATGGGAATCAAAGGAATCATGACAAAAATAGAATCTCAAATTGGTATATAAACAAATCTATAGTTATGTTTATATACACACACAGAGCTTGGGTATTAGGATATGAGATGATTTTGTGAAGATGGTGAGAAGAAGAGCCATGAAACCTGAGAGATAAAGAGAGGGACTAGAGAGAGAGAGAGAGAGAGAGAGAGAGAATGGCTTGAGACATAAAGGAGAGAGAGTAAAATAAACAAATTATATTAAGGATAAAACTTCACACACAACTTTCACACAGTTTTTTGTTTACACACAAAACTATGTCTATCTCTCCTGTGCCATTGTGGGATCCACTGACATCACAGGATGACACAGGAGAGAGATAGACACATTTTTATAGGTTGTGAACAAAAAGTTGTGTGAAATTTTACTCTTAGATTAAAGTGGTCAAATGGTGGTCTCCACCCATTTCGGTGCAATATCTCGATTTTGTTCGGTGCCTTAAGCAAGACTCAAATCTGTAATTCGTCACTTAATTTCTAAGTTTGAGCTAACCAAACGGGCTCGTAGACAATTGCGTATTGTTACACAGTGCACGTTGATTGCTTTGTTCGACTTTTCTTGAGAGTTGTGTCTAATATTGTATTGCTAATTTGGTGCAAATTCTTGCCCGTATGAGTGTTCAACGGTCGGGTGAGTCGGGTTTGGCCCCCACCCGGTGAAACCAACATTCTTAGGGTTTATTAGAAGAGGAGAATCAAAATGCAAAAAAATCTTGTGGCGGGTTTGTAATTGTTTTAAATTGTTCAGATTGAAGTTTAAGTTACAATTAGCTTTCTCCCCTTTAGTTTCATGCTGTTTATAGTGTTAGAGGACAGGATGGCTTTCAATCAAGTCATTCCCTATGGGTTCAAAAAGGAAATTTTAAATTTTTCCTATTTTTGGTTACTCCGGGGCGTGACACAATATTTTGGAACCAAAATTACTAAGATGTATATGTCACGCCCCGACGTAGCATAAATAAGGAAAGCGTTTAATTCCCTTTATGGACCCGTAGGTCGCGACAGTTTGAAGGATCGATTCCGTCCCAAACGTCGAACAACAAAACATAATAATCAGAGCAAAGCAATTAAGGCATACAAATATTTTTCTAACTTAATAAGTATTACAGCACGGGTCATCTAAAGGCACAGACCGCCTTGAAATAAAACAATAGCTTAATGTCTATTACAGTCATCCTTAAAACAAAACAGTTTAAAACTTAAACATAAAACTTAAAGCATATAATTAATAAACAATTCCTCTCATTCCGAAAGCAGCCATTCTCAATTAGCATAGTCGTACGATTCCTCCTGGTTATAACCTGAAAAGCCTGGACACGAATGTCCAGGACGCATCAACGTCGTCAGCTTCAAGAAGCTGGTGAGTATTAAAAACATAACTTTGAGTGTAAAACATACTCATTTACCTTTTTCCATTTTTCAATATGTAAAGTCAATCGTTAAACAGCAGAAAGAATTCATTTTATAAAACAACAAGAAATATATTAAAAGTCGTTCATTCGTAAAAACAGATACTCATGTATGGGACAATGCACCACGCTCATCTTGCCGACTCTTTTCTCTCGACAGCCACCACAACCCACTATCTTACTCCTGGTATCTTTGAAACACTAAGATAGCCACACTTTAGCAACGGGACGCCAGGGAGTGTCCAGTTTGCCTCACACTTTGGTCCGGGGTACCAGGGAGTGTCCAATGCCTCACACTTTGAATACCCTAACCGCCATGCAAATACCGGGGCAACCCCTCACGCAGTATCCAGACTCGAGTATCAGGGAGTGTCCGTAGGCCACACTTTAGCACTACCATGGGTGCCAGGGAATGTCCAAGTTCGGCTTCACACACTTTAACGCTTCCATGGGCGTCAGGGAGTGTCCAAATTTGCCACCGTCGCATTTCAAAGATACCCTCTCCGCAATCTCAACTACAACCACAACCACAACCACAACCACAAACTCAAACTCATACTCTTTCCACACTACCATTACTCTTTTCCACCCTGACTAACACCCACATGCATGTACCACTGACTCCATATGAATGACATGGACTTAAACATAAAGTAAATCGCTGAATTAAAGGAATTACACACGTACAGGGATTGATAACTTGTAATCCATTACCTTAATCATTTCAAACATAACTAATAGCATTCTTTATTAATAAAATTCCCAAACAGAACCTTAACAGTGTTTAAAAATTGAACCAAACAGTCCCTAAATACAAAACAGACAAAAACCAGAATATGCCAGAGGTCGCGCGCGCGGATCGCTCGCGCGATATGCCTAATTTTCATTTTATATATGAACTTTTCTGTCTGCCTGAAAAAGCCAAGGTCGCGCGCGCGGATCGCTCGCGCGACCCTCGCTCGCGCGACTTGCCTAAATTTCATTTTATATATATAAACTTTTCTGTCTGCCTGGAGACGCATGCCTAGCGCGCGCGGGTCGCTCGCGCGGGCCGCTCGCGCGATTCTCGCGCTCGCGATCGTGGCGCGAGATGAAGCTGAGGCTTCTTCTTCTCCGCAGAAACTGCTCTGTTTCAGATTAATGGGGTCTATTAGACCCATTTTCGAAATTGAAAGTATATAGGGCATATAATATATGGATCTCTTCGGTTTTTCACAAGGATTAAGAATCTAAAGTCAATTTCACATGATTCAATCCATAACTCTTGAATTTTATGAAAGATTAAAAGATGGTAAAACTTAATTCTTAATATACTTTCTCATGTGAGTAAATTAGGTTCTACTACTGTAAACATGACATCTATGAATCGTAAACTTTCATTATTATCTAAGAAAACAAATTTTGGTTGAGATTGGAAAATCTTGATTTTCAAAGCCATGGAGTTCATACGTGAAATCAACCATGGTGTTATACAAAATTAAACAATTACACAGTAAATAAACATGTAATTACATTCTTAGTGAGTTAGTAATACTCACTTAGATATAGATAGAAGGGATTGTTGAGAAAGAAATAGAAATACAAGAATCCAATCCAAGCTTGAAAGCTATGGTGATGTGCTTCTCTCTCTATTATATGCTTGAAGAACTCTCTGTGTTTCTCTCTAAACTCTCAGTGTTTCTCTCTATGAAATTGATGTGCAGAATGTGTGTGTTTGAGAGTGTATAGTGTATGCATATATAGAGGGCCAACTATAAGAACTTGGGCTCCAAGTTCATTACAATACACTCAACAAATGGATTGTTTTTCAATTACTAATTTTTCTCTTCAATTCTAAATGAACCACAAATATCACAGATGTGTGTGTGTGTGTGATATACATACGTATATAAAATCCCCACAGATTTTGAAGGGGTAAACATAGGCTAGTAGGGGTCATAAGCTAGAAGTGTTTGGGAAATAGGACTTATGGCATAAGATATACACATACACACAAGGCATTCCCAAACAAGACACAAGACAATGATGAGTTGCCATAAATGGCAATAAAGCAATTGTCCAAATCAGTCACTTCCAAAATCTGTGGAAGTTCAACACAGCGTGGACAGTTTTGGATATAAACTAGTATTTTCGGGGCGCGGTGTCCACCACAAAAATACAGAAAATTCATTTTACTGTAGGAAATGGTTTTCTGGTTTTATAAAAATACAGATTGAGTCAAAAGGAAATATTTCCACCATTTTGAAATATAGATTTTGAAATCCACACAGGTATTACTAACTTTGTAAAAAAAATTACAATTTGACCCCAAAAGAATTTTAATAAGGAAATAAAACAAGAAATCAGTTTTAACATATAAGAATTGTAGATAAAAAATGAGATTAACAATACAGATTAATCATGGTAATTCAAATTGAATTAAAATATGTCAAATGCAATTATAAGAAATTTAAATGAAAATGCAGGTTATTACACCCTTCCTCCCTTAAACAGGATATCGTCCCCGAAATCAAGACTAACTAGTCCTGAAACAACTCCGGGTATTTATTCCTCATATCAGCTTCAACTTCCCACAAGGCTTCATTCTCGTTATGGTGATTCCACTGAACCTTCACTAATGGGATATCCTTATTTCTCAACTTCTTGATACTCTGATCCAAAATCTTCACAGGTCTCTCCTTGTAAGAAACGTTATGACTCGTCTCAATATCGTCATAACTAACCACGTGCGAGGGGTCGCGTATGTACTTCCTCAACATACTCACGTGAAACACGTTGTGAACCCCAGACATCTTCGGCGGTAGCGCCAGTCGATACGCTACTTTCCCAACACGATCCAATATCTCGAACGGTCCGATAAAACGTGGGGCTAACTTCCCTCTCTTGAGACCAAAGCGTACTACTCCTCGGGTTGGTGAAATCTTAAGGAGCACGTGATCTCCAACACTGAATTCCAAATCTTTCCGGCGTCGATCGGCATAACTCTTATACCGGCTCTGGGCGGTTCTCATCCTTTCCTTGACCAAGGAAATCTTCTCGTTGGTTTCTCTAACCAAATCTAGTACCAACAACTCTGTGTCCCCAACTTCTGCCCAACACAATGGGGAACGACATGGTCGTCCGTACAATGCTTCGAACGGAGCCATACCGATACTCGTGTGATAGCTGTTGTTATAGGCAAATTCAACCAACGACAAGTGTGTTTCCCAAGATTCTTCAAAATCGATCACGCAAGCCCTAAGCATATCTTCCATGATCTAATTCACACGTTCAGTTTGTCCATCTGTCTGAGGGTGAAAAGCAGTGCTCATCTTGAGCGAGGTTCCCATAGCTTCTTGCAGACTTTCCCAAAATCCAGAAGTAAAACGTGCGTCACGGTCTGACACAATTGACACAGGTGCACCGTGAAGCCGCACAACTTGTTGTATGTACATCCGGCTCATCTTTTCCACCGGGTATGTCATACTAAAAGCAATAAAATGAGCTGACTTTGTCAAACGATCCACGATTACCCAAATAGCGTCATGATTCTGTTGCGATCGAGGCAATCCTACTACAAAATCCATCGTAATGTGCTCCCACTTCCAACCAGGGATAGGTAGCGGTTGCAACAATCGCGAGGGTCTCTGATGTTCGGCTTTGACTTGCTGACAAGTCAAACACTTGGATACAAATTCGGCCACATCTTTCTTCATACCCTCCCACCAGAAATTTCTCTTCAAATCTTTGTACATCTTCGTCCCTCCTGGGTGAACTGTATACCTTGATTTATGTGCTTCTTCCAGGATATCCTTCCTTAACTCTCCATCACCTGGCACACATAATTTATTTCTACACCGATATCCTCCATCGACTCCCACTTTCCATTCTGTCGGGTCTTTCTCTGACATCTTCGCAAACCATGCTAGAAACTTCTCATCTTCTTTCTGAGCTCCAATAATGCGGTCAATAAGAACAGGCTGTAGGATAAGACATCCGAACAATTATCCTTCTCCTTCTTCAGCACTCTGTACATCAAACCCCGCCAAAGTTTCCAAAGCTCGCCACTCTCTAACCATTAAGGAGCCGATCGTCTCACGAGTCTGTCGACTCAAGGCACCGAAAACCACATTAGCTTTACCCGGGTGGTATTCTAACGTGAAGTCGTAATCTTTGATCAGCTCCATCCATCTGCGTTGCCTCATGTTCAACTCTTTTTGTGTGAATAAATATTTTAGGCTCTTGTGATCGGAGAATAAATCAAACTTCTCACCATATAGATAATGTCTCCAAATCTTGAGTGCAAATACTACTGCCGCCAACTCCAAATCATGAATGGGATAGTTCAACTCATTTGGCTTCAGCTGTCTGGATCCATAGGCTATAACTCTGCCATCTTGCATAAGTACACACCCCAGTCCTTGATATGACGCGTCACTAAAGATAGTGAACTTCTCATCAGGCTTGGGTATTGCTAGTACTGGCGTGGTTGTGAGTCTCTCTTTCAACTCTAGAAAGGCGCGCTCATGCTTCTCTGACCACTCGAACTTCAAATTCTTCTTCGTCAACCCAGTCAATGGTGCAGCTATTTTAGAGAATCCCTCAACGAATCTTCTGTAATAGCCTGCAAGTCCAAGAAAACTCTGAACTTCTGTAGGGTTGCTCGGTCTAACCCAGTTGGACACAGCATCGGTCTTGGACGAATCCACTGAAATTCCTTGAGATGACACCTTGTGTCCCAAAAATTTCACTTCCTGCAACCAGAACTCACACTTACTGAATTTGGCATACAACTGATGATCCTTAAGCGTCTGCATCGCAATCCGTAGATGTTGCTCGTGCTCTTCTCCTGAATTTGAATAGATCAAAATATCATCTATAAAGACGATGACAAACTGATCTAGATAAGGCTTGAACACTCTGTTCATCAGATCCATAAACACTGTCGGGGCGTTCGTCATTCCAAACGGCATCACCAGAAATTCATAATGACCATATCGGGTTCTGAACACAGTCTTAGGTATATCTTCCTTTCGTACCCTCAACTGATGATATCCCGACCTAAGGTCTATCTTGGAAAATGTCGTAGCTCCTTGTAGTTGATCAAACAAATCGTCAATCCGAGGCAAGGGATACTTGTTCTTGATAGTTACTCGGTTCAGTTCTCTGTAGTCGATACATAACCGTAGCGTTCCGTCCTTCTTCTTCACAAATAACACCGGTGCTCCCCAAGGCGATGTACTTGGACGTACAAAACCTAGGTTCTCGAGCTCTTGAACTTGTTCCTTCAATTCCAAAAGTTCTGTGGGGGCCATTCTGTAGGGAACCTTGGTGATCGGTACGGTACCCGGTATAAGCTCAATACAGAACTCTATACTTCTCTCGGGTGGCAAACCAGAAACATCTTGAAATACTTCTTCGAAGTCCTTGACTACAGGTATAGACGACGCTGTCGCTTCTGTACTGACGACTTCGATATTGGCTAAATATTTTGTGAGGAACATATCTCCCGAAGGGTTACATTGAAAATCAAAGGGTTGATTGTCATTGTCGGGGAATGTAATTCTCTTCCTCGCACAATCCAACTTCACTTGATTCTGAGAGAGCCAATCCATTCCTAGGATTATGTCGAACTCCTTCATCGATAGGACAATCAACCTCGCAGGGATTTCTCGGTCTCCTAACCGTAAGGGACAATCCTTGCACACATGTCCTAATCTGACTGCAGCTCCTAGTGGCGAAGTAGCCTTCAAAGCTTTCTCTAAGCGATGAGGTAAGATACCCAATCTTCGAATAGTATTAACAGATATGAACAAAAGAGCAGCACCCGTATCAAATAACACTTTAACATGAGAGTTAAACAGAGTTAATGTACCTTCCACTGCTTGCTGATCAGGTTAAGCTTCTCCATAATCTCCTTCTTCGTACGTAGTTCCATCATATCCAGCGGCATCAGGGATAACAGCATTCAAGCGAGTCTGACCTTGTTGACCATAAGTCACCTGCTTAGGAGCAGTGCAGAACCTACTGATGTGACCTGGTTCACCACAGTTGAAGCAGACTATCCCTTGCTGAGCAGCACGCCTTGGTGCCTTGCAATCACGAGCCAGATGTCCAGGGTTGCCACAGTTGAAGCACTTTCCACTACTACTTCCTTCTCCTACTCGGGGTTGAGTCGGATAGGTAATAGCCTGGGTCTTCTTGCTTCCGTCGAAATTCCTCTTCTGTCCTTGGGTACGGTTCATTGGTGGTCTATTTCCAAAATTACCCCTTTAGGGCGGTCGGAATTCAAATTGTTTTTGGTTCACTCGAGCATCCTCTTCCAGATCGGTAGCCAAACCAACAAGTCCTTCAAATGATTTATCTAGGTGGCCGAGAGTTAAGCGAGGAATCTGCGGTGTCAGCCCTTGGTTATACTTACGGATCTTCTTCTCCTCAGTATCAACCAGGTGTGGAGCAAACCGAGACAGTCTCTCGAACTGTGTGGTGTACTCTTGCACCGACTTGGTTCCTTGCGTCAGATCCATGAATTCCTTCTCTCTTCTATGCCTCTCCGTAGACGGGAAATACTTCTCCAAAAATCTCCCCTTGAACGCAGTCCACGTCATCCCCATTGCAGCTCCATTCCCGATAGTAGCTATGACCGAATCCCACCAATCTGCGGCAGCATCGGTCAATTGAAATGTAGCCAATCTCCTCTTGTCCATCTCGTTGCACTGGACAGCCTCGAACATACGGTTCATCTGTCTTAACCATTGCTCGGCCTTCCAGGGTTCTGCGGTACCCGCAAACTGCTCGGGCCTTAGTGCACGGAATCTCTCCAGCAATTTGTCTCCAGTCTGGCGGTCTCGTCGGTTTTCATTCTGATTACTAACCCATTCGAGACGTCTAATGAAAACTTCAAATATTCCTGTGGGATCGGCGGCCTCAGGTGCTCCTTCGATCAAATTTCTATTCCTCCTTAGTCCTCCAGCCATTCTATGCATGATAGTGATAGTAGAATGAGAAACATGCATGCAACAGTACTATGAAGCAATTCAAATGACGACAATATCCAAAAGAGTATATTATATATATATAACTTCTGTCAAGTAGATATAAAAAGCATGTATGGTCAGATCAATGCCTACCCTATCTGCATGGGTTAGGACGCATGCAAGAGTTAATGTTACAAAAATGGGATCATTGCCCTACACTCTAATGCATGTAATTACAGTTGCAAAAAGAGATAGAGCTAATAGTCAAAACAGTCAATATATACAAGGCGATATCTAAACGGTCAGTCATCGCCGTAGGTAGCCATCAACAGGTCAAGCGAGTCGGCCTGATGAAAACGCTGAACATGAGAGGGGCCTGCCCCAAAGTTACAGCTATGAGAGGTCATCAATGAAGCAGGTCCAGGGGCATCTGCCTCAGGCAAGGCTGGCTCAAGTGCAAGTGCCTCCTCAAGGTCGACTGCAAAGTCGTCCCATCCTAAGCCATCCTCCTCGGCGTCCTCGGAAATAGGAGCGAACACAACGTCAACGTCATCGTCATCCTCAACAGTGGGGACGACTGGTGGAAGCACCTCCAGCTGTGCAAGGTGGGCCTGCACAACCTGAACCTCCAAAGGCAAATAGAAGGCATCGCTGTTAACCAAGCGAACCATCTCAACGAGTACTAAGCGCTGGATCTCTATGAAGTAAAGAATCTCGATGTGAGCACGGGACAGGTCGACCAGTCCTAAAATGTGAATCTGATGCCAGAGGTCTAACTCGACGGTAGCAGCTGCACGCTGCCCAACAGCAGTGAAATAAAGGGTCGCCGAAGCCGGCACTATCGCTCCCACAGTAACCCAATGCCCTCCAAAAGCATCAGGTACAAACAGGGGCTGAGCTGGATCCATACCTGAAAAGGTACTACTTAAGTCAGAACAAAGATAATCTTAGGCGTTTGGGTTCTGAGTCTATCCTCCCTGTCGTATCATTGGGTGTGTAACACTTAATGGAATGTGGAATCGGGTCTATACTGGTAAACCCTAACCTGGCTAAACTATCTTGAGATAAATAATAACCTGGCTCTGATACCATTAAATCTTGTCACGCCCCGATGTAGCATAAATAAGGAAAGCGTTTAATTCCCTTTATGGACCCGTAGGTCGCGACAGTTTGAAGGATCGATTCCGTCCCAAACGTCGAACAACAAAACATAATAACCAGAGCAAACCAATTAAGGCATACAAATATTATTCTAACTTAATAAGTATTACAGCACGGGTCATCTAAAGGCACAGACCGCCTTGAAATAAAACAATAGCTTAATGTCTATTACAGTCATCCTTAAAACAAAACAGTTTAAAACTTAAACATAAAACTTAAAGCATATAATTAATAAACAGTTCCTCTCATTCCGAAAGCAGCCATTCTCAATTAGCATAGTCGTACGATTCCTCCTGGTTATAACCTGAAAAGCCTGGACACGAATGTCCAGGACGCATCAACGTCGTCAGCTTCAAGAAGCTGGTGAGTATTAAAAACATAACTTTGAGTGTAAAACATACTCATTTACCTTTTTCCATTTTTCAATATGTAAAGTCAATCGTTAAACCGCAGAAAGAATTCATTTTATAAAACAACAAGAAATATATTAAAAGTCGTTCATTCGTAAAAACAGATACTCATGTATGGGACAATGCACCACGCTCATCTTGCCAACTCTTTTCTCTCGACAGCCACCACAACCCACTATCTTACTCCTGGTATCTTTGAAACACTAAGATAGCCACACTTTAGCAACGGGGCGCCAGGGAGTGTCTAGTTTGCCTCACACTTTGGTCCGGGGTACCAGGGAGTGTCCAATGCCTCACACTTTGAATACCCTAACTGCCATGCAAATACCGGGGCAACCCCTCACGCAGTATCCAGACTCGAGTATCAGGGAGTGTCCGTAGGCCACACTTTAGCACTACCATGGGTGCCAGGGAATGTCCAAGTTCGGCTTCAAACACTTTAACGCTTTCATGGGCGTCAGGGAGTGTCCAAATTTGCCACAGTCGCATTTCAAAGATACCCTCTCCGCAATCTCAACCACAACCACAACCACAACCACAACCACAACCACAACTACAACCACAACCACAACCACAACCACAAACTCAAACTCATACTCTTTCCACACTACCATTACTCTTTTCCACCCTGACTAACACCCACATGCATGTACCACTGACTCCATATGAATGACATGGACTTAAACATAAAGTAAATCGCTGAATTAAAGGAATTACACACGTACAGGGATTGATGACTTGTAATCCATTACCTTAATCATTTCAAACATAACTAATAGCATTCTTTATTAATAAAATTCCCAAACAGAACCTTAACAGTGTTTAAAAATTGAACCAAACAGTCCCTAAATACAAAACAGACAAAAACCAGAATATGCCAGAGGTCGCGCGCGCGGATCGCTCGCGCGAAGTGTCTTGGCGCGAGATGAAGCTGAGGCTTCTTCTTCTCCGCAGAAACTGCTCTGTTTCATATTAATGGGGTCTATTAGACCCATTTTCGAAATTGAAATTATATAGGGCATATAATATATGGATCTCTTCGGTTTTTCACAAGGATTAAGAATCCAAAGTCAATTTCACATGATTCAATCCATAACTCTTGAATTTTATGAAAGATTAAAAGATGGTAAAACTTAATTCTTAATATACTTTCTCATGTGAGTAAATTAGGTTCTACTACTGTAAACATGACATCTATGAATCGTAAACTTTCATTATTATCTAAGAAAACAAATTTTGGTTGAGATTGGAAAATCTTGATTTTCAAAGCCATGGAGTTCATACGTGAAATCAACCATGGTGTTATACAAAATTAAACAATTACACAGTAAATAAACATGTAATTACATTCTTAGTGAGTTAGTAATACTCACTTAGATATAGATAGAAGGGATTGTTGAGAAAAAATAGAAATACAAGAATCCAATCCAAGCTTGAAAGCTATGGTGATGTGCTTCTCTCTCTATTATATGCTTGAAGAACTCTCTGTGTTTCTCTCTAAACTCTCAGTGTTTCTCTCTATGAAATTGATGTGCAGAATGTGTGTGTTTGAGAGTGTATAGTGTATGCATATATAGAGGGCCAACTATAAGAACTTGGGCTCCAAGTTCATTACAATACACTCAACAAATGGATTGTTTTTCAATTACTAATTTTTCTCTTCAATTCTAAATGAACCACAAATATCACAGATGTGTGTGTGTGTGTGTGATATACATACGTATATAAAATCGCCACAGATTTTGAAGGGGTAAACATAGGCTAGTAGGGGTCATAAGCTAGAAGTGTTTGGGAAATGGGACTTATGGCATAAGATATACACATACACACAAGGCATTCCCAAACAAGACACAAGACAATGATGAGTTGCCATAAATGGCAATAAAGCAATTGTCCAAATCAGTCACTTCCAAAATCTTTGGAAGTTCAACACAGCGTGGACAGTTTTGGATATAAACTGGTATTTTCGGGGCGCGGTGTCCACCACAAAAATACAGAAAATTCATTTTACTGTAAGAAATGGTTTTCTGGTTTTATAAAAATACAGATTGAGTCAAAAGGAAATATTTCCACCATTTTGAAATATAGATTTTGAAATCCACACAGGTATTACTAACTTTGTAAAAAAATTACAATTTGACCCCAAAAGAATTTTAATAAGGAAATAAAACAAGAAATCAGTTTTAACATATAAGAATTGTAGATAAAAAATGAGATTAACAATACAGATTAATCATGGTAATTCAAATTGAATTAAAATATGTCAAATGCAATTATAAGAAATTTAAATGAAAATGCAGGTTATTACAGTATATACATCCAAAATTACTAGGATGTATCATAGACGTTGTTTTACAATGGATTATATATTTTATAGGTGAAACTATTGAAAGAAAATATAAGAAAAGAAAAGAAAAAGACGTTAAGACATGTGATGGAGAGATTCATTGGTATTTAAATAATTATGTTTTAACTATCAACCAAATTCATAGAACCACCACACAAGTTTAAATCCCTAGAAACCTCATGAATTATAGTATTTTACTAACCAAAAAAATGGGGTAAGGAGTAGCGGTGTAGGTAAAAAAAACCGAAAACCGACCGATCAAAGAACCGATTGGTAGATTTTTTAAATGTATGTTTAAACCAAAAGACCAAAAAACTCACGGAATGCTTCAAAAACCCATCGACTGCCACTATTGGTTGGTTTTTTTTTTCATAAAAGAACCGACCGAAACTAGCCACTAACACCCCCTAGTCATGAGCAATGTGTATCCGTGAGATCAAACCATGTCCCTACCCTAATTATATCAGCATATTATTGATAAGCTTCAAACCTACAAATGTTTTGACAGATATAGGGTGGGGCTAATTACACCCACATTTTTCCTATTTACACCCAATTTTTATTACTTTACCAATTTTTAAAAGCTAAAGCTGAGAATTCCCTTGTAACCCTCACTTTTGTAAATATACCAAACCTACCATTCTCTTCCTAACCCCAACCCCCCTCTCTCTACTCTATCTTTCTTTCTCTCTCTCTCTCTCTCTCTCTCTCTCTCTCTCATTCATAGAGATATAATGGGTGCCTTGGAGACGCCGCCAGAGACAAGAAATCCGACAATCAATGACCAGAAGACGGGCTATTTTGAAGAGCAACCAGAAAGGGCCTAGAGGGCTTGAATAGAAGTGACATTCAAAGGAATTAAAGTCCCCCATTTTCTCTCTCTTTTAGAGTTCTCTGCAACTACTAGAGGCTCCCAAATCCAAGGACTTCTCTCCATTGCTCTCAGACCAAACAGTGCTACTATGCCTGCTATGATTACAAGAAAAACCCTTTTGTTATTAGGCTGAGAATTTGAAGTGGGTTCAATAAAAAGATAGGGTTATGAAAAGGGAAAGAATGAATGTGGAGCATTTGGGTACAAAAGAATTATGGAAAAGTAATTATTTTATTACTGTACATCCCCAAAGTATATATAATGTTACAGGGAGAACAAAGAAGGAAAGAAAATAAATCTACTCAAATATGGTCAACATGACCTATAAATGGCATAATAAAATCCAGGATAAAATCCCCTAATTTCAACACTCCCCCTCAAGCTGTGGCAAAGATATTGACGAGACCAAGCTTGATGATAGATGACTGTAGAAGTGTTGGACCAACGGATTTAGTGAACATATCAGCGGTCTGATCCGATGAATGAACAAAGCTTAGTATGATGACTCATGGCCGAACTTTTTCCCGAATGAAATGAATGTCAACCTCTATATGCTTAGTTCTTTCATGAAGAACTGAATCAGATGATAATATAATAGCATATTTGTTATCACAAAATAACTTAGATGAGTCTACTACTAGGAAGCCTAACTCATCAAGAAGAGAACGAAGCCATATGAGTTCACATGAACCCTGAGCCATGGCATGGTACTCGGCCTTAGCAGAAGAACACGAGATAATAGCTTGCTTTTTACTTTTCTAGGAGATAAGATGACAACCACGAAAAGTACAAAAACCATAAGTAGAGCATCTATCACCCTTTTAGCCTGCACAATTTGCATCAGTAAAATAGGAGAGACCTGATTGAGCTCCTATCTTAAAGAAAAGACCAAGACCAGGACAGATGATTCGTGTCCAATATTGCATTCTTAACTTCATGATTTTACCCTTATTGGACACGAATTATCACTTATATTGGGAGATTTAATGGATAAATTGTACTTTTGTTGTTCTTGTTGTTGTGCACTTTTTGTTAATAAAATCACTTTTTTGTAGGTTTTGGCAACTTGTTCAAAGTAGGAAGTAACCCTGTTGGTTCCTATCTTGTAAAAAGATGAGGAAATCCATCCCAGCAAAGGCGGATCAATTCGGCCTTCTGAGTGGATCGATCCACGTGTTTTAAAAGATGTCACCATCAGAATAAAAAAGATCGGATCGATCCGGCCCTTTGAGCAGATCGATCCGCGATTTTGGAGGGACATTCTGCGATAAGGATCCGTAAATGGATAGATCCGGCCTTTAGAAGGGATCGATCCGCGACTTCCCAAGCAGATTCCAACAGCCCAGATGAATGGCGGATCGATCCACCAGTTATTAAGGGATCGATCCGCTCCTGCAATTTTTCCCTCTTTTGTATTTACAAGTTTGCCATTGTGTGAGTTTTGTATAAATAGAAAGAGATAGGGTTTTGTAGACGTCTTGCAGTTTATTTTTGTATCTATCATTTTTCTCCCAACATTCTACTTCTTCTCTCATTTTTGGGAACCCACTTGGGTTCCCTTCCATTTTCTTCTTCATTTGTATAAACTTGAAGCTTGGATTGAAGTTTTAATGGCTAGGTATATTTTCTATCTCTTCTATTTTGATGATATTGCTATGCTTTTCTATTATTAGTTAGATTTACTTAGGTTGTGGATCATGAACTCTTAGATTTTGTGTTATAGCACCACTAGGGTTCATTTGTGTAGGATTCAAAACTAGGGGCTTCATCTTCTTTGTATTGCATTTTTGATTGCCATAACTTAGACTTTGAATCCTACCCTATGTATTTCATATGGAATATTATGTAACCTTGTGTTTTGCACTCCATGTGTTTGATAAATGTTGTGTGTGGGATTTATAACTTGGGGCCTTCATCTTTGATGTCAAGCATCTTTGATTGTTCAAACTCTTGGGTTTTAAATACTATCTTTTGAAGGCTTCATAGGTGATTTTTCCACCAAGTAGATTAGTTAGTGTATGGTGGATAAATCATTCTGATTAGAAGCCATAGAGGCTTCATCTTGTATGTCATGCATCCTTGATAGTCAAACGTTAGCTTCAAATCCGTTTCTATTGAAATCTCAAAGCTTCCTTCATCTTTCACATAGATGTACTCCTTGTGTTTGATGATATGCCACAATGAAGTGTTACCTTAGAATGTGCTTAAAACACTAGTCCATTTCATCTTGTTGTGACCCAAGATGGGGGGGGGGGGAATGATCCCAACCTATTGCTTTTTAGATTAGTATTTATTTATCATTTTCTCCTCCAAAAACCAAACAAAAAGCCGCAAGCCGCAAAGTCATTTTTATTCCTTTTCATCATCTTTTCTTATTTCTTTCTTTTGAGAATTATAATTAGTTACTAAACTTTCCAAACGTTGTTCTTGTATCAATCCCTGTGGACTCGACACCCTACTTCCAACATACTGCATTTTTAATAGGGTTAAATAAGAACTTTATTTTGACAACATCAAAATGGCGACGTTAGCTCTTCAAGCACCCGGGGAGACGTCTGCTTCCCATGTGGTGGTGGTTGAGGAGGCCGCTCCCCGGACAGATGTACCGTCGGGGACTCTGCTTGGGGAGTCGACGGAGATTAGGAAGAGGGTTAGGCCCGGCCTTCTCCCCAGCCAGGTGGATATTTGTGCAAACAAGTCTCCCCAAGCCTTCCAGGGGTGGCTATACATCCTTTCCCATTTTGTAAACACTTTTGCCTATGTCCAACCATTCATCACTTTTCATCCTTTATGTATTTTTGTTTCTATTTTGCTTAGTAACCAACCGGTTTGTATTTCTCGCAGGTCGACTGCATGGTTGTCAGTGCTGAGTCATTCCTATCTTCTCTAGCCAGGAGGGCCACTGCTGCTGAAGCTGCCTGGCACAGGAGCAGGCGACTTTGGAGGCCAGGTAAACTGCCCTGGCCATGGAGAAGGACAAGGTTAAGGGCTTAGCCCTAAGCCTTGGAGAGGCACAGGCGGTTTTGGCGACCGCGTTGGCTGATCTTGAGGGCGCCTGGGCCATCACGGCGGTGGAGGAGGCTAAGGTAAAGGTCCTGGCTAAGGAGGCAGCGGCGGTGTCCACGGAGGAATCCTTCGACGATGGTTTCTTCCAAGGCTATGAGGACGTGAAGAGAAGGCTGACATGAGACCATCCCGAGTGGGACATCTCGTCCTACGAGGGATTGACTCAAACTATTGGGATGTGGGTCCCGTTGCTGTTGAGGGTCCTGCTGTAGAGGCTGAACCCGCTGAAGATGCTACCGCGGGTAGGAGCTCTGCCCCGGGAGACGACACCACCCCGGAAGGAGAGGCTGGGGAAACGGAGGATGTGGTCGTCGTGGACGACTCCTAGGCCCCTCTCTCTCTCTCTGTGGTTTTGTTTTGTTGGTGTTTTCTTTTCTTTTTTTGGGAAGGCTACTACAACTACCCCCCAGCTTTTGTACAAATTTTTATTTTAATTAATGAAAAGGTCCGTCGAGGACACCCTTTTTCATCAATCATCATTATTTTTGTACTTGCTTGCCTTTGATTGCCAGTGCCCGACCAGTTGGAAACCCTGCCTTGGCAAAAGCTTAGGACCGTGACCGGTAGAGAACACTTTGTCTGCTCAGGACCTGTTTAGAAGGCCCCATCGGGTACAGTGTAGGAGTTAGGTCCTGTTACTATACCGGTCGGTTTCTCTGGGCACTGTAGGTACTTAAGAGTGCTGTTTTAAATTTCCAAGTCCTGTTAGTGCTTGGTGGGGTTGCCTATTTTAGTCTAATGTCCCCCTGTCCCCCAAGCTTTTGCTAAGGCGGGCGTTAACAAGAGTGACTATAGGGAACGTACCTAAAACGTCGATAGTTGTAGGGTGTTTTACAGCTTGCCATCCTTGGCCACCAAGGGAGTTGGTTTCCCATCATAGGTTTTGGGCCTAACCAAAACCGGTGTCTCGGATACGACTCCGAGGTCTTTTATGCCTAGGGTGTGTCCTCGAGGTCTTTTTGTGCCTCGAATGCAGGCCCGAGGTCTTTTTGTGCCTCGGGTGTGATCCCATGGTCTTTTTAATGCCTCGGGTGTGATCACGCGGACTTCAGAGTGGAATACCAATGAAAAACAAGTAGAAAAAGAACAATCTTTATTGCTATTGAAAATTATAATAATCGCTCGGGAAGAGCTACAAATTCCCCATTCAATGTTAATCTGATCCTGTCCAATCGTCACTGGAAGTACTTGCGGAGGTGCTGCACGTTCCATGGGTGTGAGAGGTCCTGCCCATTCAAAGTCTACAACCAGTATGTTCCCGGGCAGTTGACCTGTGTTACCCGGTAGAGACCTTCCCAATTTAGGCTCAGCTTTTCATGACTCGTGACGTTTGTCGACTGGTTCACTGCCTTAAGGACCAGATCTCCCACTTGGAAACTGCGGTTCTTGACCTTGCTGTTGTAGTACTGGGAGACTCGTTGCTTGTAGGCTACCACTTTTATATATGCCCGGTCTCATTTTTCTTCCACCAAATCTAGTTCTCCTCTAAGGGCATCCTCGTTGCCTTGTTCGTTGAAGCTTGCCACCCGGTATGTTGGAAAATCGAGCTCGGTGGGTACCACTGCCTCAAGGCCATAGGTGAGAGAGAACGGTGTCTCCTCCGTTGCCACTCGAGGGGTGGTATGACAGGCCCACAAAAGGGTTAGTAACTCATCCTCCTAGAGTTCTTTTGCGTCTTTGAGTCTAGTTTTAATTGACTGTAAAATCGTCTGGTTCGTCACCTCGACTTGCCCATTGGCCCGAGGATGCTCGGTCGAGGAGTAATGATTGGATATGCCATAGCCCGAGCAGAATTACCTGAACACCGGGGTGTCGAACTGTCTACCGTTGTCACTAACAAGGACCCTAGGGATGCCAAACCTGCTGAGAATGTATTTCTCGATGAAACCTTCCATCTTCTTCTTGGTGATCTTTGCCAGCGACTCGACTTCTGCCCACTTAGTGAAATAATCCACAGCGATAACTGCGAATTTGACTTGTCCTTTTCCGATCGGGAGGGGACCGACTATATCAATACCCCACTGAGAAAACGGCCAAGGACTAAGGATTGGCGTCTGGAGCTCTCCTAGGCGGTTGATCATAGGCAACTATCTTTGGCATTTGTCATACCTCCTAACATACTCTTGCGAATCTCTGGCCATTGTTGCCCAATAATAGCCTTGCAGTAGGGCTTTCCTGGAGAGTGTTAGTGTAATAACCTGCATTTTCATATTTAATTTGTAATTGCATTGACATATTTCATTTGGTATTGACTGCTTCATTTAATTATATTTCTCAGGTTCTAATTATTATCCCTTGTGTTATTCCATATTAAAATTCTTTTGGGATCAAACTGTAATTTTACAAAATTAGTAATACCTGTGTGGATTTCAAAGTCTGTATTTCAAAACGGTGAAAGTAACTTCTATTGACTCAATCAGTATTTTTATGAAAACAGAAAATCAATTCTTAAGTTAAAATGAAATTCCTGTATTTTTGTGGTGACCACCGCGCCCCGAAAATACCAGTTTATGTCCAAAACTGTCCATGTTGTGTTTAACTTCCACAGATTTTGGAAGTGACCGATTTGGACATTTGCTTTATTTCCAATTATGGCAAGTGATCATTGGCTTAGGCCTTGTTTGGCAATGCTTGGTGTGTGTGTGTATTGATGTGACCAAAAGCTATATTCCCAAACAACATCAAGTTGCCCCCTAGTACTCTACTTGACCTTTCAATTTATTTGGGAGACTATTGTAGTGTTTAATCTGCATATATGAGTAATATACGTATGTATATATCAGTGTTTATTATAGCTTTTCATTAATTAAGAACTAAACCAATTTGTTGAGTGAGAGAGGTGGTTCTTGGAGCCCAAGTTCTTCACATTCCTTGTTTATATATACACACACTTGAGCTCATACTCCCTTCCATTACACACATTCTGCACTTCTATATTAGAGAGAGAGAACTCAATCACCATAGCTAGAGCTTGAAGTGGATTTCTTATATCTTGATTCTTTCTCAACACACACTTCATCTTATACCACAGTGAGTATTACTAACTCACTCAAAATGTAATCCATTCCTTATTTACTGATTTGGGTAGTTAATTTGTAGAATCACCATTGATGTTGTACGTTGAAGTTCATAGCTTGAAAAATGGAGATTTTCCAAACTCAACCAAAACCTGTTTTGTTAGATGAATATGATAGATTACATGTCATATATATTATACCCAAAATTTTAGAGCCCAATTTGTTCACATAAGGAAATATATAAGAAAATTAGTTTTGACATGTTTTAGTTTTTCATAAAATTGGAGAGTTATAGTTAGAATCATGTTAAATTAATCATAGATTCTTAATCCTCGTTGAAAAAGGGAGAGATCCATATATAACATGATATACATACTTACAGAATTGGAAATGGGTCATTTTAGACCCTGAACTGCTGAAACAGAGTAATCTGACGAAGAAGATGAAGCCTCAACTTCATCTCGTACCACGATCGCGCGCGCGAGAATCGCTCGAGCGGCCCGCGCGAGCGATCTTTCGCGCGAGCGGCCCGCGCGCGCGAGGTATGCTTCCCCAGGCAGAAAAAAAAGTTTATATATATAAAGTAAAATTTGGCTGGTCGCGCGAGCGAGGGTCGCGCGAGAATCCTTTCGCGCGAGCGATCCGCGCGCGCGACCTTTGCTTTCTCAGGCAGACAGAAAAGTTTATATTATAAAAGGAAATTTGGGCATATCGCGCGAGCGGCCCGCGCGAGCGACCCGCGCGCGCGACCCGCGCGCGCGAGGTCTGGCAGTTTCTGTTTTTGTCTGTTTTCTGTTAAGGGACTGTTTGGTCTAACTTTTAAGTACTGATAAGGCTCTGTTTGGGAAATTTAGTAAATCAGAACTCTATTTGGCTATGTTTGAATGATTAAAACATTGTAGTATGACTCATCAATCCCCGTACGCGTGTTGTTCCTTTAATTCAGCATTTTTGCTTTCGTTTAAGTGCATATCAATCATGTGGGGTCAGCGGTACATACATGGGGTGTCAATCTGTGTGGAAAGAGTAATGGTCAGTGTGGAAAGAGTTAGAGTTTGAGTTGTGGTTGTGGTTGTGATTGAGTTTGAGTTGTGGTTGTAGTTGTGGTTGTGGTTGTGGTTGTGGATGTGGAGAGGGTATCTTTGAAATGCGACGGTGGCAAATATGGACACTCCCTGACGCCCATGGAAGCGTTAAAGTGTGTGAAGCCGAACTCGGACATTCCATGGCACCCATGGTAGTGCTAAAGTGTGGCCTACGGACACTCCCTGATACTCGAGTCTGGATACTGCGTGAGGGGTTGCCCCGGTATTTGCATGGCGGTTAGGGTATTCAAAGTGTGAGGCATTGGACACTCCCTGGTACCCCGGACCAAAGTGTGAGGCAAACTGGACACTCCCTCGCGCCCCGTTGCTAAAGTGTGACTATCTTAGTGTTTCAAAGATACCAGGAGTAAGATAGTGGGTTGTTGGGTTTTGTCGAGAGAAAAGAGTCGGTCAGATGAGATGGTGCATCGTTCTCATACACGGTCACATACGTGTGAATTTATCTTTTAAATAATGTTGTGATTGTTTTCTAAACAACCTCTTTATCTTAAATATAAACTTGTGAATTTTAAATGGAAATTGGAAAAAG
Organism: Hydrangea macrophylla; assembly: GCA_033977485.1. Lineage (NCBI taxonomy): Eukaryota > Viridiplantae > Streptophyta > Magnoliopsida > Cornales > Hydrangeaceae > Hydrangea > Hydrangea macrophylla. The sequence goes on along the minus strand of CM066985.1, from coordinate 107,353,503 downwards.
GTAAATGGGTATGTTTTACATTTAAAGTTATGTTTTTAATACTCACCAGCTTCTTGAAGCTGACGGCGTTGATGCGTCCTGGACATTCGTGTTCAGGCTTTTCAGGTTTTAACCAGGAGGAGTCATACGACTACGCTAATTGAGAATGGCTGCTTTTGGAATGAGAAAACCGTTTATTGATTATATGTTTTAAGTCTTGAACTGTTCTGTTTTATAAGGATGACTGTAACAGACACTAAGTTATTGTTTTATTTTAAGGCGGTCTGTGCCTTAGTTGACCCCGTACTGTAATATGTAATAAGTTAGAAAATTTTTGTAAGCCTTGATTGCTTTACTCTGATTATTATGTTTTGTTGTTCGACGTTTGGGACGGAATCGATCCTTCAAACTGTCGCGACCTACGGGTCCATAAAGGAAATTAAACGCTTTCCTTATTTATGCTATGTCGGGGCATGACAAGTGATTCGAGGTGAAAAGTGCATGTTTATAGTGTATTACACGGTCTTTTATGCATACTTTTATCCCCAAGTCCCTATATTTAGATGCATATCAATGATTAAGTGTTTTCTATGATGTTGAGACTCAAACATGTGTTTTTACACTATTTTACAGGTCATGGAAAGCAAACATTGCATAGAAAGTGATTCTGGTGAAGAGAACAACAGAAGCAGCTGGGAAAATGCCAATTTTGACAATGATGACTTCAGATTTGGAAGATTTTCCCAGAGATATGAAATGTAGATCTTTGAGTTACGGTCGCGTGGCCGCAAACGGGAGGTCAATCCAAGGTCCGAGTAAAAAGTTATGGCCATTCTACCATCGGGGTGCAGAGCTGTCAAAATCAGAGGAGTTCAAGCGATTGAAGAGAGTTCAATCGATCGAACCTTCGATCGATCGAACTGAGCTCGATCGATCGAACTCTATTTTCACCCAAAAGTTGCGTAAACTCTGTGGGAACCCTATATATACGTCGTTTTGACGCCAGACGAAGGGAGGACGCTCCAGAACGCGAAAAACAGCAGTTTAGGGTAGTTTTAGGGTTAGATTAGGAGTAGATTAAGTTAGATTCATCACTTTCTTCCTCCTTTTCCATTATAGATTGAAGATTCAAGTTTGTTTCAAGTTTATTCAGATTATATTCAGATTATTTACAGGTTTTTCCTTTCCAATCTATGTTATTTGATTGTTTATTAGTTTAGATGTTGATGATTGTCTTGTTTTACTATTTCTGCATTAGTTTTATTATGTTTCCGTAGTATAGACGTTGGAAATATGTGATGATATATTGATTCTTAGCCTCTGCCATGCAATCTTTAGAAACCTTGGGCTCGATCGATCGAAGGTATTTCGATCGATCGAACTAGGGCCACAGTCAAGCGATCGAAGACATTTCGATCGATTGAAGGATGAGGCTGTCCGATCGATCGAGAGCGCTTCGATCGATCGAACATGTTAATTCCTGAGATGATTCTTTTAAGTATTCCATGACTTTTTGTTTTAGAAATCTGTCATCAAATTGTCCCAATAAGCTCAGTTTGTCACAACAGTTTTTAGAACTTAAAGCCTTAAGGCCTTTTCTTCAATGACTTTTGAAAACCACTTTGAATGCTAACACCATTTAGAGTGCAAGTAATTACCATTGTTTTAAACCGTCTTCCATGTATTTTAAATCACTTGTGATGATGTAGTCCCGGTCATGAAAGGGCTATTGATTCTTTATCTTTAGAAAAATACGGAATACTGAAAAGGAATGAACTCCATAGAGCGTTAATGAATGTGCATGGTAGATGGTTAGGATTAATGTGGATTCACGTGTTTCCAACACCTTTAATTTAGTTGTTTAATTATTATGTTTCTTTATACTTTAGTTTATCATTTAGTTTACTTTAATTAATTAGGATTCGTAGAACCTCCACTTCTATATTCTTATTTTTTTTTTATTTAGGTTTAACTTAGTAGATATTCTTCCTATTCCTTCTCTGTGGGATCGACCTGGACTTATCCAGTATTACTTGCACGATCACACCGTTGTCACTCTGATGATCATCCATTGATGCAGTTGGAGTGGCTATGGGGTTGATGGAGCTTTCAGAGTCAGACAGATAGAAAGGATTTCCAAAAATTCCTTCAATGGAATTCTCGGACATGAACTGAGAGGGTCCCTAGGGTGAGAACTTCCCCAAAAGAACTGAAAAGAAGAGAAAAATAAAAATAGAAAGAGATGAAGAGAGACTGAGGTAATCTAAGGAATTGATCGTCGCCTTCCCCGGCAACGGCGCCAAAAACTTGACACAAGAAAATTCTCGTGTCAAGTTTTTGGCGCCGTTGCCGGGGAAGGCAACTAGGTTAGGATTTTACTAAGTTATTTCCATTTTTTTTTCTTTTTCTTTAAAAAAAAAAAAAATTCATTGGACTTTTTCTCTCACAAGAAAAAAAAAAAAAAAAATCTTTTGTTTAAATATTTTGGGTAAACATGTCTTATCCATATTACCCTCAATACAACTCAAATACCACGAATGGGTACACATTAGGTAATGAGAACTATACCCCGAGTTGGCAAGCACCCACATATGATGCACATTATCAACCTGAGTGCTACCAATCACCACAATGGGAAAACCATCGTGTTAGTCCCCCATGTTATCAAACGTATCAAGAACCTCCACCTGGAGAGTTCTATCAATCGCAATGGGGATATAACCAAAATGATAGTGTAGGATATAGTAGTAGTTCCCACGATTACCAAATGCACCAAGACTTTCCTCCTGGGGAGTCTTGCACACAAACACAATGGGAAGGGGACTATTACCAACAACAATGGGGTGAAACTTCATATAGTTATAATGAGGAGAATAACCAAGTTGAGGATAATGGTATGTTAGAATTGCTGCTTAGTGAAATGAAAAGGCTAGAGAGTGCAATTGATAAATTAGGAGCTAGATATCAACAAGCCTTTGATAGCCAACCTTTAAAAGACTATACCAGTCTTTCAACGCTACAACCTGAATTTCAAGACACTAACAATGGAATGGAATTAGAGGACAATGATGGGTTCATACTGAGTGAGGTTAACAACTCATTTGAGAAAGTGATAACCCAACAAGAACTCCAAAACCAAACCATTGAGCATGAAGTTGTAGAACCATCTTCTCCTCAACATACAACCCCAGGCATCAACTCCTTCACTGCCTGGATAAAACTGCACAATCTCTTTGTCCAGAGCACCTCAATAGATGACATATATTGTGAGGAGAGTTACAAGGATGAGAATGAGGTTTTAAAAGATGACGAGAGTTTAGGTGATTGCACGCAATTAGGAAAGGATGAGTCCCATGTTGACTCTACCCCTACCTTTGATAGTGACCCTAGGGAGGACGTTATTGAAAATTTTCAATTCGATTTAGATTCATGTGATATTCATGCACCCTCACCTCTTTCGACCGAAGAGGTGGTGTCACCAAGTTGCCCATCACCTATCCTCTCTATCAATCAAAGCTCTCGTCCTGAGCTTGAATGTTATGTGTACCCCATTCGTGAACAAACAGAATGTGTTGTGGAAGAGGATGGTAAGGATATTAGCACATGTTCTTCACAAAATTTTAACTTTCAAAATTCTTTGAGAGAAGACTTGGAAAATATTGGGCCCACTTTAGATGATCTTAAAATTCAACAAGAAGCTAGCAATCTTCTAGACTGCTTGACCTTCTTGAGTGATTATGACATTGAGGCCCAAATAGATAGCTTTATCCAAGTCCAGTCCAAAACCATGTGCATAGAACAGAAATTCAATTCCTATGATTATATCTCCATAGATTCTGTTCTAGGACAAGCGGAGGGTGGTGAAGCTTCATTAGAACATCACTTCGACCCTGCCCCTTTTATTGAACCATGGCCTCCCCCTGTTTTAAGTATTAAAATAGAGGCTGTTATAGGAAATACCAACACCAAAGATCGTTTCTTGCATATAATTCCTAAAAAGTGTGGTATTCCTCTTATAACTATGCCCAACAAATTTGGAAGCCATTGGTTTTGCATCATCTCCTCTGACCTTGAGCCTGACATTAGTTGGGGGGAGTTGCATTTTTATGAGGATCTCAAAAGTCTTGTCATTGTTAAATTATTTCACTGGGAAGATCCTCAAAAATTTCGGTTGTTACTTTATGATAAGTATCTTGATTAACCGAATTTATTAACTGAGTTGTTATATTATGTTCTCTATTTTTCCTTGTTGCTACTAATGATTTTGCAGGTAACTTGAAAAAAAATTGGATATTAATGCCTCGAGGTAACATCCTTCCTTCTCTCGCTTTACTTTACATGTCCATGTGCATAGTTTAGAACATTGGGGACAATGTTTAGTTTTAGTTGGGGGGAGTGAGTCATTGCATGCCTCGTTTATTTCTTTTTATGGTTTCGTGTCAATATACCTGCTTAGCAACATGACTCAATAAATCAAAATTGCAAAAATTTTGAAATTTTTAATGGTTCTTGTATTTCTCTCATAGTTAATGTAGTTAGTTATGATGCATCAGTGTTATTTTCTGTATGTTATTAGTATGTGATATACTATGGTAGTTTCTTTACTATCTTAGTTATAGTATGTTTTATGCCTTTTGATCTTCAAACAACTTTGAGCACGTTGTGACAACCTTGTACTTAGCTAAAATGGATTAGTAAGCATAGTTTAAGTGTCTTGAAAGACTGTAGTGGAGACTAATAACCCAAGTGAGCTTTTGTGCCATTCTTTGTTTTTGAGGGTTTTATAAAATTACTCTTACTTTTTGAAAAGCGTATTCATTCGTTGAAAGTCTCATTTTTCTTCTTCATTTTGACTGATCACTAGAAGAGAACGTTCAGGATTTACCAAACTTTAGAGCTCTTGAATTTACTGAAATGTATTATCTTATTAACTTAGAAGATGATTTAGGCCATCTTTTGACCATACATGGATAATACAGCCTTGGCCTACCTCTATGCTATTCCTTTACTTCACCTCTTGAGCTTATCATAATCGCCTTGTCTTCATAATTCCTTAAATCTAAACCTAACTCCAAATTAGGAGTTCAAGCATCAGTTCTTTATTTAGGTGTGATTGGGATGTGTTGTGTTAACAAGAAGTATGTTAGTGTGAATAAGGGAAAGTTGGCAAAGAAAAAATGAAAGAAAAAAAAAAAAGAAAAAGCATGAGAAGAAAAAGAAAAAAAAAATGCCAATGGTTGTTACAAAAGGAAAAAAAAGGAATGAAAAGAAGAGTGTGAAAAAAAAGAATAAAAGAAAAGAAGAAGAGAGAGATTGGAGATGTGGGAAGTTTGAAAAGTTATAATAGACATTCCAATCACATCCTTTGACCCAATTGAAATATCACGAGCCTTTTTCTTCTTAATCTAACACCTCTTTTTCAAAGTCCTGATGATTTTAAGTAAATTGGATTTGAAGTTAAGGTAATAAGAGGGTTCTCCACGGTATCTCGCTCTTCTAGTGAAAAGTATCCATTTCATGAGACTTTATGCACTATAAAATGTCCGTTTTTCTATTTAGATATGAGAAGCATTAGATTCCATTTACATTTACTCTTTATAGCTTCCATATCATGAGTGATAATTATTACACCTAATTCGGAGTGATTTCATCTTGAGAGTGTAATCCCGGTGAGAGTTGAGTCAAAATGAACGTCTTGATAGCATTTTAGGTTATGCAAGCTTTGAAATTAAAGTTTTGTATTTTGGTTGTCCATTCACACACACACTTGAAGATTAATAGGTATGGAACATTCTAATGACTTTGATAGTAGATTAACTGTAATGTGTGTGTTGCATGGCTATGGCATACTAGAGAGTTTCATGAGATTGTTGAGCTTAACTATATTGTTAATGATAGGAAAATTCTTTGAAAACATTTAAATGAGAACCATTGCCTTAAACATGAATTTTGTGGGTAGATTCACTGCAAACCCTCACGAGACAACACTCGTCCACTAGGGGGAACCTAGGGGTTTAAAGGATTGTTGCATACGCTAAATGCAATCGCGATTCCTGCGAAAGTGATTTAGGATTTTTACTTTCTTTTGTTTTCAATTTTTAGAGTTAAATAAACATTGCTGTAGTTCGCTTCATTGCTAGGGACTAGCAACGAGCTAGTTGGGGGGTGTGATTCGAGGTGAAAAGTGCATGTTTATAGTGTATTACACGGTCTTTTATGCATACTTTTATCCCCAAGTCCCTATATTTAGATGCATATCAATGATTAAGTGTTTTCTATGATGTTGAGACTCAAACATGTGTTTTTACACTATTTTACAGGTCATGGAAAGCAAACATTGCATAGAAAGTGATTCTGGTGAAGAGAACAACAGAAGCAGCTGGGAAAATGCCAATTTTGACAATGATGACTTCAGATTTGGAAGATTTTCCCAGAGATATGAAATGTAGATCTTTGAGTTACGGTCGCGTGGCCGCAAACGGGAGGTCAATCCGAGGTCCGAGTAAAAAGTTATGGCCATTCTACCATCGGGGTGCAGAGCTGTCAAAATCAGAGGAGTTCAAGCGATTGAAGAGAGTTCAATCGATCGAACCTTCGATCGATCGAACTGAGCTCGATCGATCGAACTCTATTTTCACCCAAAAGTTGCGTAAACTCTGTGGGAACCCTATATATACGTCGTTTTGACGCCAGACGAAGGGAGGACGCTCCAGAACGCGAAAAACAGCAGTTTAGGGTAGTTTTAGGGTTAGATTAGGAGTAGATTAAGTTAGATTCATCACTTTCTTCCTCCTTTTCCATTATAGATTGAAGATTCAAGTTTGTTTCAAGTTTATTCAGATTATATTCAGATTATTTACAGGTTTTTCCTTTCCAATCTATGTTATTTGATTGTTTATTAGTTTAGATGTTGATGATTGTCTTGTTTTACTATTTCTGCATTAGTTTTATTATGTTTCCGTAGTATAGACGTTGGAAATATGTGATGATATATTGATTCTTAGCCTCTGCCATGCAATCTTTAGAAACCTTGGGCTCGATCGATCGAAGGTATTTCGATCGATCGAACTAGGGCCACAGTCAAGCGATCGAAGACATTTCGATCGATTGAAGGATGAGGCTGTCCGATCGATCGAGAGCGCTTCGATCGATCGAACATGTTAATTCCTGAGATGATTCTTTTAAGTATTCCATGACTTTTTGTTTTAGAAATCTGTCATCAAATTGTCCCAATAAGCTCAGTTTGTCACAACAGTTTTTAGAACTTAAAGCCTTAAGGCCTTTTCTTCAATGACTTTTGAAAACCACTTTGAATGCTAACACCATTTAGAGTGCAAGTAATTACCATTGTTTTAAACCGTCTTCCATGTATTTTAAATCACTTGTGATGATGTAGTCCCGGTCATGAAAGGGCTATTGATTCTTTATCTTTAGAAAAATACGGAATACTGAAAAGGAATGAACTCCATAGAGCGTTAATGAATGTGCATGGTAGATGGTTAGGATTAATGTGGATTCACGTGTTTCCAACACCTTTAATTTAGTTGTTTAATTATTATGTTTCTTTATACTTTAGTTTATCATTTAGTTTACTTTAATTAATTAGGATTCGTAGAACCTCCACTTCTATATTCTTATTTTTTTTTTCTTTAGGTTTAACTTAGTAGATATTCTTCCTATTCCTTCTCTGTGGGATCGACCTGGACTTATCCAGTATTACTTGCACGATCACCTACACTTGGGTGTTGCACAAGAGCGCACAACTATTTAGTCGTGTCAACAGGATTTAGTGGTATCAGAGCCAGGTTATTATTTATCTCAAGATAGTTTAGCCAGGTTAGGGTTTACCAGTATAGACCCGATTCCACATTCCATTAAGTGTTACACACCCGATGATACGACAGGGAGGATAGACTCAGAACCCAAACGCCTAAGATTATTCTGTTTTGACTTAAGTAGCACCTTTTCAGGTATGGATCCAGCTCAGCCCCTGTTTGTACCTGATGCTTTTGGAGGGCATTGGGTTACTGTAGGAGCTATAGTGCCGGCTTCGGCGACCCTTTATTTCACTGCTGTTGGGCAGCGTGCAGCTGCTACCGTCGAGCTAGACCTCTGGCATCAGATTCACATATTAGGACTGGTCGACCTGTCTCGTGCTCGCCTCGAGATTCTTTACTTCATAGAGATCCAGCGCTTAGTACTCGTTGAGATGGTTCGCTTGGTTAATAGCGATGCCTTCTATTTTCCCCTTGAGGTTCAGGTTGTGCAGGCCCACCTTGCACAGCTGGAGGTACCTCCACCGATCATCCCCGCTGTTGATGATGACGGTGACGTTGACATTGTGCTCGCTTCTATTTCCGAGGAGGATGGCTTAGGATGGGACGACTTTGCAGTCGACCTTGAGGAGGCACTTGCACTTGAGCCAGCCTTGCCTGAGGCAGATGTCCCTGGACCTGCTTCACTAATGACCTCTCACAGCTGTAACTTTGGGGCAGGCCCCTCCCATGTTCAGCGACTGCATCAGGCCGACTCGCTTGACCTGTTGATGGCTACCTACGGCGATGACTGACCGTTTAGATGTCGCCTTGTACATATTTACTATTTTTGATTAGTAGCTCCATCTCTATTTGCAACTGTAATTACATGCATTAGAGTAATGACCCATTTTTTTTGTAACATTAACTCTTGCATGCGTCCTAACCCATACAGGTAGGGTAGGCACTGATCTGACCATACATGCTTTTTGTATCAACTTGACAAGAAGTGATATATATAAATATACCCTTTTTGAATGTTGTTGTCATTTAAATTACTTCATAGTACTGTTGCATGCATGTTTCTCATTCTACTACCACTATCATGCATAGAATGGCTGGAGGAGTCAGGAGGAACAGGAACCTGATCGAGGGAGCACCGAGGCTGCCGATCCTACAGGGATGTTTGAAGCGTTTATCAGACGGTTGGAAAGAATCGGTAATACGAATGACAACCGAAGAGACCGTCAGACTGGAGACAAGTTGCTAGAGAGATTCCGTTCTCTAAGGCCCGAACAGTTTGCGGGTACTGCGGAACCCTGGAAAGCGGAACAGTGGTTAAGACAGATGGACCGCATGTTCGAAGCTGTCCAGTGCAACGAAATGGACAAGAGGAGGTTGGCTACGTTTCAGTTGACCGATGCTGCCGCAGATTGGTGGGATTCAGTCATAGCTACTATTGGGAATGGAGCTGCAATGGGGATGACGTGGACTGCGTTCAAAGGGAGATTTTTGGAGAAGTACTTCCCGGCTACGGAGAGGCACAGAAGAGAGAAGGAATTCATGGATCTGACGTAAGGAACCAAGTCAGTGCAAGAGTACACCACACAGTTCGAAAGACTGTCTCGGTTCGCTCCACACCTGGTTGATACTGAAGAGAAGAAGATCCAGAAATATAACCAAGGGCTGACACCGCAGATTCGTCGCCTGACTCTTGGCCACCTAGATAAATCGTTTGAAGGACTTGTTGGTTTGGCTACCGACCTGGAAGAGGATGCTCGAGTGAACCGTAAACAATTTGAATTCCGACCGCCTCAAAGGGGTAATTTTGGGAATAGACCACCAATGAATCGTACCCAAGGGCAGAAGAGGAATTTTGACGGAAGCAAGAAGACCCAGGCTGTTACCTATCCGACTCAACCCCGAGTAGGAGAAGGGAGTAGTAGTGGAAAGTGCTTCAACTGTGGCAACCCTGGTCATTTGGCTCATGATTGTAAGGCACCAAGGCGTGCTACTCAGCAAGGAATAGTCTGCTTCAACTGTGGTGAACCAGGTCACATCAGTAGGTTTTGCACTGCTCCTAAGCAGGTGACTTATGGTCAACAGGGTCAGACTCGCTTGAATGCTGTTATCCCTGATGCCGCTGGTTATGATGGGACTGCGTACGAAGAAGGAGATTATGGAGAAGCTCAACCTGATCAGCAAGCAGTGGAAGGTACATTAACTCTGTTTAACTCTCATGTTAAAGTGTTATTTGATACGGGTGCTGCTCTTTCGTTCATATCTGTTAATACAATTCGGAGATTGGGTATTTTACCTCATCGATTAGAGAAAGCTTTGAAGGCTACTTCGCCACTAGGAGCTGCAGTCAGATTAGGACATGTGTGCAAGGATTATCCCTTACGGTTAGGAGACCGTGAAATCCCTGCAAGGTTGATCGTCCTATCGATGAAGGAGTTCGACATAATCCTAGGAATGGATTGGCTCTCTCAGAATCAAGTGAAGTTGGATTGTGCGAGGAAGAGAATTACATTCCCCGACAATGAGAATCAACCCTTTGATTTTCAATGTAACCCTACGGGAGATATGTTCCTCACGAGATGTTTAGCCAACATCGAAGTCGTCAGTACAGAGGTGACAGCTTCATCTATACCTGTAGTCAAGGACTTCGAAGAAGTATTTCAAGACATTTCTGGTTTGCCGCCCGAGAGAAGTATAGAGTTCTGTATTGAGCTTATACTGGGTACCGTACCGATCACCAAGGTTCCCTACAGAATGGCCCCCACAGAACTATTGGAATTGAAAGAACAAGTTCAAGAGCTCGAGAACCTAGGTTTTGTACGTCCAAGTACATCGCCTTGGGGAGCACCGGTGTTATTCATGAAGAAGAAGGATGGGACACTTAGACTGTGTATCGACTACAGAGAATTGAACCGCGTGACTATCAAGAACAAGTATCCCTTGCCTCGGATTGACGATTTGTTTGATCAACTACAAGGAGCTACGACATTTTCCAAGATCGACCTAAGGTCGGGATATCATCAGTTGAGGGTACGAAAGGAAGACATACCTAAGACTGCTTTCAGAACCCGATATGGTCATTATGAATTTCTGGTGATGCCGTTTGGAATGACGAACGCCCCGGCAGTATTCATGGATCTGATGAACAGAGTGTTCAAGCCTTATTTGGATCAGTTTGTTATCGTCTTTATAGATGATATTTTGATCTATTCTAAGTCAGGAGAAGAACATGAGCAACATCTACGGATTGTGATGCAGACGCTCAAGGACCACCACTTGTATGCCAAGTTCAGTAAGTGTGAGTTCTGGTTGCAAGAAGTGAAATTTTTGGGACACAAGGTGTCATCTCAAGGAATTTCAGTGGATTCGTCCAAAACCAATGCTGTGTCGAACTGGGTTAGACCGAGCAACCCTACAGAAGTTCGGAGTTTTCTTGGACTCGCAGGCTATTACAGGAGATTTGTTGAGGGATTCTCTAAAATAGCCGCACCGTTGACTGGATTGACGAAGAAGAATCTGAAGTTCGAATGGACAGAGAAGCATGAGCGAGCCTTTCTAGAGTTGAAAGAGAGACTCACTACCGCACCAGTGCTAGCAATACCCAAGCCTGATGAAAAGTTCACTATCTTTAGTGACGCATCATATCAAGGGTTAGGATGTGTACTTATGCAAGATGGCAGAGTTATAGCCTATGGATCCAGACAGCTGAAGCCGAATGAATTGAACTATCCCATTCATGATTTAGAGTTGGCGGCAGTAGTTTTTGCACTCAAGATTTGGAGACACTATCTCTACGGTGAGAAGTTTGATTTGTTCTCTGATCACAAGAGCCTAAAATACTTGTTCACACAGAAAGAGTTGAACATGAGGCGGCGCAGATGGATGGAGTTAATCAAATATTACGACTTCACATTGGAATACCACCCGGGTAAAGCTAATGTGGTTGCCGATGCCTTGAGTTGACAGACTCGTGAGACGATCGCCTCCTTAATGGTTAGAGAGTGGCGAGCTTTGGAGACATTGGCGGAGTTCGATGTACAGAGTGCTGGAGAAGGAGAGGGACAACTTTTCGGATGTCTTATCCTACAGCCTGTTCTTATCGACCGTATTATTGGAGCTCAGAAAGAAGATGAGAAGTTTCAAGCATGGTTCGTGAAGGTGTCAGAAAAAGACCCGGTAGAATGGAAAGTGGGAGTTGATGGAGGATATCGGTGCAGAGAGAGACTATGTCTGCCAGATATTAGAGAACTTAGGAAGGATATTATGGAAGAAGCACATAAGTCAAGGTATATAGTTCACCCGGGAGGAACTAAGATGTACAAAGATTTGAAGAGAAACTTCTGGTGGGAAGGTATGAAGAAGGACGTGGCCGAATTTGTATCCAAGTGTTTGACGTGTCAGCAAGTCAAAGCTGAACATCAGAGACCGTCAGGATTGTTGCAACCGCTGCCTATTCCTGGTTGGAAGTGGGAGCACATTACGATGGATTTTGTAGTAGGATTGCCTCGATCGCAACAGAATCATGACGCTATTTGGGTAATCGTTGATCGATTGACGAAGTCTGCCCATTTTATTGCTTATAGTATGACATACCCAGTAGAGAAGATGAGCCGGATGTACATACAACAAGTTGTGCGACTTCACGGTGCACCTGTGTCAATTGTGTCAGACCGTAACGCGTGTTTTACTTCTGGATTTTGGGAAAGTCTGCAAGAAGCTATGGGAACTTCGCTCAAGATGAGCACTGCTTTTCACCCTCAGACAGATGGGCAAACTGAGCGTGTTAATCAGATCATGGAGGATATGCTCAGGGCTTGTGTGATCGATTTTGAAGAATCTTTGGAGACACACTTGCCGTTGGTTGAATTTGCTTATAACAACAGTTATCACACGAGTATTGGTATGGCTCCATTCGAAGCTTTATATGGACGACCATGTCGTTCTCCTTTATGTTGGGCAGAAGTTGGGGACACATAGTTGTTGGGACCAGATTTGGTTAGAGAAACCCACGAGAAGATTTCCTTGGTCAAGGAAAGGATGAGAACAGCTTAGAGCCGGTATAAGAGTTATGCTGATCGACGCCGGAAAGATTTGGAATTCAGTGTTGGAGATCACGTACTTCTTAAGGTTTCACCGACACGAGGAGTAGTACGCTTTGGTCTCAAGAGAGGAAAGTTAGCTCCGCGTTTCATTGGACCGTTTGAGATTTTGGATCGTGTTGGGAAAGTAGCTTATCGACTGGCGCTACCACCGAAGATGTCTGGGGTTCACAATGTATTCCACGTGAGTATGTTGAGGAAGTACATACGAGACCCCTCGCACGTGGTTAGTTATGACGATATTGAGACGAGTCATAACATTTCGTACAAAGAGAGACCTGTGAAGATTCTAGATCAGAGTATCAAGAAGTTGAGGAATAAGGATATCCCGTTGGTAAAGATTCAGTGGAATCACCATGACGAGAATGAAGCCTCGTGGGAAGTTGAAGCTGATATGAGGAAGAAGTACCCGGAGTTATTTCAGGACTAGTCAGTCTTGATTTCGGGGACGAAATCCTGTTTAAGGGAGGAAGGGTGTAATAACCTGCATTTTCATATTTAATTTGTAATTGCATTGACATATTTCATTTGGTATTGACTGCTTCATTTAATTATATTTCTCAGGTTCTAATTATTATCCCTTGTGTTATTCCATATTAAAATTCTTTTGGGATCAAACTGTAATTTTACAAAATTAGTAATACCTGTGTGGATTTCAAAGTCTGTATTTCAAAACGGTGAAAATAACTTCGTTTGACTCAATCAGTATTTTTATGAAAACAGAAAATCAATTCTTAAGTTAAAATGAAATTCCTGTATTTTTGTGGTGACCACCGCGCCCCGAAAATACCAGTTTATGTCCAAAACTGTCCATGTTGTGTTTAACTTCCACAGATTTTGGAAGTGACCGATTTGGACATCTGCTTTATTTCCAATTATGGCAAGTGATCATTGGCTTAGGCCTTGTTTGGCAATGCTTGGTGTGTGTGTGTATTGATGTGACCAAAAGCTATATTCCCAAACAACATCAAGTTGCCCCCTAGTACTCTACTTGACCTTTCAATTTATTTGGGAGACTATTGTAGTGTTTAATCTGCATATAAGAGTAATATACGTATGTATATATCAGTGTTTATTATAGCTTTTCATTAATTAAGAACTAAACCAATTTGTTGAGTGAGAGAGGTGGTTCTTGGAGCCCAAGTTCTTCACATTCCTTGTTTATATATACACACACTTGAGCTCATACTCCCTTCCATTACACACATTCTGCACTTCTATATTAGAGAGAGAGCAGAGAGTTCATAGTTCAGAATTTTATATTAGAGAGAGAGAACTCAATCACCATAGCTAGAGCTTGAAGTGGATTTCTTATATCTTGATTCTTTCTCAACACACACTTCATCTTATACCACAGTGAGTATTACTAACTCACTCAAAATGTAATCCATTCCTTATTTACTGATTTGGGTAGTTAATTTGTAGAATCACCATTGATGTTGTACATTGAAGTTCATAGCTTGAAAAATGGAGATTTTCCAAACTCAACCAAAACCTGTTTTGTTAGATGAATATGATAGATTACATGTCATATATATTATACCCAAAATTTTAGAGCCCAATTTGTTCACATAAGGAAATATATAAGAAAATTAGTTTTGACATGTTTTAGTTTTTCATAAAATTGGAGAGTTATAGTTAGAATCATGTTAAATTAATCATAGATTCTTAATCCTCGTTGAAAAAGGGAGAGATCCATATATAACATGATATACATACTTACAGAATTGGAAATAGGTCATTTTAGACCCTGAATTGCTGAAACAGAGTAATCTGACGAAGAAGATGAAGCCTCAGCTTCATCTCGCGCGAGCGGCCCGAGCGAGCGATCTTTCGCGCGAGCGGCCCGCGCGCGCGAGGTATGCTTCCCCAGGCAGAAAGAAAAGTTTATATATATAAAGTAAAATTTGGCTGGTCGCGCGAGCGAGGGTCGCGCGAGAATCCCTTCGCGCGAGCGATCTGCGCGCGCGACCTTTGCTTTCTCAGGCAGACAGAAAAGTTTATATTATAAAAGGAAATTTGGGCATATCGCGCGAGCGGCCCGCGCGAGCGACCTTTCGCGCGAGCAACCCGCGCGCGCGAGGTCTGGCAGTTTTTGTTTTTGTCTGTTTTCTGTTAAGGGACTGTTTGGTCTAACTTTTAAGTACTGATAAGGCTCTGTTTGGGAAATTTAGTAAATCAGAACTCTATTTGGCTATGTTTGAATGATTAAAACATTGTAGTATGACTCATCAATCCCTGTACGCGTGTTGTTCCTTTAATTCAGCGTTTTTGCTTTCGTTTAAGTGCATATCAATCATGTGGGGTCAGCGGTACATACATGGGGTGTCAGTCTGTGTGGAAAGAGTAATGGTCAGTGTGGAAAGAGTTAGAGTTTGAGTTGTGGTTGTGGTTGTGATTGAGTTTGAGTTGTGGTTGTAGTTGTGGTTGTGGTTGTGGTTGTGGTTGTGGATGTGGAGAGGGTATCTTTGAAATGCGACGGTGGCAAATATGGACACTCCCTGACGCCCATGGAAGCGTTAAAGTGTGTGAAGCCGAACTCGGACATTCCCTGGCACCCATGGTAGTGCTAAAGTGTGGCCTACGGACACTCCCTGATACTCGAGTCTGGATACTGCGTGAGGGGTTGCCCCGGTATTTGCATGGCGGTTAGGGTATTCAAAGTGTGAGGCATTGGACACTCCCTGGTACCCCGGACCAAAGTGTGAGGCAAACTGGACACTCCCTGGCGCCCCCGTTGCTAAAGTGTGGCTATCTTAGTGTTTCAAAGATACCAGGAGTAAGATAGTGGGTTGTTGGGTTTTGTCGAGAGAAAAGAGTCGGTCAGATGAGATGGTGCATCGTTCTCATACACGGTCACATACGTGTGAATTTATCTTTTAAATAATGTTGTGATTGTTTTCTAAACAACCTCTTTATCTTAAATATAAACTTGTGAATTTTAAATGGAAATTGGAAAAAGGTAAATGGGTATGTTTTACATTTAAAGTTATGTTTTTAATACTCACCAGCTTCTTGAAGCTGACGGCGTTGATGCGTCCTGGACATTCGTGTTCAGGCTTTTCAGGTTTTAACCAGGAGGAGTCATACGACTACGCTAATTGAGAATGGCTGCTTTTGGAATGAGAAAACCGTTTATTGATTATATGTTTTAAGTCTTGAACTGTTCTGTTTTATAAGGATGACTGTAACAGACACTAAGTTATTGTTTTATTTTAAGGCGGTCTGTGCCTTAGTTGACCCCGTACTGTAATATGTAATAAGTTAGAAAATTTTTGTAAGCCTTGATTGCTTTACTCTGATTATTATGTTTTGTTGTTCGACGTTTGGGACGGAATCGATCCTTCAAACTGTCGCGACCTACGGGTCCATAAAGGAAATTAAACGCTTTCCTTATTTATGCTACGTCGGGGCGTGACAGTTAGACCTCCCACGTGGCTTCCACACACTCCTTTGTGGATTTCACTCAATATTCCCTACACCTATGTAGGGTGGATGCACCGTAGGTATGGGATAGAGAACCCCTTTTATAGAGGATGCCATCAATGATATGGTATCTGGTTGCCCAGTATTTCACCCGTCGAGCTTCTTCTTTCTCTTCAGGTAAGGTACCCATTGTGAGGAACAGTGCTATCGGGCCCATCTAGCTGGGTCCTGTAGCGATCGGGTCTACCTCCATGTCCCCCGAGTCAGTTATGCTGGGCTCTGGCAAGTATTCAATTCTTATCCCAGGTAGGTCTGACTCGGAGGACAAGGCAAGGCAGGCCAATCGGTCAGCCCTCACATTTTCTTCCCTCGGGATCTGGGTAACGGAGAAACCCTCAAACCTCTTTGAAACTGCTCGAACAAGGGCTAGGTAGGCTACCATGCTGTCTTCCCGGGCCTCATACTCCTGATTGACCTGATTGACTACAAGCTGGGAGTCGCTGTGTACTTGGACTTGTTGTGTCCCCATCGAAGTAGCTAACTGTAACCCGACCAACAGGGCTTCATACTCGGCCTCGTTATTGGAGGCCTAGAAATTGAACCTCAATGCGTACTCCAATTGGATCCCATCGGGTGTAGTTAGGATAATTCCTGCCCCACTACCTTTTTTGTTAGAGGACCCATCCACGTAGAGTACCCAGGTCAGGATACTAGGCTGCTCGGGGGGGTCGATTTCCTCGATCGATCTTCTGGGTAAGTGAGCTCCAAGAGAAAATCCGCCACGGCCTTTCTTTTGATGGCCGTTCGGGGTCTGCACATCACTTCAAATTCTTCTAATTCCAATGCCCACTTGATGAGCCTTCCGAACATTTTTGGCTGATTGAGGATCCGGCATAATGGTTGATCTATGAGGACCACGATGGCATGGGTCTGAAAATATGGGCAGAGTCTCCGGGCAGAAGTGATGAGGGCGAAGGCCAGTTTCTGAATACAGGAGTACTAGCTTTCTGCGCCTCGAAGTGCCCAACTGGTATAATAAAATGGGAATTGTATCCCATGCTCTTCTCAGATTAACGCCGAGCAGACCGCTGATGGTGATACCGCCAAGTATAAGAACAACTCCTCCTTCGTTATAGGTATGGAGAGTAGAGGGGGTGATGTCAGGTATTTCTTAAGGTCCTAAAATGCCTCTTCACACTCTTCCGACTATTGAAATGCTTTACGGAGGATTTTGAAGAACGGTAGCGCGGGAGACGAACCGATTCAGTACCGCCACCCGTCCGGCCACACTTTGAACTTCTTTGGTTGACTTGGGTGACCGTATATTAATAATAGCCTGGATTTTTTCTGGGTTCGCTTTAATCCCCGGCCTGCTGACCATATGTCCCAAGAACTTCCTGGACTAGACTCCAAATATGCACTTGGTAGGGTTCAACCTCATCTGGAATTTTTTTAAGATGCTGAAGGCCCCGGTCAAGTGCTTGAGATGGTCAGACTGTTCCAGGTTCTTGACCAACAGATTGTTGACGTACACCTCTATTGATTTCCTGATCAAATCCTTGAACATGTGGTTGACCAGGAGCTGATAAGTTGCCCCGGCATTTTTTATAATAGCCTAGATTTTTTCTGGGTTCACTTCGATCCCCCGCCTGCTGACCATATGTCCCAAGAACTTCCCGGACGAGATTCCAAATGTGCACTTGGCCGGGTTCAACCTTATCTAGAATTTTCTTAAGATGCTGAAGGACCTGGCCAAGTGCTCGAGATGGTCGGACACTTCCAGGCTCTGGACCAATAGATCGTCGACGTACACCTCCATTGATTTCCCGATCAAATCCTTGAATATGTGGTTGACCAGGCGCTAATAAGTCGCCCTGGCATTTTTAAGATCGAAAGGCATCACCTTGTAGCAGTACATCCCTTGGTCAGTGATAAAGGACATCTTTTCTTCATCACTAGGGTACATGCTGATCTGGTTGTACCTCGAGTAGGCATCCATGAATGAGAGAAGCGAGTGGCCGGCCGTGGAATCCACAAAGAGGTCTATCCTAGGCAACAGATAGTAATCCTTGGGGAAGGCTTTGTTAAGGTCGGTGAAATCAGCGCACATTCTCCACTTCCAATTGTTTTCTTGACTAGTACCACATTTGACGACTAGTCAGGATACTGGACCTCTCAGATGGATTTCGCCTTCAGGAGCTTTTCAACTTCTTTGCACACTATTGCTTGCCTTTCAGGGGCCATGCCCCTCATCTTCTGCTTGACCGACCGAGAGTCCGGGTTGGTGTTGAGACGGTGGGACATAATCCGAGGGTCTATCCCAGGCATGTCCTCACGAAACCAGGTTAAGACATCCTGGTTTTGTCGTAGGAACTGGACAAGCTTTTCCCTAAGGCCTGGTTACAAGGAAGAGCTGATGCTGACGGATCGATCGCGGAATTGGGGGTCGAGAACTACTTGGTTGAGATCTTCCGTTGAGCCTACTCCATCCTTTATGTCCGTCGGGTACATCTCTTGAACGTTCAACATTTCTGCAACTACCTCTCTATATAAGGAATTGACATAACAGCTCCGAGCGGTTGTTTGGTCTCCACGTACGCTCCCGGGCCCCTGGGGGTTGCAAACTTAATCACTAGGCCATACGTTGACACGACCACCTTGGCCCTATTGAGCATCGGCCTCCCCAGGATGACATTGTAGGCGAACGGGGCTTCTACCACCATAAAGTTTGCAAGTACAGAGACTTGCTGGGGATAGGTTCCCATGAGAACAGGGAGTTCTATCACACCGAGGGGCTATGTGCTAGATCCATTAAATCCTACCAAGGGAGTGGCTACTGGCCAGAGCCAATCCCTTGATATCCTGAGATGATCAAAGGCTAAGACAAATAAGATGTCAGAAAAGCTGCCCGTGTCCACTAATACCCTCTTGACCACATAATTTGATATGGAGAGTATAACCACCAGCGGATCGTCATGGGGGCAATGCAAGTCCTTGACTTCACAGGACGAGAATGTCAGCACGTCAGTCGGTGGGTCGGTGGACTGGACATGCCAGACATCTGATCGGGATTTTCGACCATGCCTCTTCTTGGCCGACTGTGAATCTCCTTCGCCCGAAGTTCCTCCGGAGATCACGTTGATTTGCCTGAGCGGTTGAGACTGCTCGGGGGGTCTGTTGTCGAGCCGAGGTCGCCTATCGGACGCGACGAACTCGGCAAGGTAGCCTTGCTCAATTAGCTTCTCAATGGCAATCTTAAGCTTGAAACAATCTTCTGTGTCATGACTGTGGTCTTATTGGTACCGAAAAAACTTATCCCGATTTATCTTCCCGGGCAGGCTTTTCAGCTTTACCGGCTGTTGGAAGAGCCTCTGGGTCTTGACGGCGGCCATGACCTCATGGATGGGTCGAGAAAGAGGTGTGAAGGTAATTGGGGCCCGATCCTGACCGCCTTTCTACTGATACTGCTTAGGCTTCTTTCTCGAACCCTTCTCGAGGCCTTCGCGCTTGCGTTTGGATCTCGGGGACTCATCTCCCGCAAAGCTAGCATGCTTGGACTTTAGGAACTCCTCTGTATCGATATACTTCCCAACCCTCTGGGAAAGCTCAACCAAGGTTGCTGGTCGGTCATGGTGGAATGATGTAGCAACTTTGATATGCTGAACTCCTGATTAAAAGGTCGTGATAGTGACCATTTCGTTCAGGTGGCCAATCTGGAGCCTTTGTTGGTTGAAACGGTCGACGTAATCTTTTAAGGATTCTCCCTTGCACTATTTGACGGTCAGCAGTTGGGTGTTGGGCTACGACCGGTCTAGCATCCCCACAAACTGGCTGATGAATAGCTTGATGAGTGCCTTGAAGTTATTGATTGTTCGGGGCTTAAGAGCATGGAACCAATGTGCTGCCGGCCCTTCAAGAGTGCTGGGAAAGGCCAAGCACAGTAGTTCATCAGTGGTGGTGACCAGTGCCATTTGGGCCTTGTAAGTCCGAACATGATCCACCGGGCTTCCCGAACCGTCATAAGAGTCGAGATGTGGTGGTTTGAACTTCTGCAGGATGGGGAATCCTGTGACCCGGACAGTGAAGGGCTACTCAGTTTCAGTATTAGTGTGATCATGGCACTGCTTATGGCTCAGTTTCTCAATTTACTTTTGTAGGTCCTCAATCTGGGCCTTAACATCTTTCTAACCGATCTTCCGTTCCGTGTCCGAATAGTACGTCGGGTCGGACGATAAGGCCTCTTCCTCGAAGTGCATCATCCTCGGGGATAGGGCCCAGTTTTGGCTTCGGGTAATCGTGTGCCTGAGATCCTCACGGCTCTTGGCCGGGGGGTCCTTGGCCGAATCCCAGGCAGTCCGGCCTTGCCCCTCCCCTCTGGCAGCACGCCAATTGTTGATGATCTCTTTGGCGTCCCCCGCTCGGCGTGGTTTGGCCCGAGGGTGTCGCCGGGTCCGCTCGGGAGCCTGGCTATGCTCGTCGTTCCCGAACCGACCCAAATCCTGCAGAGATATAGGCTTGGTGTGGGCACGCCTTCGGACCCATAAGGGCTCTTGATCGTGCACGCCCTTCCCGGGTTGTTCCTCTATTTGAGGGAACTTTTCCTGGCTGGCTAGCAATGCTTTGATCTGCTACTGAGTTTGCTACTGGCCCTCCAGGAGCTGCATAAGGGCCACGGTAACCTGCTCAGAGTTCATGGAAGCAGCCAGTTGCCCGACTTGGGAATCTGTCTGACCTTCTAGAGCAGCGGTTTTCTTACCCTTCTTCGGCGGCATGTTTGTCAGTCAAAAATTTATTTTTTTTTCTGAGGAATCTGTCGTTTCCCACAGACGGCGCAAAACTAATGATGCCAAAATTTGGTAAAGGGCGAGAGGAGTGATTTCAGGAGAGACAGGAAGCTTGTATGTGGTTCGGCCCCATTAATGAGGTGACCTACGTCCACAGGTGCGTCAGAGCGTTTTCACTAACAGATCACCGGCGGCGTTCGGTGAGCCAACAAAGAGGGTGGCACTACCAAAAAATTGGTAGGGTATATGTATATATTATGATGTATTGCTGCTATTCTTTTGGATAAGAATCGGATCCCCTTTAATAAAGGTGAGGGGCCTCTTGTATGGATACAAGAGGCCACTCATACAAGACAACTAGCTAGACTAGGAAACCTAGCTTAATTATAACTGATTTGCATGAATTATGAGAGTTTCCTAAATGGTTTAGGAAACATCTTCTTCCTTCCTTTAGTTTCCTATCTGAGATAGGAAACTAGTCGGCGTAGCCCTACAGGAGCAAGCGACTGTATCTGCCTAGAATGCATCCGATGTGGGGCCAGTCCAAAATGAACGCCCGAGCCATGACCGGACCGGGCGGTCTCAGCAGACAGACCGGGTAAGCCGAGTGGTAAGCATCCCTTTCAGATGATGTGGCAATTTGATTTTGACCTGATATTTTTGTACCTATCAAATAATATACGCCCTACCATTATCAGACCGAATATTACGCACAACAGTATGAAATTGAGTTTTAATCATTTGAAGAAAATTTCTAAAATAAGAGAAGACTTCATATTTTTTCTTCATAAGATAAACCCAAGTACAACGAGTATAGTCATCAATAAATCTATTCTTAATATATAATAGCGAAGAGTTCAAGCGAAAGTTTACCTGGTGATGACACGTGGCTGCTTTGTTTTTTGTTTTTTGTTTTTTTTTTTTTGCTTGAACGTGGCTGCTTTGTTAAACCTTTAAACCTAAGCTGACTGTCCGGCTCTATAACGTTCCGTTGTGCTACTTCTGCACTGTCTCTTCATCTCTTTTCATTAGCAATCAATCTTCCCAAATTTCTCTCTCAAAGTCTCCAATATCCACAACTACAAACAACACCCAACGGCAGGTACGATAACCACACGGCTGTACCACCGCTGCTTTCCGTCGCCTCCTTGGATTATCCCTCACTGGTATCCCTTTGTATAATCTCTTTCTCTCTCTGTATATGTATCTTTCTCTCTCTATATAGACATATACATACATACATATATATATATATATGTATACACTCTTTATGTTTAGATATATCTATATATATCTATACATCTATCTGTCGACAGAGATCAAATTGTTGGTAGGTGTTGTTGAAGAGATTAGAAGACTGTCCTGATTTTTTTTTTCATTTTCAACCTAATAATTTTAGGGTTTGAAGTGATCAGATTTGTGGCCTGATTAGTGAAAATAAGAAAGAAAATCAATTTTAGATGTTATAAGTTTTTGCTTAGGGTGCGAACCTACATTTCTGGGAACTAGCCAATTGTATTAGCAGAAGGTAAATCTAATCATGTATTCAGCTAGATTTTTGTGTTTTGTTTAAACTTCTTGCAATTGTTTAGGGACTTTGGTTTTGAATTTGACCTATGCTTGGGCTTTTCCGTGCCTTCTTGAGAGTAGAAATATAGGACAACTTTGAGCGAAGCAACTTTGAGAATATGCCAAATGTGGCAAATTTGTTAAATCTTGATTAATTGATTAAGTTTTAGTTTCCTTTTAGCTTCCTTCCAATGATGTTAACAATCTAGTGTCCTTTGGATTTTTAGCATCAATAACATATCATGACTAAAAAATTCTGATATCATTTGTAGGGACAATTTATGTGTAGGTCTTCACATTTGTGAAATCAAATCAGTCTAATAACTCCACCCCACAGAGCATATTGTCATGTATGTGAATCCTCTCTGGAATTTCCCAACAAAGTGGGGGTAATTATAGTTTTTTCCCTTATTTCACACATCAGATGTTTAATAATTATTCTAAGGAAAATCTATTGAAATAGATCATATTTTATCATAGACATTGCTTAAAAGAGAGAGAGGGAGAGGGAGAGGGAGAGAGAGAGAGAGAGAGAGAGAGAGTTGCATCATGAGTTTATTGTTTATTTATATCCAACTTCTTCATGATAGAGGTTGATGAAGGTGCTCTAGCTTGTCCACAGAGAGGGAGAGAGAGAGAGAGAGAGAGAGAGAGAGAGAGAGAATTTATTAAATATCCAACTTCTACCACCCCCAACCAGCTCTAGATTTCACAATGGTACAAGTTCTTATTCCATTGTTTGTATTCTTGATCTATAGTAGTTAAAGAATTATTTACTTGGTTCAGCTTAGTAACTCTTCCCAAATTTAGTTCTTGAAAAACTAAAAAATTAAAAATTGTGTCTGTTTTTTAATCTCGAAAACAAAAAACAAAACAGTTCTCAAAATTGGGAGCAGGAGACTTTTTATGATTGACCCAATCAATCCCGGGTATTAAATTACACTTCTTCACTTTATGGAATCATTTCACTCATTGATTTCATCTCTTGAAAGGTCTAGGATGTATATAAGTAAAAGAAAATATCAAAAGATCAAGTATATGGTTCGTGTTAAATTCACACAATTTTTTTGGTTCCCGTTCCTCGGTGCTTCTATACATCCCTACTGAAATGTCCCTAACATTGTATCCATACTTTTTAAATGAAGAATCCACTGTAGAACGGGATTGTTTTTATGGATGTACCTTGGCAATGTTAACTAAGCACTATGTGATAGAGTGCTTCTTTATTTGTAATGTGTCATTTAAGATTGATTATATCAAACTGGCTTCTTTCTCTGGAGTTTACCATGGAACGCAATTGTACAAGGGTACTATTTTTTTATTGTGAAAAGTACAGGGGTACTATTAAGTTGTATCATTATTGATCAAGCGTATAGTAGTTGAATAAGTATTGTGAGGGGGAAAATCTGTCAAATCTTCACAATATTTAATCATACTTGACTTGATACTTCTGTATTAACGACGGTGCCAGTTTTCCCCTTTGGAGTGGAATTGAGGAGTTGATGAATAATGAGTTACTACCTTGTTTTTCGATGGAATTTAAGCAAGGGTAGAACAGATCAAACAAGCATTTGCATTAAGTCTAATGGTTCTGTAACAACTCCTTTCAAATCATCATATTGGATAGTTAACAAAGTAGATAAATGCATTGAAAAGGATGACTACAAATTTGTATCATTTAGCTTACATGACAATGTTTGTTGTTTTAAATTGTTTTCTATGTACATTATGTGACGGGAAAAAAATTCTATAATGCAACCATGTTTTTACGGCTGTATAATGCATCCAATTTTTATTTTCCAATTTGTAATATGGTGCCATTGGATAGTTACTTTTTTAATGTGCCATTTGGTATCAATAATTGGCATTTGGTGGTAACTTTTTTAAGCCAATTGTTACTGACAATTGTTATGTTGGGTAGTAACTAAGTTCATAAATATCATTACTTTTGGTGTATGTACGTTTGGATGTATCGAAGGAGGTCCCTATGTAACTTCGATGTAAAAATGTAGGAGTATAGTCTGATAACTCCAACATGGGTTTGCACCGGTGGAGGAACATGGATCTTTTGTTCGTCTTAATCTTGGCTTAAAGAGGTGATAATTTTATCCTATACACTTCTATATGTAAGGCAGTATAAAAATATCATTTTTTTTTTTTTTTTTGGTCATTTTGGAATATCTGTCCTTATTTTGATTCATGGTTAGGAAGAGGTAGTGGGGAAGAAAATGTCTACATTTAGTTGCTTCAATTCTTCAAAAGTATGTTGACTAAGGGCTCATCTGAAATTTTCCTTACCTTTGATTTCAGAGATAAAGAGAAAATATTGTCAATTTTTTTAATCTTTTTATATGTTATGTTGATTTCTATTACTGAAGTCCCTTTCAGCTTTAGCAAAGGAGTTGTTCGGGCTCAGTTTAGCTGGGTTACAGTGGTAATGGATGTCTTCAAAATCTCTGATTCGTGAAGATTCAATATGCAACTAGGCAAAATTATTGTTTACATACATTCATTTTCAAGCAATCTATACGTCTCTTTTAAGTTTTCTTAATTGAATTACATGTGAGCTTCTTTCTGTAGGTCTCATCTTGAAATGAATCTAGAGAGTCTTCAAATTCACACGCTGAAGTACAAAAGGTTTCATCCAAAGTTGGTAAATTCCCTCTGCCTTTTGTTTTGCATCTTTTGAAGTACTAACTGGCCTAAAAAAGGTTATCACGTACTATTGCTCTAAATCACAATACCTGTATCGAACTTAATGTTAAGGGAAATAAACTTAATAGGATATTTAACCATATACCAAGTAAGGCATAGCTCAAGTGATAAAGAGCTTAGCATTTAAGCCCCCCTCTAAGATATTGGTTTGAAGTTCGAACCTCCTCTCCCCATCCCCATGTCATTAAAAATAAAAAGGATATTTGGCCACATATGTGAAAGTAATGTGATTTAATTTTGGTTGTAGAGGCAACATAAGTAGAAATCTTTGGAGCCTCTCACAGTGAATTTGGTCAAGCTTTTCCTCTGTTATGATGTAAGCCAAGTACTAATGTCATGTATCCCCTTTAAAACCATATATTCTTTTGAAACAACATAAATGAAGGCAAAATACATATGGGTAATATCAATATTGTCTGAATCGGATGGGATGGAATCATAGAATTCTTTGCAACTTGCAGGTTATGTTTCATTGATATGGTTTTCTGGAAATGTTTAAATTAGTGTACGGACTATGATAGTAGTGGGAATATGAAAACATGATATGGACATTTATAAGTTTAGCTTGCGATTAAATGACGGATGTTACATGTCAAACATAGTTTAATTCTAGAGTTGGCAGGAGAGATTCATATGACAATTTACCCCGCGCATTGCGCGGGTTACAAGCTAGTGTAACATAATATCGGTGATGTGACATGGATGTGATGGGGGAAGGTCCCCATACATCGGAGTGAATGAGATCAAAGGCACTAGGTACCTGATGCATGCGAGGAATGTAAGAAGTGCAAGTATGTTTTGACAATTCACAAACCACGCATTTAAAATCAAAATCCTTACAAGCTTTATTTAATGGAGGAAATAACCAACATAAATATTGAAAGTTGACATGGCCTAGAAGAGCATGCCACAAATCTAAAGTTTGAAATGAAAACACATATCTATTTGAATCAGGCAAAACAGAATTATTGAAAGCAGGTGGTACGGAAGCTTGAAGTCTGGAGAACGTTTGTAGACACCCCAGTTTGTCAGCCAACAGATTTATGAGGCCACTGTTAGGAAAATGCGTTCCCAGAATCCATTGACAGTGCATATAAGTTAGTACTGCAAAAAATTACGTGAAAACTACAATAACCCTACAAGGGCGGCACCAGGGTTACCTTAAACTGCTAAAACGGATTGTTGTAGTAGATGATGTAATACCTGTATTTCTTCATTTTATTTTAATGATGAACTTCAAATTTACAGGACTATAATTGTACCAGTAAATTCTATTTTTAAGTCGCGACCTTATATTAATACGTATTTTATATTATCAGTGACGTTTGACTTTATTAATAATGTTTATAAATTTTATGTCGACGCACAGTTAATTCTAGAGCCAGACTGTATTTAGACCCGAACTAAGATTTACACGCGAACCCGTAATTATACCTGTGTTGCACGTACTTTGAGAGTGTCGCAATTCGAGACGCATCGCGTCAATCACATCGGTCACATCCCATGAATTTTGGGAAGCAACTAACCACCCCCTTACACATCCCTTACACCACCATACCCCCTTACAAAAGCCTAACCACCTAAATCCTTCCACACTCCACCTACATACTTCCCCCAACCACCCCCATCATACAATGTGAGTGCTTGAGTGTAATTGTGAGTGTGTGATGTTGTATATGTGCCGAGAGAATAGAGGGAGAGTGAGGTGTGTGTGCAGTGTTGTGCATAGTGAGTAGTGGCAGTGAGTGGTTGTGTGTAAGAGTGCATAGTGTAAGTATTGAGTGGTGTGCAGTGTGTGTTGCGTGTGTATGTGTGTTGGGGCAGTGAGTAGGGTGGTGTTGTGCATGTTGAGTGTTGTGTGTATAATTATATATTATATATGAGTACTTGTGTATGGTATAATATATAATATATATATGTATTATGTGAGAAACCCATACCCTCCCCCTCTATATAAACCTCACACAACCCCTCGCTCATTTCTTCTACATCCAAAACAAGAAAAGAAGAAAGAAAATAGAAGGGAGAGTTAGCCGAGAGTGAGAAGAAAGGAGAAAGCTTACCTGAGACCACCCCGAGCTACCGCCGCGACCCCGAACCTACGGTGAGTTCCTAACTCACTCGGTATACTAAGATAATGCCCTATTATTTTTCATTTATTATTCTTGGAGAAAAATTGTGCTTAACATGTGGTGTCCCTAACCTAGGCCCGTATTATCAGTCTATTTTTATTATTATTATCTTGTTAGTATTTTCTAGTTGATACCATGCTTAAACCAATGGTACCGGACTAATGCCCGTATTATGTGTTCCATTATTATTATTATTATTATTGCTAATTATTATTATAGACCAATAAATCTCATGTTTAACATATGTACCCCGAAGATTTATGTCCATCTCATTATTCCGTGAATAACATTATCATTATTATTATTATTATTAGTATTATTATTATTCCGGTTAGAACTCATGTATAATATATTGTAACAAATTAATGTCCGTGTTATATCATAACTACTATTAGTATAATTATTTTTATTATTAATTATTCTGGTTAAACTCCATGTTAACATGTTGTACCTCGAGCAGAATAATATCCATGTTATTATTCTGTGAAAAATAATAATATTATTATTATTACTATCATTATCTTTATTATTATTGTTGTAATTTATTTTTTATCAAATAAACATCATGCTTTAATATGTTGTACCCCGAACATATTAATGTTCGTATTATTATTCCGTTAATAATGTTGTTATTACTATTATTGTTATTATTTATTTATTCCAAGTTTAGCCTTATATTAATATGTTGTCCCCCGAACATATTATTCCGTTAATATTTATTATTATTATTATTATTATTATTATTATTATTTCAATTTATTATAATTATCAATTTGATTAATACCATGCTTTAACATGTTGTACTACGAGCTTACGGCTCGTACTGTATTTCAAGATAGCACCTGTTTAATTAACTTGTACCTCGTGCATGTCATATGAAACATCTCACGTAGAAGTCAGTGTCATAACGTCAAGTCGACGTGTACGGATATAGAGTCTGACGGTCGCGGAGACCAAGTCCGTATGCATTTGGAGTTATGTGTAGTCGACCGCGGAGGTCCGAAAGTTGGTATATAGTGAGTTGGTACTATCAAATGGAATTACAGGATCGCATGTCGGCGATGATTGCTACTATGGCCACGGAGAGGCAAACATGATAGCAAAGTAACCATGTTGATAAGAACAAATCGAGAAATGAATAAACACGGTTAGCCTGTAAGGCAAGATTACTACTGCGGTCGCGACGACCAACGATAGTAAAGTAACCGTTTCGCAAATCGGCGACGATATTCATAAGGCAAGGTCCCGGGGATCTAGAGTATTTGGTTAGCTTGTAAAGTGAGATTACTACTGTGGCCACGGAGAGGCAAATAGCGATAGTAAAGTAACCATAGCTCGACCCACTGGGCGAGTCACTCTAAGCCAACGGCGTTACACTGGTAATGTAACAAGGTCAAGTAAGTCGGATGTTAAGTCGAGTGAAGTCGAATATATCGATGATGCATAGTTCACGCACGGTCTCATTATAATTCATCCAACTATCGTAACTAGTCGATGTGTACTTTCGATTACGTATTTTATATTAGGAGTGTTTGGTTAGGACGCTCACTTAGCTTTTATTAAAGCTAACGGCATACTACGCCCTGGACATTCCCACGTCTAGACTATCCAGGATATGACTACCTGGAGGAGGACTATCAAGAAGAAGTCTTTGAAGAGGAAACCTACGATGGGGAAGCCGACAATGATGAAGGCTACGGCTACGCCAGCTAGAGGCGCGGTTCAAGAAAGAAGACTTAATTGCTCTTTATAGATTGTTGTCCATTCATACTAAGATGTAAACGGCGTCAAGCGCCTTAATCTCTTTTGTTCCTTTGTTATTTTGAGAACTACAAACTATATGTAATAGCTATAAATCTTTTGATGCATTTTCAATTTACACTTCCGCTTAAGCTACTCTATTGTTATCTAGTGTTTTTGTGGACAATCAGTTAATGTAACTAGTCATGGCTTACGGACCCAGAAAGGAAAATCTTATTTCCTCCTAATTTCTGCTACTCCGGGGTGTGACAGATGAATCAAGAACACGGGCTCGATAACAGCTCACGATCTTCTACCGTATTCCTTTACTGCCAGAATATCGAACTGAGTGTGGGTTCCTTCGAAATCCTTTATGTTTCTGCTCTCTCTTCTTACACTCTCTTTTCTATTCCGAGTTATAATACTCTTGATGGAAAAACGCAAATTGAGGAGAGAGCCAGAGCAGCATATATGTAGGCTACGATAGGGACCATAAGAAGTCAATAAGGAATAGGCTTCCTTATAGAATTAGGAAACCCTAATTCAAACTGAATCAGATTCTATTTCCATAAATTATAATTCATACCACGAAAGAATTATAATTACACTCCTACCCTTTTCTCAAAAATATATTTCGAGCTCCATGTTATTAAATGCTTATTATCTCCCTATGTTAAGATTACAGATATCCATTAATTAAATATAATTACTGACAATCATATTTAATTAATCTCTTAAAATTCCTTGAGATCCTCTGCTTAACTTATCTGATATGTCGGATACAAAATCCACCTGCAGGGTTTGACATGATCAAAACTTATAAGCTTTCTCAAGGGGATATCATCAATCCCAAAATTGAGACATGGATTCCATCGTTAATTAATATCCACCACACAATTAATATTGTCACCAATCCAATGAGATATTGACCCATTTAAGGATCTCACCCTTTTAAGGATCAAAGTATAAATATCAAATGTACGTGTCTATAAATTAACTTAGGATTTAGAGCATAAGCACTCATAATAGTCATAAGGTATTACTTATCTTATAAGCCAGTATAAAGATAATTACCCCAAGTCGGTCCCGTTTAATACACAAAGTGTACCAGCATGGTGAGTTGAAACTATTCCATTTCCCGTAGTCAAGACAAACCTATTACAACACCATGCTGCAGTCCTACCGATGGTGTGTCCAATCCATCTAAGACTGTAAACCAAAATGTTACATTCTATAATATCCGATGGTCTGATCTTCCGTATGTAAGCCGAACTCTACACACTAAACCACCTACTATGTAGAATGAAAGACACACATGCATAATATTAAATAAACAATATAATACAAATATTGCCCACACAGATTCTCATAACAATGGATTAACTAATTTTATTAAATGAATAATAAATCAACTACATAAAGCATGACTTTTAGTATATATCCCTAACAGCCACAAACATGTCAAACCTCAATGATTAGAAAGATCAAATTTTCAGAGATTGCTTCTAACTCTCAAGAAGTTAAAGAATTGGCAGAAATGACCAAAATGCCCCTGAAAGCCAAGAACTCTCTGATTGGCCCAGAAGCTCAAAAATCATTCGATGTCATTCAAAATAAATAGAAAAGCATTTTAAAAAGAGATACATTTAAAACATCAACTCCTAGAGGCTCCAAAAAGTTTCGAAAGTTCCCGTTTGACCAGATTTGACCTCAGTTTGACCGAAATTTTCCAAAATTGCCCGAAAGCTCCGAAATCTTTCTAAATTGTGTGAAAAGTCTTAAAGTATATTTTAAAAGAAAATCGGATAGAAACGTCACTCTCCGGAGGCTTCCAGAACTTCTTAGAATTTCTTGAAAATGCACTGTTTGACTAATTTAACTTCAAGTTTGACCATAAGTCAAAGTCACCTTTTCGACGTTAAAATATTTTTATCAAATACTAGAGGTCAATGGCTTTCCAACGGTATACAGCACATAATTTCTGGACTTAAAACGAATATGTTTTGAATTTCTGAAAGTGAAAATGGCGATCAAATCGACTCTTATAGCAAATACCGCAAAGCTTTCCAAAGTAACCCAACATCAAACTATTTTTTATGGAAAATATACCTCAACACCTTTCCAACAGTATATCACAAGCTCAATTTGGATTTAGTATGAATTTTCTATGAATTTTGGAAGAAATAGGGTTGTTTCTCGAATTCCTAAAGTTCTGGGGACCTAAATGCAAAATTTGGTCAACCGGGAGGTTGACTGCTATGGCGGCACTGGCCCACTGCTGTGGTGTCACTGGTCATGATTTTTCATAATTTTTGGTTAATTTTTGGATTTTAATTTATATTTTCAATAAATAAAACGACATAGTTTTGATATTCTAAACATTTTGAACCAATTAGAGACTTTTCAAAACCCAAAATACCACCCCAAGTTGGCCTATAAAAGAGACCCTTTGGCTTCCATTTGAAGAGGACTTGAGGTGTTTAGTGGAAGCTTAGGGGAAAAAAATAAAGAAGAAGAGAGGAAAAGAGAGAAAAAGAGAGAAGAAAAGAGAGGTTTTTCATACTTCAAACCAAAAAATGTGAGTTTTTATTTTATTTCTACAACTGCTTCAATCCATTTCACCATTACAATAAGTTCTTAGAAGTTAGAGAGCAATCTACACCCACATACACACACACACACATATATATATATATATATGTGAGAGGTTGAATGCTTGTGGCTCCACCATTGATAGTCATAGATTATATATTTGTTCTTCCTTCCTTGTCCCATTTCTATTTTTATTTTTCTTTATCATACTTGCATTTCCCCTTCTCAACCCCATTTCTATTTTGATTTCATTTCACTCTAGCATAATTCTATTTTGGTTCATTTTTATTTGCATAATCTATGTCTCATCTCATTTCTATTTTGATTTCTTTGTCATTTGTATCATCTCTCCCTCAACCTCATTTCTATTTTGATTTATTCTTCTTCCAAGTTCTTGAGGTTTCAAGTATTAAGAGGATGTTCTAAATGGTTTCTTCTTCTACTCAAGTGTTAAAGTTCATGATTTTAGCATCTATTTCAAGCCCCACTCAAAATCCCAAACTCTTTTCCAAAAACTAAATGGGTTTTCTTAACAGTGATGCAAAATAGTGAGTTACTGAAGATCAAACATTTATCTTGAATTACATACTTGAGTTATGATAATGAAACCACATGGAAAACCTTCTTAATACATCACAGTGCACCTGGATTTTGCCTCATCAATTATAAAAATGTAGAAATGTGTTTTTTGGATTAGAAGTTCATGTTAATAATTTATTTTTTCTGTCACAGATTGTAGTCTGGCTTCTTACATTAATTTCAGATATTTTTCATCACATAACATGGCCTTTTATATTTTTTTTTATTTGAAATTTAATGTCTTATAAAACTTTGTGTATCTTTTGAGCATTATAAGAGTTATTTTAATATTTATAAAAAATCATACAAAATCAGTCAAGAGTGCAGCCCTTGTTTCTGAGTCATGTGTACATTCTGATTTGTTTCTCTTTCTCTATGATAGATATTGTAGTTTGGCTTTTTGTATGGTTTAATAGACACATTAAGGGTTATACATGATTTTCCCCACTTTTACTAAATCTTTTTAAGTAGTTTGGGTGGATTTTACAAAATCAGCTCACTGTTCTGTCCACTATTCATAGCAAGCATGTTTTACTTTCATTCTTTGATTAGATGTTCACATGCAATCCAAATTAGCCTATATCTTAGGAAGTAGTTCATACCACATTTGTACATATCCTACAATAACATTCTTCATTCATTCATGTATATTTTAGACTTCTAAATCACTTTAAAAATTTCATGAACACAAACACACTACTACTTTGCACATTCTAGGATCATACATTGTATCCATAAAAGAATTGGGGCTGTGTAACTCCTAATCTAAGAAGATTATAAGGAATGAACTTGATCACACGTTCATGCTCCCCCCGATTTAATCTTCCTTTCTCATCCATCCTGGGGATTGGGAGATCCTCA
This sequence comes from Hydrangea macrophylla, assembly GCA_033977485.1. Classification (NCBI taxonomy): domain Eukaryota; kingdom Viridiplantae; phylum Streptophyta; class Magnoliopsida; order Cornales; family Hydrangeaceae; genus Hydrangea; species Hydrangea macrophylla. Next base: position 107,320,252 of record CM066985.1, on the reverse strand, counting down.
TTTCTCAAGAATCAACATACATATATTCTAACTTGTTAAGCATTTTTTTGATTTCTTTGATTATTTGTTTCAAGAACAATCCATGTCCCCTTTAGATTAGGAAAACTTGATTACTTGATATGTGATTAGATGATTGTTCCTAGGTTTGTTTGTGTGATCTTTCACTTTTGCACTGTGTGGTATTTGGCTTAGATCTTATGAATGATATCTTATCTTTTGATCTTCCATTTCAAGATTCTTATGCAATATAATATACCTATCATAAAAATTAACTGTCGAACCAAACATAGTATAAGATGATTATTTGGATGCTAATTGAGGCTCGTCGAGAAACGGGGCGAGTTGAAGGTATTTTAGTCGTGACAAAGGCTCCTTCCTCTCTCGTACCAAAACCCCGAGCCAAGTTCTTTGGTTATGAAGGGGTGGTGCCCTTTATCCATTGGGGTGAGTCAAATTGGGCTTCTTGGTTCCATAAAGACCAAGTGGCGACTCAGTATCTGTTTTCACAGACCTTTTTTTTTTCAAACATTTCAAAGGAAATTCAATTCCAAATCCCGAAAAGGGGGGTAGACCCCGGAGGCCGCGTGTCCACAACGTCCTTGACATCAAAGGATCACTGAACTAGTAGAGGCAGTCACGCTCAAACCCTCTGCCAAAAATCTTCTTCATAGTCAAGTCCTACAAATAACAAGAATGAGTTAAGAAGACAACAAAGCAGTTATGATCTTTGACAAGGCGATTAACCGAAAACAAGTTAAAGGCAAAATTGGGAACATGGTATACAGAGGAAAGGGTGATATCGGAAGATAATTGGGCATCACCCTTACTACAGATGAGATAAAAGATCCATCTGCAATACATACAGACTATTTAATGGAGGTAATAGGTGAAGTAAAACAGAAAGCTCACCAGTCATATGATTGTTTGCCCCAGAATCGAGAATCCAACTAGGATGGCCTGACTTACCATGAAGAGCAGTAGGAATACCTGCAGTAATGGCGGCAGTGGGGCCAGAGGATGAAGGACCAGTGGATGAGGAAGGAGCTCCCAAACCTACATGTGACTGAAGTTGAGTAATCTGACACTGAAGTTGACCATAATCGGGTGGAGAAGGAAGCATTTCAATAACTGCTCCTGTACGAAGAGCACCCCGACCGCGGCCAGTACCTCGACCAGCAGGGCGACTATGAGTAAATTGGCCTTTCAATTCTGGATGAAGAGTGAAACAACGATCCATGGAATGACCCTTCGTACGACAATGCTGGCAGTAAGGACGATTACCTCCTGGCGTGAATTGGAGAAGTCGAAAAGGCCATCTGGTCAAGAACAGGTGGAGAAGAGGGCCTAGAATTAGGAATATATAGTAGGTGACGACGTCTCTTGTCACCATAAACAGTGGCAAAGGCCTCAAATAATGTAACACCTGTAATTTTCTGTATTGGACCCACTATATTATTATATTATTATTTTAATTACGTGACGGTATGGACATGTTGTAGTATTACCATATAGACTATAGTAACCATACCAACTCGACCATAATAAGATTTAACTTAGTCCCGTACCCGTACCCGGACATTAGAAATAATACCCGGTTGTACGTAAATCGAGACCGACACGCATATCGAGAAACTTATGCACGTAAACCGAGAAAGTTGCACACAACCCGAGGTGGGCCCCACATGGCCGGCCATGTGGCAACCACATGACATCCCTTTGGACACATGTCCACTTAATGGACACATGTCCACTTCATGGACACATGTCCTATGCATGTAACATGCAAATGACACCTAAGCTAATGCACTTTCTATATATAACATGCACATGCACACAATTGACACACTTTGTCTCTTATAATCTGCACTTAAGTAAAGAAATTAGAGCTGGAGTTATAAGTTCATATAGGAGAAGAAGAAGGTGACACCATTGAAGTTGAAGTTCAAGCTCCATCAAGCTCAAGAACAACATCAAGCTTAATTTCAAGCTTTGGTGAGTAAATTGTGAGTAAATTGTGAGTAAATTGTGAGAAATTGTGAGTAATCTAACTCAATTTAGAACACATATAATATGTACTAATGTTTGGTAGAAGTTGATGTTGTTGTGTTGAAGTTTCCATGACATGCAAGACAAATACATAAATCTGAGAAACTGAAACTCTCAGCAGAACATAGTTTAGTAAAAGGAATGTTTTGTGTAGCTCAAAAATCCGAATTAAGCTAGGTTTTTTTGTGGTAAAATCTAACTCATATATCTACAAATAACTCTTCTATAGCTCAGTCTAGAAATCAATCCTTCATGGGTGAAATGCATGTACAACGCAGTGTTATAAACCTGGGAAAACAGAAACTTCCAGCAGAACGTAGTTTAGTAAAATGGATGTTTTGAGGAGCTCCAAAATCCGAATTAAGCTAGGTTTTTTTGTGGTAAAAGCTAACTCATATATCTACAAATAACCCTTCTATAGATTAGTCTAGAAATCATTCCTTCATGGTTGAAATGCATGTACAACGCAGTGATATAAATCTGAGAAACTGAAACTCTCAGCAGAACATAGTTTAGTAAAATGAATGTTTTGTGCAGTTCAAAATGAGAATTAAGCTAGGTTTTTTTGTGGTGATAGATAACTCATTTATCTACAAATAACCCTTCTTTAGCTCAGTCTAAAAACCCCTCCTTAATAGGTGAAAGTTACGTACAATACAGTACTATAAATCTGGGACAGAACAGTCCGAGATATAAGAAATGTCTTGTAAAATAAATAGTTTGAGTAGCTCAAAAATGTTATTGAAGCTAGATTTTTTTTGTACATGAAGATATTCCTATTATCTACAATGTTTTAGTTTTGAGTTTGATCTACAAAGCAATTTATCATGCCCAAATAAATCATGTTAATTCAGTCAACACAGTGAAAATGTATCCTGGCAGATTGTGTAGCTTTTTGTATAATGTTTTGTTTATGCATGGTGTTGATTGTTGATGCTAGTTTTCCGGTACATGTGTTCTTATGAAAATCTCATGCTATGGTAGTGCTATCGTGTAGATGATGATGTTAAGGGTTTCATCTATGTGTTTATTGGTATTATATTCACGTTATAAATCCATGAGCTACGTGCTATGTTTTCTATTGTTATGAATATATTTTAATGACCGTTGAAAGTTCATACCCAAACTATAAGTATATTGTATGGTACGATTATTGCATTAATAAGTGATCGGGAAAGTTTCCATCATAAGTATATTAAGAGGAAAACGGAATGTCGGACGTATAGCGAAATATTAACGGTTATAAATGGATGATATTAATGAACTAAACTACGAAACGTGCGAACGCGTAAAATAATGATAAAACCTTCGATAACAGATTTAATGTGAATAAGGGATATTGGGTCTCGTTTCTAGTCGTGTGTCTACTGGTCAAAGTTGATTCGTGAACTTTTGTGTCATGTTTGGATAATTCTTACAAAGTTGTTCTCTCGATTATTCCGTGGAGTCGATTGGTGAGTTATGTTTTGTTCCTTGATCTGAGGATCGGCATGACGTGTTCGGTCAAGTGCGGATGACCTGAGGATCGTCGTGACGTGTTCGATCAAGTGGTTGATTATTTTTCCGCACCCTTGGACTGAGGATCGGCATGAAGTGTTCGGTTATGTACGGGTGACCTGAGGATCGGCATGACGTGTTCGTCCAAGTGATTATTAATTTCCCGTACCCTTGGTCTGAGGATCGGCATGACGTGTTCGGTAACGTGCGGGCGACCTGAGGATCGGCATGACGTGTTTGACCAAGAGATTGTTAATGTCCCGCACACTTATGCCATTTGGGCGACAGTTTGAGTGCCAGTTGGGCGACAGTTAACTATTCATTGTTGAGTGTTGTTCTTTCTTGTCCAATAAATGCGTTTGGAGTTAAGTCTTCTTTTAGTCAATGTCATTGGTCAGTTCAGTTCTGGGTTAAGTTTCAAAGGGAATGATTGGGTTTAAATAAGACATGGTTTTGAGAATGAGAAAAGGAGAACAAGGCATAGTATCGAGAATAAGAAATGATGAATGAGATATGGTTTCGAGAAATAAGAGAGATGAAGAATAACGTACCTTAAGTGGTGGTAACCTTAAGGGGACCCTCACTTAGCTTAACCGCTAACGGCTTTTCATGCCGCTGGACCTTCCACGTCCAGCCTTTGCAGGTCCAGACGGAGCCGACTGCTATCAAGATGCTGACTTTACTACTGAAGACTATGCTGGTGAAGACTACTACGAGGAAGGCTACGGGTTCGCCAGTTGAAGACTTTGGAGCTTTTCTTTTGTTGTAGTTCTGTTATTATTATGTTAGTAATGTAATAGTTTAGCTGGTCTTGTAATATGTATCTTTTGGATATCTTTTTGGCCTGTAATATACTACTGATGTAAGACTTGGATGCTTTAAATTTCTGCTTCCGCTGAACTTAGTCACTTTCCCATATCACATTATTGTTATAAGCATGTTTGGACAATCAGGTGACACTCACAACCAGTCACGTGTCTACGAACCCATAAAAGGAAATTTATTTTTCCCTATTTTTGGTACTTCGGGGCGTGACAGGGATTTTTGGTATCAGAGCTTTAGGTTTAGACGCGTTCACTGATTGTCCTACACCTTAAGTTATGAGCCTAAGATTTACCTTGTATTTGTACTGACACTAAGTTAGCTCCTCTTGAATGACTATGGAGTCGAGCTTCGTTCATGATGATTTCGGAGGTCACTATAATCGCGACGGTCGTATCCAGCCTGTCGACCCTGTACTATATCGACAACGGAACTGCTAGAGGGCGAGGCATATCTTAGAGGAGGACATATGGAGAGCTATACTTACCGATACATTGCAGTATCTGGATCAAGTTCAGCCCGAGTCGATCCATGCTTCAGAGACTACCGTACTTATTTGCCAGGAGCCTATCAGCATGACTCGTGATGAGGCATTATATGACGATATACTCTTCCCGATTATTATGGCCGCACCAACACTTCCATTCTCACCCGAGCCCATACCAGAGCCAGATACCGATTCAGATCCAATGGATACAGATAGCGACGACGACATAGCGAGTGGAGAGGATACTGCAGGCAGTGACCATTCAGCAGACAACCCATCTAATGGTGACGACACAGATGACGACGATGACCTGACAATTGAGGATAATCCGGCAAGTAGCAATGACGAGCCAATCGAGGATGTTGACCCAGTAGACGATCTTCAGAGAGCAGGAAATGATGTACACGACCATCCAGCACCACCAGTTGATTTGGACAAGATGATACCGATGCCTGAGCAGAACCACGAAGCAGATCCAACTGCCATCGAGGAGGAGGAGGAGGACCCTGAGGAGTTCTTAGAGGGCCTTAATAGATAATAAGAGAGGCAGACTTTACCTTAGATATGGTAAGGGAGTACCATAGTAAGCAGTTACATCCTTTCTTCTCATTCCACTCCTTTTGAGTAAATCGATGCCTTCTATTCTAATGGCCATTTCTTCAGAAAATGGTACCTATATATTTTGTAAAGTGGCTCCGATTATCGTCAATAATTATTGTGATACACTCCTTGATAAGTAATTCATTTCCTTGATTTTTTTTATACCCCAGTCAATAATTCTTGAGTATGTACCTTGATCATCCAATTTTTGACAAATTCTTTTGAGAACAAGTTCGATCACTAGTACTGGAAAGTCATTCTTTTGACTTATTATTCTTTGAACTTAAATCTTGAAAGCTCACTGTCTTTGAAATTATTCTAAATAAATTTGATTACTAATACTGCAAAGTCATTCTTTTTGACTTATTATCCCTTGAACAAATTCTTACAAGTTCATTTCATTTGAAATAATTCTAAATGAGTTCTCTATTCTTGTTTTGTTAGGAACTCAAAAATGTTGTACTCTCTGTACATCTTGACCTCTTATTGTCTCTCTCAGGTGGTACCTTATTCTTTATCAGTAGGGTTTCGTTTGGACTATTTCACTTATGAAATACCTAATTCTTATTTCATTCGTTGAAGGCCTTGTGCCATCATTTACTTTCATTTCCTACAAATCTTGAGATACTACGATTACTTCCATAGTAATCGGTCATCCTATTATTGTTAGATTTACATTTTATTCTTGAATGGATCACATCATTCTACTATTATACTTCTATCTATGAGGATTCATCTGTCTTTTCGGACTCGGCTTCATTTTGGGTCAATCTGTTTAATCGTTTCAATCATTTTATTCTAGCTACCGGGATTATAATGATAACCATAATGTGAAATATAACAGGTTATGATTGCTTCACATAAGGTATGATAGAAACCTTATAGACACGAACTCATACGTAGGAACAGAAGAATCTTCTCGATCTCTGCAATGGATGAATCATCTCAAACAACTGAGGACTGGTCTAGAAGGCTAAGCAACATAATACCTAAGGAGATCGATCCCACTAGTGTATTTGGAAGACTGATACAAGGCTTATGGAAGACCGCTGACGGCACAAGCACAAGTGACTATGGAAACGATTTATTTAGACACCTCCATATCGTCCATTCAGAATCACTTTTTAGACCACTCAAGCCACAACCTGCTACACTACCAAGGTCAACCCTACTACAAGGAGCACATGAGATATTGACTTAACCCGAGGCAATGGAAGACGCAAGAATAGAACATACCTTCAACAAATCAAACAACCTCCTAGACTGCTGACATCGACCACGTTTAATCACAACGAACGACTCGCACCGCGAACATTAGTGAAGATGAGTACTGCATTCCACCTTCAAGCCAATGATCAGATCGCATAGGGCCTACCAAGGGAAGACACGTTTCAGGTTTACAACATCGATGTTCCATCAACACGCTGAAGAAATGCATCTCTGACCCTGCACACGTTATAAATTAAAACCATGTAAGGCTGAGTAATTATATTCATCTTTCTAATTTAACTCCTTTTGAGTAAACCCACTATTTTCTACCATTGGTTGCGTTAGATCAATTATCCTTATGATGAACCTTGGGATGTCCTTTATTGTTTCACTAATTGACAGTTATTCATTGTCCTCTCTGATTTCACTTAACAAGATTTTGGATCATTCTGATCAGTGATAAATCCAATTGTGAATTCATTGGCTTTCTAATGCTATAAGTCACCTCTTTGGACTTATCACCATGAAATTCGATTCCAATGATTCATTTATAAACCAATCATTGTAAGTCATTTGGACTTATGATCTGTTAAATCAATCTCGTTTGGACTGTCAACCGTTTGACCAACTTTTGCAAGTGCGTATCCCTTGACATTATTGCGAAGGATCTCTTTGCACCCTTTGTAAATTAGACTTCATTTCCTTTCATTTCACAAATTCTTCTTATTGGTAACCTTAACTTTTATCATTAAGGCTTCACCTAAATTATTGGCTCATGAAACAAGGAATTCTTATGTCCTACCTGGGAGGCCTTGCGCCTACAGTCATTGCATTACTATGATTGTCCTACAGTAACCATCTAATGGTTATTCTCAGATACTCATTCTATACATTGTGATCCTACAAGTGATTGATCACGTACCTCTTCGTTTCTAACTCAGTATATAATGAGTATTCATTTTGTTACGAATTCAACTCCTTACAAGTGAATTCAATCCTACTCCAATTACCAATAACAACTTATATGCTTGGTATTAATTAATGCATGGAGAAATTGCTTAACGACTTGTGTCATCGCCTACAATGCCAAAACTCCACGACGATTTCATGTTGACACGCAAAGGAACTAAATCACAATAACACACATAAAAGGACGCCACGACCCCTACAAGTTATAGAAGACAATCATGAGACCAACTAGACTTCTCAACCATCGCATCAAGAAGCTGAGAGGTAAGAATCTTGCTCGATTAAAGACATAGAAGAAACAAACCAGTATCCCGAACAACTACTCGAATGCAGTCCACAATCATTGAGGAAAACTCTGGATACATCAAAATTCATCACAAGAGGCAAAAGAAATAATGAAAGTAAAGTTAATCAGACTGCTATTCAGACACATCCAAAGCAACTTGATATCTGCGACAGCTGCGGAATATCTGGACATCACTTTAAAGAATGCAAAGCACCGAAACAGCTCACAAGTTGATAGGCGCAGTGCTTCAATTGTGGAAAGACTGGACGTGTGCGCAAAGATTATCCGAAACGAGAAACACAGAACAAGGTTCCACCAAAAAGAAGATCCCGAAAGAGAACTTGCAGATCACCAAATCAATCTCAGCAATGAACAAGACGAAAGACCAAAGGTTCCATATTCAATGTCAGAACTATGAATTTCACTTGGCATTGTTTTAGCAAAGAAGTTTGGACGTTTGAAAAAAAAAAAATTTATTAAGAAGGTCTGATTAGTTAGCTAGTGGGAACCTCATAACCTTAAAATCTGAGATATTATTAGTACCTTGTAATTTCTAAGACCTAGCAAAATCTAGATTTCGAGGACGAAATCCTTTAATAGGTGGTGGAAGATGTAACACCTGTAATTTTCTGTATTGGACCCACTATATTATTATATTATTATTTTAATTACGTGACGGTATGGACATGTTGTAGTATTACCATATAGACTATAGTAACCATACCAACTCGACCATAATAAGATTTAACTTAGTCCCGTACCCGTACCCGGACATTAGAAATAATACCCGGTTGTACGTAAATCGAGACCGACATGCATATCGAGAAACTTATGCACGTAAACCGAGAAAGTTGCACACAACCCGAGGTGGGCCCCACATGGCCGGCCATGTGGCAACCACATGACATCCCTTTGGACACATGTCCACTTAATGGACACATGTCCACTTCATGGACACATGTCCTATGCATGTAACATGCAAATGACACCTAAGCTAATGCACTTTCTATATATAACATGCACATGCACACAATTGACACACTTTGTCTCTTATAATCTGCACTTAAGTAAAGAAATTAGAGCTGGAGTTATAAGTTCATATAGGAGAAGAAGAAGGTGACACCATTGAAGTTGAAGTTCAAGCTCCATCAAGCTCAAGAACAACATCAAGCTTAATTTCAAGCTTTGGTGAGTAAATTGTGAGTAAATTGTGAGTAAATTGTGAGAAATTGTGAGTAATCTAACTCAATTTAGAACACATATAATATGTACTAATGTTTGGTAGAAGTTGATGTTGTTGTGTTGAAGTTTCCATGACATGCAAGACAAATACATAAATCTGAGAAACCGAAACTCTCAGCAGAACATAGTTTAGTAAAAGGAATGTTTTGTGTAGCTCAAAAATCCGAATTAAGCTAGGTTTTTTTGTGGTAAAAGCTAACTCATATATCTACAAATAACTCTTCTATAGCTCAGTCTAGAAATCAATCCTTCATGGGTGATATACATGTACAACGCAGTGTTATAAACCTGGGAAAACAGAAACTTCCAGCAGAACGTAGTTTAGTAAAATGGATGTTTTGAGGAGCTCCAAAATCCGAATTAAGCTAGGTATTTTTGTGGTAAAAGCTAACTCATATATCTACAAATAACCCTTCTATAGATTAGTCTAGAAATCACTCCTTCATGGTTGAAATGCATGTACAACGCAGTGATATAAATCTGAGAAACTGAAACTCTCAGCAGAACATAGTTTAGTAAAATGAATGTTTTGTGCAGTTCAAAATGAGAATTAAGCTAGGTTTTTTTGTGGTGATAGATAACTCATTTATCTACAAATAACCCTTCTTTAGCTCAGTCTAAAAACCCCTCCTTAATAGGTGAAAGTTACGTACAATACAGTACTATAAATCTGGGACAGAACAGTCCGAGATATAAGAAATGTCTTGTAAAATAAATAGTTTGAGTAGCTCAAAAATGTTATTGAAGCTAGATTTTTTTTGTACATGAAGATATTCCTATTATCTACAATGTTTTAGTTTTGAGTTTGATCTACAAAGCAATTTATCATGCCCAAATAAATCATGTTAATTCAGTCAACACAGTGAAAATGTATCCTGGCAGATTGTGTAGCTTTTTGTATAATGTTTTGTTTATGCATGGTGTTGATTGTTGATGCTAGTTTTCCGGTACATGTGTTCTTATGAAAATCTCATGCTATGGTAGTGCTATCGTGTAGATGATGATGTTAAGGGTTTCATCTATGTGTTTATTGGTATTATATTCACGTTATAAATCCATGAGCTACGTGCTATGTTTTCTATTGTTATGAATATATTTTAATGACCGTTGAAAGTTCATACCCAAACTATAAGTATATTGTATGGTACGATTATTGCATTAATAAGTGATCGGGAAAGTTTCCATCATAAGTATATTAAGAGGAAAACGGAATGTCGGACGTATAGCGAAATATTAACGGTTATAAATGGATGATATTAATGAACTAAACTACGAAACGTGCGAACGCGTAAAATAATGATAAAACCTTCGATAACAGATTTAATGTGAATAAGGGATATTGGGTCTCGTTTCTAGTCGTGTGTCTACTGGTCAAAGTTGATTCGTGAACTTTTGTGTCATGTTTGGATAATTCTTACAAAGTTGTTCTCTCGATTATTCCGTGGAGTCGATTGGTGAGTTATGTTTTGTTCCTTGATCTGAGGATCGGCATGACGTGTTCGGTCAAGTGCGGATGACCTGAGGATCGTCGTGACGTGTTCGATCAAGTGGTTGATTATTTTTCCGCACCCTTGGACTGAGGATCGGCATGAAGTGTTCGGTTATGTACGGGTGACCTGAGGATCGGCATGACGTGTTCGTCCAAGTGATTATTAATTTCCCGTACCCTTGGTCTGAGGATCGGCATGACGTGTTCGGTAACGTGCGGGCGACCTGAGGATCGGCATGACGTGTTTGACCAAGAGATTGTTAATGTCCCGCACACTTATGCCATTTGGGCGACAGTTTGAGTGCCAGTTGGGCGACAGTTAACTATTCATTGTTGAGTGTTGTTCTTTCTTGTCCAATAAATGCGTTTGGAGTTAAGTCTTCTTTTAGTCAATGTCATTGGTCAGTTCAGTTCTGGGTTAAGTTTCAAAGGGAATGATTGGGTTTAAATAAGACATGGTTTTGAGAATGAGAAAAGGAGAACAAGGCATAGTATCGAGAATAAGAAATGATGAATGAGATATGGTTTCGAGAAATAAGAGAGATGAAGAATAACGTACCTTAAGTGGTGGTAACCTTAAGGGGACCCTCACTTAGCTTAACCGCTAACGGCTTTTCATGCCGCTGGACCTTCCACGTCCAGCCTTTGCAGGTCCAGACGGAGCCGACTGCTATCAAGATGCTGACTTTACTACTGAAGACTATGCTGGTGAAGACTACTACGAGGAAGGCTACGGGTTCGCCAGTTGAAGACTTTGGAGCTTTTCTTTTGTTGTAGTTCTGTTATTATTATGTTAGTAATGTAATAGTTTAGCTGGTCTTGTAATATGTATCTTTTGGATATCTTTTTGGCCTGTAATATACTACTGATGTAAGACTTGGATGCTTTAAATTTCTGCTTCCGCTGAACTTAGTCACTTTCCCATATCACATTATTGTTATAAGCATGTTTGGACAATCAGGTGACACTCACAACCAGTCACGTGTCTACGAACCCATAAAAGGAAATTTATTTTTCCCTATTTTTGGTACTTCGGGGCGTGACAAATAAAGAGGGCATAGGAACGGTATTCAGAATCTGAGTGCGGAGGGCCTCGAACTCGGCTTTAGGCTCATAAAAAATTGGTAAGTACGACGGCGGTCAAGTCGTTTAACTTCAGCATCTCCATCATTAGGGAAATCTGTGATAGGTTCATACTGACTAATTCCTCCCACCAAGTCTCAGGTATCCAAAGAAATAAAAAACAGAGAGTCCCAAAGTAGCTTGGGAGGCATGGGAGATATCCTGGTAAAGTTCAAAAATGCGCGAGTCTGAATATGCATGATTTTACATCTTCTTTAAAGCACTCCAAAGTCCATAAACGGTATTATGATACATAAACTTATTATAAATCCACTTATCCATCGAATTAAACATCCAACCCAAAATAATACAGTTATCGATAAACCACTTCTCAAATTTTGGGTCAGATTCGGCGGGTTTTACCTCCTTCCCAAGTAACCATCCGATTTTCTGTTTGCCTCCAAGGTAAAGGCGAAAAGAATTAAACCATGTGTGAAAATTCTTTCATTCAGTAGAACATTAGTGACGCGATTAACAGGAGTCGAATGAGACAGAGAGAGATTCGAATGAGCACCAGCGGGAGCAGTAGATTTGACCGGATCAATATTTTTACCAATATCAGTCATGATGCTGTGAAGAGTGATCAGAAGATAGGTAAAGACTTGCCAAAAAATCACCAATATCGGCAACAAAGGCAATCATAGTTGGAAACTCAGTGGCCGAAAACTCGGCTGACGAGTGCAACCAGAAACTCGGTTACCCAGATTGACAGTTAAGAGCACACGACCTACTCTAATACATCACACACAAGCCCTTACAAGGGTTAAAAATGCTCCTTAGGAGCTACAAGGTGGCGCGCAGGGGGGGAATAGCCCTAGGAGATGCGGCGCAGGGCAGAGGACTTACAGTTGGGGTTGGGTGGGGCCAGGAGTGGTCGGCGAGTGGACTGGGTGGTAGAGGTAACTTGACGAGGGTGGTGGGCGGGTGGTAACTGGTAGTTGGCAAAGGTGGTGGGTGATGGTGTTAGGGTTGTAAATGGCTCTGATACCAAAAAGATATTATGGGAAAGTAATTATTTTATTACTGTGCATCCCCAAAGTATATATAATATCAAAAGGAGAACAAAGAACGAAAGAAAATAAATCTACTCAAATATGGTCAACATGACTTATAAATGGCACAATAAAATCCAGGATAAAATCCCCTAATTTCAACAGGTACAAATAATGGGAGATAGAGAGAGAGGAGAGAGAAGGAAGGAATGAGGAGAGACTTACTGATTCCAATCTAGAGTAATGGGTTAAGGTTTGTGAAAGAGAGAGGTGATAGGGGTTGGCGACGGTGAGAGTCAGAGTGGTGGTGGCTGTGGTGGTGGTTGTGGTTGTGGTCCGATGAAGGTGGCCATGTGGTGGTGGTGGTTGTGAGAGAGAGATGGACGATGTGATGAACTCTTGACAGGAGAGAGAGAGAGAGGGGGGTTGGGAGTTAGGGACAAGGGTAGATTTGGTATATAATTAAAAAAGTGAGAGTTTGAAGGGAGTTGTCAGCTTTGAGAGTAGGTGTATTTAGCCCCACCCCAAATATAAGTTATTAAACTTAAAGAATTGATGTTCGATTAGGTCAGGGATTGACTTAGTGAACTCAATTGAAGAAAATGTTAACCCTAACCTCTTTCTTACATTAGTTTCACCCCACCTCTCACTTATTTCTTCTTGTTTCCTCTCTTCCAATTTTATCCACTAGATTGAGGAAATAGTCAGTTTGAAATTTGGATAAATCAATGACCTCCCTGAGGACCCTGAGCTCAAAATATCAACAATCTCCCCTGTATTTTTAAAAATATCACTAGCCTCCCTTAAATAAATTGAAAATGTTACTTCAGGGATCTCCCTTCTACCAACTGCGTTAACTTGATGACATCATCACATTTCAAGTGAAAATACCAATTTTGCCCTTGTAAATTTTTAGAATATACTGTAATAATTGAATAAATAAACAAACAATACTACCCTCACTAAATATGATTAAACTACTTAAAATACCTCATATTAAATTTATGAGAGCATTTTTGCTCACCCAAAAAATAGTACACCAATACTCACCCAAGCATTCTATTGGAAAATGCAGTGGGACCCAGGATTATACAACATTAAACAATATTTGTTTAATCATGAATCCCAATACATTGACTAATAAAATAAGTGAACATTGGTGTACCATATTTTGGATGAGCAAAAGTATTTTCTAAATTTATTCCTAATTTATATTTTAACTTAAGCATAAAAGAGTAGAAAATATTCCACCACTCCCATCACCATCGCTGGCCAAGAGAGGGGCTTGATCGATCACGGATCACCAAACGGTCCAAACCCCACTATAATCACTGGACTCACTGCCAAACTACCACCATGAAAGAATGAAAGCAACACACCACTATTTACACTAGTCTCCCACTATGTACCATGGATGATCGGTCGCAGTCAAGCATCATGTCCTCCCCCTCCTCGTCTCTCTCTCTCTCTCTCTTACAGTTTCCCCCCATGTGTTTGAGAAGTTTTTGTGTACTCTCAAGATAGTGCCTATGTGCTATCCCACGCCTAATGAGATAGCGCCACACAAGATTGTTAGGCCATTTAAATTTTTTGTTGTAGATTCCATTGTTCGTGTGGCGCGATACTATTGGGTACGGGGTACCAAGTGACATGCCATGTGACACACTAAGGGTACCCAAAAATTTCTCCATGCTTCTCTTTATCCTTTTCCCTCTAATTTTATACAGACACAATTTTTCATCCATAAAAATGTGTCTATCCCTCTCATGTGTCATCATGTGATGTCAATAGACCTCATAATGACACGTGAGAGAGATAGACACACTTTTGTGGGTTATGGATGAAAATTTGTGTGAAGGTTGTGGGTGAAATTTTACTCATATATAAGTACATATTACCCTTCTAATGAGTGATCCATCATTTTAATAAGGATAATGCTATGGTTTCCAATTTTTCTTTTTTCTTAAAAGTGCATCCCAAATGATGTGGCAGTGGGGCCAGTTAAACAACTTCTAATCAAAATTCCAGGGACGGATGTAGAAAATTGGAATTGGAGGAGCTTGGTAAGGTGAAGATCGAGATAGCGAATTTACAGTTGTTTGGGGGCAGTGCTCCGAGGTGATTTTTTTGGGTCTATTTATGCATTTTTTTTTTTGGACGGATGAAGGAATTGAAAAACTTAATATTGTTTGACACCAAATATAGTATTAAATGACACATCATTTCTACAAATTGAGACCTAAAGGTTGAATGTTTGATACTTGGGAGGGGGACTTAAGTGTAAAATAGAGAGTTTTTTAATTTGGAAGGGAGGTTTAATGTAAAAATATACTTTATTTTAGGGCATACATAATATTTTTCAAAAATCAAGGGAGGGCAGGGCCGGCCCTTGTGTCTAAAATTGTAGGGCCCCACCTAAAGCCCCCAATATTTTGAATAATTTTAGGCCCTTAATTTTAAACACTGAATAGTAATTGTTAAGCCCAAAGGCTCCAAACATAACCTAAAATCCACAAGATCTACAGAAGTCAACTACTTTGCGATAGATTTATCCACTTTTAGGGGCTTGTTTGGAGAAAAACAATTACTCATCAGGTGCACAAAACTAGTGTACTTAGCATTTTTCTCTATAAAAAAAAAAAAAAGTTTTTCACCTTTCCTAAATATAAGACTTTTCAATATTTTTAGTCACTTTTCTTACATTTTATTTATAGAACTGAATATTTGAAATTTATTGAGCTTACTTGCAATTTTTTGTAGGTATCTTTGTACTAAAGTACTCAAATTCTTAGAACAGTCCCCTTCCTAAAAGAACAATTTAGGTTTCCCTAAATAGACCCAAATGACTTTTAGGAACTACATTTCTAGATTTGATAGCTGGTTCATGTTTATATAAAGAGGGCCTCATTTTACAAGTTCGCTTAAGGCCCCAAAACCTCAGGGCCGGCCCTGAGGGAGGGCTTGAGTCCCCCCTTGTCCTTCTATAGCTCCTTCCTTGCAAAATTCAACTGGTCTCACTGTAGTGTAGTCATAACTCCACTGTCACATCATTTGGGATGTAATTTTGGGAAAAAAATTTGGAAAACATAGCATTACTCTTTTAATAAAATGAGATTTCTATTCTGGCTGTTAAATTGTGTTTTCTTTAAAAGTACTTCTATCATTTTTACTGATGTAACTTGGATTAAATGATGATACAACCTCAATCGAAATTTTCTGTACAAATATATATATATATATGTCACGCCCCGACGTAGCATAAATATGGAAAGCGTTTAATTTCCTTTATGGACCCGTAGGTCGCGACAGTTTGAAGGATCGATTCCGTCCCAAAAACTTCTAACAACATAAAACTATTAATCAGAGTAGGGCAAACAGGGCTCATAAAAATTTTTCTAACTTATTACAACTTATGGTACGGGGTTAACTAAGGCACAGACCGCCTTAAAATAAAACAATAACTTAAAGTCTATTACAGTCATCCTTATTACAAAACCAAATCATATCTTAAAGCACATAAACATAAATCATATAAAAGTAAATTCTCTTCTCAGCAGTTGATCTCAATTAGCATAGTCATATGGTTCATCCTGTTTATAACCTGCAAAGCCTGAACACGAATGTCCAGGACGCATCAACGCCGTCAGCTTCAAGAAGCTGGTGAGTATTAAAAACATAACTCTGAATGTAAAACATACTCATTTACCTTTTTCCCATTTCCATTTAAATACCACAAGTTTATATTTATGATAAAAAAGCTCGTTTTAGAAAACAACCACAACATTATTTAAAAGATAATTTCACACATATGTGACCGTGTATGAGAACAATGCACCATCTCATCTATCCGACTCTTTTCTCTCGACAACACCCAACAACCCTCTATCCTACTCCTGGTATCTTTGAAATACTAAGATAGCCACACTTTAGCAACGGGGCGCCAGGGAGTGTCCAGTTTGCCTCACACTTTGGTCCGGGGTACCAGGGAGTGTCCAATGCCTCACACTTTGAATACCCTAACCGCCATGCAAATACCGGGGCAACCCCCACACAGGTATCCAGACTCGAGTCATTCAGGGAGTGTCTATAGGCCACACTTTAGCACTTCCATGGGTGCCAGTGAGTGTCCAAGTTCGGCTTCACACATTTTAACGCTTCCATGGGCGTCAGGGAGTGTCCATTTTTGCCACCTTCGCATTTCAAAGACACCCTCATCCTCTTTTTCAACTCCAACCACAATCACATCCACAACCACAACCATAACCACAGCCACAATTACAACCACAACCACAACCACAACCACAACTCAAACTCATACTCTTTCCACACAATCATTACTCTTTTCCACACTATCATTACTCTTTTACACACTACCAACACTCACCATGCATGTACAACTGACTCCACATGAATGTCATCAAACTTTAAACATAAAGGAATTCACAGAATTAAAGAAATAATACGCGTACGGGGATTGAAAATTCGTAATTCATTGCCTTAATCATTTTAAACATAACTAATAGCATTCTAAAAACTGCTACTGAAATCCTCGTTTTCTGTCCAAACGGTGCAGAATCTGAGAAAATTGCATTTGACGAAAAGTGTGCAGAATCGAGTTTTACTTGGGACAACGCGGGCAGAACCTTAAATTTCATTCGTTTTCCTAACAAAAATCTGAAAACAAAATTCTGCTACTGTTAAAATTAACTACCTAAATCAGTAAATAAGGAATGAGTTACATTTGGAGTGAGTTAGTAATACTCACCGTGATGTAGATTGAAGAAGTTGTTGAGAAAGAAATACAAGAATTAAGAATCTCCAATTTCAAGCTTGGCTATGGAGGATTGAGCTCTTCAAATTCTGAAATTATTATCTCTCTATGTGACTCTCTCAAACTCTCTATGTTAGGAGTGTAGAATGTGTAGTGTGGTTGGGTGTATAAATACTCAAACTCCCACTTAGAAAACATTTGCCTAACATCCCACTCATTCTCCATTAATCTCCACTAATTACAAAGAAAGTGCAACAATGATGTGTAAATATACACTTGCAATTCATAATGCTCCATTGATAATTGAAAGGGTAGGTGGAGTTGGTGTGGGTCAAGGTGTGTTTGGAAATCAAGCTTATGGCATAAGGACAATACACATACAACAACATTTGCCAAACAAGACCTAAGGAAAAGCATCAGCATAATAATTTGGGTATAAATATATTTGTTCAATCATTTACTTCCAAAATTCTGTGGAAGTTTAACACTGCGCGGACAGTTTTAAACTTACACTGGTATTTTCGTGATACGGTGTTTATCACAAAAATACAGAGAATTCATTTTAACGTTAGAAATAGTTTTCTGATTTTATAAAAATACAGTTTGAGTTTAAAAGAAATAATTCCACCGTCTTGAAATACAGTTTTGAAATTTAACACAGGTATTGCAAGTTTTTATGAAAATTGCATTTTGACCCCAAAAGAAATTTCAATTATGAAATTAGTCAAGAATTAAACTTTTCACATAAGAATTAACATATAAACAGACAATATATATTAAATTTTAAATATGATAATGCAAATGATAATGAAAATTTTAAATATAATAATGCATGAAAATGCAGGTTATTACACCCTTCCCCCCTTAAACAGGATTTCGTCCCCGAAATCAAGACTAACTAGTCATGAAACAACTCCGGGTACTTCTTCCTCATATCAGCTTCAACTTCCCACGAGGCTTCATTCTCGTCATGGTGATTCCACTGAACCTTCACCAACGGGATATCCTTATTCCTCAGCTTCTTGATACTCTGATCCAAAATCTTCACAGGTCTCTCCTTGTAAGAAACGTTATGACTCGTCTCAATGTCGTCATAACTAACCACGTGCGAGGGATCTCGTATGTATTTCCTCAACATACTCACGTGAAACACGTTGTGAACCCCAGACATCTTCGGTGGTAGCGCCAGCTGATAGGCCACTTTCCCGATACGTTCCAAAATCTCAAACGGTCCAATAAAACGCGGAGCTAACTTCCCTCTCTTGAGACCAAAGCGTACTACTCCTCGTGTTGGTGAAACCTTAAGAAGTACGTGATCTCCAACACTAAACTCCAGATCTTTCCGGCGCCGATCAGCATAACTCTTATACCTGCTCTGAGCGGTTCTCATCCTTTCCTTGACCGAGGAAATCTTCTCGTTGGTTTCTCTAACCAAATCCGGTCCCAACAACTCTGTATCACCAACTTCTGCCCAACACAATGGAGAACGACACGGTCGTCCGTACAGTGCCTCGAACGGAGCCATACCGATACTCGCGTGATAACTATTGTTATAGGCAAATTCAACCAAAGGCAAGTGTGTCTCCCAAGATTCTTCAAAATCGATCACACAAGCCCTAAGCATATCCTCCATGATCTGATTAACACGCTCAGTTTGCCCATCTGTCTGAGGGTGAAAAGCAGTACTCATCTTGAGTGAAGTTCCCATAGCTTCTTGCAGACTTTCCCAAAATCCAGAAGTAAAACGTGCGTCACGGTCTGACACAATCGATACAGGTGCACCGTGAAGTCGCACAACTTGTTGTATGTACATCCGGCTCATCTTTTCCACCGGGTATGTCATACTGTAAGCAATAAAATGAGCTGACTTCGTCAATCGATCCACAATTACCCAAATAGCGTCATGATTCTGTTGCGACCGGGGCAATCCTACTACAAAATCCATCGTAATGTGCTCCCACTTCCAACCAGGAATAGGTAGCGGTTGCAACAATCCTGACGGTCTCTGATGTTCGGCCTTGACTTGCTGACACGTCAAACACTTGGATACAAACTCGGCCACATCCTTCTTCATGCCTTCCCACCAGAAATTTCTTTTCAAATCTTTATACATCTTAGTTCCTCCCGGGTGAACTGTATACCTTGATTTATGTGCTTCTTCCAGAATATCTTTTCTCAAATTCCCACAATCTGGTACACATAATCTGTCTCTGCATCGATACCCTCCGTCACTCCCCACCTTCCATTCGGTCGGGTCTTTTTCTGACATTTTTACAAACCATGTCTGAAACTTCTCATCTTCTTTCTGAGCTTCAATAACGCGGTCGATAAGAACAGGCTGTAGGATAAGACATCCAAAAAGTTGTCCTTCTCCTCTTTCAGCACTCTGTACATCGAACTCCACCAACGTCTCCAAAGCTCGCCACTCTCTAACCATTAAGGAGGCGATCGTCTCCCGAGTCTGCCTACTCAAAGCATCAGCGACCACATTAGCTTTACCAGGGTGGTATTCCAACGTGAAGTCGTAATCTTTGATCAACTCCATCCATCTGCGCTGCCTCATGTTCAACTCTTTCTGTGTGAACAAATACTTCAGACTCTTGTGATCGGAGAACAAATCAAACTTCTCACCGTAGAGATAATGTCTCCAAATCTTGAGTGCAAAAACCACTGCTGCCAACTCCAAATCATGAATAGGATAGTTCAACTCATTCGGCTTCAACTGCCTGGATCCATAGGCTATAACTCTGTCATCTTGCATAAGTACACACCCTAGTCCTTGATATGATGCGTCACTAAAGATAGTGAACTTCTCACCAGGCTTGGGTATTGCTAGTACTGGTGCGGTAGTGAGTCTCTCTTTCAACTCTAGAAAGGCTCGCTCATGCTTCTCTGTCCATTCGAATTTCAAATTCTTCTTTGTCAACCCAGTCAATGGTGCAGCTATCTTGGAGAATCCCTCAACAAATCTCCTGTAATAGCCTGCGAGTCCAAGAAAACTCCGAACTTCTGTAGGGTTGCTTGGCCTAACCCAGTTGAATACAGCATCGGTCTTGGACGAATCCACAGAAATTCCTTGAGATGACACCTTGTGTCCCAAAAATTTCACTTCTTGCAACCAGAACTCACACTTACTGAACTTGGCATACAAGTGGTGGTCCTTAAGCGTCTGCATCGTAATCCGAAGATGTTGCTCGTGTTCTTCTCTTGACTTAGAATAGATCAAAATATCATCAATAAAGACGATGACAAACTGATCTAAATAAGGCTTGAATACTCTGTTCATCAGATCCATAAACACTGCCGGGGCGTTCGTTAATCCAAACGGCATCACCAGAAATTCATAATGACCATATCGGGTTCTGAAAGCAGTCTTAGGTATGTCTTCCTTCCGTACCCTCAACTGATGATACCCCGACCTTAGGTCTATCTTGGAAAATATCGTAGCTCCTTGTAGTTGATCAAATAAATCGTCGATCCGAGGCAAAGGATACTTGTTCTTGATTGTCACTCGATTCAATTCTCTGTAGTCGATACACAGCCTGAGCGTCCCGTCCTTCTTCTTCACAAATAACACCGGTGCTCCCCAAGGCGATGTACTTGGACGTACAAAACCTAGGTTCTCGAGCTCTTGTACTTGTCCCTTTAATTCTAGCAGTTCTGTGGGGGCCATTCTGTAGGGAACCTTGGTAATTGGTACGGTACCCGGTATAAGCTCAATACAGAACTCTATACTTCTCTCGGGCGGTAATCCAGAAATGTCTTGAAATACTTCTTCGAAGTCCTTGACTACAGGTATAGATGATGCTGTCACCTCTGTACTGACGACTTCGATGTTGGCTAAACATCTTGTGAGGAACATATCTCCCGAAGGGTTACATTGAAAATCAAAGGGTTGATTCTCATTGTCGGAGAATGTAATTCTCTTCCTCGCGCAATCCAACTTCACTTGATTCTGAGACAGCCAATCCATTCCTAGGATTATGTCGAACTCCTTCATCGATAGGACGATCAACCTTGCAGGGATTTCTCGGTCTCCAATCCGTAGAGGACAATCCTTGCATACATGTCCTAAACTGACCGCAGCTCCTATTGGTGATGTAGCCTTCAAAGCTTTCTCTAAGCGATGAGGTAAGATACCCAATCTCCGAATTGTATTAATGGATATGAATGAAAGAGCAGCACCCGTATCAAATAATACTCTAACATGGGAGTTAAATAGAGTCAATGTACCTTCCACTGCTTGCTGATCAGGTTGAACTTCTCCAAGATCTCCATCTTCATATGCAGCTCCATCATCACCCGCGGCATCAGGAATAACAGCATTCAAGCGGGTCTGACCCTGTTGTCCATAAGTCGCTTGCTTAGGAGCAGTGCAGAACCTGCTGATGTGACCTGGTTCACCACAGTTGAAGCAGACTATTCCTGGCTGAGCAGCACGCCTTGGTGCCCTGCAGTCCCGAGCCACATGTCCAGGATTGCCACAGTTGAAGCACTTTACTCCACTACTTCCTTCTCCTACTCGGGGTTGAGTCGGATGGGTAATAGCTTGTGCCTTCTTGCTCCCATCAAAGTTCCTCTTCTGCCCTTGGGTACGATTCATTGGTGGTCTATTCCCAAAATTACCCCTCTGAGGCGGTCGGAATTCGAATTGTTTACGGTATACTCTTGCATCTTCTTCCAGGTCGGTAGCCAGGCCGACTAGTCCTTCAAACGATTTGTCTAGGTGGCCGAGAGTCAGGCGACGAATCTGCGGTGCCAACCCTTGGTTATACTTCCGGATCTTCTTCTCCTCAGTATCAACCATGTGCGGGGCAAACCGTGACAGCCTCTCGAACTGTGTGGTATACTCTTGCACCGTCTTGGTTCCTTGCGTCAGATCCATAAACTCCTTCTCTCTTCTGTGCCTCTCCGTAGCCGGAAAGTACTTCTCCAGGAATCTCCCTTTGAACGCCGTCCATGTCATCCCCATAGCAGCGGTGTTTCCGATAGTGGCTATGACCGAGTCCCACCAATCTGCAGCGGCGTCGGTTAGTTGAAAAGTAGCCAATCTCCTTTTGTCCATCTCGTTGCATTGGACAGCTTCAAACATGCGGTCCATCTGTCTTAACCATTGTTCTGCCTTCCAGGGATCCGTGGTACCCGCAAATTGCTCGGGTCTGAGCGCACGGAATCTCTCCAGCAGCTTATCTCCCGTCTGGCGGTCTCGTTGGTTTTCATTCGCATTACTAACCCTCTCGAGATGTCTGATAAAAGCTTCAAATATTCCCGTGGGGTCGGCAGCCTCGGGCGCTCCTTCAATCAGATTTCTGTTCCTCCTTGGTCTTCCAGCCATTCTATGCATGATAGGGGTAGTAGAATGAGAAACATGCATGCAACAGTACTATGACGAAAATTTTCAAAGGAGTATTTATCACTATATCACATACTCGTATTATCACATAAGCATACAATAAAATATATATTAAGTACATATAATACTCGTATTCGAACTAGGGCTGTCTAATAGCAAAGAGGTCGTATTCTTATCCTCTAGACTCTGGGTTGTGGGCCATACTGACTGTTCCGAGATTTGACTCAGGAAGTTGGTCAGTGCCTAAGCTATTAATGAGGGCTATGGTATGCTTTAACTCCTTAGAAACTCGGCTACTATATGTCTGTAGGGGCATCGTAAAATATGGCTATCTCGGCTAATCCTAAATGGATATGTCTGAAGGTATATGGAAATTGCTATCATTCTTGTCGATGTGACAAGACAAACGGGTAATCATTTCTATGATAAAACCAACTTAGAATTTTAGTTTCTGAACTAAGGGTAATCCGTACTAAACTAAAACTAGAACTTGGTTATATAGCTTAGTAAAACTTAAGGGTAACCTATGTCACTAATCTATGGCGTGAAAAACTGAGCCTGGTCAATCTAGAAAACCTATGGCTCTGATACCACCAAATCCTGTCACGCCCCGACGTAGCATAAATATGGAAAGCGTTTAATTTCCTTTATGGACCCGTAGGTCGCGACAGTTTGAAGGATCGATTCCGTCCCAAAAACTTCTAACAACATAAAACTATTAATCAGAGTAGGGCAAACAGGGCTCATAAAAATTTTTCTAACTTATTACAACTTATGGTACGGGGTTAACTAAGGCACAGACCGCCTTAAAATAAAACAATAACTTAAAGTCTATTACAGTCATCCTTATTACAAAACCAAATCATATCTTAAAGCACATAAACATAAATCATATAAAAGTAAATTCTCTTCTCAGCAGTTGATCTCAATTAGCATAGTCATATGGTTCATCCTGTTTATAACCTGCAAAGCCTGAACACGAATGTCCAGGACGCATCAACGCCGTCAGCTTCAAGAAGCTGGTGAGTATTAAAAACATAACTCTGAATGTAAAACATACTCATTTACCTTTTTCCCATTTCCATTTAAATACCACAAGTTTATATTTATGATAAAAAAGCTCGTTTTAGAAAACAACCACAACATTATTTAAAAGATAATTTCACACATATGTGACCGTGTATGAGAACAATGCACCATCTCATCTATCCGACTCTTTTCTCTCGACAACACCCAACAACCCTCTATCCTACTCCTGGTATCTTTGAAATACTAAGATAGCCACACTTTAGCAACGGGGCGCCAGGGAGTGTCCAGTTTGCCTCACACTTTGGTCCGGGGTACCAGGGAGTGTCCAATGCCTCACACTTTGAATACCCTAACCGCCATGCAAATACCGGGGCAACCCCCACACAGGTATCCAGACTCGAGTCATTCAGGGAGTGTCTATAGGCCACACTTTAGCACTTCCATGGGTGCCAGTGAGTGTCCAAGTTCGGCTTCACACATTTTAACGCTTCCATGGGCGTCAGGGAGTGTCCATTTTTGCCACCTTCGCAATTCAAAGACACCCTCATCCTCTTTTTCAACTCCAACCACAATCACATCCACAACCACAACCATAACCACAGCCACAATTACAACCACAACCACAACCACAACCACAACTCAAACTCATACTCTTTCCACACAATCATTACTCTTTTCCACACTATCATTACTCTTTTACACACTACCAACACTCACCATGCATGTACAACTGACTCCACATGAATGTCATCAAACTTTAAACATAAAGGAATTCACAGAATTAAAGAAATAATACGCGTACGGGGATTGAAAATTCGTAATTCATTGCCTTAATCATTTTAAACATAACTAATAGCATTCTAAAAACTGCTACTGAAATCCTCGTTTTCTGTCCAAACGGTGCAGAATCTGAGAAAATTGCATTTGACGAAAAGTGTGCAGAATCGAGTTTTACTTGGGACAACGCGGGCAGAACCTTAAATTTCATTCGTTTTCCTAACAAAAATCTGAAAACAAAATTCTGCTACTGTTAAAATTAACTACCTAAATCAGTAAATAAGGAATGAGTTACATTTGGAGTGAGTTAGTAATACTCACCGTGATGTAGATTGAAGAAGTTGTTGAGAAAGAAATACAAGAATTAAGAATCTCCAATTTCAAGCTTGGCTATGGAGGATTGAGCTCTTCAAATTCTGAAATTATTATCTCTCTATGTGACTCTCTCAAACTCTCTATGTTAGGAGTGTAGAATGTGTAGTGTGGTTGGGTGTATAAATACTCAAACTCCCACTTAGAAAACATTTGCCTAACATCCCACTCATTCTCCATTAATCTCCACTAATTACAAAGAAAGTGCAACAATGATGTGTAAATATACACTTGCAATTCATAATGCTCCATTGATAATTGAAAGGGTAGGTGGAGTTGGTGTGGGTCAAGGTGTGTTTGGAAATCAAGCTTATGGCATAAGGACAATACACATACAACAACATTTGCCAAACAAGACCTAAGGAAAAGCATCAGCATAATAATTTGGGTATAAATATATTTGTTCAATCATTTACTTCCAAAATTCTGTGGAAGTTTAACACTGCGCGGACAGTTTTAAACTTACACTGGTATTTTCGTGATACGGTGTTTATCACAAAAATACAGAGAATTCATTTTAACGTTAGAAATAGTTTTCTGATTTTATAAAAATACAGTTTGAGTTTAAAAGAAATAATTCCACCGTCTTGAAATACAGTTTTGAAATTTAACACAGGTATTGCAAGTTTTTATGAAAATTGCATTTTGACCCCAAAAGAAATTTCAATTATGAAATTAGTCAAGAATTAAACTTTTCACATAAGAATTAACATATAAACAGACAATATATATTAAATTTTAAATATGATAATGCAAATGATAATGAAAATTTTAAATATAATAATGCATGAAAATGCAGGTTATTACAATATATATATACTAGTAGGGAGTCCCGCGCGATGCGCGGGAAACTTAATTTTGCCGTTTCTTGGGTTAAGTGATTGTTAAAAGTTTACAATAAGATGTTAAAACGGTTAAATAAGAAATTATAAATGCAGCTATTTTATCTACAATTCATCATGTAGAAGAAGTTGATAACTCTGACTACTTAGTAAATGAGCAGTAAAGGTACCTGATAAACGACCACTAAAGCTTATAGTGAATGTTTGCACAATTGCTGATATTTCAGCTTTACAGAGGAAAATTCAAAATAAAACTTACACATATGTACACAAGATGACTACAGCAAGTACAGATTTAACTATATCCCATACACTCACGGTTGTAAGCTTATAGAGGTTGATCAGTGCCAATGTCCGTGAAAATCCAAAAATGAACTTCAAACGTGACGGCCATGCAAGAGGCTCTGCTGATGAAGGGTTCGACAAGGCTGCACATGCATTGTGTTTGTGTTTAAGAGCAACTATGTATAGAATTCTTCTACATGTAACCAGCATAAAGCAAAAGTTCAGGTTTCAGGCGTCACAACCATTGCAGAAATATAAATTCACCCCTTCTAGCAGCTAGGTGAAGTTGGGTGCTTCCTGGGAAGTTACAAGAAGGGGGGATCAAATGCCAAATTAACACAACAATAGTAGAAATACACATATATACATATATAAATATATATATATATGTATTGAAGATCTTAATAGATTTTTAGCCGTGTCCACCGATCGAACACAAACAAGAGCTCCATTGTCTAAAAGAATATGGACGCATTCGGGCCGTCTTTGACGGGCGGCTAATTACAATGGTGTTGCTACTTCACCATCTCTAATATTCACAAGTCGAGCATATCCTCTGAAACCCAATACATTACGTAGTTTTACAAACTCGAATTAGGCAAATCAATATAAGTGGGAGAGGAAGAAAAGTCAATTCAGTACTATTGTCAGAGAAATTTAAGTCACCAGGAAGCAGCAGCATGGGATGATTGGGCAGCAGAGAGAATGGCTTGAAGGCAATCTGATTGACCATAATGAGCAACATTGTGCGAACAGGTTCAAAAGCATGATTAAGCTAAATTTGTTTGTTATGACGGTGAAATTCAACCATTAGGAAGAAGGGTATTTTTTTTGTATGAATCAATGAATCTTCTCCAAAATTATGAAGATATGAATATATCAAATAGGCCATATATATATAATAGATCAGAACGAACTCCAAACTCAAACTCAAATAGAAAAATTACACAGATGCATCTCTTTGAATTTACCCACGCCAGCAATTCTTAAAGTGGTTGTTAATAGTGTACAATAAGATGTTAAAACAGTTAATAGGAAATTATAAACGTAGATATTTTATGTAAAAGTAGCGAACTATATATAGGGTGGAGACCATCTTCGTGTTTGTTTTGTTTTTGGCGGGGAAAAAAGAAAGTTACAAGAATGAGAGTACCTGGGTCTTTTGTACCCCAGGATGTCGATGTGCAGATTTGTTATGTAACATCTGTTTTGACCTAAATAAAAGTTTTAATTCCCTTATACTTCTATCCCCCAAGCTCTTAAGGAGTAAATTAATCTTAGGGTGGGCGTAATCAGATAGGAGAATAAATCTTAAGTTTTTCTTCCCCCCGTCTCTTCTTCTCCTATTCCTTCATCTCTTCTTCTCCTAGTCCCTTTAATTCCAAAGGTTTAGGGAAATTTGATGTTCTCCTCGTCATGAACCTATTTCACGCCATGTCTCTAGTGGTTTTAGAAATCTTCTTGAATTGTGAAGCTTTCATATGTCCTCAATTGGATCCTTATCCTTTACAAGATATATGACTATATTTTTCTGCAAAACGTTTTCATCTATTGTCTTCGCTGAACAATTCAGTTGCTTATTCCTGGGAAGCATAAAATAACGTTCTCATCTAATTTTTGCTCACATTCTGGTCATATTCGTTTCTCTACCTTATTTTCTTTGTCTAAATTCCCTTTGGAGATCATTCTCTGAGGAAGCACTAATTTCTTCCTGTACAAGTCTCCCTTAGATTATTTTCCACCTATTGAAGCTTAAATGTTTCTTATAAATGGCATGCATAACAACAAGAAATGTTCATAATTTGTTTGATATAGAACAAAAAGATAATTTCAATCTTTATCTCAATAAATAGAATTTAAATGAACTCTCCGGAAATCCGAGTTAGGAGAAGCAAAAATGGATAAGAAATGGTTTATTGAGATACCCACTTGGAGATCCCACCGTGGAACTAAAAATGCATAAGCTTCAAGTCTTGCCCAGAGAGAATTATTTGCTGCCACAATAAAACTTAATACAAGAATAAAAACTTCAGAAATAAATTGTTTGAATTTTGGATAGATTGAATATTATCAAGCTTTAGGGAAATATATGCAATTAAAAACAACTGACCTGAAACCTAAATTGAAGGGGGCAATAAAGGAAAAGAGCTGGTTTATGAAACTATCCACTTGGAGATCCTAGCATGTAATGAGAAATTGAAGGTGGTATTTTCTTGCACACATGTCACTGTAATGCATCAGATAGTATGAGATTTCAGACTTTGGGAAGGCAACCAAATAGATCATGTTGTACACAATAGTAGATTTTGATTGTTTAGTATTTGCAATGTATCGATGTAGTCTAGGGATTATGGAACTTCAAAAGCTGTCATAAAATCGTTAGGAAAAGTCAGTTTCTGCACTTGGTCAGAAGTTACATTAGGGAATGGTAGGCAACAATAGCGAAGTGGGCTGTTATTTATAAGGGAATAAATATGGAAAATGAACGTACAAATGATCGTAAATGCTGTACAAATTTTCTCAGGATACGCAATATTTTAACTATTTGAAAGGTCTACTATAATTGCAAAATCATGTATTCAGATATCAATTTCAGTTGGAAGTGAGCTTTTAAGTTTTTTGGAAGAGTAGTGTGCGAGAACTGGCAAAGTTTGATCTTTGCATATGATACATATGTTTACAATAACTCAACATTCTAAAAGAAAGCCTCAACCACACAAAAGTAACAATTTTGTTCATGTAGCTACTCAAAGAAAGGGCATTCAAAGGTGCATTTGTAAACCCAATTGAGGGTGTGGGTGTTTGATATTTTTCATGGTTTCACAATTGTACGGTTTATCAGAATAAAAAAACTGTTAGTTTGCAGAGAAGGTAGATTAAAAGCAGCAGAATACCGAAATGAGGATCTGAGACTTAAAACCCACTGTACACTGCAATCTGTCAAGAAACTGGTAAAACGCAAAGATTGCTATTCTAAGAAAACGCAAAGATTTACCTTATTCCCAAGCCTCTGAAGCATCTCCTTCACCACTGGATACATAATAGGCCTTGCCTGAAAGTAGTTCATTGTCCAATCTGAATAAGCAAAGAACAGTGGATCGCAAATTTGCATTTAATTTTCTTAGAACCCATTTTGGCTCTATCTGGAAATTAGAGAGAATTTATTACAAATTTTTAGTATTTGGGATTGCTTCGGGATTTTAGAAAAACCTTCAACTTCCTACTTTTAAATTATTCTTTTATTTATTTACTTATTTGCAAAACTGATTTTTGAAATAGATTTTAAACGTTGGTTGTCCAGCAGACTCAACTTTTCAAGAATCTCAAATAGTTGTCACCAAACATGCACTTATTTGACACAATCACTAAATTTTTGCACCAAAATGAGTCGTAGAATCTTAAGATTTATCCTTTTAAGCTTAGTAACTATAACTCATGGAATAGACTTCGGTTTATTACTTTGGGTCTTTTCCGTCCTGTATTTGACAAATTAATGAGAAGCTGGAAACAGTAATCATAAAGATAATATTGGGAACTTGTCATGCTTTATGGTATATATCTTCTCGAATAGTAAGTAAACAGCTTTCTGGAGGAATTTTCACCTAAGAAATATAAATATAATGAGTCAAACACATTATACACTCAGCAAAACATAATGATGCACTGATTAAATGATGCACCTACCCAATGACTGTAAGTCATTTCTGAGTAAAAACTGCATCAACATGTCTTATCTCTGCCATCTGGATAACAAAATTTAAAGAACTAATCACTATCCAAATTATATGAATGTGTTTGAATTTACACACCTCTATAAATAGTTGGATGAGCGCCGAATGGCAATAAAGCAATGGCTTGTCGACCTTCAAACGAATTCAGTTAAGCAAACAAAATAACAAATGAATTGAAGAGAAGAATGAATTAAATTGAATACTCAATACATAGATCATGAAAATTGATCGGGAGAGAACTAATCCTATTTATACGCCTTAACGAGCATTTGTTAGTACCTTTGTATCCTGTTTTTGGATATTTTTACTTTGTTTTCTAGTTTCTGACAGGTTTTGGAAGAAATCAACTAAACCAGGTTAAACAGGGTGAAAAGTCAGAAAGAAAGAAGCTGAAAAAGCCAAGTCGCGCGCGCGAGCCGCGCCCGCGAAATCCAAGAATCGCTCGCGCGATCCGCTCGCGCGAGAACCCCAGAATCGCTCGCGCGATCCGCGCGCGCGAAGGTCCAATTGTCGCGCTCGCGCGACCCGCTCGCGCGATATGTCCAAAAATCAATGTTGCGTATTTCAGTATACTGAAGACTCCTGTGCAAACGAAACTGCTAAACGACGTCCAGACTGTAAATTACATGCGTTTCAGTTCGTTTCGGGTTGGGAAGCCTTCCAAAGCTTGTGTAAACTCTATATATACTTAGTTTTAATAGTTTTTAGGGGTTGGCAATTATTATACACACCCATACATACACATTCTACACATATACTTCCAGCCCTTGAAGAGGGAGAAGCAAGGAGAAGAAGAAGAAGACCAAGGATCTCCATGGCCTCCTCCATCAACTACTTGCCGATCTCTACTCCTATGGCAGCTTAGACCATCGATCTAGGGTTTCAATGAAGCCCTAGATGAGTAATAGGGTTTTATTTATGCTTTTATTTTAGTTTTATTATGTATGGATGACAGTCACATGTTCCGAGGATTTTTATAAATAAATCGTACTTACATTGATTAAATCATTGCTTTCAGAATTTATTCTTGTCTTAGATCTATTTTGACTGTGATGTGCGCAACGATCTATTCTTGCTGTGCTTGTTTAGGTTGTTTACATGTGATGGTGATTTATTGATTCGTGCTATCAAGTATCCGAATAGTCCATGCCTAGGTTAGACGGATTAGATCACAACCCTAGTTTAGTGTGAGATAATTCGTGCTATCCGCAGATGGATTATGTTGGTGCTTGAACCATGATTATCTTCTTGTCGGAGGAATTGGGCTTGTAGCTACAATTCCCCATATTCATCCAACGTAATAAGCTAAAGTAATTCATAAATATTCCTATTATGAATCTAGTGGTGGATTTGCAATCCTAGGTTCCCTTTACATATTCATTAAAAACACTTTTAATTGCTTTCATAGTTTAGATTTATTTTTATTGTTATTAGTTTAATTAAATCCAAATCAAAATCCGTTTTTCCTAATTAATTAGACTCAGGTTTTAAAATTAAGTTGCTGTAGTAATCAATCTCTGTGGGTTCGACCTTTACTTCCGCACTGCAAATCCTTTGAAAAGTAAAGAATACTTTTATATCTTGATTCTGACAAGATCAATTTTTGGCGCCGTTGCCGGGGATTGTATTACTACTCTTAGTTTTATAATCGTAGTTTAGTTAATTCGTAAATATTAGATTAGTTTTTATTTTTCTTATTTTCTGTTTTTGTTTTTAGTTACTAACTTGTTCTTTTATATTGTAGTCTACGTTTTCGAGTGGAGCAGCTAATTACATCAAAGGAGCATACGCAAAAATAAAATAAATAAAAGTAAAATAAATTGCTTTCTTTGGAATTCGCTTTAAACCACTGTAAGTCAGGGCGCTGTGACGCACTATTTGCATTAGTTTAGGGTTATTTGCACTGCATTAGCTAGGAAACCCGGGGCGCTGGGCTTGACGCGGTCATTGCATTACAGGATAATTTGCATGCATCATAGTAGTTGAGTGCTTGTTATCTTACTTGCGTGATTGCTTGTTATTTGTTTATTTTGTTTAGTTAGTCTTTGTTTTTATTTTCTTTTCTTTTGTTTTAGTTTATGTTAGGTACACGTTCAAATAAACCGGAATTAAAACCTTTCGATCTTGAACTTGAACGTACCCTAAGAGTTAACAAGTCTTCAAACATAACTTCTAAAGCTAAGTTGACAATAGACGACGAATTAACTCCGAAACCAACGTCATTATTTGAATCCGAAATACGTAGTACTCTTACAAAACTAAAGAAACCACGCTTTCATAACATAGAACCAATTAAAATGGCAGACATTGGAAATAACGACAACAACCAAAATAACAACGGAGCTAATATGAATAATCCTAATATACCGCCACCGCCTCCACTAAAAGAATATTTTATTCCTACGACTTACACGCCACAAACATGTATTGAATTACCAGAGGCGACGGCATCTCACTTTGAGATAAAGTCGTCTACCATCTCGCTACTTCCATCTTTCCATGGTCGTTTAAATGAAGACCCTTATAAACACTTAGGAGATTTTCAGGACATATGCTCCACTTTGAAAATTCAAAATCTTACTGATGATGAATTAAAAATGCGGCTCTTTCCATTCTCATTAAAGGACAAAGCTAAATATTGGCTCCAATCTTTGGAGCCAAATACAATTAGAACATGGGAAGACTTACACACCGCGTTTTTACAAAAGTTTTTCCCGATTATGCGTACAAACCAGATAAGAAAATCTATAACCAATTTTGTAATGCAAGATGGGGAATCACTTTACGACACGTGGGAAAAATTTAAAGAATTATTACGCTCGTGTCCACATCATCAAGTCCCTAAGTGGCAACTTGTTCAGGTCTTCTATAAGGGGCTTATTCCCTCTGTTAGGAATACCGTCGATGCCGTTTGTGCGGGAACTTTCCTACACAAAAGCGCCGACGAGGCCTGGAAAATTTTTGAAACTTTAAGCGAGAATTCGATGCATCAAGCGGTGTCTGTCCGTTCTGAGGGATACCCACAACCTAAGAGGGAGGTGAAGTTCGAGTCAAGTCAGTCAATTGAAATAAAAGAACTATCTAACAAACTTGACCGACTTTTAACAATGAACCAAACGACAGCCTCACCCGCTCGTGAAATTTGTGCATTATGTTCCGATCCTTCACATTCTATACTTTCATGTCCATCGGCGAGTCAATTTCCGAAATTCGTGGAGCAACACATTAATTCTATTCAACAATACCCACGAAATAATTATAATGCAACTACTAATAACCCGGATGCGCCATGGAGAAACCATCCTAACTTCTCGTGGAAAAATAATAATAATCATCCTAATGAGGCGACTAATTTTCCAAATGCGTATCGACCTCAGTTTCAACGTAATCAATACCAACACCCGCCTCCTACTTCGAATCCTTCAAGGGGTCATGCTTTTGAGGAAAAGGTGTTGGCGTCCCTTAAGACTATTGAAACGCAAGTACAGGCACAAGCACAAATAGTGCACTCTCACACACAATCCATTGCGAAGCTTGAATCCCAAATGGGACAACTAGCTATTGTAGTGAGTCGTAGAAACGAGGGGACGTTGCCTAGTCAAACAATTCAAAACCCTAAGGGACAATATGAGGTTAAAGGGTCGAATGAACAAGTAAACGCCGTCTCAACTAGGATGACTACACGGGAGGAGGTGATAGAAACCCCTAATGCGAATGAGAATGTGAAAGATATGAATATTAACTCTAACAAAGAGAAAGGTGAGGACGTAAATCAAAATAAGAAAGAAAAAGAACTGGCCCCAACGAATTATATTCCGAGAATGCCATATCCACCAAACGTTGAGGGACCGTCACATTTTACAAATAAAAAGTCGAAAGTTGAGGATATACTCGAGGTGTTTAAACAAGTTAAAATTAATATTCCTTTCCTTGACGCTATAAAACAAATTCCCGCTTACGCTAAATGTCTAAAAGACCTTTGCACTCAAAAACGTAAATTGCGCAGTCATACTCCTAAAAAGGTCTTCCTCACGGAAAAAGTGAGTTCTATTTTTCAACACGCTCCTCCGAAGTATAAGGATCCCGGTACGCCTACGATTTCATGTGTCATAGGTGACACTATCATTCATAGGGCTCTTCTTGACTTAGGAGCTAGTGTTAATCTCATACCTTATCACGTTTATAAACAATTAGGTTTAGGTGAACTTAAACCTACGGCCGCTACTATTCAATTAGCGGATCGTTCTATTAAAATACCTAGAGGAATCGTCGAGGACGTCTTGGTTAAGGTTGATAAATGCTATTTTCCTGTCGACTTCATGGTCCTTGACACTGAACCCGTGCTAGATGCTAGGAAACACACTCCTGTCATTCTAGGTCGTCCATTCTTAGCAACCGCTAACGCACGTGTCAACTGCCGGACGGGGGTAATGAAAGTGTCGTTTGGGAACATGAACTTAAAATTAAACGTTTTTAATGCTATGGATCAACCTCCTAAAGACGACGATTACCTATGTGAGGCGGAAGGTGAGGTAAGAGGGAATATTGAGCCTAACAAAGTAATAAATATGAGTGTGGAGAATAATATAGTAGAAAATGATTGGATGAATCCTAATACCTCGGCCCCTAATGAAGAATTTACTCGAAAGGTAAAGAATCAATGTAATAACGAGAAAGGTGAGCCGTCAAATGAATTAACACATATCGACATTGTTTCGACATTTCACCAGAATTTCCCTAATGCCCTAAAGGGTACAAAATTCAATTTACGGCCTCCTTGAGTCTTGAGCTAGAATGGTCTAGCTAAAGACGTAAAAGTTAGCGCTTCTTGGAAGGCAACCCAAGTTTAATTTCGTCCTTTTCTTTGATTTTTGATGTTTTTGGGTGGTTTTGGTCAGTTTTTGAGTTTTCTGGATAGGTTTGGGGGTTGGAGTAAAGTTATTTTTAATTTATATACATAAAATAAGTGAGCCAAGAGAAAATACCATTCTCGCTCGCGCGGCCCGCTCGCGCGAGATGTCGCTCGCGCGGCCCGCTGGCGCGAGAATGTGCCTTAGTGAATTTTTCTTACTTTTTTGTTTATAAGGCCTCAGGATCAGGTCGCGCCTGGTTTCGCGGGCGCGAGAATTAAAAAAAAAAAAAAAAAAAAAAAACTGGGAATTCGCGCGCGCGACTGCCGCTCGCGCGGACCGCTCGCGCGATTTCCCCATTTTCTGTTTTTTTTTCCTTTGTTTTCTGTATCCTTCCCCCACACTGGTTCTAATAGTTTTTACGTTTCTGTTTTTGTTTATTACGTCAGTTTTGATCGAGTTCGTTGTTGTTTTCCTTGTTACATTTGTACTTTTTCGTTTTATTTCTTTTTCATTTGATAGTGTAGTTTAGTTTAGATTAGTTTTTCATTTCTATGTTATATTTCTGTTTCTCTTACTTTTAATATTCTTTTGTTAGTTCTTTTCGTTTATCTAGAAGTAACAGGTAACATTGAAATTTATAACCATATTCCTTGGTGTTAACCTGTATATGCTTGTCAAGATCGAGGTACTATCGTTCCTTCCTTACCTACTCTCCTTTCTTTCGTTTTATTGTTTCATTGGGGACAATGAAATGTTTAGGTTTGGGGGTATGTACACACACACATGCA
The DNA here is from genome assembly GCA_033977485.1 of Hydrangea macrophylla. Taxonomy (NCBI): domain Eukaryota; kingdom Viridiplantae; phylum Streptophyta; class Magnoliopsida; order Cornales; family Hydrangeaceae; genus Hydrangea; species Hydrangea macrophylla. The sequence continues at coordinate 107,284,690 of CM066985.1, read as the reverse complement.
CATTAGTTTATGCAAAATTTTTAAATTTTTCAATAAGTGTGTTTAAATAAACGATGTTACCGACGTTTTTGCAATATTAATTTGATACTTTTTGATAGAGAACTTTGAATTGTTATAGAATGATAAACATGAGAAGATGTGATTAAACATTTGCTAAAGTCATGTTGTAATGTTTTAGGTTATGTATCATTTGAATCGTAGTTTTATATCATAGATTTGCACACTAACCTATGCACTGCACGTAGTCGCTTGAATACATGTTTGATGTGAACTATAATATGATTCGGATTTCTAGATAACACATGGTGGAGACTAGACCCAGTGAGCTTTTGAGCCTATCTTTTCTTTTTAGAGGGTTATAAATACATCTTGTGTTTGTCGAATTTCATTGAAATAGCGCATTAACTTGTTGTTTAGTCTCATTATTCTTGTTTTGGTTGATAATCAAGTTAAAATATTTGTTACCATGCTAAATAATCTTCCATTGTAAACATTGACGACCCGTATTACTCTAGGAAATGATTTTAGGCCCTCTTTGTTTACTGCCGGTCGATAAATGATAAATTTCCTTAGTTTCCCCTTTTGAGCCATTTAAATGCCATTTCTTTCTTAAATTACCATTATCCTTGTTTTTGCTCCAATTTGGCCAACTTGGAGTTCACTTCTGAAAGATTGATCACCTTTTAGTGGTGTTAAGGCGATGTGTGATTGAGAAGAAGAAAATAAGATGATGTTTGGGGTGGTTGTCTTGTTATTTATTGAATATTCGTTTCAAAAGCAACGAGCAAGAAAAGAAAAAGGAAAAGGAAAAAAATAAAGAAGAGGAAGGTTGAAAAAAAAATGATGAAAGAAAAAAAAAAAGAAAAGAAAAAGGAATGAAGAGAAAGAAAAGATGAAAGTTGGTGGAAGAGAAGAATGAAAGAAATCGAACATGCCTTGCAATGCCATTCTGCAACTACTTGTTATATCCATTCTATCCTTTTCCATTGTCTGAGCCACATTACAACCTGTAAAAAGTCCTATTTGATCCTAGGAAAACATGGTTCGGATATGAAAACGATGGGAGGGGGATTAAAACATGGTAATGATTAATTTTTCTTGATTGTTGGCGTCCTATCCATGAGACTACTATTCTTTCGTGTCATGCGTCTTTTTCGAGTCATAAGTGAGCATCTCTCATATTGAAAGCATATTTCCTTTACTCACATATTTTAGAAAAATTACACCTGTTTCTGAGTGTTTCATTTGAGAGTGTAATTCATTGTGAGATTCGTAGTCGAGACATAGTTAGACGGTTATCCGAAGTATATTCCATGTTCATGACATGCGCGTGTTCATTTGACTACCTCATCACACACGTGCGATTTTATGAGAAACTCTATTGATTTATACGATGCATGTGCTTGAGAGTGTTCTTCATGATGTAGGTAGACGTTTGATTCTATTTCTTTATGTTTGTTATCCTATTTCAAATCTTTGTTGTATAATAAGGAGTATTGAATATTATGTTCCTTGTTTTTAATAAAAGCTTTTTAAATTTCCAAGTTAATAAAGATGGTTGTGGGTGACTTGTTGACGAGAACCCTCACGAGACTTCACTCGTCCGACTAGGGACACCTAGGGGTTTAAAAGGCTTGTTGCATATGCTAAATGCAATCGCAATCCATGCGAAAATGGAATAGATTTTTATTAGTAGTTTTTATTTTAGTTTTGCTCGAGGACTAGCAAAATGTAGGTTTGGGGGTGTGATCGGGAGAGAGCTAATCCTATTTATACGCCTTAACGAGCATTTGTTAGTACCTTTTTATCCTGTTTTTGGATATTTTTACTTTGTTTTCTAGTTTCTGACAGGTTTTGGAAGAAATCAACTAAACCAGGTTAAACAGGGTGAAACGTCAGAAAGAAAGAAGCTGAAAAAGCCAAGTCGCGCGCGCGAGCCGCGCCCGCGAAATCCAAGAATCGCTCGCGCGATCCGCTCGCGCGAGAACCCCAGAATCGCTCGCTCGATCCGCGCGCGCGAAGGTCCAATTGTCGCGCTCGCGCGATATGTCCAAAAATCAATGTTGCGTATTTCAGTATACTGAAGACTCCTGTGCAAACGAAACTGCTAAACGACGTCCAGACTGTAAATTACATGCGTTTCAGTTCGTTTCGGGTTGGGAAGCCTTCCAAAGCTTGTGTAAACTCTATATATACTTAGTTTTAATAGTTTTTAGGGGTTGGCAATTATTATACACACCCATACATACACATTCTACACATATACTTCCAGCCCTTGAAGAGGGAGAAGCAAGGAGAAGAAGAAGAAGACCAAGGATCTCCATGGCCTCCTCCATCAACTACTTGCCGATCTCTACTCCTATGGCAGCTTAGACCATCGATCTAGGGTTTCAATGAAGCCCTAGATGAGTAATAGGGTTTTATTTATGCTTTTATTTTAGTTTTATTATGTATGGATGACAGTCACATGTTCCGAGGATTTTTATAAATAAATCGTACTTACATTGATTAAATCATTGCTTTCAGAATTTATTCTTGTCTTAGATCTATTTTGACTGTGATGTGCGCAACGATCTATTCTTGCTGTGCTTGTTTAGGTTGTTTACATGTGATGGTGCTTTATTGATTCGTGCTATCAAGTATCCGAATAGTCCATGCCTAGGTTAGACGGATTAGATCACAACCCTAGTTTAGTGTGAGATAATTCGTGCTATCCGCAGATGGATTATGTTGGTGCTTGAACCATGATTATCTTCTTGTCGGAGGAATTGGGCTTGTAGGTACAATTCCCCATATTCATCCAACGTAATAAGCTAAAGTAATTCATAAATATTCCTATTATGAATCTAGTGGTGGATTTGCAATCCTAGGTTCCCTTTACATATTCATTAAAAACACTTTTAATTGCTTTCATAGTTTAGATTTATTTTTATTGTTATTAGTTTAATTAAATCCAAATCAAAATCCGTTTTTCCTAATTAATTAGACTCAGGTTTTAAAATTAAGTTGCTGTAGTAATCAATCTCTGTGGGTTCGACCTTTACTTCCGCACTGCAAATCCTTTGAAAAGTAAAGAATACTTTTATATCTTGATTCTGACAAGATCAAAAATGAACAAATCAAATTCAGTTAAGCAAACAAATTGATTTTTTTAAAAAGAAGTGAAATTACACAGATCTTCAAATCATGCCAGAAACTGCTCCAGCTGAAAGAAGATTGCGGTGATTTTTGATACATATCACACCACTTGAACTATAGCCCAACACCTAGTAGAAGGAACAACAAGGCTACAGTTAAATCATATTTTAATCAATTAGTTACAAAGGAGTAACAAACAAATCTAGATTTCCAAAATTGGCAAATCCATAGGGCTTATAGTTTCTTTTGCCTATTATATAATCTGCTAAATTAATAATACAGTTTCATAACACATCTGACACTGGAATCATGTTCAATAATTATATAGATATTGAATTTCATTGGATTGAATTATAATTGATCGAGTATTTTACCGATTCTTCAATTTGGAAGTGCATTAAAACAACTTTGTAGGTAACAAAAAGGAAAACCAAAATCAATAACATAGCGACATGACTCGAAATAAACTGTATTATGATCCTATGATTAGGAATAAACACTGATTGATATGTAAGCCACTAAAGAAGAACACCTATATACTGCAGCACAGTCCATAAATTAACTCCCAGTATGTGGATTTCCAGAGATCTAAATAAACTGCATTCGATTCTAAATGAAGATGGAAAATATGCAGAAAGAAAGATGTAAATCACTATCTATGCTTGGAAAATTAAACAATCAAAACATCAAAGAAAATCTAGAATTGGGTAGTAAGAAGGGAATGGATAAATTGAAGTAAAATTTAGTATAAGATTAATACCTAATTAATAGGTCGTGGTGTTTTCTTATAGGATCGAAGGATTGTACCCATCAGCGATAAAGTCTTCATGCAACCACCTGTAGCGGAATCAGTATGATAATACAGATCATTGCCATATAGAGCCACTGGAGAAACTGTTAGGTTCATCACCTGAAATAAGTACTAAATTATCATCCCCTTTGGGTATTGAATCAAAACTTAACGAAATGTATGGAAGTAAAAAGAAACCACCCAAAATCTGAGTTTAAAGGAGCACAAATGGATAAGAACTGGTTAGTTAAGATACGCACTTGGAGATCCACCCTGTAATTCTCCTTTGAATTGCCAATTTAGAGCAATATACCACAATCATTCCTCATTAGACAATAGATGCACATACATACTTGTGTGTGGGTGTGAGTAGAGAGATATGTACGTGAAAATATATGGTCACTTAATTATTTGAGTGTGGAGACCAATGAATAAGTTCAGATAGGACCTGCATGATGACAGAAGATTGACATATGGGGTATATGAAGCAAATAAATGATGTGCATAATATAAGTTATTACAGTAGCCATATACAACTAAGGTAAAGCGAAATTTGGATTGAAACTTATACACATGTACAGAAGATGACTTTGGCCAATATTGATTCTATTAACACAACACTAACTTAGGCCCTTGTCAAAACGAACAAAACGGTCCAGCTGGGGCTTGGAAGACAGCAGCTACAGCAGAAACAGAACAGCTATCAGCAGTAGAATACCTATTAATAGTAGATCCTCATTTCATAACCCAAAGAATCAGAACAATTGGAACCTAAAAATAACAGGGAAAAAGAGGTGTCTCATTTAACCAATTTGCAAATTTGAGGCAAAAGAGTAATGAACACAATTTAAATTCACAATTTCTTTAATGTCGACGAAGTGAAGATGTTACAATTGAAGAGGAAGAATTTGTACGATAAATCATATATGGGCATGTTTGTATAGATTATACCTGGTCGAACTGGAAATTAAGTCGAGCTAGGGCTTCCGAGACAACAGCTAAGACACAAAAAAGCACAACAATTGGAACCGGATAAAGAAAAAGTTAAGAAATGAAGTAAAAAAAGTAATGCATGCAATTTAAATTCACAATTTCCCCCAATTTACAAGCTAGAGAAGTGCAGAAGAAGAAGCGCAAGGACAAAGAAGAAGTAATTAAAAAAGGGGGGAAAAAACCAGCGGTTGGTTGTAAATGTGGCATGTCTTCTTCTGCCTCCACCAGCTGGTTGAATCACAAAATCCAAGAGCAATTGTAGACGACGACCACCTCGAGAGAAGACCCAGTTACCTCGAGAGAAGACCCAGTTGAAGGCCGCAGTTTTTGAAGCAGCGCAAACAGCAAGAGAAGACCCACTTGAACGACGATGAGCACAACTAAGACACACAAAGAGAGAGAGAAGGCAACAAATACGTGGAGTGATGAGAGGCTGAGTAGTGTCTAAACTTAAAATTACTGAAGAGGGCTGATTTTTTTTTAGAAAGCAAGAGTAGTAAGCCTTGGCATAAGAGTAATTGTACAAATCCATAAGGATAAAAGAGAAAGTTCATATTATTTGACGTGCTTCTTTATACGTTCTTATAGTATAGTAGATATGTATATATATATATATATATATACGGACGCGCATATCAACAAATGCAATCATTATCTTTGCTGGAAACGATCTCATTCTCCCACCTCACAAATGCTACACGGGTGAGGTCACTAATTTTTACCCTTGATACGAGTATTTTTTTTAGGTGGGGCTAAATACACCACTTTTTTTGCTAAATACACCACATTCATTCACAATTTTTTTATCTTTTAACACTGCAGGGTGGTGTATTTAGCAAAAACTGTGGTGTATTTAGTCCCACCCTTTTTTTTTTAATTAATTATTGTCCGGACAAGTGCTACCCACAGGAAACATTCTTACTGAAGCCCCCATAAATGGGCTTTAATGCGTATATACCTTTTTTATAAAGTAATGCGTATATACATACATTACAATAATTATATATATATAATTTCAATAATATATATATACGCATTAAAGCCCATATATGGGGATTTATTCAGGAAGATTGTTTCCTGTGGGAGCACTTGTCCGGACAAAAAAACAGTAAGATGAGTGTGGACCATAACAATTGTTCTATAATTATATTGCATTCGAATTGATGGTGCTTATTCTTTGTCATAATTAATTGTACCCTTTTTTTTTTTTAGAAATGTTAACATGTCCTAAGGATACACGTTAAAGAGTTTAAAATAGTAAAATATATATATATATATATATATGAAAAATTCACACTAATAGAAATATATATAGGTGTGAATCTCACTCATTTATTTTTATTTTTGTGTATTTTTAACTCGTTAACATAGGACACGTATTAATATAACTCTTTATATATATACACTTAACTGGATACTTGCACGTGGGTGCTCACTCATACATATAATCCAAATCTAAGTAAACAATTCCAAAGAATTTCACAAACTGAGAAACAAGAGGCAATTCTATAATGAATTTAAGGATGAAAAAAATCCCCTCCTCACTTCTCATAGGGAGATTCGAACATCTCCCCTCCTCCAAAGGACAATGGAGGTGATATCACTAGACCCTAGGGCCCTTGTTATAATTAACAATGATGATAGGGATACACACCAAACGACATATTGTACTTTAAATGTATGTACATTGTGTTGTTTGAATTTTTTACACTTTTCTGTGCATCACTTACATAGCATAGGGTACATATATTTAAAACTGGTGTGTTGTTTAGTGTGTCGTTTGGTGTGTATCCCTATCTTTTTGTATAACTAATTGTACTTCAATGCACCATTTTTTCTTCTTTATTTTTAGTTAATATCATATGAGCCCCTAAGTACAATACATTGAAAGAATTTGGGTGATGCTAATGTCAAAGTAGAAAATGCTAATGTTAAAGCATAGCAACACTTAGGTAACTGTCGCTAAAACTTTTAGCGACACTTTACAATTTAACATTAGCACTTTTTACTTTGACATTAACGCTAGCCAAGAAAATAATGTATGTATATATTTATATATCATTGTAATGTATGTATATACGCATTAATGCCCATTTATGGGGATGCAGTAAGATTGTTTCCTGTGGACACATTGGTAGTACTTATCCTGACAATATAATTAATTAAAAAAAACTGTAACATAAGTCTGAAGTCTCTCGAAATATCAATGGGTCCAATAATTGCATTCGAATTAATTGTGTTTTTCTTTGGTCAAAATTATTTGTACTTTTTTATATATATACTTTTTTTTGGATTTATTTTTTCTAGAATTATAAGATTTGATGATGCCGAAAATTGGTAAGAGTAAAGTAGAGCAATTTTAGGAGAGAGAGAAAGTGAGAGACTATTTTTTGTATGTGGCTCGGCCCTATTAATGAAGGTACCTACGTCCACGTGTGTGTCTGAGCACGTTCACTAGCAGATCACCGGCGGGCCTGGTGAGCCAACAAAGAGGGGCGACACTACCAGTAATACCGGTCGGGTGTATGCGTACAATAGTGAATTTTATAGAGGTGCTGTGTAGACTACAGAATTGGCAGCCCCTTCAATGGGGGGTGACAGGTCTCTTTTATAGATGTAAGAGACCTACTCATACATGGATAAGGAAATATAATCCTATTAATATAGATTGACATCAATTATGGGAATTTCCTAATTGGATTAGGAAATAGTGTGCACTTTCCATTAATCTTCTAGCTTGAGTAGGAAAATGCCCGTAATGCTCGGGATCACGCCTGTGAAGCTCGGGATCATGCTTGTGGGCCCGGATGGGCTGTTCCCGTGGTGGGATGTGCCTGTGCAGTTTTCCTGACCTGTTGGGCGGGTCGTAGATGAACCGCTCGGGCTGATGCTTCTGTGGAGTTGTGCATGATTTGCCCGGGGCATGGACTGACTGCTGATTTGAACCGCTCGGTCATAGGATAGAGCCAAATTTGGGTGTATCAGCTGCCCCCCATTTTCAAGGTTGGCCAGATGCTATATCGGGGCAAGTTTGAAAATCTGTTTGATGTTACTTGCCACTGTCTGAGTGCTTGGAGAAGCTGCCTCGGGGCTTCTGAGCCTGGTGAGTCCTCGGGAACTGATTGAGAGTTGAGACCCAGCCTAGCTCGGGACCTTTAGGTGCTCGGGAACTGACCGGGAGTTGAGACCCGGCCTAATTCAGAGTCTTTAAATGCTCGGGAGGTGACTGAGAGTTGAGACTCGGCCTACTTCGGAGTCTTTTTTCCTTGAGTTAGCTCCCAGGATGGTTATCTTCTGCCCGTAAACCTTCGTCAAGGCTGTGGGTAGAAGGATTTTACCATGTTGGAAAAGCCGACCTAAAGCGTATTGCTCTAGGGTTCTTTTTTATGTTAACTCCCCAGGATGGTTGTCTTCCGCCCGGCCAGCTTTCGTCAAGACTGTTGGGAGAAGAGCTTGACCATGTTGGTGGAGCCGACTTAAATCACGTTGCTTTAGGGTCCTTTTTTCCCCTCTATCGTCGGCCAACCTAAGAGATTTTAGTCACCTCTATCGTCGGTTTGGACCTAAGTGGAGTTAATGCCTCTGAGTACTGTAGGTGCTCGGGTTGTCCAAGATTTTGACTTGGTTATCCGCGAGGCCAGTAGATACCCGGTGTGATTACCTGTTTAGTTCACTACGCCGTCTTGCCTCCCAAGCTTTCGCTAAGACGAGGGTCTTACAGAGGCTATGATCTGTAGGTAACCGACCTGGAACATGGTGGTTGCAGGGTCTTTTGAAGCTTGCCATCATCAGCCACCTAGGGGGTTTGCCCCCATCGTCAGTTGGACCTAGGCGAAGCCGGTGCCTTGGGCGTAACCCCAAGGTCTTTAGTGCCTGGGTTCAGAGCCCGAGGTCTTTTTAGTGCCTGGGATCGGAGCCCGAGGTCTTTTTAGTGCCTGAGTTCGGAGCTCGAGGTCTTCTTCGTGCCTCGAGGTTAGGCCCGAGATTTTTGTATGCCTCGGGGTTAGGCCCGAGGTCTTTGTATGAGTTCTCTGACAATCGATGGAGTCTCATGTGGTGATCAAGCAAGTACCACTGTAGTCGGGCTCTTCTAGACAGATGGAGACAGGAGGTCGGATCAGGATCGTCGGGCTCCAGATTTCTCTGGGCTGGAGGCAAAGTCAGAACTGCATGATCCTGACCGATATGAATTGGAGGTCCGGTCGGGGCTGTCGTACTCCGCTTGTTGTGAGCTGGAGGTCGGGTCGGGGCTGCCTGACCCGGACTGCTGTGAACTGAAAGAACTGTCGGAACTCTCAGGCTGATCTCGCTTTCGCTTACTTCTGGAAGACTCGTTGCTTTCTTGCCCGGGGTCTTTGATCTTTAGAAATTCTTCAGTGTCAATGTATTTTCCAACCCTCTCTGCGAGTTCGACTAAGGTTACTGGTCGATTTCGGTGGAACGACGTGGCGCACTTGGTGTGTTGAACTCCTGAGCAGAAGGCTATGATGGCAATTGTCTCGTTCAGATTGCGGATTTGAAGCTTCTGTTGGTTGAACCGGTCGGTGAACTCCTTGAGGGACTCATTATTTCGTTGTCTGACCGTCAGTAGCTGCATGTCTGGCTTTGGCCGCTCATGCATACCGGCGAACTGGTTGATGAACTGCTTGCTGAGTTGTTTGAAACTGTAGACCGATCGGGGCTCCAAGGAGTAGAACCACTGCATGGCCGGGCCTTTCAAAGTGCTGGGGAAGGCTAGGCAGTGTAGTTCATCGGAGTTGGTGGCTAGGGCCATCTGAGCCTTATAGGTCTGGACGTAGTCGACCGGGCTTCCCGAGCCGTTATATGAATCTAGCCGAGGCTGCTTAAATTTGCGCGGGATGGAGAACCTCGCGATCTGGCTGGAGAATGGTGACTTTGTCTCAGTATTGGCTTGATTCGGAACACGGTTTTGACCATGCTTTTTGGCCACTCCGTCGATCTGCTTCTGCAAGTCCTTAATTCGGGCTTCCACTCCTTCCCGACTGGTATCTGAGGAACTAGTCGGGTTGGTGGAAGATGCTTCTTCATGGCGGGGTCCTGTCCTCTAGGATTGGGCTCGGCTATGACTCCGGGTAACCGTATCCCCAAGGACGACTCGGCTCTTGACCGAGTGACCCTGGACTGATTCCCAGGCCATATGCTCCCGCCTTTCCTCTCGGGCAGCACGCCCACTGTTGATGTCTCTGGCATCCTCAACACGGGACGGGTTGGGTCGGCACGTTGTCTGGTCCAGATTGATCCCCGAACGTACGCAACGTTCCCGGGTCGTTTCCCAACCCCTGGAGGACGGCTTTGCTGGGCCAGCAGGGCTTTGATCTGTCGCTGGATTTGACGCTGGCCCTCCAAGAGTTCTGTGAGGGTCGCGGTGATCTGCTCAGATGTCATGGCTGCCGCAGCCGGTGCCAAGGCCGAAGGAACATCCCGGTCGGACTGCTGATCAGCTTTCTTACTCTTCTTCGGTGGCATGACGATCAGTCAAGAGATTTGTTGATGAGAAAACTTGTCGTTTCCCACAGACGGCGCTAAACTGATGATGCCGAAAATTGGTAAGAGTAAAGTAGAGCAATTTTAGGAGAGAGAGAAAGTGAGAGACTATTTTTTTTATGTGGTTCGGCCATGTTAATGAAGGTACCTACGTCCACGTGTATGTCTGAGCACGTTCACTAGCAGATCACCGGCGGGCCTGGTGAGCCAACAAAGAGGGGCGGCACTACCAGTAATACTGGTCGGGTGTATGCGTGCAATAGTGAATTTTATAGAGGTGCTGTGTAGACTACAGAATTGGCAGCCCCTTCAATGGGGGGTGAGAGGTATCTTTTATAGATGTAAGAGACCTACTCATACATGGATAAGGAAATATAATCCTATTAATATAGATTGGCATTAATTATGGGGATTTCCTAATCCTAATTGGATTAGGAAATAGTGTGCACTTTCCATTAATCTTCTAGCTTGAGTAGGAAACTGCCCGTAATGCTCGGGATCATGCATGTGAAGCTCGGGATCATGCTTGTGGGCCCGGATGGGCTGTTCCCGCAGTGGGATGTGCCTGTGCAGTTTTCCCGACCTGTTGGCCGGGTCGTAGATGAACCGCTCGGGCTGATACTTCTGTGGAGTTGTGCATGATTTGCCCGGGGCATGGACTGACTGCTGATTTGAACCGCTCGGTCATAGGATAGAGCCAAATTTGGGTGTATCAAGATTTAATCCCTCATAATGGGTCAAAAAAAGATTTAGTGTATTTGATTTTTTAAACTCTAAAATTCATCCTTAATTGTTAAGAAAATTAAAAAATAGTCATTTCCCCCAAATCAGGGTATTTTTTTATGGACAAGATTAACCTTATCATTAGATATATATTTATATATATATATATCATCAACTTAAAATTAGTAATTTCAAATTAATGAGGGCAACAATTAAATGCAATTAATGAGGGCAATAATTAAATGCAATTATCTCTCTCTCATCTCACGATCTCTCTCTATATTTCTCTCTCTCTCTCTCTCCAGAATGGTCAATAAGATTAGGAGATCATCAAAACCCACCACCACCATCAAAACCACAAAACCAAACCTTCTACAGATTAGCAACTATGCTAATATCATGTTCATGGGTCTCTCTCTTCAGAATGGTCAATGAGATTAGGAGACCATCAAAACCCACCACCACCATCAAAACCACAAAACCAAACCTTCTACAAATTAGCAACTATGCTAGTATCATGTTCATGGGCCTCTTCATATCAATTGATGCAACTAGTGTCCTTGAAATGCAATGGGGAGGTGTCAGCATAGACGATTGGTGGAGAAAATGGACCACTTTGCTCATCCCTCCGATGACGCTAATGATCATAAACTTAATTGGGGTCGTGGTCAGAGTTTTTAATGCCATCAACAACGGTTACGAATCATGAGGCCCACTATTCAGTAGGCTGTTCTTGGCGTTTTGGGTTATAGTCCATCTTTACCCCTTCCTCTAAGGGTTTTTGGGGAAAAAAAGATAAGCTTCCCACCATTATTGTGGTTTGGTCAATTTTTCTTGCTTCAATCTTCTCACTTTTGTGGGTTCGGATCAACCCGTTTCTGTCAAGAGATGGTATCGTATTTTGATTAGTTTGTATATTTGATTTGTGTAGAGGTGTGAGAAATTTTGTTTTGTTTTATTGTTTTTTTTTTTTTTTTTTTTTTTTTTGTTTGTGAGAAATTTGTATTATTAAACGTTCATAAAAATTCTAGATCTAAGAATTTCTCACCAAAAAATGAGAAATTTGCATTAATAAGTGACAAATTTGTCACGAAAGCATTCGAAATTTTTCATTAGTATATTATTTTTTAGTTTTGAAGGTGGAAAATTTATTTTAATTTGGTTAGAAAAAAATGTGAGAAATTTCTCACTGTAATAGAAATAAATGGTGAGAAATGCATGTACCCTGTGTTGTTTGAATTTTTCACACTTTTCTGTGCATCACTTACATAGCACAGGGTACATATATTTAAAACTGGTGTGTCATTTAGTGTGTCGTTTGGTGTGTATCCCTATTATTTTTGTGTAACTAATTGTACTTCAATGCACCATTTTTTCTTCTTTATTTTTAGTTAATATCATATGAGCCCCTAAGTACAACACATTGAAAGAATATGGATGATCATGCTAATGCCAAAGTAGAAAGTGCTAATGCCAGAGCATAGCAACACTTAGGTAACTGTCGCTAAAACTTTTAGCGACACTTTCTAATTTAACATTAGCACTTTTTACTTTGGCATTAACATTAGCCAAAAAAACAATAGAAATATACATTTTGGTCCCTCAAATTCCAGTCAACATATTGTTAGTCACCTTGACTTTTTATACACTGAAAATCACCCCTAATCAATGAGACAAAGTAAGAATCAGTCCCTCCAGCAAATAACAATCATTTTTTTGTTTACTATTGTACCCTTATGATTATATTTCTATATTTACATTCATTGATTTAATCATTTATTCCATTGTAACCGTCACCTTTATTATAGGAGATGGTTAATTATTGATTTATGAAATCAATGAATCTCCTACAATTGTGCATTAGTGGATTGATCCACATTCTGTTTAAAAATTTTAAATTATCAGATAATTGATTGCTTTGATCACTTATTATATTCTATGTGTATTTTACAAGTATATTAATACATTATAGTTGTGTGTGTGATATTCTAGAATTTACAACATATAACTGTTGGTATTAACCAGTAGTGAGAAATTTCATACTCACAGGTGAGTAATTTCATATCCATATGAATTTTATTTTAAAATTTATATATTTTTCCTTGTAGTAATGCGGGATTCTTAATTCATAAAGATATTTATCTTTAATTATTTTTTGGTGATGTTTTTGTTGATATTTTATAGGTTGATGATTTTCCACGTTGATTCATTGTTTTTCCACAAACTTTTCTTGTATTGAATTTTTGTTGAGGAATTTCGTTGCATTCTGATTTATGCTCCAGAGGTGAGTTATTTTATTATTGTAGTTTGTTTGCTTTTTATGATTTGAAGTTGTCCATGGATTTTTACGTGAATTAACATCATCATTGTTAAGCATTATTATTGGTGCAGGTGTTGTCTTTGAGATATGGAGAGTCGGAATATTATCTTGCTATGTTCATACGGCGGTGAAATTTCAGTCACCAATGTAGAAGATAATTATCGATTTTCTGATTTATTAGATTTTGATTTGTGTGGAGGTGTGAGAAATTTTTGTTTTTTTGGGTGAGAAATTTGTATTATTGAACTTCTATCAAAATTCTAGATTTGAGAATTTCTCACCAAAATAGACAAATTTTTTCACGGGTAATACTTGGGGCACAACCTTCATACAACTTTCATACAACCACTCCAAAAGATGTGTCGAACTCTTTCCTGTGTCACTGTGGGGTCTAGTGACATCACAGGAGAGAGATAGACACATCTTTTGGGGAGGTTGTATGAAAGTTGTATGAAGGTTGTGTCCCAAATATTACTCTTTTTTCACTTATAGTCAGTGATTCATTTAAATTGAGAAATTTCACACTATTGTTAGAAGTGAGAATTTCTCACAATATTATATAGAATTTCGTATTATGTTATTATTGAGGAATTTCTCACTCTGTGATGTATTTTGAAGTGAGAAATTTCTCACTTTTCTTTTTCTCTCTCGCATAATGTTTCTATGTTAATTCTTCTCTCTCTCTTATATATATATAATATGTATTTTGAATTTCAAATTCAGATTTATATATATATATATATATATTTATAGAGAGAGAGTGTGAGTTATATGGGTTTTAAATTTAAAAACCCTTAATTGTAGGAGTGAGGGTATTTTGGTCCTCAAAATAGGTGAGTAACTGATTTCTAAGTTGACTTATACAATGGATCTATTTCTAAAAAATGACAACTGAAATCTAAATAATGTATGTATATATATATATCATTGTAATGTATGTATATACGCATTAATGCCCATTTATGGGGATGCAGTAAGATTGTTTCCTGTGGACACATTGGTAGTACTTATCCGGACAATATAATTAATTAAAAAAAACTGTAACATAAGTCTGAAGTCTCTCGAAATATCAATGGATCCAATAATTGCATTCGAATTAATTGTCTTTTTGTTTGGTCAAAATTATTTGTACTTTTTTATATATATACTTTTTTTTGGATTTATTTTATATATATATATATATATATATGCTTAGTTGGCCTGGATACACACGCGCGCCCAAATATATAATCTAAATTCAAGTAAACAAACTCAAGGAATTTCACAAATTGAGAAACAATGGGTAATTCTACAATGAACAATAATGGAAAAAGCGTAATGCTATTATGATAAGTTTCTCACATGAAAATTTGGATTTTAACCGTTAAATAAGTATCTAGCCTTAAGATTCCTAGAAATCTGGAGAGAATCTTATGATTAGATGCTCATCCAACGGTTAAAACTCATATTTTTATATGAAAAACTTCTCACAATAGCATTACTCATAAAAAAATCTCCGTCCCACTTTTCATAGGGAGACTCGAACTTCTCCTCTACCCCAAAGGAAAAAGGAGGTGATACACTAGGCCAAATGACACTTGGTATAATTAATTGTACTTCAATGCACATTTTTCTTCTTCTTTATTTTTAGTCAGTATCATATGAGCCCAAGTACAATGCATTAAAAGAGTATAATGTATGTATATACGCATTAATGCCCATTGATGGGGATTCAGTAAGATTGTTTCTTGTGGACGATATACTTAATTAAAAAAGGGATAATTAAAAATCAGTCAATAATTTGTTGACAAATACAAAGTCAGTCACCTACTTTTTAAAAATAAAAAAGAAATCATTTTAAAACTAAATATTCTAAAATCAGTCAACTTTTGACTTTTTTTAAAATGAAAAATCAAGAAATTACATTTACCCCCCCTATCTTCTTCCTCACCACCACCAGCCACCAACCGCCGCCGCCGCCACCACCCCCACCACACCACGACCACCACCACCAGCCGCCGCCACCACCACCCCTACCACACCACGACCACCACCACCAGCCGCCGCCACCACTAGCCATCACCACCACCATGAATACCACCACCACCACCATAACCACCACCACACCACACCACACCACACATTGACCATCATTACTACCAACTATCACCATACCACGACCTCCCCCACCACACCACCACCAGCCACCACCACCATGGCCGACCACCACACCACACCATGACCAAACCCCAACCTCTCTCTCTCTCTTTTCTCTCTTTGATCTCCTCTCTTTGATCTCCTCTCTCTCTCTCTCTCTCCCTCTCTCCCTCCCTCCCTCTTCCCTCTCTCTAGAAGCTAATCACCATGAAGAACTCTCCCTCTTTCCCTCAAGAATAATTAAAAAAAAAGAGTTGCAGGTTGGAGCAAGTGTCCAAACCTAAGGAGCAACTCACCAAACTTGATCAGGAGCAACTCACTAAACGTATGGAGCAACTCACCAAACCAAAAGAAAATAAAGTGTTCCAGGTTTGGAGCAACAGTCCAAACCCGAGGAGCAACTCACCAAACTTGATTGGAGCAACTCACGAAACGTATGGAGCAACACACCAAACGACAAGGAAAAAAAAAAAAGAGTTCCAAGTTTGGAGCAATAGTCCAAACCTTAAGAGCAACTCACCAAACCTGATCGGGAGCAACTGACCAAACGTATGGAGCAACTCACCAAACGGAAAGAGGTTGTCGTTTGGTGTGTTGCTCCATACGTTTCGTGAGTTGCTCCAATCAAGTTTGGTGAGTTGCTCCTCGGGTTTGGACTGTTGCTCCAAACCTGGAACACTTTTTTTTTCTTTTGGTTTGGTGAGTTGCTCCATACGTTTAGTGAGTTGCTCCTGATCAAGTTTGGTGAGTTGCTCCTTAGGTTTGGACACTTGCTCCAACCTGCAACTCTTTTTTTTTTTTTTTTTTTAATTATTCTTGAGGGAAAGAGGGAGAGTTCTTCATGGTGATTAGCTTCTAGAGGGAGGGAGGGAGGGAGGGATCAAAGAGAGAAAAGAGATAGAGAGAGGTTGGGGTTTGGTCATGGTGTGGTGTGGTGGCCGGCCATGGTGGTGGTGGCTGGTGGTGATGGTCGTGGTGTGGTGGGGGAGGTCGTGGTATGGTGATGGTTGGTAGTAATGATGGTCAAGGTGTGGTGTGGTGTGGTGGTGGTTATGGTGGTGGTGGTGGTGTTCATGGTGGTGGTGATGGCTAGTGGTGGCGGCGGCTAGTGGTGGTGGTCGTGGTGTGGTGGGGGTGGTGACGGCGGCTGGTGGTGGTGGTCGTGGTGTGGTGGGGGTGGTGGCGGCGGCGGCGGCTGGTGGCTGGTGGTGGTGAGGAAGAAGATAGGGGGGGTAAATGTAATTTCTTGATTTTTCATTTTAAAAAAAGGTCAAAAGTTGACTGATTTTAGAATATTTAGTTTTTAAATGATTTCCTTTTTATTTTCAAAAAGTAGGTGACTGACTTTGTATTTGTCAACAAATTATTGACTGATTTTTAATTATCCCATTAAAAAAAACAGTAACATACGTCTGGACATAACCAAGGTAAGCATCAAAAAAAAAATCTGGACATCAGAGGCGCATGCTCCCATGTAATTGTACTTTATATATATAATAGGCATAAAAAAAAACAGTAACATTCGAGTTAATTGTGTTTTTCCTTGGTCAAAAGTAATTGTACTTTATATATAATATATATATATATATATTTAGCTGGCCTGGATACACGCCTGCTCCCATGGATTGCTTATAGAATTTTATTAACTATTCTAGTTACAGTTGTCTCGACAGAGAAAAACTTTTCAAAGTTAAAGTTAAGATCAAGTCTTATCTTCGATTGACTATGTCACAAGAAAATTGAAACGAGTTAACTACGTTATCTATTGAAAGAGATATGGTGAAGGAGATTGATTATACAAGTGCAATATATAATTGGTGATTTTGCAACTAAAAATGCACAAAAGGCAATATTTAAGTAATACATTTATTTGATGTAAGTTAGTTTTATTTATAAATATAAGTCTCTTTCTTTTGTAAATAAGTTTTCCTTTCGTAATGTCATTTTTCTTATACGAAAATTTATAGAGGGCCCTATTTTAAAAGTTCGCCTAGGGCCCCTAAAAAGTCGGGACCGGCACGGATCTAAATCCAAGTAAACAAGCTCAAAGAATTTCACAAACTGAGAAATAAGGGGCAATTCTACAATGAGCTATGATGGAAAAATCTCCTCTCCACTTTTCATAGGGAGATTCGAACCTCTCCCCTCCTCCAAAGGGAAAAGGAGATGATGCCGCTAGGCCAATGACCATTGATATAATTTATTGTACTTTGACTCACATTATTTTTCTTCTTTATTTTTAATTAATAGTGCAATATTATTAAAACAGTATATAGAACGTACTTGGGTAAAGTTTCTTAGGTGTGGTTCGTTAGGTTCATTAGGTTTTTTCTCACAATAATGGGATACAGGATTAATAAATATTATTTAAAAAAAATTCTTAATTAGAGTCCCACTATTATGAGAGTAACCTAACGAACCATGACTAAAAAAAGTTTATCCAAATGTGTTCCAAAGAGTATAATGTATGCATATACTCATTAAAGCCCATTTATGGGGATTCAATAAGATTGTTTCCCGTGGACACATTGGTAGTACTTGTCCGGACAATATAATTAATTAAAAAAAACAGCACATAACATAAGTCTGGACATAATAATGGGTCCAATAATTGCATTCGATTAATTGTGTTTTTTGTCATAATTAATTGTACTTATATTTAAGGGCCATTCCATCAAATATATATAAGGGCCCTTGGTATAATTAATTGTACTTCAATGCACATTTTTTCCTTCTTTATTTTTAGTTAATATCATATGAGCCCCCCAAGTACAATGCATTGAAAGAGTACATCGTAAGAGAGGATATAAAGCTTCATAACGACTACAGTAAAAGTAATCATGAAAGGCAAATAATACAAATATCATAGAACAAAGAGAGTGTAATATTACAGTATTACTAATTAAAGGGAACTTCTAGTGTACCACTTAATTAGTGGTTTATCATGTATGCGTTCCAACGTTATAATATTTTTGACACTACTTGATACAAAATTGATACAACCATGAAAATTAATTTACTCTTTAAGAAATTATCTTGCTTTTCAAACCACCATTCTTTATATGATACAATCTTTTAGCACTCAAAATTAATATTCCCTCCGTCTCAATTTGTGAGTTCTGTATTCCACTTTAAGATGTCCTAAAATTAGTGTCTATTTTCCTAATTTAGTATATAATTTTTACTTAATTTCCAAAACTACCTTCATTGAAATTTACACCAAGACAAATTAAAAAAGTAGTTATAATGATTATGGGTAATTGTGAAAAGTGGATGTAAATTCTTCTTGTCCCCTTAATATGTTGAGTTTCCAAAGATGAACTCACAAAATGAGACGGAGAGAGTATATTAGAACAAAAATCATTAAAATGTGTTTGACACATTCGAAACTTGTAGAAATTAACATGGAATTTACATCAACAATTGACTTGTACATGTTAGTTTTTCAACGAATGACGTGACATCATTTAAGTACTTTTGTCTTCTATTATGCGTCTCTGACTGTAATATTTACAGTCTTTTATTTTCCATTGTTTTTATACTTCGTTTGTATTGAGAGAAATTGAGAGAAGCACAAATAAGGGGATTACTTTCTCTTTATTTCTCTCGTTTGGTAATTTAACTAAGTGGGAAGAGAAGGGAAGAGAATGGAGAGAAAGTGGAGAGAAAAGAATCCACTTTTATTTTTCTGCAAATCAAAGACATTCTGGAGAGAAAAGAATAGAAGCTTAATTAAATACTATTATGTAAAAGACCAATGCGCCCCCAATATATTATTATTTCATCTAACATATATCCCTAATAGAGGATAAAAAAAGTAAATTGATTATAAGCCCTTTCTTTTCTTATCTCTAATGAAAGTTAACTAAAACGAGAGAAAGTTATGTTTTCCTTCTTTTCTCTTCTCTCCTCTATTACATATCCAAACATAATGGAGAAAACTCAACTTTTTTTTTTCTATTGTCTTTTCTTCTCTTGATAAGTTTCTCTTCTCTTCTTTCAACTTCTCTCAATCCAAACGAAGTGTTAGAATCTAGCTCGTTCTTAAATTTCAAATTTAAAATGGGGTCTTTAGTCGTAAGTCTAAAATCTAGGAGTTATTTGGTTGAAGGACGAAGGTACTTGTCCAAACCAGTTTTATTAAAAGACCACCCTTCTCACATTCTCGTAAGACTAAAAGACCCTTCTCTTTAGTCGTAAGACTAGAAGATAGGGAGAGCAATATTTTGAAAACTCAATCTTTCATCCAACCGTAAAAATGATTGTGCCACTAGTCTCTGGTTCAACCATTGGGTCAAGTAGAACTAAACTGTCAAAATATCATAAAATAAAATAAACAAAAGTTTCCGCCTCTTTTCAGTGCAGCCACTAGTTTTTTAACAAACAGAACGACTTTCAATCAACGGTCCAAATCAGACTGTTTACTTGAGCAATTGAATCGGCCGGTCTGAGTTTTACAATATTTTTTGTATAACTATATATGCATTACACAAATGAGAGATAGTGCTCTCTCAACCCATTAGCCCCTCATCCAATGAGACTCAAACTCGTAACCACTTGCAGGTGGGATGTAATCTCTGACCATTGTGTCCTATATATAATCCCTTACCACTACGTCATCCCCTAGTCTCTTGAGTTTTAAAACGTTGGTAGAGAGAGAGTGCGGGTGTATGAGAGAGATTTAACGTACAATGACTGCAATGCACTCTTGGGGACAAAAGCAAGCTATTTTTTTTTTTTTTGGAGAATTAAAAATCAATCAACAGTTTGTTGCAAATTTAAAAGTCAGTCATGTGCTTTTTGAAAAATGAAAGTAAGTATACTTAAAGTATATAAATCAGAAATTAGTCAATTTTTTTTTTCTAAAATGTCTAAACTGCCTCTCTCTCTCTCTCTCTCTGGTCTCTTCTCTCTCCTCACATGGTCACCAACACCACCACCACCTCTCGCCGTTACCACCACCACCCTCAATGGGCCCCCACCACTACCAAACCCAACCCAAACCCGAACCCGAACCTCTCTCTATATCTTCTCTTTTTGATCTCCTCTCTCTCTCTCTCTCTCTCTCTCTCTCTCTAAGAGGAAGAGAAAGCCATAGTAGGCCACCACCACAACTAGTCATCGCCGCCGTCGCCATCGCCACCACCACCACTACCAAACCCAACTCAAATCCCAACCTCTCTCTATCTCTTCTCTATCTTTGATCCAATCTCTATCTCTCTCTCTCTCTTTCTCTCTCTCTATCTCTAGGATGAAGAGGAAGAAAAAGCTAAAGTCGGCCACCACTGTCATGACACATCCCACTATGGACAGAAATAGGACACATGGCACGTCACCAAGGCTCATCCAATTCATTTAAAGATTATATCAGTGGAAAAAGAAACTTAAAACACATTGAGTATTTAAAACTTTTGGAAACAATACCCTTCGAATTGTAAAATCCATATAAAATTAAAAACGTAATTATATTTTGAAACGGATGAATTTATGTTTAAAGGAGTCCTAAAGGTACCCTAAGAACCAATCAAACCATTTAAATAATTTTCGGAAGGGTAGAAAAGTAAAACATGCAGGGGTCATTTCAACCGGTTGAATGGCCCCCTTCAACCGGTCGAATGTCCCTTTAGCAGAATTCCTCCTTAGCAGCAGAATTTTGCCTACGGACAAATAAAATGATCCCCTTCGACCGGTCAAATGTCCCTTTAGTAGAATTCCTCCTTAGTAGTAGAATTTTGCCTAAGAACAAATTACCTTCACCAAACTCCAATGCTCAAAACACTTACAAGAACACTAACAATAATCCGAACTTCACAAGTGATATCAAGGTTTGGATCAAACTATAAAACATCAACATTCCTTCAAAAATCCAAAGTCAACAAGTTGAGTATTCAAACTACGAATCCATGAGTTCGGATTCATTACAAGCATAACCAAAGTAGTTCTTACCACCTATTACATCATTACAAAACCATTCCGAAGTTTCTAAGTTAAGGACATAGTTCTAATGTAGTACCCTGTATTTTCAATATTTATTTATACAGAGAGGTTCTATATATTTTCCTTTCATCATTCATGAAAATTCATTTTCAATCGATCGAAACTCTTTCGAGCGATTGAACATTTCAAAGTTTAAGCGATCGAACCTTGTTCAATCGATCGAAACTCTACCAACCTGAATTTAATACGTGGTCCTCACTTTAATCGATCAAAGCCTTTCTCAATCGATCAAACCTGACCGAGTTGCTCTCGAGCGATCGAAGTAGCTTCGATCAATCAAACTTGTAATGATCAAAAATCCCAGGTTTTCCACAAACATGGCCACCTGCACACCCCTCCCCTCTATATATACTTTGGTTTCGTGTGTGTAGCGTGTTCAGAACACTTGAGAGTTTAACAGAGAGAGAGAGATATTTTGTGGTTGTGCTTTAATATATATATATATATGCACACACATATTGATATACATACACAGTCAGAGAAAGATAAAGACAAGCAGAGAAGAAGAAGAAGAAGAAGAAGAAGAAGAAGGAGAAAAAGAAGAAGAAGAAGAAAAGAAAAAGAGGAGGAAACAGAGATGAGACAAAGGAGAGAGAGAGGGGCCATTAAAGCTTTGAAGTTCAAAGTTGACAAATGCGCCCTTACGATCTTTCGGTGAGTTTCAAACTCACTCAGTAGCTTAGTTATAGTGTTTTATAAGTTTTATACGTTTCAAAAGGACCCAAACCCACCCTAACAGATTCTGGACATTCACTGCCAGAATTTGAAGAAAATGAAGTTCAAGCGATCGAACTGAGTTCAATCGATCGAACAACCCTGAGTCTTAATCGATCGAAATGACTTCAATCGATCGAGAGTATCTCAAGCTATCGAACTTCACTTTCTTCAAGCGATTGAGAGGACTTCAATCAATCGAACCTTAACAGAACTTGGTTGTTTTCTTTAGTTTATAATTCATAATACTTAGTTGTTCATTGATGTTTTATTTTCCTATTATGCGATATTATGGATTACGGAGGTAATGGGATACGATAATGAGATTGAGATAATGTAGTGAGAAAAGTAATAAGGTTCTGAACGTTAGTAACATTACGACGCGATAACGAGATAAGGTTTGGGTTATAATGGTGGGTAACAGTGGTTAATCCTGGTGAATAAGTCAGTGAGGTTTTTGTGATTGTCAGTACAAGTATGTTGGTATCATGAGTTGGTTGTGAACACATCTGCATAGGATGT
This sequence comes from Hydrangea macrophylla, assembly GCA_033977485.1. Lineage (NCBI taxonomy): Eukaryota > Viridiplantae > Streptophyta > Magnoliopsida > Cornales > Hydrangeaceae > Hydrangea > Hydrangea macrophylla. Next base: position 107,261,852 of record CM066985.1, on the reverse strand, counting down.
GAGCGTTATGTATTGTGGTAGCAAGAAGTACTAATGCATATGAATTATAAACGGACGATACTCGCAAGCGTTCTTAAAAGCGATGAACAGTAAGAGTTCTTAAAAGTGGTGAACAAAAGTATTGGTGCGTCCATAGACTTGTCATTATATGAAAGCGATGTATAGTGCTCGTAAAAGTTCTTAAAATTAGTGAATAGTAAGAGTTTTTAAAAGCGGTGAACAAGAGCACTAGTATGTCGTGATGATATAATCAGTTCGGTATAGTTAGTTGGGATTGGTACAGTCAGTCTTAGAGTTAGAGAATGATGAGAATCGATTAATGATGTGTTTGAATAAAAGAGGAGAAGATATTATTAATATCACTGCTACATATCGTGTAAGACTAATGATTATGTTATTTCTATAAGACTGTGTTAGTTAGTTCTCACTCAATTTTTAGTAAGTTGACGGCCTTTATTGCCTGGACATTCCCCGTGTAGACTACCTTGTCCTTAACAATGTAGGTGATGGAACATATGATGATGGCTACTATCCGGAGTTGGATTATGCGGAGTATGGCCCCGTTGATGCCGGTTATGTTGGAGAGGGCTATTACTCCAACGACTACCCTTATGCCAGCTGAAATCTGAAGATAGTTATATCTAGTTTATATTTCTGGTTTTTTTTCTGTCGAACTCTATTTTGTTTAGTTTACGGGTGCTTGGGCATATGTTATTTCTAGACTTGTTGTGATCCTGAGGACCACTCTGATGTCTGTAATAGATAGAACTGATATATTCAGTTGTTTACTGTTCTTGTTATTTTAGTTGGACCAGTACTGTGTGGTGTGGATAATTAATGACATTCACCCGTCATTCCCTATAGACCCAAAAAGGAAATTTTTTTTTCTCTATTTTTGCATATCCGGGGCATGACATGATTTTTGGTATCAGAGCCCTAGGTTATGATACTTTCGTTCACTAACGGTTCTACACCATCTGGTCCTAGTATTTTGAAATTCCCTGAGATGAGATATGAGTTTAAGATAAGTTCGCCTTTCTAACAAAAGATAGTTTCCTTTGAATGTTAGCATGGATCCAGATTTCTACCTGTTCGTGGATGACTCTTTTGGCGGACATATTATTTATGGCAATACAGTGGAGCCAGCCATACTAGAGATATACCAGAGCCATATTCACCAGACCGCTAGTCGATGTTTGGAGGAGAGGATATTGACTTCTCTCTATGTTGTGGACACGACACACCCGACAAAGATACGTATGGATGTGTATCACTACGCGATGACCAGAGCAGCCATATACTAGGAGATGGCTAGATTGATCCAGAATAAGTCGGAGGTGGACGAGATTGAGTTACGAGTGATTTTAGCCAGGCCTGTTCCACCAGAGCCTGTAGTTGCACCAGTACCTGTAGCCCTACTATCACTGGTACCCATTGTACCAGTTCTAGAGCCTGAGCCGATTTAGGGAGAGGAGGACCCAAAGCCGGAGGATGAGCATCCTAACGAGGATATTGACGGGGATGGAGAGGAAGAGACGATGGACGATGAGGACCCAACAGAGGAGGAGCCTGCAGACGATGATGACGACGATGACGATGAGCTAGAGGATGACCCGGAGGAGCCAGAGTATGATCCCAATGATGAGCCAGAGCCAGAGCTAGAGCTAGAGCAGGAGCCAGAGGAACCCGAGGCCGTTGAGGCTAATATAGTCGTTGGAGAGGATGATGCAGTAGTAGCAGGAGACGTGATCATCGAGGTGGTCGAGGAGGATGTTCCTGACGAGGAGGTAGTTGTGCCAGAGATACCCGTTGTGCATCAGTTACTCGCCGGACCGATAGTACATATGGCAGCCATGGACGATATGGCAGTAGGATAGATAGCTGAGATGCTTGGACAGCTAGTTGGTTTTGTTATGGGAGAGGCTGCATTAGCCGGAGCTTTGGATATAGCTGATGGATTCGCTGCTATAGCCGTCAACGTCTCTAATCAGGTTATGATGGCAGATGACGTAGTTGAGGATTGGGATATCAGAGTTTTAGTCGGAGATCTTGTCGCACCAGTTGAGGATGATCCACTAGAGGAGTTGGATATCGATTCAGAGGATGAGGCACCACCACCAGGATCAGATGCTGACAACTTTTAAGTTAGGATCGGTAGGGTTTAGTTTTTTTTTAGTTTTATATTAGGACATGTTGTCCACCAGATTTTTGGGAGCTTGAGAGATAGCTATTTAACCATCGCTTTATTGTATAGCTAGATGCCACTAGTATAGTTGCCCTTAGCACTGTGCTTATGTGCCACATGGCATATGGTACGGTTACTGTGTACTCCATGGTACATCTTTTGATATATATATATATATATATACGAGCAGTACTTTTGATATTAATTGTATGTTTTAGTGTTGTATGCTGAATAGTAGAACTCTTAATTCTGGTTGCTTCTAGTTCTATCTTGATTTCGTTTCTACAAGAAGACGTTCAGCTTATCAATAGGTCTTCTATAGGTGCACGCCCCTAGCACATTATGGTGGGACCTTTGAGAAATCACCAAGCGCATAATGGAGAACCTATTCTAGAAGGAATGTACCCATTTGGAGTTTTTGAAGCATTTATGCAGAGGATGGAACATGTAGGGGATACCTACAACTATGCCACCAATCAGCGACCTGTTCAACCCCCAGCGGCACCATTTTAGCCAAGACAAACTGGAGACAAGTTATTAGCAAATTTTCATGGACTGCGTCCTAAAACGTTCAATGTGTTAACTGAACCATGGAAAGCTGAGCAATGGATAAGAGAAATGGAGTTGATCTTTGAAGCATTAGAATGCAGTGAACAAGAGAAGCATCGTCTTGCTATGTTTCAGCTCACCTACACCACCGCAGATTGGTGGGAAGCTGAGCAAGCCACTATAGGAATAAATACTGCAATAATGATGCCTTGGAAAATGTTCAAAGGAAGATTTCTGGAGAAGTATTTCCCAGAAGATAAGAGAGACCAACAAGAGAGAAACTTTCTCAATCTAGTTCAAGGAGGATAGACTGTGCGGGAATAGACTGTCACGCCCCGACGTAGCATAAATAAGGAAAGCGTTTAATTTCCTTTATGGACCCGTAGGTCGCGACAGTTTGAAGGATCGATTCCGTCCCAAACGTTAAACAATAAAACATAATAATCAGAGTAAAGCAATCAAGGCTTACAAAAATTTTCTATCTTATTACATCTTATAAACCGGGGTCACTAAGGCACAAACCGCCTTGAAAATAAAATAATAGCTTAGTGTCTGTTACAGTCATCCTTAAAACAAAACAGTTTAAATCTCCAACAAATAAACTTAATGCCTAAAATAAACAGTTTCTTTATTCCAACAGCAGCCACCTCAATTAGCGTAGTCATACGTTTCTTCCTGGTTAAAACCTGAAAAGCCTGAACACGAATGTCCAGGACGCATCAACGTCGTCAGCTTCAAGAAGCTGGTGAGTATTAAAAACATGACTTTGAATGTAAAACATACCCAATTACCTTTTTCCATTTTCAATTTACAAAATCAATAGTTTGATCATAAAAAGAATTCATTTTAGAGCACCACGAGGAATATATCAAAAGTTGTTCATTCATTAAAAACACATGCTCGTGTATGAAATAATGCACCCCACTCATCTTACCGACTCTTTTCTCTCGACAGACCCCACAACAACCCACTATCTTACTCCTGGTATCTTTGAAACACTAAGATAGCCACACTTTAGCGACGGGGCGCCAGGGAGTGTCCAATGCCTCACACTTTGAATACCCTAACCGCCATGCAAATACCGGGGCAACCCCTCTCACAGTATCCAGACTTGAGTTATCAGGGAGTGTCCGTAGGCCACACTTTAGCACTACCATGGGTGCCAGTGAGTGTCCATATTTGCCACCGTCGCATTTCAAAGATACCCACGCCTCTTTTTCAACTACAATCACCACCGCAATCTCAATCACAATCACAATCACAACCACGACCACAACCACAACCAAACTCAATCACATACTCGCACCACATCCACCATTACTCTTTTCCACACTGACTAACACCCACATGCATGTATCACTGACCCCTTATGAATGATATGCACTTAAACATAAGTACAATACTGAATTAAAGAAGCCACATGCATACGGGGGATTGATGAGTCATAATGAAACGTTTTTAATCATTGAAACATAACCAAAATAGAGTTCTAATCAACTAAATTCCCAAACAGAGCCTTACCAATACTATAAAAGTTGAACCAAACAGTCCTTAACAGAAAACAGACAAAAGCAGAAACTGCCAAACCTCGCGCGCGCGGGCCGCTCGCGCGAAAGGTCGCTCGCGCGGGCCGCTCGCGCGATAAACCCATTTTTCCTTTATTTATAACCTTTTCTGTCTGCCTGAGGAAAGCAGGGTCGCGCGCGCGGATCGCTCGCGCGAAAGGGTTCTCGCGCGACCCTCGCTTGCGCGACCAGCCAAATTTTCAATTATATATATATTAACTCTTACGTCTGCCTGGGGAAGGCTACCTCGCGCGCGCGGGCCGCTCGCGCGAGGGGTCGCTCGCGCGGGCCGCTCGCGCGATTCTCGCGCGCGCGATCGTGGCGCGAGATGAAGCTGAGGCTTCATCTTCTCCGCAGGAACTGCTCTGGTTCAGTAAAACAGGGGTCTTTTTGACCCATTTTCAGTTTCAAAGCATATAAGGCATATAATATATGGATCTCTTTAGTTTTTCATGAGGATTATGAATCCGAAACCAATTTTACATGAATCATACTATATCTCTCTAATTTTATGAAAAACTAAAGCATGTTAAAACTTCATTTTAATCATACGTCCTCCTATGAACGAATTAAGCTCTAATATTGCAACCATACACTATACATACTCTAATCTTTCATATTTCATTCACAAAACTAATTTTGGTTAAGTTTGGAAAAACCATGTTTTCAAGCTTTTGAGTTCAAACGTAAATCAACAATGGAGATTTCTAAATCAAGCTAATCAAACAGAATTTGAACATGTAATTACGTTCTTAGTGAGTTTAGAATACTCACTGCACTAGAAGATGAAGTGTGTGTTGAGAAAGAAATAGAAATATGACAATCCAATTTGAAGCTTGGCTATGGTGATCTTCAAATTCTCTTTCTACAATGTACAAGATGAACTCTCTGCTTTCTCTTTTCTCTCTGTGTTTATAACAAAGTGCAGAATCAAAAGTGTGTGTGTGTGTGATGAAGAGCTTGGTTATAGAGCTTGAGAACTTGGGCTCCAAGTTGGGTGAACATTACTCTACAAATGAGTTACTTAACAATTTAACTAAATATCAATATACACAGATTTACATACGTATTGTATTATCAGATTGTTAACTCCACAGATTACTTAAGAGCCATGTATAGACTAGTAGGGGGCAACTTAAGGTGTTTGGAAATTTAGCTTATGGCACTAGAATGAATACACATACAATTGTAATACCCAAACAAGGCATATCCAATGATTACTTGCCATAAATGGCAATAAAGCAAACGTCCAAATCAGTCACTTCCAAAATCTGTGGAAGCTCACACAGCGCGGACAGTTTTGGACATAAACTGGTATTTTCGTTGCGCGGTGTCCGTCACAAAAATACAGAAAATTGATTTTAACGTAAGAATTGATTTTCCGGTTTCATAAAAGTACAGCTTGAATTAAAAGAAGTTATTTTCACCGTTTTTGAAATACAGATTTTGAAATCCACACAGGTATTACTAATTTTATAAAAATTGCAGTTTGACCCCAATAGAATTTTGAATATGAATTAGATAAGAAATAAATATTCCAAACAAGTGACTGAAAATAAAATAAAAGCAGACAATGCTAATAGAATTTAAATATGCCAATGCGATTACAATTAAATTAAATATGGATAAGGCAATTTCCAATTAAATATGAAAATGAAATTTGGAATTAAATGGAAATGCAGGTTATTACACCCTTCCTCCCTTAAACAGGATTTCGCCCCCGAAATCAAGACTGACTAGCCCTGAAATAACTCCGGGTACTTCTTCCTCATATCAGCTTCAACTTCCCACGAGGCTTCGTTCTCGTCATGGTGATTCCACTGAACCTTCACCAACGGAATGTCTTTATTCCTCAACCTCTTGATACTCTGATCCAGAATCTTCACAGGTCTCTCCTTGTAAGAAACGTTATGACTTGTCTCAATATCGTCATAACTAACTACGTGCGAGGGGTCTCGTATGTATTTCCTCAACATACTTACGTGAAACACGTTGTGAACCCCAGACATCTTCGGTGGTAGCGCCAGTCGATAAGCTACTTTCCCAACACGTTCCAAAATCTCAAACGGTCCGATGAAACGCGGAGCTAACTTCCCTCTCTTGAGACCAAAACGTACCACTCCTCGGGTTGGTGAAACCTTAAGAAGCACGTGATCTCCAACACTAAACTCTAAATCCTTTCGGCGTCGATCAGCATAACTCTTATACCGACTTTGAGCGGTTCTCATCCTCTCCTTGACCAAAGTAATCTTCTCGTTGGTTTCTCTAACCAAGTCTGGTCCCAGCAACTCTGTATCCCCAACTTCTGCCCAACACAAAGGGGAACGACACGGTCGTCCGTACAGTGCTTCGAACGGAGCCACACCGATACTCGTGTGATAACTGTTGTTATAGGCGAATTCTACCAATGACAAGTGTGTCTCCCAAGATTCTTCGAAATCGATCACACAAGCCCTGAGCATATCTTCCATGATCTGATTAACACGTTCAGTCTGCCCATCTGTCTGAGGGTGAAAAGCAGTGCTCATCTTGAGCGAAGTTCCCATAGCTTCTTGTAGACTTTCCCAAAACCCAGAGGTAAAACGTGCGTCACGGTCTGACACAATCGACACCGGTGCACCGTGAAGTCGCACAACTTGTTGTATGTACATCCGGCTCATCTTCTCTACCGGGTATGTCATACTATAAGCGATGAAGTGCGCTGACTTCGTCAATCGATCCACGATTACCCAAATAGCGTCATGATTCTGCTGCGACCGGGGTAATCCTACTACAAAATCCATCGAAATGTGCTCCCACTTCCAACCAGGAATAGATAGTGGTTGCAACAATCCTGACGGTCTCTGATGTTCAGCTTTGACTTGCTGACACGTCAAACACTTGGATACAAATTCGGCCACGTCTTTCTTCATACCTTCCCACCAAAAATTTCTCTTCAAATCCTTGTACATCTTGGTCCCTCCCGGGTGAACTGTATATCTTGACTTATGTGCTTCTGCCAGAATATCGTTTCTCAAATCCCCACGATCTGGTACACATAATCTGTCTCTGCATCGGTACCCTCCGTCACTTCCTACCTTCCATTCTGTCGGGTCCTTTTCTGACATCTTAACAAACCATGTCTGAAACTTTTCATCTTCTTTCTGAGCTCCAATAATGCGGTCGATAAGAACAGGCTGTAGGATAAGACATCCAAAAAGTTGTCCTTCTGTTTCCTCAGCGCTCTGTACATCGAATTCCGCCAACGTCTCCAATGCTCGCCATTCTCTAACCATTAAGGAGGCGATCGTCTCACGAGTCTGTCGACTCAGGGCATCAGCAACCACATTAGCTTTACCCGGGTGGTATTCTAACGTGAAGTCATAATCTTTAATCAGCTCCATCCATCTGCGCTGCCTCATGTTCAACTCTTTCTGTGTGAACAAGTACTTTAGGCTCTTGTGATCGGAGAATAAATCAAACTTCTCACCGTAGAGATAGTGTCTCCAAATCTTGAGTGAGAAAACTACTGCCGCCAATTCCAAATCATGAATGGGATAGTTCAACTCATTCGGCTTCAGCTGTCTGGATCCATAGGCGATCACCCTGCCATCTTGCATAAGTACACACCCTAACCCTTGGTATGATGCGTCACTAAAGATAGTGAACTTCTCATCGGGCTTGGGTATTGCCAGTACCGGTGCGGTAGTGAGTCTCTCCTTCAACTCTAGAAAGGCTCGCTCATGCTTCTCTGTCCATTCGAACTTCAAATTCTTCTTCGTCAACCCAGTTAAAGGTGCTGCTATTTTTGAGAATCCCTCAACGAATCTCCTGTAATAGCCTGCGAGTCCAAGAAAGCTCCGAACTTCTGTAGGGTTGCTTGGTCTAACCCAGTTTGATACAGCATCGGTCTTGGATGAATCCACTGAAATTCCTTGAGATGACACCTTGTGTCCCAGAAATTTCACTTCTTGCAACCAGAACTCACACTTACTGAACTTGGCATACAACTGATGGTCCTTGAGCGTCTGCATCGCAATCCGTAGATGTTGCTCGTGTTCTTCTCCTGACTTAGAATAGATCAAAATATCATCAATAAAGACGATGACAAACTGATCTAAATAAGGCTTGAACACTCTGTTCATCAAATCCATGAATACTGCCGGGGCATTCGTCATTCCAAACGGCATCACAAGAAATTCATAATGACCATATCGGGTTCTGAAAGCAGTCTTAGGTATGTCTTCCTTTCGTACCCTCAACTGATGATATCCCGACCTTAGGTCGATCTTGGAAAATGTCGTAGCTCCTTGAAGTTGATCAAACAAATCGTCAATCCGAGGCAAAGGATACTTGTTCTTGATAGTCACGCGGTTCAATTCTCTGTAGTCGATACACAATCTGAGCGTACCGTCCTTCTTCTTTACAAATAACACCGGTGCTCCCCAAGGCGATGTACTTGGGCGTACAAAACCTAGGTTCTCGAGCTCTTGAACTTGTTCCTTCAATTCCAGCAGTTCGGTGGGGGCCATTCTGTAGGGAACCTTGGTGATTGGTACGGTACCCGGTATAAGCTCAATGCAGAACTCTATACTTCTCTCGGGCGGCAAACCAGAAACGTCTTGAAATACTCCTTCGAAGTCCTTGACTACAGGTATAGATGACGCTGTCACCTCTGTACTGACGACTTCGATGTTGGCTAAGCATCTCGTGAGGAACATATCTCCCGTAGGGTTACATTGAAAATCAAAGGGTTGATTCTCATTGTCGGGGAATGTAATTCTCTTCCTCGCACAATCCAGCTTCACTTGATTCTGAGAGAGCCAATCCATTCCTAGGATTATGTCAAACTCCTTCATCGAGAGGACGATCAATCTAGATGGGATATCACGGTCTCCTATCCGTAGAGGACAGTCTTTGCACACATGCCCTAGCTTGACTGAGGCTCCTAATGGTGAAGTAGCCTTCAAAGCTTTCTCTAAGCGATGAGGTAAAATGCCCAGTCTTCGAATAGTATTAACAGATATGAATGAAAGAGCAGCACCCGTATCAAATAACACTTTAACATGGGAGTTAAACAGAGTTAATGTACCTTCCACTGCTTGCTGATCAGGTTGAGCTTCTCCATAATTTCCTTCTTCATACACAGTTCCATCATATCCAGCGGCATCAGGGATAACAGCATTCAAGCGGGTCTGACCCTGTTGACCATAAGTCACCTGCTTAGGAGCAGTACAGAACCTGCTGATGTGACCTGGTTCACCACAGTTGAAGCAGACTATCCCTTGCTGAGTAGTACGCCTTGGTGCCTTGCAATCTCGAGCCAGATGACCAGGATTGCCACAGTTGAAACAATTCCTAGCACTACTTCCTTCACCAACTCGGGGTTGAGTCGGATAGGTGACAGCTTGTGCCTTCTTGCTTCCATCGAAGTTCCTCTTCTGTCCTTGGGTACGGTTCATTGGTGGTCTATTCCCAAAGTTACCCCTCTGAGGCGGCCTGAACTCAAATTGTTTTCGGCTTACCCGAGCGTCTTCTTCCAGATCAGTAGCTAAACCAACAAGTCCTTCAAACGATTTATCCAAGTGGCCGAGGGTCAAGCGGCGAATCTGCGGTGTCAGCCCTTGATTATACTTGCGGATCTTCTTCTCCTCGGTATCGACCAAGTGTGGGGCAAACCGAGACAGTCTTTCAAACTGTGTGGTGTACTCCTGCACCGACTTGGTTCCTTGCGTCAAGTCCATAAATTCCTTCTCTCTTCTGTGCCTTTCCGTAGCCGGGAAATACTTCTCCAAAAATCTCCCCTTAAACGCAGTCCACGTCATCCCCGTTGCAGCTCCATTCCCGATAGTAGCTATGACCGAATCCCACCAATCTGCGGCAGCATCGGTCAGCTGAAACGTCGCCAATCTTCTCTTGTCTATCTCGTTACATTGGACAGCTTCAAACATCCGGTCCATCTGTCTCAACCACTGTTCCGCCTTCCAGGGTTCCGCGGTACCCGCAAACTGTTCGGGCCTTAGAGCACGGAATCTTTCTAGCAACTTGTCTCCCGTTTGACGGTCTCTCCGATTGTCGTTTGTATTACCGATCCTTTCTAACCGTCTGATAAACGCTTCAAACATCCCGGTAGGATCAGCAGCTTCGGGTGCTCCCTCGATCAGGTTCCTGTTCCTCTTGACTCCTCCAGCCATTCTATGCATGGTAGTGATAAAATGAGAAACAAGCATGCAACAGAAGTATAAAGCAATATAAATGACAACATTTTCAAAAGGGTATATTTTATATATAACTTCTCGATCAAGTTGATACAAAAAGCGTGTATGATCAGATCAATGCCTACCCTAGGGGTTAGGACGCATGCAAGAGTTAATGCTACAAAAATGGGGTCATTGCCCTACACTCTAATGCATGTAAATACAGTTGCAAAAAGAGATAGAGCTAATAGTCAAAAGCAGTTAATATGTACAAAGTTATATCTAGTAAGTCAATCATCTCCATAAGTAGCCATCAGGAGATCCAGCGAGTCGATCGGTCGAAATCGCTGCACGGAGAACGGACTAACCCCGTCATGGCTCTGCGAGGTCGAAGGTGAAGCAGGTACAGGAGCATCTGCCTCAGCCACCATCTCCTCAGGCAATGCCAGCTCAAGTGCTAGCTCTGCCTCTAGGTCAGCGGCTAAGTCGCCTAGACCTAAGCCATCCTCTATATCCTCTCCACCCACTGGAATAAAATGAACAGCCTCGTCATCGTCGTCCTCGGCAATGGGAATCACCGGCGGAGGCATCTCCAGCTGAGCGAGGTGGGCGTGCACCACCTGAATCTCGAGGGCGAGATAGAAGGCGTCGCTATCCACCAATCTCAACACCTCAACCAAGACCAGGCGCTGAGCCTCAGCGAAGTAACGAAGCTCTCGGCGGATGCGGGTTAAGTCAACTAGGCCTACCACATGGACCTGGTGCCATAGGTCAGAAACTACCGTCGCTGTGGCCAACTGCTCGATGGCCGCAATATATAAGTCAAGGAAAGCCGGGACCACAGCCTCCGGTGTCACAAAATGTCCCCCGAAACCATCTGGTACATAAAGCGGATGAGCTGGATCCATACCTGATAAGAAGGTACTACTTAAGTCAGAACATAAATAATCTTAGGCGTTTGGGTCCTGAGTCTATCCTCCCTGTCGTATCATCGGGTGAGTAACACTTAATGGGATGTGGAATCGGGTCTATACTGGTAAACCCTAACCTGGCTAAACGCATTCTGAGATATAACCTGGCTCTGATACCACTAAATCCTGTCACGCCCCGACGTAGCATAAATAAGGAAAGCGTTTAATTTCCTTTATGGACCCGTAGGTCGCGACAGTTTGAAGGATCGATTCCGTCCCAAACGTTAAACAATAAAACATAATAATCAGAGTAAAGCAATCAAGGCTTACAAAAATTTTCTATCTTATTACATCTTATAAACCGGGGTCACTAAGGCACAAACCGCCTTGAAAATAAAATAATAGCTTAGTGTCTGTTACAGTCATCCTTAAAACAAAACAGTTTAAATCTCCAACAAATAAACTTAATGCCTAAAATAAACAGTTTCTTTATTCCAACAGCAGCCACCTCAATTAGCGTAGTCATACGTTTCTTCCTGGTTAAAACCTGAAAAGCCTGAACACGAATGTCCAGGACGCATCAACGTCGTCAGCTTCAAGAAGCTGGTGAGTATTAAAAACATGACTTTGAATGTAAAACATACCCAATTACCTTTTTCCATTTTCAATTTACAAAATCAATAGTTTGATCATAAAAAGAATTCATTTTAGAGCACCACGAGGAATATATCAAAAGTTGTTCATTCATTAAAAACACATGCTCGTGTATGAAATAATGCACCCCACTCATCTTACCGACTCTTTTCTCTCGACAGACCCCACAACAACCCACTATCTTACTCCTGGTATCTTTGAAACACTAAGATAGCCACACTTTAGCGACGGGGCGCCAGGGAGTGTCCAATGCCTCACACTTTGAATACCCTAACCGCCATGCAAATACCGGGGCAACCCCTCTCACAGTATCCAGACTTGAGTTATCAGGGAGTGTCCGTAGGCCACACTTTAGCACTACCATGGGTGCCAGTGAGTGTCCATATTTGCCACCGTCGCATTTCAAAGATACCCACGCCTCTTTTTCAATTACAATCACCACCGCAATCTCAATCACAATCACAATCACAACCACGACCACAACCACAACCAAACTCAATCACATACTCGCACCACATCCACCATTACTCTTTTCCACACTGACTAACACCCACATGCATGTATCACTGACCCCTTATGAATGATATGCACTTAAACATAAGTACAATACTGAATTAAAGAAGCCACATGCATACGGGGGATTGATGAGTCATAATGAAACGTTTTTAATCATTGAAACATAACCAAAATAGAGTTCTAATCAACTAAATTCCCAAACAGAGCCTTACCAATACTATAAAAGTTGAACCAAACAGTCCTTAACAGAAAACAGACAAAAGCAGAAACTGCCAAACCTCGCGCGCGCGGGCCGCTCGCGCGAAAGGTCGCTCGCGCGGGCCGCTCGCGCGATAAACCCATTTTTCCTTTATTTATAACCTTTTCTGTCTGCCTGAGGAAAGCAGGGTCGCGCGCGCGGATCGCTCGCGCGAAAGGGTTCTCGCGCGACCCTCGCTTGCGCGACCAGCCAAATTTTCAATTATATATATATTAACTCTTACGTCTGCCTGGGGAAGGCTACCTCGCGCGCGCGGGCCGCTCGCGCGAGGGGTCGCTCGCGCGGGCCGCTCGCGCGATTCTCGCGCGCGCGATCGTGGCGCGAGATGAAGCTGAGGCTTCATCTTCTCCGCAGGAACTGCTCTGGTTCAGTAAAACAGGGGTCTTTTTGACCCATTTTCAGTTTCAAAGCATATAAGGCATATAATATATGGATCTCTTTAGTTTTTCATGAGGATTATGAATCCGAAACCAATTTTACATGAATCATACTATATCTCTCTAATTTTATGAAAAACTAAAGCATGTTAAAACTTCATTTTAATCATACGTCCTCCTATGAACGAATTAAGCTCTAATATTGCAACCATACACTATACATACTCTAATCTTTCATATTTCATTCACAAAACTAATTTTGGTTAAGTTTGGAAAAACCATGTTTTCAAGCTTTTGAGTTCAAACGTAAATCAACAATGGAGATTTCTAAATCAAGCTAATCAAACAGAATTTGAACATGTAATTACGTTCTTAGTGAGTTTAGAATACTCACTGCACTAGAAGATGAAGTGTGTGTTGAGAAAGAAATAGAAATATGACAATCCAATTTGAAGCTTGGCTATGGTGATCTTCAAATTCTCTTTCTACAATGTACAAGATGAACTCTCTGCTTTCTCTTTTCTCTCTGTGTTTATAACAAAGTGCAGAATCAAAAGTGTGTGTGTGTGTGATGAAGAGCTTGGTTATAGAGCTTGAGAACTTGGGCTCCAAGTTGGGTGAACATTACTCTACAAATGAGTTACTTAACAATTTAACTAAATATCAATATACACAGATTTACATACGTATTGTATTATCAGATTGTTAACTCCACAGATTACTTAAGAGCCATGTATAGACTAGTAGGGGGCAACTTAAGGTGTTTGGAAATTTAGCTTATGGCACTAGAATGAATACACATACAATTGTAATACCCAAACAAGGCATATCCAATGATTACTTGCCATAAATGGCAATAAAGCAAACGTCCAAATCAGTCACTTCCAAAATCTGTGGAAGCTCACACAGCGCGGACAGTTTTGGACATAAACTGGTATTTTCGTGGCGCGGTGTCCGTCACAAAAATACAGAAAATTGATTTTAACGTAAGAATTGATTTTCCGGTTTCATAAAAGTACAGCTTGAATTAAAAGAAGTTATTTTCACCGTTTTTGAAATACAGATTTTGAAATCCACACAGGTATTACTAATTTTATAAAAATTGCAGTTTGACCCCAATAGAATTTTGAATATGAATTAGATAAGAAATAAATATTCCAAACAAGTGACTGAAAATAAAATAAAAGCAGACAATGCTAATAGAATTTAAATATGCCAATGCGATTACAATTAAATTAAATATGGATAAGGCAATTTCCAATTAAATATGAAAATGAAATTTGGAATTAAATGGAAATGCAGGTTATTACATAGACAACACAGTTCGAGCGTCTATCCCGACTACTCATCATATGATAGATACCCCATAGAAGAAGGTGAAAGAGATTTCACAAAAGGATTGAACCCCCACCTCAGACATATGATGGTTGGTCATTTGAATCAGTCATTTGAAGGGATTGTTAGATTTATTGCAGAATTGGAGAAGGATGCCTATCCAGCACAGCAACCATAGATAAATCAACCTCAGTCATCAAAAGGATTTCAGCTATGGAATTCCAGACCCAACCACCAAGGAATACCCAAGGGTGGAAACCCCAGGGAAATTTTCAAGGGAACAAGAGAGCCTAGGAAGGAAGCAGGAAGCCACAACAGGGTTATTCTCGACCCCAGCAATATCGCCAACAAGGACCACAGCCGCAGGCATTGCTGATAGCCCCGCCAACCAATAACGGGGGATGTTTTAATTGTAGAAAGCCAGGGCACATTGCCAGGTTCTGCACAGCCTCTAGAGTTAATCGCCGGATGGATGTTGTTTGCCAGAATTGCAATAAGCCGAGTTATTTGAGCAAGGATTGTTGTGCACCACGCGGAGGATACTATGGGGCACATGTTCAGGGAATTCAAGGACCCCCAGATCAGACAAGGATGAATTCTATCATCCCAGTGGAATCAAGCTTTAATGTTTATGACCAACAACATTTGGAAGGTACGCTCGTACTCGTTCATAGTCCAGTTAAAGCTTTATTCGATACTGGAGTTGCACGTTTATTTATCACTGTTAAGATTATGCGTCAGTTGGGTTTAAACCCCCAGACACTTGAGCCAGCACTTCATGTTGTGTCACCATTGGGAGTAACTGTTAAGTTGGGTAAAATCTGCAAAGATTTCCTATTGACCTTAGGAGATGGGAATCTTCCAGCTGACTTAGTAGTTTTGTCGATGTCAGAGTTTGACATCATCCTAGGGATGGATTGGTTGACTAAGTATATTGCCAATTTAGACTGCCCTGCTAGAACTATTGTATTCCCAATACAAGGACGACAGATGATTAGTTTCCAGTGTCAGCCGACGAGCGATATATTTCTTACAAGTGGTTTGGCTATAATCGGGAGCACGAGTATGGAACTAACGATGGATCAGATTCCTACCGTGTAAGACTTTCAGGATGTATTCCAGGATATTAAAGGCTTCTACTGAAAAGAAAAATAGACTTATTTGTGGAACTAGTACATGGCACATTGCCACTATCTAAGACTCCATATAGGATGGCACCAATAGAGATGTTGGAATTAAAGATGGAAGTTCAAGAGCATGAAGATTTAGGTTTTGTTTGTCCGAGTATGTCACCTTGGGGAGCACCAATTCTATTTGTGAAGAAGGACGGAACACTTCGACTCTGTATAGACTATAGGGAGTTGAACAAGGTTACGATCAAGAATAGATATCCACTTCCTCGGATAGATGACCTATTCGATCAGTTGTAAGGATCAAAGATTTTCTCTAAGATTGATCTATGATATGGATATCATCAGTTATTAGTTCGATCGGAGGATATATCGAAAATTGCGTTCAGGACAAGATACAGGCATTATGAGTTTCTAGTTATGCCTTTTGGATTAACAAATGCGTCAACAGTATTTATGGACTTGATGAGTAAAGTATTCAGACCATATCTGGATAAATTCATTATAGTATTCATCGACGACATCTTGATCTACTCAAAGATGAAGGAAGATCACAAGAAACACTTACAGATTGCTTTATGGACACTTTGAGATAGTAAGTTATATGCTAAGTTCAATAAGTGTCAATTTTGGCTATAGGAGGTCAAATTCTTGGGACATGTTATATCTCAGGATGGTATCTTAGTGGACTCATCTAAGATTGATGTAGTCTTAAGTTGGAACATACCGACTAATGCAACGAAAGTTAGGAGTTTTCTTGGTCTAGTAGGATATTACAAGAGATTCGTAGAAGGATTTTCCAAGATAGCAGGACCTTTGACGAATTTGACAGGAAAGAAGATTAAGTATGAATGGACAGACAAACATAAGCATGCATTTCAGGAGTTAAAGAAAATATTAACTTCTGCACCAGTACTCACAACAGCTAAGAGTGGAGAAAGGTATGTGATTTATAGTGATGCATCGCACCAAGGACTTGGTTATGTGCTTATGCAAGACAGGAATGTCATTGCATACGGATCAAGACAATTGAAGGTACATGAGAAGAATTATCTGATACATGATCTGTAATTGGTAGCAATAGTGCTTGCATTGAAGATTTGGAGACACTATCTCTATAGAGAAAAGTTTGATCTGTTTTTCGGTCATAAGACCTTGAGGTGTTTGTTCTCTCAAAAGGAGTTGAACATGCAACAATGAAGATGATTGTGGGGTCACAGTGGTTGAACTCCAAGAACACAAATAAGGTCAAACCAAATCCTAATTTACTTTTGGAGTGAGATATGGGTATGATGTACTTTTGAACTTTAGTAGGTGATTATAACAACTACGTGGCTAAGAAATTTGGCATTTACTCGCAAAATTTGTCTTCTAGTGAATGGAAATATTGCTATAAAAACTGAAAATTTGGGGTTTCAAACTATTTTAGGGGACAACTACAAGTACTATTAGACTAAAAATATTAAATCCAAATTTAAATAGGACTATTTTACTACTACAAATTGACAAAGGTTGTACAAGAAAATAAATATTTTAAATTTAAGAAATACAGTACACAAAGTTTTGCTACATACTTTTGAACATGAAATCATCAATTACATAAAAATATATTTTTACAACTACTAGAACTAGAAAAAGCTAAGAAAAATTAAAGTTTCCTACTTCTAGGGACAATATGAAGAGCTCACATGATAACTTCCCTAAACTATTCTCTCCCTAACAGTGTGTATTGTGAAGTTGTGCTGCTTGTGTGTTTTTCAGTTTTGTTCTGCTTCTCTCAATTTATAGACGAATTTCTGTGACGATTCCGTCACTGCGCTCATCACTTCACGCATTTTTTTCTTTGCGCCTCAATTGTCTTCGCCTTCTCTGACATTGTTTTGAAATCCTGCACATAAAAGAAGAAAAAACAAAAAAAATTTTAAAAAAAAATCAAACTGACATCCAATCAAATTTATATGTTTAGGTAAAAATGAAGTGAAATAAAGGGAAGGAAAGAAGTATCAACCACACCATAAGCTTGGATGTCATTTTCTGTGCTTTAAAAATATCAACCACACCATATAAAATATGTAAAAATACATTTTTACACGAATTTGAGTGACATCACCATTAAATTATATTAATTCAAATATGCATGTAAAACTAGAAATTTGGGGGATTAAATGAGCATTTTGTATATTATACTGGCACATGAATGTGCAATATTCAATGTTTGTCAGCCATCAATAAGTGGAAAATTCTATGATACTTTGCTAGTGGTTTAGTGTATAATATGATGTAACTAAGCCCCAAAATGTTGCAACTTTGGAAATTATTTGGTTTGAAGGACCAAAGTAGTTTTTAAAATTACAACAATTTATAACATGTTCGGACCATAGTTACAATATTTTGCAATGAACTGGGAAACACGGATGTATAATTTAAGATTCTGAGTGGGTGTGTTCAATTTTCTTATTAAAAAGCTCTTGTATGGCAGCTCAACATTAGACTAGTTCTACTTGCAAAAGCTGGCACAATTGAAAAAAAAAAAAAAAAAAGCAAAGTTTTGCTTCAATCATTGACACAATAGCAAAGTGTTTTACTTTTAACAACCAAGTCATTGATCAAAGAAGAGGTACAAAAAGGGATAAATTCGAATTAAAAAATAGTCAAATCTGATAGTTGCCCGAAACAAAAGACCACAAAACCAACCAATGGAACCCTCAATTCTAATGGACACCAAAACAAGCACCTGGAGTGCATAAACTACGAAGCACACCAAAATTATCAATCCTATTGTTCAAGAAACCCCAAAGGCAACCATAACAACCCAAAAACAATGACAAAACACTACCGACGGGATATACAAACCTATAACAACAAACAAAACCAGGAAAGAAAATCCATATAATTATCTTGCAAAAATGAGCACCATGTCATGATTCTTCTCCATGGGCGCCGAATAATAGGGATTAAAAAAAAAAAAAGACATCCGAAAAAATAAATCCCCTCCTTGCAATATATATGCTTTGCATTAAATTCCTATGCTCTTGATCATATCAAGTTCTGGCTTTTGCTTTCAATCAACAGAGCTGGTAATGACTGGCGGCTGAGGAATAGGTCGATCCAATTTTGGTTCTTCAAAGAGGAAAGGAATTCTTTTGATTGGATTGAAAGGAAAGTCATTCTGGGTAGAAAAGAAAGGGGGAGGATACAGAGAGGAGAGAGAAAGGGGTTAGTGGGTTTGTAGACACCCCAATTTTGACCAAAATGTCGAATTAAGGGGAGTACAACCTCTAAGATCCGATGATGACAAGCGTCCGATTAATCCAGGACTTCCAAAGATGACTCAAACTCTTCCAAAAGCTCTTGCAATTCAAAAACAAAAAGGAAAAAGAAAGAAAAGGAAAAAACAGAAGAAGACGGCGCACAGTGACCTCCGCGGCAGTCATGGGCTGTTGTACGGCAGTCCATGGAGTGCCGCGCAGCATTCTGTGAGTGCCGTTAATTCCAGAATATGCCGCGAAAAAAATAAAATTTTCAAAACTGGGCGGCAGTCCGTTAAACTTCTCCGGCGCTCATTTAATGCCGTTACTGCATTCACTGAATGCCGCTCCGGCACACACTGAGTGCCGCAACGGCACTCACTGAATGCCGCCTTTTTGTAACAACCAACTGTAAAACAGCACACTTTGTACCTTCAAGAAAGGACATCCGGGGTTAGGGTTTTGCCCCTGAAATGGCTGGAATACCCCTCCAAAATCTGCCTATATAAAGAAGGTGTATATCCTACTACAAAAGGACTTGGAATATTAGAATGTTCGGATCCCCATATTGATTCTCCTTTACAATTTTCCAAATTAAGAGAGTAATAGAGAGATTTGTTTGGGAAGAGTTGGAAGAAGAGTTTGAATATTACTTGGAAAGCCTTGAAGAAACTAAGAAGTTGAGGATACTTAGAGGTAAAACTCTAAACTAATTAGTTTATTTAGTAAGTTCAATCACAATATTTAGATACTTAGGATCTTTTACACATTTTGAAAACTTCTCTTCCCACCTCATTTCATCACACACCACATATATTATGATTGAACTTTCATCTCATTAGTTTGGATCAAAGTAAGTTTAGTGTTTGAAGCTCAAAATAAATCTTGAAATAGAACCTTGGTCTTTCTTTGCTTGTGTTTGTTTAGATTCATGTGACTTTCAATGTCTTACTTGAATCTTAGCATTCTAAACCCAATATTCTCATGAACTTATGAATTATGAGAGGATTGTGGTTGATTTTAGTATATGGAGTCAATGAGTCCAAACTTCATCTATAGTTTGAACTCATTACTTTGAGGTTTTATGAAGTCTCTTATACTTCATTGAAATCCACAAGTTCAAATGTCTTTAGTCTCCAATGACCATCAAATGGTAGGAGAAATAATTTGAATCTAAGCCTATCTTCATGGTTTAGATTCCTTGTCTTGAGGTTTTATGAAGTTTCTTCATACTTCATTAAAATCCATGAGTTTAAGAGTCCTTAGTCTCCAATGACCATCAAATGGTAGGAGAAATAATTTGAATCTAAGCCTATCTTCATGGTTTAGATTAATCCTTTTCTTAAAGTCTTGTGAAGTTCTTCATACTTCACTAAGACCTACATGTGTGTGTGTGTGTCCTTAGTATTCAATAACCATCAAGTGGTAGAAGAAACGGTTTAGGTTAAGCCCAACTTCATGGTTTAATAGTTGGGGTTTACAATTGAAAGTTGAACTTGAACGAATGGTGCAGTGAATTCAATGACCATCTTTGACCAAGGATTTTTAGTTTGAAATCAGACCGTTGGAACTGAATGAAGCCACTTGGAGAGTGTCAACAATACAAAATTTTATCACTGTAATTTTTTCTTTTATTAGATTTCATGTTTAGAATGGTTTGGTCATGGGTTTTGTGAGTTAACAATAATCTGTCCAGAATTCCAGAACAACAACACCTTTTTGAAAGTAGTAAATCAGAGTCCTAACCAAGTATTTTCAATTTCAAATAAATTTTTCCATGAGGTTTAATGTGTTAGGAAGATACCCTAAAAAGATCAAAGTGTTTCTGATTTTTTTTACTATTTTTAAAAAATCATACAAGATCTCTGGACAGAGAGTTGTAAGTCTCTGAGTAAGGTTTGGTTTTTGCCTATTTCCCAAAGATCTAACCGTTCAAACCTTGATTTTCTTTTTGGGTTGGAAACTAGACTCACAGAGGCATAATATACTCAAAAAATCATCAAGATCCAACCATTGGAAGCATGCTTTCTATTTTCTTGAAGTTCAGGTTTGCTCTCTGGAATTTTCATAATGTAGTGACAGATTTAATCGACTTTGTAAATAAAGGTTCAAATGATCTTTTCTTAACCTAGGGTTCATACTATGCTTTAATAATGATCGAGTAAGCTTAAAACCAAAAGCTAAATGATCCAAACCAATGAATAGATCATAGCTCTATTTCATTCACATTCATGTATTCATGTGCATTCGTCCATGTAGACTGATATTTGAAAATAGAATTCACCTTGTGTTAAGACTTGTTGCTTAGGATTTAGTGATGTGTTTTTTTTAAAGTATGCGAACTAACCCTTTGTTTTTCAGAGCTTTCTAGGTACATTTTCTCAATCCTTTCTCTAGTTTTGTTTATTCCTCGCTTTTATTGATTTCTCGACTCCATGTTCGACACCTTAGAACTAGGATTTGCCTTATATGTATATATGTGATTAGAGACTCTTTTTTAGGATTTTCTTTTTTTATTCGCATGCATTGCACGTTTAATATTCGCGGCTGGATCCCGGGTAAGTTCTCTAGTTCTTTGCTTTGCATATCATGATTTGCTTGCTAAATGAATTACTTGATTTTGAATGATATTTTATCGTTAGCAATCTTGCACCCTTTTAGACATGCTTTTGTAATGTATGTATATACATATGTTTTAGTTGAGGGCACACTTAGATTAATAAATCGATTAAAAGGATGTTGAGTAGAGGCCTATCGCAAGATAGGATGAGAGAGGGTGTTTTAGTCCGGCGGGCTCCTTCCTCTCTGATTTCGTAATCCCCGGACCTAGTTTATCTTTGGTTTCGCAAAAGATCAGTTAGTCTTAAAACGATTTCTTAATTTTTCCTTCTAAAAAATTAAGTGGCGACTCATTTGTTTTGAATTTGAAATTTGAAAAGAAATTTTAATAGTTGTGGGATAGAAAAATGCGATATCCACAGGGTTAATGGGTTTTTATCCTTACGCCGTTAAAATTACTCTTTACTCTATTTAGAATTCAGCTTTCACGTTATAATGGGTTGGAGGTTTAAGATAGTGGGTGTCCTATGTGTAGTGTTTGCTTGTGTGGCAGTTTGCAATTGGGTAGTTGCACCATGTAGGATAGGTGACGTGGTGCAACGATTATATTAAATAATTTCTCCATAATCTCTGTAGAATAATATAAACATCAAAATTTTAAAAAGTCAAAATTCTTTTAAAATGCTAGCCTTCCTCACGAGAAAATGTTCGTTGGAATGGTGACAGAATATCACCATATATGCCTACGTGGTGGCACAAATTATTTAGTGTAACAGTTATATCACGTAAGTATGATAACGTTATGTGATATTTTAATGAAGCAGTTGACCACAACTCTCTGTAAATGTCTTAAATAAGTCAACAGTTCAGCCCTTTTTTTTAATGTCATAGGTAGTCATAGTTTTTCAATATTTAAAATGCCATAACTCTCAAATTACAAATCAGTTTTCGATAAATTTTATATATTTGTGATCTACAAAACAAAATCTACACAACCATATCCATATTGACTATAAAAAAAACTTGTTTTACAAAAAAAAAAAGTTATTTTGAAGCTCCAACACCGATACTGAAAAAAAAAAAATTTTTGGTCAAATCAACACTTCCATTGCATAGATCTAAAAAAAATAGCTCAAATAAAAATAATAAAAAATAAATCGTCCAAAACAGTCCCAAGATCGCAAAGTTATGGCCATTTTAGCAAATGTCACTGTCTAATGTTACTGTCATTATAATGCTACCAGGTAATGACAGTGACATTTGTTCAAATCAACCAAAAAACGCAAAATTATGGCCAATTTTCATATGTTACTATCTTTACAATACTGTCCAAGTAAATACAGTAACATATCATTAAATTCCAAAAAAAACAAAAATTATTGAAGATAGTATCATGTCACTGTCATTTGTGAAGGTGACGTTATACAGTGACATGAATTTTTATTTATTTTTTTATTTTTTTTCAATTTTTTAGTTTGATAGATTTTCTCTTCTAGATTACAGATATATAAATTTTATTCACATTAGAGTTGTGGTTTGATAGTTATAGCATTTTAAAGTTTGAAAAATTAAAAATTGTCCTTGCATTAAAAAATAAAATGGGTCAAGACTAACTATATACTATTGCCTATTTCAGGGACTGCTAATTAATTTTCTCTATTTTAATCTAGGTCATGCACCTATCCCCTATTTCATGTTCCCCTGAAAATAGGGGGCATATATATGTTTGATAAAGATTAAAAGGCCACACCATATTTGCATGCTAACGTGGTGCAACAATTATCCTAAATAATTTTGTGGCTGAATTAGAGGAAGTTGATTGATTAATTATACCACATAGGATGATAACTAGGCATGGTGACATGGTACATGTCACAGTTGCAATCAGTATTTTCTCCTTTTTGTACATATTTTTAAGCAGACACGGTGACGTGGTGCATGTCATAGAAATACCCTACGCAAGATTACGAAAGAGGATATTATATATCACCATTCCAGCAATGGTCAAATCAACAGCAACTCTAGCTAGCTAGTTTACCTTCCTGATTGGTCTTCCTGATTGGTGCATATGATGTGAATGTGAGATAGTCCTTATACTCGAGGTTGGCCTAATTATATTCTACTCCGATAAAACAGTAATAAGTAAACGGTCAAAAATACTAGGAGGGACCCGAGATGGCGAAGGACTTTGAGGATTTATACTCGTATCCGCGGAAAAACACAACTGTGAAGAACTTTTATAATTCACTACTATATATATAACATATGAACTGCTCTAAAAGACTTACCAGAAGTCAAAGTTCAAACTCCAATATTCCATCTCTCTCTCTCTCTCTCTCTCTCTCTCCTCTGTGTGTGTGTGTGTGAGAACAACAATGGGAAAAGGGAATAGCTACAAAAAGGGATTGTGGACAGTAGAAGAAGACAGAATTCTCACAGAGTACATTAGAGTCCATGGTAAAGGAAGGTGGAACCGCACTGCTAAAATGACAGGTTTGCCAACTAACCATAAAAATGAGTTCATCACACACAAATAGCTAGGCATGTAAGGACTTTTAATTCCTTTGCATAAAATTAAGTCTTTTAATTGTTGTAATTAAACATGTATGGTATGTATAGGTTTGAAGAGGTGTGGCAGGAGTTGCAGGTTAAGGTGGATTAATTACCTAAGTCCTAATATAAAGCGCGGAGATTTTTCAGAAGATGAAGATGATCTCATTATTAGGCTCCATAATCTCCTCGGAAACAGGTTATTTTTCTTTTTCTTCTATACAACCATTAACTCAATAAACAGACAAAAACAGGCTACATATGTGTGTATATACTATATATTGCATTGATTTCTATTATTTACATGGAAGAATGTCATAATCCACACCACGCCCAGCACTCGACGTCCACGGTAGCTAAGTTATTTGCCTTTCTCAACATTATTCAATATTGATTTGTATTATTACAAGATTAATTTGGAAATTTTTTTTTATCTCAAAGATGGTCTTTAATTGCTGGAAGAGTCCCGGGACGCACCGACAGCCAAATAAAGAACCATTGGAACTCTCATTTGAGCAAAAAGCTTGGATTCAGGAAGGGAAAAACTAAAATTATAGCTTCTGCAAGAACAACCTCGGAGAGTTTTAATGTCTCTGTGAACATAAATTCTAAACCACACTCTCATGGCAATGGTGAAGCTGAAAATGAAAAGAAAAAAGATATCAAAGATCATGGCTCGGGTGGATTAATTTTTAAAGAAGAAGAAGAAGAAGAGAAGAAGACAATGAGTGGGGGTAATTGTCTAAGCTCTTTTTCGTTTTCTAGTGACGATTTTAATGTTAATGCCCCTAGTTTGACACAACTCTTGGATCAGCATTCTCCTGAATTTGTTTGGCATGGTTTGTAAGTTATAACAAACAACTTTGCAATGTGTTATTTTTTGTCTTTTTGGTACCTTGTGTGTGCTGCTTAATTTTATAATATAGAGAGCTAGTAAATATAAATACATCTACTGTATGAATTGCTCTCTACCTTTACCTAGATACATAATAAAAATAAAAAAAAATAAAAATAAAAAAAGGTCAAATTACTCTTTAGTCCATTAAACTATACACCTATTTTCAATTGGGTCCATAAACTTTTTTTTTTGGCAATTGGGTCCTTGAACTTCAAAAATTCATTCAATCAGACCCAAATTCTGACACTGTTAGCTTAAATCATTAGAAATTGTCGTGTACATTGCACGTAATGCTTACCTGTCCCATGTTAGGTTAAGACAAACACGGGAGACTGTGAATGGCTAAAAAGTGATGTGATTTTGGGTATGATGAATGCAATTTTGGATTTAGTCGAACGTGTTTTCGAATTTGATTGAACGCGATTTCAGATCTGATTGAATGCGATTTTTTGCACTATTCACAATCTCCCGTGTTTGTCTTATCCTAATATGTGACAGGTAAGCATTACGCGCAACGTACGTGACCATTTCTAATAGTTTAAGATATAACAGTGTCAAAATTTGGGTTTGATTGAATGAATTTTTGAAGTTTAATGACCCAATTGCAAAAAAAAAAAAAAAAAAGTTTATAAATCTAATTGAAAATAGGTTATAGTTTAATGGACTAAAGTGTAATATACCCAAAAAAAAAAAAATATATGTTGTGGATTCAGTATCACATGTTGTCCAGGCCCCAGGGGGGTACCACAACAAACTCTACCATATCCATCCAAGATTCTTCTCTGTTTCTCATAATTAATATGAGTGGTGTTTGTGCCACATTAGCTACATAAGTTTTTGAAACGTCCGAAGTTGGGCCGGCAAAGATGCAAACAAATTAAACTTGGCAGAGCTTCTGCGATTGCGAGGTTGTTTCTACTGTCTAGTCAATCATAGATTTTGTAATTGAAAAGCAAAATCACACAATTGGGCCTCCATTTGCGGTATGCAAATGTAGCCTAATATTACGAACTATAATAAATACGAACTACTTCAATTTAACAAAATGATTAAAGTGAATTAATGAAGTGCCCAAACCTTGAACTATAAACCCCAAGATACTGACAATCATCATCTGGATTCTGGTAAGACAAGCATACACCAGGAGAAGTCAAAACTCTTGAGTATGAGTATCTAGCTAGTTTATCCTGAGGAAGATCAACATGATTGTTGAACTAATTGTTGCATTTTTAAGTCTCATGATGTTGCAATCTTTTTTTTTTAATTAATAACCCATCAAGAAACAAAAGAGGGAAGCAAATAAGGGAAATCTCTTGTGCTGGGGGAATCTTTTATTCCTACTATTTGTCCTATATTATGTTCCAGATATAGCATTAGGAGTACAACCAGTCAAACAACTAGAATCCCAGTGTGTTCTTTGGAATACCTCAAAATTTGACACACAAATCTCTCTCTCTCTCTCGCTAAAAACAAAATGGGATTGGCTTTGTCCCCAGTCATTTTGTCCCAAAAGACTGGCAATCCCAATTGGGTTTTGGTCTTTGAATTCAAGATTCACCTCACTTGAACACGCAAACGATTGCCCTTTGAATCTCAATGGGAATATGAAGGATATACAGGTGCTATATATATCATCTGTTCTGTCACACTTATCTGTCTTCCGCTGTAATCCTTGATGTGTTAAGCTCTAAGGGAGCTACTCTGGCCTATGCACGCTGGTGGTTTGCGCCAACCATGCGCGCAGGAGAGAGAGTTACATACATTTTTTGAGAAAATCATGTGGTTTTGCATAGTGGCTTCAGGCTTGTTACTATTTTGTCATAATGTTACAAGTTTTTGTACTCGTGGTTACAATTTTTTGTAACCGTGGTTACATTTTTTTTTTTTTTTTCCCTCGTAGTGGTTACAATTTTTTCCATCGGTTATAATTATTCTCATGATGGTTATAATTTTTTGTCATCAAGTCTCAATTTTCCTCGTCAAATTATAGTTTTTTGTCTTCAACTTATATACAATTTTGCTTATCAAGTTATAATTTTTCTTATCAAAGTGACACGTGACAGCACAACAATCTCATATTTCTCTCCTTCTCATGTAGCTTTCACCACAGAATTTTCCTATCTTAATCTGAGAGCAGCTCCAATGCAACATGTCATTTCCAGCATGCCAATGCTATTTTTTGGCATTGCTACAGTGCCAAATGCTATATTTTGACATTTCTACTCCAATGCCACATACCATTTTAAATCCTACATTTTGGCTCAACTACCATTCATCTTCCAAAGTAACCTTTAGTTAAGGACAAAATGGTCATTTACTAATTGTATCTGCCACAGCAAAGTAGCTGTTGGTGCTCAAAATGATAATGATTTGCTTCCCAAATTTTGTATCCCAAATGCTCCCCCAAATATATGTGACAGTAGGACCACCTTTAATAATGAGACCACTTTAATATCCTCCAATAAAAAATAAGTGGTCCACCACCATATGTATTTGAAAAACATTTAGAATGTAAAATTTGAGGGGGGAAAAAAAGTAGAGAAATTGGTGAAATATTAACTAAAGTGATGATGTGGTAGAAATGACACATGTCATTTCTTGTGCCAAATATGGCATGCATGCCATGAAATTAAATTTTGGTAGACCATTTAACATGAAGTTTGAATGCCATGTTTAATCGGTCATGCCAAATAATAGAATTGGGATTGAAATTGATTGGTGGCTTAAAATTGGTCTAAGAATTGTATTTATTGGTTTTGAACCTTTTGGTCTGGCTTGTATCCGTAGGCCTTACATTTTTTTTTGGCCTACTAGTATTACACTATAGATAAGTTAATATATATATATATATATAATATAAAACCAGAGATACAACTATTGGTGCATCCCAAGCAGTAACACCTTCCGCATTCTCTACTGAGGACATTATCATATAGCCTATATAGGTTCTATTTAAGGAAGGCATGAAAAGATTAAACTCGAAATAAACCTTGCCAGTTGCCACAATTTTTACTGCCCAATGCTTTGTTTCTTTTTCTCCCACTTGATGTCCTTTTTGTGTAATCATTATTTGGGGACCAAAATTCAAAAAAGTCTTATGTATAGTACAAGGTCGCCAAAGTTACTTTTTCGACTTCTTTTTTTTAATTCAAAAAGTAACTTTTCAATGAAATAACTTAGTGCTCGTATGAATATTTCAGTTTTTGATTTTCGATTTTTATTTTTAATGTTTGTATTGACGTATGTCTTTAATTTTATATAAAAAATCAAAATCAAAATTAAAATTTAAAATCATAATGTTACTATGCAAATCCTTAATTAACGGGGACTGATCGAGAGCTGCACTATACTTCATACTAAGCGCAAAAGAGACCATTGTGATCGAGAGGGGGACCTCTCCTAAGGTATCTGACAATTACAGGGCCTCTCTTGTGTTTTAAAAAATTACACTCACCTCCCTTCTATTTTGAAAATGACTGTTGTACCCTTGAACAAATCATCAAAAAAATTATCCATTGTCTTTTAAAAATGAAAAAATATATATTAATAATTATAAAAAAATAAAATTTAAATCATCGACAAAATTTTATTATATACTAAATCAAGCTTTTACTATTTTTTTTTAAATATCAATAGTAAATTTAAAAAACATAAAAATCATCAACAAAATTATCTACAACCACTATAAAATGAAAAAAAAATAATAATAACAATATTGAAAAAAAAAAAACATAAACAATTTAAAAAAAAATGAATGGTTATATTGTATTTTTGTCTGCTTTATATTTTTAAAATTGTGAACTTGCTCCCAACATTGTGAATGAGCTGCTCCAATAAAACTTGATCAATACATGCCTTGCACGGATATTGCCCTAGTATATATATATATATATATATAAAAGACTCCACTGAGCATGCTTTTTAAAAAAAATAAATAAATAAAGTAGACAAAAATGTAATATAACTATTCATTTTTTTTTCATTATTGTTATTATTCTTTTCATTTTAAAGTGGTAGTAGATAATTTTGTTGATGATTTTTTATGTTTTTAAAATTATTATTGATATTTATAAACAAAAGAGTAATGCTACGCTTTCCAAATTTCTTTCCCAAAAGTGTTTTCCAACACATGTAGCAGTAAACCTAATTTATTTTGATTGGTTGTGATGTTGAAGTGGTTCTACTGTGGTCCCACTTCAACATCATTTGAAATGAAAATTTGGGAAGCATAGTATTACTCTAAATAAATGTTTTAATATCTTTCACCTACTACTTGGACAAAAAGTTAATAGCTTAATATTAAAAAAAAACTAAACCGGCAAACTATTGTAAGTTAGGCTAAAGATTATAAAACCTAAAAAATTAAAAAAAAATTCGAGCTACAAATTTTTATAAAGTTAGGGTTAAATACTATAAATCTAAATCTGTAAAATTTAATGTATATATAATTTTATCTAATGCGCGTGTGCACACACTCACACAAATACACACACACACACACACACACACACACACACACACGTACATATATACATATATATAATGAGATAAGGGGTAAATTAGCAATCTTTCACTCAAAAAGTAGGTCGAGTGGAGTTGAGTGTTATTTTTCAAACTAAAGGGGAGGTCCCTGTAATTGTCATATACCTCAAGGGAGATCAGTGTAATTTGCCCTTTCCTTTTTTTTATTCAAAAATTAACTTTTCAATTAAATAACTTAGTGTTCGCATGATAATATTGCAGTTTTTTATTTTCAGTTTTTGTTTTTATTGTTTGTATTGATGCATGTCTTTAATTCTATACCAAAAAAAAAAAAAATGAAAACCAAAACTATAAATCTAAAAACCACAACTTTATCATGTGAGCCCTTAATCAACGGGAAATTGATCGAGAACTCACTATGCTTCATACTAAGCACAAAAGAAACCATTGTGATCGAGAGGGGGACTGGTCGAGAACTCCCAGAGGACCTTTTTAGTTTTTATTGGTGCACCAACCCGGAATGGATCATTGATTCTTCTATCAGGCTCTCTAGAGATCGTTTCATTAGTTCTTTTTCTTTTTGGAATTAATGTGTGTAAAATTCTCGGATATGCTAACTTTGTAGCTGAGAATCTCGCCCATTGGACGACTCGTTGTAATTTTTTTGGCCTAGTCCCCGTTGACAACATTCATCCCTCTGTCTTTGAGAATTGTCCACAAGGGGGTTCCTTGGCTGTTGGTTTTTAATAGATTGGTTTTCGTTTTGAGCAACAACAAAAAAAATAGAAAATAGAAAATAAATAAAAAAATAAATAAAATAATTGGCGCAAAGGAAACCGATGTGCTGATATTCTAGCAAACAGAGGAGTTAATTAATCTGATAGTTTAGAGCTCGCATGGTAATGTTATAGTTTTTTATTTTTGATTTTAGAATAAAAAATCAAACAATCTCACAACATTACCATGCGAGCCCTTTGTATGGACCATCCCACAAACGATCTCATTGGGCCTTTGTTTGCTGATTGTGTGGGTTTCCTTTGCTATGGGTGGTTAGTTTTTTGTTTTTCTTTCCTGCTAATAAAAAAAAAAAAAAAAGTCAGATGATTGGTAGTATTCACTAACTAGTAATGGATTGGATTATGGGCCAGACCATATTAGGTGGGCTTTGTGAATGAATGATCTAACATATATGTAAAATGATTTTTTTATTTATAAAAAAAGTGTACACTGGGCTACATTCTAGGTGAGCCGATCTCTCTGGGTTCGCCATTGAGGTTGGTACAAAAAAATGAGTTAGTAAACACATCTACACCAAATTTCTCTTTTAACCCTCATGTACAACAGCAAATGTTTGTGTTGGAATTACAGTGTGAATGAAAAGTGAAGTTTTATCATCTTGTGATGTGAATTAGGGGTGTACAAAAAAAAAATAAAAATAAAAATCGACCGAACAAATAATTTTCAAACGTGTAGTCCAAGAAGAAGACCGAACTGATCGATCGAAACACCCAAAAAATCTGATCGAACTGACCGAACTAAGTCTATTAGTCGGTTTTTTTGTGTGACAAGACTGAGAAAAACCGACCGTGAACACCCTAATGTAAATGAAATGTGAGAGTTATCATCTTGTGATGGCTTGTGATGTATTGGATAAATTTTATTTTGTATTCCCAAGTTTTATTTATTTTGTACAATGCCAAAAATGTCCTTAAAGTGATGCGGCAACACATACGCTCATAAGAATGTGTGCACTGGTTACTTGTAGAGTCACAATTCTTCATGACTAGATACATCCATTCCCCAATAGTTGTGATATGATACGTATGTATATATATATATATATATATTAGTGAGGCAGCACGAATCTTTGCTTAAAATAGGTCACTGCCTAATATTAGAGAACCCCAAGTCCCAAGCTCTAAATTATTAGTGTTAGCTGTTTAGTTCAAAGGCTCCCAAATACATTCTTATTATTTTGCCATTCGTTCAAATTTTACAAATGACAATTAACAATCGACTATTATTAGACTTTGTTTGGTTCACTGATTTATTGAGGGAAGTAAGATTGAATAAGAAGAAAAACTAATTCTCGATAATATGGGAGAACAACCGTAATTGAAATAGGACACATGTCAGTCAGTAGAGGTTTGGGTGAGCAAATGGTGATCAAAAATGATTTCCATTAAATAACTATTAGTATAACACAATAGATAAGGATACAATCGTAAAACCACACCGTGTCATTATGTGGATGTGGTGTGACGCTCTAATCACATAGGTCACTAAAATAAAGTGGCATGCCAATTATTTATTGAATTAGAGCAAGTCAACTCCCCTATTTTCAGGTAGCATATCATTCCCCACTCATCATGTCCTTTTAATTTTAGTAGCCATATGGTCCCATGTAATTGGGACGTCACGCCACGTTAGCATGATAACATGGTATTACAGGTTCACTAAATAACTTCTCATAC
Organism: Hydrangea macrophylla; assembly: GCA_033977485.1. Taxonomy (NCBI): domain Eukaryota; kingdom Viridiplantae; phylum Streptophyta; class Magnoliopsida; order Cornales; family Hydrangeaceae; genus Hydrangea; species Hydrangea macrophylla. The sequence continues at coordinate 107,229,984 of CM066985.1, read as the reverse complement.
AAGTGTGCGGAATGACATGGCGGAATGAAGACCTTCCTCTAAGTAGCAGTAGGAAGAATAGAGAGAACCGTCCTATACGGCTTTATATAAAAGTGTAATTACATTTAAGGACAAATCAAATAGGAAAAGTACAAATTAAGACAAGCGGTTGTGGATGAGACACACACAGAGACAGATTTGTGTGAATTGAATTTACAGTCTGACCGGTGTCGGTGAGAGACAGAGAAAGAGAGAACTTTCTAGGCAAACAAGTAGGGCGTAAGAACAGAGTGAGAAGGGGTATAATCGTAAAGCCACTGATAAGATGGATGGCACATTTGGAATTGAATAAATTCGTGCTTCTTGCTTAATGATCAGGTGCTCTATTCTTATAAGATAGTAGAGATATGTACTAATGGCAGGGTTGTGCACACAGTACGTAGCTCGATGCCCATGGACATTTGTATTCCTGCGGATATTATGTACAAATCTTGACATTGTAGGTCTCTAGGGAGGTATAATTACTCCATCCGTTCCAAAATAAGTGTCCGCGTTTTTTTTTTGTTTTGTTTTTTTTTATTTTATTTTTTTTGTTTTTTTTTATATATTTCAAAATAAGTGTCCACTTTTAAAAGTCAACTACAAAATTTAATAAACTTCCTATAATACTCCTACAGTAAAGATAAAGTAGCATCTATGTGTGATAATAAACAAGTAAGAACACCCATCACATCCAACGGTAGAAAGAAAAAGTGATTATGTAGTGGATCTAAAAAAACAGTAATACAATACAATAAATGATGTCTTCTTAAAAAGTTGGGCTCCCAAAGGTGGACACTAAAAAATGAGACGGAGAGAATAATATGAGACATCTTTCTTAAACAGGTGTGCAAACTTGAGATGGACGCTTATTTTGGAACGGATGGAGTATAAGGTCTAATCGTCCAAACACTGGCCAACGCCATGTAGAATTGGAAATCCATTAAATTCGTGGTGCTTAGATTTTGAGGTGCTGCATTTGTAGCACCAAGGGCAGAAGTGGAACTTTATAAATTTTGTGCTATTTTTAAAGAAGATAAGATTCTTTTGGGGAGTTGCAACTATTATGAGGGACAATTTTGGAAGTTTGTAGTATTGTCAATGCAATAACTGATGTCGCTTTAAAAAAAGGTGGATTCCTAAAGGTGGACTCTAAAAATGGAACGGAAGGAATAATATTAGGGGTGTAGGGAATTTTCAAAAACCCGAACTGACCGACCAGAATCGACTGTTGGAAATTGAAGGATGAAACTATGATTTTTTGGTTGAGGCGTGCAATGTATTGCACAATCCTTAAGAACAATTCCGCTCCTCTAAGTCAGTGACTCGATGCACAAGGTCACAGTGCTATGTTCTCCAGGATTCAGCAACCAACTCTTCCAAACATGCACTTGAATTGGAAGAGTAAATTGAGTACTCAGAATTTGCTCCAGAAAATATAGAGAAGAACAGAAACGAGGATTGGTTTTGGTTTTTTTTTTTTTTTGTTGTATTCATCTGGAAGAGTGTGATCAAGTATATATAGTAAAACATTGTAAGATACTAATGACTCTCCAACAGTCATATTATTTAATACATAAAATAAAGATAAACCCACTAGTTGATTTCGTCTCACCTGAATCTGAAATCCAGTTAGCATCGCTATATCCTTCTAAAACTGCAGGCAAACCAGAATACATTAATCCATAATTATTTGTTCTTTCAAATATTTAAGTATTCTGTTTAAAGTTGTCCAATGCTCTCTGTGTGGACTTTGAGTATAGCAACTTAACCTACTAACCGCATATACAATGTCAGGACGAGTACAATTCATCAAGTACATTAAACTACCAATGACTTGTGCATACTCGTTCTGAGAAATACCAGCTTCTTTATTCTTCTTTAATTTAGAATTAGCATCATATGGAGTAGAAACAGATTTACAATCAAAATGATCAAATTTCTTTAAAATTTTCTCCACATAATGCTCTTGTGAGAGCATAATCCCTCTATTAGATTTTCTGATTTTAATACCAAGTATAAAATCTGCCTCACCCATATCTTTCATATCAAAGCTAGAAGAAAGAAACTTTTTAGTTTCAATCACAACATCTAGATTAGTACCCATAATAAGCATGTCATCAACATATAGGTAGATAATAACATCAACATAGACATCGAATTTACTGTAAACACATTTATCTGCCTCATTGATCAAAAAACTATTAGATAATAAAACTTGATCAAATTTTTCATGCCATTGTTTTGGTGCTTGTTTAAGACCATACAAAGATTTCACAAGTTTACAAACTTTATGTTCATTACCAGAAACAACATATCCTTCCGGTTGATCCATATAAATTTCTTCATTCAAATCACCATTTAAAAAAGCTGTATTAATATCCATTTGATGAATTACCAAGTTATGAATAGCAGCTAAAGCAATTAAAATTCGAATAGAAGAAATTCGAGTTACAGGAGCAAAAGTATCAAAAAAAATCAATATCTTTCTTTTGGGAATATCCTTTAGCTACCAATCTAGCTTTATACTTATCAATGGACCCATCTGGTTTAAGCTTCTTTTTAAAAATCCATTTGCATCCAATAGCTTTAGAACCAGGAGGTAGGTCCACTAACTCCCAAGTATGATTAGATAAAATAGACTCTAATTCATTGTTAATAGTTTCTTTCCAAAATGTTGAATCATGAGAAGTAATAGCTTGTATGTAAGTAAGATGATCATCTTCAACAAGAAAAGTATAAAAATCATCTCCTAGATTTGTTTCTTTTCTAGCCATTTTACTCATTCTCAATTCAACTTCAACATTTTCATTATCAACAGATTCATTCAAAGAAGCAATTTCAGGTACATGAGCAATTTAATCTACACGAGATTTTAAAGGGAAAACATGCTAAAAAAAGTCTGCATTCTTAGATTCAACTATTGTATTAGGATCCATAACATCACTTTTAACAACTAAGAATCTACAAGCAGCACTATTACAAGCATAACCAATAAACATACAATCAAAAGTTTTAGAATCAATTTTCCTATTTTTAGGTTCAGGTAATAAAACCTTAACTAAACAACCCCAAACTTTTAAATACTTTAAATCTGGTGCATAACCTTTCCATAACTCATAAGGTGCTGTACCAGTTTTCTTAAAAGGTACTCTATTTGGAATAAAACATGCAGATAAAATAGCTTCTCCCTATAAATTAAGAGGAGCTCCAGAACTAATCAACAAAGCATTCATCATTTCTTTTAAAGTTCTATTTTTTCTTTCGGCTACCCCATTAGAGGCAGGAGAGTAAGGAGGTGTAGTCTCATGAATAATACCATGTTTCTCACAAAAATCACTAAGTAGTCCATCTTCATATTCTCCTCCTCTATCGGACCTAAGCCTTTTTATCTTTTTATTCAACTAATTTTCAACTTCTGATTTATATTTAATAAACATATCACATGCTTCATCTTTAGATCGAAGTAAATATAAAACAGTATATCTAGAGTAGTCATCTACAAAAATAATATAATATTTTTCACCACCTCTAGTCATCATATTTTTTAAGTCACCTAAGTCAGAATGAATTAATCCTAACAATTCAGATTCTCTTTCCATAGATTTGCAAGACTTGTTTGTTGATTTGGATTCAACACATACTTCACATTTCACATTACTAGAATCTGTCATGTTATGAATTAATCCTAATTCTTTCATTTTTTTTTAATAAGAGACATATTCACATGTCCTAGTCTAGCATGCCACAAATCAATAGAGTTCACCATATAAGCAGAAGAAGATGCAATATCATTAACGACATTAAAGACATTCAAAATAAACAGTCCTTGGTTACAGTACCCCTTACCTATAAACATGCCATTCTTAGTCATAACTATTTTATTGGACTAAAAAATAAGCTTAATTCCAACCTTACCAAGCAAAGCAACTGACACCAAATTAGCACGAATATTAGGAAAATGCAACACATCACTAAGAGAGAGGGTTTTTCCTGAAGTGAGTTTAAGAAGAACTTTCCCTTTACCAACCACCGGTGCAGCAGAAGAATCTCCCATAAAAACTTGCTCTTCACCATTTTTAAGAGGAGTATATGAGTTGAAGGCATTTCTGTCTCCACAAATGTATCGTGTTGCTCCAGAATCAATGACCCAATCCTTGGAAGTGGCTGCCATAAGGACTTGTGAAACAACAGCAGCTATGATATCTCCATCGTTTGCTTCTACCAAATTTGCCTTAGGATGAGGAAGAGGCCCCTTTCTGAATTTACATTGGGAGGCATAATGACCTGGGTTTCCACAAACAAAACAATTTCCTTTCTTCTTGAAAGAAGGAGGAGTAGGAGCTTGGAAGCTCCGATTAGTCTTATTTTTATTAAATTTAGAAAAATTATTTTTCCTTTGAAATTTTGTTGGGAACGAAATTGAGGTTTGCTTGAACCACCCTCTATCAAATAAGCCTTGGAAGCAATTTCCTTAGCAAGTTTAGCCTTGTCCCTAAGTCTATTCTTTTCTTCAATACGAATGTGGACAATAACATCTTCAAGTGTCATGTACTTCCTCTTGTGTTTAAGATTATTTTTATAATCTTTCCATGACTCCGGCAACCTCTCAATAAGAGATCCGGCAATAAAAGTTTCGGGCAAAGTGATTTCTTCAATTTTGAGATCATTGACAAGAACGTGAAAATCATGTATTTGGGATGAAACATCTTTTTCTTCATTCATTTGGAAATTCGAAAAATTGCCTATGGCAGACTTTTGATTTCCAGCATCTTCTACAATAAATTTTTTATGTAACAAATCCCAAATTTCTTCCGCGTTTTTATAGTTGCAATATATGTCAAACAATTCATTAGAGATGGTGCTAAGAATTGTATGATGACATAGTTTGTTACCTTTCTCCCAAATCGAAAAATTCTGCTCATATTCTTCGGACCCAAGGATCGGTTGCTTTTCTGTCAAAATATGCGCCAAGTTGTGCATGTCCAAAGTGGAACGCACATTTTGTTGCCAACGCTTGAAACATGTACCATTGAAGCGATCAATCTTGGAAACATCAGGCAGTGACTTCGCAGCAATCATAGCAGCATCCATATTGTTCTTAAGATTGTTGGAAATTCAAGGATGAAACTATGATTTTTTGGTTGAGGCGTGCAATGTATTGCACTATCCTTAAGAACAATTCCGCCCCTCTAAGTCAGTGACTCGATGCACAAGGTCACAACGCTATGTTCTCCAGGATTCAGCATCCAACTCTTCCAAACATGCACTTGAATTGGAAGAGTAAATTGAGTACTCAGAATTTGCTCCAGAAAATATAGAGAAGAACAGAAAAGAGGATTAGTTTTGTTTTTTTTGTTGTTGTTGTATTCATATGGAAGAGTGTGATCAAGTATATATAGTAAAACATTGTAAGATACTAATGACTCTCCAACAGTCATATTATTTAATACATAACATAAATAATGACTCCAACAGTCATCTATGACTTAAAACAGTTTAATACACACTCCAACAGTCATATAGCATTTAGCATGTGCAGAAATGCTCTAACAGTAAAAAAAATATATTTAATACTTGTTGTAAAAACATGACAGTACCACCCCTATGCGCGAAGGTACAAATCGAGGAGCATTCGTGTCCGCAGGACGTGCATGCGCAAGTCTCGAAATTCAAGCCAAATTGGTGTCCCAAATTTGGGATTTGCACCCCTCCCCCTATGCCAGCGTGAGAGAGCCTCTCTAGTATATAATCTTACAATGCTTAGAAGGATAGATCATATATAAGGAGTAAAACTCCCTTGTGTTTAAACAATGTGGGATCCTTGTCAAATCACACTTTAGGCTAGAGTTTGGGTTTTTGAAATAAAGAGGCCCATGGCCCAAAGCTTTGTTTTAAATTAAAAGGCCTAACAACTAAATGTTATATCCCAATTAAATTGTTATAACCCATATAACCCACAAGTAATTCAACATCGACCAGTTCAGGTAGTTTTGGTCAGTTCTTCATTAGAGCAGTTGGTTTGCGATTTCTGCATTTAAAATTTTCGACTTCTTGATTTAGTCTACGGTACCCACTTACATGGTCTGAGAACCAGCCGAATACATTAAGTTATCTCTCTCTCTCTCTCTCTCTCTCTCTCACACACACACACACACGCACACACATACACACACACACAGAGTCACACATCTCTAAATCTTTTTTCCCATCTATATAGCTTTCTCATCTTTGTACTCACTCTTGCTAAACAAACCCAAATGAAAATGATTGAAATCCATATGGTTGTAAAAGCCCTAGATCTGTAGATCCATGATCCATCAAAATGCTCTCTCTCTCTCTCTCTCTCTCTCTCTCTCTCTCTCTCTCTCTCTCTCTACATTTCCTTAGATTAATCTTTTTGTTTAGCTGTATTAACTAAGTTCGTTCTTTTGGGTTTTCATCTAAACAATTGGGTGGAAATGTGCTTGTTTTATGTGTAGATAGTTGTGTGCTTATAATGCTTTGAATTTCTGGGATGAAACAGAAGTGAAATTTTTGGGCAAAAAATATTAAATAAATTGTTCTCCATCTCTCTTCATCCATAGAAATTAGAAATCAAGACAGTATGATATAAAGCTCAAGAGAAATCTGCTTCTTTTTACTAAACTAATCTTTGTGGATTTTATTTTCTTTTTCTTGTATGTTCTAGTGTTCTTGTTCTTCTTCCTTTCTTTAATTGCATGTCTTAGTATAAAATCATTGTGTAATGTGCAAATTCCTGTTAATTTTTCTTATTTTCTTATTTTTTTAATTTTTATTTTCAGATCTGCGACTGCAAGTACCTGTTATTTTTTCTCCCCTAAGCTACAACTTGAAAACTAGTAAGTTTCTATTAAATATTTTTTGGCATGTTCCTGTTATTTTTTCACTGTTTATGATTATCTTAATACACATTTTGCAAGTGCCTGTTACTTTTTTTTCCAAATCAGAAGGTATTATTCATGTTTTTGATCTTTGATTCTTTGATAGTATCTGATTACTTTTGTTTTCTTTTTTGCTAATTTGATTTATAGATGGGCAGTAAAAATTCTTCAATTGAGGTCGATGTGGGTCAAGGAAGGGAAACAATGCAACAAGATGCAACGAGTCTCTCACCTCTCCCACCCAAGGTGAGTAAGAAAAAGTCAGGGAGTTAAAGGAAAAGGTCCTGGGTTTAGGATCATTTTACTGTAGTTGAAAACATAAATAAGGCAATCGAACATAGGGCGAAATATAATTACTGTGACACATCATATACAAGTGACCCTAAACTAAATGGGACAACTTCCTTGTCCCATTACTTGGAAAACCAATATCCGAAATATCCATATCGGAAAGTGGAGAAGGGCCAAACAACTTTGGGTTTCAAACCCAAACGGAAGGAGACTTACTAGTGGTCTTGTGTCGGTTGCATTTAGTATTGATAGGTGTAGACAAGCTTTAGCCGAGATGTTGATTACTGACGAATTGCCCTTTAGGTTTGTGGAAAATGAAGGATTTCAAAAATATACCTTTGTTACATGCCCAAAATGGACCAAAATTTCAAGTCGAGTGACCATTGCAAAATATTGTTACAATGTGTATTTGAAAAAGAAAAGTTGTTAAAAATTGCTCTCAAAGGGTAATGCATTTATCTAACCACGGACACATGGACTTCTTTGCAAAATCTGAATTATGTGTCTAACTGCTCATTTTATTGATAATGATTGGAAACTACACAAAAGAATTCTCAACTTTTGAATAGTTGAAAGTCACAATCAATGTTGTCAAATCGTGAATCGAATTGGTTTGCCAAAATTATGAATCATGAATCGAATCGAATCGTGAATCGTAAGATTCACTTTTTTAGAAACTAGATTGGCGTATTTTTTTTATATGCATATAGAACACATGTACATATATAGATGTATGTTTAAAACACGTATAAATATATTGTGTTATTTTGTTTAGGATGTGAAGCCCAACACTTCACATGCATACATGAATGTGAACAGGAAAAAGGAAAAACATTGGACAATGCATGAATGGAATTATTGGTGATTTGCTAATAAAAAGCTTGACATTTTCTAATTAGTAACCTATTCATTTATACAGTTTTAGAAGTTTGATATGTAAAAATTGTTTCACAACTTAATAAACTGTAAACTAATACACTTAAAGAACATAATTGGCATGTAACACGAGAAAAAAATAAGACAACACCTTTTCCTTAAATTTGTTAGTTTCCTTAAATTTGTTAGCGAAGCTCATAAATTTTATGAATCGTATCGTGAATCGTATGAATCGAATCGTGAATCAGATGATTCAATGCGATTTCAATTCATATGCACGATTTGAATCGTTGGGCATAAGAATCAAATCAAATCGAATCATATCGTATCGTATGAATTGAATTGTGAATAGTAAGATTCTAACAACCATGATCACAATGGTTTTGTATTCGGTAAGGCATTAGAGATGTGTTTGCTAGAATGGGGGATAGACAAAATTTTCACTCTCATAATTGATAACTCTAGTTCTAATAGTACAATGATTGGTTTTCTAAAAATGTAGACTAAGGATAGAAAGAGTACTGTCTTACAGCACGAATTCTTGCATATGAGATGTTGTGCTCATATCTTGAACCTTGTTGGAGTTGAAGGAAATGGATGATTCTATTGTGAGGATAAGGAATGCGGTGATGTATGTGAGGTCCTCTCCACAACAAATGAAAATATTTAAGTTATGTGCGGAGAGGGATAAACTTGTATAAAAAGGCCAACTTGTCTTAGATGTACCTACTAGGTGGAACTACATTTACATGATGTTGGATAACAAAAAATATCAATACACTTTTGAACGGTGGCATGTGGAAGATGGTAGCTTTAAGGCTTTCATGGGAGAGGGAAATGACACTATCACCTATGAAGATCGGGACAAATGTAGGCTGTTTGTCAGATTTCTTAAACTTTTTTATGACACAACATTGCGGTTTTCAGTATAAAACACATTACATGCAATGCTTTTTGATGGAATTGGTACTAATTCAAGAATCAATTCAAAGGGAGGTAAAGGGAGGGGATTTGTTCTTGAAACCTATGGCTGAAAACATGAAATCAAAGTTTGCTAAGTATTGGGAAAATGATGTTAGTGGTATAAATCAATTGTTGTACATTGCTACGGTTCTTGACCCTCGTTGGAAAATGAGGTATATCAAATTTTATTTTGGTTCGTCAGATCCGTTGACAAAAAACGTAGAGGATACATTAGATAGATTGTTTGGATTGTATGTTTGTAAATGAGGGAATGGTGGATCAAAATATGTCATGACCCATCCCGCTACGCGCGAAATAGGATATGTGGCATGCCACCAAGGCTTATCCAGTTCCATTAAAGTAAAACTGCAGTGGAAAACATAAGTCAAATCCGTTAAAATCAGAGTTATAAAAAGTTTTGTCCACTTGGAAAAGTTCCAAAAAGAATTCAGTTTTGAAAATAGAGGTCCAGTCGACTGATAAAGGGTCCGGTCGATTGGAGACCTGAAACAGAAAGTTTCAAAAGATCAACAGCCCGTCCAGTCGACTGTGTCGGGGACTCAGTTGACTGGGGCCTCAATTTTTCAATTAACTGGGGCCTTGTCCGGTCGACTGAGCACTATGCATGCAGAATGTGGTACTTTCGTGCAGAAACCAGTCGACTGATAACCCATCTAGTCGGCTGAAGCCCTTGAAAACTGAAAGAAATAACTGAAGAACACAGAGGTCCAGTCGACTGAACTACGGACCAGTCAACTAATTTCTCTCAGAAATGTCCAATTCTGCAGCTCAACAAACCAAGGTTTCTCCAAACCAATTCCCAACATCAACACAATTATAATCTACGATTCAACACATATATACAAACATGTTTACTAAGGATTACAAGTACAAATCCAACCCGTAACAAGATTCAATTACAACATACTACCAATTCCAATTCTTATTACAAGTTAGAAATAAAAAGAAACAAAAGTATAAACAAGAGTGTTCCCCAGCATTCATCGGCCTCACTCCTCACGCTTCTTCTTTCCCTTTTTCTTCTCAACTGTAATGGAGTAAAGTTCCACTGCTCAACTCTATGCTGAGTGTACAAATTCTAACATATGCATATATGACAAAACATGCTTTAATCTCATAAATCACATCAATTGTCCATAGGGAGAAAAATACGCATTCATCCAGTAGCGGCAAGTCCAAGCCTTAAACTGCGATGTCAATGGCTAGTTCAAGCCTACAACCATTACATCCCCAAGTGCCCTGGAAAGTCCATGCCTTAAACCATGCACAATAGTTGTCGCTACTAAAATGCTCAAACATCGAGAAGCTTACTCCGGCATGAATTTGTATGAGTCCCCCCTTTGACCTACATAGACAACTCAACGTGCTCGCGTAAATTTAGACATGCTTATCACAATTAAGCACATGTATAATTAACGGGCCTAAGATTAACACATGAATTTTGCCCAGATCACAATTTTGTCGTCGAAATCTAAAACATGTATTTCACCTATATAACGTAGGTTAGGATTTTATACCTCGTGCGATTTCTCCCAAACTTTGAAGGATCGACTAGAGGGCCATTTAAACGTCGGATCTCAGGTTTCAAGCGATTCTTACAAGTTTACTGGATTTTTTCCAAAAGTCTAGAATTTAGATTTTTACAAAAGTTAGCCAAACATGGCCTAAGAGGTATCAAAACGTAGGTCTTACCTCAAGGATTCCAAATATGAAATTTGGTCAAAATTTGAAGGACGAAAGGTCGTCGATCGTCGTCGTAAAGTCCGTGGCAACAAATCTCCTTTCTCTCTCCTCTCTCAAGATATTTTAAAAAAATTTGTAACTAATGACAATTAATCCACTCCTATTTATAGGAAAACTTCCTAAAAATTGCGTTTACCACCCTGCGAGTTTCTCAAATTTCTAATTAACTCCCGAAACGTCGCGCACATCCATTCTACGCCTTTACAAGTGAAAACTATAAATTACAAAAGTTTTCAACTAATGCTTGTTTGGTTCCAAAATTACGTCCAGAAACTAAATTCTGTGAAATTTCTACACAACCTACCTTTTATTTAACATGTCACTCACATTCTCACCATAGTGTTCAAAATGCTTTATAGTGATATTAAAAATTACCAAAAATTATACTACACAGGTATAATTTACTATTCATAACATACCAGATAACTCAAATAACATTTAAATCACATAAATGCCATTTAGTCATGCTAATGCAAAATGAACTACCATGTTCCCGTGTCTCCTCTTGACACCTTATCGTTGACCCACAGTCAACCTCATCTCAAATTATTAATAAACATTAATAATTTCACAAAATCTCAAATTATGCATTTTAAAACTATGAAATTTTGGAACGGGTGTGAAAAAAGAGGAGTCAATCAATGGGAAATGAGGGGTCAAATGGTAAGACTTAGTCTATGGATATGAGGGAAATGATGATGTCAGAATTTAAGAAACACTTGAAATCGGAGGATTCGATGGAGAACAAATCTAAATTGGAAAGATACCTAATGGAGAGTTGTGAAGATAGATATTTGTTTGATGTGTTAGAATGGTTAAAGGTTAATTCAAGTAGATACCGTGTCTTTTCCTTAGTTGCACGTCATGTATTTGCAATCCCCGTGTCTATAGTAGCTTCTGAATTCGCATTTAGCACGGGAGATCGTGTTCTTGATTCCTACCGTAGTTCATTGAGGCCCTTATTTATGGTCAAGATGTGCTTCGTTCTTCATCTACTCCAATTACACTTCAAGTTGCAATGAAAGGTTGAAGAATATGAAAAACTTGAGTCGAGTATATCTATCTATATTCATTCAATATGAAAAACTTGAGTCGGGTATATCTAGCTATATTCACCTATTATATTTTTTTTTTGTTAATTGTTTTGTTTATTGTCATGTTTTTTTTTTCTAGAACTTATGGAGAAAGATAATGCATTGTAAGGTAACCCTATAATTATTGAAGATGTTGAGGAGTAGTCCTACTTAGGTTATATATCTCTTTAATTTTATATATTATAACTTATCCAAAAGAAGTTATTGCATAATCTCTTATCTTTTTTTTTTTTCTTATCTTTCTTCATTTTGTAGGGTGAAGATTACTTTTGGACAAGATGGATATTTGATGCGTTGGCTAAAGTTGGTTGGACTTGGGACATTAGAAGTTTTATTTTTTTGTGCTGTTGGACTTCTGAATTTTTCAGTTTGTTTGATGTTTGGTGTTTGTTGAACTTGGAAGTTTAAGTTTTTCTTTGAATGGGTGGTGTTGAAGTTTTAAGCTTGTTAGCTCCTATTTGATGTTTTTTGTGTTTTTAATTAAGACTAAGTTTGTTAAAGTTTAAGTGTGTTGGATATTTGAGGTTTCAGTGTGTTGGATATTTGAAGTTAAGTTAATTTAATTGTGTTTTTAAGGATTTATTTGTTGGATTGTATCATGTATGTTGTTAAAATTCATGTTTTTAAGTTTGTTTGATGTAAAGGCCCAAACGGCCCAATAAGTTATATATATATATATATATATAAGATGCCCAATTGGCCCAAAATAGCCCAAAAAAGTTGAAAAAGGGCCAAAAATAGGCTCGGCCCAGCCCAGCAACCCAAAACCGACCACTTACACTGAAAACCGACCGTTCTTAAATTGGACGGAGAAAATCGACCGCATGAGAAGTGAAATGAAAACAATGCTTCATTTTGCAAAATCGAATGTATCACTTCGGTGAGTTCTATAGCCTAAAAAGCCGACTGAACCAATCGTCAACACCCCTAAGTAATACAATGCAATACCCTTAAAAAAGTTGAATTCCCAAATATGGACTCTAAAGTGGGACGAAGGGAGTAAGAGAAGACATCTTTCTTAAACAATGTGCAAACTTGAGGTGGACGCTTATTTTGGAATGGATGGAGTATAAGGTATAATCGTCAAGACATGTAAATATTTAAAGTTGGCTTAAATACATTTTATACCCTTATACTTTGGTCCTTGTGTCATTTTGGTCCCTAAAGTTTTAAACGTGTCAATTTCCTTGAAGTTCTATAGTTGTATCAATGCAGGCCAACCATCCAAATCTGTGAGGAAAAACTAACGGTGGTGGTCACGTAAGATGCACAAGCTAACAATAGAGGGCATTTATGGAAGTTTATGGCATTTGCCTCCTCTCCGGCCTCTCTTTCTATCTCTCTACTTTCTCTATCCATAAAACGGCCTACCCTAGAGGTGTCGCAAGAGGGAAGACAAACTTAAAAGGTTATTTTGAAGGCATTTTTGTCTTTTGAAAAATTAAAAGTGAAATTAAGTAATTGTTTGAAAACAAAGGCAACTTTTTCAACTGATTTTCAACTTAAATTTTTAACTAATTTGGTTAAGTGCTAAAATTTTAAGCTAACCCAAACATTCCGGCCCATTTTATAAAACAATCACTTTTTTTCTCAAAATCCACAATCATCACTTAATTAATAATTTTCAACTATACCCAACGGGCCCTAGTTGTACGAGTTAATCATTTGTATATCTTTGTGAGAGTAAATTGTAGTGAGCTTTCATTTGTATTATCCACTCACTAAGGAGTTGTGTGAGCTATAATTTTATCCATCCACTCTAGAGAAAGAGTTATCATTTGTACTCAAATCATTTATTTGTAAAGAGTAAGGGTTAGTAACCCTTGTGTGCAAAGAATTTGGGAGAGTTAAATACTCTTGTAATGGTTTGATCTACACCCGTGAAGTAGGTTGGATTAAAAGAATCCTCAAAAGGTGTTCTTGAGGGGTGGACGTAGACAGCGGTGTGCGAATTGCCGAACCACTTAAAAACTCGGTTTGCAAGTATCTCTTTCCTTCTCTCTTTACATTATTGTTTGTGGTTGTGTTTAATTTGCTATAAAGTTTTAAAAATGTTAATTTTTCGCTAAAACCTTATTCACCCCCCTCTAAGGTTTCCATTCAGGCCAACAATTATATATTTTACTATTATACCCTCACATAAAATTAAATGCCATTATTTTTAAGGATAAAAAAGTCAAAATATAAGAGAAGCTTTTTCTCTCTCCTAATCTGTCTACTTTTGGACGAATTGAAATTTGTAGTGTCGGAGGAAAGTAGCATCCCTCCCTTCTTCCCTTCTCTCCTCTCTTCCATCTTACTAAACAAAGTGATTTTAACTTCTTCCTTCCTCTCTTCCAACCTCTAAATCTTGTGATTGTTTACTTTAAGTTAATATTTAAATTTTGATAATATTTTAGATACTTTATGATATATCTCTCATTATTCTATGGAGTAAACTGTTATATTATTATTAGTTATATGAATAAATATGTTTATTACCTAATTATGATGTCACAATTTGACTTCGGTTCACCCAACGGTTGAACCACTAATCCGTGACTCAGTGATTTTTCCGGTTTAATAAACAGTCCGGTTTTCAAAATATTGTGTATTACATAGGTTCATATATTAGTCTTAAAGTAGTTTTAGAAGAATAATGATATTAAATGTAATAGATATATGAACTTGGATAGATACATTATGTTTGAGATTCTATAAATGCTTATATAATCCTACTATTTGAATAGTTCAAGCAATGCATTAAAATAGAAATATCACTATGTAAATCTCCTTCTCCTTAGAATGTGTTTATCTTAATTTTCCATTTTCAAATATCCTACTTATCCATGTGTACCTATTTCATATTTATTATGTACTGTAAATTATTTTATTTAGACACTTTTGGGATAACATGAAAATTAGATTTATTTTATTTTATTTGAATTATAATTGACTTTTATCCAATAAACTGTAAGTTTTGACAAATATTTGTAGAATGTTCTCTGTAAGTGCACTTATTTCATTTGGAGTTTGAGAATGATCTTAGAGTGTGTTTGATAACCCAATTAAGTAGTGAAAATAAAAATTTTTAGTATTTATTTATTTCCAGTACATTTGATAACATATCACTTAATTGAAAAACTAATCAAAATCTTGCTGAAAATTTTAAACGAAAAATTTCTACTGAAAATAATTACTGAATGCATTTCATTTCAATACTTGAAACACTGTTTTAAGTATTTTAAATTCAATCGCTTAAAATTTGCAGTACTTAAAATTCAGCACTTAATTTTCAGTACTTGATTTTCAGTTTTATCAAACAGCCCCTTATGTTATTTTGTTCTCCCCCTCCAAAAAAAAAAAAAAAAAACTTTTACGACAACCATGCTTCGAGATGAGCCCCCTTTTCCGCAATCCCAACCTCTGACATCATCTTCTTCTTCTGTAAGCTCCTCCCTATTAATTGCTGGCATTTGATTGCTGCATTCATGGTTTTCATTTTGAACTTCGTAAAACGGATTTTCTTTCTTTTTCCGAGTGTTTCTCTCTCTGGAGGAAGTTCAGTCAAAGTCGGGTGACCATGGCGACTCAATCCACGCGTCCAGCGGCCGTTAAAATGGAAAACCCAGGTGATTTATTTATTTATTTTTTTGTTCCTTTTCTGGTAATTAACTTAAATTTTGATACTAAAATCCCGGTTTGGGTGTTGAGAAAGTTGTGGAAAATGATGAATGCAAAACGTTAGTGTAATTAAATTTCACGGGGAACTGAAAAACTCATTTCTAATGAACAAGTTGGTGTATTTTAGGTATTCGTTGAATTGGATAGAAAATAAGGAATAAAGTCTAACCCAGTATTTTAATTTCTTTGATTGCCTTGATTTTCTCAGCAAGCATTTTGAGTAGAGTGGTGCAGTTTGGGCCATTAATTAAATATGGGACCCCATAATTTTCTCATTGTTGAATGTCCCGCAATTAATTATTTTTTTTAGGAGAATTGGGGTAATTAGATTTTGATAATAGAAGGAAATGTTCTCACATGGATATAACTAGGGGCCTTGAGGTAGTGATTGGTTCAATACTGAAATAAATTAAATAATAAAAGTAGTCAACTGATGAAGAGATGAAAAAGTTGATAATAGTAGTCAATTGATGAAGAGATGAAAAAGTTATTGCAAAAATCAATAAACTGATGTAGTTCTTATGAATATGTTGTTTACAATGATTTAGTGAAAGAGAAGGTCACTCTTAAATCTATCGCCAACTTACCCTTCTCATTAAAGGTCTTTAGTTGCCTAGCCTAATCATATAACACTCCATTCCTATAGTGAATGGAAAGTATAAGGCAACTTAATTTAGTCATTGGTCAAGCGTGTACTCAACTTATGTGCTATGTTATTAAATGGTAAACCTAGTATAGGGACTTTGGACTACCCCCAATTGAGGTTTATGGTGTCTTTTAGATGCTATGAAACTATGGGTTATGTTATTTCTGTGTCATGTCTATTTGCATAGACCCCATTTGGCAAACTTGATTGGAAGTCCAATTGTAGTTCCCATACTATTTGGGAACTTGATGGGGATCAAAATGAAATTTTCATAATAATTAGATTTGATCCGGGAGGGACATTGTAATTAATGTAGTTTTAAGAAGTATATCTATATCCTTAGAATATATTATTTATTAGGAGTAATTATCATTGAGAATGTATTATTATCTATCTAGAATCTTCTTGTAAGGTAGTTTTAAATTATGGAATAATTACCTTTTGGAGATTTTTATCATTAGGAAGTTACCTAGTTTAGGAGTCTTTATATCACTCTAAATAAGGAGTAAATATTCAATGCAACGGGGATACCACGTCAGCAAAATAACATACTCACAGAGTTGGGATTTGTGCTTATGTGGATGAGATTTTCCCTGGAAATAGGGGGTGTAGATGGAAAAATCAAGGGTTCAGATTTGATTGTTATACTACGTCAGCAAAATAACCATTGCAATGAATATTTTCTCCTAAATAAGTTTGTAAGCTTTTGTATTCAACAGTTGAATATAAATAAAATTATTGTTGTTTGATTGCACAGGATGCTCTCAATTTTTTGCATAACTTTAGGTATAGGGATACCTAGGGTGCCCGAGGTACAGGGATACCAAGAGTTCTTTCCTTATTCTTTGTTCTCCTATTGCTTTCTTCCTATCAATTTTTCATCAATATTTCAATTTCTCGAGTGTCCTGCATCAGTTTTGGTATCAGAGCTCAAGAGCGATTCAACACAACCAAACAGTCCACTGTCTTCTTCACGTACCAAAACAATCCTATCTGAACCTTCGACCTTCCAACCATTTGAAACCCACCACGAGTTTGAACCCTTTTCTCTGTCTCGACACCAAACAGTAACTTAAAGGCTCAAACCCATTTCAACCCCTTCATCTTCGTCATGAAACCCTACCCTTAAACCACCAACATTCTCCACAAACAGGCTTGCGACCAGTCCCTTTTTGCCACTAAAGCTTGTTCGAAACCCTAGCCAGAAGCCACCTTGCTTCAATTAGCTTCAGATCGAACCCTAGCAACCCTCACAACATTGCTATTGTCAAGCCATTTGCATCCACGACCTTGGAAGGCTCTGCAGTTGTTGTCTTCTAGGGTTTTGCTTTATATTAGTTTCCCTCTTTTTTCAAAATGATAGCCCAGTTCTTTAAATCACTTAGTTACCCAGCCCAAATAGAAACAACATCCAACCCATTACCCAAGCCCATTCTTTATTAAATAATACCAGCCCACAACCCAATAAGCAGCCGCAGGCGCCATCTTTTTTCAAAACCCACCCACTTTTGTCTTCTAGCTAAAAAACCAAACCTACTGATTATATAACCAATAGCCTACTCTTTTGTTTAATTAATTCCAAGCCCAAGTCCAAATACACCACATATTTGTCTACTAACAACCTAAGTCCATCCAACCAGCCAACCCCACAAAACCACCATCCCACTGCCCAATTTTAGTGTGAGTGTTCGAGGGGAAAGAAAGAAAAAAAAAAAGAAAGAAAGAGTGACAAAAAAAAAGAGGAGTGTAAATTTTCTCTTTATTTGTTACAGTTGTACCAAGATTTCACAATTCTTTCTAAGCCACCAAAGATTGTCTTGTGCAACATTGGCTCAGTGATTCGTCCATTGTCTAGATTCTTCACTTTTGAGGTACACGCATTCCTTTGAAATTTTGATTAGTACCTAATTTTTTTGACGAGTCACTTAATTTTGCACATAAAGGTCCTTTCAATCGTACTAAGAATGTCTCATTATTATGAGTCATTCACCTTTTATTGTCCCGCCCGAGCCTCTAGTACCTTTCTTACAGCCGTTCAATGCCCAAATATAGGTTGTAAACTTGTTATTTGTTAGATGAGGTAAAGATCCAGCCGATCGGGAGGTCCGATAGAGAGGCCGGTTGATGAAGGTTGAGATGATTGGTGAGGTAGAGCTCCGGCCGATCCGTAGGTCCGATAGAGAAGCCGGTTGATGAGGTAGAGCTCCAGCCGATCGGGAGGTCCGATAGAAAGGCCGGTTGACGAGGTAGAGCTCCGACCGATTGGGAGGTCCGATAGAGAGGAGGCTGGGTGGTGGAGGTGGAGGTAGAGGTCCGGCCGATCGGAGGTCCGATAGAGGAGGTCGAGTGGTGGTGATGATGCTTGAAGTTGGTGATGGGGTGTGTTTGGCTCGAAAAAGTAATGGAACAGTGAAGGGCTTGTTTGGTTGGAACAATAAAATGGTTGTTTGGTTGGTTTGATTGCAGCGGAGAGAGTGGAATGTATGATTTTATCTTGATTGAGGTCCGGCGGGTGACATGATCGTCACCCGCCGATGGCGGCGGAATACGATAGAGTTGTAGTCAAGGTCCATGAGCTTATAGCTATGATACCATGTTAGAATAGTTGAGAGAAATGAAGAAGATTGTATTGAGATGTTACATTTAATCATACATAAAGCATCTTTATATAAGCTAGTGAGGAGACCTACAGAGGGAAAGAGAGAAGTACAATGTGTAGTACGACTATTAGTATAGAATGAACCTAGACATAATGTGTGGTAAGGTGCAACAATGGATGAACCTAAATTAATATTCTACTAATATTCTAACATTATTGATAGAAAGATTTCCCATGAATGTGATTTCGGAGTCTGCTATGAATAGACTTAATCTTCCAATTTCTCCGCGCTCACTACTATATAGGTAGTCTTGGACGACCAGTCTATCTTTTATGTCACCGAACTTTGTTTGGTACCAATTCGAATGGCTAACCATGTTACGAAAATATATGGTGTGACATCTTGCCTATTAATGTAGGTGTGCGTCATATCCTTCTCGATCATCATTGGTGTGTTGATTATAATGTGACAAAAGTATATGATAATTCTTATCGCCTTGTCCATAGTGGTAAGAGAATTCGGCTAAAATTTGCAAAGTATAAGGTTACTTCTCAGGCTTCTAGTAAACACAGCTCCTCCAAGCACATAAATGACCTAACAAAACTCCTTCAAGATTTATCTGTCAGTCGTGAGCGAACAAATGCTCAAATTGAGAAAAACAACACACAGTGTGAACTCGTTAAAGTCTCTTGAACCCGTTGTGCACTTGAGGTCCCTAGCTTGTCAATCAATTGTTATGAAGCGAAACATGATGATAAGCCACTTGTTAACGATATTCCAAATAATTTTGCTATCATCCCAATGCCTACACCGCATGTCCCTTCGACCCCACAGTCTCCTCCTCCGTTGACTTCTCAAAACAAAATGGAGCCTGTGATCCTTATTTCCTCACCTACTCCATCTTCTAATCATATTTGTAGTAACCCTCCAAAGAACTTAAAAGCAAATTTATTTGACTTGTCACTAAATATGGTTACTAATTTGAATTTTCATGTGGAGTTCGTGTTGCCTCCCAATACTTCATCCGCAGATGCTCCGAATGGAGTGATGCTTTAATTTCTACAGTCTTGAGCCTAACATTTGCTCATTTTCAGAAAGTGTGTCATCATGCGGGTGTTCTTCATTCTTCCCAGCTTAACTACCATTTTAACTCGCTGGAGTCGAGTTTCTCTCAGACGAGGAGTTGATGGGGATCAAAAGGAAAATTTCATAATAATTATCTTTGATTCGGGAGGACATTGTAATATATGTAGTTTTAAGAAGTATATCCTTAGAATATATATTATATATTAGGAATAATTATCATTTAGGATATATTATTATCTATCTAGAATCTTCGTTTAAGGTAGTTTTAAATTATGGAATAATTATCTTTTGGAGATTTTTATCACTAGGATGTTGCCTAGTTTAGGAGTCTTTATATCACTATAAATAAGTTTGTAAGCTTTTGTATTCAACGGTTGATTATGAATAAAAATTATTGATGTTTGATTGTATAGGTACAGGATACCTAGGGTGCCCGAGGTACAGGGATACCGAGGATTCTTTTCCTATTCTTTGTTCTCCTTTGCTTTCTTCCTATCAATTTTCCATCAATATTTCAATTTCTCGAGTGTCCTGCATCAGAACTGCGATAGTGATTAGAGAACACATTTTGTGCGATTGGGTAGCAATAGTCGAAGTTTTCCCAAACGGGGCTTTAAGTCTTACTTTGATGTGATAGTACTGTGCAACACATGACTTTTATTAGCATTACCATATGATTATTTTACGTCCTTAAGCCACCTTGCTTTCAAATTTAACAATCTCGAGCTATCAAAGATGGAAATGTCTGTGTTGGCTTTGTCTGCATATCATGTAATAACCTCCAATTTTTATGCGCTATTCTCATTACAGTTCATTGTTGCTGCTTAGAATTGTCAATACTTGGATAACACAGTTCACAATATAGCACACCAATTTTGTTTATTTAGATTGAAAAAAAACCGTTCCTATTGTACATAATTAATGCTTTTCAATAATATTAGATTTGGAGATTGTACAACAAAAAATAGAAGGTCCACATGATGCCAATCCCGAGGCTAGTAAAGAAAAATCCACAACGTCCGTGTTTGTGAACTCGGAACCAATGCGAGAGGAACAAGTGCAAAATGCTGTGAAATTCCTATCACACCCAAAAGTTAGGGGATCACCAATCATGTACAGACGATCTTTTCTTGAGAAGAAGGGCCTCACGAAGGAGGAGATAGATGAAGCTTTTCGCCGTGTGCCTGTAAGCAAGTTTTCTTTCTTTTCAGTCATAAACTTCCCTTTGCAAGAATACACCACATGAAGCATATTTTCCATTGCACTGTTGGTTCTGTTACCCACAAGACTAGCATCTAACTTGTCTTCAACTTTTATAAATTTTATACCCATCTTTGCACCTGATTGACTTCCTATTTCTAAAGATAAAAAACCAGAACTTTAGTAATTGTTATCATCAAACTACCCTCGTACTTTGGGTCGAAAACTTGGGGCTAACAGACTCTGTGCATGCAAGTGTGTGGTGGTGACATTTTTGTTCAAATTTCAGGATCCATCCCCTACCGCTTCGAGTGGACAGACCACTGATGCAAGTAAAGGTAATACATATTGGTTAAAATGTAATCTATCTGCTAAAATTGATCAAAATCTTTTCAATCACACCAAAGGTAGGTTATTCATGCATTAAATATGTCCATTTTGGAATAGATTAGCTGATTACTCCTCTTTTTATTTGGTTCGGTTCTGTTCTGTTCTGTTCTTGTGTGTGTGTGTGTGTGTGTGTGTCTTACAGTTTAAGGCTTTAAGCTCTTAGAGACTTAGAGTAATTCGTTTTTAACAGTTTCTAGATGCTCTGCCATATTGATAACAGATGGACAGTTGAAACCTTCGTCAAATATTCAACCGCAAGCCCCAACTCAAACTCCTCCTCCTGGTGTTATCTCTAAAGTAGGGACCTTGGCACAGTTCCGGTTCCAATGGTCCCATGCGTTGCTTGCAGTAGGATTTCTGGCTGTTACAGGAGCTGGAACATCCTTACTTTTCAAGGTATTAACAGAGACCCTTTCTGGTTCACGTTGTGTTTCTGTGTATATATGTAATTAAATAGCCAATTCAATAGAATTCAGCATCTTGCCGTGGCTTTGTATTGTCTGCTCCTACGCCATTTTTATATGCAGATAGGTGCGTACCTTAAGAGGCTGTTTGGCTTAATACAAGAAGTGAACCAGTTCTGCTTTTCAGAAAAAAAAACTGGTTCTAAATTGTTCAATCTGTGTAGCTGCCTTGCAGTTCAAAAATACCCCAAGAACTGGTTCTTTATCGAACTAAAACAATACTAGTTTTTGACAAAAGCCAAATCAAAGTGAGACTGGGTCTGAACAAATTCTGTTTAAAGTATTCTGTAACTGGCCCAAGCTCTTTTATGCAGTTTATTTGACAATGCAAGTGTGATCATCCGATTAGATGACATATTCCTAGTTTCAGAATGCAATTGTTCCTAGGTTGAAGTCTTGGATTCGCAAGGTTGTGTTGGATGAAGAAGAGAGCCCAACAAATAAAACCAATTCAAAACCAAGTTTGGGAGAAGAAGCGGCCGCTGCTGCCAAAGCTGCTGCAGCCGCAGCTGCTGATGCAGCACGATCAAGCCAAGACATGTTGATTTCAAAGACCGAGGGTGGGAGCTTCAGCTTGTTTGGTGCCAATTTGTATCAGCTTATTTGGGACCTACAATCACTTATTTGGGATGATAATCGCCTATTCAGAGACTTGAGTCTGTTTGGAAAAAAAACTTTTCTTACAGTTTTTAAAAAATTGAATCCACTTTAAGGCTGAAAAGACAGCTTAATTCAGAAGCAACGATTTGTTTCTTTTTCAAAAATCTATTAAAGAAATACCAAACGGACTCTTTAGGATTATGATTTCGATCCACCATATTGCATTTTAGATTCTTCTTTATTGAGGACTCATAACCATCATGTTTGACAACAGTTATTTTTTCTTGATAGAGAAGAGATGCTTTGAGGAACTTATGAAGCTGTTAGATATGCAAGTACAGGAAATGAAGTCAATGAGTAATTCCATAAGGAAGTTAGAAGGTAGAGGAGAGAATCTTCTATTCAAGAAAGTTATATCCTACAAAGGGTTTTATTTACTGTTGTTATATGCTTAAGTGTTAGATTATTCAGTCATGGCTTGTTGATTCCACGTGTGAAGAATAGGAAACCACTGATTTCTTGTTTTCCTCTGTTCAGGACAAAGTAGTACTGCTTGGAGAAGCTCTGAACAAGAGGATCATAGAATCTCAGTAACCAGTTCAAGGGTGAGCTGAACATAGGAATAAGGGTGCTTCATAACTTTAAATATGATTTGTTGCCTACGTTCTCTGATCTTCTGTTGAGTTCTCGTATTTAGTTTCTTACATACTTCAAAATGATTTCCAGCAATCAAATGGTAATGGCAGGGCGGAGTTCGACTTGCACTCAGGTTATTCTTAATCAATTATGTCCTGGTTGTCTATTCTTTAATATTTCGTTTTCCTTTTCTTTTGTCTTGGTACTTGGGCTTTGTTTGGTTTATGGATTTAGTGAGGGAAAGGTAAAGAAACAAAGAGGAAAACACGTTTCTTTGTTTGGTTATCGAGTAAAACCTTGAGAAAAATAAGAAGGAAAAGAAAATATGGTGAAAAATAAATAAGTTTTTATTTTGAAGTTTGTGAATTGTGAGTCACTTTCCTTCCTCTTTCTCGAGTTCCTAGTATATATTGTGAATTTTTAATATTTAATCTATTGTAAGCATGGAGGAAAATACTAGCAAGAACACTAGAGAAATAGTTTTCCTTCTCGTTTTCCTTTCATTTTTCTATTCCTTCTCCTTATCGGTAAACCAAATGGAGTCTTAATTCTACTGTTTCTGTAAAATCAATGTTTTTAAATTTGTTTTTTCTTAACAGCGAGATCTTTGTCACCTCCTGCATCCGTGAAACCCTCAGTTGCTCCTCACCCAAAATCATACATGGAGGTAAATTTCACCGCCTTTTTTTTTTCCCAGGTTCCTCTGTGACTTTCAGTTCCTCACTAATGTATGTGAACTTTGATTCATTTGTGAATGCAACCCTTAATCTTGTGATGGTTTTCTTCTCCACCCTTAAAACAAATTACAACCCACCCCAATTTCAAGTTTCTTGATAACACTTGGCATAGAGTTTCATGTGGGTGCAAGTAGGTGAACGCAACTTATTATTGCCATTTCACCCTGAAATCTACTTGCATAATTACTAGTTAATATTCCTCCTGGTTCCAGATAATGGCTATGGTTCAAAGAGGAGAGAGACCTCCAAACATCAAAGTAATTCACTTTTTTTATTTTCTTTTTGAGTTTGATTAGCTCTTTTCTTTTGTTTCTGATCCTCCCATTTTTGTGGTTTTCCTCTCTGCAGGAGATCAATGATCTACCACCCAATCCAAATCAGCCAGTATCAGATCCTCAATTAGCACCCAGATCTAAGGTTTGCTTTTAGCTAGTGTCTTTTTGATACTTTTCCATTTAGTTACAACAATTTATTCTTTTCACCGTGTGGACCATTTGAATGTGGGAGGTTTTGTGAAAATTGAAAATTGGAAGTAGGGTCAAAGTACATTTGTTGTGTATGTTAAATTCTTTTGAGTAGTGACTGTCGTTTCCCGAGGGACATGCTATTTCATGATTACAATGTTTTTATTCATGTTACTTACAACTCTGCAATATATAAAAGTAAAACTGAAGCACTCACACTCCATGTACATTTAGTCGGTCCGAAATTCAAAATGCTAGATCTAGCACCTTGCGTACTGACCCATTTGATCTAGTGCTGGTCCAGCTTAATGTTGTGTTGGGAGGGGTAATCATTCTTTAATACATTGGAAGTGCCACTGAACTAATGCATGTTAGGAAATAGGAATTATATTTCCATACCGTGCCAATAGTTCCCCCCTTAATTTGAGTAGTTAATTTTGATATCGGCGCGTTATAATTAGGATGTAGGCTTCTATATGCATTCATTTACAGCAGATGGAGATTATTATTTTCTATTTCTTTTTTTTTTTTTTTTATCCTTGTGGTTCTCTCTGCTGAATAGCCATGGGAGGTAGATCAAGGTCAAAACAGCTCGAGCTATGTTCTTCAGTCGCAGGAGAGCAAGGAAGGCTTGAACTCTAAGATACAAGATAATGACTTCATCAGCCAACTGAAGGGCGACACTTCATCACCTTGGTGGCAACGGAAAAATGTCAGAATCACGGAAATCAAATCCGAAGACCAACCCAAGACTGGGTTTTCTACTGTGACAACAAATGAAAGACCAATTCAGCGCTTGTGGGTCCCACCCCACCCGCCACCTGTTGCAATGCCAGAAGCAGCTGCAGCCATTCGACAGCCCAAAAAATCGCTATTTCAGAAAGAACAATTAACTGATGATCAATTAGAGGCTCACTCTTCAGATATAGCTGACGATGAATTGCAGAGAATCACAAAGATAGCTGAATCGGGAGGTGTAGTGGAGGCTAATGGTGGGAGCTCAAAGCTGAATAATAGTGAGATACAAGAAGAAGAAGATAATGAAGCTGCTGAATAGAACAGAAGGGGGATTAAATCTGCTTGACCTTAAAGGTATCTCCCATACGTATTTTTGAGTTGGTAATAATATTACTAGCATGCACTGGATTAACATGAACTAATCATTTTGATGGAATACTTGTTCTGTACGTTAGGCGAGAATACAAAGAATAAATGTAAAACTTGTAACAAAAGAATTAATATAGCTAAGTAATGCCAAAATAATGAGTTTGTTTTACACTTTTATTGACTGATTGTTTATGGGTTTACGTGAAATTTTTTAGTCACATATTTATAAAATTAGTTGACCTCCTTGGCCAAATGCTTGAGCCAGAGATCCGAACCTTTAATACAAAAATTTCTACCAAGTACAACACCACTTCTTTTATTAGGTTTATCTTACAATACTGTTTGATTAATGTCCCACATCGCTCGGGCATAGCCCCTCCCTGTATGTGCTTCTTATAAGCCTGGGTAATCTTCCCGTCATAAGGCGTCTTTTATGTTGAGTCAAACCCATTAGTCTTTCTATTAATTCCATTTAGACATTTACTTTTGCTTTTGCTTTTACCACTTGTATATAATTTCCTTGATGAGGGTGTTCTTTGGCTCTTGTGTTGCACTTTTGTGAGTGTGTGACCTAAGGTTAAGGTTTGGATAGTTTGAAACTCATGAACAACCTATTTATGTGCAGGATTAAGAATGTGTACATCTAACCCTCCGCATAGCACACAGAGGCGAGAGCCTTGTGCATTGGGTTTTCCTTTTATTTTATTTCACCTACCGTAGTCCTCCCCTCGATCTTCTTTCAGCATTGTTGTTGTTATTATTATTATTAGTATTATTATTATTATTATTATTATAGAATTAGAGCATCCAACCAATAACCAATTGGCTATGGGTGGAGTCGTCTCATGATCTTACATATTGAGTAGAAAGGCTTTAAATTCTCGATGTAGGATTATTATCTCAACACGCTCCTGCATGTGTGGCATGACTGAGCTGAGAGCCAAACACGTGGATTACTAAGATAGGGTAACGTGGAGGACATGTAGCCAAACTAAGTCCGACAATAATTTGCTCTGATACCATGTTGAATTGGAGCATCCAATCCAAAATCAATTGGCAAATGGGCGGAGTAGCCCCATGATCTTATTATATTGGGTAGCAAGGCTTTAAATTTCGATGTAGGATTATAATCTCAACAATTATTATTATTATTATTATTATTATTATTATTATTATTATTATTATTTTATTGTTCATAAATATATGTTAAGCCACCAGTATAAGCTGCCAACCTAGAAATCTAGCTATACACATCACCACATTTGAATTCATACCTATAAATCCAGCCATACACATCACCACATTTGAATTCATGTACCCTCTGTTTTGCCAAGCTTATTCTTCTCAGGATTCTCAGCAGTGAATCTGCTATTGGGTTTGAACCACAGATTTCCAAACTCTCGGTCTAGTCAACGATAACTGCTTCAGTGAGATTTAGATCCCAAATGGTTTGATTCCTCCACAGCAAAGGTGTTATTAAAATTCAGGTAGCTTAGATTATAGGAGTCTGTTTCAGAATGCTTAAAATAGGATCTGATTCAATCAAGTCTCATTCCTTATCATCCCAAACCACGAGATTTTACCGTTTTCAACGCTCAGTTCTCATCGAATAGTCAATGCAATCAATGTAAGAACTAGATGACTTCTTTTTTCTTTTTTTCTCAAATGAGGATTCCCACAAATGGCTTGCGCATCTTACGGGTAAATTTTCATCAACCCCTAAACCATATTCACATAGGTAAACTTACACCTAGGGGTGAAAGACCAAACCGAAACTGTTGGCCGAAAAATTTGCCTTAAAATCGAAAAACCGAACCACACCGAAACTGATTGGCCGATTTAAAACCCTCAAAACCTACTGAACCGATTTCACCCTTAAACCTATAGGTGGGATTGCCGCTCATCCACTCACTTAAATCACCACCTCTGGTTAGTACATCTGAAGATTCTCTCAGCTATCCGCGGATTTTCAATAAGACTACCTTATTAACTCAATTATTTTTTACAGGTGGTTTTACAAATTTTTCTGGGTTGCTTATTGCTAAACTAAACTTTAAAAGCCATGAAAACAAAGTACATTCTATCCCTTGAGGTAGGTCTGTTTTTAATTTACCCTTTGTGGTTCCAAAGTTGACACTTGATCCCATGTTGTCTGTTATGTGCGAGATTTAATGACGTTAACTTTTGACTTGAAATAACAGATATACCTTTCATTTTAGTCACAACTACAAAGAGTTTTGAACCATAGAAAGATAAAGTAAAAATGAGTCTAACTGGGGGATTGGGTTCAAAATGTATTTATAATCCAATAAGGAAAGGTCTCTGACCCTGTCTTTGATATGAGTCTTTTATTAGTGCCCTAAACTACCCCTAGAATTTAGATGATGTACTATTGGTTAAGAATCTTGGCAACTCAATTTACGCCTAAATGACCTGAAGGTACTTTGTTTCATTTGAAATGGTCATCTAGGTTCCATGTAAAGGAAACAACTTCACTATAGTACCCTTGGTATAGTTCATCCTGTTTCTCTTACATGAACAGTGAAAACAATGTGAAAATACAGTTTTGATCAAATTGTTTCACTGTTTATGTGAGGAGAACAGGACAAACAGGACCAAGGGTACTATACTGAAGTCGTTTCCCTATATAAATACCTCAAGACTAGGTTTGTTTCGCGGAGATTATGGGCCCCGAGATAAACAGTGACCCGTATATATATACCGGATTATCTAATTAAGTTGGACAATTAGTCTCACGGTATTTGGGCAAACAAGGGACTATTGGATTCAAATTGGACAAACAACGGACAATTGAATTCAAATGGACTATTAATGGACTATTAATCCGGTCCCTCTAATTCCTTCCTTAGTCCCACGAAACAAACTTGGCCCAATGCCTTCTGGTCTTGCTTCTAAATTGTACCATGTGTTCCCGCTTGCACTGGTACATGGGAAATTGAGTTCGTGAACACAAGCTTATGTAATTAATCCTAAATGATAATGGTTGGATGTCACTATATATATATATATATATATGTATACCCTCATATGGTGGATTCACAATTCACTTCCTTGATCCACTTAGCTACATGCGCCCCTCTTTTTTTAATTTTTTGAATAAAAAAGATTCAATTTTGACTATTTATCATTATTTCTTCCTTATCTTATTTTTTACATACCATATTACAGAATGAAAGCATGATCTTCAATCATGAACCAATCGATAAGAATACTTTTTATTTTCCTGTAAAAAAAAGGAATATGTATAGATATATACATATTTGTCTATTACTAAAAAACTTGCTAATTAAACCAAAGATTTTCTAGAACACTTCACACTTGTATACTCAACTTATCTCTGTGCCATTGATGTATCTTAGATTGTAGTCGTTATTCACGTGGGTTGTTCACTAGTCTCTTGCATGAAAAAGAGATCAATTGCATTATTAAATTGTTGTTTTCTGTATATCAGTTTTCTTTTCTAGTTATCTATATATTTAACTGTATATATATATATATATATATAGATATAGCGAAGCTCTTAAGTGGATCAGTCCATTAACGGATTGATTTTTAGCAACGAAAGGTTGCTTTTAGCGACAAAATTTTTCATCGCTAAAGCCACTGAATTTTTAGATACAAAAAATTCGTCGCTAAAGACCAGTTGGTCCGCTTAAGAGCCTCACTCTATATATGTATGTATGTGTATGCAAAAATATATATGTATATCAGAGCTCTTCTAATGAGGGATCCCTTATTTTAAAATAGTCAGGACTTCTGTTCTCGGTCGTTTGATTGTATTTTCATTAAGGATACTTCTGTCATTTTACTGGCGTGACCTGGATTAAATCACAATTCAACGGCCACAATAGGAGTCCTCACTTTATTAAAATAAGAGATCTCTCATTGGAAGGATTCTGTATATATATATATATATATATTCATTCAATTTTCATTTTCTGCCGTATCCATGAGCAATATATGAACCAGATTGCCAAGTCCATCTTTTTTTTATGTGCCCGTGCTTCATGCTTGTCTCGCGGATTGGTATATCTATTTTGTGGATAACTTGTTAATTAATTATTTTAAAGTTCTGTATAATCTTTTTTTCTTTTTTATGAATCGAGATGTACATTTCACTTAATTATTTTAAAATCCACTTGAACTATAGGTTACACTTAAAATTTCATGGAAGGTGTATTGTCTAAATACCTACCACAAAGGCATAATGAGGGTGCTATATGTAAATAATGTAAAATTTAGATAGTATTTTAACCTTGAATATTCGCCGACGTCGTAAAATCCCATTACCTTCCGTATGAAAGGAAAGGAGGGGTCATTGCAACAAAACTTTTTCGTTTTAGGGAGGTATTTAGTAATTTTTACAAATACGAGGGTAGCTAGTGATATAAATTGAGAAACTCTGGGACTGTTAGTTATATTCATCCCACTTTGTGCCATTACTTCTAGTGTACATGCCTACAAATAAAAGCTATGTTTAACAATTAATTACTTCTTTCGTAAAAGCCAAGGTGATTGGAATTAATTACTAATATATTATGAGTAATGATAGATGCACAAAAAAAGTGCACAACGAGATGCACAACCTGCTTTAATTTGTTGGACCTCGTGTTGAAAAAGCTGTACACTCCTTTTTTTTTGTCTTTTTGTGCGTACAGACTTTTTAGCACGAAGTCTAACAATTTTAAACTGATTGTGCATTTCATTGTGCACTTTTTTTGTACATGTAGCATTTCCCATATATTATTGGTGATCTGGATCATTTGAGTGGGCTTTACACGCTTTAAAACCGACCACTTCCCCCAACAAATGAGCAGCGAACACGTAAGCGTCTCCATTTTGTTTCTTGTCTGATTTAAAGACGTTATTAAAAATTTTAAACTTATTCTTTCTTTTGGTTTTTGGTTGTTGGTCCATCAAGCTTTCATGAGAAAATGGTGAAACATCTCTGATTTTGAGTCTTTGATGGTTTAAGGACTGAATAATGCGAAAATATGTATAGCATTTATGCACCAAAAATTCAGGGTCATTTATTTCCGTGGGTCCTATACACTTTTGTGTAAGAGCCATCGAAATAAATGATTACAATTTTTTGGTGCACAAATTATACGCACATTTTCGATCACCCAAACATTATTGTTAAGGACTTGTAGAAAACTATGCTATTAAAACATCCTTCAAAAATGAGATATTTTAAACGAAAATAATATTTGGCTACTGCTCAAAAACTAGATAGATAAAAGGATTTCTATACCGTTATAGTATTTATTATATCTATACCATTTTATTTTATTTCCATACAATTAAAATAATAGAAAATTGGTATTAAATTCCACATTAGGAGAATTATTTAGTATAGGACACGAATGAAACTTTTTTTTAGTAATAAGGACATTATTCAATAAGAGTATTAGAATAGGTCCTTTGACCAGTTGACCACATATTTTTGGGACATATTTTACCTTTATTTGCATTTTTCATTTTCATCTCTCTGTCTCTCTGCGCACTGACCACCATCACCGCCGACCACCATCACCACCGTCCCCACCACCACCGTCGTCGCCACTATAGACGGTCGCCACCACAACACCGACCACCTCTCAATCTCACTCTTACTCTCACTCACTCTCTCTCTCTCTCTCTCTCTCTCTCAGCACCGACCACCATCATTTTCGTCGCACCGTCGCCAACGCCGGTCGCATAGCCCAATCTGATGAGATCTGTTTTCTCCGACCACCACCAATTTTAGATCCACCACTACTGCGACCAGATCTACCACCACTGGGACAACCACAAGCAGATCCACGACCACTGCATCCAGTGAAGCGAACATTTTCACTTTTATGTGAATTTTCACGAACTTTGTGAAATTTCACACCTGCCGGACCTTAGTCAAGATAAAAAATCATATATTCCGCTCTCTCCACTGCACTCCAACCAACCAAATAACACCTTCATCAAATCACCATTTCACCTCATCACCACATCCAAACAATCCGCCACAATTACCAATTTGTCACTCACCAACCCAATCTCCATCATCTACCCCAATCTGATCAAATACCCAAACATAATCAACAACCCAATCATCAATCAATCAACATCAATCTGCCACATCACCACCGAATAACCCACACTATACCACACTCATCAACATCAGCGCCAACCAACCTCTTTATCGGACCTCCCGATCGGCCAGATCTCTACCTCACCAACTGGCCTCTGTATCGGACCTCCCGATCGGCCGTATCTCAACCCTCACCAACCGGCCTCTCTATCGGACCTCCCGATTGGCCGGATCTCTACCTCATCTACCCGGCCTCTCTATCGGGCTTCCCGATCCGCCGAATCTCTACCCCACGAACTGGCCGCTCTATCGGACCTCCCGATCGGCCGAATCTCAACCCTCACCAACTGGCCTCTCTATCGGACCTCCCGATCGGCTGGATCTCTACCCATCTACCCGGCCTCTCTATCGGTCCTCCCGATTGGCCGGATCTCAACCTCATCAACCCGGCCTCTCTATCGGACCTCTGATCGACCGGATCTCACACAACTAGGCCTCTTTCTCCGTCAGACCTCCGGCTGGCCACCGAACCTCTGGCCACCACTCCCTTAAGCATCCTCTACAACCGGACCATCAACCGCACTATCTGACTCACTCCACTATTCTTCACAAAGGCTCTACCTCCAAGATGACTTCATGATTCAATTTCCAAACTCAAATTGTTTCCATTTTCTACCTTGAGTTTGAGGGAGGCTGTTAGAATATTAGTAGAATATTAATCTAAGTTCATCCATTATTGCACCTTACCACACACTCTGTTTGGGTTCATTTTGTACTACTAGTCGTACTACACATTGTACTTCTCTCTTTCCCTCTCTAAGTCTCCTCACTAGCTATCACACCCCAATCTGCCACGTGCGGATTAAACCGTTTGACAAAGGATTTCCCCAAAGAAAACAAGTATAAACATGTAAAGGAACTTCATTAGATCAAACCAATCCTAAGGATAAAATGGACATTTTAAAAAATTTGTCAGGATTCATCTCAATAGATAGTTCTTCAAATAAGGAATCTAACATTGAAAATGGCGCGTGGATACGAACTCCCTTGACCAAGTTATGTTCATTTAAATTTTGAATTTGAGTACACAAATTACTCTCAAGCATTTTGCCAAGAGTTAGCTCAATCCAACTCTCTGCAGGAATAACTTCTGCCCAAAGTTTGATTAATCCAACTTTCTATAGAAGCAATTCTGCCCAAAGTTCGATTAATCCAACTTTCTGCAGAAGGAATATGCTGCTGCTAAAAATTCCTACTTGCAAGGTTACACCAAACCAAATCAATATCAAAACTCATGGGACTTATGGAAAACACTTCAAAACATGTCTAAATACTTCCAAATGCTCCAAAACTTGCACACAAACTCTCTCTTGTCTCAAACAATCCATGAAACCATGTATCACAAGAGGAGAACACAAACATGCATCATTTTCAACATTAAGCTTAACATGAGTAAACAAAATTTGTCAAAACTTGTCCAACCCTCTCCAACTCCTTCCATATAGGTTCCATTTGAAATCCAATCATACTCATAACATTTAAAGTACTCAAAGGATGTAGAAACAAGTTTTACATAAGACTCAATAGGTTCTACCACCAGTCACAAACCAAAATACAACCCTTCTCACTTCTCAAGTTTAGACAAAGTCTCATTAACATTAACCAAACACCATGAGAGTAAAAGCATTTCAAGCATTTGAGAAGTTGTTTGATCAATCAAAACACATAGGTTCCTCATTAGAAACATGAACTTGCATCTCCTCCTCATTTATCCCAAAATATGCATAAACATTCAAGTATAAGGAAACCAAATTTAATTAACATTCATGGTTAGCCAATCCTCAAGTTCTTTTCTAATATACACAACTTGGGGTTCGCAATAACCTCCATAACAAAACTCATAAACAACATCAACTTGGACTTGACATATTACAACCTCCCAAAACTCAAGTTGTTCAAACATTAGAGTTACAGTTTGAAACTAAAACCATTTAAGCGTATGGACATACTCACACATATTTACAACTCTCAAGCCCAAACCCGATGTGCCGGTCATTTCCTCTCCTCTTCTCATTTCGTACCTGTGGTGTTTGTTATTTACCACAACAGAAAAGGAAAACTGTTTTCTTAAGCATTACACTTAGTGAGCAATCTAAACATGATTGAATGCTTAACATGTGCAATGCTACAATTCAACATGTAATTCATATTTGTAATCGCTGAACTACTGGTTCGATGATTCATTTAGACCCGAAGACCTTCCCTTGGCCCCACGAACACTTCTATTCCTTGGACTTCTGTATTTATCGGATTCGTCCTCTTCTCCTCCCTTATTACTCCCAACAATGATATCATCTCCCTGGTGTTCATTGATCACCACATAATCACATAAGCATATAAGCACATAAGCATGGCAACTTTTACATAATTGACATATAAATCTCACAATAGCATATTCATGACTACTAAACATGAATTTACCATTCTATTCATATTTGAAGCATTTAACAAGTTAATCCACAATCATTCTTAGTTTAAAAACTCACCTTACTCATATTATACCCAAATTAAACCAAGAAATGCAGAATTTCACCAAATCTTATCTCTATTCTCTCTCCGGAGTAAATCTTATAAGATTTCGGCAACCGCATGTCACCGATAGAGTGAGCTACCAAAATTACGACAATTAAAATGTAAATTAAAGGTATAGAAATGATCGTCTCACCTTCACGAGTCCGAATACGGCTTCGGTTCACGAATTGGACGTCGGACAGCGACGGAGTTGCGTGAATTGGACGTCGGCGTCTCGTATCTCTCTCCGTCTCTCTCTCTTTTCTTTAATTTTCTGTAAATCTTTCTCTTGGGTTGAAAATTAACCTACACACATGACATCTATGCATACTCATGCATTGATGTGTCACAACTTTTACCCTTTCCTTCATTTACACCCCCCAACACTCTTAAGTTCTTATTATGAAACCCCCCAAACATTCCATTAACTACCCAATTATCTACATGGGTGTTTGTCTAAGTCCCATATGGGTCCCAACGTGGATCCCAAATATTTTGTGAAGTTGCTAACGTAACTACCAATTATGAATCATTTCCATTTATGCCCTTATTTAGGTATCCAAACTAATACCAAACTCTAACATATAACATCATAATATGAAAACCTCCTTAAACAAGTATTCATGTATTCATATAAATGCATTTAGCACATAAAATGCAAATTTTTATTACTCGGCCCTTCACTGGGTCCAACCTCATTACCTATCCGACCTCACTGGGGACTTCTCCAATTGTGTCCTTTACTGAACACTTTTGTTTCACGGACGAGTCCAAGCCTCCCCTTAATCTATTTTACACACTAATTATGACAATTAATGCATATTAAGATGATAATTAACCCTTTCTCTGAGTACGGGTGTTACACTAGCCTATATAAAGATACATTATGTATAATTAATTATACCATTCAATACAATACATTATTTCTCTCTCACTTCTATCATACACACATACACAGTGAGACATTAATCATAGAATTCGTCGGTTAAATCCTCTTCTACTCTATTATCTTTGTGCATATATATATAAATAAAAATGTATATACATATATATATATATTATAAGGGTAAATTACATAAAATACCCTCTCAACTATGACCCGTTTTCACTAATACCCCCAAACTATTTTACCCGACTAGTTGACCCCCTTGGGTATAGTTTTTTGACACTTAGACCCCTTTTCTTAAGCATCAGTCCAAAATCTTAACTGAAAGACATCATGTGAATGGCACATGATATGAGAAACCAAATTTAAGACCAAATTGCCCTAATGGCCTTCTGCCCATGTCAGAAACCAAATTTAAGACCAAATTGCCCTAATGGCCCTCTGCCCATGTCTCTCTCTCTCTCTCTCTCTCTCTCTCTCTCTCTCTCTTCATTTTGACTCTTTACCATGTTCATTTACATATGCATATATATATATATACAACCATATACAGATATACACATATAGAAGACGAGTTTAATCCGATGTATCATTGACAAAATCGTCCAAACCCCTAAAAAAGATTTGATTCCAAAATCATCATACTTTATACTAATATGGTCAAAGATGGGTTCCCAGGCATGGTGAAACAAATGTCAATTAATCGAAAAATAAAAAACATTCTTTAGAAAAACTCAAGAAATTCATTTCATCCCCAAATTCAATTACAATCAACAGATTCAACATACCCATTTTTTATCATTTACAAAATAATATAACACAAAAAGTGAGATTTACTTTGAACATTTCACATGAGCTCCTCTGAAAGACATCACAATCAAACTATCAAAGTGAGTCACAGACACTTGGATGATCGTTCAACGTACATACAAAGTTCTAAACCCCAACTAGCTAGAACATTGCAGATCTATACAATAACCATGAAATTGAAACATCTACAAATCATGTCTACAGATAGAATGTGGGGGGGTTTAGTTCACTTGACTAAACTTGGCATGGCGGAGGGAAGAGAACTCCTTGTGAGGATCTGTCCAACCAAAAAATGTGAACTAAACTTAATCGTAAATGTGAACTAAACTTAATCGTTAGGGTCAGACAGATCCTCAAAAGGAGGGTTAATCGTTAGGGTCGACAATACTGTAGTGGTAGCGACATGGTGAGAGAGGTTTATAGGGAGGCAGTGTAGGTGGAGAGGGTATAGCTTAATGATGGTGCTGCTGTGGGTAGTGGAGTTTTGTGGTGTAGCAAGAGAGGTAGCTTGATTATTTCTACATGGCTATAATTTTTGCACATATAGGTGGGCAATTAGGTAATTTTACACTTTCTGTTACTGCCATCTGTTAGTTTGGTCCCTCAAATACATTAGGGGGTCAATTTGTTCACAAAAAAAGTTCAGGGGGTATTAGTAAAAATGGGCCTTAGTTGAGGGGGTGTTGATGTAATTTACCCTATTTATAAACTTGTGTTAAATATACGTTCAAAGATACTATTCACGTAGATTGGTAGCGGAAGAAAGAGACTAATTACCACGACTTGAGATAGTGGCTGATTTAATTAGGAGTAGGAATGGCAATGGGATAGGTATAGTACGGAGTAGCCATTTTCCAATCCTGCCCCGAATACGAAAAACCTTTCCCCAACTTCGACTCGGCCCCTCCCGCCCTGACGTAGTGAGCATTCCATCCTCGACCCAATTGTTTCCCTCTAGCTCATTCCCACCCCGCCCCGTCCCATTAATAGCTATTAACTTTATAGAAACATATTGTTTAGACCCTTATTATGCAGTTTTTGTATATTGAGTGCATCTAAATTAGGTGGTTGTGAAATCAATCCCTTCATTGGTGTACAATTCAGGAATTAGTCCTTTCCCCTAATTTTTATTTTTTTTATTACATTTATACCCTTTATCTGTTTTAAAGAGAAATTGATTTAAATATGCGTTATTTTTAGTCATTATGTATTATTACAGAAGTGGAGGAGTTATGGGATCATGACTTCCTAAAATTATGGTAGTTGATTGTGTGTGGTTTAAGTGTGATTTTAAACTTAAGCATATGTTGATATAAGATAATCATAATTCAAAATTTTTTGAATTCTAGAATTTCTCACTATTGTGATTAAAAAGGTGATAAATTTGTTTGCATCATCGCTTAGTTCGTTATAACTGTACAGGCACGTACGTGATAAATTTGTCACTAATATTTAATAGTGTGCCAAATTTATTGCAATGGTGGCAAATTTTATTGTGATGGTGACAAATTTATCGCTCACTTGTTTTTAAGAAATAATGGATAAGAAAATTGATATCCCTAAAATCAAGAGATTTCAGTTTTAATAGCGTAATGTGAGAATTTCTCACACTTTTTTGTGTGCATATTGTTTTGTATATTCAAAAAACTTCCAAAATTGTGTTATATACAGTTTTGGGAAACGTATTTTTAGGAAATCATGTATAAGGGAATTAATATCTCTAAAATCAAGGGATTTCTGGATTAACAGAGTGATGTGGGAATTTCTCACTTTTTTGTGCAAAATTTCTCACTAACTTCATTTACATAATAAATGATCTATTAATTACAGTCTATATAAAATGTGGAATTAATTTCTTACTGCCTATATAAGTGAGAAATTTCTCAATAATTTCACCACATAACAAATGAGCAATTTATTACAATCTATAAAAGTACTGAGAATTTTCTCACCAACTTCATCCACATAGCAAATGAGCTATTTATTACAGTTTATACAAGTGAGAAATTGTCACACCCGTTCCAGAAATTCATGGTTTTGAAAATGCATAACTTGAGGTTTTGGAATTATTAATGTTATTAATAATTTGAGTTGAGGTTGACTGTGAGTCAACGGTGAGGTGTCAGTGAGGACACGAGAACATGGCCTTTCATGTTGCATTGGCACGATTAACTGACATTTATATGATTTAAATGTTATTTGATACATCTGGTATTTCATGAATAGTGAATTATACTTGTGTAGTATAATTTCTGGTATTTTTGATATTGTTATATCATTTTGAGAACTGTGGTGAGAACGTGAGTGACACGTTAAATAAAAAGCTAGGTTGTGTAGAGATTTCACATAACTTAGTTTTTGGACGTAAGTTTTGGACCCAAACGAGATTTAGTCGGAAACTTTTGGAATATATAGTTTTCACTCGTAAAGTTATAAAATGGACGTGTGCGAAGTTTCGAGAGCTAATTAGAAGTTTTGAGAACTCGTGGGGAGGTAAACGCAATTTTTGAAAAGTTTGCCTATAAATAGTGGTGGATGAGATTCATTCTCATCCAAACATTTCAAAATATCTAGTGAGAGAGGAGAGAGAAAGGGAGATTGTTGCCACGGGCTTTGCGCCGCCGATCGACGACCGTTCGTCCGTCAGATTTTCTCCAGATTTCATATTCGAACTCATGGAGGTAAGACCTACGTTTTGATACTACTTAGGTCGTGTTTGGCCAATTTTTGTAAAAATATTAATTCTAGACTTTTGGGGAAACTCAGGTAAAACTCGTAGGAATCGCGTATAATTTGGAATCCAACGATTAATTAGCCCCCTAGACTATCCTTCAAAGTTTGAAGAGAATCGCACGAGGTATGAATTCTAGATCTATGAAATATATGGATTTTCATGTTTTGAACATCATTTTTGATATTCTTGGATCCGGGTGAAATTCATGTATTAATTAGGCCCGTTAATTATGCACGTGAAATTATATGAAAAGCACGTATAACTGTTATGTGAGCATGTTATGTGTCTACTTGGGTCAAAGGGGAGTTTGGTGCAAATTCATCCGGGGTAAGCTCCTCGAACCTTGAGGATTGTGATTGTGATGGAATTGGAATTGTGGTTGTGTCTGGATTGGAGGTGGGCCCAACCAGGACACGGTACCTGATATGGAGGAAGGCCCAACCAGTGTACGAGATGCGTGGGAGAGGTGGGCCTCCTACGGCATCAACCGGATGAATGCGTACCACTCACCCTAGAGACCATTTCTATGTGTTTTAGATGCTTAAATCATGAACTGTCATATAAGCATACATTTAGAATTATACGCTCAGCATATAGCTGAGCAGTGGAGATGTACTCCATTGCAGGTAAGAAGAAAGAAAAGAAGAATCGTGAGGAGTGAGGCCGAGGAACGCCGGGGAACCACATTTGTATATGTTTTTGTTTTAAATGCTAAAACCTTGGGTAAGGATTTGAAATTGTAATAGTACGTTGTAATAGATCTTTGGATTTATTCTGTAACATGGTAATTCTGTATTTGAACGTCTGTAGTTAAGTTTTAAATGTTAAAAATCAGTTGTGGTTGTTTTGGTGTTGTGTGGAGAAAGCATGAGTTGTTAATTATCAACACAGGGCTGCCCAGCAGGGGAGCAGTCGACTGAACCCAGGATCAGTCGACTGGATCTCGTAGGGTGGAGATACTGAATGTGAATAGTAAGAGAAGCAGTCGACTGGACCCTTGATCAGTCGACTGAACCACTGTTGAATTTGGCCACTGCTTTGATTAATGATAAAACCAGTCGACTGGGTCTCCAGATCAGTCGACTGGACCCCTTTTGAAATGTTGCATTTTGGTTCTGCTTAACACAGTCGACTGGGGACCTTGATCAGTCGACTGAGCAGTCGACTGGGTTCCCTGATCAGTCGACTGGACCTCTTGTTGAGAATTTTAGGTTTTGGTTTCTGCTCAGTGCAGTCGACTGGACCCTAGGAGCAGTCGACTGAACCCCTGTTTTCAAAAATGATTCTTTTGGACGTGTTTTCATTTGGCCAAAAACTTTTTACAACTCTGATTTTAATGGATTTTAATAATATTTTCCGCTGCTATTGACTTTAATGGAACTGGATGAGCCTTGGTGGCGTGCCACGTGTCCTATTTCCACGCTTAGTGGGATGGGTCGTGACAGAAATTTCTCACTAACATAATCTACATAGCAAGTGAGTAATTTCTTACTGCCTATACAATAAAAAGATCCTCATCAACACAATATGTATGTATACAAATTCATGAAAATGTGTAAATCTATGGCACAACCGTCGATGAACGCATAAAATCATGAACCATTTCAGATAAGAAATTTTTAGATTAGACCATCCAAGATAACTCTTACATCGCAGTCGTTATGTTGTCGCGATGCTTCAAACACTTTGATTTCCGTGAGAAATTTCAATTTTTGAACATAAATGAATGAGAAATTTTGTCCAAAGAGAAATCGACTTCTCTGTCGTTTCGTGATCGATTGATGTTGTTGATGATGGGTTGCATATTTAAAACCTTGCTTTTCACTCGCATTTCCGAGAACAAAGGTGAAGTCGAATTTTGCTCCTCAAAATGATTCAATTTCTGTAAGAAATTTTGATTTTTTTTTTCTCACAAATTGGTGAGTAATTTGTCTATAGAGTGGTCAGTGACGGAGAGGGGTGACCGGAGATGGTGAGAGGGGAGGAGGAGGAAGGTGGTGGGTGGTTGCCGGTGGCGGTAGAGGGGCTGCGACCCTCTCTCTTTTCTTTCTCCGTCTCTGTCTTCATCTTTCTCTCTTTTGCAGATTTTCTCTCTCTTTCTCTCTCTCTCTCTCTCTATATATATAATGATATGAGTTTGAATTTGAAATCCTGATATCATGTGGAGATATATATATATATATATATGCGGGGGCAGTTTGGTCCTCCAAATAGGTGAGAGACAAATTCTTAAATTGTGTTATAATAGAGACCAATTTTTAAAAAAGGTGACTATAATAGACTATATATTAAGTATCCCTTAACTTTAAGTGCAGTTTGCAACACGTGTTTGTATTCCCAATAATTACAAAGAAACTTGGAGTAATTTTTTTTAAAACTAATTGGGCACTACTTCTCATGCACTGGCATTTAATCTGCCAGCACGTGATTTCGTGCACTTTATGTGTGAATTGCACATCCTAATACCTCATGGCTTTTGAATATAAAATTAATGATGTGGTATCAATGGCGTACCAAGATATTATGTTAGAGGGGTCTAAGTTAAATGGACTTGAATCTGCTAGTAAGCAAGTTTCATGTGGGGGTTTGGGGGACGTTGAGGCAAATTTTTTTGGTTTATTTTATACATATTTTTAGTGCGAGATAAAGAGTCGAAAGAGTGGTTTGATCGATTAGATTTATGTCATTTTGGTCTCACAAGTTAGGTAATTGAGTATTAGTCTTCCTCTTCACTATTATGGGGGACAGTTGATGCCACACTCATAGAGTAAATAGTCCTCCATATAGCATTTATAAAATTGATATTGACGATTAAGCTTGCACTATTTGGCTTACCAAATAACGAACTATTAAATTAAAAAATAAGAGTAATGCTATGTGCACATATAGTGTACACATAAATATTTGGTTCATTTATTTCGGTGGGACCCATGTCTGTATACATGGAATCCATCGAAATGAATGACCCAGATCTTTATGTGCGCCAATCATTACTCTTTTTAAATTGACTTTTTATGGATAGTTTATATTATATATATTAAAATTTTGGTTGGACCAATTTCTAAATTAATTTTTAAATATTAAAATTACATGTATATCCCACAAATTTTCAAAAATTTTGGGGTGACCATGGCCCTCCTTGATCTTCACTTGGGTCCGCCCCTGTGTGGGACACTAGTAGTGCAAAACAGCATAACATATGATATAATTGGGGGTTACGCGAGTGTAGATATCCATTTTTGCCCAACAAAAAATGTTAATACTATTTACCCCATTTTTACCCAATCCAAAAAAAAAGAGGATTTTTTTTTTTTTATATTTCTTTTCCTTTCACCAAGCTAGGTAAATTTTTTTTAAAAAAAAAGGAATAAAAAAGGATGTTGGGATTGCTTCTTGTAGTAATAAAAAAAAAAAAGAACAAAACACAAAGATGTTGGGATCCCTTCTTTAAGCAAAAAAACAAGAAAAAAAAGATGGTAGAGTTTTCTTTTCAATAAACAAAACTTGGTGGATTTTTACTATTCCATAAAAAAAAATGCAAGTAATTTGGTTCTTTTACTTGAAAAACAAAATGGGTGGGACTTTTTTTTTTTAGTCGAGAGTTTTAAAATAAAAAAAAAGAATAAAAATACAAAAAAAGTCTTCTTTCTTTCTTTTGGGCACCGACCTTACTTCCGGCATAAAAATAAAAATACAAAAAAAGTCTCTTTTCTTTCTCTTGGACATCGACCCTTACTTCCGGCACAAAACAAATAAAAAAATCTTTTTTCAATCATTTGGGCATCGACCCCTTACTTCTAGCATAGAATAAAAAAAAATACAAAAAAAATCACTTTTTCAGTCATTTGGGCACCGACCCTTACTTTCGGTACACTTTTTAGTCATTTGTGCACCGACCCTTACTTCCGGCATAAAAATACAAAAATAATTCTCTTTTCTTTTCTTTCTTTTGGGCATCGACCCTTACTTCCGATACACTTTTCAGTCATTCTGGCACCGACCCTCACTTCCGGCATAAAAATGAAATACAAACAAAATTTATCTTTTCTTTTCTTTTCTTTTCTTTTCTTTTCTTTCTTTTGGGTACCGACCCTTACTTCCGGTATATTTTTCAGTCATTTGGGCACAGATCCATATTTCCAATATAGGAATAAAAGCATAAGAAAATAAATAAATAGAAAAGTACAAAAAATACATCATTCTCCATTCACTTGCATAATCTCATTTCAATCTCAATCACTTTCTAAATGTTAAAGTCTAGGACTACACCGTACAAGTTAAAGTTCCTAGCGATACCGACTCTTTCTCAAATCATTACATCACACGCGCAAGGTCAAACGTGACCACTCTTTTTAAAAATCACCATCATACACTCGCACACACAAGTCAAAACTACGTTTGGCCTGATTCCTGTCTTGGGATACGTAAGTAACTCTCAAAGAGTGCGGCCATACCCGTCACCATTTTTTGTTCTATTCACTTTCTTAAAATAAAAAAAAAAAACTTTTCTTTTCTTTTTTCAAATGAAATGCCCCATTTTAATAAAAATCACTCAAATTGGCAACCGTATTTGCATGGATGTTCGAGGGTGCCTAATATCTTCCCTTGACATAATCGAGTCCCCGAACTCATTTCAAAGATCTCTGGTTTTTTCATGGCTATTAATAGTCATACTTTTAAAAGGGCCCACTTTTCTCAAAACTTTTTTTTTTAAAAAGTCAAAGATGAATTACTTTAATTATTTTTGCAGGGGTCCTAATACCCCAATGTTAGGTGGCGACTCTGAACATTTCAAATATGCCCTACCATACTCTTTTCACCCTTCCCAATAACAAAATCAAGTCGCAATTCACCCACTCTTAGGAAGCCTGGCCCACACCGACAGCTTGGCGCTCCGAGGGCCCGGGCGCGACAGCTGGCGACTCTGTTGGGAATATCACTTAAGAAGACTCAGGCCATCACTTTAGTGATTTTTGTTACAATGGGGCATTTCTTTTGTACTAACATTGTTTTTGTTTCACCTTTTCTTTGTAAATTTATATTATTTTGCACAGGTGTTTGCGACTCATGGTAAAATAAAACTACAAGGCCAATGCCAATATTGCAATGGCCAATGCCACGATCTTTAACTATCACGCACACTACACACTGGCATGCAAGCACAACATAAGCCTTCCTTAAGAGGAAACCTTTAAGATTAGATAGGAGGATTAGTAAGTGGCATGGTCATTGCGATAGTACCGCCAGTACCAGCACCGAAAGTTCACCCGCTCGAACCACCAACCTGAGAAAGTGCTTCGGCACTGGAGGTTTGAAGGTTTGGGGACTGGACCTAATTTAGTTTTGCATTAGACATTAGCCTCTCCACATACTCTCACTCTCTACACATGCATCAATATTGATACATCACTCTCTCCATATGATCTCTCTCTGTCTCACTCTCATCCTCTCTTTATTCTTCTCTTCTTCTTCCTTCCGCCTCTTGGCAGAAACTCATCTCCCCTCTAAAAAAACCTCACCCAACAAACCGGCATTCATTGCAGGAACCATCCAGACACACAAATTGCTGATCCAACTTTCACTACTAAGAAAGATGGTACTGTAGAAATCTCATTTGCCAAACTGACAACATCTGCTCCAGCAATATTTACCACAATAATCAACATGACTCAATCAGTAGATTTATCCAACTCTGGTTCAGGACAAATCCCCATCCACTCATTCAAAGCTTCAAGACAACCAATCTTTCACTTCCAAGATCCAGTCACAGGACACAAATTCTTTGATCATTGTGATTGTGATGAGTGTTACTATGATGAACTTTATGGTGGCGACAATTTTCCTCAAAAAGCAAAGAAGAAGTCTCAGACACTTCTTCAAGAATGATATGAGTCTAGAGATTCCAGTGTTGGTTTACTCAGTGAGCCCTCATGAAAATTTGATTACTATGTGCTATATTCTCATAAGCAACAAAAGTCTTCCCAACCCAAAGTGGCCTCTGATTATAACCAGTCTGGAAATTCTTACAATAAAAAGGATAAAAAGGGAAATGAGAGAACATCTGGCCAAGTCGCTCCGGTGAACTTCATCCAACGGCCCATTCTTCCAACCTTCCCTT
Organism: Hydrangea macrophylla; assembly: GCA_033977485.1. Lineage (NCBI taxonomy): Eukaryota > Viridiplantae > Streptophyta > Magnoliopsida > Cornales > Hydrangeaceae > Hydrangea > Hydrangea macrophylla. The sequence goes on along the minus strand of CM066985.1, from coordinate 107,185,273 downwards.
ATCAACAGGCCATGCCTCTGTATCATCAACCAGTAGTATATTATGTGGCCCAGGGCCAGCCTCAACCCATCACGAATCAGTATCAGGGCTACAGACGACCACCTCAGCCATTCCAAAACACGGGTTATCAAAGGAAAGGGCTTGACAAGAATCGAAAGTTCTCACCCTTGGCAGAATCACCGAGCTCCATCTTAAGCAAGTTGTTGCCTCAGGGAGTCATTAAAATAGTTCCAGCCGGACGAGTCCCAAAAACTTTCCACAAGATATATGATCATAACAAGCGTTGTGAGTTCCATTTGGGATGATCAGGCATTCAACAAACGGGTTGATAGAAGAGGGAAAAATAACTCTTCAATAGAAAGAGCAGCCTGCTATGCTGCCTCCCATGTACCAGCATGCCTTTCTCCTGAACCAATAGCCGATGGTGCAACAAATAACCCAGCGTCTGCCGCAGCCCCTCGTACCTCAGTATCGGGGTTATAGGTCGGGATCGCCGCAACAAGTCCAGAATATAAACTTCCAAAGGAAACCATTGGATAGAAGTCGAGAGTTCTCGTCACTAGTGGAATCGTCGAGCTCTATTCTGGGTAAGTTGCTAGTCGAGGGAGCCATTGCTATAGTCCCAGCAGGGTGAACTCCAAACCCTCTCCCGGAGACGTATGACCTTACCCGATATTGTGAGTTCCATTCTGGAATGGTCGGGCACTCAACAGATGATTGCCTCACATTGAAGCATAAAATCCAAGATCTGATCGATGAGGGAAAGATAACTGTCAAGCCATCGGAGCCACTCGCCAATGTGGCCAACAACCCACTCCCTCAACATGGAGTCGCAACGCCAACTATCAATGTGGTGACAGTCGAATATGAAGAGGTTGCCATGTCAGTCATTCAACGTCCCCTACCAAGATGGGTCGATAACTCGATTCCAATAAACCTGGAAAAGGGATTCTCAAACCTCAATATGAACTCTGCACCGACAAGCTCTCCTTTTCCCGTTTCTATACCAACTCCAACTGTTACCGTTTCACCAATCCAAAGGGTGACTGAGCCCGTCTCTATACTTTTTCATTCCCTCCCACTTATGTCTGCACCACCAATTCCTCCCTAAGCGAAAGTCCAAAAGGCAACCAAGCCTATCTCCATATTCGCATACTCTCTTCCACCTACTACTCCCTACTCAGGAAAAGCAATCGGGCCAGTCTCTGCACAGGTCAAGGTAGTACTCGAGGTCCTCACTACTCCAATGACCCCGATAGTCTTCTATACAACCGATAGAGGACACTTATGCCATACCAGGTGTATATCAGATCCCAGACCAGGATGTGGGAGGGCCCATTCATCATCAACAAGGCATTATTCGAAGGAGATTTGATACTTCCAAAAATGGACGGTGATGTGTTTCCAGAGCCAATCAATGCTGACTCGGTCAAGAGATTTTACGCTTAACGTTAAACTTATGTGTCTAAATGCTTTGATCAAATTGAAGATAGGCCTTCATCTCTACTATCCATTTCAACCAGTAAACTCATTCATTAACCACTTTGAGCCTACTCTTTTTTTTTTATTATCTTTCACACAGGGGCAGTTTCTCCACTACTAAATATATGCATTGTCTGCTTTGTATAAAGTACATACTTTTCTTTAAAAAAACTGTACAAATTCAAAAAAAATTAAATAAAAACTTTCTCCATCATTCAATAATTATCATCTTGCTTTAAAATCTCATGATTCATTGGATATGAATGCCTTATAACTTGTTGAAGCCAATTCGGACATCGCAATTAGAGTTTTGGATGCAACACGTGTCCAATTTACCATATAATCGCAGTCCATGACAGAACATGCCAAAAGGCTTCAAGTCTATGATTGATCATTATAGTATCTGACACTATGCATCATTCCAAGTGCATGCTGCTCCACCACTCCTGTAGTATATGGACAGTACACTCTCAGGGGTAAAAATACCTCAACTCAAGGCATGTCACACATCATCAAAAACCAACTAGGGCGGCCCATTGCTCCTCATGACATTGTACAAATTTCAATGTTGCATATACATGATTTCTAAAATCCAAATATGCTTGTGTCAAAATGATGAGAGGCAATCATTTCAGCTATCCAAACACTATTATCCACTTGTTAGCCCACTTGAGCCATACAATAAAAAATTTTCTTCAAATTCAAACCCCCTGAGGATCACCCTCCACACTGGGGCACTGCAAAAAATAAAAAGAAGAGAAACTCAAAAAAAATAAGCAAAAGAGAGCTCAAGACGGAAGCTGAAAAAATCCACAAAATACTATCCGACTTGGATACTCACTTCGAACTGGGCCAATTCTTCCCCAAGTCGCATTTCACTCAACAATACTCACCCCATACTAGACTGGGACAGGCAAAAAGAAAAAAAAAAACAGAGTATAAGGTGATCTCAGGCATCGACCTTTCAAAAAAAAAAACTTCAAGCCTTCATGCGATCCTTCATTTCTTAACCCATGACCCTGACCTATAATACAACTCACTGAAAGTCCAGTCTGATTGACACAAGTCTTGTTGGATTTATTAAATCATACTTTGTATCATTTCAAAGGCATGGGCCATCACATACTGCCAAATTCAAGATGGTCTGACAAGCGTAGTGAAAACCTCAAAAGAGCTCTACGAGTAAAAATCAAGACTAGGGCAAAACTGTCGACACCACAAATATAGACAAGGACTGGACATTCACCAAATTAAATACGTTGTCTTCTAGTGTTCCAACAAGCAACAAGACAGACAATATCCACTAAATTATGAACATTTTTTCGCAGATGATAAACTCATGAATCAAATGCTTCTGTAAATACTCTGTACATAGCATAACATTGCATTAAAAAAACAAACAAAAAAAAAAAGCGTTCATACTTTACGATATAGCAGAAAATGCATATCTTTTGTAACAGGGGCAACTGGTCCCGGTACTTCCATCATCCTTGTAAGGAAAACACTTGCCTCTGGCCCAACATACTTCCAAAGGCCCAACCACTGGCCCAACATACTTCCAAAAGCCTTACCACTGGCCCAATATACGTATGTTCCAAAAGCCTAACCATTGGCCCAACATAGCTCCAAAAGCTTCACTACTGGCCTAACCTTCTTCCAACCCATTTCATACAGCTTTTGCTCAGACTCCAACTCTACAGCAATCCCTCAGTTCAGATCTACACGTCAAATTAAATTCCTCTCTATGGATCAACAAGAAGTATGTCCCCTACTCAGGATCACCAAGCCAATATCATCCCCAACACTAGGTATGAGTCCGTCAATGGGCATCCTGTTCATATCATCCAACATTAGGAGTAAGTCCGTCAAGTGGCATCCTGTTCATCTCATCCAGTCTCAGGTGTGAGTCCGTCAAGGGGCATCCTATCCATATCATCCAACATCAGGTATGAGTCCATCAAGAGGCATCCTGCTCATATCATCTAGCATCAAGTGTGAGTCCATCAAATGGCATCCTGTTCATCTCATTTAGTCTCAGGTATGAGTCCGTCAAGGGGCATGCTATCCATATCATCCAACATCATGTATAAGTCCATCAAGGGGCATCCTGTTCATATCATCCAGCATCAGGTGTGAGTCCGTCAAGTGGTATCCTGTTTATCTCATCTAGTCTCAGTTTTGAGTTCATCAAGGGGCATCCTGTCCATATCATCCAACATCGTGTGTAAGTCCATCAAGGGGCATCCTATTCACCTCATCCATTAGGAATGAGTCTGTCTAGTGGCATCATGTTCCCCTCATCCAATATCAGGAATGAGTTCGTCAAGTGGTATCCTGTTTACATCTTCAGCAAAGGAATGAGTCCGTCAAGGGGCATCCTATTCACAATCTCACTATTGGGAATGAGTCCATCAAGTGGCGTCCCTTTACAACTTCAGCTCAGGAGTGAATCCGTCAAGGGGCATCCTATTCACAATCTTACTATCGGGAATAAGTCCGTCGAGTGCCATCTCATTCACATCTTCAAGCTTAGGAGTGAGTCCGTCAAGGGGCATCCTATTCACAATCTCACTATCGGGAATGAGTCCATCAAGTGGCATCCCGTTTACATCTTCATCACAAGAGTGAGTCCGTCAAGCGGCATCCAATTCATAATCTCACTATCAGAAATGAGTCCGTCAAGTGGTGTCCCGTTTACATCTCCAGCTTAGGAGTGAGTCCATCAAGGGGCATCCTGTTCACAATCTCTATTGGGAATAAATCTGTCGAGTGGCATCCCGTTCACATCTTCAAGCTCAAGAGTGAGTCCGTCAAGGGACATCCTGTTCACAATCTCACTATCGGAAATGAGTCCGTGAAGTGGCTTCCCATTTACATCTTCATCATAGGAGTGAGTCCGTCAAGGGGCATCCCTTTCATAATCTCACTATCAGGAATAAGTCCGTCAAGTGGCGTCCCGTTTACATCTTCATCACAGGAGTGAGTCCGTCAAGGGGCATCCTGTTCACAATCTCACTATCGGGAATGAGTCTGTCAAGTGGCGTCCCATTTACATCTTCATCACAAGAGTGAGTCCGTCAAGGGGCATCTTGTTCACAATCTCACTATTGGAAATGAGTCTATCAAGTGGCATCCCATTTACATCTTCAGCACAGGAGTGAATCCGTCAAGGGGCATCCTGTTCACAATCTCACTATTGGGAATGAGTTCGTCCTATGGCGTCCCATTTACATCTTCGGCACAGGAGTGAGTCCATCAAGGGGCATCCGATTCACAATCTCACTATTAGGAATGAGTTCATCAAGTGGCGTCCCATTTACATCTTTAGCACAGGAGTGAGTCTGTTAAGGGTTATCTAGTTCATAATCTCACTAATGGGAAATGAGTCCATCAAGTGGCGTCCTGTTCAGCACAAGAGTGAGTCCGTCAAGGGGCATCCTATTCACAATCTCACTAGTGATAATGAATCCGTCAAGTGGCATCCTGTCATCATCAACGTTAACCTCAGTTTAGGATTACGCGGCTTTGCACTTCCTGGCTACATCCCTTATTCATCATACACGAACTACGCACAGTCTGATTTTCCCAATGAGAGATACGTAAGCAGCTCTAAGAGCTCGACCATACCCTTACTTTTACATTCTCGGTTAAAGTTCGAGATTATGCGGCTTTACACTTCTCGACTACACCGTCTCTCACTATCTCTCAGCGAGAGATACATAGGCAGCTCTGTTATTGTGATTGTTTTCCCTCCCTATATATACTCTCTCCCTTATATAAATATGTTTGCTTGTGTGTGTGTTTGAGAGAGAGATATATATACTCTCATATATACACACATATATATATATATATATTATATATACATACACACACTCTCGGGTTAGAGAGAGAGGAGAAAAAGAAAAAAAGAAGAAGAAGGAAGAGGGGAGGAGACCAGAGAGAAGAGACAGACAGAGAGAGAAAAAGGAGGAGAGAGAAAACTCACCATAGTCGCCACTACGGAGCTCAAGACGCCGTCACCGGAACGCCGGAGAGAAGTAAGTTTCATTAACTCACTCAGAGGATTGTTTTGGGATGTTTGTATGTGTTAAATAACGTGCATGGAAGAGAGAAAGAACCCCCAATGTTTCTATATATAAAACCAGTAGTTTCTGATGAAGAAGATAGAGTCCAATCGATTGCCATTGGATCCAATCAATTGGATAATTTCCCAATCGATTGCTATACCAATCGATTGCCATTTCACCCAATCGATTAGCATTATTTCCAATCGATTGCTATGTTTTCCCAATCGATTGGATATGAGCAAAATGTTATTTGTATATTGTTTTATGCTTATGATATATCAGACTTATTAATAGTTGTACCCTATGTGCTATTACGATATATGGATAAGATATATATGTGCCATATCAGGACTAGACTTATATGCAGTGATCATTAATATTACAAGATGAATTATTCTGGGTTAACTGTTGATATGAGATAAACTGTTTAATTGTTATATGATGATATTGCTGAACTGAATAGTAGAATGGAACACAACTGCATGTTAATAATCAGTATTGAGTAGATATGACGAATCCAGAGCATGTGATGATTCCTGTATCTGGAGTAATGCATTTCACGACATGTGGTCAACATGCATGGGATATTGGTATGAAGAGATAAGAGAATACAATGAGAAATGGGATATTTGTATGAAGAGATGAGAAGAATATGATGAGAAATGGGATATTTGTATGAAGAGATGAGAAGAATACAATGAGAAATGGGATATTTGTATGAAGGGATGAGAATAATATGATGAGAAATGAGAACTGTAATTTATATGGAATATGAGATATGTGTACTTTGGATCTGTCACGACCATCCCACTACGCGTGGAAGTAGGACACGTGGCACGCCACCAAGGCTCATCCAATCAACAATATAACTATACGCAGCGGAAAGAACTTCAAAACAACCCTGGCTATTTAAAACTTAGGGAACATTACCCTCTGAGTTTGAAAAAAATCCATTGAAATCAGAGTTATAAAAGAAATTTTGTTCAATTTAAAACGTTCACAAGCATCCAATTCAAAACACAAAGGTTCAGTCGACTTCCCAGTCGACTGTACTAGGGTCCAGTCGACTGTGCCTGGCAGAAACTAAAACCTTAAATCCTCAACAGAAGGTCCAGTCGACTGCCCAGTCGACTGCTTTTCTATTATTAGAAACAGTAGCCAAAATCAACAGTGGTTCAGTCGACTGATGAAGGGGTCCAGTCGACTGCTTTTCTATTATTCACTTACAGTGTCTCAAACACACGAGATCCAGTCGACTGACCCTGCTCCCCTGCTGGCAGCCCTGTATTGAAAATTTACAACACATGCTTCTCAAAACCAATAACAAACACAACCATAACTGATTTCCAACATATTAAAACATAAATACAGACGTTCAATTACGAGATTACGGTACTACGGAACTAATCCATAATTCTATTACAACATCTTACAATATTCAAATCCTTACACAAGTTTAGGATTTACAACAAAAACATATACAAGTGTGATTTCCCGGCGTTCATCGGCCTCACTCATCGCGCTTCTTCTTATCCTTCTTCTTACCTGCAATGGAGTACATCTCCACTGCTCAGCTATATGCTGAGCGTACAAGTTCTAACATATGCAATATATGATAAAAACATGCTTTAATCTCATAAATCATACAATAGTCTCTAGGGAGAAAAATACGCATTCATCCGGTAGCGGCAAGTCCAAGCCTTAAACCGCGATACCAATGGCAAGTCCAAGTCTATCAACCATTGTATCCACAAGTGCCATGGCAAGTCCAAGTCTATCAACCATGCACAGTAGTCGTCGCTACTAAATTCTCAAACATCGAGAAGCTTACTCCGGCATGAATTTGTATAAGACTCCCCTTTGACCCACATAGACAACTTAACGTGCTCGCATAAATTTAGACATGCTTTTCACAATTTAGCGCGTGCATAATTAACGGGCCTACAATTAACACATGGATTTTGCCCGGATCTCAATTTTGTCATCGAAATATAAAACATGTATTTCTCTATATTTCACAAGTTAGAACTTCATACCTCGTGTGATTTTCCCCAAACTTTGAAGGATCGACTAGGAGGCTAAATAATCGTCGGATTTCGAATTTGAGACAATTTCTACAAGTTTATACCTGTTTTTCCCAAAAGTCTAAAATTAACATCTTTACAAAACTTGTCCAAACACGGCCTAAGTGGTATCAAAGCGTAGATCTTACCTCCACGAGTTCAAATCTGAAATCTGGAGAAAATCTGACGGACGAACGGTCGTCGATCGGCGTCGCAAAGCCCGTTGGCTCCAAATCTCCCTTCTCTCTCCTCTCTCTAGATATTTGTGAGTGTTTGGATGAGATTGAAATCTCATCCCAATCTATATATAGGCAAACTTTTGGGGAATTACGTTTACCTCCCCGCAAGTTTCTCAAACTTCTAATTAATCCATGAAACTTCGCACACGTCCATTTTACAACTTTACGAGTGAATATTATAAATTCCAAAAGTTTTCGACTAAGTTTTGTTTGGATCCAAAATAACGTCTAAAAACTAAATTCTGTGGAATCTCTACACAACCTACCTTTTCAATTAACGTATCACTCACGTTCTCACCACAGTTCTCAAAATGATACCACCAATCACAATTTACCAGAATTATACTACACATGTATAATTACTATTCACAGGAATACCAGATAAAGTCAAATAACATTTAAATCATATAAATGTCATTTACTCATGATTATGCAAAATGAACTTCCATATTCTCGTGTCCTTACTGACACCTTACCGTTGACCACAGTCAACTACTTATCCTCAATTATCATATATCAATGATAATTCATAAAATTTCATATCATGCATGATTAAACTATGAAATTCTGGAACGGGCATGACAGGATCCGTGGGATCAACAGCTGACGAGCCGGGTGGACGTGGGGTGGTTAGAGTTCCTAGTGCGCCTCTCGCTGTTAAAGACGTCCAGTGAGGTGTATGCATTGTTGAAGACGTCCAGTGTACCGTTGACGATTACGTCTGGCTAGTGCTCTAATGTATTCTCAGCTGTGTAGACGACTAGTGAGGATATACACATTGTTGAAGACGTTCGATGTGTCATTCTATAGTTTACAGATAGGTGGTACCGTGTAGACAACCGGTAATCCTATCAAGGGATTGTGGGACCTACTACTTAGTCGGGTGATTCTGATTAACATTATTGTATCGACGCATGGATACGGATTTGAGATTATGGTATCGATGAATGAATATAGAATTGTAATATGGTATTGATGTATGGATACAGAGATGGATAGAGATATGAATGTGAGTACAGATATGATGAGATTAATGTTCAGTCGTGGATTCAGCGTCCCGACGTAAAGGTAGATGCATGGGTGGTTACATGTGTTACATGCATGGATTTGGTGAATACGTGATGAAACATTTATACCATTATCTTTATCCTTGTCATTTCTTAATATGTTTCCTGATATCATTGGATTCATGTATAGTTTAATGAGACCTCTGCTATGTCCGTGAGTGACATCATTGTTAAGAGATTAACCGCATTTTTAGATGCTGAACAATAACGGTGAGGAGTGTTGTTTAGTGTACTCACTCAGCTTTGTATCCAAAGCTGATGCCGTTTGTGTCCTGGACATTCCAATGTAGAGCTTGGCAGGCCTTGAGGATGGAGACTGATGTTCTGTCGGACTTGGAGCTGAAGGCTTGAAGACAAAGGCGTGTTGCTTTGTATTAGTTAGTTGGTATATCTGTTGTACTTCTCCTGTTATTATTGTTATAGACTTCAGACTCTAAGTCAACTGTTGTAATAGATTTAGTAGACTTTTATAATTGGTACTTTGGCATATGTTGCTTCCAAACCTTTTATATTTCCGCTGTATCCTCTGATTATGTTAATAAGATATGTTTTGTGAATTGCATCCTCTCTATCGTTGTATTTGTTGGTTGGTATAGATGACAAAGCGGTTATTCACCAGTTATTCCCTATGGACCCATAAAGGAATTTTATTTTTCTCTATTTATGTTGTTCCGGGGCGTGACATGTAGACACTCATTTTTGCCCAACAAAAAATGTTAATACTATTTACCCCATATTTACCCAACCAAAAAAAAAAAGAGGATTTTTTTTTATATTTCTTTTCCTTTCACCAAGCTAGGTAGATTTTTTTTTTTAAAAAAAGGAAGAAAAAAAAAAGATGTTGGGATTCCTTCTTGTAGTAATAAAAAAAAAAGAACAAAACACAAAGATGTTGGGATCCCTTCTTTTAGCAAAAAAACAAGAAAAAAAAGATGGTGGAGTTTTCTTTTCAATAAACAAAACTTGGTGGATTTTTACTATTCCATAAAAAAAAATGCAAGTAGTTTGGTTCTTTTACCGAAAAAACAAAATGGGTGGTTCTTTTTATTTTTTTAGTGGAGAGTTTTAAAATAAAAAAATAATAAAAATACAAAAAAAAAGTCTTCTTTCTTTATTTTGGGCACTGACCTTAACTTCCGGCAAAAAATAAAATTACAAAAAAAGTCTATTTTCTTTCATTTGGGCACCGACCCTTACTTCCGGCACAAAACAAATATAAAAAAAATCTCTTTTCAATCATTTGGGTACCGACCCTTACTTCCGGCATAAAATAAAAAAATACAAAAAAATCACTTTTCAGTCATTTGGGCACCGACCCCTTATTCTGGCATAAAAATACAAAAAAAAATCTCTTTTTTTTCTTTCCTTTGGGCACCGACCCTTACTTCTGATACACTTTTCAGTCATTCTGGCACTGGCCCTCACTTCTACCATAAAAATAAAATACAAAAAAAATTTATCCTTTCTTTTCTTTTCTTTTCTTTCTTTTGGACACCGACCCTTACTTCCAGTATATTTTTCAGTCATTTGGGCACAGATCCATATTCCCAACATAGGAATAAAAGCACAGGAAAAGAAATAAAAAAAAAATAGAAAAGTACACAAAAATGCATCATTCTCCATTCACTTGCATAATCTCATTTCAATCTCACTCACTTTTCAAAGGTTAAAGTCTAGGACTACACCGTACAAGTTAAAATTCCTAGTGATACCGACTCTTTTTCAAATCATTACATCACACGCGCACGGTCAAACGTGACCACTATTTTTAAAAATCACTTGCATATACTCGCACGCACAAGTCACAACTACGTTTGGCCTGATTCCTATCTTGGGATACGTAAGCAACTCTCAAAGAGTGCGGCCATACTCGTCACCATTTTTTGTTCTATTCACTTTCTTAAAAAAAAAACTTTTCTTTTCTTTTTTCAAATGAAATGCCCCATTTTAATACAAATCAGTCAAATTGGCAATCATGTTTGCACGGATGTTCGAGGGTGCCTAATACCTTCCCTTGACATAATCGAGTCCCCGAACCCATCTCAAAGATCTCTGGTTTTTGCATGGCTATTAAGAGTCATACTTTTAAAAGGGCCCACTTTTCTCAAAACTTTTTTTTTTAAAAGTCAAAGATGAATTACTTTAATTATTTTTGGAGGGGTCCTAACACCCCAAATGTTAGGTGGCGACTCTGAACATTTCAAATAGACCCTACCATACTCTTTTCACCATTCCCAATAAAAAAATCAAGTTGCAATTCACCCACTCTCAAGAAAGCCGGGCCTACACCGACAGCCTGGCGCTCCGAGGGCACGGGCGCGACAGCGAGTTGACTCCTCCTGCCTCGAGCCCGCGACGGATTTAGCTGCTCTCCCCCAAACCTATTAAAGACTTCCCAAACCCGTCCCATTAGAGGGGTGTTCCCAAACCCGTCCGGGGCAGGGCGGGGGTACTAGTCGGGCTAGCGGGGGTACTAGTCAAGGATTCCAAACATATCCTCATTCCTCTCCCCTGATTTGATAAACGTTTCTCTTCCCTAAATTGAATGTAATAAATATTCATATATGATATGATTCCAAAACAAAGACTGATTTGAGTTGGAAAACCACACAGATTATGGTGGTTTGTAGAATATACATAAAGACACGTCCGCAAAGTATGTAAAATGTAGGGATTTTACATGGATTACAACTCATCACAAGTTAGATAACTTTGAAATTATCTATCCTATTTACAAATGCAACGGCTGACCTTCAATATGATTTGACTTGATATCGGAAGAATTAGTTGTAGACCTAATTTCTCCGAATCAATACATTGTGTATTTAATGGACCTTAATTCTCTCTTTTTATAACAATGGATTATTCTTCTTCTTCACTCTCGCTGTGCTATATATTTATATGTTCAATACATACTATTCCAGTCTAGTGTTGATCACAGAATCAACTTTTTGATTAATCCATCCACCCCCAAAGCTTGTTCGCTCTCTCTCTCTCTCTAAAACATTTGACACACCGCTTTTGGGTCTCTATCTCCGGCTCTCCATGGTGTATATATATATATACTGGGTTATATGTATACCGGGTTATATATAAACATTAAGGTGGCTTGTGCTTTCTTTCTTTTAGTTTTTGGTGATGCCAAAATTTGGTTAAGGGTGAGAGGAGTAATTTCAGGGGAGACAAGAAGATTGTATGTGGTTCGGCCCCATTAACGAGGTGACCTATGTCCATGGGTACGTCCGAGCGCTTCCATTAATAGATCACCGGTGACATTCGGTGAACCAATAAAGAGGACGGCACTACTAGAAAACTGGCTGGGTATATGTATGTATGATGTATTGCTGCTATTCTTTTCGATAAGCATCAGATCCCCTTCAATGAGGGCGAGGGGCCTCTTTTATAAATACAAGAGGCCACTTGTACAAGGCAACTAACTAGACTGGGAAACCTAGCTTAATTACAACTGATTTACAAGAATTATGGGAGTTTCCTAAATGGTTTCGGGAAACATCTTTCTCCTTTCTTTAGTTTCCTATCTGAGATAGGAAACTGGTCAGCGTAGCCCTACAGGAGCAAGCAACTGTCTCTGCCTAGAATGCCTCCAGTATGGGGCCAATCCAAAATGAACGCTCGAGCCATGGCCGAACTGGGCGGTCTCAGCAGACAGCCCGGGTAGGCCGAGTAATAAGCATCCCTTTCAGATGATGTGGCAATTTGACTTTAACCTGATATTTTTGTACCTATCAGCTGCCCCCCATTTTCAAAGCGGAGGCGATGCTATAGCAGTTTTGGTTTAAAAATTCGTGCTATCTAATGTACCGGCCGGGAAATTGCCCGGCTACTGCTCAGGAATGGGCACACCCTTGGCCAACCAGGGTCTAATCGGCCGGTATCGTTGAGAACCCAGGGACGGTGGTCGCCACATATCAGGGTGTGACTGGCTCGGTTAGGATCCAATGAGGCCAACGCTGGTGTAACCGATCAGTTGCATGGTAATCGGACCGTTATGTCATGCATTTAATGCACGCGTCTTTTGAGACGATGCTTCACATGCCCGAGGGGATAGCTTGTAGGTGGTTTAGGCGGGAAAGCTTCCTGGCCTTTGAATCTGATCTGATCTGGACCATCCGCGCTTCTTATATAAATGGTCCTTGTTCATTTCCTTCATTCTTGCTGCCCTGAGACAGAGATTACCGAGCGGTTTTGAGAGCAAAAATCCCCGGTCAAGCTTCTCGAGCTCATTTTCTGCTTTATTTTTGTAAGTCCTTACTTCCCCAGTATCAATTAACTATTATCTTCATTCTCCTCTTTTCTTTTTCTTCCTCGGGTGCGGCTGGAGAGGACGAATCCACTAGGTCTTGTATGGGAGTGGGATTTTTTCTTCCTTAGGTTCATCTTTGTTCTTAGGTCAAGTCATCCCCCTCTGCGATAGAGTGGTTAAACCAGTCGGGTTGTCCTGTGGCAGTGTTGACTGAGTGTTTCTTTACCCTCAGAGCTCTGTACACTTTTCCCCATAGATTGTTGGATCTGCCCCCCTTGTAACTTAGGTTGGGAGTTACCGACCCTTACCTAGGCTGCCAGTTACGTCCCTATCCAATCCCAAGAAACGTAGAGATGGAACATTCTGATTTTGATTCCTTTTCCCGATCGGAGGACGAACACTAATGGTCCGGGACACCGGACACGAGCCTTGATCCACCCTCCACTACTCAATCGAACCACCATAGCGAGGGTAGGATCCCGATTTGGGTATCGGACGACGATTTAAACCAAGAGGCCCCGGTGGACTCCATCTCGCGGGGTTCTGGTGATGAGGGACTAGAGGATCCTGACCCCGAGGTAGTGTTTGCCTGAGAGTTTACCCCCTCCGTCTTGCGCGCCCAAGATCTCAGCCAAATTAGGGATAAGTACGCTATTCCTAATGGTTACTCCCTCACTGTGCAAGTCGGCGGGGCCCATCTCTATCACCTGGGCTTCGTCACTTTGTACGAGGACTCCCTCATGGCGGGGTTCCGTATTCCACTCTACCCGGTCACCCGGGATGCCCTGATCTACCTTGGGATCTCTCTTGGGCAGTTAGCCCCGAATGGGTGGAGGTTCCTGTTGGGGTCCATTTCTCTCTGGCCCCAGGTCTTCAAGGTATGACCCTTCAAGAGTTCTTTCGGGCCCACTGACCGTTCCCTATGCATGGGGAGGTCGGGTTTTTCTCTCTGGGGGCTCGACAAGGGAGAAAACTCATTGTCAACTGCCCAAGCAACAACAAGGGGTGGAAGAATAAGTTCTTCCAAGTATCCACCCCCGAGCTTTATGAGCGAGCCCCAGGGATCCAGCTAAGGACTTTCTGGGAGGGAGAGCTGAGGAGTAAGCTCGTCCATCATTTCCTCCTTTGCTTTCCTTTACTCTTGATTGCAACTTGGTGGCTAACCGTTTTATGCTTCGTTTTATTATGGGATCTACCGACCCACTGAGCATTCTCGAAGAGTGACAAGCTAGGATCAGGCATTTAGCTTACCTGCCCACCAACGTCTGGAACGTGCTATCCTAGACAGGGGATTTTGTTGCCTCCTAATCCCCGGACAAACCTATTGAAGCGCTCGTCTTTTCCCCAATTATCTCGGGTAAATTCTTAGGCGAACTATTTGGCTTTATCTGTCTTTCGCTATTTTTCCCAGCTACTGACTGTATGATCTTATTTGTTCGTAAAAATGGGTCCCCGGAGAGACATCGAGCAGTTGAGGGCCAAACAGGCCACCGTCACTACCGCTACTATCGCCCATGTGGCGGATAGAGGAAAGAGGCCCGCTGTTGAGACCTCAGGTAGCGATCATTCGCTCTGGCGAATAAGGCACGGGATGGAGACGTATAAGGAACCCGGAGAAACATCGGCCCCTTGCGTGGTGGTGGTGAAGGAAACTGCTCCTCGGGCGGACCTGCCATCCGGGACTCCGCTGGGGGAGTCGGCAGAGATAAGGGAAAGAGTTAGACCAGTCCTCCTCCCCAGCCAGGTGGAGATGTGTGCAAACATGTCTCCCCAAGTCTTATAGGGGTGGTTGTACAGCCTCTCCCACTTTGTAAGTATCTTTTCTATCTTTTTTGTCCTTCAAGAATTTTCTTAATTTTGCTCCTATTAAGTAACCGACCAGTTTTGCTTATTTTTGCAGGTCGGCTGCATGGCCGCTGGAGCTAAATCCTTCCTGCCCTCCTTGGTTGGGAGGGCCACTGCTACTGAGACCGCCTTGTCACAGAAGCAGACAACTTCCGAGGCCAAGGAGACTGCCTTGGCTATTGAGAAGGACAAGGTCAAGGTCTTGGCCCTGGGCCTCGGCGCTGCACAAGCGAAGCTAGCGGTCGCCTTGGCTAGTTTGGAGGGTGCTCGGGCCAGCTTGGCGGTGGTACAAGCTCAGGAGAAAGCCATCGTCAGGATAGTGAATATGGGGTCTACTGAGGAGGCCTTCGACGACGGCTTCTTTCAAGGCTATGAGGACCTGAAAAGAAGGCTAGCCCGGGATCATCCTGAGTGGGACATCTCGTCGACTCAGACTACTTGGATATGGGTCCCGCTATTAGCGAAGGTTCTGCTGAAGCTGGACCTGCTAGAGGTGCTGCCCCGGGCGGGGAGGATGCCCTGGGAGGTGAGGTTGCTCCGGGAGGAGAGGCTGGTGAGACTGAGGATGTGGTCGTGATGGACGACGCCTAGCCTCTCTGCCTGCCCCCCAGTCTTGTTTATCTTGTTTTTTTTCTTGAGTTGGGGAGGCTACTACAACTGCCCCCCAAGCAATGTACATATTTCTGATTAATGAAAAGGTCCATCGAGGCCGTCCTTTTTCATCAACTATTTATTTTTTGTACTTGCATGCATGTCAATGATTGGTTGTGAGCCTTATTAGAGCCCTGCCTTAGAAAAAGCTTAAGATCATTACCGGTCGGGGTAATAAAATATTACCGTCATTAGACTCTGGACATTATAGGTACCTGGGACTATTTAAGGGCAATTTACACCTAGTCCCGAGTCCTGTTAATGCTCGGTGTGATTACCTATTTTAGTCTAATGTCCCCCTGCCCCCCAAGCTTTTTCTAAGGCGGGTGTTAATGGGAGTAATTGTAGGGAACCGACCTAGAACGTTGATAGTTGTAGGGTTTTTTACAGCTTGCCATCCTTGGCCACCTAGGGAGTTGGTTTCCCATCGTAGGTTTTGGGCCTAGACAAAGCCGGCGCCTCAGATACGACTCTGAGGTCTTTTGTGCCTGGGGTATGTCCCCAAGGTCTTTTTGTGCCTCGGGTGTGGTCCCGAGGTCTTTTTGTGCCTCAGGTGTGATCCCGAGGACTTTTTGATGCCTCGAGTGTGATCCCGAGGTCTTCAGAGTGGAACACCAGTGAGAAACAAGTAGAAAAAGAAAAATCATTATTGCTATTGAATATTATAATAATCGCTTGGGAAGAGATACAAATTCCCCATTCAATGCTAATCCGATCCTGTCCGATCGTCACTGGAAGTACTTACGGAGGTGCTGCACGTTCCATGGGTGCAAGAGGTCTTGCCCGTTCAAAGTCTGCAACCAGTATGTTCCCAGGCGGTTGACCAGTGTGACCCGGTAGGGCCCTTCCCAATTCGAGCCCAGTTTTCCATGACTCGGGACCTTTGTCGACTTGTTTACTGTCTTAAGGACTTGATCTCCCACAGGGAAACTGTGGTACTTGACCTTGCTGCTGTAGTATTGGGAGACTCATTGCTTGTAGGCTGCCACTTTCATATAAGCCCGGTCTCATTTTTCTTCCACCAAATCCAATTCTTCTCTAAGAGCATCCTTGTTGCCTTGTTCGTTGAAGCTTGCCACCCAGTATGTTGGCAAACCGAGTTCGGTGGGTACCACCGCCTCAAAGCCATAGGCGAGAGAGAACGACGTCTCCCCCATTGCCGCTCGGGGGGTGGTACGATAGGCCTACATAAGGGTTGGTAACTCATCCGCCCAGAGTCCTTTGGCGTCTTCGAGTTTGGTTTTAATTGACTATAAAATTGTTCGGTTTGTTACCTCAGCCTGACCATTGGCTTGAGGATGTTTGGGAGAAGAGTAATGATTGGATATGCTATAACCCGAGTAGAATTATCTGAACACCGTGGTGTCGAACTATCTGCTGTTGTCACTGACCAGGACCCTGAGGATGCCAAACCTGCTGAGAATGTTTTTCTCGATGAAACCTTCCATCTTCTTCTCAGTGATTATTGCCAGTGGCTCGGCTTCTGCCTACTTAGTGAAATAATCCACGGCAATAACTGCGAATTTGACTTGTCCTTTTTCGATCGGGAGGGGACCGACTATATCAATACCCCACTGAGCGAACGACCAAGGACTAAGGATTGTCGTTTGAAGCTCTCCCAGTCTGTTGATCATAGGGGTATGCCTCTGACACTTATCGCATCGCTTGACATATACTTGAGAGTCCTGGGCCATCGTTGGCCAATAGTAGCCTTACAACAGGGCCTTTCGGGAGAGTGCCCAACCCCCGACATTGCTTCCACACACTCCTTCATGGATCTCATGCAATATTCCCTGGACTTGTGTGGGGTGAACGCACCAGAGATACGGGATAGTGAATCCCCTTTTGAAGAGGATGCCGTCAACGATATAGTATCTGGCGACCCGGTATTTCACCCGTCGGGCATCTTCTTTTCCTTTAAGTAAGGTACCCGTCATGAGGAACAGTGCTATCGGGTCCATCCAGCTGGGCCCTGTACCGACCGGGTCTACCTCCATGGCCCCCGAGTTGGTTATGCTTGGCTCGGGAAAATATTTAACTCTTATCCCAGGCAGGTCTAACTCGGAGGACGAGGTTGTCACGCCCCGACGTAGCATAATACAGGAAAGCATTTAATTTCCTTTATGGACTCGTAAGTCGTGACAAGTGAGTATGACCAATTGTCCCTGCAACAAATAACTTAACAACATTTCTAAAAGAAAGGATACTAATAAACATAAGCTCCAGAATTTAAAACTTACTAAACTATTACAGCAGTCATAATCTTAGGCACAAAACGCCTTATACAAATCTATCATAAGGTCTATTACAACTCTGAAAGGAAAGACATAAGGAATATAAAACAGCTCTTCTGGAACACCTCTGGTCATCTAACTAGCATAGTCAACGAACTCTGGCTGCTCCTGACCTGGAAAATCTGGACATAAAGTCCAGGACGCATCGACGTCGTCAGCTTATGAAAGCTGGTGAGTAAAATAAACAAGTGCTCGCAATGTATATATAAGCAAATAAACAGCGGTGCAATTTAACTTTAAAAAGCAATAGATTCAAGGTTCCAATTCCAACATAAGTCACAGGGGAATATAGTAAGCAATAAATATGCAACCGTGCATGAACAATATAACATCTCATCTTTCTGACTCTTTTCTCTCAACCAAAAACTGACTCAACCAAACCATTACCTCAGATACCAGGAATAATATCCGATCGATATCCAAAATAGCACACCACACTACTACCTCAGATACCAGGAATACTATCCGATCGATATCTAGGCCGATCACAACCGACCATCGCTCCGGATATCAGGAATACTATCCGATCAATATCCGAAACGCGCGCCTTAGATACTAGGAATACTATCCGATCGATATCTAAGTCGTACACAACACTATCACCATCGCTTCGGATATCAGGAATACTATCCGATCAATATCCAAAACGCGCGCCTTAGATACCAGGAATACTATCCGATCGATATCTAAGTCGTATACAACACTGTCGCCTCCAATACCAGGAATAATATCCGATCGATATTGAGGTCGCACACCAGACCGCCACCCTTTACTCTTTTCACGCTTTCTCACACACATGCATGATGACACAACCTCGACCCTAATATGTATGTCAATGTTTCATAAATAACACCATTAATTACTCACAAAATCGGATAATCGTACGAGCATAAATTTCGGTCTTAGTTGTTCTTGTTCGTACAATTCTTAAAACATAGACCTTTAAAAACAATATATTTGCCAAACAGTTCCTTGAAATTTCCCAAAACATTTTCCAAACAGTCCCTTATACAAAAATACAGAAAATGCTCACAACTGCCAGGTCGCGCGAGCAAGTCGCGCGCGCGAAGGGGCAGAACAGATCGCGCGAGCGGTCCGCGCGAGCGAAGGAGAGGGGGTGTCGCGCGAGGGAAGGGGGAGGACCGGTCGCGCGCGCGGGTCGCGCGAGCGAAGGGGGGAAATGGTTCGCGCGAGCGGGTCGCGCGCGCGAGTTCTTGCAGTTTCATCATCTTCCTCGTTTTTCCTCTGTTTTCAATTTCAAAACTGTATTTTACCCATTTTCAGAATCTGTTTCAACCGAGACATGTAATATATGAATCTCTTCGGTTTTCCGTGTAGATTACAAATACGAAATCAATTTAAACAATTGCGGATTATATCTCTAGATAATCGCGGTTAAAGTGAGGGTGTCAAAACTTTAAATCAACGGTACGTCGCGATACGGACGAATTATTGTGTAGGATTCGAACCGCAGCTTATTGGGACTAAGATCTTTCACTCCCAATTTACAGAATTGATTTTGGTTAACTTTTACAAAACTCCATTTTTAAGCTCCCATGGTGTATCTATATATACACATATATATACACCTATATAAACTGAAATACACATATATATACGTTGAGAGTGAGTTTATAATACTCACAGAGGTTAATTATACAGAGAATTTTGAGACCGAGAATTCCACCGTTAGAAATTACTCCTCCGTTCTCTTGATCTTGACAACCCAATATATATATATATAGCTATGTATGTGTGTGTGTGTGTGTGTATGAAATATAATCTGTATATGTATATACTATATGTGTGTGTGTGTGTGATCTTGAGAGGGCAAGAGAGTGATTGAGAGAAATTGAGAGAGAATGAGAGAAGCAGAGAGTTTGAGATGAGAGACTGTGAGTGAAATGAGAGACAAACAAACGTTTATATAATTTCACTGTTTTGGGCTCCAAGCAACTACCGAAAATCGCACGGTGTGGTTGAGCTCACGTGCTCCCACACCCAAGTCGCGGTATAGACGCAGATTAAAACATAAACTGGTATTAACTGGTTGAAATAAAAATACAGGAATCATATTAATGTAGGAATTAAATTCCCGGTTTAAACAAAAATATAGATATTGATTTTAAAACCATAGAAAGTATTTTCTATACTTATGGAAATTACAGTTTGACCCCAAACAAAATATTATAAATAGAAATAAAATGGAAATATTCATTTATTTATGAAAAAGAAAATACAGGGTGTTACAGAGGCAAGGCGGGCCAACAGGTTAGTCCTCGCATTTTTTCCCTCGGGATATGTGTAATAGAGAAACCCTCAAGCCTCTTTGAGACCACTAGGACGAGGGCTAGGTAAGCTACCATGCTGTCTTCTTGAGCTTCATACTCCTGATTGACCACAAGATGGGAGTCACTATATGCTTGGACTTGCTGCGCCCCCATCGAAGTAGCTAACTGCAAATCGACCAACAGGGCTTCGTACTTAGCCTCATTATTGGAGGCCAGGATACCGAACCTCAATGCGTACTTTAGCTGGATCCCGTCAGGTATAGTTAGGATGATCCCCACTCCACTGCCCTATTTGTTGGAGGATCCGTCCACATAGAGTACCCTAAAATTTTTAAGTGTGTAAATAATTATTTTAATAATTATTTTTAGTTAGCAATATTATATGAGTGTGCCTATGTAAGACATGTGTTTGAAAAATTTAAGTGTTTGGTGGACATATCAATTAAATCATGAGTGAGCGCGTTTAGTTTGGGAGTTATATTTTATTAATTTATATTTGTTAAAAAAAAAGTGAAGGGTTGATATGTATTTTTGTTATATACTGTTTACAGGCCCGCGAATGTGTTAAATAATGTAATTAACATTAAAACTTAGTACCAGGGTCATGGGTACCCATTGGACTACTCATTTTAACACTTTGTACTGCATTCTGGGCTTATATGAGTCTCTTTTGTGAGCCCATAAAAAGAAAAACGGGATTTATATATTTGTGTGTGTTTTATTGGCATGTGTTGTATATGTAGTGTACATATATACTTATATTAAAAACCCTAGCCCCCATATTAAAACAAAAAGGGAAGAGAAGAAAAGAGAGAAGAAGAGAGAATAGACGTTTGTGTGTGTGTGTGTGTGTGTGTGTGTGTGTGTGTGTGTGTATGTGTGTGTGTGTGTGAGAAAGAGAGAGAGAGAGAGAGAGAGAGAGAGAGAGAGAGAGAGAAGAAGAAGAAGAAGAAGAAGAAGAAGAAGAAGAAGAAGAAGAAGAAAGGAGAATGGTCTCGGGTTCGTGGGCACGTGGGGAATCGCGGAGCATTCGTGGGTATCGATTTTTGATCAACGAGGTGAGTTAAATTTTTGTGTATCCGAGTATATATATATACACGTATGTATATATACATGTACACGGGAGTAAATTAAATTAGTATATGTTTAATTTAATTATTAGGGTTAAATCTTTGTAATGGATACGTTGTTATTGTTGAAGTAATCTAGATATTTTCTTTTTCCTTCGTGTGACTTTGTGATTATGACATTTAGGGTATTCGAAAGGGTTAGGTAAATAGTTAGTTTGATAAAACCATATGTGAAATATTCATGGTGATTAAGAAATATATGTGAAATTCGTTTTTTTGTAATTTATACAGTTGCAGAAACTTGAGAAAATTGTTAGAAAATCGTAGCTTTGAATTTGAACATTCTGTCCGCGTTGGTCTGTAGGAAACGCGATTCTGCACACTTTTCGTCTAATGGAGTTTTTCCTGATTCTGCACCGTTTGGACAGAAATTGAAGATTTCAGTAGCAGTTTTTAGTATATTAAAATGTACGACATTGGAGAAATATGATTCGTTGTGTTTTTTTTTTATTCGTTCGTATGACTTAACGAAAGTTACTTAGAGATACATGAATTCTCATATAATGTTGAGCTATAAAAAAAATGGGTGATAGTCATTAACGTCGAGTCCGATGAAAATATTGTGGAACGATTGTTATAATACTTTACGATATAAGAATTTGAATTTTTATTATGGGTTTCATGTAGGCTAATATTGAATGTTGGGTTGAGGTTATTGTACCTGAAATAACTGACCTTATTGTGTAGTCATTGGATAAACAGGAGTAAATTAGATACGTTGAATAGTATATTGGGGATCTTGTAATTTGATTGGAAATTATTGAAGAAAGATTGTTATGGGTTAATTGATAAACCCTCTATTGTAAGAAATTGGAATGCATTTAAAAGTTAGAGATGTGATTGGATGATGAGACAGAACTATGTGATAAACGTGAAATTCACAATTATTGGGGATAATACAAACGATAAGTGATAATTGCAACATGGTTCTTTAGTGTTCACCGCTCCCCTTATTGTGTTATTGTTTTTGGTAGCTCGCACTCTTTTGCCAGTAGCTTCGTGATCAAGCTGGCTTAAGACTTGTTGAGTGTACTTTTTGCCAGTGGCTTCGTGATCAAGCTGGCCTAAGCCTTATGCTCGACTTATATTGTATAGACGTCTTGACATATTGACCAGTCGTCCGTTGTGTATACCTGGTTTGGTTGATACCCCAACCAAACTGGCACCGGAGTGGGTGTTGGTAGTATGTCCGGGCACACATGGGATATATGTGTGGGCTGTACCATGGAGGGTGGCCAAGTGGTGAACCTAGAGAACACAAAGATAAATTAAAGGCTAATAAATAATGACAATGGAGTATTTCATAAGACTGATAAGTTTGGAATAATGAATGCGACATTTAAGTTATAATGTAGACGGCTTATGTATGGAATTATTCGCCTGGTTTGTGATCATTCGATTTACAGGATGGTGGACCCACTAACTTTTATGCAGGGCTGACTCACCATATATATCCGAGGTAAGTATAAAACTCGTAGTAACTTTGGATTTTGGGCAAGAAACTATTTGCCATCACATAAATGGAAACTACTCTTTTGTCCAAATATGTGTGTGGAACTACCTGTCTTGGCCCAATAGTGTTGTAATGTGGTTTTTAGTCTACGGGTTCAGGTAGGAGCCCTCATATTTTATTATTTTTGTTTAACTCATACCAGTCATGTGACTGACCCGAGTGTGTTATGCATTCGGGTACGTTTCTGTTTGAAACGTAGTTGGATGACTTGTGCAGGATATTGCTTTTGATGATGTGATCGTTGTGCTTGGCTGTGGAGTCTTTGGGCATTGAAATGTTGTAGTTGCTCTGACCATCGGATGTATAGACTTTATTTCTTTTTTCTGAACTTTGTAAGAAATTTTATTTAATAAACTTTGTATTCCTTTTGTAAATTAAAATGGTATTATATTGGTAATGGAATATTATTTCTTTTATAATGAAATGGAGGATTGGGATTATAAATTTAATAATACAGAGTTTTTATATTAACACAGGATCACGTGTCCTTATTTAATGAGTATTAAATTCTATTTTCAAATAAATTATTTATTAGCCTTTGTGAGGGTGTCATTCTCGGTGTTTTGGAAATTGAATATTAGTTTGGATACATGCTCTGGATTAAATATTTGGTTGTCAAAAAATCGGGGTGTAACAATTTGGAACCTCATTGTTTGAGTTAATCTGTCAAAACATATTATATATTTGTTTTGACATATGATATTAATATTATCTGTCAACTTTAAGTCACCATTACTCACTCATTTTTTTAGCCTTTTTGAATGATTTTTTTTTTATTTTTTTATTTCAAGTATTTCTTCGAGATCCACGCAATGGAGTTGAAAATTGTAAAAAAGAAAGTTATTTGGAACCTTTTTTTTTTATCTGTCAAAACATATGATATTATCTGTCAACTATAAACGACCATAACTCACTCGTTTTGTAGCCTTTTGAGTTATTTTTTTTATTCCCTGTATTTTTTGAGATATATGCACTTATGATGCCAATTTTATAAAAGGAATGTTTTTTTGTTATATTTATGTAAAAAAAAAAAACACAGTTTTTCATATTTGTTTAGTTTTGAGTTTTTTTTTTCCTCAGTAATTCATGGTCAATGTTGATCTCGGTTGATAGATCTCATTTTGTTGATTCCAAAACATCAAATTTTATGAAAAATGGACTTGTAGAATAAAAGTTATAACAATTTGAAGTTGTTTAATCATAAAAATGACCTAAAAAGGTAAAGAAAAGTACACGAGTTTTAGTTTGAAATTGTTTTATTTGAGTGTGATATGGCCCAAGCCCTTTTTTATATTAAATTTTAGGATAAAATGCATTTTGCACCCTCAAACTATACCCTGTTTGGCACTCTGGTACCTAAACAAAAAATTTTCACATTTTGGTCCCTCAGCTAATATTTTATGGCAGTTTGCCCCCTCCTTCACTTTTAATGACGAAAAAAGTCACGTTAGTGACGCCAAAAGTGACGAAGGGGGCAAACTGCCACAAAATGTTAGTTGAGAGACCAAAATGGGAAAAAAAAAATTAGTTTAGGAATCAAAATACCAAAGGAGATATAATTTGAGGGTGCAAAATACATTTAACCCTAAATTTTAAATGATTCATGGTGAAAGTGTCCATAAAATATGTACACTGGCCCAATACTTGTGTGCACAGCGACTCAATATTCCGTTGCTAATTTAATGTCATTTGTATTTGTAGACAATGAACCTAAGGGTCTGTTTCGAAACAGCTTCTGCTTCTATGATCTAATTGTATAAAACTACTTTTAGTAAACAAATAAATAAAAAAAATTCTTCAATATAGCTTTTGGGTCATTTGCAAACTTATGTGGTTGATTAAAAAAAAATTGCAATTGAATCGCAAAAGTTGGTTTGTCAAATAATTTTATTTTAAGAATAATTATATTTTAGTCAATTTTATATTGCAAGTTAAAAAGTCAGTCTAATACTTTTTTAAAATTGCAAAAATATCAATAATAATTAAAAATATTAAAAAGTCATCATCAAAATTAAAAAAATATTAACGTTTGAAGAGTTGATTTATATTTTGGTCTACGTTAAGTTTGCACGTTGTAAACCTGCACCCGTGTTGCACGAGCATGTTGTGAATATGCTCCTAACATCGTAATGAGTTTGTGACACTCCAATTTTTTGTACAACCAAATAATCTGTCTGTCATGCCCGTTCCAGAATTTCATAGTTTAATCATGCATGATATGAAATTTTATGAATTATCATTGATATATGATAATTGAGGATAAGTGGTTGACTGTGGTCAACGGTAAGGTGTCAGTGAGGACACGAGAATATGGAAGTTCATATTGCATAATCATGAGTAAATGACATTTATGTGATTTAAATGTTATTTGACTTTATCTGGTATTTATTGAATAGTAATTATACCTGTGTAGTATAATTCTGGTAATTTGGATATGATAGTATCATTTTGAGAACTGTGGTGATAACGTGAGAGATGCGTTAATTGAAAAGATAGGTTGTGTAGAGATTCCACAGAATATAGTTTTCGGACGTTATTTTGGACCCAAACGAAACCTAGTCGAAAACTTTTGAAATTTATAGTTTTCACTCGTAAAGTTATAAAATGGACGTGTGCGAAGTTTCGAGAGCTGATTAGAAGTTTTGAGAAACTTGCGGGGAGGTAAACGTAATTCCCCGAAGGGTTGCCTATATATAGGTTGGGATGAGATTTCAATCTCATCCACAACTCCTAAATATCTAGAGAGAGGAGAGAGAAAGGAGATTTGTTTTCTTCGGGCTTTGTGACGCCGTTTGACGACCGTTCGTCCGCCAGATTTTCTCCAGATTTCGTATTTGAACTCGTGGAGGTAAGATCTACGTTTTGATACTACTTAGGCCGTGTTTGGCCAATGTTTGTAAAAGTATTAATTCTAGACTTTTGGGAAAAACAGGTATAAACTTGTAGGAATCGTACCAAATTCGAAATCCGACGTTTATTTAGCCTCCTAGTCGATCCTTCAAAGTTTGGAGGAAATCGCACGAGGTATGAAGTTCTAACTTGTGAAATATAAGGAAATACATGTTTTATATTTCGACGACGAAATTGTGATCCGGGCGAAATCCATGTATTAATTGTAGGCCCGTTAATTATGCACGCGCTAAATTGTGAAAAGCATGTCTAAATTTATGCGAGCACGTTAAGTTGTCTATGTGGGTCAAAGGGGAGTCTTATACAATTTCATGCCGGAGTAAGCTTCTCGATTTTTGAGAATTTAGTAGCGACGGCTACTGTGCATGGTTGATAGACTTGGACTTGCCATGGCACTTGTGGATACAATGGTTGATAGACTTGGACTTGCCATTGGTATCGCGGTTTAAGGCTTGGACTTGCCGCTACCGGATGAATGCGTATTTTTCTTCCTAGAGACTATTGTATGATTTATGAGATTAAAGCATGTTTCATCATATATTGTACATGTTAGACTTGTACGCTCAGCATATAGCTGAGCAGTGGAGATGTACTCCATTGCAGGTAAGAAGAAGGAGAAGAAGAAGCGCGATGAGTGAGGCCGATGAACGCCGGGGATAACACTTGTATATGTTTTTGTTTTAAATCCTAAACTTGTGTAAGGATTGGTAATATGTTGTAATGGAACCATAGATTAGTCCTGCAGTACTGTAATCGTGTAATTGAATGTCTGTAGTTATGTTTTAATGCGTTAAAATTCGTTGTGGTTGTGATTGTTATTGGTATTGAGTAGTAGGACTTGTAAATTCCAGCACAGGGCTACCAGCAGAGGAGCAGTCGACTGGACCCCCTGATCAGTCGACTGGATCTCGTGTATGTGAGATACTGTAAGTGAATATCAGAGAAGCAGTCGACTGGACCCCTTGGGCAGTAGACTGAACACTGTTTAGTTTAGCTACTGCTTCCTTTGATTGAAAAGCAGTCGACTGGATCCCCAGAGCAGTCGACTGGACCTCTTTGCAGAATGAGGTATTTTTGGTTCTGCTTAACACAGTCGACGGAGCAGTCGACTGGACCCTAGTGCAGTCGACGGGGCAGTCGACTGAGCCTCTGTTTTTCAAAGCTATTTTCTTTGAATGTGTTTTCAATGACCAAAACTTTTTATGACTCTAATTTCAATGTATTTTACCAACTCAGAGGGTAATGTTCCTTAAGTTTTAATATACCCAGAGTTGTTTTATAGTAGTTCTTTCCGCTGCGTATTATTAGATGATGTTTGGATGAGCCTTGGTGGCGTGCCACGTGTCCTATTTCCACGCGTAGTGGGATGAGTCGTGACACTGTCACACACTATATCCGGATAAATATTCGACTACCCAAAATTCAGGGGTGAAAAAATAAATGTCAACTTTTTTCAAAAAGGTTTTATCTTCTAACATAACTAATAAACTTTATCCAACAAAACATATTCACTAATGTATTCATTCTCCAAAAGTTCAATTTAAGTTTACTATAAGTAAAGAAGGTTCAGTTACCTTAACAAGAGAAAAAAATTCATTCAAAAACTTTGAAAGAGCTTCTACAATCGTCCTGATACCCAACTTATAACTTTATAGGTAAAAAGCATTTTGCACTCTCAACCTATGCCATATTGGCACTTTGGTCCTTAAACAAATTTATTTGGTATTTTGATCCGTCAACTAACATTTCGTGACACTTTGCCCCTCCCGTCACTTTTAGCCTTTAAAAGTGATGGAAAAAGTTGGATTAATTACATATATACACCTCTGTACTTGGACCGTTTTTCACTTTGTACCATGTACTTCAATCGTATCACTAATATCCTCTGTACTCTGGAATAAAGTGGAAATTAGTTAAATTTAACGGGCAAAAATTTGGCAACAAATTTTGGAGTTCAATAAAAATTTTGAAACTCTAAAAGCCAAATAAAATATTTAGTTAAATAGCCTATGCAATTGCAATAGGCCACAAGTTGCCTTGGACAACTTATATCAATTGCAAATTTTTGGGATTTAATTACATTAAAAAAGAAGAAGCAGAAGAAGCTGTCATACGGTTCACAAGGGATATTGTTGAGCTCTTAGATAAAATTTTTATCTTTTATTGAGCTCTGCTACTTGCTGGATTGTGTTGTACATCCTCATGATTTTTTCATATCTAATAAAAATCTCCTTTGATTGACCAAAAAATAAAACAAGAGACAAAGTAAAAAGGTCTAACTACAAGGGGTGTATATGTAATTAAAATTTGATTTTTCCGTTACTTTTAACGGCTAAACGTGACATAAGGGAAAAATTGCCACAAAATATTAGTTGAGAGGCCAAAATGCCAAAAAAATGTGTTTAGGGACCAAAGTGTCAAACAGAATATAATTTAAGAGTGCAAAATGCATTTTATCCTAACTTTATTACTATAAACAAGAGTCAAATGAAATAAAACATCTTTGTCTTCCACTAAGATATCAGCTCCACCAAGACACTCCATACAACTTGTGAGTGCAGTTGAATGTAATGTGCAGGAATAGTTGAGTCACTCCATACAACTTGTGAGTGTAGTTGAAAATAATGTGCAGAAATAGTTGAGTCTTGGTGGAGGTGATATCTTAGTAGAAAGATTGAAGATGTTTTATTTGGTTAGACTTGTATTTATTGTAATAAAGTTATATGTTGGGTATCAGGACGATTGTAAAAGCTCTGTCAAAGTTTTGTAAATGAAAATTTTAGGGCTCGCATGGTAACGTTTCCTTGTTTTCAGTTTTCAGTTTTTTAAAAACGAAAACCAGTTTTGGTTTTTTTTTTTAAAAAAAAAAACAAAAACTTGTTTGGTAACATTGTTGATTTTTTTTATAAAAAAAAAAAAACAAAAACAGGAAACTCAAAATGACTTTTTGGTGTTTTCATTTTTTACCCAAAATTTGAAAACGTTTTTTAAAAACAAAAAACGAAAACGTTACCAAACGCGTTTTCAATTTTCGTTTTCTAAAAAACGAAAACAAAAACGGAAAACAGAAAACGACAACGTTACCAAACGAGCCCTTAATCTCTTGCTAAGGGAAATGAACCTTCTTTATTTATTGTAAACTTAAATTGAACTTTTGGAGAATGGATATATATTAGTGATTTTTTTTATTGGATAAAGTTTATTGGTTATATTAAATAAAACCTTTTTAAAATTAGTTGTCATTTTTTTAATTTTTATTTTACTCTTGGTTTTTGGGCAGTCGAATATATGTCCGGATATGGTTTGTGACGGGTTATTTGGTTGTACATAATATTGGAGTGTCAGAGAGTTGCTCCCTACCCGCCCCCCCACACAAATTTGAATTTATATATATATATATATATATTAGTACATGTGATATTTTAGCCAAAATGTGATCTAGTGTACCTCAAAATTTGAGAATATTTTTAGTTCATATGACATTTTAGTCCAAATGTAGTTTAGCCCAGCCCAATTAAGTATTCCAAACCCAATTTAACACCATATGCTGTTGATAAATAGACCCCAAAATGTATAAATATAATCCCAAATGAAAATATTGTTCTTAAATACCAATCGATTGGCTCTGAATCGATGCAAATTGATTGGGTTCTATGTCCAATCGATTGCCCCTGATTTTGTTCTGAAACATGGCAGTGGCTAGGAAACAATCGATTGCCCCAGGTGGGTAATCGATTGGGGTCTGCTTTTAATTTTGAAATGCCCTTTTCATTTGTTCAGCAACCCCTCTAAACTTGCTTTCAAATTCACCTTGAAAACCTGCATACGAGAGTACTAAACACAACAACATACCAAGAAAATATATCATTGTGTAAGGAAGGATGTTAAAACGCAAATGCAGATAAAACTAGAGAAATAGGGCTAAAGTTTACATAATTTATTCTTTATCGGGCCAATATTCTACAAATACTGATCCTCATAATTAAATAGACCAAATTTGACATCATATCTCATTATCAAATATGTATAAATAGACCTAAAAAAAATCGGAGGCACTGCCCCGAACCCTGAATAGCTTCCTTAGTCCTCCCCCAAAAAAAAAAATCTTTGCTCCACCCTTGGTAACAACGTTATAAAGATTTGTTCCCGACGTTGTTAATAGTTGATCCCGAATATTATAAAGAGTTGCTACCAAAGTTGTGTAAAACTTCTTGACTTATAATTTTATACAAAAAGTTTGTATTTTTCTAATTTTGAAAAACTAGTAGATTTACTTTTAAATTTTATACAAAACAAGTGACTGAATAGTAATTATCCCTGTATTTTATCTTCAATTGTGGGTTTTATAAGCTGTTGCCAAACGGAGCTAATTTTGCTAGACTTACATTCGAGGCATCAACATTTTCATTCACCCATGTTTGAAATTTAGACTGTGGTACATGAGAAACATACTCTCCATGTAGAAAGGTGGTCTGTCTCATCACTATTTAGGTCCATCAAATAGACTTTCTGTGACAAAACATGTTTTCCATAAATCTATTCCGTTTACTTTTCAAATTCTAATGTGGACTAAAAAGAAATGTCTCATCAGGATAAATAACTTGGACCGCCACTGCCAGACAACGTGATCATTTTGACAGTGTGCACTGTGCAGTACCAATTTCATTTGTACGCCTCTCTCTGATCTACTTTCTTATATAAAAGAGTCTTAACAGGATTGTCAATTTTAATTTTATCTTAATTTATAATATTTTAATTTGTTTGAAATGACAGTTTTACTCTTTTTTTCTTTTTTGTTCCATTTTTCTTTAATTATTACTTTGAGTTTTTGCTATTTTGTGAGGGCAGTGATCATTTTACTCACAAATCAACCCTAATTACTATTAGGTCAACTTTTAAAATTTAATTATTCTAGAAATAATAATTCAATCAACTTTTTAAATAATAATTACAAATATTTACAATTTGGTTCAACTTTTAAAATTAAATTAATCTACAAATGATGATTTCAATCAACTTTTCAAGCAATAACTACAAATATTTACAATTGACAATTTGGTTAAAAAAAACCCAAAAGTCAACAATTGTAGGTTGTGTCTTGTTTGACACAACCTCTTTTCGACTTTGTGGTTTGTATGTTTTTTCGTTCTTTCCAAACAAGTCACTAACTTGTTTGGTTTTGTTTTATTTTTATTTTTTTGTGGTTTACCAAACAAACCACTAACACAAATAAGGCACAACAAAACCCAAATTAGGCTATGCCTTGTTTGGTTTTGTTTTTGGTTTTTTGGTTTTCCCAAACAAAGCACTAACAATTGTTTTCTATACCCTATATAAAAGAGTCTTAATAGGAATATTCTATAATTACCAAACAAGCCTTGAATTACTTTTGTAATTAAGGCTTGTTTGAGCCTTAAGGCATATTTTTAATGAAATTTTGAATTACCAAACAAGTCTTAAGTGAATTTTGCAAATTATCATTTTTAACATATGTATATATATATATATACACACATATTATAATTTTTTATTATTATTATTTATGTATTTAAAGTGTGTATAATTATATATTAAATTAAGGGTAAATTGCATTTTGCACCCTCAAACTATTCCATGTTTTGCACTTTGGTCCCTAAACTATCATTTTTCGCATTTTGGTCCCTCAACTATCATTTTGTGGCAGTTCGCCCCTTCCCTCACTTTTAGCGTCACTTTTGGTGTCACTAAAAAGTGACTTTTTTCGTCACTGAAAGTGAAGGCTGGGGCAAACTGCCACAAAATGATAGTTGAAGGACCAAAATGCAAAAAATTATAGTTTAGGGACCAAAGTACAAAACATGGTATAGTTTGAGGATGCAAAATGCAATTTACCCTTAAATTAACAAACTACCCTTTTGTTAAATTGAATTATTAAATTACCCATTTGCATTTTGTAATTGCTCTTGTGTGTGTGTGTGTGTGTGTGTGTGTGTGTGTGTGTGTGTGTGTGTAAATGAATATATTATTTTATTATATAAAACTACCATTTTGCTTTTATAACCTTATGTTAAAGTTTAGAGTATGTACAATTATAAATTGAATTACCAAATTACCTTTTTTGCCTTTTGTAAATTACCCTTTTGTATATATATATATATGCGTGTGTATATATATACATATATTATAATTTATTATTATTATTTATGTATTTTGAGTGTGTACAATAATAAGTTGAATTACTAAATTATCCTTTTGACTTTTATAAATTACCCTTGTGTATATACATATATATTTTTTATTATTTATCTATATATAAATTGAATATATTCTTAAAAAAAAGAGCATTAAAGTTTAAAGTGTACACAATTATAAATTTTCTTTCATTAATTAGAATTACCAAAAATCCTTTTGCCTTTTTTAAATTACCATTGTGTGTATACTTGTACATTATTTATTCTATTATGATATATATATATATATACTCAATAACCAAATTGCCCTTATGCCTTTTACAAATTACCCTTTTGTTACCAAATTACCCCTTTACCTATCGTCATTAATTACACTTATATATATATATATGTGTGTGTGTGTGTGTGTGTGTGTATTATCTAAACGGTAAAGAAAATAGCCTAAAGTTTAAAGTGTGTATAATTATAAATTGAATAACCAAATTACTCTTATGCCTTTTGCAAATTTTTTTTTTGTTAAATCGAATTATTAAATTAACCTTTTATCTTTTGTAAACTATCCTTTAATTTTGTATATATTAGAGGAGTGCCACTCACTGTATGAGTGTGAGAGAAAAAAAGAGTGGATATTGAGAGAAGCTATTTTTTTTTAAAAAAAAAAAAATTTTGAAATGATATTTTAATACTTTGTGAAATTATTTTCATTAAGAAATTGTGTAGGATTTATTGTAATTATTGGTGTGAGAAAAACTTTTTTGGTACCCTTTCCTTTCTCTTCTGTATTAGTATAGATATTTGAGTGTACATATATATTGTCTATCTGTTATGTGTTAAAGAAAAAAGCCTTAAAATTTAAAGCATGTACGCTTACAAATTAATTACCCTTTTATCTTGTGCATAGTACTCTTTTGTAAAAGTTTTAAAGTGTGTACAACTATTGAATATAATTAAACATTACTCAAATAACTCATTTCTATTGTCGGCGGTGCATGTTCAATACATTTAGGGTTTAATGTTTGGTTTCACTTGTTTGTCAAATCATTAATCTATGAAATGTAACCACAAAAAATGCAAAATTTTATTTCTCTATTTCGACTTAAGATTTTTTTCCAATAAATTCTGAACACAATTTTTAACTGGTCAAAGAAATAACAAGTAAATGTCAATCTATAAAATTCCACTTCATAGAATACTTCAATCATTATTACCTTTTGAGAGTAAATTATGCCATGTCATCATTAGATTTCTTTATATTTTAAAATTAGATTAATTGCACTTTGCACCCTTGAAGTTTTGGTAGTTTGCACTTTGCACCCTAAAGTTTCAAAGTTGGCACATTGGTCTCTAAAGCTTCACAAATGTGATAAATAAGTCCAAACAGCCCGTTGATGACGATTGATTTCGTCACTAAAAGTGAAAATTTTGTCACAAAAAGTCTTAGAGGGACTAAAGTGCAACTCATCCCAAACTTTAGAGACCAAACTTTAGAGTGCAAAGTGAAAAACCACCCAAACTTTTAAGGGTGTAAAGTGCAAGTAACCCATTAAAATTCTGTACTTCTAATTTCAAATTCGTTTTTCATAAAATGTATAACTTTGAGAGTTAGGGACCATTTGATAAAATTGAAAATTAAGTGCTGAATTTAAAATTTTTTTTTTTTGGATCACTTACCTGGGGGAACGCACACACACACACACCCACCCACACAACCCAAGCAAGATATAGCCCAACAGATCTCTACAGACTAGGGAACATGGCCAATTCTACAATGCAAGAGGAGGAGAAAAACTCCTCCCCACTCCCCCTGGGGAGATTCGAACCCTCCACCTCCCACTTGGGAGAGGTGGAGTGATGCCACTAGACCAAAGTGGTCTTGGCAATTATTGAAAGTTTTAAGCGATTGAATTTGTAATACTTAAAACAATGTTTCAAGTACTTAAACGGAATGCACTCAGTAATTATTTTCAGTAAAAAATTTTCACTTAAAGATTTTAGCAAATTTTTGGTTAGTTTTTCAATTAAGTTGCATGTTATCAAATGCCCTGAAAATAAATAAGTGTTGAAAATTTTCATTTTCACCACTTAATTGGGTTATCAAAATTCAAACACACCCTTAGTTAAGCCATATCGTCATAATTTTTTTTGCTATGCAAATTTTATGCAAGTAAATTTGTTAATGATATTGATATTTTATATATATCATAGTTATATTATTTTAATTAATTAGTTAGTTTTTATCATGTATGTGTATATGCATATATTTACATCACTACAAAACCCTGTTGGTAAGCAGAAAAGGTACTGCGACAACACTCGTATTCGAAAATACGAAGGTCACCAAATATTTTTGTTAGAATTAATGAGAGGTCGTTAATATATTGACATACTTCAGAGAAGTTCAATATATTTATCCTTTTTTCCCAATGAGTCTTCAAAGTTTTCAAAAAAGAAAAAACAACACCAGTGTTTTAAAAATGGTAATTACACTTTATCTTTTATGGTTTGACCCGATAACACATTATTCATTTGTGGTTGAAAAATGATCACTTAACTCTCTTGTACTCTGAGGTAAAATGAAACTATTATAGAATCTAACGGAACGTGGTAAGTTGCTAAAAAAACCTCCTCAAATCACATGTGGATTAAGTAGTCACTTTTAAACCACAGGGGGAGGGTGGTAGTTTTGAACACTCTTCATTAAATTTTGTAACGGTTCTACTTTCACCGAAAGCACACGAGGGGTCACTTTTAAACTAATAGGGGGGGGGGGGGGGTAAAATATTATCGGGTCAAACTATATGGGGGTAAAGTATAATTAACCCTTTTAAAAATACACAACCGTGAGTCCATGGCAAAACCTTGTCCTAAACCATTTTGACTAAGAGTAATGTTATGATTTTTCAAATGCTTTTCAAATATATGTAGCAGTAGGATCACTATGGAATCAAAATGCAATGAGCCCACTATCACATGTATTTGAAAAACATTTGGAATGAAAAATTTTTGGAAAATGCTAAGCTTCAAATGTGGTTCCCAACACACTCAACAATGGGACCACTTTTAATAACGGTGGAACCATTTCAACATCTTTTAATAAATATCAAGTGGATCATCTGTCACATGTAGTGGTAACCATATTTGGGAAACATAGATTTTGACTTTTGAGTTTTGGAATACTCAGTCATTTTTGTTTTGAATTACTCTATGCATCCTAAATTTTTGAATCTCAAATTAGTTTCAAATAACTTAAGAGTTGTACATGCGCAAGCTGGCCCGGACACCCCTGATTACCAAAAAAAAAAAAAAAAAAAATATCAATGACCATTGGTATCCCATCCACTGCACTAGTCTTTTATTTTTATTTTTTAACTTTCTTGGTACCCGTACCACCAAACACATTTTTGTTTGTTTTTATGACAATCTGTTTAAACATTCTGATCTGTGGTGAATGATATAAACTTAAAATTTTGGATAGTTGCTATGAGGGAATAAAAAATGAAGTGGATTAGGCGGTATAAACGATGTCGTAATTATTGTAGTAGTAAAATGGTTAAAGCCGGTCCGACCGGAAGAATATAGATATAAACTAAAACCGCACGCAGTCCACGAGTAATGCTTATTCCCATCTCGTCGTATCCTTCTTTCGTCGCTTTGTTAATTGTTTTCACTTCCCCCCCCTCCGCGGTCTCCCCCCACTTTCTCTCTCTAAAAACTAAAACTACTCCCTTTCTCTCACTTCACTTTCTCCCTCTCTGTCTATAAAGACCAACTCTTCCCCACTACTCTCTATCCACAAATACTCCCGTAAGCGTGTAATTTCCCAATCTCTCTCTCTCTCTCTCTCTCTCTCTCCACTACTCTCTATCCGCAAATACTCCCGTAAGCGTGTAATTTCCCAATCTCTCTCTCTCTATCACTCGAATTGGGTTTGTGATGGCTCTGAATTTACACGCCCCAGCAGAAATTAAGGCCATTCCGTTCTTGGACTCCTCTAAATCGAGTAACAATCTGCTCAGGCTTAAAGGTTCAGCTCTCTCTCTCTCTCATGTCTTTTTGATTTGAGTTACAGATTGATTTGTTCTAAATTCTGATACTTTGGTGAGCTGTGATTTGAGCTTAAGTTGAAATATGTTGTTTGTGTTATTTATGTATTTTTGTTTTTTACCACCTAAAAAGATTCTGTTTTTTGGTGTTGTATGAACAATGAAGTAGAGTAATTGTTACTTTGGGATTAATTTCTAGTGGGTCAGTGGTGGTTATTTATTTATTTAAATTTTTTTTTTTTAATCTTCTGATTCTTTAATAATATTTTAAGGGTTTCAGGTCCTTCGGAAAAAGCTTAACCTAGTTTTCCTCATTTTGAAATTTGGAAATTATTCACCTCTTTGATTCCTGGATTTTATTTTTATTTTTATTTTTATTGTTATTTATTTTTATATCTTTTGTGAATTGAGCTGAATGTAATTTATTTTTTATATTTCGTAAGTCTAGTGAGTAGTGACAATGATATTTTAGTTTTTATGTTCTTTTCTTGCAAGATTTAATTGTAGTGCTCTGGAGCATAACTGCAGTATTAGCAGTTTTAGCAATTTAAGGTTTTTTCCCGAGTTATTTAAGATTTTAAATGTGTAACCCTTCAATTTGCTGAAAATTGATTTGGATTTGAGTAATAATTAACCTATCTGAATTGCCATGAGTTGGTGGTGTCTTGATTTGGAGGATTGAAATTTTGGGAATTTTAGTCGAAAATCCTTTAAAATAGATTTTTTTTGGTCATTAAGTCCAACCCATTTTATATGAAATTTGAAAATTTGTACTATATGGATTTGATTTAATTAAGGGTGTGTTTGATAACCCCAATAAGTGCTGAAAATGAAAATGAAAACTTTAAGTGAAATTTTTCTACTGAAAATAATCACTAATGCAGTCTCTTTCAGTATTTGAAAAACTATTTTCATTACTGCAAATTCAATTGCTTAAATTCAGTACTTAAAATTCAACACTTAATTTTTAGTACTTAATTTTCAGTTTTATCATGTGCACCACCCTAAGTTTAATAATCATGGACTTTTGACCAAAATTAAAAATGGGTTGTCCCTTCAAGCTCAAATAATCCAATATGTGGGATTTTATTTACCCAATTTCTATTAAATTTTCAAGTGGCCTAATTTGTAAATATTTTAGGTGGGATTGCTTTCAAGAGGAAGGACTTTGGAGCAACATCTGGAAAGAGGGTTCACTGTTCAGCACAGCCACCTCCTCCGGCCTGGCCGGGACGAGCTGTTGTGGAGCCCGGTCGTAAGACTTGGGATGGTCCAAAGCCAATCTCTGTTGTTGGGTCTACTGGTTCCATTGGAACTCAGGTGAAAAACTTCCACTTAACATATATTATATATAGGGAATTTAGTCAAAATTTCTATAAAATAGATTTTGTTTGGTTTTACTTAGGTATTTTTTATATTAGGAAAAGGTCCCTCAACATTGCATAAGGATTTGATTTGAGTAAGTTTCACTAATCAGGGACTTTCGAGGTGTTAGGTCCAACCGATTTTTTTTTTATCTTAGTAAAGGTCCCTCAACAGAATTTTTTTTTCAAAAGGATTTGAGTTGATTAAGTTTCACTAATCAGAACTTTTGACCAAAATTACAAACTGTTTGTCTAATATGAGTTTTTTTTAATACCAAATTTCTAATATATATTCATTCTAGCAAAACAACGACAAATGTTCCTTTTGCCTTGCATAATTTTCTATAACTAAGTTATTTATCAAGCGTTCTTAGCATAGTGAGTCAATATTAGTGACTATTGAGCTTCCTTTTAAGTCACTCCTCACATCTTGGACTTTTTTTTTACTGTGTAATCAAAGCAGCCTTAATTTGACTCGCTCTTGTTTGTCCAATGATATTTGTTTGCTGTGCATCATCAGATCACAATTTCCTGGCATGTGGTTCAATGTTTATGACTTTCTCTACTTTTTACTTTTTTTTTTTCCGGGTCAAATGCTTATGTCTTTATGACTTTGTTTGGCTGCTCACGATCATAAGGTGGTGCTTTGCAGACTTTGGATATAGTAGCAGAGAATCCAGATAAGTTCAGAGTTGTGGCACTTGCAGCTGGTTCAAATGTGACTCTTCTTGTTGATCAGGTGATTAAGTCAACGTTATACAGAACTGGAATGGTGTACTGTACTTTGAGTTCCATCAAAGCTTCCATGAAATTTAGTTGGAAATACTTGAGCCCACACTTCTTGAACTATATGATGAAACACAAATACCCTCTGGAAGTCTTTTCTTGAGGTCTCTCTATCTGAAATTTGATAAATGTATTCTAAAATTAAATATAAGCTTATGTAGAATTTCACAAGTGTCTTTATTGACATGCGTTTGAAATTTTGAACGTAAAAAAGGGTAACTGAGTTAGAAATACGTAAATAAAGCACTTCAAACGAGGAAGTGTCAATAGGATGCCAATAACCCAAATTGTAATTGGAAATAATTGGTGCTTTTCTCTTATTTTCGAGATAATTGTGACGCCCCGAGCCTGCTTGCCCAGTACCCTGAAATTAGGACCTAACCACATGACCCAAATGCTTAACCCCAAGTTACTACTAGTAATGGTTGTGTTTTATAAGCCAACCATGGACCATACTGTTAGTATACAACCAATGTGAGACATCGCGTAATAAGCACAAAGTTTCCATTGTCATTGCCATGTTAGTGTAGAATAAACA
Organism: Hydrangea macrophylla; assembly: GCA_033977485.1. Taxonomy (NCBI): domain Eukaryota; kingdom Viridiplantae; phylum Streptophyta; class Magnoliopsida; order Cornales; family Hydrangeaceae; genus Hydrangea; species Hydrangea macrophylla. The sequence continues at coordinate 107,146,553 of CM066985.1, read as the reverse complement.
TTCCAAACTTTCATCAGTGTGATCTTACTTAACTGTCTTGCAAAGTTTAAAAAGGTAGATTACCAAGTTTTTTCTTATGATTTGTATGCTCTAGAAGGTCATGCATTTATGGGTAGTGAGGAATCCAATGCGAACTATCCCTATTACTTACTAAATGTAAAGTACTAAAGTCATTTTGCAAGTGTTGACCAAAATGCATGTTTTATCATACAGGTTAAGAGATTCAAACCTCAATTAGTTGCTGTGAGAAATGAATCATTAGTTGATGAACTCAAAGAGGCTTTGGCTGATGTTGAAGACAAGCCTGAAATAATTCCTGGCGAGCAGGGTGTCATTGAGGTTAGCTTTCACTGTTTTCCTTGCCTTTTTTGTTCATTTTCTTGTTGAACATTGCTTATATTATATTTCAGGTTGCCCGGCACCCCGATGCTGTCACAGTAGTCACTGGAATTGTGGGTTGTGCTGGTTTGAAGGTAAAACTCAGAATCCCTATTTCCAAATTGACAATAACATCTACAACCGTTTAATAGTGAGATACTTTGGTGAAGTTTGGTAATTCATGTTGAATGTGTCACATAAAGCATTTCTGTCTTATTCCTGGAAGGAAAAGTCAGGAATGGCACCTATATACACACTGCACAAGCATATTTCATGTCTTATCCATGTATGTATGAAAGCTATTTATGTACTTCATTGGAAAATTACTGTTTATCGTTCTTATGTGAATGCCAACATAGCAGGAAGAGTCTTACGATTTTTCCAAATTTTGGCGCTGGGTTCCAATTGAGGCTATACCAAGAAAGTTTTGCTGATAGATTTTATTTTTGTGTTGACTGAAGAAAAGGCAAACGAATGATGTTATCTGGAGATTTTTATCCAGTTTTAGTATAGATCAAACTTCAAAACTATATGCACGTCGGTGGTGGTTCACCCAATTGTAACATCCTGAATTTACTTCAGTAGGGATCACTTCTTTGGGGAGGCTGATTATTATAATGTTTCTAAAAACCGGCTCAATCAAGTTGAAAACTCGATCTCTTTTTCTGAAGATTAATTGAAAGCTAAAATAATATTAAAACAGTGACACGATTAAATATGAGCTTTGAAGTTTCTGTTCTTGACAGTGCTTCTTGGTGCTAAAACATCTGTGTACTTATTGTAACTTAATGAACTTCAGTTGCTTCTTTCTATTCTATGCTTCCACACAGTACATATTCTTTTTAACGAATCTTTTCTTACCAATCAATGAACTAACAATTTGTTCGTGTGTTATACTTTGTTAGCCAACAGTGGCTGCAATAGAAGCTGGCAAAGATATAGCATTGGCCAATAAAGAGACCTTAATTGCTGGGGGTCCTTTTGTCCTTCCTCTTGCTCACAAGCATAACGTAAAGATTCTTCCTGCTGATTCAGAACATTCTGCTATATTCCAGGTACAAAATCATTTTTGAATAGCTAAGTTAGCCTAGAATTTTGATTTTGACGGCCTAAACTTCCCATGCTTTCTTTTAAGCTGTTAATCGATTGTCCATGCATTACTATGTGAATCTTATTTCTCACTGTTGCGTTACTTTTGTATTATTCTATGCTCTCAAATTCAATTCCTGCTGATTCTAAGGACTAAAAGAGATGTCCTTGCTTCAGTGTATTCAAGGGTTGCCGGAAGGTGCTCTTAGGCGCATTATTTTAACTGCATCTGGTGGGGCTTTCAGGTGCGATATCCTAATTTCGTATGAACATTTTTTTAAAATCATTTTTCAATCTATATGGGTCTGGGGTATGTATAATATCTTCTGCGACATTGCGAAGAAAGCTAGAAAATTGTTGAGATTCTTAATCATAGTTTAGCACTTTAGTGTCCAACTTCCTTCTGATCATGTGGGAAGGTTTTAGTACTTGCAGTCATCGGTTGAACTCAAGTTCCTGATTTTTCTTTTTCTTCTTCATGCATCAGTCCTTTCCGTTCAATAGAATTGTAACATGGATCTGTCGTAAATTAATGATTAAACTTCATATAAAATGAGAGTCCCGTTATCTTGTATAACTTTTCTTTTTAGAGTTTGATTTTTGGACAATTTCTGGCCATAGTAGTATCCTACTAAATTACGATGCGGTCTGCATAGATCTGAAGTTTTCCTTGTAGGCATGCGTCCAAACGTTGATCATTGGTCCAATTCTTTAGATGTAAAGATAACCATTTGTTCTTGTTGCTTACAGGGATTGGCCTGTTGAAAAATTGAAAGAAGTTAAAGTAGCTGATGCTTTAAAGCATCCTAACTGGAATATGGGGAAAAAGATCACTGTGGACTCTGCTACCCTTTTCAATAAGGTTTATTTCTATTCGTTTGTCTCCATTTTGTTTTCAAGCACTATATTTGATCTTTTTTTTCCATCTCTCTCTCTCTCTCTCTCTCTCTCTCTCTCTCTCTCTCTCTCTCTCTCTCTCTCTCTCTGTTTTTTAACAAATTTTGGGTCAACTATGCTATTCTGACTGAACATCTGAAGAGAGAATCTGAGTTGTTAGTGGCAAATATATTGGTTTTGAAGGATAATATTAATCTTCCCTCCACTCCCCCAATCTTGACAGGGTCTAGAAGTTATAGAAGCCCACTATCTCTATGGTGCTGAATATGATGACATTGAGATTGTTATTCACCCCCAGTCTATCATACACTCAATGGTTGAAACACAGGTTTGAATCTTACATCTGTCTTGTTATTGCTTTTTAAGGTCTCGGATTATGTTTAAGATGGATTTTCTATTTCACCAACAAACTTCTTTGCAGTAGTATGCTGAGGCACCCCTAATTGCGAAATTTCTCTCTTTTCTATCTAATTTTTCTAGGATTCGTCTGTCCTGGCACAACTGGGGTGGCCTGATATGCGTTTGCCAATTCTCTACACTTTATCCTGGCCAGAGAGAATTTACTGTTCTGAGATTACTTGGCCCCGCCTTGATCTTTGCAAGTAAGCAGTGGATTCCTGAGTTTCTTAGTTTTTTCTTTTTGGCATTACCTGATGTGCGTTTGGTAGCTCAGAATAGGTTTTTGTCCGATCCCGAAGCCCAGTTCCACGCTACCAAGTATAGCATGAGTTAATGCATTGCATATAATGATGGGACTGATTTATTCTCGTTGAATCCACAAATGGAAAAATGTAGGGCCCATTTTGATTATCTTTCGCTTTTGCCTTTGGGAACTTTTGGGCCCGAATTTGCATTTGGGGCCGAACAGGGTCATAGTATTCTGTTTTCGGTTGAGCTCATTGTGAACTCCTTTATGCAAGTGTTTATAACCTCCTGTGTTTCAATTCGGTTCTAGATTTCTGTTCATAGTAGTTTTTCATATGTTCTTTTCCTAAGAGATTAAAATTTCTTACTCATGGGAGCCCATTAATATGATACGCATCGCTGTATCGTCATTCTTCAAAGAAGTCCAAAATATATCAATGGGCAGCATCGTAATTTGCTATTTTCTGGTTTCTAATTCTGTTTGATACGGTAATGTGCAAGGCTTGGGTCACTGACATTCAAAGCTCCAGACAATGTGAAATACCCATCAATGGATCTGGCATATGCTGCAGGAAGGGCCGGAGGTACCATGACCGGAGTGCTTAGTGCAGCTAATGAGAAAGCCGTTGAGATGTTCATCAACGAAGAGTATGCAGTTGCCTCCTTAAATTTTATTTATCTATTTTTATTTCGTTTTTATTCTCGGAAATTTCCCCTTGTTCTGCTTTCCAACTCATTTTGACGTAGGAACCTAAACTGTTGGCTTTTCTGGGTTTGTAGCAAACATCAATTTCGGAAAATTGCTCGTCATTTCTTTGTTTTCGCATTAGAATTAATATTCAAGGTTGTGGTCTTCGGATGAACTTAAGCATTTAATGCATCTGAAGCATTTTTAGGTTCTTTCGGGTGCAGTTTGTTTTCAGCATTCGATCATCGACTAACTAATGACTAAGAATAGAACAAGAACAACTACTTTCGTGGTAAGGAAGGCCATATTTTCTCTAGATGCGAAGATATATCGTATTTTATAAAGACAACGAATGAGGATGGCCATAACATAAGTTCATAAAAATCTGTGTATGATATGCAGCTGTTTATGTTTAATGTTACTCAGTGTCTATTCCCTTCGAGCCCCCTCTCTTTTACCTCCCTTTATGTCTAATTCCTTCTCTTCGACCTGAAACTCGATTCTTTATTCATAGAAATAAGTTTCGGTTGTTCATCCTTACATTAAGATACGAGATTGGAGAATGAGTAAAGTTAAAGACTGCTCAGTACCCAAAGCATAATTCATCACTTTAACTGGAAAAGTTATCTTCGAGTTTCTCATCACTCCAAGCTAATTTCCCTTCTCCAAATTGATCTTTCATGGACTCCATGAAGTCGAAGTTCATTACCCGTGCCAAAATAGTTCCAACTTTTAAATTTTTGTTAAAGCTTTTAATAACCAGCTTTTAATAACCATCGGATAAGCTAGATCATTTTTTTCCTGCATTTAAATGCTGATTCAGTTGATGTTATTTCACACTTTTCAGGATCGGCTACCTCGATATCTTCAAGGTCGTGGAGCTAACTTGCGACAAGCACCGATCGGAGTTGGTGACCTCGCCTTCCCTTGAGGAAATCATACATTACGATTTGTGGGCCCGCAAGTATGCTGCCAGCTTGCAGCCCACTTCTGGACGAAGTCCCGTTCTTGTATGAGAGAGAGAGAGAGAGAGAGAGAGAGAGAGAGAGAGAGAGAGAGAGAGAGAGCATTTCCCTAATTGTTGAAATTGATGTATTAAAATTTGAATGTCCTGAAATGGTCATTTTTGCCAAGGCATATGGGGAAGAAAGAAAGTTGTAATTTTGTTTGAAAGGGAAACATGTGGGCATGTGCAATGTGGTCCTTCATTTGCAGGTTTATTTATATCTATGTATGCATTCCTTTGTCATTTGGTGCATAGAACTCATCTTGTATACCAGAAAACCAAGGAACTAAAGATTAGCCTTTTTGGTAGCAGAAATGTGGAACTTGCTGCATTAGGCATTTTTACTTTTCTCAATTAGCGTTTCATGCCCTTTTAGTTTGGTAACTTTAAGGCTCTCTTTGCTTCTTGGATTTAGTGAGGGAAAAGAAATGAAAACACTCATAAAACTTTTTCCTTTGTTTGGTTACTAAGGAAAATAGGAAGAAAAAGAAAATATAATGAGAAATAAATTAGTTAAATTGTAGTTTGTTAGTCGCTCACCTTTCTTTTTCTTTTTTTTTTTGGTAGTTACAATTATAAATTTAGACATTCAATCTTTTAATGTTGTTCAACCATGAAGAAAAACCATAAGAGAATCAGTTTTTCTCTCTTTTTTTTTTTTTTTTTTGTTTTTTTGTTTTTTGTTTTTTTTGCCTTTTTCTTTTCTTATCCTTCAATAAATTCGCAAACCAAACAAAGCCTAAGGCATATCGTACCAATTGCCTGAAAATCAATTGACAAATTATCATCGCCTGAAAATCAATTAACAAATTATCATCCTAGACATTTTAACATCCTAGACATTTTCACATCTTTTTTTTGTGAAAAATGTTTACGCAAAGGATTTTGAGGATTTTATTACATCTAGATAGGGGTGTATAAAAGTTGAGCTCATGTGTTTGTGAGTTTGCTCATGAGTTTAAATGAGTCGAGCTTTATAGTTTAATAATAAATCAGTCTTTTATTAAGTCTATTTACGAGATTTATCATATTTTTTCTAAAATTATAGTTTTATAATAAAGACATATATAAAAGTCCGTATATAAGCTCTTTATCAAATCTATTAATGAGTTTGTTCACGAGCCTACTCACAAGCCTTAATCAAACGTGTTCACGAGCTCTTTCTAGCCAAGCCGCGAGCCCTAGTTGAGCGGCTCAGCTCGTCTACACAATATCTATATAATGACATGTGACATGTAAGCTGGGAAGCACAGACACTTATAAGAAATGTAATGTGTCGCATGTCATATAGTGTCCAACTCACGGACACTTTTCCTAGAGTATCGACGTTCAAATTTTATTTGATTTTTTCGATTTTGTCAAACAATGTGTCCATATCCGTGCTTCATAGCATGAAAACCATATTCTATATGGCCTTTTGAAAACCATATTGTGTATGACCTTTTGGTGTGTCCCATTCAAATGAATGGGCTCATCGACAATTTGTAAAACATTTGAATATAGAGGAATATCAAAAAAAGAAAAAAGAGAAGCAGATATAGGAATCCACTATCTTAATCCATTCTATTCCGACAATGGTGCTTATGTAAAAAAGTTAGTCTTAAAATCATTAATTATATCATTTTAGTAAGATATGAATATGTAAATGTAATGTATCACGTGTCGTATAGTGTCCAACTCACGGACACTTTTCCTAAAGTGTCGACGTTCAATTTTTTTTTTTTTTTTTTTTTTTTACGATTTTGTCAATCAATGTGTCCATGTCCATGCTTCATAGCATAAAAACCATATTGTATATGGCATTTTGGAGTGTCCCATTCAAATGAATGGGCTCATCTACAATTTGTAAAACATTTGAATATATAGGAATCCATCATATATATATATATATATATATAGGAATCCACTATGTTAATCGATTTTATTCCGACAATGATACTTATGTTAAAAAGTTAGTCTTAAAATCATTAATTATATCATCTTAATCGATTCTATTCCGACAATGGTACATATGTAAAAAAAGTTAGTCTTAAAATCATTAATTATATCATCTTAGTAAGATATGAATATATATATATATATATATATATAAAAATTTAGATGAGCACAAAGCTATTGATCGTGCAGAATGGAAAAAAGATTTATACAGTCGATTCCAATTAATTGAGACATAAGACTTGATTTAGTTTGGTTTATATCATCTTAGTATGACCTAATAATGGAAAAAATGGCACTTATTTTAAAAAGTTATTCTTAAAACTATTAACTATATCATCTTAGAATCTTAATTAGTGAGCGTGAAACTTAAGAATTTCTAAGAAGAAAAGGACGAAGTTTCTCTTTCTTTAGTTCTTTTGGCAATTGGGTGCTTTTTTTTTTTTTTTTTGGAAAAATTGGTGAAAAGGTCATTAAAGAAGTTTTATTGAGATTAAGGATAACTTAAAATAGACATTGGGAATAAGTCTTGCCAATGTCCATAGACCAAAATACTCTCATCTTCATCTTCTAATCCTAGCCAAAGCCTAGCCACCATTACCACCACCAACGCCACCCCCGGCGACCAGCCCTGCCACCTCCGACGACCTCCTTTGCCTCCACCACCATAGCCCCCGCCCTTTCCCTCTCCTCTATTCGCTTCATTTTCTCTCTCCAAATCATGGGATTGGGATATATCAGTCAGTATATATTGATTAGTTATAGAAATAAAGAAAATTACAATGGATGATTCATCTTCTCACTCTAGACTTTCTCTCTCTAACCTTCTTTGTCAAGAAATTGAAACTTGTTTGGATGAAGACATATTTAATTTGACACATCACAGTACATCAACTATAGAAGAAACCAAGTATGTACAAAGTTTGATGAACAGAGAGATCGATAATCTATTCAAAAATAGTGAATCTGAACGAAAAAAATCCTAGTCTCTCATATCTTAAGTAGGGGTGGCAATCGGGTCGTGTCGGGTCATTATCGTGTCGGATCATTGTCGTGTCGGGTTATAATCGTGTCATTGTTAACGTGTCATAATCGTGTCGGGTTATAATCGTGCCGGGTCATATACGGGTCACCCGTTTAACTCGTCTAACCCGTGTAGGGTGTCATCGGTTCGGTTCGGTTCAGATCGGATCGAATCGAATCGAATTTTTTTTTTTTTTTTTCGATTTTTTTTTTCATGTTTTGAAAACCAACCGAAATGGTCGGTTCGATCTATTTTGCCAATTTTGGCGATCAGATAAATTTTTTAGTTGTAAGTAATTTAAGAAACCCAATCGGTTAGCTCGGATCGGCTATTCGAAATAAGCTTACAGTCCTACTAAGAACACAAACAAGTCTTTCATCAAATGTATCAATTATTAACACGTACATCTTAAATACCAAAATACTACAAATATAGCAATATGTAATTATTATAAACTTAACACCCAAGCACATCCACACAAACTGAATAAGAAGAAATATTGTTTTTACTAACAGTATAAACAAATTTCTTCACTTGCCATCCATCAAGAATCAAGATTAACAGTTGTATTTATCTAATTGACTAATTTGTCTCCCTCCCAATCCAGCAATCCTAGCGGGCTTCCTCCCTTTTTTTTCTTCCTTCTTTTTTATTTTTATTTTTATTTTTTATGCAATGCTTGATGCATGAATGTTTCCAGGCTCCAGCTTCCTTCGTCCCTTATTAGTTATTAATTATTTTTTTATTACATTAGTTATTAATTATTATATATAAATTTACTTGTTTGGTAAGTTGGTAACTACTCTCTTTTTTTTTTTAGCAAAAAAAAAAAACAATTTTAGTTTATATATATCTATATATATTTTAAATATTTTTTTTCTCTAAAAACAAAAATAATTTTTAAAAAAAAATAAATTTTTTTAAAAATTTTTATATTACTTTTATTTTAGACTTCCAGATTATTAAAAATTATTTTTAAAACTTAAAAAAAAAAAAAACCCCAACTGCACTTAAATACTTAATCGGGTCAAACGGGTTAGACGGGTTGACCCGCTTCAACCCGTTTATTAATCGTGTCAAACGGGTCAACTCGTTTATGACCCGTGCCCTTATACGGGTCACCCAAACCCGTTTATTTTCGTGTCGGGTTGCCGTGTCGTGTCGAAAATTGCCACCCCTAATCTTAAGTTTGAGAAATTTCACTTAGGTGTGATATCTTAAGTGAAAATTGATTTAGGGTATCCTAAGTGAATTTTCACTTATGTTGAAGGCTAGTCAACGTGCAAAATGCTCATTCAATGATTATTTGCATCTCGGTGATCCATGATGTGTTGTGAAAGGGGATTAGGAAAGATATCCATGCTATTTTCAATTGCATGATGAGATTAAAATCAGAGATTAATTTCAGTTGATGACATTTGGAAATCTTAAGAGAAATTTATCTTATGATAACAATCTTAAGAGGAATTTCTCTTAAGAGTTTGACATCCTACCAAGCCTATATCAATGGTGGTGGATTGTTCAAGGCAATAAAATGGTGATGGTGTTGAACAGTCAAATCAAATCTAGATCATAGCAGGTCAATCATAACAATCAAATGGTGGTGATCCAACATAGAGCCCAATCATAGCAGTTGAATGGTGATGATATGTTTTGAACAATTAAATGGTAATGATCTGATTTGAAAAACCAAATCAGATCTAGATCTGGTTTGGTTGTGGTGATGGTGTTGGTGGTGGTGACCGGCGGTAGTGGTGGCGATGGTGTTGGTGGCAGTGGCGATCTAGGTTGTTTTGGTGTTAGTGGCCAGCAATGGTGTTCGTTGCCATGGTGGTCATCGGTGGCGGTCGCCAGAGGTGGTGGATGGAGGTCAGGTGGGGGTGGTGGTAATGGGCAGATGAGAGATAGAGGTCGCTGTTTTTTTTCCTAAGAAAGATGAAGTGGGATAGTTTGGTAAGATGAAAATAGTGAAATTGACTTGAAGAGTGAAATGTTGATGTTGTATACTAGAGCTAAAAAACAGGTTTAGGCTTTTGTCCTTGTAGAGGGTATTATTAATGGGCTATTCTTCCCTCCCCCTCCCCCTCCCCCCTGTATTTATTTGATGTAATGGTAAAAGTTTGGGCTACCAATTAATTCTTGTGAGCCCACTTCGTAAGCTGGGCTACTGGACGATGGGCCTTTGTATTTATTTGGGTAGACTAAATTCCCAAACCATTCGGGCCTTTAAAGAAGAGTGTTAACCACATGATGCATCCATCCAATAACATCTCTCTCCTTTTATTTTCAATTTATTTTCTGGTCTAAAATATGTACAATTTTCAGCTGCCATTATTCGATGAGATGTAAAAATAAAAAAAAAGGTTTAATTACATTTTACACCATATGGTTAGGGCTCGTTTTCACTTTACTCATGTGCTTCAAAAGTGGATACTTAACCATTGTGAAAAGGTACATTTTGAGTCTCACATGAAAATAAGTTGGGCTTTCATCAGAAGTAGTGCCCATTTGGCAAATAATTATTTAACCATTGTGAGAGTGATTATAATTGCAATTGCGAAAAATTTTAAAAAGTAAAAGTGGCATAAACAAATTTTGGGTTAATTCTCGTGATAAACAAAATTTTACGCGATTCTGCAAAACATCCAATTCCATTTGAAAATCACATTTAGGGCCTCCATAAGAGGATCCAAACGAGCTCTTAGTAACGTATCTTGTTTGTTTGGTTCACACTACTTTAACGAAAAATGAGTCTAATTACATCTAGGCTAGTACGTACTATAATACTATTAGGCAATTTTTGCTTCTAAGATAACAATAAACCTAAATGAGTCTAAGTTCAAAGCAAATAACATTTCCTCTTTTCTTTTTCTGGTCTAACCAGCATGTAGAATAATGTTTTGGTTCCCACCATTGTATTTTTAATAGCAAAAGGCTTAGGTACCTAAATATCATCTTTATCATTCACATGTTCTTACATACACCCCTGCGCACATACGTGTATACGTACACATGTAATATATTTATATATATATATATATATAGATGTAAAATATAATTGTGTATATGCAAATACAAAATTATAGAGATAAATGATAATTACATTGGCCTCAAGTTCAAAATATAAATCTACCTCTACAGAATTACATCGATCTCCTCCGTCAGTGATGGAATTCTATCTAAGTCAATGGTGCCTCTAAAAATTCCAAGATACCACTAAAATTAAATAAAAATTCTTAGTTTAATAAATTAACATATTTACGAAAGGACAAGTTTTTTTTTTTGGTCGAAGAACTCACACACACACAAGGGGGGGTCATACCCCACTTTAAAGACGAAGCTCCCTTGGAAACACACGCACACGCAAGGGGGGCCAAACCCCACTTTAAAGCCAAATGCTCCTTGCAAGAGTCGAACCCACAACCTCCCCTTTGGGGTTACAGTTAGAAATTTAATATATTTTCATATCCATATTAGGAAAAATAAAATATAGTTTTTACTCACTTTGGTAAGGACAATCGGTTGTCATAAAAATATATATATATATATATATATTAATGACCAACTAACAGTTGACTAACGAAGTGGAAAAAAAATTTACTCAACTATAGAGGTTGTTGTCACACCCATCTCGGAAAATTCATTTGTTTTAAACATAATAATTAATTTAATGAAAATTATCAATATTGATAAATAATTATGAAAGTGGTTGACGTAGGTTAACGATGAGTGTCGATCGAGGACACGAGGATTGAACAATCAAAGAGGAATTGAAATGATTAAATGACATTTATGTGAATAAATGTTATTTGGCTTTACTGATTTATATGAATAGTAAATATACATATTTTGGATGTTTACTGATAGTTTTGATCTTATTTAAAATCAATTTTAATGGTTTAGTGATAACCAATATGATATGTTGCATAAAATGTAGGTTATCTAAAAATTTCACGAAAATAGCTTTTGAAACGTAAATACGGAAGCAAACGGAACTTAGATGAAAACTTTTATTAATTAGAGATTTTCACTCGTGAACCGATAACTTAGACATTTAAGACGTTTAGGGGATAATTGAAAGTTTTGAGAACTCGTGGGGAGTTAAAACTAATTTCGAGACTTATGCCTATATATATATATATATATAGAATGAGGTTGAGATATTTGTCAAAATATCTCAAAACCAAAAATTGGGAGGTTAGGAGAATAGGGGGATTTTGGAGTTTTGATCTTCTAGACGCCAAACGACGATCGTTCATCCGTTAGTTTTCAACCAAAAATATATAGTTGAACTTCTCGAGGTAAGAGCTACGTTTTGATACGAATTAGGCCTTGTTTAGCTAACTTTTTCGAAAATTCAAATTTTGTATTTTATTGAAAAACATTTAGAAACTCATAGGATCCACTTGTAATCGGAGATTCGACATAGAATTGAACTCCTAGTACTTCCCTTGAAATTATAGGATCGTAGCTTAAGGTATGAATTCTGACCTATGTTATATATAGGGATTTTTTGTGTTAAATATCAAGTGTGATATTATGGATCGGGGCAAAATTCATGTGTTAGATTAGGCCCGTTAAATTTTTTTGTAAATATGTATGAAAAGCATGTTTATATGGTTATGTGAGTATGATAAGTAATTATGTAGGTCAAAGGGGAGTTTTGTACTATTTCATGCCCGGGTAAGCTTCTTGATGTTTGAGAATTCTAGTAACGACGGCTACTTGCTTGGTTTGGGAATCGACCCTGCTAGAGCAATTGGGTGCAATGGTTTATAGACTTTAGACTTGCCATTGGTATCACAGTTTAAGACTTAGGACTTACTGATATATCGGATGGATGAGTATCTCTTTTCCTATAGACTATTTGAGGCTGTTTTGATGATATTAAAGCATGAATTGCCATATAAGCATTTGTTAGAATTGTACACTCATCATATAACGGAGCAATGGAGATTTACTCCATTGCAGGTATAAAGAAAGGAAAGATGGAACGCAATGAATGAGGCCGTTGGGATCATTTGGGGGATTGTCGTAGGTAATCACTTGTATAGTAGAATGTAATGCTCTTGTATTCTTGTAGGACTTTCTAATTTGAACTGTTAAGGTTGGAATCAAAGAGATTTGAAAGGGTAGATGCTTGTAATTGAATCTTAGAAGCTCTGGAACGTCGTTGGTTTGATGTATACGCTTTTGAAAACCTTTGGAATTCGGTTTAAAACGAATCCGAACTCTCGAGTTCATGTTTTGAGACTTGTACTCTTCGTGTACTTGAAATTCGTGGGGCTAGGCTATGTTGTACAAATGGATTATAGGTGTTTTACACGTCTTTAAATTACTTTATATAAGCTTTTGAAACGGTTTGGAGAGTTACCGGGTTGAGCGTGTCGATAGGGAATTAAGCAATGCTGAGTTATAAGAAGGAATGTTGTTCTGGTCCCTTTCGACCTGTTGGACGGGTAGTTCGACCGATTGAACATTCTCTGTCAGAAATTTCATTTTTGATTTTTCGTTCGTCGGTTTTTACGGTAACGAACATAACTCTTTGTAGAAAATTCAGATTCGCTCCCCCTTTGTTGCATTGGATTCCAGACTCAAAGGGCTATATTTTTTATATATAAAGTTTAGCTATAAATCTACTCTTGGGATTTATTTCAACATTTTGTTTTGTCTAAAGGTTTCAAAGTGGGTTTTAACTTAGTTATGAACCTACATCATCGTTGGTAACATATAAGTGTTAGTTGAAATTGGTTGAGTGAGATTTACACAAATCCATCAAGCAAAGAAGGATTCTGCTGAAGCCCCATTCGACCAGTCGAAGTCCCCATTCGATTGGTCGAAGGGGACAGTACGACCGGTCGAAAAGACCCTACATGGTTTACTCTTGGCTACTTTTTTTGGAAAACTTTTAAAGGTTCTAATTAGTTCTTAGGATGCCTTTGAGGTCCTTATTAACTACTCCATCCGTCCCATTTTGTGAGTCTTATATTCCATTTTGGGATGTCCCAAAATTAGTGTCCACTTTCTTAATTTGGCATATAATTTTTTACTTACTTTCCAAAACTACCCTTCATTGATATATACACCAAGACAAAACTAAAAAAGTAGTTGTAATAATTAGGGCAATTGTGGAAAGTATGTGTAGATTCTTCTTGTCCCCTTAATAAGTTGAGTTCCCAAAGATGGATTCACAAAATGGGACGGAGGGAGTATTATATTCTTGTTTTGAAATATAGTTAACTTTACAAATTTGTGCGGATTTTACGGATTCGTAGTTCAATATTTTTCAAATGAACTTTGTGTTAAAGAGTTTCTTTATGTTCTTTTCCGTTGTGATTATTTTTAATGAATTAGATAAGCCTTGGTGACGTGTCACATACCCTATTTCTGCCCGTATCGGAATGAGTATCTATGTAACTTTTTAGACCATAAGAGCGGTACTTGCATTTTGACCTTATTTAAGGGAGATTAGTGTAAGTATTCCAAAATTATATGGATCAATTTCCATAAGGGAAAATTTGAATTTTACTGAAGGGTGGACCTAGGGCCTAGCTGTAGCCCAATCCAAATTTTGAAACAATTTAGGTTTATAGGCAATATTTTGGTCAAATGAAAATGCAATCCACTCTATATATTTGGTCGAACACATGTTCTTCTCACTTTTTAATTAGTCCAATTCAACTTTTGGAAGGAAAAAAAAATGTAATATGTACTACTTCCGTTCCATTTATGTATCCATTTTGAGGAATCCAACTATTTAAGGGGACAAAAAGAATCTACACCTACTTTTCACAATTGCCCATAATCATTGCACTTCCTTTTTTTATTTTGTTTTGGTGTTGATTGTAAGGAAGGGTAGTTTGAGAAACTAAGTAAAATTTACATACTAATTTAGGAAAGTAGACAACAATTTTGAGACATCCCCACAAAAAAAAAGATGAACACATAAAATCGGACGAAAGGAGTAATATATTTGTCCACTTTTAATCTAGCCCACTCTAAATATTTATAGCATCAGCCCGAAATTTAGGCCCGTCAGGGCCGGCGCTATCTTTATATCCAGTCTACACCAATCCAAAATTCTGGTTCGACACTTGGGCTAGCAGACAATAACATAACAAAAATGCTAGGCACACATTCCAAATCACATCCCAAATCACACCCTATGCTTTAAATGCATGTACTTTGTGCTGTTTGAATTTTTCACACTTTTCTGTGCACTACTTACACATCACAGAGTACATGCATTTAAAATAAAGATGTGATTTGGAGTGTAGTTTAAAATGTATGCCTAGCATTGCTCATAACATAATGGAAAGGGTGAAACCTCTTATCAAATTATGATTATGAAACTCTCTTACTTGGTTTTCAACCACTTGTAATGTGTTTTGAGCATCCTCTAAATGTCCCTATAGGCTATAGTTTTGTCTTTTTTCTAGTTAGGTAGTTAAAAAGTTAATTTTGGAGCCATGTACATTACATTTTCTACCAAAATATTATAGGGGGACAATGCTATTGAATTAATAGAAATATAAGATATAGTCCCTCATAATGGGTCAAAGGAAAAATTAGTGTATTTGACTTTTTTATCTCTTAAATTCATCCTTAATCAATTAGATATACTAGAAATTAGTCCTTTTCCCCAAATAACTGTATTTTTTATAGACAAAATTACCCCTCGTTAAATATATACATATCTATGTATATACAATCAACTTAAAATCAGGGATTTTATTTTGAAATCCAAACAAATCTAAAAACAAATCAAGATATATTTCACCCTCTCTCATTCCCCCCCTTAAAATTCATCTCTCTAAAAGCTTTCCATTCTGCCTCAAATAAATAAAGATATATCTCCGTCCCCACCACCACTCATTTTCATCTCTCTAAAACTTTCCATACTGCCATCAACCTCATTTTCCAAGATTTGGAGGATGCGGAACAATGGTGGTATTGCGTGGCCCCAAGGAGCACAGCTTGTGTGGATTGGGGGAATAAGTTGAGTGATATACTTTCTGTTGAGTTGGAGGTGAGTGTGTTTTGATTTTCAGTTTCTTTTTCTTTACATCGAAGTATTAATATTTGTTGAATTTTCGTTTTCTGCCTCACATAATCAAACTTTCTCTCTCTCTCTCTCTCTCTCTCTCTCTCTCTCTCTCTCTCTCTCTCTCTCTCTCTGAGTTCCTTCAAAAACCCATTCTTTCTCAAATTCCCCATTTTCCAACCCAAAATATGCGTGAGATTCTTCACATCTAGGGAGGCCAATGCGGCAACCAAATAGGTGCCAAGTTTTGGGAAGTGGTCTGTGCCGAACATGGCATTGACTCAACCGGACGATACCAAGGGGACTCCGATCTTCGACTCGAGAAGATCGATGTCTATTACAATGAGGCCAATTGTGGAAGGTTCGTCCCAAGGGCTGTTCTCATGGATCTTGAGCCCGGAACAATGGACAGCGTCAGATCCGGACCCTACGGTCAGATTTTCCGTTCAGATAACTTTATTTTCGGCCAGTCCCAAGGCCAGTTTTGGAAGGTTGCGGTGACAAAACAAAACACTGAGATTTTCTCACCAAATTCATGTGTATTGTGCTGTAGTTTAGTGTTTAGACAGTTTTGTGTGTGTATTTTTGACAGTGTGAGAAATTTCTCACAAAGTGATTTTTACTTTTGAGTTTTGAAGGTGAGAAATTTGTTTTAATTTGATAATAAAAAAAGGTGAGAAATTTCTCACTGTAATAGATAAAAAAGGTGAGAAGTTTGTTGTATTTGGTGAGTAATTTCTCATCAAATACGTTAAAAAATGTGAGAAATTTCTCACTATAGTAGATAAAATTTCTTTGTTAATTCTCTCTCTCTCTATATATATATATCTATATATATATATGTATAACAAATCAGGGTTTTGAATTTAAAACCCTAATTTTTGGGAGTTTAGATATTTATTAAATTTTCTCTTTTAAGTCTCTCTCTTTCTATATATATATATATATAATAAATCTGGGTTTTGAATTTCAAAACCTAATTTATAGGAGTAGGGGTATTTTGGTACTAAATATTGATGAGGGACTAATTTTTAAGTTGACTTATACAATGGATCAATTTCTAAATACGGATACAATAAAGGACTGAAATCTAAAAGACCCTTGAATTAAATTACGCTCTCCACTAAACCGGGTGTTCCTCTCAATGTACTAGAGTAAATATTCAATGTGATGGGATACCACATCAACAAAATAATATACTCACAGAATTGAAATTTGTGTTTATGTGGATAAGATTTTTCTTAAAAATAAGGAGTGTAGATGGATAAATTCAGGGTTCAGATTTAATTATTATACCACATCAGCAAAATAATCGTTACAATGAATATTTTCTCCATGTACTGATATTTGGATGTGATGTCGCTCAACCATCCCTCTCTCTCTCTCTCTGGACTAGGAGTAAATATTGGCTATACCAGTTATATTATGTAGGCAGGGGCAGAGCTAGGAATTTTGGTCAGGGGGGCCTAGGCTATACGAGAGTTCGGGGACAGTGCCCACGAGGCAATTTTTTTGGAGTCTATTTATACATATTTGACGATTTTTTTTATTGTCTACTTGTCTATAATTGGGATTTTTTGGAGATATGCTTATAATATAAGTCTATTCGGTGACAAGTAAATATTGTATAGTGCCTTTCAAAATTTTAAGGGGGCCTATTTCTAAAACGCATAAAATTATCAAACTAAAAGTGTAATTTTTAAAATTTTAGGCGCATTTCTTTTGAATTGTATTGTCACACCCCAACCCGCCCCCGCGGGCTAGGACACGTGTAACAAAGCCAAGGACCAAACAATTATTTTTAACGTTCCAAAAATTATATTTTTGACTGAAATACCAGGAGTAAAATAACATTTTATCAAATAAAATGCCCAAAAGAAATAATATAAAGTTTTAAAACCGTTGAAGGGTACTTGAGCAGAGTTTCCCCTATTACAGCACCATTCACCCTGTAGCATTTTTTTTTTATTAAATATTTCAAGACACACAAAAACCCAGCTAAAATATATAAATATTACAAACTCATTCTAACATTTATTTCTAAACATATTTAAGAGTATAAACTTTAAGTTTATTACAACCTTATTCAAATCCTCACATTTAAATATATAAGCAAGCTAGACCCAGCCCCGTAGTCTCGATCATTTCTCACTGTGGTATTCATCTGAACCTGCGTGGTCATTAGCCACAAAAAATCGAATAATCTTTCGCTCAGTGAGTACGTGGTGCTAATCATGCAATTAGAGTATTCAATTATTCATAACACCAATTAAACATTCACGATAATAAATAGTCGCCGGCGTGTCAAGTAATCAACCACAATCGTTCTGGACCCCTGATTTCGGGCCATTCTCACTTTTTTTGTCGCATATAGCGAAGTCGCACTCATTCACTCGTGACCGTAGTCAATTCACTGGTGGTCGTTACCACCGTCCCCTTTTCTCTGAGGACTTCATCATCATCCCCCTTTTCTCTGAGGAATGGACGTCCCTTATATACGGGCTAAATAATGGTGATTATCAACTGACACCATTTAACCCAAATAAGCACATAAGCAACTCAACATATCAACATGACAATTTAACATTTTTGGACATATTAAATAATAATTAATCACATGCTTTTCTACTTAATCACAATTAAGCAATTTAAACATTCACTAATAAATAAATAACATTAAATATCCAATTTTGGGATTAGGACACTCACCTCTACGAATTACCAAATAAGCTTAGAAACCCCAAATATTTTCCTAGATTCAGCCCAAGTTTGAACCTGTAGGTAATCCTACACAATTTTGGTAAACTAAATATTACCAACCCATTTGGGTCACGAAAAACTTATCGATTAAACCCAAATTAAATTGTACCATAAGGTTAGGCTTACCCCCACGAGTTCAAATATAACTTCGTATCGCGATTTGGGTAACATACAGCGAAGCTATGGCATTGAGAGGGTCAAAACCCTCACTTCCTCTTTTCTCTCGTGTCTCTGCCTCTCTTGTGAACTATATTCACTTTTTTTCTTTCTTTCTTATGTTTCTTTTTTTTTTTTTTTTAAACTAACCTAATATATATATATATATAATATATATATAGCACCACTGTCGCCGCCTAAATGCACGACACACTCATGGTTGTTCATTTTTTTTTCTTTTTTCTTTTTTAAAAACAAGATAGGCATGGGAAATAACATGGTGTGTCCCAATCCATGTAAACTAACTCTTATTTATATTTAGACCCCCAACTATTTTGTAAACTTTATTATAATATCCAAACTAATTATACTGTTATCCCAATAATTAAGTGACTCTATATCTATGTCACGCATGGGTTCCAAACGTGGTCTCCAAATATTATATGAAGGCACTAATTAACCTACTAATTATGCCATATTTCGATTTACGCCCTCATAAGGGTACCCAAACTTGTCTCATGAACTATAATAGAATATTAAAGCACTGAACATTTTATCCATTAAATAATCATATGGCATCAACATGTATCATAATGTACACATTTACATTTACATGTTGTAGGTAATAGTTGATGACTCATATACTTTGACTATACACATCACCAACGACTCCACGTGTAACAACAGGACTCCACGAGTAACAACGACTCCAAACTGCTAGCCAACTTCAAACGGGCCACCCGCAAAGCCCACTGCAAAACTTTACAACTAAGAAACTCGCCCCGAGACCCACTTAAATAAGCCCACTCCGAAGGCCCACTCCGGAGGAGCCCACTCCAAAACCCTCACCACGGTTAACTACACTCCGAAGCCTTATTCTCCAAAGGCGCAAAGTAGCCCACTCAAAAGCTCCCGGTTAACTCCACTCCGAAGCTTTGCTCTCCAAAGGCCTAAAGCAGCCCACAAAGGAAGAAGCATTCGAAACATGCACACACTCACACTCGGACACCTACCCTTGGTTTGGAAGCAGTACCGAAGGGTGGGCAAGTCTGCTGGGACCTCGGAAACTTATGGCAAGGTGGCTAGAACCGAAGGCATCTCCCTAACCTGCGCCCCATGGGTAAGGTTAGGGTTGGTCCCAAAGAGAGAGAGAGAGACACGTGACTTTCGCACGTGCCTTACCCCAATCAGCCCACAACCAATAAGCGAAGCTCATTACCGCAAAACTCGTCGGAATCTTTGACCGTCTATGTTTAGTCGTGTCAAGATTGCTTAACGAACTGCACCAATAGAAAATACCTCGGTTCCCTTCCCTCGCTGAAGCCACCTGTACGCCTCGACACTTGCCCTCGCTTAACCTCTCGGAGCCAATAGCAAAAGCCTCGGTACCCCCACTCGCTTAAACCTCTGCACCAGTAGCATCCCCTCCCTCCTTTTGACCAACCAATGATATCGTTTCACAACCAAACGACAAACATTTTCTCTCATTTGTCTCCACCAGCTCAGTACATGCTTCGTCTACATCCCATTTAATGTCCTCAACCACCCTAAACAGGAGCATTTAAGCCACTCACCTACCTTAAGCAAACAACCCAGTAAGAGGATGCCAACTCGGCCTCGCTCTATCATGTCAAAAGTTTGCAAATACACCACCAGCTTCAACTATAAATAAGTACCCTCATTTACTACATCCAAAAAAAAACCCAACTTGACTTAATCCGGCACTAGAGTAAAGGATTAGCAGTCATTCTTATTCCCGGCCTTTAACAAAACACTCCCATTGTCTCTAGCCTACTTTGACCTCTCGCCTCCTCCGGTACCTTCGTCCCGACATCCTTCGCTCCATTAAACACCCTTGACTCTAGATATCCTTCGTCTCTCGGCCTCTCAACCCCTCGTTTTCACCAACCCCCTTCGCCTCAATCAAACCGTCGCCTTCTAACACCATTTGTCTCATCAAGACCCTCTGGCTCTATTTTACCCTTCGTCTCACTCTATCCTTCGCTCCACTCCAACGCTCCAATACTTACCCATCACTTCGGGATACATACTGCTTTCTCTCTCTCTCACTTGGGATTACTTCGGTTCTCACCCGAACCCGAAGCCTCTCCGGATCCTATTATCCCTGTTATTATTATTATTATTATATTTTATATACTCTTGCCAATATCTCGCATATTGTTCCACGTGTACTAATCCAGGCTTGCGTGTTATATCTCTCTATATCTCTCACATACATCACAAAAGAACTCACACATTTTGGCGACCACAGTGGGAGATATACTTACAAGGATGGTTAGCGAACGAGAACAACCACCTCCCAAGAAATCCGGACGCCCCAGGAAGTCCAAAGCCCAGTCCAAAGCCCAGCCTACTGGGTCGAACATCAACCCAGTAAGCCTCAATCCAGCCCACTCACAGACTCATGATTCTCAAGAATCCATCGCAGTAGACGTCGAGCTCGACATCTTAAAGCGGTTAGAACAGATAGAAGGACAGCAGATGCATTTCCAGAGACTGGAAGAGCAGAATCGCCTCATCATCGAAACCCTGACCACCATGGCTCAGAAAATAACTCCCCCACAGGCACCAAACGGCGCCTCTGGGCTGGACGACGTGGTCAGAACCTCAGTTGACATTTCCGATGTTAACAATCAGCAGAATGTGCAAAAGGGATCAACGCCCACCGGTGTCGTCCCTGGGAAAGAGAAACAAACCTCCACAACCGGTTTCGTCACCTTGGCCGAAGTGGAGTCACTACTAAAGGAAAAAGCTCTATCAACCCCGCATATTCTAGCACTGGACACTCGACCTCCTTATCCGCTAAAATTGGCCAGCCTCCCTTATCCAGAGGGATACAGTAACGCACACTTCACAAGGTACGACGGCAGGCGAGGAAACTCCAAAGAACATGTGGCCCGATTTCTCGATAGTCTCGGTACCTACCGAGAAGATGAAAACTTGCGTCTCTGAGAGTTTTCTAAATCCCTGACCGATCGGGCATACACCGGTATGCCAACCTAGAGCCTGGTTCCGTCAATTCCTGGGCTCAGTTGGCCTCAATGTTCCACGCAAAATTCTTCAGCGTGACAGAAAAAGTTACCACCATCTCCCTCTCCCGAGAAGTCCAAGGCGAAAATGAACACTTGGTTAAGTATGTGGACAGATTCCGAGATCTCGCCATGGAATGCCACGACAACACCACCGAAGAGGGCCTCGTCCAACTCTGCGTACATGGAATGCTCCGCGACTACAGGATTCACCTCATCAACCACTCGTTCCCAGCATTCTCAGATCTCATGGTTGCTGCACGAAACTTAGCAAAAGATGTGAGAATACCATCAAGGATACACCGAGATACCCGCCCTCCGGCACCGCGTTGTTACCCAACCGCTGCTGTAACCGAGGAAAGAAGAAGTGGACGAGACCGAGAATATAATGATAACAAATGCAGGAGGGACAAAACTGATGCACCAGCTCCATTCCCTTGCAGCATGAAAGAAGTACATGCCGTACTCAAAAAATGGATAAGAGATGAAGTAATCACCCTTCGCCCACCCACAAGACCCCCGACAGAAGGCGACAAGGCTAAATACAATTACTGCGCTTATCACCAGATGGTAAAGCACGCCACCAAGGACTGCTGGGCCCTTCGCGGCATCTTCCATAGGAAAATAGCCAACGGAGAACTGGTGACCACTACTCAGCCAGATGCTGTTGAAGAAATACCTCGCCAACTTCGGGGACGCAATAAAGGAGCTGTTAATATGGTATCTCTTCACATGGCTTCCCACCACTTGGGAAAAATTGCATCTCCTACCAATGATCTCCCCAATGCGTTGTCACCCATGGAAATGACGGCTCCTCTCATCGAACTCATAGAGGAAGAAGAAGAAACGTCACCAACCACTAGAAACCCCTCCACCAGCATGATCATGACAAACCCTTCTCGGAGCACCATAGAGTTCACGGCATCAAAAGTCAAGAACCTCACCAAATTCAGATATTTCTTTGATCAGGTTGGGTTCTGTGAGGAAGCACGCCTTGAAGCCACCAAGGCTATCCTGCAAGTGGCGGAAACCTACCAGCAAGCATGCGTAGCCAACGGGGGCTCCGTCCGTCGTGTCGCTTGTGAAGCTGAGTCAGCAATCACCTTCAAAGATGCAGACATACAGGTCCCACATCCACACAACCGCCCGTTGTACGTCTCGGCCACGGTCCACGAAAGGGAGTTTAAGAGAGCATTGCTCGACAGAGGAGCCTCCCTCAACATCATGTCATTGACTACATTCAGGGCTACTGGTATCTCATTTGAGAAACTTATCCCGCAGGCCACGGACATCGCAGGATTCGGCAATGACACACGTTGGACAATTGGATTTGTGACTACATCACTTCACCTCGGGAAATTCCAAGCACCAGCCCGATTCCACGTGATCGATGCGGATACCTCCTACCACCTCCTGATAGGACGCAAATGGATGCACACGTTCGGCATCGTCCCATCTACCTACCATCAGTGTCTGAAAGGAAAAGTGAATACTGGTGAAGGAAGAAAAGTATTCACTGTGGCCGGAATCCTAAAACCATTCGGGAACCACGAGGCTCATATGGCGAAAGCAGAGCTGTTCGATGACTTTTGTTCCGAAGAAGAGACCACACCACCGGTTCCACCACGCGGTCTCACAATCCCAAAATGGGAAGACGCCCAGAAAGAAGATTTCTCCCCAAAAGAGAAACAGAAACGTCGCCGTAGCGTTTCCCCGGAATGCATTCGGGTCAAACTCCCCGACGGACGCTTTGTATACCGCTGCTTATGACGGTGCATGGGGCCGGGACCAGAAACTGCATCTCACGGCCCTGAAGCCCCAGAATGCAATACCATAGAAACACCTGAAGCTACCTAACCCAGAGTAGCCCCGGAAACGTTCCAAGATGGACCACGCACCGCAGGACCAGAAATGGAAGAAATCAATCTCGCACCAGAAGGGAGAACTCCTCGTATCACCTTCATCTCCAAAGCAGCAACCTCGGAAGAACGAGCCACGCTGGTTTCCCTTCTCAAGGAATACATTGACGTATTCGCCTGGACGTACGACCAGATGCCGGGACTAGATACGTCCTTAGTAACACACAGGCTCAACGTTGACCCGAACCACCGGCCGGTGAAACAAGCACCCCGGGTTTTTCGACATGAACTGGAACTCCAGATTAAAACCGAGGTGGAGAAACTCCTTCATGCCGGGTTCATTAAGCCCATCAAGCACCCTACTTGGTTGGCAAATGTGGTACCGGTAAAAAAGAAGAATGGACAGATCAGAGTTTGTGTCGACTTCAGGGACCTAAACAAAGCATGCCCAAAAGATGAATTCCCTCTTCCAAATGTCGATACTCTAATCGACGCCACATCCGGGCATCAAGACTTCTCCTTCATGGACGGGTTCAGCGGTTACAATCAGATCAAGATGGATCCAGGAGACGCAGAAAAGACAGCATTTCGTACCCCCTTCGGCAATTTTTATTACACCGTCATGCCCTTTGGTCTAAAGAACGCAGGCGCCACTTACCAAAGGGCAATGACGACCATCTTCCATGATATGCTCCACCATAATTTGGAGGATTACGTGGACAATATCGTGGTGAAATCCAGACAAGGGAAAGGCCATGAAAACGATCTCCGTGCTGTTTTTGAACGTTGCAGAAAATTTAAGCTCCGGATGAACCCGCTCAAGTGTGCCTTCAGGGTTACAGCGGGCAAATTCCTCGGATTCATAGTCCACCGCCATGGCATCGACTTAGACCCGACGAAGGCCGAATCAATCATGGACATGCCACCGCCAAATACTCAGAAGCAATTAAAGCAATTCATGGGAAGGGTGTCTTATCTCCGTAGATTCATTCCAGCGTTAGCAGAAATAGCTCATCCCCTGGGAGAGCTGTTGAAAGGGAAAGCCAAATTCAGATGGGAAGAAGTCCACCAAGTATCTTTCGAAGCCATCAAGAAAACTTTGTCGGCTCCCACCACCATGGTAGCTCCGACACAGGAAAAACCACTGCTCCTCTATCTCACATCCACCCACAAATCTATTGGGGCATTACTTGCCCAGGAGATTGACGGAAAAGAAAAACCGGTATACTACATTAGTCGGGTGGTCCGTGATGCCGAGATAAGATACACTCCCATCGAGCGCCATTGTCTCGCACTCACCTTTCGCAGCCCAAAAATTCAGGCACTACTTTCTCAGTCATGTTGTACATTTAGTCACGAGATGTGACCCATTACGATATCTCCTATCTAAACCTGCTCTCTCGGGACGAATGGCAAGATGGCTCCTTCTCTTGGCCGAATTCGATATCACTTGCGTAACACCAAAAGCAATCAAGAGTCAGGCACTGGCAGATCTACTAGCTCAGTTCCCCAGTGGAGAATTCGAACCACCTCGGGAAACACTTCCAGGAGAAGAATTCGACTGCGCAATGCTGATTGAAGATCTAGGGGAATGGACACTCGGCTTCGACGGATCCTCTACGTCACTCGGGGGAGGAGCAGGAATCAACTTGACATCCCACTTAGATGGTTCCAAGCTCCATTTGTCCTATAAGCTTGACTTCAAATGTTCAAATAACGAGTCGGAGTACGAGGCGCTAATATTAGGACTCCTGGCAGCCACCAATATGGGTGTCAACCGCCTGTGCATCAGGGGCGACTCCAATCTTGTTGTCAGACAAACCTCAGGGGAATTCGCAATCAGAGAGCCGGCGTTGGCAGAATATAGAACCATAGTCCAAAGGCTGCTGGACAAATTTGAGGCCATTCGGATAGAGCATTCACCAAGATCGCACAATCGCTTCCCCGATGCTCTGGCAACCCTTGCTTCAAAAATTGACATACCCGAAGGCTCCACCCGTATCGAAATCATCAAAAGGACTCTCCCATGCACGATCTTGGAATTACTCCCCCTTGAGGAAATCGACGACTGGAGAGCGCCTATCATTGCCCAATTACTGAGTCGTGAAGGAAAAATAACAGTGTCGGACCTAAAGAACTTCACTCTCCTCGGACGCAATCTTTATTTTCGTGCTCCCACAGGCGTCTTGGCACGGTGCGTGGGGGAAGAAGAGGCGAAACTTCGACTCCATTAGATTCACCAAAATACGTGCGGAGACAAGGATACCAGTCTTTACCGGATGATACAGAGAAAAGGGTACTACTGGCCTGAAATGGATAAAGAGGCCTCCATGCTCCAACGAACTTGCTCGAAATGCTTGAAAGATCCGAGCAAGGAAGAATGCAATTTCACGGCTCAGATATCGGATTGGCGCCATCCATATATGGACTATTTGAACGAGAACTCTCTCCCCCTTGATAGAGCCGACGCAGCCATAGTAAAGAAGCGGGCCTCAAAGTTTTTTGTCCACGAGAATCAGCTGTTTCGTCGCGGTTTCAATGGAGAACCACTGCGATGTCTTGCCGGGGGAGAAATTCACCAAGTCTTGAGTGAAGCACATGGGTTCGAGCACCAAGGGGGAACAAAATTATACCGCCATCTCTTGGGATTGGGGTACTACTGGCCAACGATGGAAGAAGATTCAAGAAATCATGTCAAGAGATGCCACCCTTGCCAAATCCACGGAAATTGAATCCATGCACCTGCCGTTGACTTGCGAGCACTATCGACACCATGGCCATTCCACACTTGGGCCCTCGACCTCATAGGGCCAATTTCTCCGGCATCAAAAGGCAATATTTGGATCCTCGCGGCAACAGAACTCTATACCAAATGGGTGGAGGCCATACCAATGCGGAAAGCAGTCGGGCCGGCGGTAGCGGCCTTCATCCGAGAGCACATTGTGTGCCGCTTCGGGATCCCCAAAGTAGTCCTATCTGATAATGGAACACCAATCATCAACAAGCATGTGGGACAGCTCCTCCTAAACTATGACATCACCCACCACAAGTCCACTCCTTATTATCCAAAAGGCAATGGTCAAGCCGAGGCAACAAATAAAACACTACTGAAGATATTAAGCAGGACGATGAAGGACTGTCCCAAGATTTGGGCCGACCAACTCCCTCTAGCCCTTTGGGCCTACAGAACCTCCAAGAGACGACCAACTCAGGCGACTCCTTTCTCTTTGGTCTATGGAGCCGAATCAGTTTTACCCACAGAGTTGGTGGTGGCCTCCGCCCGAATTGCCATGAAAAGCGAGGTTCTACACGACCCTCGCCCGACTATGCTCGAGCAACTGGATGAGCATAGGGACAAGGCGCAATCAAACCTCCAAAAGTACCAAAAGCAAATCGCACGGGCTTACGACGCTATGGTCAGACCCAGAGTTTTTAAGGAAGGAGACTTAATTTTGAAGGCAGCTAAGCACATCATGCGGGGTATTTCGGCGCCCAAATTCACGCCGCAGTGGGAAGGACCCTATGAAGTTAAAGAAGCTAACCCCAACAGATATTATAGGATCCAGAGGGTTGGTGAAAAATCCATATCTGGACCAATCAACACGCAATGGTTAAAGCTGTATCATGCTTAGCCAGCACTTTTGTTTTTTATCTTTTTGTTCTACTATTTTGCCTGCACTAGAAAAAGTTGTTAGCTGAAAGAGGATATGTACCACAACATTCATGAACAACTTATTATTTTCAATCTTCAAAGGTACTCTCACCACATTACTAAACATAGCAAAAAAAAAAAAAATCCTGGTCACTCAACAACATTACCCAGGTCACTCCACAACAGTGGTTGTCTACTCCACAAACAATCCCGCAATCACCAAAGTTTCATTAGTGACTTCATCCGTAGTAATCCCTGTCCTCGAGCGCTGCTCCACTATTTTCGATCTTGCCAGCCTCTCCTCACACACCCTGTACTCATCCTCACCACGATCCACGGCCGACTGAAGCCGCAAAGCTCGAGCCTCCTGTTGTGCCGTGCGAGGAACTCCCGACCTCCTCCACTGACCCGCGGTAGTCACTAGTTCCACCCGAGCCCTCCGAAAATTTTCGCTGACCGCAACCAATTGCCGCTCATCGAAATGCCTTCGCCGTCTGGCCTCCACAAATTGTCGCAGCAAGACCACCATGTCCAGATGCTCCGTCAGCCACAACAGACGCAGCCCTTGGGTGCTTATATCATGTATATCACCTCTTACTCGCTGCATATAATCGTAAGTGGCATCCCCCAGGTTAGTCCTAGACATTTCTAAAAGTACATTGCCCACCATCTTACAAGCTAATAATCTTTCTTGTTGATTCATATATGATAAGCCGATAAAAGTCTGTGGATGGTGTACATACACCCTCTCCAAAAAAGGCACAAGTATTTCCCATACGGGAATACCTCGCCAGCCATCTTGCGTATCCCCAAACGTCTCCGGTAGCCGTGAAAAGCCCGGCCCCGAATTAGATGCCCATGACGAGCCTGCCATACTTTCGCCCACTTAAAACTCAAATACTCAACAAGAATGTAATGCATACTCCTCTTATATACACTACTTAAAAGCAAACCGTACATTAGCACGTTGTAACCACACAAACCTTCCAGCAAAATCTAACCCCACTCCCTTATCTCTGTACGTGCCACGTGTGGACATATAAACACTTATTTATTTATTTATTTATTTTTTTTTATTTATTTTAATTTATTTAAAATTCCAATTTTAACCTTTCTATTCCTTTTTTCGCGATAACCATCCTTACATATGTTGCAACTTACCTCACCCAAATTCTCCCCCCCTGTCTCCTACGATACACACATATCACATATATTGCATAAAAAAATATATAAAACATGCATTAAAAATAAAATTTTCTTTTTATAAGCTACACAAAAGAGGGGATATATATATATATATATATATTACAATGGACATACCCGCCATGATCAGGAAGGATTTAAAAAAAAAAACATAGCACATATCTCTACTCGGACAGAGAAACAACTATCGAAAAGTACCAAGAACATCCATATCCTCGGTGGAAAACAAATCGCCAATCCCGAGACTATCCGCAGGCATCCGGAGGGCACTCGCGTCAAAAGTCCCCAAGGTACTCAAATATTCACGTACCTTAATAACCGCCCTCTCGCGATCCCCAAGAATCGACTCCTCCTCCTTCAGTGCCGCCAACCGACGCTCCAATTCGGCCCTTTCCCGCTCTATCTCCACCATCCTAGTGCTCACGCTAGCCATCTCGTCATCTGCACACCTCATCCCAGCAGCTACCCTAACTAGGGCCACACGAGCCTCCAACCAACACATATCAGAGCCCATAACCTCCCTAAAAGATGCAAGCTCGCTCGCCATATTATTTAGAAGGCTTCCACTCAAATCCGCCACATTAGTGGCAAATAAACTCCAAACCATAGATGCGAGCGTACTTAAGAAAAAAGACCTTAAACCAGCGGCAACCTTCATGACCGAAGGAGAAAAGGTCTGCGGATACCGACGATATATCATCCCCAACACAGCTTCCTCAGTAGCAGTAGCAAGAACCGGGAAAGGAACGTCACCAGGTATCTTCCCTAGAATACTGGCCAAACTCGGAACGGGTAACTCGCCTTCACCAGAGCTTGCATGAGATACGAAAGCCACAACAGGAAACTACTCGGGAGCTAACACAGAGGTACTAACGCCAATTGTAACTGTCTCGGAAGCCGACTCAGTAGTCCTACCACACGGCAGAGAGTGGACACCATCGGAACTCGACGTCCGCCTATCAAACTCATGCGACCGTAACCCCAAAGTAGTACCAAGGCCAGATTGAAAAACACCGAGAGACACAGTTGCCTCACCGTCACCAGTAGCAGACCCAAAACCAGTATTATCACAAGAAGAGGAGCCCGCATATCTCCGGAAGCCGGAGTCCGAAAGTGAAAGTTCGGTCCCAACGGGACAAGGACGGCTGACACCACTCAAAGGGCGGCCAGAACCAAAAACACCGGCCACAGATGTAAAAACCGAAGCGCCTACCATCGGTAACTGCATACGCTCCACGACCTCACCAGAGGAATCACTATCCACCCTCTCCAGTCGTTCTCGCCGCCCATCCCCTATAGCAGTTTCACATTCTTGATCTCCCGGCGATTCGTCGATTGCCCCACCTCCAACATCATCGCACATAAACACCTCCTTCATGGGGCGAAAAGCCGGAACTGCACCCGCATCCATCAACAATGCATCCTCCACACCAGTATCATAAAAAGGAATGTCCTGGATGTCATCCGAAGGAATTGATAATCCCGCGTCATCGGTGTCCTCGGGGTCCTCGGTATCTATAATGATTGATTGGCCCCTTTTGCTCTCACTTCTCCTTTTTCTTTTGTTTACCACATGCTGCAACACCTTTACAAACATAAGACAAAATTTTAACCAACAAAGTCTTTTAAACGAATAATAATAAATAAAATAAATGTGTGATTAAATAAAATTCATAAGAGGGACTCACATGTTTCTTTCTCCGCATGGGACTATCCTCGGAATTATCAAACTCAATCAACAAGAAACCACCATCCCATCCATCACCATCGACCAACACAACACTCCTCTGTAGCCGGTCAAAAAATCTGGACTTACCCCACCTGGCGGCATCATGAGTGCGAATGGCACCGTCTCTCTTACTTATTACTCGTAGCGTGGGGTCCGCATTTTTTATCCGCGGCACCGACACCGGCAATGGAGCGTCATCACAATAGGCGTAAAACCTCGCCTGAGCATGTCGCCAAAAGAGAGCATAGTCGCCTACACAAAAACCAGAAGTCTCCGGGCCAACCAATAACACTGTAGCAGGACCCATGCTACTACGCCCCTCATAGCAATCATGCAAACCGACAAGTGGGCACGACGAGTCTAGAACTACAGCTCCTTGATTAAGGCCGAACTGCCTACATACCCTATCTGGGCGATATATCATCTCACGAGCTCCACGCTCCGTAAATCCAGGCAAATACATACGCGTAACAGCATGGACGGCCGCCACCACATCCTCTGCCTCGCCACCTAAAGTACTTCTCACCACACTCCGAGCCTGAAGCCTACGGAACAATAATAAAGGTAGCAGCGTCATACCAGCAATCTCCACGTACGGACGAAATATAAAGGCGGATTCATCATCAATAACCCGAGCGAGAGGAAACTCAGGTTGTACATCGGACCCCCACCGTTGTCCCCAAAATCTAGATGTCACCCTCGGCAAACCAGGTCCCGCATAGCCGCGCCATCTCTCGTACAAAAACAACTGTAAGAACAAATATGAAACATGCGTAGCAATGTCATACCTCCCTACCGAACGTCGCATATCCTGTGCCACCATATCCAACCGTAAATACAGTGATCCCAAGAACATTTACGCCAATGGGAGAGCCTGCCCGCGTGATAAAATGGAGGCCAATCCGAATAAATGTGAGCAAGGCCCGTCTTCCGGGGCACCTCCAAATATGTATCTTGAAAGCCAACACACAAGATAAGCCGCAAGACTATAATCCCTACCCTTCCCAACAAAACTCTTCCGATGTCGCCGCTTCGCACCTGGTTGTCGATCTTCCCAGAAATACCGAAGAAAAGCACGGTAATCCGCCTTATCTCCGTTCGGAATAGGACCCCTGGGCCTCTCCTTACCATCATTCAGAAAATGCGAAGTAAACTGACAGGCTAAGGTACCGGCTTCTAACGCCCCAACTACCACCATATCCTCCGCCGAAAGCTGATATGAGCCAAAATCCAAGCCACCAACAATATTCAATAAAAATAGAGACGAAACATCCTCCAAAGTAGGGGTAAACTCACCCCATGCAGCAACAAAAGTATGCGTGACTGGGCACCAGCGGGAAATCAAAGTCAATATGTCTTTCTCCTCTAAAGAGCACCTCATATCTCTGAATAAACTAATAGAGTCATAAATCCGCGCCTCCTTGAGGACAGCCTCAAAGTTCGCCAATATGTACTCCGTCCATTCATTCCACGCCTCACACTGAGCAACTCCCGAAGCAGCTACAAACTTTAATACAGCATGAGGATATTCACCTCTCTCCACACCCAATCGGATAATAGCATGAGCAGGCGGCAAATCAAACCTCGCCGCACTATCCGCCTCAGAACATATGCCACCTCCGTTTACACTTTCAACTATCGGCTGCCAGAAGTTATCATCTGTAACTATATACGGGGCACGTTGCCAAAACCTTTCATCAATACCTAGAATTGGAGGATCACCTGCCCCATGACCAAGCTCTTGCACCATCCCGACAAAGGAGCAACACCGGAAAAAGAATGCTGCAAAACAATACATCTTGATAAGGCTCACAACGCTTTGCAACAATGGCCATAAAACAGAAAACAGACAGTTGAAACTCAAATGAACGAGGACACGGTTAGGCAACTCCTAAACCAACACTTTTTTTTTTTTTACATTGAAAGTTTTTTATTTTATTATTTCTTAATATAAATATATAGATAAGAAATAAAAGTTTTTTTTAAACCCAAGGGGAATCCGAAAGCCCCACATTCGGAACCCCATACCCCCTCCCGGAGCCCACATTCGGACCCTCACTTCACCTTCGGAAATTACATAAAAAAAAAAATTTCGGCACAGGGTCCGAAACCCAAACCTTCGGAATCCCCAATTCAAACACCGGCACTCACCTAAAGGAACATAATTTAAAAAAAAAAAAACCCTCAAACCCGAGGGCCCTGCGGACGCCACCCCGAACGAACCCCTCGGATCCCCCCCCTTCGGAACTTCAATCCGGTTTAAAAAAAACAAAAAACCAACTCTCGGTAACCCCACCCCCACCTTCGGAAACCACCCCCACCCTCAGCACCACGACCTCGACACTCGAAAACTTCCCCCCACCCTCGGCACCACGACCCCGACACTCGAAAACTTTCCCCCACCCTCGGAACCACGACCCCGACACTCCGAAACCTCCCCCACCCTCGGCACCACGACCCCGACACTCGAAAACTTCCCCCCACCCTCGGAACCACGACCCCGACACTCAAAAACCTCCCCCACCCTCGGCACCACGACCCCGACACTCGGAAACCTCTCCCCACCCTCGGCACCACGACCCCGACACTCGGAAACCTCCCCCCACCCTCGGAACCACCACCCCGACACTCGGAAACCTCCCCCCACCCTCGGAACCACCACCCCGACACTCAGAAACCTCCCCCACCCTCGGAACACCCAACCCACTCTCGGATAAAACAAAAAAAAAAACACCTGAAGAACCCTCGGATCCGAAAACTCTCGGAATCCCCTCCGTAAACCCACACCCACTCGGCCCCTTCATACCATTCGGAACCCCCCTTCGGATCCCCCACTTTCGGAACACCCCACCCTCATGCCCGAACCTTCGGACCTTCGGAACCCATTTCCGAAGCCCCCCCAATCATCGGGAACCCCACATCCGGAACCTCCCCCCATCGGAAACCCCACCTCCGGCACTCCCCCCATTCGAAATCAATCACAAAAAAAAGGGGAAAATCGAAGCACTAGGAACCCTCTCCCCCTCTCGGACCCTTTCTCCGAAACACACCGCCGGAATCCCCCCAACCATTCGGAACTCACTATCAGCAACAAAAAAAAAAAAAGGGGCGTCGGCCCCTCCCTCTGCCTTCGGCTCTCCAACCCCCCTCCCCCACCCGAACTACCTCCCCCTTCACCTTCACCCCCACCCGACTCCACCACTACCCTAATAAACATAAACCTTTCCTCCTTCCAAACCCTAACCCCCAAATCCAAAAATCCCAAAACTCAAACATAATTACACACACACACATACACATCTTTAGATACATGGAAGTATAAAAAGAAGACATACCTTGTAAGATCACCAATGGAGCCCCCACCCAAAGCTTGTCTTCAATCTCCCACCCTTGTTCCCCTCTACACTTCCCCCTCTTCTTCTTTGGTTTTCTTTCCCTCTTCCCTTTCTCTCTTTTCTCCTTAGCCTTCTTAAGAGAGGTATATAAGCTCAAAAATACAGACCACAAAATCCTAACAATTCTATTTCGCATGACTCACTTTTATCTGAGATATCTCCTGATCACTAGTCCCCTCACTCACAGCATCAGTACAGTCAAATCTTTGCCAGATTTTCTCCGGGAAAGAATCAAAAATATGTTTTCATCCCCTATATCCTCTGGTCATTACCCACTATACAATACTAAATAACTACATTTTTTTTTTTACAAAAGCTCAGCAAGACTACGTACAAACATTAATAATTCCCACACTGTTAGAGGGTGCCTGAACCTGAAGCAAGCAGATTAAAAATATATTTATATAAATTCCAAGCCAAAACTCCATTACATTCATTCAGTCACCAACGGTGGACAAAACCGCCACTGCTCGGAGCAAAATAAAAATACATATATATATATATTCCACCTAGTATCAGTTAAATAAAAATAAACATATACACTTCATGGCTGCAAAAGAGCTGGCTAGCCGAACAGACCAGTATCCAACTTGTAATTAATATGCAAGCCCAGTTCACGAATTTGCTGTTCAGCAGCAGACACTTCAGCTCTAGCAGCTTCAAAACGAACATTAGCAGCTGCATATTCTTGCTTCAGCTCCACAAAACGCCTATGCTCAGCTTCGTACATTTTAATAAAATCCACCGTATTCGGATCTAGGGAGCCAACCCGCTTGCCACCGCACACTATACTTTCGTAACGCCCCATAGTCCGCGCACACTCAGTAACAGAATTCTCCAACTCCAAATAAGTATCAAAAGCAGCCCGCCGTTCCAACATCGGCTCAAATAGGTCATACCCATGCTCCATCTCCTCCATATGGGAATACAACCAGTGGACTGACAGCCTATCCTGTACCAGATTTCGCACCTGTACTAGCAAATCAGCAAAGAGACCATTATCCGCCTCCTCTAACGTCGTCTTACGCAAACGACGGAGAATCCGACAGAGACGTTTTAATAAATCAGATTGAGAGCTAGCACCAATTCGATCAAAACGAACAAAAGTTTCAGGATAGTGGTGATAAACTTGCTCCAGACTATCAAAAAATTTCTGATTTATCCTCACACCTCTCCAGCCTTCCTCCACATCTCCAAACGACTCCGGAAGTGGCAAACCCCACGATGACCCTCCAGAAGACCCAACACCAGACATCTCCACAAATAAACTATAACTACACAAAAATCAGGCACATAGAAGGAAATACATATGAGGGCATCAAGATGCACACAACCCCACAATAAATAGAAAGGCAATAAAGTACACCAAGACAACCATACTCCATCACGACAAAAGGTCACATGCTCCATATTACATTAACCACGTAGCGACAAAAGACAGGATACTACACCACACAGGATCAGCTCCCCACTAAAAAAATAAAATAAATAAATATATAAAAAAAAAACAAACAAAAAACAAATAAATATATATATATATGCATATGTTTATATCCATCAAGGATGACAGAGTGGAACCCTCCGTTCAAAATAGCCCGGTGTCCAACTCGTAATCCTCATGAAGGCCGTTCTCGTTTACAAACGGACGAAGAGGAAGCTCTTTGGCAACAACATCCGCAAGTTCCCGTTGAATCATTGACAGCTCCCTCTCCAAACCCACCAAGTCTCTCTCATAGCCTTCAAAGAGAGCCATTTGGTTACTATCCGGCCTCAAAAGTACTCTCCGCCATGACAGAACATCCTTACATTTCTCCATCTCTCACAAAATCTCCTTGCGACGAACATCAAGACTCTTTCTATGCAGCACAATCGTAAAAACGAAATACTTCTGCTGCATATCCTCCAGATGATGAAGCAACCACTGCACCGGCAGCTCAGCTTCCATCATGATGTGAACTCTTGGGAAACAAACACAATACAAATCTTCATCACTAGTGGACAAAGTAGCCATCGACAGGTACTCCAAAACATACCCCAAATGATTCAGCAAAGTAGATTGTTGCCCAGGATCGCGATCAACAAAATCAACAAAAGTGTCAGGCCTATGATTATACACATGCTCTAAACACTCAGCATACCAGTGATACACCTTGACACCCATCCAACCATCTTCCGCGTTACCAAATAAGTCGGGAAGAGAACGACGCCCTCTTACAACATGGGACGAAGCGGAGTCAGCCATATGTATATCCACTACAGGGGGTGATAAAAGGGCTACTACACTTATATATAGAACACTGGACCGGATGCACCTCACACGAATACGTACAAACACGTCAATCAAAGTAAAAGAAGATACACATCTCCTAGGGACACACTCCCCAACATCACCTCTCCAAATACGGTATCCTCCCCGCCCCTCAGCTAGGAAATTTCCTCCCCAAGGGGCACACTCCCCACAAGGGGCACACTCCCCATCCCCATCTCTCCATAGGATACACCCCTCCTACCTCTCTGAGAGGCACGAAAAAGGGGAAAGCGTCAATATCACCAATCACAAGTGTAAGAAGAGTAACAAAAAAAAAAGTCCATTTCTCATTAGGAAACATTACAGACCCAATACATACACCAATACATAACAAGGATATACATGTGTGTCTCGTACAGACCCAATACATACATTAAAAGGTGACACACATGATTTTATTGGAATCAGATTCGGGACGAGGAACAAAGTCTGGATCACCACGTCACTGCCAATGCTTATTCAGATCAAGATCTCTCAATGAGAACTTGTACAACCATTTCGCATCCAGCCCGGATCTCCTAAGCACAAAAATACCAGGTCACAGTAGCCCAGTACTTTCGTGAAAGAAGAATTCGCGACGAAAAGGCAGAAACATTAGTTATCACCAACTCATCCCAAGGTAGCAATCTTCATCCCTACAGAACGGGGAGAGAAGTAAAAAGCAGTCCCGCATCCCAAGCACCACGGCGACACACAGCACCTGGATAGAACATGCACCGCCTAAATAAGGCATGTGCACTGCTAGAAAGGATCTCTCCCCATTTTTGCACTGATAGAAAAGATCCCTGAAAGTATGCTACGCAAAACTTGTAACTCCACTCCATGCACAAGCTTGGTACAAGTCATGGAGGAGATCCCAAGAAGTTTTGACCCCACACCATCGCCAAAACACTCTGGCCTCACATGGTAATATTCCAGATACGGAGCTCATATTTACACTGTAAGGAAGCAAGAAAGCAAGTCGGCGTTGAGGAGTTGGATGCATGCAGTCTGCAAAACCCTCTTTCTTATATAGCTACCATCCCAAACGGATACACAATTGTACAAAGGTTATGCACAACGAGTAACACTAATATTTACTGGACCAATCTACTAACCAGATTTGACACCATAAAGACAGTCCTGCTTGCAAAAGTTGAGACGTCCAACAGACTGTCAACAAAGCGACCAGAACACCAGTATCACCCGCAAAAGACGAAATGTCCATTCCTTACCAGAAAAATAAACTGAGAAGGTTACGCAAGGTTTATGCCCGCATCCTAGCCGCTCTACGCCTAGAATACGGACAGGGGGGCTAATGTAGGTAATAGTTGATGACTCATATACTTTGACTATACACATCACCAACGACTCCACGTGTAACAACAGGACTCCACGAGTAACAACGACTCCAAACTGCTAGCCAACTTCAAACGGGCCACCCGCAAAGCCCACTGCAAAACTTTACAACTAAGAAACTCGCCCCGAGACCCACTTAAATAAGCCCACTCCGAAGGCCCACTCCGGAGGAGCCCACTCCAAAACCCTCACCACGGTTAACTACACTCCGAAGCCTTATTCTCCAAAGGCGCAAAGTAGCCCACTCAAAAGCTCCCGGTTAACTCCACTCCGAAGCTTTGCTCTCCAAAGGCCCAAAGCAGCCCACAAAGGAAGAAGCATTCGAAACATGCACACACTCACACTCGGACACCTACCCTTGGTTTGGAAGCAGTACCGAAGGGTGGGCAAGTCTGCTGGGACCTCGGAAACTTATGGCAAGGTGGCTAGAACCGAAGGCATCTCCCTAACCTGCGCCCCATGGGTAAGGTTAGGGTTGGTCCCAAAGAGAGAGAGAGACACGTGACTTTCGCATGTGCCTTACCCCAATCAGCCCACAACCAATAAGCGAAGCTCATTACCGCAAAACTCGTCGGAATCTTTGACCGTCTATGTTTAGTCGTGTCAAGATTGCTTAACGAACTGCACCAATAGAAAATACCTCGGTTCCCTTCCCTCGCTGAAGCCACCTGTACGCCTCGACACTTGCCCTCGCTTAACCTCTCGGAGCCAATAGCAAAAGCCTCGGTACCCCCACTCGCTTAAACCTCTGCACCAGTAGCATCCACTCCCTCCTTTTGACCAACCAATGATATCGTTTCACAACCAAACGACAAACATTTTCTCTCATTTGTCTCCACCAGCTCAGTACATGCTTTGTCTACATCCCATTTAATGTCCTCAACCACCCTAAACAGGAGCATTTAAGCCACTCACCTACCTTAAGCAAACAACCCAGTAAGAGGATGCCAACTCGGCCTCGCTCTATCATGTCAAAAGTTTGCAAATACACCACCAGCTTCAACTATAAATAAGTACCCTCATTTACTACATCCAAAAAAAACCCAACTTGACTTAATCCGGTACTAGAGTAAAGGATTAGCAGTCATTCTTATTCCCGGCCTTTAACAAAACACTCCCATTGTCTCTAGCCTACTTTGACCTCTCGCCTCCTCCGGTACCTTCGTCCCGACATCCTTCGCTCCATTAAACACCCTTGACTCTAGATATCCTTCGTCTCTCGGCCTCTCAACCCCTCGTTTTCACCAACCCCCTTCGCCTCAATCAAACCGTCGCCTTCTAACACCATTTGTCTCATCAAGACCCTCCGGCTCTATTATACCCTTCGTCTCACTCTATCCTTCGCTCCACTCCAACGCTCCAATACTTACCCATCACTTCGGGATACATACTGCTTTCTCTCTCTCTCACTTGGGATTACTTCGGTTCTCACCCGAACCCGAAGCCTCTCCGGATCCTATTATCCCTGTTATTATTATTATTATTATTATTATATTTTATATACTCTTGCCAATATCTCGCATATTGTTCCACGTGTACTAATCCAGGCTTGCGTGTTATATCTCTCTATATCTGTCACATACATCACAAAAGAACTCACACACATGTCTACCATTTAACCACATAAATGCACATTTATGTAATTTATATTATCCAAACCTCTCTTGGGTCACACTTTCATATCTGTCCCACCTCTAGTAGAACTTTCAACTGTGCCCTTTATCAAACACTTATCACGTCGGGGTAACTGTATCTTACCCAAATCATCACATGCAATTAATTATACTAATTAATGCATGCAAAATAAATATTACTACATTTTTTCGGGTACAGGTATTACATGTATATTAATATATATGTAGTTGATAGTACTAAATTAGGCCTTGGACCCCTTTGAAGGCCTAAACATAAATTGAGGGGGGCGGGGCTAAACATAAATTAGGGGGGGGGGGGGGGGTTAATGTAAAATACTTAAAAAAAAACTTAGGGTAAAATTTTAATTCTCAAAATCTCAGGGGGGGCCTGGGCCCCCCTCGTCCTTATGTGCCTCCGCCATTGTATGTAGGAATTTATCCTATTTCATATATTTTAATTTTTTGTTGAATTTGACGGAGATTTTGCCTGAGTCAGTAACAGATTTCCCTAAAATAGTGGGCTAGATGTATCCATAAAGAGTTTTTTTTTTATTAATTTGGGATACCAGTCACCAGATCACAAAAAAAAAAAAAAAATCGTGACATTCAAGTTTTTGCCCTAGACTAGAGAATAGTGATTTCACTGTCAACAAAAAACATTCCGAACTTCTTGAAAAGTGACGTTTTTTGGTATCGTTGGGGTGACTAAAAAAAAGTTCATTTCAAGCTTCTCATTTCATCGAGTTTTAAAAAAAAGATTGAGCAGAATTAGAGGGTACGGTGGATCGACCAAAGGTGAACGCGGCGATTCCGTTCTTTTGATCTGCAGGTTGTATGCTAGGGTGACCAAAACCAGTCATTCTATCGGCAACCACCCTCAGTTAAGTTAAAGAAAGGATAGACCGAAAAAGCTCACTGACAAAATTTCAGATCAGGAAATGTCACCTGAAGCACACCTTATTCGTTCGGCTGAAGTTGGACTGGAAGCACGCCTTCAAAGCTCACCTTTCCTAAACCAACCGCCCATCTTCACGCCCTTGCCTGCCCGCCTGACTTGCTTGAAAGAAGCTCTGAAACAAGACAATACAATAGAAAAAAGGTGAAACTTGCCTTCCCTTATTTGTTCCGAGGATTGAGAACTAGACTCGAGCTTCATGCGTTTATTGTGTTAATATCTATCTTGTGTATTGCATTTCCTAGTACCCACTCGTAATAATTTTCTTGTAGGTTAAGAGATTTTTTTTTTCCTTTCTTGTTGATTGAATGAGATTGTGGGGTCACATCAAGAGAAAAATGATTCATGTTGCTGATCTCAAATATTTTAGAAAAGAGCTTAGTTGAATTGAGTTTTGTGAGTATAAAATATTTTGTTACTTTTATTTTTGTATTCATATGTATTTATTGAGAATTTTAGTCAAAAGTCTTTTAAATTACACTTTTTTAGTAGTAAGTCCAACACTTTTTTTAAATATATATATATATATAGTGAAAAGTCCATATGTTATTAAAGTTATTTAAAATTTAGAAAATTGTTGGAAAATCCCTACAAGCAACCCTCATAACTTTAAAACTCCGATTGGTTTGACCATTTTCTGTCACACCCCAGCGTAGCAAAATAAGGAAAAATTTTCATTTTCATTTTGGACCCGTAGGTCATGACAGGGGAGGGATCGCTTGTCTTGTACTTAGCTTAACATGTAACAGAAAACAGAGTATGTAAAGCAGCAAGGAAGAAAATATAATTCAATATTACAAACTTAATTAATATTACATTGTCCCAAATAAAAGTATTTCCTAAGGCACAAGCCGCCTTATTCAAAAATAAACATTATTCATCTCCTTTATTACAACTTTTAATAAATTATAAAAGCAGCTCTGCAGACTTCTCTAGCTAGCATAATCGTATAATCCTGCATAGCCATCTCCTGGACATTTTTGGTGTCTAGGACAAAATAAAGTCATCAGCTAATGAAAGCCGAGTGAGCAAAATGAACACACAAGCAATGTATATAAAAGCACATTAACTGACTTTACATTTAGTATTTTATAGCACTATTAGTCCATTAATCCAGTCGTCGCGTATAAACAATTAATGAACCATTAAATCAATTATATAAGACCGTGCATGAACAATGTAACCATCTCATCTTACTGACTCTTTTATCTTGACCACAATCTCTCAACTCATTCGGTTCGCCAGAACCATCTGGCACGAGGTCGTTGTTTTAGATCGGTCTATCGTATTCCGAGTCGGCCTGGACACGACCTGATTTGCATGCCGTATCCGAATTGACCTGGGCTCAATCCTTCTTAATTAATCTACCGTATCCGAGTCGGCCTGGAATAATTAAGGTGACACAAGACTCTGACTGGCCTACCGTATCCGAGTCAGTCTGGGCTCAATCCTTCCTAATTAATCTGCCGTATCCGAATCGGCCTAGAATAATTAAGGTAACACAACTCAAGACACCCTTTCTTTACTTATTTCTCACAAATGTATATGTTGACCCAAACGACCCCTTTCCAACATGCCAACTCGACTATGACAGTGGTTGTTTTAAACACGTGATTATCATCAAGTGAACCAATTTAACTTAATTTGATTTTTAGGAAACTGACGATGTAATTTTCGGAGTCATATAATTTTTATTACAAATTTTAGAAGAATAAAAATAGCCTATAAATATAGCCACAAGGCCCTTCTTAATGACATAATTATATAAAAGTAGAGGGTACATGCTTTGACATTATTTTTAATAAAAATAAGACATTAAAATACAATTCTGCTATTTTTCCATAAATTTAGAAGTACCAAAGGTATTTTGAAATAATTAAAATATTAGTTAAACAACCACTAATTTATTCATTAACAACATCAAGTACTAGTTTTATAATTTGATAAATTACAAAACTATATAAAAATGACCTCTAACATGTTAACAATAATACAGAATTTAATAGAGTCAATAAGTACTTTTAACACTTATTTTATACTAATATATTTACTATTTATTTTTATGATAAAAATAATAATTTACAAACTTAT
Source organism: Hydrangea macrophylla (assembly GCA_033977485.1). Taxonomy (NCBI): domain Eukaryota; kingdom Viridiplantae; phylum Streptophyta; class Magnoliopsida; order Cornales; family Hydrangeaceae; genus Hydrangea; species Hydrangea macrophylla. Next base: position 107,104,717 of record CM066985.1, on the reverse strand, counting down.
ATGTAAGTAGCAAGTATTAAACTCCCAACCTTGGGGTCAAGGAACTAACCAATCAACAAACTATTTCAAGGAGGACTAATTGGGATCCTAATATTTCATTGTTAATTTACAGAATGAGTTTTCGTTAATATTTTTGGTACCGCTAATTTTATACCTCCATGGCTACATATACATATCTATACATACTCACTTATTTTCGAACCCCATGGATTGTGTGTAATGACTTAAAGTACATTAAGAGTGAGTTCAAGAGTCTCACCGTTCTTTGTTTGTTGCTGGACTAAGAGACCGAAAGATTCCATAAATATCCGTAATATAAGTTTTGAGCTACAATGGCAATGGAGCTCCTATTGTGATATTCTTCCTTCTCTACTTAGCACTTCTAGAATTGTACTGTGCTTGGAGTGAGTGATTGAGTGAGAGTGAGAGAGAGAGCTACTGAGAGCTTGAGGTTTTTTTGTGTGTTTTTGTAATGGTAATGTTGAGTTTATATGGACTTTCTATTTACAAAAGTAGGAAAATTGTGTGGTTTTGATTTCAAGGGATAGGTAAAGCTTGTGGTCAAAGCATAAGCATACACCACATTTTTTTTACAGCCACATAAGTTAAGAATTCACTTGATTAAAAAAAACAACATGCACACGTCTCATATTTACAACCATGGGAATGTCATCTTTCCTTTCAATTAGCAATTGTTATTCACGCGGCGGATTGGCGTCCGTTAATCAATCAGTTTAGTTAGTTATGTTAGTTAGTTCAGTCTAGTTAGTCTGGTTTGATCAGTTAGCTAATTAAAATGTCTCAAATAAAATTATTAGGGACAAAAATGTAGGCGATGTGATATTACATTTTATTAATGGTTCTAATCCCAAATCATAGGGTAACTTAGGGGCACAGTCTTAAGTAACAATACAATTAAATTATTAAGGGGTTACAAAATTTTAAGGCATTGTATTAATAAATGTTAACACAAATATTATTTATTTATTCAGATAATATTACTATTAACGTTAATACACAGTAGTAAAATAAAATGGAATTGAGTTATCAAATTAAGAATACTAGTACCAATTATTTATGAAAAGATTATCACAACTAAAAGAATAATACACATTAATAGAATAAAATTGATATTTTTATTTATTAATAGGGACGCGAAAATACAGGTTGCTACATCACTCCCTCCTTAATAGGGATTCTGTCCCGGGATCTAAGCTGACTAATCTTGAAACAACTCCGTGTACTTAGTTCTCATTTCTGATTCCAATTCCCAAGATGCTTCATTCTCATTATGATACTTCCGCTGAACTTTCACTAGACGAATGTCTTTGCTCCGCAGTTTCTTCATACTGTGATCTAGAATACGCATAGGTCTCTCTCTATAGGTGACATTATCATGGATCTCTATGTCATTGAAGTCAATTGCACGTGAAGGATCTCCCTTGTATTACCTCAACATGCTGATGTGAAAGACATTATGTACTCCAGACATCTTTGGTGGCAATGCGAGTCGATATGCTACTTTCCCAACACGTTCTAGTATCTCAAATGGTCAATGAATCGAGGTGACAACTTACCTCTCTTTTGTCCAAAACGTACAACTCCTCGAATTGGTGAAACTTTCAAGAGTACATGATCTTCGATAGCGAACTCTTTGTCCTTTTTATGTTTATCTGCATAGCTCTTTTGTCTACTCTGTGCAGCACGCATCATATCTTTCACAACTGTGATCTTCTCGTTGGTCTCTCTGATCAAGTCTGGTCCCAACAGCTCTTTGTCTCCAACTTCTGCCCAACAAAGCGGGGATCGACACGGCTGTCCATACAATGCTTCAAATGGGACCATTCTTATACTTGAATGGTAACTGTTGTTGTAAGCAAATTCAATCAATGCAAGATGTGTTTCCCATGAACTCTCAAAGTCTATAACACATGCCCTGAGCATATCTTCCATGACCTGATTGGTGCGTTCAGTTTGTCCATCGGTTTGTGGATGAAAAGCAGTACTTAAACTTAATGAAGTTCCCAAAGCTTCTTGAAGACTTTCCCAGAATTCTGAAGTAAACCGTGAATCGCGATCTGATACAATAGACACTGGTACTCCATGTAGTCGTACAACTTGCTTAATGTACATCCTACTCATCTTCTCTACCGGGTAGGTCATATTGTAAGTGATGAAGTGAGCGAACTTCGTCAAATGATCCACAATTACCTAAATAGCATCGTGGTGTTGTTGTGTCCTGGGCAATCCAACTATAAAGTCCATCGTGATGTGCTCCCATTTCCAACCTGGAACCGGTAAGGGTTGCAAAAGTCCTAAGGGTCTTTGATGTTCGACTTTCACTTGTTGACAAGTCAAACACTTAGACACGAACTCGGCTACATCCCTTTTCATTCCTTCCCACTAGAAATTTCTCTTCAGGTCCTTATACAGTTTTGAGCTACAATGGCAATGGAGCTCCTATTGTGATGTTCTTCCTTCTCTACTTAGCACTTCTAGAATTGTACTGTGCTTATGAGTGAGTGATTGAGTGAGAGTGAGAGAGAGAGCTACTGAGAGCTTGAGTTTTTTTGTGTGTTTTTGTAATGGTAATTTTGAGTTTATATAGACTTTCTATTAACAAAAGTAGGAAAATTGTGTGGTTTTCATTTCAAGGGGTAGGTAAAGCTTGTGGTTAAAGCATAAGCATACACCACTATCTTTTTTTTTTTCTTTTTTTTTTTACAGCCACATAAGTTGAGAATTCACTTGATTAAAAAAAACAACATGCACACGTCTCATATTTACATCCATGGGAATGTCATCTTTCCTTTCAATTAGCAATTGTTATTCACGCGGCGGATTGACGTCCGTTAATCAATCAGTTTGGTTAGTTATGTTAGTTAGTTCAGTCTAGTTAGTCCGGTTTGATCAGTTAGCTAATTAAAATATCCCAAATAAAATTATTAGGGACAAAAATGTAGGCGACGTGATATTACATTTTATTAATGGTTCTAATCCCAAATCATAGGGTAACTTAGGGGCACAGTCTTTAGTATTAATACAATTAAATTATTAAGGGGTTACAAAATTTTAAGGCATTGTATTAATAAATGTTAACTCAAATATTATTTATTTATTCAGATAATATTACTACTAATGTTAATACACAGTAGTAAAATAAAATGGAATTGAGTTATCAAATTAAGAATACTAGTACCAATTATTTATGAAAAGATTATCACAACTAAAAGAATAATACACATTAATAGAATAAAATTGATATTTTTATTTATCAATAGGAACGCAAAAATACAAGTTGCTACATTTTCTAAAAAGGACGAAAGGAATCTAAGTCAGTGCTCACACGGTACAAGTGCACGGACTTAATAGAATTTTCACATAGTATTTGTGTATGGGTTATTGAATTTTCACGTAATATTCACATATGCCAAGTTGATATGTTGTGAGGAAAAAAAATCGAATGTTCACTTTGTTCTTAATGATGGTTTTAGTGAAATTTCACAAGAATTTTGCATTTTATTTGGGCTGAAAAACTATGTTTTATAATTGTTTGTAAAATTTGATTTTTTTTAAACGAAATATGCATTGTAATGTGCAAAAAATAGAGTGAAATTTCACTTGGTATACCTGAATATTAAGTGAATTTTCACTAAACTCGTGCATGAAAATAAAGTAAAATTTCACTTAAATCGACATTTGAGGGACATTTTAACAATCCAAGTATCAAATTGAACTTTAAACTCTAGAGAGTTGCTTCTAGTGACTTTTGGGATAGTTAGTTAGTGAAGTTTCACTTGTCATACAAGAAAACTAAGTGAAATCTCACTAAACGAGTACACGAATGTTAAGTTTAACTTCAAGTTTTTCAGGAAAAAGACATGTACGGGTTCAGTGAATTTTCACTTAATATTTATGTATGCCAAATTTATATGTTTTGAGAAAAAAATTAAAAAAAGACGAATAGCAATAAAGTCATTGCTACCTCATTAAGGATTAGTTTGGCCCCATTTTGGTGCTTCTCCTTTTTTAAAGCACAATTTCATGTTAATTCATTTGGTAACTAGTTTATGAGCTTTGCAAAAATGGAACTTAGGACTTTTTTGGGGAGAGTTTTTAAAAGCTCTAGAATTAAGTGAAATTTCACTTAATATTTTATGTATATCAATTAGTGAAATTTCACTTATTATTTATGTATGTAAAAACATGAAAATCTTTTTTCTCAAAACATATCAACAATCAAATTAAAAAAAAGACGAATTTTAACAAGAATTCCTACAAATTTTTGGTTGAAAAATTGTGTTTTATAATTGATTATTAAATTTGCTTGTTTTAACAAAATATGCATTGTTTAAAAAAAAAAAAAACACCATGCCTACATGAATATTTAGTGAAATTTCACTTAACTCCTACATAAACATTAAGGCTTAGTTTGGCCCCCATTTTGGTGCTTCTTCTTTTTTAAAGCACAATTTCATGTTACTTCATTTGATAACTAGTTTATGAGCTTTGCAAAAATTAAACTTAGGACTTTTTTTGGAGAGCTTTTAAAAGCTCTTTGAGTGAAATTTCACTTAATATTTTATCAATTGAAATTTCACTTATTATTTATGCATGTAAAAACATGAAATTTTTTTTTTCTCAAAACATATCAACAATGGTACTAGTTTTGTAGCTCTCGTCGACACGATTCCAACAGTATAAAATTTGCGAAAAATGGAGTTATATGTCAAAAGTTATGAATGTTTAAAGTTTAAGAACATTTTTCAAAATTATAAATAATTCGGTAAACTAGCACGATGCGAGTATCCTCTGAAGAAGACGCGCGCGTGGGGCGCGTGGGGTGATGGTGGTTGTTGATTGGAGATTCTATTGTGCGCGCACTTATACCGTGCGAGCACCAGTTGTTAACTTTTTGTCCTTTTTGTTAAGTCACTCTCTAATTTGTACTTTAGCTTAATAAATGGTGTACTGAGGTCCTTTTAGGTAAACTCCACTATAAAATTTACATAACTTTTGTAAAAAATTGAACTAATTATGTGAAATTTTACATAATTTTTAAAATATAGAGACTTGATCTAATTATGTGAAATTTCACATAACTTTTAAAATATAGAAACTTGATCCAATTAAGTTTCACTAGTCATGGAGTTTTGATCAAAATTTAAAAACCGATTGCTCTTTAAACTTAATCAATCGAAAATGAAAGAATTTTTACTACATTTTTATTATTTTTTTAGGACTGTTAGACAGTACAATAAATAGATAATTTTATCTATACGTCCGATTATCACATGACTCATTAGCATAGGTATCAAAATCAGATCGAACTAGTCGATTAAAATGTGTCTAGTTCTTTAATTGGACCATATATTAATGTAGTTTAAGTGGTAAAAATCGGTGTAAGGTTTAACTGGTCAAATTTTGACTGTAGCCTAAAAAATCAGTTGGTTAACCCCGTAATTTTTTGTTTCCGTTTTAATTTTTATTTTTTGTATTGAATTAGAGACAGACATTAATACAAAAACTAAAAACGAAAACTGAAAACCGCAAACCATAACATTACCATACAAATGTATCATTTATCTCACAAATTGTGTAAAACTCTAAATATCTTAGAGCAAGTGAACCTTTGACATGAGCAACACCACCACTATCCTACTTCGAATGCGATGACCTTTTTTTTTTATTTTTTACTTTTATAAATAAAAACACATTTTGGATACAATATAGGCTTATATGCATTATGTTTAATAAATTTAGAGAATTACTATTGACATTCCATGAATGAACCTAGACACTCCATGTAGTGCCAATAAAATGATTAGTTCAATTTTAGAGTGTCAATAACAATTCGCTAAATTTACAACAATTGAAAAAGAAAATTGGTTTAACAAATTGGAGGACAGTTGAACAGATGAACTGTCAACCTGCTGCTTTATCAAATTACTGTCCGCATCGGTTTGCTCATCAGTCATCACCAAACGGCGAAGAGTGCTCAAGAACTAGGTATTAATTGAAGGTTTAATCTGATTTATGTGGTTCTCATTTGGTTTGCAATTTAAGAAATCGAGTTATATATCAAACCTATGGAAAATAAATTATTCTATGGTCTTGGACTATATATCACATAATGGTCCTAGTTTCGTCTTCTAAAAATAGGTAATTTTGTCACATGACAGTTACCTACTGACCTGGACAACCACAAGACAATAGTCCCGGACCATTAAATTACTTCTCCCGGTGCAAATGGTAGTGAATAGTTATTATAATTAGTTATGGGAGGTAAGAGCATCCATAGTGAACTCCCATTTTTAGGACTTGCTAATTAAATAGTCCACGCGGGTCATATGTATGAAAAATAAGAGTGAAAACGATTCGACTCAATTCGGTTCAGTGGAAATTTCATGACAACCAATCAATTTTACTTCGGTCCAATATGGTGTATTTTTTTCGATTCAATTCGTTTTTACACTAAAATTATTTTCTGAAAATCAACAGAACTGATCGGTTCAATCAGTTTTATTTCACCCCTAAGACAAACACACTTGCTAACTCTTCAACAAACATTTGTTCTCCAATGTGTATCACCAAGATCATGTAAGATGATGTCATAACGACCTTATTATTGATAGATTACAATTAAGGGTCTTGCTAGGGGTATTAATAACTTTCACTAACACTTACTAACACACTTTATCTCTCTCCTAGTGGTTCTATGGAGTCCACTGCGGACCCCACAATGCCACTAGGAGAGAAATAGAGTGTGTTAATAAGTGTTAGTGAAAGTTGTTAATGCCCCAAATATTACTCTACAATTAAATGAGCTTTTGTCATGTACTGTATCAAAATAGTGTACTCAGCTTTTTCTCATATCTTCAGAAGCTTTTGTCTTGTCAATAGCAAATTTAATATTTTTTTTATTGCCCACTGTTGCTAAAACCATGACCACAGTTGACATTTGAGCAAAAAAAAAAAAAAAAAAAGCCACATTTTTTGGGACACAATATCTATTTTGTGTCTATCTCTTTCATGATGGACCTCACAGTGTCAGTGGATCCCACAGTAACCACTAGGACCACTAGGAAAGAGATAAACACAAAATGAAAGTTGTGTCTCAAGATTGTGTCTTTTGATTGTATCTCAAGTATTACTCAATATGTTAAGGCGCCGATTAGCTAGGCCATTGTAGTGGATTTTCCCCAAGCTAGCTGGTACTAACACACACACTTGTTGTATATGCTCCAACTTTTCTATTGTTTCAAAGTGCGAGTGGTTTACATGTATAAGTGGGTCAATGTATGGGAATCAATAACAATAACACGGCCACTAATAAATCTCATTTATACTTTATTATTATTTTAATGGTACTGTGGAGTTTACTGTGGACACTATAATGCCACTAAAACAGAGATAGAGTATATGAGTGTGAGTATTTATAAAATTTATTAATGTCCCAAATATTACTCAATCATCAATATCTCAGGATATCACAAAAAAGTACCGAAGAATTATCCTATGTCTAAGTGGTGGAGCACTGGAAGACACAGAAGGAATTGGGTGTTCGTTTTTCTAACGAGCAAGTGATGTGGACACTGTGAATATATTAAATAATCAAGAAAACAACAAAGGGAAAGAGAAAAGGGAGCTAGAGTTTTTCATAACACTAAAACTGAATGAATGAATACAATGAAAAAGAAGAGGCAATAATAATAGAATATCTAGGTATACAGTATTACCCTAATATAAAAGAAAAGACTAAACTACCCTAAAACTAATAAAACTAATTCTAACAGACACCACCCCCTCGTGGCTGGTCCAAAGTGAATTTTGATGTGGCAATCAGACCACATGCTTCCTTCCTTGCTTTGGTCGTCAGAGACGAGTTCGGGACCATCCAGTTTGTGAGAGCATGGATAGACAAAGTCATGGAGCCCTCATATGCTGAAGCTTGTGCAGCCAGACACGCTATTCGCGAGGCAGCACAACTGAAGATTAACAACATCATCGTCGAAGGTGATTCTCTGACGGTTTGCTTCCCTCTCTTGAATTGGGATTTCACCCCAGATTGGGAGGTTGAAATCGTTATTCTGGAAAGCAGGGGTGTGTTAAAAGAATCATTTTCTTGTTGGAATGTTTCTAAGATTCTTAGAGTCGCTAACTTTTTAGCGCATAATATCGCCCAACGGGCTGCACATTGTAATTTCGATGGTCCAATTCCCATTGATGACATCCCTCCGCTGTTTTTGTAGAGCGTCATCAACAGGGAATTGACAATCATCCCTTTGTTGTGTTCTGATTTTGGTTCAATGTTATTTGGTTCCCTTCCCAGCAAAAAAAAAAAAAAAAGTGTTTATTAATGATGATATTTGGAGTGGTTTGGTGGCTAGTATGAGAATCACTAAAGATTACTATTAGGCCACCTATTGAGTGTCCATTAGCAATTTTGATGGGACAGGATCAAGTTATGACTTAATTGACTTGAGGGAGTATTTGCATATAACCTACACTTGCCTAAGCTCATCTTGTCATTGGATTTCGCGTGGATAAAGACTACTCTGGTTACATATTTGTCACTCCCTCTTACCCTTCTCGCCCATATAATAATAATAACAATAATAATAATAATAATAAGAAATGGGTTTAGCTCGGCTATGCTTCAATTTGGTTATCCACGTTCATTGACTCTCTTATATTTTATATTTTGTGAAATATCAACTTGAGTAGAGTGTGTTTGATAACTCAATTAGGTGCTGAAAGTGAAAAAATTTAGTACTTATTTTGTTTTTGTTTTTTTTTTTTTTTTTTGTGTAGTACATTTGATAATGTATCAACTAATTAAAAAGCAATAAAAAATTCACTAAAAACTTTAATTGAAAAAATTCTACCGAAGATAATCACTGAATGCAATCTATCTCATTACTTGAAACACTATTTTGTTTTCAGTATTGTGAATTCAATCGCTTAAAAATTTCAGTACTTAAAATATTTCAACACTAAATTTTTAGTACTTAATTTTCAATTTTATCAAGCGGAGTTAGTTATTAAAAAACGGAGAGGCACAGTAGTTTACTTCAACACCTATGTGAGAGAGTCCGACAATATCATTTATTTATAAAACTAAAAAATTAAAAGAAAAAGATGAAGAAGAAATACAATCATTTACGACATATTTTAGTAGAGTTAAATAAATTTACTTCTCAAGAGGAAAAATATAATTAGAAATCTAATTGGGTTTTTCTTGGATAAAAATATTTTGAGCAAATTGAGATAAGGGGTTGCTATTTTTTTTTTTTTTTTTTTCACATATCCAAATTTCTAAGTTCTACTTTTTTTAGAAAAAAAATTCCATAAAACTTTATTCTGAAAACTATGCCCTTTACTTTAATGAATGCCAATTGCCAAACAATTGTAAGTAGGTCCAAGCTTTTCAAGAAAGATTGTTGTCAAACAGTAATAACATTATCTACTACTTTATCTTTACAAAGCATCTATATATATATATATATACATCTCTCATTTTTACACTTTCTTGCAAGAAAGTTCCCAGACAGCTCTTTACCCAACTTTTCTCACTGATTATAGACTTTTGAGTGTGTGAATTGTTAACATCTTAATGGGGCTGATGGAGATTGGCATTTACTAATTTTAGAGATAAGAAATAGATGTGCCTGCACATATATGTATATAATTGGTCCGCCAATTTGATCAAATTAAAGAGTGTATAAAGTGAGGTTCTTGTGAACATGGCCAGCTTTTTCATTAAGGATTCCCCACCACTCTCTCTCTCTCTCTCTCTCTCTCTCTCAAATCATACACCAATCAATTATTCAAGAGTAATGCTACAGACACAATACATTGCACAACACAAAGCACAATAGGACTTTAAATGTCTTATATCCTGTGTTGTTTAATTTTTTTACACTTGTCTATGCACTACTTATACAGTACAAGATACAAGCATTTAAAGCCTTGTTGTGCTTTATGTTATGCAATGTGTTGTGTTATAGCATTACTCAACATTCAAATGCACTTTAATTTTGCTCACTTTCAACTTTCAAATGTGACTAGCTTGAACAATGTTTTTTAGGCCATACTCACTATTACTCAGTACTCACATCAAAGACACAGTTTTTGGCAAATTTAATTTCTGTATTCAGCTACCATTGGCATGTTTAGCTACATTTTCTTTAGGATAGATATGGAATAATACTCCTTGTATGGTTGCACATAAATTGTCATTGATTTAGGTGCATGTGCCGAAAATTTCATGTTACAAGGATTTTCTTCTTCTTCTTTAATTAAATTTTCAAAAAACTATCTTGAAAATGAAATTAAAAATTGAAAGCACTAATTACAAAAACGAGTGCGAGCCTCGACTGAAAACTAACATAGCTTTGCTATATCTGATCTAAGGTCTTGTTTTGGACCTTCGTGCACTGGGTTTGTCCTTTAAATGATAACAAAAACAATACTGATGTAGCATCCACAACTCATCTGACCGAGTAAGTATATAACTTAGAGAATGTTCTATAATAATAATTATTATAAAAAAAAAAAAACCCTCAATTGATCGCGCTTCAAGTAGCTCGAGCCAGATAGGATTTTTTTTATGACAATGTCGATTTAGCAATTTTTTAGATGAGTTTTCGTTTAGAGAGCATTATTTTGGATTAACAAAAGTTGCATAGCGTTGTGTTTTTTTTTTTTTTCTTCTATTTTTTTCAATTGTTCTTGGTATCTTGAGAAATTAACGAGACCTTTGATATCCTTATTTACAGTTATTATTACTATTATTGTTATTATTATTTAATTAAGAATCTATCAGACCAAGAAGTTGCTGTTGATCAGTCCGTCAAGGCGTCATTTATGCTTTTACATTAGCCATGAGAATACTCTTTAATGTGAAAATTTGGAATTACCTTTTCTTCTTCTTCTTTTTTTTTTGGATATGAGAATAAATCCTTCCACTTGACTTCTGTGGCCCGGATTTTACCGTCACTTTCAGACGGAGTTACCGACACCATTTTATTAAAGTAGTACAAAGAGCAAACTCTAGACACATGCACTGACCCTACAACACACACACCAAATAAATCAAGAAAACAAGTGAACGGTAAGATTCAAAGTTAAAAGGTTACCTTTCATGATAAGGGTTTATGTCTAATGTAAAACCAAACCATGGTTCAAAAAAAAAAAAATATATATATATATATATATATGTATATATATGCTCCAAAAATGCAAAGTGATGTGGAAGGTCATGGAGAGTCTATATGGGGATTTGGTTGGGTACCCAAGAAATATATCGGCATCTGTGGGAATTGAAATCACTGCTTTTTGGCAATTCAAGCTCCAAAATGAAGAAAAAGTAGAGGACTCAAAACGCCTCACACTGTGAGTCTGTGACAGGCTCACAGACTGAGCCCCATATGATTCCCCTGGCTAGCTACCTGCTACTTTTTTTATGGTGATGTGTGTAAGAAGCCAAATAAATTTCATTTCTATCATTTACTAATCATCTTTCATATTTACAGAGATTACTTTTGCTCAGTGATTTATCATTGTTCACCCATGTTTTCATTAGTTGATATGCAGACCTCATTTCATTTTCACTTTGCCCATATATTGTTAACATAATTACTGAAATAAGACACTGTTTGCATGAGCTGTATGTGGAGTGTAATTATTAGATCAATTTTGTAATTGATCCTAGGATTCTGGTTAGTTGACCTATCTTGTGTTTAATAGAGGAATATTTAGTTTCCCTTTGAATAGGATTGTTTCCTTTTTTATAGAATGTAATTGTATCTATATATTGCCTCCAACTTGGAGAAGAAATTAAAATCATCAGATTATTCACAAAAACCTTTGTTTGACTTGGTATCAGAGTGTGTTCGTGTCACGCTCCGAATTCACACATGTGAACCTAGGATACGAGGTACGCCACCAAGGCTCTCAAACAACAAGTTACGAATGAAAAGGAGGGAAAACAAGTACATTTATACCAATATGTTAGACAAATCAATCCCAAAGGCAAAATGGTCTTTAATAAACTATAGCAAATTTTATACCAAAAAATAGATTTTTGAGTCCCGGTTTCAACGCAAAAAATGGGATGCAAAACTAAGTTTTCTAGAGAGAGTTATGTCAGTTTCCGTGAAAGTCGATAGTGCAGCAAAATAACCTGCGGATCGATCCGCCCCAAAACCGAATCGATCCGGTTTTAACGGTTTTAACATAACCTCATTTTTGGCTTTCTAGATGCACCGGATCGATCCGCTCAGAATCCGGATTCCGGATTCTGTAGAACTCATTTCAATCAAGCACACGGATGACATATCAATGCTTATATTCAACTCAACAAATAAAATGATCTCCGGATAAGAAAGTATTTCATCCACCACTACCCGCAAGTCCGCGACTCCCCCGATAGTCCACAGCACAAGCCAATGACCCAAGCCTAAAATGTGCGGTCCAATGCTATTGTCGGAAACAAGTGGTCGTCACCACAAACAATCTCATGGCGGATTTATACGAGCTTTCCTTTGACCCATATAGGCAACTAAACATGCTCACATACACATATCACCATGCTTTTCACAAACTCATAGATAAACATGAGTAATTAAGTTAAATATGCATGTTATTAACACCTAAAGAACATAACCATGAATCTCATCCAAAAATAAGATTGAAACCACTCACCTCTTTGCTATTCGCTCCTAGTTAAGAAATTAAAGCCCAAATTTACTCCGAGATAAAATCCTACATGAATTCGACAAACTATGGATTATCGCTCCGAATTGGGTCTAAAAAATTACGACGATTAAACTTAATAAAATTAGTACCAAAACGTAGAACTCACCTCTACGAGTCCAAATCTGGTCTCGGAATTGAAATTGGAAGTCGAACGGCGCGTCAATCGGTGTCGTAGAGCTCCGGCGACCCACGTCTCTTTTCTCTCTCTCTCTCTCTCTCTCTCTCTCTCTCTCTCTCCAACCGACTAAGAAGATGAAGAAGAAGAGCTAGAGATGTGAATCTCCTTTTGATTTACAACTCATGTATATAACCTTTTGTTTCTATTATGAAACCCACCTAACTTCTGGTTATTTTCATTTACACCCCCGACTAGTTTTATAACCAACTATTTACTCCTCTAAACTTAAGTGGGTATTTGTCTTTGTCTTGCGGGGTCCCATAAGTGGTCCCACATAATTTTATGAAGTTTCTAATTAGCCTACTAATGAAGTAGCGTGTTCAATTCATTCTCACCAAGGTATTCCAAATGACCACATAATTAGTCTTTAACAATAAATAATATATTCTAAATAAGGAGCGAGTGTTACAGTTCAATTCTAAGGAAGTCTGTGATACACAGTCGTTTTTTTTTTCTTTCGAAGTCCGTATTCCGAATACCACCACTATAAATAAATCTGTTGTGAGTCCAATAGCTATCACTACAGACGTATCAACCGAACCAGCCCAAACACTAGCACCACATATTATTGTCCACCAAGACAATTATATTATGGTCTCAACTCATGGAGATGCATATTGGCGCTTGCAACAAAACTGGGTTTCTCTTTGGAGAAGCGAAAAAACCTGCACCCGGAGATCCCAATCTCGGAACATGGATTACCGAAAATCATAAAAGAAAAGTTGGCTTATTGACTCAATGAGTCCGTCGCTGATCGATGCAGTGATTTATTCGTCTCCCCACAGTAATGGATATATAGGAGGCTGTATCAAAAACCTTCTATGATGGATCAGACGAAACCTATATCTTTGAATTGAACCAGAGATCCTTCACTACCACACAAAGTGGTCGATCATTGTCAACGTACTACAATGAACTTGTTGCTATTTTTCAAGAAATCGATCACTGGACTATCTCTCAGGGCAGAACAGTTGAAGGGGTGGTCCAGTTGCATTTCGCGATGGCTAGGCTTTGAGTTCATATTTTTTTAACTAGCCTCGCCTCTGAATTTGATCAGGTCCGTGGAGAAATCCTACGAAAAGACCCAAACTCGATTTAGAGAGCACGTATGCATATGTCAGGAGAGAATATCTATAGAAATAGACAATGGGAGGCTCTCGTCCAATCTCAGAGAGCTCGGCTATGCTGGCAAATCAAACTCGAAAAGGACCATAGTCTGGCTCATCAAAAAATTGAAGCAATCAATCAACTGGCAAGTCTGGTGGCCTGGTATGTACGCATTGTGGTAAAACAAGTCATTCAAAATAGCGATGCGATGAAATCATTGGCTATCCTGAGTGGTGGGACTTCACAAAGAAGCCTCGAAAGAAGATTGCAGGGAAAGCTGTGGTGACATCTACGGAGGTAGACCAATCGCAACCTACAACAAACATTGCCCACCTAGGTATTATTCGTAAGGCATATGTATTGTCAAACCCCAAACCGCCCTGGGTGGATTAGGACACGTGTAACAAAGCCCACATGCTAAATCATCCTTAATCTACTAAAGAAACCATAAATTAGACCTCAAAAATAGCTTTGTTGACACAAAACAGCCACAAGGGCAAAATTGTCATTTATAAAGTATATCCAAATTTTACACCAAAAGATAGGTTTTTTAGTCCTAGATCCAACGCAAAAAACGGCGAGCGAATCCGAGTTTTGTAGAAGGAGATATGCTAGTTTTCGTAAAAGTGGACAGTCACAATCTACAGGAGCGGATCGATTTGCCCTTTGAGGCCGGATCGATCCATAAAGCAATTTTCCAGCAGAATGTCCTCGGAAAGGGGCAGATCGATCTGTGGGAATGGCCGAATCGATCCGGCTTTTGCAGAACAGTTCCCTACTGTTAAAAACTACATATTCTCAAGTTTAAAACAAAACCAAACTTCACCGAACTCTGGGGAAACATCAAAGATCATTCCAAACTAATTCTAAATGTTTCTAAACATCAACACAATCTAATTCAAGTGTAATACCAAAGTTAAAACACATAAATTCCTCATATGGTACATGATTTTACTTCCAAAAAACCCACATTTTGCCTAACATGTGCATAATCCACCAACAACAGAAATCAAGTTTAATTACATTCAAAAGTTATTTACTTCTTCCGAATTCCTCCTACTTACACCACTTGTAAGGTACAAAATACAACTTCCATCACTAAGCATGTAACTACACTAAATCAACTTAGCATTTCACAAAACAACCTCCCAAATCTTTAGTTGATTCAACACCATCAAAATACAAGGTGGTTACATTTTTAAAGTACAAAACTACAACTTAACTTCAAAAGATCCATACATATGCACATATCAACACCTCCCACAATCCCCACGCCCAACCCGTTGCGTGGATCATTTTCTCTCCTCTTCCCATGCTGTACCTGCGATGGTTATTCAATAGTCACAACAGAAAATATATTTCATTTAAGCTTTCGCTTAGTGTGGGAATTAATCATGCTATTGGAATGTTCAACACGTGAATGCAACAATTATCATAAATATCGATAAATTGATCTCCGAAAAGTCAAGTAACTCAAGTCACCACCCCCGGGTTCTTCTCACCCTGGAATTTCTTACTCTTTTATCGCATATAGCGTATCACGCACTCTTGTAATCCCAAAGGCATCTCCGATTTATCATCGTGGTCGTCACCACGCCCCACTCATTGATGGCTTACTATCCCTTACATATAGGCCCTATAAATGGAGACCAGTACTTGACTTTTCTATGATCCACATAAGCATTTAGGCAACTTAGCATATAAGCACAACAAATTCACAACATTAACATGCTTTTTACCTAAATTCATCAACATATATATACTTAAGCAAAATTAAACAACTATTATCAACAATTATTTGTAGACACCCCATTTTATCGGCTATCAGATTTAGGAGACCCATAGCTTGCTGGTTCACAATGATCAAAAAAGACTAAAAAAGGACTCCTAAAAGTTAGTTCTATCTCTCAAAATGCTCAGAATGACCAAAATACCCCGAAAAGCTCGAAAACTCCCAGATTATGACCAAAAGCTCTGGAAACATACTACGTCATAAGAAAGGTACTAAAAATAAAGCAAAACTAGATGAAATCGTCGGCTCCCAGAGACCCCCGGAAGTCCCGGAAGTTCCCAGAAAGTCCTTGTTGACCGGTTGGACCAAGGTTTGACCAGGTTTGACCAAGGTTTGACCAAAATCGTCCAAATTCACCAAAAAATTATGATATCATGCTAGATCATGTGAAAGGTACTAAAACGAGTTTCAAAAGAAAAACATACAAAAACGTCAGCTCCTGGGAGCTCCCAGAGGTTCTTAGAACTTTCTGGAGGTCCCTGAATTGACCAGTTTGATCAAAAGTTGACTTTGAAACCGGAGCACCGTATCATTTTTTCAAACATTTTTCATGAATACTAGAGGTCAATAGCTTTCCAACGGTGTATCGCACATAATTCCTGGATTTAAAACAAATTTATTATGAATTTCCGAAAGTGAAAAAGGCGATCAAATCGGCTTTTATCGCCAATACCGCAAAACTTTTCAAAGTAACCTATCTCTGAACTATTTTTTTTTTTATGTAAAGTAGACTCCATTACCTTTCCAACGGTATATCACAACCTCAGTTTTGAGTTCATACGCATTTTTTGTGAATTTCGAACGAAATAGTGCCTTTTCGCGAATACCGGAACCTCTGGGGGCCTAAATACAAATTTTTAGGCATCTGAGGAGAAGTGCCGCGGCAGCACATGGTCAGTGTTGCGACGACACTCAACCCCCACAGAGTCCATTTTTGTAATTTATTTTGGGGGTCCAAATTGAATAATTGAAGACCAAAACGATGTAGTTTTATGTTCACAGATGTTTGGGACTAATGTGAGCACTTTCTAAATTCCAAAATCACCCCAAATTGGCCTATATAAACCCCCCTTTTTCTCTTCATTTTAGGGGGCCAAGGGCAAAGTTCATAGAAGTTGTAGAGAGAAAGAGAGATAGAGATAGGTTTAGAAGAATGAAATGGAGCTACTCCTACTGATTTTCTATAAATAAAAAAAAAAGTGAGTTTCAATCTTGTTTTCTTCCATTACCCCTCTTATATTTCACATTCAAATCTTTCCCAACCACTATTCTTGAGCATTCTTGAGTTAGGAAGCTACTTCCATGTCCAAATATCAATATCTATGAGTGAAACACCAAGCTATAAGTCCAATATCACATTGATTATCATCTATTGATTGCTATTTACTTGCTTGTTTATATAAATGTTCATCTCTTCTTACCTCATTTCTTTTTTATTTTTCTTTACTTACTTACTAGTTCATCATCATCTAGATAATGACATGGTATTTGAGGTGAGTGAATCCTTATGGATAGTAGCTCTTGACCTCAAAAAATGTTTGATAAATGATGATTCCAACTTCAATACTTCTAAAGTATTCTTAAAGTTATGCTCAAATGGAAACAATGCTCTCCAAAAATGTTGGAGGTTCTTGATATGAGTCCAATGTTGATATTTCAGGTGGTCATAACCTGCATTTAAATACTGAAAATATACTCTCAAAACCTCTATTTCAAAACCCCTTATTGTCACGACCCATCCCACTACGCGTGGAAATAGGACACGTGGCACGCCACCAAGGCTCATCCAAACATCATCTAATAATACGCAGCGGAAAGAACTTCTATAAAACAACCCTGGGTATATTAAAACTTAGGAAACGTTCCCCTCTGTGTTGTAAAATACATTGAAATTAGAGTCATAAAAAGTTTTGGCCAAGTGAAAACGCATTCAAAAGAAAATAGTTTTGAAAACAGAGGTTCATTCGACTGCCCCGTCGACTGCACTAGGGTCCAGTCGACTGCTCCGTCGACTGTGTTAAGCAGAACCAAAAATACATCATAGTGCAAAGGGGTCCAGTCGACTGATCTGGGGATCCAGTCGACTGCTTTTCAATTAATGGAAGCAGTAGCTAAAATAAACAGTGTTCAGTCGACTGCCCAAGGGGTTCAGTCGACTGCTTCTCTGATATTCACTTACAGTATCCCAAATACACGAGATCCAGTCGACTGATCAGGGGGGTTCAGTCGACTGCTCCTCTGCTGGCAGCCCTGTGTTGGAAATTAACAAGTCCTACTACTCAAAACCAACAACAATCACAACCACAACTGATTTCAACATACTAAAACACAGTTACAGGCGTTCAGTTACAAGATTACAATACTGAGAAGCTAATCCATGTTTCTATTACAACATACTACAATATTCAAATCCTTGTACAAGTTTAGGATTTAAAACAAAAACATAAACAAGTGTTATCCCCGGCGTTCATCGGTGTCACAACCGTTCCAAAGATTCATGGTTTTAACATGCATATTTGAATTTCACAAATTATCGATGTTAATTAATAATTTGTGATAAGTAGTTGACTGTAGTCAACGGTGGAGTGTCGATTGAGGACACGGTAATCGGAGGACCATGAGGCATCCGTATGACTAAATGACATTTATATGCTTTAAATGTTATTTGAACTATTTGATATTTCATGAATAGTGAATTTATTTGCGAAGAGTAAATTCTGGTAATTTTGGTACTGTTTTATATCATTTTGAGAACTGTGGTGAGAACGTGAGTGACACGTCATAAAAAGGTAGGTTGTGTAGAGATTCCACATAATTCAGTTTTCGGACGTATTTTTAGACCCAAACGAGTCTTAGTCGAAAACTTTTGAAATTGATAATTTTCACTCGTAAAGTTGTAAAATGGACGTGTGCGAAGTTTCGGGAGTTAACTAGAAGTTTAAGAAACTCACGGGGGAGTAAACGAGATTTCCGAAGAGTTTGTCTATAAATAGGAGTGGATGTATTTGCATTAGTTACAAAACTTATATAATATCTTGGGAGAGGAGAGAAAAAGGGAGATTGATTGCTACGGACTTTGCGACGACAAACGGCGACCGTTCGTCCGTCAGTTTTCAACCAAATTTGAGATTCGAACTCCTTGAGGTAAGGGCTTCGTTTTGATACTAGTTAGGACTAGTTTGGTTAAGTTTTATAAAAATCCTAATGTTAGAATTTTGGGGTAAACGCATGTAAACTTGTAGGAATCGCTTGATATTCGAAATCTGACGTTTAATCGACCTTCTAGTTCATCCTTCGAAGTTATAGGAAAATCGCACGAGGTATGAATTCCGAACCTATGTAATATAGACAATTTTGGATGTTTTAGATATTTTGTATGACTTGTGATCCGGGCAAACTTATGTGTTAAATTAGGCCCGTTAAAGTTAGCGAGTATGTATAGAAAAGCACGGTGACATGATTATGTGAGTATGTTAAATGTCTATGTGGGTCAAAGGGGAGTTTGATATAATTTTACGCCGGTGCACGCCTCTCGATGTTTGAGAGTTTATAGTAGTGACGACTACTTGCTTGGTGTGGGAAGTGGCCAACCAGAGCAGATGGGTGTAATGGTTGAGTGATCCTTGGCTAACCATTGACATCGCGGTTTAAGATTTAAGACTTGCCGATATATTGGGTGAATGCGTATCTCTCTCCCCGGAGACTAAATTATGTGATTTAGATGTTTAAAACATGAATTGCCTCATATGCATTTGTTTAGAATTGTACACTCAGCATATAGCTGAGCAGTGGAGATTTCCTCCATTGCAGGTGACAGGAAGAAAGGGAAAAAGAAGCGCGAAGAGTGAGACCGCGGGAACGACGGGATTGAACCACTTTGTATATGTTTTTGTCTTCCATTCCTTGGTTGATAATGTAATTTTTGGAAGTTAGGACTAGAAACGTCACTTTTAAGTTTTGGAATGGAATTGTAAGGTCATGTTATGTACTTAACTCCTTTTGAATTCGTGGTAATGAATCCGAACTCGTGGATTCGTGTTTTGGAAGGTTCTACTTGTAAATTTAACGGTTTGAAGGATTGTACTTGTTCTTTTATATTTTGAGCCAAACAAGCCTTAGCTTGTTCCGTTAATTATCTCTTTCTGTGGATTATTATGTCGTTATGACGATCTTGAAAATCTAGTATAGATGGTGAAGTTTAAAAAGTTTTCAACATGTTAGGAAGCATGGAAGTGAAGAGGTTGAGTGATGCTTTGGCAAAATTCTGCAGCATTCTGCAGGATTCTGCCAGAGGGTCATTCGACCGGTCGAATGGGGTCGTTCGACCGGTCGAAATACCCCCTGTCAGAAACTTTTTTTTATACCTTTCGCAACTTTTGGAAATGTTTCGATTGGTTCTTAGGGTACCTTTGGGACCCCTTTTAACATAAAACCATTCGTTTCGAAATGTAATTGCGTTTTCAATTTTACACGGATTTTATAACTCGGAGGGTAATGTTTTCAAAGTTTTATACACTCGAGGTTGTTTTAAATTACTTTTCCGCTGCGTATTGTTATAGGATGAACTGGATAAGCCTTGGTGGCGTGCCACGTGTCCTGTTTCCGCACGTTAGCGGGATGGGTCGTGACATTTATTGGTATCAGAGCAATAGGTAACAAAACTTTGGAAACGTTCGACGACGAGTGGAGTGTTGAGTGAATTATCATATTCAAGAATGCATCCATACATTGTAGAGATGTTTGATGTATATGTATGTTATTTTACATACATGATATTGTTATTGTTGTACATGCATAGTGTTTATGCATTGAGATTGACAGGACTATAATCATGAGTGACGAAGAACGAGAATTATCGCCACATACTCGCCGAATGAATGAAATGGCTGAAATGATGGGGAACACGGGAGAGATGATACGAAATATAGCGGACAGATTACCTCCAACACCTCCATTGGAGCCAGAACCGATAGTTGTAGTACATGCGCCTGAAAATAGGGGTATGAGGTCAATATCAGAACAGTTTTCCCGGAAGAAACCGATGGAATTTCATGGGACACCCGACCCAACGCTCGCAGAACATTGGATCATGGATATGGAGAGAATTTTCCGATCGATTCCGATGACCGATAAGGAGAAAATTGAGAATGCCAGTGATGTACTTAAGGGTGAAGCCCAGAACTGGTGGGTGAACGTTCTAGACCAAAGAGCACCAATAACTTGGGAGGGATTCAAAGCAGAGTTTAATCGCCAATTCTTTCCAAGGGCTGCTCTTAATGCGAAGAAGAGAGAGTTTGATAATCTCCGACAAGGAGATATGACTGTGACGGAATACACTTCAAGGTATAACGCTTTGTTGAGGTTTGGAAAAGGATCTGTGTTGACAGAAGAAGATAGAGCAAGGAAATATGAAGATGGGTTGAGGGATAATATCCGCTTGAGGGTTGAAACCTATGAACATTCAACCGTAGCAGCAGTACAACAAACGACACTTGTAGCCGAAAGTGGAATGGAGAGATCGAGGCAAAATCAGCAAAGCCAACAAGGAAAGAGAAACCACGAGGGTAATGACCGGAACTATGGTGGATCTTTCAAGAGGCCGTTTGCAAGAGGCTCTAACTCTAGTTTCAGTGGGTTCAGGAAGCCGGCAAGTAACATACCGTTGTGTCCATTGTGTAATCGGCCACACAACGGTCGATGTTTTATGACAAATTTCCAGAACAAAACCCAAGGGATGAACAGTGCAAGTACTACACCTGATATGAGGGGCAAGTGCTACGATTGTGGAATGTTTGGACATCAATCCAAGGAGTGCCCGAGGAAGCGTCCTCAACAAGGAGCTAGTTCTGTGGCTTCTAGTGGTTCGAAGCCTCGACAAACTAACGATGGGGGACAAAGGACGGAACAACGACAAGGGAGGTCATTTCAGATGAACCCAAGGGATATGGCTGCTTCGGAGACAGTGGTCTCAGGTATGGTGCTTGTATGTTCACACTTAGCACACATACTTGTTGACTCAGGGTCTACGCATTCATTTGTATCGCATGCCTTTGTTGAAAATTTGAATGTTAAATCGGCACCGTTAGGATATGAATTGTCTGTTTCTGTGCCACTTAGTAAATCGATAGTGACGTCTACAATATATAAGAACTGTGAAATCAAATTGGGCGAGAAGTTGATGACTGTAGACCTTATACCGATTGTGGTGAATCATTTCGATGTGATATTGGGGATGGATTGGTTAGCCCTTAACCGAGCCACCATAGACTGTAAACGGAAAGAGGTTAACTTTCGATCAGCGGTACATGGGAACTTTTGCTTTCAAGGGAGTGGGGTTATACCGCCGCCGTACTTGATTTCAGCTATCCGAGCGGGAAGGTTATTGAGAAAAGGATGTCAAGGATTTCTGTGTTCGGTGACTGACACCGCAACGACCGAATCAAGAGTAGAAGACATTCCGATAGTACGAGAATATCCAGATGTATTTCCTGACGATCTACCAGATGTTTTGATTGAGAGGGAAATTGAATTCACCATTGAGGTAATGCCAGACGCAAGACCTGTATCCAAGGCACCGTATAGAATGGCACCTGTTGAATTGAAAGAGCTGAAAATCCAACTACAAGAACTACTTGACAAGGGTTTCATTCGACCTAGTATATCGCCGTGGGGAGCTCCAGTGTTGTTTGTCAAGAAGAAAGATGGTTCAATGCGTATGTGTGTCGACTATCGAGAACTGAACAAGTTGACAATTAAGAACAAGTATCCACTGCCGAGAATTGATGACTTATTTGATCAACTTCGTGGGGCACAAGTATTCTCCAAGATAGACCTGAGGTCGGGTTACCATCAGTTGAAAGTGAAGGCTGAAGATGTTGAGAAAACTGCTTTCAGAACGCGCTACGGACATTATGAATTTCTAGTCATGCCATTTGGAGTTACAAATGCACCAGCTGCGTTCATGGATCTTATGAACCGGGTCTTCAAGGACTACTTGGACGATTTTGTGATAGTGTTCATTGATGACATTCTTATCTATTCATCGAGTGAAGTAGAGCACGAGAAGCATTTGAGACTTATACTTCAGAGATTGCGGGAGAAGCAACTGTTTGGAAAATTCAAGAAATGTGAATTTTGGTTACCTAGCATTACTTTTCTTGGTCACGTGATTGACAAGAATGGAGTTTCAGTTGATCCTCACAAAGTGGAAGCAGTATCAAATTGGCAAAGACCGACATCTGTATCTGAAATCCGAAGTTTCTTGGGATTAGCAGGGTATTATCGCCGTTTTATTGAACATTTCTCGAAGATTTCTTTACCTATGACCAGGTTGATGAGGAAAGGGATTACCTTCGAATGGAGTCAAGAATGTGAAGACAGTTTTCAAGAGTTGAAGTCAAGGTTGACAAGGGCGCCTATCTTGACAATACCATCTGGAACTGAAGGATTTGTAATCTATAGTGATGCTTCACACCAAGGATTGGGATGTGTGCTTATGCAAAGTGGTAAAGTAATTGCTTATGCTTCTAGACAGTTGAAGACACATGAAGTAAACTATCCGACTCACGATCTTGAATTGGCCGCGGTAATTCATGCCTTGAAGATATGGCGACATTATTTGTACGGGGAAAAGTGTGAGATTTTCACCGATCATAAAAGTTTGAAATACATTTTCACCCAACGGGACTTGAACATGAGACAGCGAAGATGGTTGGAGCTGATGAAGGATTACGATCTTTCGATTGAGTATCATCCGGGAAAGGCTAATGTAGTAGCCGATGCATTAAGCCGGAAGACGTCAAGGAATTTAGCCGACGAGCTAACCCAACAAAAAGAATTGACAAAAGAGATGGAACGCTTAGAATTGGATGTAATTCCAGGGACCAATGATGGCTTAATGATGGCAATCATAGCGCACCCAGATATTATTGATGAGATCAAGAGGGAACAGTTTAATGATGTTTACTTGTGCAAAATGAGAGACGAGGTACCTTTGGAAAAGCGACCTGGTTTTACCTTAGAAGAAGGAACGTTGAAACTTGGAGATCGATTATGTGTACCAAATGTGAAAGGCTTGAAAGAGAGGATTCTGGAAGAAGCACATAGCACTAGATACTCAGTACATCCGGGAAGCAATAAAATGTACAGAAATTTGAGAGAAAACTTTTGGTGGAAGGGCATGAAGCGTGAGATTGCTAAGTATGTTTCTGAGTGTTCAGCATGTCAGCAAGTGAAAGCAGAGAGACAAGTACCCGCGGGGTTACTACAGCCGTTACCAGTGTCAGAATGGAAGTGGGACGAGATCACGATGGATTTTGTATCCGGATTTCCGCGATCACCCAACAAGAATGACAAGATTTGGGTTATAGTTGATAGATTGACGAAATCAGCACATTTTCTACCAATCAAGACGACTAAGCCATTCAAGTTAGCAGAATTGTATGTGAGGGAGATTGTAAGACTACATGGGGTTCCAGCAGTGATAGTATCAGATCGCGATAGTAGTTTTACATCGAGGTTTTGGGGAAGTCTACAGAAAGCTATGGGTACTAAGTTGAGTTTTAGTACTGCATTTCATCCTCAGACCGATGGACAGTCAGAACGAACGATTCAGACCTTGGAAGATATGTTGAGACTGTGTGTTCTAGATTTTGGGGGTGATTGGGAGCACCACTTGCCGTTAATTGAATTTGCTTATAACAATGGATTCCAGTCCAGTATTGGAATGGCACCGTATGAAGCTTTGTATGGGCGTAAGTGCCGATCACCGGTTTGTTGGACCGAGGTTGGAGAAAGAAGATTGTTAGGACCTGAGATGGTGCAAATGACTACCGAGAAGGTGAAATTGATCCAGGAGCGACTTAAGGTAGCTCAGAGTCGTTATAAAAGTTATGCGGACTCTAAACGGCGACCGATGTCATTTGAAGTAGGAGACTTTGTGTACTTACGAGTATCGCCTTCGAAAGGCATTGTTCGATTTGGGAAACGGGGAAAACTTCACCCGCGATTTGTAGGACCTTTTGAGATCCTAGAGAGGGTAGGGCTAGTGGCTTACCGATTAGCCTTATCATCTGAGCTGGAGCAGGTGCACAATGTGTTTCACGTATCGATGTTGAGACGATGTATGACAGACACGAGTAAGATCATAATACCGGAACCGTTACAGATTCAAGAGGACTTGAGTTACATAGAACATCCTATGGAGATTTTGGATCGGAAAGAACAAGTGTTGAGAACGAAGACGATTCCGATGGTGAAGGTATTATGGCGTAACCATACGATCGAGGAAGCTACGTGGGAGAATGAGGAGGAGATGCTGAGTGAGTATCCGCATCTTTTCGACCGATGAGGTATAAGTTTGGGGACAAACTTCCTTTTTGGAGGGGAGAGTTGTCACAACCGTTCCAAAGATTCATGGTTTTAACATGCATATTTGAATTTCACAAATTATCGATGTTAATTAATAATTTGTGATAAGTAGTTGACTGTAGTCAACGGTGGAGTGTCGATTGAGGACACGGTAATCGGAGGACCATGAGGCATCCGTATGACTAAATGACATTTATATGCTTTAAATGTTATTTGAACTATTTGATATTTCATGAATAGTGAATTTATTTGCGAAGAGTAAATTCTGGTAATTTTGGTACTGTTTTATATCATTTTGAGAACTGTGGTGAGAACGTGAGTGACACGTCATAAAAAGGTAGGTTGTGTAGAGATTCCACATAATTCAGTTTTCGGACGTATTTTTAGACCCAAACGAGTCTTAGTCGAAAACTTTTGAAATTGATAATTTTCACTCGTAAAGTTGTAAAATGGACGTGTGCGAAGTTTCGGGAGTTAACTAGAAGTTTAAGAAACTCACGGGGGAGTAAACGAGATTTCCGAAGAGTTTGTCTATAAATAGGAGTGGATGTATTTGCATTAGTTACAAAACTTATATAATATCTTGGGAGAGGAGAGAAAAAGGGAGATTGATTGCTACGGACTTTGCGACGACAAACGGCGACCGTTCGTCCGTCAGTTTTCAACCAAATTTGAGATTCGAACTCCTTGAGGTAAGGGCTTCGTTTTGATACTAGTTAGGACTAGTTTGGTTAAGTTTTATAAAAATTCTAATGTTAGAATTTTGGGGTAAACGCATGTAAACTTGTAGGAATCGCTTGATATTCGAAATCTGACGTTTAATCGACCTTCTAGTTCATCCTTCGAAGTTATAGGAAAATCGCACGAGGTATGAATTCCGAACCTATGTAATATAGACAATTTTGGATGTTTTAGATATTTTGTATGACTTGTGATCCGGGCAAACTTATGTGTTAAATTAGGCCCGTTAAAGTTAGCGAGTATGTATAGAAAAGCACGGTGACATGATTATGTGAGTATGTTAAATGTCTATGTGGGTCAAAGGGGAGTTTGATATAATTTTACGCCGGTGCACGCCTCTCGATGTTTGAGAGTTTATAGTAGTGACGACTACTTGCTTGGTGTGGGAAGTGGCCAACCAGAGCAGATGGGTGTAATGGTTGAGTGATCCTTGGCTAACCATTGACATCGCGGTTTAAGATTTAAGACTTGCCGATATATTGGGTGAATGCGTATCTCTCTCCCCGGAGACTAAATTATGTGATTTAGATGTTTAAAACATGAATTGCCTCATATGCATTTGTTTAGAATTGTACACTCAGCATATAGCTGAGCAGTGGAGATTTCCTCCATTGCAGGTGACAGGAAGAAAGGGAAAAAGAAGCGCGAAGAGTGAGACCGCGGGAACGACGGGGTTGAACCACTTTGTATATGTTTTTGTCTTCCATTCCTTGGTTGATAATGTAATTTTTGGAAGTTAGGACTAGAAACGTCACTTTTAAGTTTTGGAATGGAATTGTAAGGTCATGTTATGTACTTAACTCCTTTTGAATTCGTGGTAATGAATCCGAACTCGTGGATTCGTGTTTTGGAAGGTTCTACTTGTAAATTTAACGGTTTGAAGGATTGTACTTGTTCTTTTATATTTTGAGCCAAACAAGCCTTAGCTTGTTCCGTTAATTATCTCTTTCTGTGGATTATTATGTCGTTATGACGATCTTGAAAATCTAGTATAGATGGTGAAGTTTAAAAAGTTTTCAACATGTTAGGAAGCATGGAAGTGAAGAGGTTGAGTGATGCTTTGGCAAAATTCTGCAGCATTCTGCAGGATTCTGCCAGAGGGTCATTCGACCGGTCGAATGGGGTCGTTCGACCGGTCGAAATACCCCCTGTCAGAAACTTTTTTTTATACCTTTCGCAACTTTTGGAAATGTTTCGATTGGTTCTTAGGGTACCTTTGGGACCCCTTTTAACATAAAACCATTCGTTTCGAAATGTAATTGCGTTTTCAATTTTACACGGATTTTATAACTCGGAGGGTAATGTTTTCAAAGTTTTATACACTCGAGGTTGTTTTAAATTACTTTTCCGCTGCGTATTGTTATAGGATGAACTGGATAAGCCTTGGTGGCGTGCCACGTGTCCTGTTTCCGCACGTTAGCGGGATGGGTCGTGACAATCGGCCTCACTCATCGCGCTTCTTCTTATCCTTCTTCTTACCTGCAATGGAGTACATCTCCACTGCTCAGCTATATGCTGAGCGTACAAGTCTAACATGCACAATATATGATGAAACATGCTTTAATCTCATAAATCATACAATAGTCTCTAGGAAGAAAAATACGCGTTCATCCGGTAGCGGCAAGTCCAAGCCTTAAACCGCGATACCAATGGCAAGTCCAAGTCTATCAACCATTGTATCCACAAGTGCCATGGCAAGTCCAAGTCTATCAACCATGCACAGTAGCCGTCGCTACTAAATTCTCAAACATCGAGAAGTTTACTCCGGCATGAATTTGTATAAGACTCCCCTTTGACCCACATAGACAACTTAACGTGCTCGCATAAATTTAGACATGCTTTTCACAATTTAGCGCGTGCATAATTAGCGGGCCTACAATTAACACATGGATTTCGCCCGGATCACAATTTCGTCGTCGAAATATAAAACATGTATTTCCCTATATTTCACAAGTTAGAACTTCATACCTCGTGCGATTTCCCCCAAACTTTGAAGGATCGACTAGGAGGCTAAATAAACGTCGGATTTCGAATTTGGTACGATTCCTACAAGTTTATACCTGTTTTTCCCAAAAGTCCAAAATTACTATTTTTACAAAAGTTGGCCAAACACGGCCTAAGTGATATAAAAACGTAGATCTTACCTCCACGAGTTCAAATCTGAAATCTGGAGAAAATCTGACGGACGAACGGTCGTCGTTTGTCGTCGCAAAGCCCGAGGCAACAAAATCTCCCTTCTCTCTCCTCTCTCTAGATATTTATGGAAAGTTTGGATGAGAATGAATCTCATCCTCATCTATTTATAGGCAAAAGTTCTTGAAATTACGCTTACCTCCCCACGAGTTCCTCAAACTTCTAATTAGTTCTCGAAACTTTGCGCACATCCATTTTATAACTTTACGAGTGAAAACTATAATCTTCAAAAGTTTCCGACAAAGTTTCGTTTGGGTCCAAAATAACGTCCGAAAACTATATTCTGTGGAATCTCTACACAACCTACCTTTTCAATTAACGCATCTCTCACGTTCTCACCACAGTTCTCAAAATGATACTATCATATCCAAATTTACCAGAATTATACTACACATGTATAATTACTATTCACAGGAATACCAGATAAAGTCAAATAATATTTAAATCATATAAATGCCATTTACTCATGATTATGCAATATGAACTTCCATGTTCCCGTGTCCTCACTGACACCTTACTGTTGACTCACAGTCAACCCCAATCCACCATTATCAATTAACATTGATAACTTCTCAATTTACAATTATGCATGATAAACTATAAATTTTTGGAACGGGTGTGACAACTCTCCCCTCCAAAAAGGAAGTTTGTCCCCAAACTTTACCTCAAGCGTCGAACAAGTACGGATACTCATTCCGCATGTCTTCCTCACTTTCCCATGTAGCCTCTTCCAACGTATGACTACGCCATAGCACTTTCACCATTGGAATAGTCTTGGTTCTCAAAACTTGTTCTTTGCGATCTAGAATCTCCACTGGTTGTTCCACATAAGTCAAGTCCCCCTGAATTTGCAACGGTTCAGGTACAATGATCTTACTCGTGTCAGTCATACAACGTCTCAACATAGACACGTGAAACACATTGTGCACATGTTCCAACTCGGATGACAAGGCCAAACGATAAGCTACTGGACCAACCTTCTCTAGGATCTCAAAAGGTTCTATGAATCTCGGATTGAGCTTTCCCCTCTTCCCAAATCGTACAATGCCCTTCGAAGGTGATACTCGCAAATATACAAAATCTCCCACTTCAAAATTCATCGGTCGTCGTTTAGAATCCGCATAACTCTTATATCGGCTCTGAGCTACCTTGAGTCGCTCTTGAATCAACTTCACTTTTCAGTAGTCACCTGTATTAACTCAGGTCCTAACAACTTCCTTTCTCCAACCTCGGTCCAACAAACTGGTGATCGACATTTACGTCCATACAAAGCTTCATACGGTGCCATCCCGATACTTGACTGAAATCCATTATTATGAGCAAATTCAATTAACGGCAAGTGGTGCTCCCAATCGTTCCCAAAATCTAATACACAAAGTCTCAACATATCCTCTAACGTCTGAATCATGCGTTCTGACTGCCCATCGGTCTGAGGATGAAATGCAGTACTAAAACTCAATTTCGTACCCATAGCTTCTTGCAAACTTCCCCAAAACCTTGACGTAAAACTACAATCACGATCTGATACAATCACAGCTGGGACTCCATGTAGTCTTACAATCTCTTTCACATACAATTCCGCTAACTTGGACGGTTTAGTCGTCTTGATCGGTAGAAAATGAGCTGACTTTGTTAACCGGTCAACTATAACCCAAATCTTATCATTCTTATTACATGATCGTGGAAATCCTAAAACAAAATCCATCGTAATCTCATCCCACTTCCATTCTGACACTGGCAAAGGTTGTAGTAACCCCGCGGGTACTTGTCTCTCTGCCTTGACTTGTTGACATGCCGAACATTCGGATACAAACTTGGCAACTTCACGCTTCATACCCTTCCACCAAAAGTTTTCCCTCAGGTTTCTGTACATCTTATTACCTCCCGGGTGCACTGAATATCTCGTATTATGAGCTTCTTCTAGAATTCTCTCTTTCAAGTCTTTCACATTCGGTACACATAATCGATTTCCAAACTTCAGAATCCCTTGTTCCAATACCAAACCAGATCGCTTTCCCAAAGGTATCTCGTCTCTCATTCTGCATAAATAGACATCGTTGAATTGTTCTTTCTGAATCTCATCAATAATATTTGGGTGTACCATGATTGCCATCATTAAACCACCACTAGTTTCTGGAATCACGTCCAAGTCTAAGCGTTCCATTTCTTTTACCAATTCCTTTTGTTGTGTTAGCTCGTCGGCTAAATTCCTCGGCGTCTTCCGGCTTAATGCATCGGCTACTACATTTGCCTTCCCCGGATGGTATTCAATCGAAAGATCATAATCCTTCATCAACTCCAACCATCTTCGTTGTCTCATGTTCAAGTCCCGTTGGGTGAAAATATATTTCAAACTCTTGTGGTCCGTGAATATCTCACACCTTTCCCCGTATAAGTAGTGTCTCCAAATCTTCAAAGCATGAATTACTGCGGCTAATTCAAGATCATGGGTCGGATAATTAATCTCATGTGTCTTCAACTGTCTCGAAGCATAAGCAATCACTTTACCCCCTTGCATCAATACGCATCCCAACCCTTTGTGTGAAGCATCACTATAGATCACAAATCCCTCGGTTCCGGATGGTATTGTCAGAATAGGTGCTCTCGTTAGTCGTGCTTTCAATTCTTGGAAACTGTCTTCACATTCCTGACTCCATTCAAATGTAACACCTTTTCTCATTAACTTTGTCATTGGCAATGAAATCTTCGAGAAATGTTCAATAAAACGGCGGTAGTATCCCGCTAATCCCAAGAAACTTCGAATTTCGGATACGGAAGTCGGTCTTTGCCAATTTGATACAGCTTCTACTTTGTGAGGATCAACTGATACTCCATTCTTGTCAATCACGTGACCAAGAAAAGTGATGCTAGGTAACCAGAATTCACATTTCTTGAATTTCCCAAACAATTGTTTCTCTCGTAATCTCTGAAGTATCAACCTCAAGTGGTTCTCGTGTTCCGTCTCACTAGGTGAATAGATAAGGATATCGTCAATGAATACAATCACAAAGTCGTCCAAATAATCTTTGAATACTCGATTCATAAGGTCCATGAACGCAGCTGGTGCATTAGTAACCCCAAATGGCATAACTAAGAACTCGTAGTGTCCATAACACGTTCTGAAAGCTGTTTTCTCAACATCTTCAGCCTTCACTTTCAACTGATGATAACCCGATCTTAGGTCTATTTTAGAGAATACTTGTGCCCCACAAAGTTGATCAAATAAGTCATCAATTCTGGGTAGTGGATACTTGTTTTTGATTGTCAATTTGTTCAGTTCCCGATAATCCACACACATTCTCATTGAACCATCTTTCTTCTTTACAAACAACACTGGAGCTCCCCACGGCGAAATACTTGGTCGGATGAAACCTTTGTCAAGTAACTCTTGCAACTGCACTTTCAGTTCCTTCAATTCTACTGGTGCCATTCTATACGGTGCTATGGATACCGGCCTTGAGTCTGGCTTCACTGCAATGGTGAATTCAATTTCTCTCTCAATAAGAACATCTGGTAGATCATCAGGAAAGACATCTGTGTATTCTCGCACTATCGAAATGTCTTCTACTTTTAATTCAGTCGCCGAGACATCAGTCACTGAACATAGAAATCCGTGACATCCCTTTTTCAATAACTTTCCCGCTCGGATAGCTGAAATCAAATACGGCGGCGATATAACCCCACTCCCTTGGAAACAAAAGTTCCCATGTACTGGTGATCAAAAATTAACCTCTTTCCGTTCACAGTCTATTGTGGCTTGATTAAGAGCTAACCAATCAATTCCCAGTATTACATCAAAATGATTTACTCCAATCGGTATAAGGTCTACAGTCATCAACTTCTCACCTAATTTGATCTCACAGTTCTTATATATAGTAGACGTCACTATCGATTTACTAAGTGGCACAGCAATAGACAAATCATATCCTAACGGTGCCGATTTAACGTTCAAATGTTCAACAAAAGCATGTGATACAAATGAATGCGTAGATCCTGAGTCAACAAGTATGCGTGCTAAGTGCGAACATACAAGCACCATACCTGAGACTACTGTCTCGGAAGCAGTCACATCTCCTGGGTTCATCTGATATGCTCTTCCTTGACGTTGTTCCGTCCTTTGTCCTCCGTCATTGGACTGTCTAGGCTTTGGCCCACTGGAAGCCATAGAACTAGCTCCTTGCTGAAGATACTTCCTCGGGCAATCCCTGGCTTGGTGTCCAAATACTCCACAATCATAACACTTGCCTCTCATGTCGGGTGTTGAATTTGTACTACCCCCGCCTTGGTTCCTGTTCTGGGGTTTGGTCATGAAACATCGGCCTGAGTGTGGTCTGTTGCAAAGTGAACACAACGGTATGCTGCTTGGCGTTCTCCTGAATTCACTAAAACTAGAACCAGAGCCTCTTTGAAACGGTCTCTTGAAAGATCCGCCTTGGTTCCTATCCCCACTCTCATTGTTTCGTTTTCCGTGCTGATTCTGCCTCGACCTTTCCATCCCACTCTCGGCCACTAGTGCCGTTTGTTGTACTGCTGCCACGGTCGAATGCTCGTAGGTCTCTACCCTCAAACGGATATTTTCCCTTAAACCCTCTTCAAATTTCCTTGCCCTATCCTCCTCCTCTGGTACAGAACCCTTTCCAATCTCAACAACGCATTATACTTGGAAGTATACTCCGTCACAGTCATGTCTCCTTGCTTCAAGTTATCAAATTCTCTCTTCTTTGCATTGTAGGCGGCTCGCGGAAAGAACCGGCGATTGAATTCCGCCTTGAACCCTTCCCAAGTAATCGGTGCCCCTTGATCTAGTACATTTACCCACCAGTTCTGGGCTTCACCCTTCAGTACATCACTTGCATTTTCCATCTTCTCCCTATCGGTCATCGGGATAGATCGGAAGATTCGTTCCATGTCCATTATCCAATGTTCTGCGAGCGTTGGATCGGGTGTCCCATGAAATTCCATCGGTTTCTTTCGAGTAAACTGTTCAGATATTGATCTCATACCCCTATTTTTGGGTGCATGTACTACAGTTATTGGTTCCACTTCAATGTGAGGTGTGGGAGGCAGTCGCTCCGATATATTCCGTATCATTTCCCCCATATTCCCCATCATCTCTGCCATCTCATTCATTCGTCGGGTATGGGGTGATAACTTTTGGTCATCCATGATTACAATCCTGTAGTTCTCAATGCATAAACACTATGCATGTACAACAATAACAATAGTATGTATGTAAAACAACATCCATATGCATCAAACATCTCTAAGATGCATGAATGCAATTTAAAACATGTGGCAATTCACTCAACACTCCACTCGTCGTCGAACGTTCCCAAAGTTTTGTTACCTCTAGCTCTGATACCAATAAATGTCACGACCCATCCCACTACGCGTGGAAATAGGACACGTGGCACGCCACCAAGGCTCATCCAAACATCATCTAATAATACGCAGCGGAAAGAACTTCTATAAAACAACCCTGGGTATATTAAAACTTAGGAAACGTTCCCCTCTGTGTTGTAAAATACATTGAAATTAGAGTCATAAAAAGTTTTGGCCAAGTGAAAACGCATTCAAAAGAAAATAGTTTTGAAAATAGAGGTTCAGTCGACTGCCCCGTCGACTGCACTAGGGTCCAGTCGACTGCTCCGTCGACTGTGTTAAGCAGAACCAAAAATACATCATAGTGCAAAGGGGTCCAGTCGACTGATCTGGGGATCCAGTCGACTGCTTTTCAATTAATGGAAGCAGTAGCTAAAATAAACAGTGTTCAGTCGACTGCCCAAGGGGTTCAGTCGACTGCTTCTCTGATATTCACTTACAGTATCCCAAATACACGAGATCCAATCGACTGATCAGGGGGGTTCAGTCGACTGCTCCTCTGCTGGCAGCCCTGTGTTGGAAATTAACAAGTCCTACTACTCAAAACCAACAACAATCACAACCACAACTGATTTCAACATACTAAAACACAGTTACAGGCGTTCAGTTACAAGATTACAATACTGAGAAGCTAATCCATGTTTCTATTACAACATACTACAATATTCAAATCCTTGTACAAGTTTAGGATTTAAAACAAAAACATAAACAAGTGTTATCCCCGGCGTTCATCGGCCTCACTCATCGCGCTTCTTCTTATCCTTCTTCTTACCTGCAATGGAGTACATCTCCACTGCTCAGCTATATGCTGAGCGTACAAGTCTAACATGCACAATATATGATGAAACATGCTTTAATCTCATAAATCATACAATAGTCTCTAGGAAGAAAAATACGCGTTCATCCGGTAGCGGCAAGTCCAAGCCTTAAACCGCGATACCAATGGCAAGTCCAAGTCTATCAACCATTGTATCCACAAGTGCCATGGCAAGTCCAAGTCTATCAACCATGCACAGTAGCCGTCGCTACTAAATTCTCAAACATCGAGAAGTTTACTCCGGCATGAATTTGTATAAGACTCCCCTTTGACCCACATAGACAACTTAACGTGCTCGCATAAATTTAGACATGCTTTTCACAATTTAGCGCGTGCATAATTAGCGGGCCTACAATTAACACATGGATTTCGCCCGGATCACAATTTCGTCGTCGAAATATAAAACATGTATTTCCCTATATTTCACAAGTTAGAACTTCATACCTCGTGCGATTTCCCCCAAACTTTGAAGGATCGACTAGGAGGCTAAATAAACGTCGGATTTCGAATTTGGTGCGATTCCTACAAGTTTATACCTGTTTTTCCCAAAAGTCCAAAATTACTATTTTTACAAAAGTTGGCCAAACACGGCCTAAGTGATATCAAAACGTAGATCTTACCTCCACGAGTTCAAATCTGAAATCTGGAGAAAATCTGACGGACGGACGAACGGTCGTCGTTTGTCGTCGCAAAGCCCGAGGCAACAAAATCTCCCTTCTCTCTCCTCTCTCTAGATATTTATGGAAAGTTTGGATGAGAATGAATCTCATCCTCATCTATTTATAGGCAAAAGTTCTTGAAATTACGCTTACCTCCCCACGAGTTCCTCAAACTTCTAATTAGTTCTCGAAATTTTGCGCACATCCATTTTATAACTTTACGAGTGAAAACTATAATCTTCAAAAGTTTCCGACAAAGTTTCGTTTGGGTCCAAAATAACGTCCGAAAACTATATTCTGTGGAATCTCTACACAACCTACCTTTTCAATTAACGCATCTCTCACGTTCTCACCACAGTTCTCAAAATGATACTATCATATCCAAATTTACCAGAATTATACTACACATGTATAATTACTATTCACAGGAATACCAGATAAAGTCAAATAACATTTAAATCATATAAATGCCATTTACTCATGATTATGCAATATGAACTTCCATGTTCCCGTGTCCTCACTGACACCTTACTGTTGACTCACAGTCAACCCCAATCCACCATTATCAATTAACATTGATAACTTCTCAATTTACAATTATGCATGATAAACTATAAATTTTTGGAATGGGTGTGACACTTATAAACCCCTATTTTTTGATTTCAAAACCCCTTATAAACCCCTTATACTGAAAATATGAGTCCAATGCTCTTGAGAAAATAAGGGTCCTTATTTTCTCAAGAAATCTTCAAAACAGTGAATGGTCTGAGTTCAAAGATTTCTCTAGAACTCAATACTCAATGTATGGATGCAAGACCACTTGGAAAGTCTTCCAAACTCATTATAGAACACCCATGATTTTTTTCTTGTCTTGAAAATACTTGGAAGGATTCCATTTTGGTCCAAACATTCTCTCCAGACATTCTATTTTTGCTTTCACAGCAGCTTGGTTGACTTTCAACTTGTTTTTCAGAAAACTTTTCCAAAAGGAATGGTCCCAAATGATTTTTCCCTTGAACTTCAGTGTCTTAGGGAACTTTCTGTATAATATGAGTCTCCAAATGTTTTGTTTTTAGTTTCTAAGATTTTTCAACATTTCAGTCGACAGTACTGTCATAGCCCGGTCCCACAATAGCGGAACCGGAGCCTGTGGCACGCCACCGAGGCTAACCCAATTCATTAACGTTCCCAAAATATTAGTTTGAAGAACACACGCAGCGGAAAAATAAAACACATTTTAAAACTAGGGGTCTAGTCGACTGGGTTGGGACCTCAGTCGACTGAAGAGAGCAGAGAGTTTCCAAAAATTGTTTACAGACCATCCAGTCGACTGAGACTGGGGTCCAGTCGACTGGGACTCCAACTTTCAGTCGACTGAATTCCCCCTTCGGTCGACTGAAGCAAGCAGAAACAAAATGAACACATAAACCTTTAGAGGTCCAGTCGACTGAGGCAGGGCCCAGTCGACTGCTTTTGCCATATTAAAAAGTAGTAGCTAGCAGGCACAAGGGTCCAGTCGACTGGACACTGAACCAGTTGACTGCTCCCCTGACAGCAGCCCAATCTGCAGAAAAACAAGTTTCAAAAACTTTTTAAAACAACCAAGTGTTAACCACACACTCCAACCTCA
This sequence comes from Hydrangea macrophylla, assembly GCA_033977485.1. Lineage (NCBI taxonomy): Eukaryota > Viridiplantae > Streptophyta > Magnoliopsida > Cornales > Hydrangeaceae > Hydrangea > Hydrangea macrophylla. The sequence goes on along the minus strand of CM066985.1, from coordinate 107,068,087 downwards.
CATCAAAGTAATCCTAGCTGTATTATAACATTACCAAAGTATAATTACAACATGTTACTAACTATTACCATGCTTTAGGTCCATTCTAACATACTAAGTTAAACATAAGTTAAAACATTCAAATCTTTATTACAACATTCCTATTGTTCCAAAACTACAAGATCAACATTCGGGTTGCCTTCTAATCGAACTCTGAACCCACGTGCTCACTTCTCCGATTCCTCGCCAGCATTAACACCTGAAATGGTTATTTGAATAACCACAGATATTCAATTTGTTTAAGCTAACGCTTAGTGAATAAAACAACATATGCACATGAATGATAAACATGTCCGCATTCACATCTCTACAATTCATACTAGTCGCGGGAGACTCACGTGCCCGTCCATACTCCCAATCTGCGACTCCTCCCCAATAAGTCCACGCGAAAGGGTAAGACCCACGATTCTTCTCTTCAATCGTGCGACCTTAATGCTTATATCGGCTTCACAAAATGGCACGGTGACCACGTGCTCCTTCTGACCCACATAAGCAACTTAACATGCGTAACGACCCACCTCCCCATCTAGCAACAATATTGTCCGCTTTGGGCCTAAACAAAAAGAACTTCCCAGGGGGTCACCCATCCCTGGTACTGCTCTAGAAGTAGCACGCTTAACTGTGAAGTTCTTTTATGTTTAGCTCCCTCACGGTTTTAAAAGGCCTCGTTGCATATAGAGGGGTGATTAATCCTTATAAACTAGTCCAGGAACTTCACCCTAGGCGATGTGGGACAAGTCCCCACACCCGACCTCACCTCATCCGTCTTGGCCATCCTGCCTCAGGAGTATTGGATCTTGGTCATCACAACATGCTCAAATAAATATCACCATGCTTGCGGAAATCAAACATTTCATCGTGCTATTGAGCCTACTTATCAATACAAATGCCCAATATGAACTACACAGTATATATCTATGAATTAAATACATGCTATTCAAACATAACATGAATACACGCCAAGAAATCATTTCAAAACATAGTTGGATCACTCACCTCCGATTTACGCTCTTAAACTTTGATCCAAAGAAAACCCGTGTACAAAGAATGTGCAGAAGTCCGTCTAGTACAATTCCTATGAATCAAAATTCCATTTATCAACTTTTATGAAAAATTATAGAAAAAGACTTTTCGGAAAACTTGGCCAAACAAGCCCTAACATATATCAAAACGAAGCTCTTACCTCGAGGAGCTCGAATATGAAATATGGAAGAAAACAGACTGACGGAAGGTCGTCGTTTGGCGTCGCAAAGCTCTAAGCTCCAAAATCTCCCTATGGCCCCCTTTTTGGAATTTTAGGTTAAGAACTTAGAAAATATCTCAACCATCTCTATCTATATATAGGCAAAACTATCAGGAATTACGTTTACCTCCCCACGAGTTTTCAAAACTCATAATCAGTCTCTGAAACTTTCTATACAGCTTATTCATAGCTTTACGAGTGAAAACTCAAAATTATAAAAGTTTTCGACTAAGTTTCGTTTGGTCGCTAAAACGTGAATTTCTACATGACGTTTCCGAAGTTGCTAATTAGCCTACCAAATTAATAGCGTGTTAATTCGTTCTCACCAGGATACTAAAACTAACAACAGATATAAATTCTAAAACATAAAATAATACAGATATTGAAATAATCAGGTAAACATTTATTTTCAGATAAACATTTAAAGTTTTCCACAGTGACCATCTTACACTTGGAGAGACGTTGCAACAACAAATCCTCAATCACCATAGTTTCAAAGGGTTCTCTAATACAGACACCTAAATCAACTCGTGAGTCAAAGTTCACCTAAACATGTGTCAAAAGACACGCCACATCACATTATCATGCATGACAATGAAATGCAAAAACAATAACACAAATACGGGTGTTATAATACTCTTCCCCTTAAAAGAAGTTTGTCCCCAAACTTAAACCTCATGTCTCAAAAAGGTGCGGATACTGAGTACGCATCTCATCTTCTATTTCCCACGTCATCTCTTCCGTAGTTTGGCTACGCCATAACACTTTCACTTTCGATATCGCCTTATTTCGCAAGACTTGGTCTTTTCGATCCAATATCTCTACTGGATACGCAACATACGTCAAATCACTCTGAATCTCATTCGGCGTCGGAGCCATCACTTGTTCCCTATCCTCCACTAAATGTTTACGTAATAATGATACATGAAATACGTTATGCACTTGAGCATACTCACTTGGCAATTTCAAACGATAAGCTACGGGTCCAACTCTCTCAATAATTTCAAAAGGTCCTACATACCTCGGGTTGAGTTTCCCATCTCTACCAAATCTGGTTATCCCCTTTGAAGGTGACACCTTAAAAAACACTAGGTCTCCTACATCGAATTTCAACGGCCGTCTGCGCTTGTTGGCATAACTCTTATACCTACTCTGGGCTGCCAGTAATCGTTGTCTAATCACCTTTATCTTGTCCGTCGTTTCTTGTACAATTTTCGGCCCTTCAATCATTCTTTCTCCCACCTCTGTCCAACTAATCGGTGAACGACATACACGACCATATAAAGCTTCATAAGGAGCCATTCCAATACTCGACTGAAAATTATTGTTATATGCGAACTCAATTAACGACAGGTGGTCTTCCCAATCACCCTGGAAATCAAGTACACATAACCGAAGCATGTCTTCCAAAATCTGGATTACTCTCTCTGATTGACCATCGGTCTGAGGATGAAAGGTTGTACTAAAGTGCAATTTGGTACCCATTACTTCTTGCAAGGCTCTCCAAAACTTCGATGTAAAACTACTATCCCTATCCGAAACAATAGACACTGGGATACCATGTAGTCTCACAATTTTGCGAATATACAACTTAGCTAACATCATCGGCTTAGTTGTTCGGATTGGTAGGAAGTGCGACGACTTCGTCAAACGATCAGCGATCACCCAAATAATAGTGTTCAATCTCTTCGACCTCGGAAACCCACTAACAAAATCCATTGTTATGTGCTCCCATTTCCACTCGGCTATCGATAACGGTTGTAACAATCCCGAGGGTACTTGGCGTTCGACCTTTACTTGTTAACAACTAGTACAACGCGAAACGTAACGTGCTATTTCTCTCTTCATTCCCGGCCACCAATAAACATGTCTCAAATCTTTATACATTTTGGTGCTCCTCGGATGAACGGTATACTTCGTATTGTGTGCTTCCTTTAGGATGTTTCGTTTCAACTCCTTCTCGTTAGGCACACAAATTCTACCTCTCAATCTCAAAACATCATTCTCAAAAGTAAATCCCGGTTGTTTGCCCATCAGAATCTCATCACAAATCTTCTTCAAAGCCATATCTTGAAGTTGTTTCTCTGCGATCTCGTGAATCAAGAGTGGTTGTGCCACCATCGTCGACATCAAGCCACTTTCAATCCTCGGTATCACTTCAAGCTCTAAATTCTCCATATCTCGTATAAGTTCTTTCTGAGAAGTCAAATCTGATGCGGTGTTGGTTGGTACTTTGCGACTAAGAGCATCAGCGATGACATTCGCCTTGCCCGGATGATACTGAATTGACAAGTCATAGTCCTTCATCAACTCTAACCATCTCCTTTGCCTCATGTTCAAATCTCGTTGTGTAAACAGGTACTTCAAACTCTTTTGATCCGTATAGATCTCACATTTTGTCACGCCCCGACGTAGCATAAATAAGGAAAGCGTTTAATTTCCTTTATGGACTCGTAGGTCGCGACAGTTTGAAGGATCAATTTCGTCCCAAACGTCGAACAACACTAAACAATAATCAGAGTAGAGCAATCAAAGCTTATAAAATTTTCTAACTTAATAAATATTACAGCACGGGTCATCTAAAGGCACAGACCGCCTTGAAACAAAATAATAACTTAGTGTGTATTACAGTCATCCTTATTACAAAACAGATTAAAAACTTAAAGCACATAACGGAAATTTCTCTTTCCAGCAGGGGTTCTCAATTCGCATAGACATAAGATTCCTCCTGGTTATAACCTGAAAAGCCTGAACACGAATGTCCAGGACGCATCAACGTCGTCAGCTTCAAGAAGCTGGTGAGTATTAAAAACATAACTTTGAATGTAAAACATACCCCTTTACAAATTTTCCATTTTCAATTTTGTAAAAATCAATAGCTTGACCATAGCGAAAATTCGATTTATAAACCCACGAGGATTATATATTCAAGTCATTAATTTATAAAGCATATGATCGTGTATGAGACAATGCACCACACTCATCTTGCCGACTCTTTTCTCTCGACAGACACAACAACCCACTATCTCACTCCAGTATCTTTGAAACAATAAGGTAACCACACTTTAGCAATGGGGTGCCAGGGAATGTCCAATTTACCTCACAGTTTGGTCCGGGGTACCAGGGAGTGTCCAATGCCTCACACTTTGAATACCTAAATCGTCATGCAAATACCGGAGGAACCCTCACGCAGTATCCAGACTCGGGTATCAGGGAGTGTTCGTAGGCCACACTTTAGCACTTCCATGGGTGCCAGGGAATGTCCAAGTTCGGCTTCACACATTTTAACTCTACCATGGGCGTCAAGGAGTGTCCAATTTTGCCACCGTCGCATTTCAAGACACTCTCACCGCAATCTCAACACGTCACACTTTGGTACACAAAAACCAGGGAGTGTCCACAACACAAACTCAATCTCAATCTCATACTCTTTTCCACACTGACCCTTACTCTTTTTCACACTGACTGACACCCACATGCATGTACAACTGACCTCACATGTTTGTCATGAACCTTAAACATAAAGGAATTTAATGAATTAAAGAAACACGTACGTACGGGGATTGATAAGTCACAATTCATTGTTTTTAATCGTTCAAACATATCAAATAGGATTCTGCTTTAATAAATTTCCCAAACAGAGCTTCCATAGTTCGTAAAAATACCACCCAAACAGTTCCTTAACACAAAATAAGCAAGAACTAGAAACTGCCAGAAGTCGCGCGCGCGGCCTCTCGCGCGAAAGGTCGCTCGCGCGGGCCGCTCGTGCGATGTGCCCAATTTTTATTTTATTATAAAAACCTTTCTTTCTGCCTGAAATCAGCCACCTCGCACGTGCGGGCCGCTCGCGCGACCTGCCTATTTTTAATTTTCTTTATAAACTTTTCTTTCTGCCTAGGAACGCAAACCTCGCGCGCCTGGTTTGCTCGCGCGAGGGGTCGCTCGCGCGATCGCGCGTGCGAGATGATGCAGAGGCTTCGTCTTCTTCTTCCTCGCTGGTTTTCCCCTGTTTCATATTTTTAGACCCATTTTGCAAACTGGTCGAAACCTAGCCTTATTATATATGGATCTCTTCGTTTTTAAAAGAGGATTAAGAATCTACGACTAATTTTTCGTGATTCGATCCGTAACTCTCGAATTTTACAAAAAATCGAGAGATGACGGAAACTTCGTTTTCATCATACGTCGCCATACGAACGAATTAAGCTCTAATTTTCCAATCGTATACTCTACATACTATAATCTTTCATATTTCATTCAGAAAATGAATTTTGAATTAGTTTGGAAAATCCATGTTTTGAGCTATGGAGTTCTTGAAGAATTTAAACATGGTGATCAACGTATATACACATACAAACAGTAATTGAGCACAAATTACATTTGGAGTGAGTTTAAAATACTCATTGTTTGACAAAGATGAAGAGATGAGAATATGTTGAGAAAGAATTAGCAATATAAGAAATTCCAAACCCAAGCTTTCAAGTTATGGAGGATGAAGTTCTTCTTCTCTCTAAAATTTCTGTCTATATGAAGCTCTCTCTAACTCTCTGTGTTTTCTCCAGATTTGTGTGAGTAATGAGAATGAGTGTATATATAAATAGAACTCACAATCTTGGGCTCCAAGTTGTGTATTGTAAACTTCACTCTACTAAATCAATTAGTTCCTCAATTTCAAATTAAACAGTCAATTATACAGATCACACAAGCTGATATATACATTCGTATATACACTGATGTATATTTACCTCACAGATCATTCAAGAGCCAACTCTAGACTCCTAGGGGGCATATGAAAGATGTTTAGGTAAATTAGTTGTAGTCACAATTAATCACACATTTAAAAAGTGTTGACAAACAAGGCATAAGCAACTAGCTAAGAAGCACTTATCATGTTTGGAAAAACAACTTATGGCACAGGAATTTGCACATACTCAAATGCATCAACCAAACAAGCCTAGGTGATCATTGCTAGCATTTATGAGATTAAAGCAAGTGTCACTTCATGATTGGTGGAGAATCCAATATTATGGGAGATTAACGCGGCACGGACAGTTTTGAAAGTAAACTGGTATTTTCGTGGCGCGGTGTTCGTCACAAAAATACAAAAAATTCATTTTAACGTAAGAAATGGTTTTCTGATTTTATAAAAAAAAATGCAGTTTGAATTAAAAGAAAACATTTCCACCATTTTTGAAATACAGACTTTGAAATTTAACACATGTATTATTAGTATTTACAGAAATTGTAGTTTAACCCCAACATGATTTTTAATAGTAATTAAGTCAAGAATTAAGAATTAACATGTGAGAATTGAAATTAAAATGAAAGCAATAATACAAATTGAATTTAAATATGACATTGCAATTAAATGTTTTACGAATTTTCAGGTTGTTACATCCTTTCTCCCTTAAACAGGATTTCGTCCCTGAAATCAAGACTAACTAGTCCTGAAATAACTCCAGGTACTTCTTCCTTATATCAGCTTCAACTTCCCACGAGGCTTCATTCTCGTCATGGTGGTTCCACTGAACCTTCACCAACGGAATGTCCTTATTTCTCAGCTTCTTGATACTCTGGTCTAGAATCTTCACAGGTCTCTCCTTGTAAGAAACGTTATGACTTGTCTCAATATAGTCATAACTAACCACGTGCGAGGGGTCTCGTATGTACTTCCTTAACATACTCACATGAAATACATTGTGAACCCCAGACATCTTTGGTGGTAGCGCGAGTCGATAAACTACTTTCCTGACACGTTCCAAGATCTCGAACAGTCCGATGAATCGCGGAGCTAGTTTCCCTCTCTTGAGACCAAAACTTACCACTCCTCGAGTCGGTGAAACCTTAAGAAGTACGTGATCTCCGACGCTAAACTCCAAATCTTTTCGGCATCGATCAACATAACTCTTATACCTGCTTTGAGCGGTTCTCATCCTTTTCTTGACCAAGGAAATTTTCTCGTTGGTTTCTCTAACCAAATCTGGTCCCAACAATTCTGTGTCTCCAACCTCTGCCCAACACAACGGAGAACGACATGGTCGTCCGTACAATGCTTCGAACGGAGCCATACCAATACTCGTGTGGTAACTGTTGTTATAGGCAAATTCAACCAATGGCAAGTGTGTCTCCCAAGATTCTTTGAAATCGATCACACAAGCCCTAAACATATCTTCCATGATTTGATTAACACGCTCGGTTTTCCCATCTGTCTGAGGGTGAAAAGCAGTACTCATCTTGAGCAAGGTTCCCATAGCTTCTTGTAGACTTTCCCAAAATTCAGAAGTAAAACGTGCGTCACGGTCTAAAAAAATTGACACAGGTGCACCGTGAAGTCGCACAACTTGTTGTATGTACATTCGGCTCATCTTCTCTACCGGGTATGTCATACTATAAGCAATGAAGTGAGCTGATTTTGTCAATCGATCCACGATTACCCAAATGGCATCATGATTCTACTGCGATCGAGGAAATCCTACTACAAAATCCATCATGATGTGCTCCCACTTCCAGCCAGGAATAGATAGTGGTTGCAACAATCCTGATGGTCTCTGATGTTCGGCCTTGACTTGCTGACACGTCAAACACTTGGATACAAATTCGGCCACATCCTTCTTCATGCCTTCCCACCAGAAATTTCTCTTCAAATCTTTGTACATTTTTGTTCCTCCCGGGTGAACTGTATACCTTGACTTATGTGCCTCTCCCAGGATATCCTTTCTAAGCTCTCCAACATTTGGCATACATAATCTATTCCTGCAACAATACCCTCCTTCGACTCCCACCTTCCATTCTGTCGGATCCTTCTCTGACATCTTCACGAACAATGTCTGAAACTTCTCATCTTCTTTTTGAGCTCCAATAATGCGATCGATGAGAATAGGCTGTAGGATGAGACATCCGAACAATTGTCCTCCTCCTTCCTCAGCACTCTGTACGTCGAATTCTGCCAACGTCTCCAATGCTCGCCATTCTCTAACCATTAAGGAGGCGATCGTCTCCCGAGTCTGTCGACTCAGAGCATCGGCGACTACATTAGCTTTACCAGGGTGGTATTCTAACGTGAAGTCGTAATCTTTGATCAGCTCCATCCATCTGCGTTGCCTCATGTTCAACTCTTTCTGTGTGAACAAATATTTCAAGCTCTTGTGATCGGAGAATAGATCAAACTTCTCACCGTAGAGATAATGTCTCCAAATCTTGAGTGCGAATACTACTGCTACCAATTCCAAATCATGAATGGGATAGTTCAACTCATTCGGCTTCAGCTGTCTAGATCCATAGGCGATAACTCTGCCCTCTTGCATAAGTACACACCCTAGTCCCTGATATGATGCATCACTAAAGATAGTGAATTTCTCATCAGGCTTGGGTATAGCCAGTACTGGTGCGGTAGTGAGTCTCTCTTTCAATACTAGAAAGGCACGCTCATGCTTCTTTGTCCACTCGAACTTCAAATTTTTCTTCGTCAACCCAGTCAAAGGTGCAGCTATTTTAGATAATCCCTCAACAAATCTTCTGTAATAGCTGGCGAGTCCAAGAAAACTCCGAACTTCCGTAGGGTTGCTCGGCCTAACCCAGTTTGACACAACATCGGTCTTGGACGAATCCACAGAAATTCCTTGAGATGACACATTGTGTCCCAAAAATTGCACTTCTTGTAACCAGAACTCACACTTACTGAACTTGGCATACAACTGGTGATCCTTGAGTGTCTGCATCGCAATCCGTAGGTGTTGCTCGTGTTCTTCTCCTGACTTAGAATTGTAATAACCTGCATTTTCATTTAATTTCTTATAAATTGCATTTGACATATTTAAAACTCAATTTGAATTACCATGATTAATCTGTATTGTTAATCTCATTTTTGTTTACAATTCTTATATGTTAAAACGGATTTCTTGTTTTATTTCATGATTTAAATTCTTTTGGGGTCAAACTGCAATTTTATAAAATTTAGCAATACCTGTGTTGGGTTTCAAAACCTGTATTTCAAAACGGTGGAAAGGTTTACTTTTGACTCAAACAATATTTTTATAGAACCAGAAAATCAATTCTTAAGTTAAAATGAATTTTTTGTATTTTTGTGGTGGCCACCGTGCCCCAAAAATACCAGTTTAATTTCAAAACTGTCCACGCTGTGTTGAACTTCCACAGATTTTGGAAGATACTGATTGGACAATTGCTTTATTTCCAATTATGGAAAGTAATCATTTGCTAGAGTCTTGTTTGGGAATGTATAACTTGGGTGTGCTAATGTTGTGCCTAAGCTAATATTCCCAAACACTTCTAGCTTATGACCTCTACTAGCCTATGGTTGCCTCTTCAAATCTTGTAGGAGTGTGTATACGTATGTATAATCAGTATACATGGACTGTGTGGTTATAACTCTTTTAGTAATTAGTAAAACAATTGAATTTGTAGAGTGTAGGAGACACAACTTGGGCTCCAAGTTCCTCAATTGGCTCTCTCTTTATATGTTCACTACATACACACAATCTGCACAATTTCAATTTAGTATTGCAGAGAGAGTTGAAAGAGATACACAGTGAGTTCTTCAAAATTTTAGAGAGAGAAGAGCTCAACCACCATAGCTAGGAGCTTCACTTGGGATTGCTAAATTCTTTATCTTTCTCAACACACACTTCAAATCTATATCACAGTGAGTATTCTAAACTCACTCTAGAATGTAAATTCATGCTTAGTTACTGAGTTTGTGTATGTATTAATGATCCTCCATTTCTAAATTCATCCATGGAAGCTTGAGCTTCAAAATCACAATTTTCCAAACTCAACCAAAATCCGTTTTTAGAATGAAATATGAAAGATTATACATCCTACATGACATGTTTACAATATTAGAGTCCAATTTGATCACATGAGAAAGTATGCTAAAAATTAAGTTTTGACAACTTTTAGTTTTTCATGAAATTCAAGAGCTATGGTTTGATTTGTGTTTAAATGATTACATATTTGTAATCCTTGTAAGAAAAGGGAGAGATCCATATAGAACATGATATATATGTTAACAGATTCAAAAATGGGTCAAAAAAACCCCATTAAGCTGAAACAGAGCAGTTTCTGCGAGGAAGAAGAAGCCTCAGCTTCATCTCGCGCCACGATCGCGCGAACGATCCGTGCACGTGATCCTCGTCTCCCCAGGCAGACATAAGAGTTTATATATATAAATGGAATTTAGGCAGATCGCGCGAGAGAGGGTCGCGCGAGGAACTTTTCGCGCGAGCGATCCGCGCGCGCGACCTGGGCTTGTTCAGGCAGACAGAAAAGTTTATATATAAAATGAAAATCGGGCATATCGCGCGAGCGGCCCGTGCGAGCGACACTTCGCGCAAGCGGCCCGCGCGCGCGACCTCTGACAGATTCTAGTTTTTGTCTATTTTGTATTTAGGGACTGTTTGGTTCAATTTTTAAGTACTGTTAATGTTCTGTTTGGAAATTTTATTAATACAGAATGCTATTAGTTATGTTTGAATTGATTAAGGAAATGAATTACAAGTTATCAATCCCCGTACGCGTGTTGTTCATTTAATTCAGCATTTTGCTTATGTTTAAGTGTATATCATTCATGTGGGGTCAGTGGTACATGCATGTGGGTGTCAGTCAGTGTGGAAAAGAGTAATGGTAGTGTGGAAAGAGTATGAGTTTGAGTTTGTGGTTGTGGTTGTGATTGTGGTTGTGGTTGTGGTTGTGGTTGAGATTGTGGTTGTGGTTGTGGTTGAGATTGCGATGAGGGTATCTTTGAAATGCGACGGTGGCAAATTTGGACACTCCCTGACGCCCATGGAAGCGTTAAAGTGTGTGACGCCGAACTTGGACATTCCCTGGCACCCATGGTAGTGCTAAAGTGTGGCCTACGGACACTCCCTGATACTCGAGTCTGGATACTGCGTGAGGGGTTGCCCCGGTATTTGCATGGCGGTTAGGGTATTCAAAGTGTGAGGCATTGGACACTCCCTGGTACCCCGGACCAAAGTGTGAGGCAAACTGGACACTCCCTGGCGCCCCGTTGCTAAAGTGTGGCTATCTTAGTGTTTCAAAGATACCAGGAGTAAGATAGTGGGTTGTTGGGTTTTGTCGAGAGAAAAGAGTCGGTCAGATGAGATTTTACATCGTTCTCATACACGGTCACATATGTGTGAATTTATCTTTTAAATAATGTTGTGGTTGTTTTCTAAACAAGCTCTTTATCTTAAATATAAATTTGTGAGTTTAAATGGGAATTGGAAAATGGTAAATGAGTATGTTTTACATTTAAAGTTATATTTTTAATACTCACCAGCTTCTTGAAGCTGACGACGTTGATGCGTCCTGGACATTCGTGTTCAGGCTTTTCAGGTTATGATCAGGAAGGACCTTATGACTACGCTAACTGAGAATGGCTGCCTTTGGAATGAGAAAACTGTTTATTGATTATCTGCTTTAAGTTATATGTTTTAACTTTTAAACTGTTTTGTTTTATAAGGATGACTGTAACAGACATTAAGTTATTGTTTTATTAGAAGGCGGTCTGTGCCTTTAGATGACCCCGTGCTGTAATATGTAATAAGTTAGAAAATTTTTATAAGCCTTGATTGCTCTGCTCTGATTATTGTTTATTGTTGTTCGACGTTTGGGACGGAATCGATCCTTCAAACTGTCGCGACCTACGGGTCCATAAAGGAAATTAAATGCTTTCCTTATTTATGCTACGTCGGGGCGTGACAAGAATAGATCAAAATATCATTTATAATGACGATGACAAACTGATCCAAATAAGGCTTGAACACTCTGTTCATCAGATCCATAAACACTGCCGGAGTGTTCGTCATTCCAAACGGCATTACCAGAAATCCATAATGAGCATATCGGGTTCTAAAACCAGTCTTAGGTATGTCTTCCTTCCGTGCCCTCAACTGATGATATCCCGACCTTCTATCTTGGGAAATATCGTAGCCCCTTGTAGTTGATCAAACAAATCGTCAATCCGAGGTAAGGGATACTTGTTCTTGATAGTCACACGGTTCAATTCTCTGTAGTCGATACAAAACCTGAGCGTTCCGTCCTTCTTCTTCACGAATAACACTGGTGCTCCCCAAGGCGATGTACTTGGGCGTACAAAACCTAGGTTCTCGAGCTCTTGAACTTGTTCCTTCAATTCTGATAGTTCGGCGGGGGCCATTCTGTAGGGAACCTTGGTGATCGGTATGGTACCCGGTATAAGTTCAATACAGAACTCTATACTTCTCTCGGGCGGTAAACCAGAGACGTCTTGAAATACTTCTTCGAAGTCCTTGACTACAGATATAGACGACACTGTCGCTTCTGTACTGACGACTTCGATGTTTGCCAAACATCTGGTGAGGAACATATCTCCCGAAGGGTTACATTAAAAATCAAAGGGTTGATTCTCATTGTCGGGGAATGTAATTCTCTTCCTCGCACAATTCAACGTTGCTTGATTCTGAGTGAGCCAATCCATCCCTAGGATTACGTCGAACTCCTTCATTGAGAGGACAATCAATCTTGACAGGATCTCACGGTCTACTATCCGTAGAGGACAGTCCTTGCACACGTGTCCTAACCTGACTGCGGCTCCTAATGGTGAAGTAGCCTTCAAAGCTTTCTCTAAGCGATGAGGTAAGATACCCAATCTCCGAATAGTATTAACAGATATGAACGAAAGAGCAACACCCATATCAAATATCACTTTAACATGAGAGTTAAACAGAGTTAGTGTACCTTCCACTGCTTGCTGATCAGGTTGAGCTTCTCCATAATCTCCTTCTTCATACACAGTTCCATCATATCCAGCAGCATCTGGGATAACAGCATTCAAGCGAGTCTGACCCTGTTGACCATAAGTTACCTGTTTAGGAGCAGTGCAGAACCTGCTGATGTGACCTGGTTCACCACAGTTGAAGCAGACTATTCCTTGTTGAGCAGCACGCCTTGGTGCCTTGCAATCTCGAGCCAGATGACCAGGGTTGCCACAGTTGAAACATTTTCCACCACTACTTCCTTCTCCTACTCGGGGTTGAGTCGGATAGGTAATAGCCTGGGTCTTCTTGCTCCCATCGAAATTTCTCTTCTGCCCTTGTGTACGATTCATTGGTGGTCTATTTCCAAAATTACCCCTCTGAGGTGGCCGGAATTCAAATTGCTTTCGGTTCACTCGAGCATCCTCTTCCAGATCGGTAGCTAGGCCGACTAGTCCTTCAAACGACTTATCTAGGTGGCTGAGAGTCAGGCGGCGAATCTGCGGTGTCAGCTCTTGGTTATACTTACGGATCTTCTTCTCCTCAGTATCAACCATATGAGGGGCAAACCGAGACAGCCTCTCGAACTAAGTGGTGTACTCTTGCACCGACTTAGTCCCCTGAGTCAAATCCATGAATTCTTTCTCCCTTCTGTGCCTTTCTGTGGCCGGGAAATACTTTTCCAGGAATCTTTCTTTGAATGCAGTCCAAGTCATTCCCGTAGCAACTGTGTTCCCAATAGTGGCTATCACCGAGTCCCACCAATCTGCGGCGGCATCGGTTAACTGAAATGTAGCCAATCTCCTCTTATCCATCTCGTTGCACTGGACAGCCTCGAACATGCGGTCCATCTGTCTTAACCACTGTTCCTCTTTTCAGGGTTCCGCGGTACCCGCAAACTGCTCGGGCCTTAGCGTACAGAATCTCTCCAACAGCTTATCTCCAGTCTGGCGGTCTCGTCGGTTGTCATTCGTATTACTGATTCTTTCTAAACGTCTGACAAAGCTTCGAACATCCCCATAGGATCGGCAGCCTCGGGTGCTCCCTCAATCAAATTCTGATTCCTCATCGGTCTCCCAGCCATTCTATGCATGATAGTGATGAAGGGATGAGAAACATGCATGAAGCAGAAATGTAACGAAATTTAAGCGATGCCAACAACATTCAAAAGAGTATATTTTATATATAACTTCTTGTCAAGTTGATACAAAAAGCATGTATGATCAGACTTGTGCCTACCCTATCTGTGTGGGTTAGGACGCATGCAAGAGTTAATGTTACAAAAAATGGGGTCACTGCCCTATCTGCTAATGCATGTAATTACAATTTGCAAAAAGAGGTAGAGTTAATAGTCAAAAGTAGTCAATATATACAAAGTGATATCTAAACGGTCAGTCATCGCCATAAGTAGCCATCAAAAGGTCAAGCGAGTCGGCCTGATGAAGTCGCTGAACATGGGAGGGGCCTGCACCAAAATTACAGCTGTAAGAGGTCAACAATGAAGCAGGTCCAGGGGCATCTGCCTCAGGCAAGGCTGGCTCGAGTGCAAGTGCCTCCTCAAGGTTGACTGCGAATTCGTCCCAACCCAAGCCATCCTCCTCAGCGGCCTCGATAATAGGAGCAAGTACAATGTCACTGTCACTGTCATCCTCAACAGCGGGGATGACTGGTGGAGGCATTTCTAGCTGTGCAAGGTGAGCCTGCACAACCTGAACCTCAAGGGGTAGATAGAAGGCATCGCTGTTAACCAAGCGAACCATCTCTACAAGCACTAAGCGCTGGATCTCGATAAAGTACAGAATCTCAAGGCAGGCACGAGGCAAGTCGACCAGTCCTAACATATGAATCTGGTGCCAGAGGTCTAACTCGACGGTAGCAGTTGCACGCTGCCCAATGGTGGTGAAATAAAGTATCGCAGAAGCCGGTACTATCGCTCCCACGGTAACCCAATGCCCTCCAAAAGCATCAGGTACAAAAAGGGGCTGTGATGGATCCATACCTGAAAAAAAGGTACTAACTTAAATCAGGACAGTGATAATCTTAGGCGTTTGGGTTCTGAGTCTATCCCCCCTGTCGTAACATCGGGTGCAAAGTTTAAGCTAACAGATCGTGGAATCGGGTATAAACCGGTAACCCTAACCTGGCTAAACTCATTCTGAGATAAATAATAACCTGGCTCTGATACCACTAAATCCTGTCACGCCCCGACGTAGCATAAATAAGGAAAGCGTTTAATTTCCTTTATGGACTCGTAGGTCGCGACAGTTTGAAGGATCGATTTCGTCCCAAACGTCGAACAACACTAAACAATAATCAGAGTAGAGCAATCAAAGCTTATAAAATTTTCTAACTTAATAAATATTACAGCACGGGTCATCTAAAGGCACAGACCGCCTTGAAACAAAATAATAACTTAGTGTGTATTACAGTCATCCTTATTACAAAACAGATTAAAAACTTAAAGCACATAACGGAAATTTCTCTTTCCAGCGGGGGTTCTCAATTCGCATAGACATAAGATTCCTCCTGGTTATAACCTGAAAAGCCTGAACACGAATGTCCAGGACGCATCAACGTCGTCAGCTTCAAGAAGCTGGTGAGTATTAAAAACATAACTTTGAATGTAAAACATACCCCTTTACAAATTTTCCATTTTCAATTTTGTAAAAATCAATAGCTTGACCATAGCGAAAATTCGATTTATAAACCCACGAGGATTATATATTCAAGTCATTAATTTATAAAGCATATGATCGTGTATGAGACAATGCACCACACTCATCTTGCCGACTCTTTTCTCTCGACAGACACAACAACCCACTATCTCACTCCAGTATCTTTGAAACAATAAGGTAACCACACTTTAGCAATGGGGTGCCAGGGAATGTCCAGTTTACCTCACAGTTTGGTCCGGGGTACCAGGGAGTGTCCAATGCCTCACACTTTGAATACCTAAACCGTCATGCAAATACCGGAGGAACCCTCACGCAGTATCCAGACTCGGGTATCAGGGAGTGTCCGTAGGCCACACTTTAGCACTTCCATGGGTGCCAGGGAATGTCCAAGTTCGGCTTCACACACTTTAACTCTACCATGGGCGTCAAGGAGTGTCCAATTTTGCCACCGTCGCATTTCAAGACACTCTCACCGCAATCTCAACACGTCACACTTTGGTACACAAAAACCAGGGAGTGTCCACAACACAAACTCAATCTCAATCTCATACTCTTTTCCACACTCACCCTTACTCTTTTTCACACTGACTGACACCCACATGCATGTACAACTGACCTCACATGTTTGTCATGAACCTTAAACATAAAGGAATTTAATGAATTAAAGAAACACGTACGTACGGGGATTGATAAGTCACAATTCATTGTTTTTAATCGTTCAAACATATCAAATAGGATTCTGCTTTAATAAATTTCCCAAACAGAGCTTCCACAGTTCGTAAAAATACCACCCAAACAGTTCCTTAACACAAAATAAGCAAGAACTAGAAACTGCCAGAAGTCGGGCGCGCGGGCCGCTCGCGCGAAAGGTCGCTCGCGCGGGCCGCTCGTGCGATGTGCCCAATTTTTATTTTATTATAAAAACCTTTCTTTCTCCCTGAAATCAGCCACCTCGCACGTGCGGGCCGCTCGCGCGAAAGGTCTCTCGCGCGACCTGCCTATTTTTAATTTTCTTTATAAACTTTTCTGTCTGCCTGGGAACGCAAACCTCGCGCGCGCGAGGGGTCGCTCGCGCGATCGCGCACGCGAGATGATGCAGAGGCTTCGTCTTCCTCGCTGGTTTTCCCCTGTTTCATATTTTTAGACCCATTTTGAAAACTGGTCGAAACCTAGCCTTATTACAAATGGATCTCTTCGTTTTTAAAAGAGGATTAAGAATCTACGACTAATTTTATGGATTCGATCCGTAACTCTCGGATTTTACAAAAAAATCGAGAGATGACGGAAACTTCGTTTTCATCATACGTCGCCATACGAACAAATTAAGCTCTAATTTTCCAATCGTATACTCTACATACTATAATCTTTCATATTTCATTCAGAAAACGAATTTTGAATTAGTTTGGAAAATCCATGTTTTGAGCTATGGAGTTCTTGAAGAATTTAAACATGGTGATCAACATATATACACATACAAACAGTAATTGAGCATAAATTACATTTGGAGTGAGTTTAAAATACTCACTGTTTGACAAAGATGAAGAGATGAGAATATGTTGAGAAAGAATTAGCAATATAAGAAATTCCAAACCCAAGCTTTCAAGTTATGGAGGATGAAGTTCTTTTTCTCTCTAAAAAATCTGTCTATATGAAGCTCTCTCTAACTCTCTGTGTTTTCTCCAGATTTGTGTGAGTAATGAGAAGGAGTGTATATATAAATAGAACTCACAATCTTGGGCTCCAAGTTGTGTATTGTAAACTTCACTCTACTAAATCAATTAGTTCCTCAATTTCAAATCCCTACAACAAAAAATGATTTTTGCAATGAAAATTTTCCTTGCTAAATGCCATATTTTTGTAGCAAAAGCCTTTAGCAAGGAATGTTTTTTGTTGCCAGATTCCTTGCTAAAGCTCTGTAGCTAAAGCCTACAGCAACGAAAAAAATTTTTCCTTGCCAATTCTTAGCTTTTTGCAAGGAAATTGTTTTCCTTGCCAATTCTTAGCTTTTTGCAAGGAAATTTTTCCTTGCTAATGCTCATATTTTTTGTTGCTAATGGCTTGATTTCCTTGCCAATACCCCTAATCTTGGGCTAAATATAGACAATTGGCAAGGAAATATTTTCCTTGCCAATTCTTAACTTTTTGCAAGGAAAGTTTTTCTTGCTAATACTCATGTTTTTTGTTGCATATAGGTTAATTTCCTTGCTAATACCCCTGCCCCAGTACTTAATATAGATAATTGTCAAGGAAACAATATTTCCTTGCCAATAGTATTCACCTATAGATAAAAAAACAAATTTTCTTGCTAAATGGGGTTTTAGCAACGAAATATAATTCATTGCCAACATAGTTCCTCTTAGATAAGGAAATATTTTCCTCACTAAAAGTAACCCCAACAATACATGTACAATCCAATACTCATTGTTCAAAATATTTATAATATTAAATAACCATGTCAATCATTCCAAAGCTTTCATACATCAAAATAGAAAAGAATATCTCATAACAACAATTCCAACAATCTTACTTTATATCCTACCATTCAACATACACACGATAATACAAAAAAAAAAAAAAAAAAGTCCTAAAAGTCGTGAGCAAGCTAGCAATCCAGATCTGCATCAAAATTAAAAGAAAAGTGTTAGAGTATTACAAATTTCAGAACTATAAAAAAATTATAAAAATTAAAAGCAATTCCGAGTCAAAACCTCAAAACTGAGTTTTGAAAGGCCTAAGTCTAAGAATTTGAGTATTCGCGTGTTACTTGCAATTCGGGTGTCAGAATTTTGTCTTGTTTGTTCCTACACGTCTATTTAGTCGAGTGTGAGGTGTGAGTTCCAGTCTCGTGTCATTCCGAGTCACGGAACTCATTTTGGGCTATCAAAACCTCAAAACTGAGTTTTGAAAGGCCTAAGTCTAAGAATTTGAGTATTCGCGTGTTATTTGCAATTCGGGTGTCAGAATTTTATTCCGTTTGTTCCTACACGTCTATTTAGTCGAGTGTGAGGTGTGGGTTCCAGTCTCATGTCATTCCGAGTCACGGAACTCATTTTGGGCTATCAAAACCTCAAAACTGAGTTTTGAAAGGCCAAAGTCTAAGAATTTGAGTATTCGTGTGTTACTTGCAATCCGAGTGTCAGAATTTTGTCTCGTTTGTTCCTACACGTCTATTTAGTCGAGTGTGAGGTGTGAGTTCTGGTCTCGTGTCATTCCGAGTCACGGAACTCATTTTGGGCTATCAAAACCTCAAAACTGAGTTTCGAAAGGCCTAAGTCTAAGAATTTGAGTATTCGCGTGTTATTTGCAATCCGGGTGTCAGAATTTTGTTCCGTTTGTTCCTACACGTCTATTTAGTCGAGTGTGAGGTGTGGGTTCTGGTCTCGTGTCATTCTGAGTCACCGAACTCATTTCGGGCTATCAAAACCTCAAAACTGAGTTTTGAAAGGCCTAAGTCTAAGAATTTGAGTATTCGCGTGTTACTTGCAATCCGGGTGTCATAATTTTGTTTCGTTTGTTCCTACACGTCTATTTAGTCGAGTATGAGGTGTGGGTTCCGGTCTCGTGTCATTCCGAGTCACGGAACTCATTTTGGGCTACCAAAACCTCAAAACTGAGTTTTGAAAGGCCAAAGTCTAAGAATTTGAGTATTCGCGTGTTACTTGCAATCCGGGTGTCAGAATTTTGTCTCGTTTGTTCCTATACGTCTATTTAGTCGAGTGTGAGGTGTGGGTTCCGGTCTCGTGTCATTCCGAGTCACCGAACTCATTTCAGGCTATCAAAACCTCAAAACTGAGTTTTGAGTATTCGCGTGTTACTTGCAATTAAATAGTCAATGAAGTGCTACTTACCAAGAAGTTCCATTGGCACCAGTTGAGTTCCCAGGCATGTCATAGCCAAGTCTTTGAGCCCATTGAAATATGCTTGCCATCCTA
This sequence comes from Hydrangea macrophylla, assembly GCA_033977485.1. Taxonomy (NCBI): domain Eukaryota; kingdom Viridiplantae; phylum Streptophyta; class Magnoliopsida; order Cornales; family Hydrangeaceae; genus Hydrangea; species Hydrangea macrophylla. The sequence continues at coordinate 107,048,445 of CM066985.1, read as the reverse complement.
TCAGCCATTTCCTGAATCTGACTCAGTGTCGTAGATTGTATTTCAGAAATCTTCTCTGCCATCTTTCTCTCCATCTTTTCTTCCATCTTTTGCTCAATAGTTTGAATAGACGTAACTAAGGAACGAGAGGAAGAAGAAGGTCGCATACCAAGTCCCTTTACTATACCGGATCTTGCTCCCAGACATTAAACAGACAACTCCTCTGTACTTAGAGGAGTTGCATTGGGCTGCAAGTTATGGTTTTCCAGCAGCTTTATCATCTCGTCCTATCATTTTACAAAAACTTTACATTCAATCAACTTTAATAGATAACTTTAAAGATTTCAAATACTTGTAAATATGAGAGATTATATTTACATGGTAAGTCCTGCAGTCCGAAGAAACCCATTCGTTCTTTGATTTGCTGAAATGACAAGAGTGGTAGAAATCTGGAAAGTCGATATCTCTGTTTTTTTCCACCAACTATTTCATTAGGATTTCAAAATTATGAGTTAGTATTTAACAACATAAAACAGTAAACTAATGTTAAAAAAATAAAGAATACGCACGAGCTGATGAGCTTTCATTGCAAATGAGCTCGAGCCGCATACGTGATTAGTCCTTTTACGTGCTCGATTGGCTGAATTTACAGCTGATTGGTGCTGCATTAAACAAATATAAACAAAAGAATAACATGGTTAATAATCTTCAAACTAATTTATGGATTATATAAGTAAATGCTTCTATTACCAAAAATTTCAGATCATTCCATTTATTGTCAATTAAATCAGTCCACTGATCCTGGGTGCATAATTTCTTCGGGTAGTTGTTTCTAGCATGTTCCTCATTGTTAGTGTCTCTGAGACGTTTGTAATGCTTGTACAATCTGTGGGTCCAACCACTTAGTAATGTACCGCATTTCGTTTTCCTTGCTTTTTGGATAGCAACTTCGTCCCCTTCCACATTGAACTTATCCTGAAAAGAACAACATTAGAGATTTTTTTTGCTCAGTTAAAAATGAAAACACATAGAGTTGTTTTAAGTACGTTTACGCGTTGAATTATCAGGACAACGGAGGTTTCTGGCACTTTAGACCACCTACGGATGCTCGGGCGCTGTAGATTTTGTCTAATTTGTAGACCTGTGGCAACAGCAAAACGAGTAGCATGTGGCCCCACCGGCTGCCTAAAATCTATAGGAATGAGCACAGGAAGCTTGCCTTTTTTCTCAATCCGGACGTCTGTCCCAAGACATCGTGTAGGCCCCCGTCTATTAGTCGATGATCCTGTTTAAAACATTATAGATGATATCCATTTGGTTAGTTAATGAAGACATCAAGTTAATAATATTGAGAATTGACAAGTCTAAGTAATTTTGAAGAAGTACCAACGCTGCTAGCCCGTGGCTCACTAATCCCCCGTGGTTCACTACTAGCCCGTGGCTCACTACTACCCTCCCCAACAACATTGTGATCACTAATACCAGCAGACATGCTATTCCTCTCAAGAGAGCCAACAACATTGTGAAGGATAGCCTCATCAACAACATCGTTAACTGGTTGGGAGATCGAAGGCTCAGAAAATGTGAGGTGACGAGCTGGTGGCATCTCAGTTACCTGAAAAAGGAGACAATGGAAAGAAATACTTAGTGACTTTAATTTCATCAAATTGAGATAAATGACATGTTCTAAAATGTAATTTCTGCATATAAAATCAGTTATAACCACAAAGCAAACACGCGTATAATACCTCATGTTCTAAATCGTCAAATGAATCATCATCTCCACTGTTTGACGGTATATAGTCATCATCAGAACGCGTATCACCCACTATTGACTTCCCCTTCTTATTCGTGCATTTTGGATGATCTGACCCATTAAAAGAAGCTGCCAAGTGTGTTAACCCTAAGGCTTCTACTCTACTTTTGTTGTCATTGATAGTTTTTTCCCTTTGCTTCTCATATTCAAGGTTTGCGGCTAAATAACCTGGTTTGACCCAATTTCTCTTTGCTTTGGACATTTCGTGATACTATTAAATGGTAATTCACGCAAAAGTTAAATGAATTTAACTATCACAATCATTTATCACAATAAAAGAGATAGGAATAACTAAACTAACAAAATAAAAGGTAAAATCATAATACCATTAACCAAATTCAATTATCAACGGATGGAAACAAATGTTACACATAAAAAAAATGATACATATCATAAAGCAAATGTTACACATCTGAATTATAATCCCTATCATTACCGTTGTTGTCTATATCATCATCCGTACTATAATCCATGTCAACATCTAAATCATTATCAGAATCATTATGCCAATTAGGTTCATCTTCAACTTCGACATCTTCGTTATCATCCATGTCTCTATATATGTCATTATCAACGTTAGGAATGACCTCCGGTTCAACATCATCCCTACAATATTGAGCAACATTATCATCAACAGCAATTGGGACAAACTCTGTAGTTTCATCTAATTGGAATGCACCGCTAGGCTCCGATAAATCTCCATGTTCTTCTCTAACCACCGGTAGATCATACACTCCCCTATGCTCAACTCGTTGTACGACTTTCCATGGTTTGCCAAACTTGGTATCATCGAGGTAAAATACTTGTTTTGCTTGGCTGGGTAGGATAAATGGATCATTTTTATACCACCGAGTACTGACATCAATGCTTGTGCAATGTGAATCACTTCGAATTGTCCTCCTGCCAGTGCTACTAGTGTTATACCATTCACACTCAAACAAAACAACATTATTGCCACACATGTACTCGAATTCCCAAATGTTAGATAGATGACCAAAATAATCATGTTTCTGATTATCGTGCTCCCCTTCTACATGCACACCACTGTTTTGGCTCTTACGACGGTTGTCAACGTCTCTGGTACAAAATCTTACGCCATTGATTATGAATCCTGAATATTGTTTCACTATCACATTTAGACCATTTGCCAAGGCCCACAGTTGGTCATTTTGTTCTATAGACATGTTAACTTTCAAGGTATTGACCTACATAACATGCATTATTATAGAGTTAGCTATACTTGTAACATCAAGTCTTGTGCAAGTGATATAGCTTTGTGTGTGTCACAAACTTGTTAATGTCTTACACGATCACGAAACCAGCTGGGAAATTCTCGTTGCTGACTCTGTGTGATATCATCACCAATTGGGATTTGTATCAAATTCATGTGTTCCCTACTTAAGATAACATGTGGAATATATTAAGAATAGTTTACATATGCAAAGCTAACAATAATTACAGCTATACAACCACTTACTCAAAATATGGCTCCACCTCGGGGCTATTAAAGAGCAAGAACCAATGAACATTGTCTCGAAATTCTTGTGAAATATTGCCAAACCTTGATACCAAGCTAAAAGGACGGCCTGGGTCTTTAAATACTGTCATGCCTGTGCGTTCACCACGATCTATGTTTCTTTCTGGTCTATCAAACACTGTTTCGATATCATCTAAATACATTGAACAAAAAGTAAGACACTCTTTGACAATATAAGCCTCTGCAATCGAACCTTCTGGTCGAGCTCGGTTGGTTACGTATCCTTTCAAAGTTCCTAGATACCTTTAAAAAAGAGTGTTAATTAAGGCCATTATCAAAACTACATGCAAATCGAATTGAAACTACACATAAACACAATAACATATACCTTTCGATTGCATACATCCACCGATAATGCACAGGTCCTGCAAGCTTGGCCTCTCGAGGTAGGTGAATCGCTAAATGGACCATCACATCAAAGAAAGCTGGGGGAAAATATTTCTCAAGCTTGCATAGAATAAGAACTATCCTTTCCTCAAGTTTCTCCAAATCTCCCATTCTCAATGTTTTAGCGCAAATATCTTGGAAGAAGTTGCCCAACTCAAATAGGGTTGTACCAATATTATTATCGATATGACCGCGCATCCCGATTGGTAGAATTCGTTGTAGGAGTACATGGTAGTCATGACTTTTAAGGCCCGACAATCTACCATTTTTTGTGCTCACCGACCTCGATATGTTTGCTGCATAACCATCTGGATACTTAACAGACTTCAAAAACTCACAAAAACCTTCTTTGTCCTTTGGGGTCAGTGAAAATATTGCAGGAGGCTTAATATAAGATCCATTAGGACGTTATTCTAAGTGCAACTCCTTTCTAATGCCCCAATCCTGCAAGTCCAACCGTGCCTTGTCTGTGTCCTTGTTCTTCCCATCGATGGCTAACAAAGTTCCAAAGATACTTTCACTAATATTCTTTTCCACATGCATCACATCAATGTTATGTCAGAGTTTTCGCTCCTTCCAGTATGGAAGCTCAAATAAGATGCTCACTTTGGTCCAGTTTACTTCTTTATGATTGCTTGAAAGCTTTCCCAAGTTGGCAACCGGCATCTTGTCCAACTGATTGTGTATCTTTTCAATCGGTAACTCAAGGGATCTAGTCCTTGTCTCACGCTTGCCATTATATGCCCTACTTCTTCGCCAAGGGTGATTCTCAGGCAAGTAGCAACGATGGTTAGTGTACCCAATCTTATTCCTCAAGTGTTCTGAAAATGGTTCATCATTACAAATAGGACAAGCCATATAACCCTTCGTACTCCAGCCCGATATGTTACCATATGCAGGAAAGTCGTGTATTGTCCATAACAAAGATGCACGCATCTGAAATGTATAACCAGTCGAGGCATCGTAAGTCAATACACCATTTTCCCATAATTCTTTCAATTCATCTACCAACGGTCTCATGTAAACATCAATCGCTTTCCCTGGTTGTGAGGGCCCAGGAATAAGTAATGACAATAAAAAAAAGGCTCTTTCATACACATCCAGGGTGGCAGATTATAGGGTGTGAGTATCACGGGCCACATACTGTAAGAGGTACTCATGTTCCCAAAAGGATTGAACCCATCAGTGGCTAGCCCTAGCCTCACATTCCTCGGTTCCCTCGCAAACTCTGGATACTGCCGATCTAGCTCCTTCCACTCAGCACTATCGGCCGGATGTCTTAATACCCCGTCATCCACGCGTTCATCTTTGTGCCATTTCATATCTGATGCTCTCTTCCTAGACATATACAATCTTTGCAACCTCTCTGTTAGAGGGAAGTAACGCAAAACCTTATGGGGAATCTTCTTACCCTTACCATGATTGATCTTGTATCTAGACTCTTCACATACTGGACACTTATCGAGGCCTTTATTCTCCTTTCGAAAGAGAGCACAATCATTTTTACATGCATCTATGTGCTCGTATGACATGCCCAGGTCACGTAGTATCTTCTTTAATTCATACGTCGATTTTGGAACCAAATTACCCCCGGGTAAAAGTTTCATGAGTAACCCAAGAAGCATGTCAAGTGACTTATTACTCCAATTGTTTAGTACCTTCACGTCAAGTATACTAACGACGAACTTCAATAGAGTAAAGTCCTTACAACCCGGGTAAATCTCACGTTTGGCATCATCAATTAGTCTATCAAAATTTCGCACTTCCTCCCTTTGGGTCATATTGGTCGGCTCACCCCTTACTCGATCCTCTACCATTTCATCCATTCCATCTTGTCCCCCACTATCAGTATCTTCCATTTCATAATCGTAACCCTGATTGTCAACACTACTAGGCGAGACTTGAGGTTCCCCATGTTCTACCCAGTGAACATATGATTTCATAATCCCATTCGTGATCAAGTGAACGTGAACAGTTGGTAATAGATGTCGTAGAACGTTCACACAGCTTGTACAAGGACACCGAATAGTACCTTCATGGTCCTTAACTGCAACTGAAAACTTAAGGAATGATTTTACCCCATTTGCATATTGCTCACTCAATCTACCCGGTCTTGTGCAAGTTAATGGTATCCAACTCTTGTCCATATCTAATGACATATACAAGTTAAGTGACTTGGAATTTTTTTTGAAATAAAAAAGATAGAAAGATGAAATACAAAAAAGGCTAAGACTTTGTTGGATAAGGAGTGATGTTTCAATAATATGTTATGATTGTGTGACATAAAAGATTGAAATTTTAAAAAAATATATAGTACTTAATTTCCAGTTTTATCAAACGGTGCCCTCCCCCCTGCCCAACTCTTATCCATTTCGATCCCTTTTTTATTGTAAATAAAAGCCAAAAGAAAAAGAAAATAGTCAATTGGGTATGTACTCGCTAAACCAAATTCACAAGCACAACTAAAAGCACCTTTATTTCAAGTGACCTAACAAAGTATATGCAAACAAATCCCAATGGGAAATCATACAATCCATTAATGTGGGTCTAGGAATCACCCCACAACTGTCCCGACAAGGGCCACCACACTTAAGGTGAGAGAGACCAAGGAGCCCCTCTCTGTGCTGAAAACAAAAATGGTATATTTAACAATGAGAGAGAGAGAGAGAAAGAACCTGATAGTGGTGTACTGCAGGGTGGACGGCGGTGGTCAACGAGTGGTGGGGTGGACGGCGATGGTCGGCGAGTGGACGCGCGCTTCTCTTTCTCACCCTCTTTCTCTTTATCTAATTATGAGCATCACTATATATTTCCAAAATTGATTCCCATTTGTACACGCTGTCACTCAGTTAGTGTCCCATACGAATAATTGGCAAGAGATAAATATGGTAAAAATTTCAATATAGAATTTTTACTCGTATTCCATGAATGATCAAATGCATTTAATGACATATATTGACTATATAGTTACATGGTAAGTCTTGCAGTCCAAACAATCAATTCCAAAAACAAGGATGCATAAATTGGAAATTTCAATTAAATTAGTAACCATATTCTAGTACTTGGTGCATGAAGTGTGCTTTGGGGTGTGCTTTGTGGAATTGTGGAGTATCTTTAGCACCACTCATTTAACAAAACTTCCAATTAAATTAGGATATTCAAGTCATTTAATAAATTACCTTTAAGCACAGATATCCCATTGTTCTCTTGTTCAATGGTGGGAACACTGCTATAATTATCACTGCTATAATCATCATCCAGAATTCAATGAAACAATACTGTATAAAGCATGTGGAGATAGATGCATGTGCCAAGTATGGTGTGAAATGGGCCATACTAAACCCCCCCCCCTGAGAATTTAGAATTTGTAGTTTTAACCTTGAATAGGGGCGACTGTTTGGTGCAATGGTAATAACTCGGCCTGACAAGCGATAGAATTCTGAGAGCAGCCACAATGTCAAAGGTTAGGTCTTGTAACCTCCTCCAAACTTAAGTGGGACCACCATTGGGGAATGCCTCTTAGATTCTAAATTCAACACTTGAGACCATTATTGACTATTCATACGGTAGGTCACATAGATGTGATTATATTTTCGCTAGCACAGATCCTATGGTGAACTTTTGGCTCTGCCTCTGGGTATATGGTCACTTCGTCTGAGGAAATTTTTAAGCTTTACAAGGAGGTAAATTTTGCGAAGTACCAGATTTCTGAAAAATGTTAGATTTTCCATGACAAATGTTAGATTTTTCATCCAGAAAATAATTGCAATCAAACAGTCTCAAATTTTATTTCCATGAAAAAAAATTCCTAGTAAAATAATTCCATAGAAAAATATTCTTTTCAACCCATTTTCTAGCTTGCAATCAAACGCACCCTTAGTAATTACCCTTTGACATTGGATTTAAAAAATAATAAATCTATTATTTGCAAAATGGTCTGATGTTAATTACAAAAATTCAATTAACCTAGCATCAATGTGGTATATAGGTTTTAAATGATCAAAAAGTGGCATTTTGCTAATACTATAAAAATAAAGTTAAGTCATCAAGATAACAAATCATGAAACCATAAAAGTCAAAACTATAGAATGAAGCTATTGTGCTAATTCTTTATGGCAAAGCAGACTATCCGAGGAAGGTAATTGTATAGGATCAAGTGCCTAAATACACAAAAGTTGGGAAAATTATGACTGATCGGATTATTCTTAAAGATTTTTGATACATTGAGATAACAAGTACCTGGCAACAACAATCACAATGGCACCACAAAGCTGTCTAATTTGTAATGTTGAAAGCGTAACACCTCCAACTGCTCCAAGAAGTAAGAACCAGCAATGCCTACAATTTCATCACCACTTGCATACTTCAAAAAAAAATTTATTGTAGAAATAAGCAACCAAAAAATAATTGTTGGATATAAATAGCAACCCAAGTTTTGCCATTCCTACCTTTTCTCCGTTTATTAAATTCAAGAACCAAATTGATTGGTAGCTAGATCAAAATAATTTGAATTCAAGAACCAAATAATTTGAATTCAAGAACCAAATAATCTGACTCACTGTGGAATATCAAAGACACACACACACACACACACACACACACACACACACACACACACACACACCAGGAAACAGAGCTTTTAGGAATAAGCAGTAGCCCAAATGCTCAATTATTTGTAGATATATATATATATACACACATATGCACAAATATATATAGATATTTATTTATACATATATATATAGAGAGAGAGAGAGAACCTACTGGCTGGAGAAGGAGGGGGTGCGGCTGCTAGGTGGGGAAGGGATCAGGCTGCGCCGGGCGGGTGGGGTGGAAAGGGGAAGCGGCGGCTGCTTGGTGAGGAAGGGAAGAGGGTTGCGCCGGACGGGTGGGGTGAGAAACGGAGGCGGCGCCGGCGGGAGGTGGGGAAGTTGCCGGAGGGGAGGGGAGGCAAGGCAAGGCGGAGGGAGGGCAATTGGTGGAAAGGTGGGGGAGCTCTTTTAGTTTTTTTTTTTCTTACAGAGACAAATGAGGGTAAAAAAATTAGGTCTTCTCCAAATTTGGGAAAACAAATTGGGGGAAAAGGTGCGGGGGGAAAACCAAATTTTTTGTTCTCACTCATACTTTTTATCAGTTTTAGGCAAGGAAACTATATTCGTTGCTAAAATTTATTTTTGGCAAGGAAATGCGCGTTTCCTTGCTAATAATAAGTTTTTGCAAGAAATTTTATTTTGTTGTCAAGTGATAATGAATTTAATATATTCTTTTTACTTCATATCAATACTTTTAGGCAAAAAAAAAAAAAAAATCCTTGCTTAAACTTTCTTTTAGCAAGAAAATGCATTTTCCTTGTTAAAAGTAGATTTTTCAAGAAAGTTTATTTTGTTGTTAAATAATACTGAATATACAACTCACTTTAGGCAAGGAAAATAAATTTTCGTTGCCAAAACCAATACTTTCGGCAAGGAAAAAAAATTTCGTTGCCAAATTCAATACTTTCGGCAAGGAAAATAAATTTTCGTTGCCAAAACCAATACTTTCGGCAAGGAAAAAACATTTCGTTGCCAAATTCAATACTTTCGGCAAGGAAAATACATTTTCGTTGCCAAATCGAATACTTTCGGCAAGGAAAATAAATTTTCGTTGCCAAAACCAATACTTTCGGCAAGGAAATTTCGTTGCCAAATTCAATACTTTCGGCAAGGAAAATACATTTTCGTTGCCAAATCGAATACTTTCGGCAAGGAAAATACATTTTCGTTGCCAAATCTAATACTTTCGGCAAGAAAAATATATTTTCGTTGCTAAACATGTATTTTTCAGCCTTTTTCGCTACGAAAATTAATTTCCTTGCCAAAACTATACTTTTGGCAATGATATTTTATTTTCCTTGCCATGTTTTGTTGCTAAAGCACAATATTGTTGTAGTGAATTAAACAGTCAATTATACAGATCACACAAGCTGAAATATACATTCGTATATACACTGATGTATATTTACCTCACAGATCATTCAAGAGCCAACTCTAGACTCCTAGGGGGCATATGAAAGATGTTTGGGTAAATTAGTTGTAGTCACAATTAATCACACATTTAAAAAGTGTTGACAAACAAGGCATAAGCAACTAGCTAAGAAGCACTTATCATGTTTGGAAAAACAACTTATGGCACAGGAATTTGCACATACTCAAATGCATCAACCAAACAAGCCTAGGTGATCATTGCTAGCATTTATGAGATTAAAGCAAGTGTCACTTCATGATTGGTGGAGAATCCAATATTGTGGGAGATTAATGCGGCGCGGACAATTTTGAAAATAAACTGGTATTTTCGCGGCGCGGTGTTCGTCACAAAAATACGAAAAATTCATTTTAACGTAAGAAATGGTTTTATGATTTTATAAAAAAAATGCTGTTTGAATTAAAAGAAAACATTTCCACCATTTTTGAAATACAGACTGATGTTGTCAATATCAAGATATAAAAAGTGTTCTTTACTTTTCAAAAGATTTGTAGTGTGAAAGCAAAGGTCGAACCCACAGGGATTGGTTAACTACAGCGACTTAATTTTAAAACCTAACTTTAGTTAATTATGAAAACGGATTTTGATTTGATTTTAATTAAACTAATAACAATAAAACTAAATCTAAACTATGAAAGCAATTAAAAGTGTTTTTGTAAATATGTAAAGGGAACCTAGGATTGCAACTCCACCACTAGCTTCATAATAGGAATATTTATGAATTACTTTAGCCTATTAAGTTGGATGATAATGGGGAATTGTAGCTACAAGCCCAATTCCTCCGTCAAGAAAATAATCATGGTTCAAGCACCAACATATTCCATCTTCGGTTAGCACGAATTATCCCACACTAAACTAGGGTTGTGACATAACTCGTCTAATCTAGGCATGGATTATTCGGATACTTGATAGCACAAATCAATAAAGCACCATCACATGTAAATAATCTAAACAAGCACAGCGAGCATAGATCATTGAGCACATCACAGTCAAAATAGATCTAAGACAAGAATAAACTTTGAAAGCAATGATTTAATCAATAGAAGTATGATTTATTTATAAAAATCCTCGGAACATGTGACTGTCATCCATACATAATAAAACTAAAATAAAAACATAAAATACTCCCTATTACTCGACTAGGGCTTCATTGAAACCCTAGATCTAAGATCTAGCTGTCCATGGAAGTGATGGATGGCAAGTAGTTGATGGAGGAGGCCATGGGAATCCTTGGTCTTCTTCTTCTTCTCCTTGCTTCCCTCCCTTCAATGGCTGAAAGTGTGGTTGTATATTGATGTGTATAATGATGTGTCAACCCTTTAATTGAAGTAAAATAGGGTATATATAGATTTATAACAAGTTTTTGGAAGCTTTCTTAACCCGAAACGCACTAAAACTGCTGTATTTAGCTTTCCATACGTAATTAGGCAGTTTCGCTCACGTAGGAATCATCAGTATACTGAAATACGCAAGTTTCATTTTTACACATGTCGCGCGAGCGGGCCGCGTGAGCGCGACAATTGGCACCTCGCGCGCGCGGATCGCGCGAGCGAATTCTGGATTCTCGCGCGCGCGGCTCGCGCGAGTGATATCTGGGTTTTCGCGCGAGCGAGTCGCGCGCGCGATGTTGATTTTTCAGCTTCTTCTTGCTTGCTTTTTCACCATGTTTAGCCTGGTATACTTGATTTCTTCCAAATCCTATCAGACAATAGAAAATAAAGTAAAAATATCCAAAAACAGGATAAAAAGGTACTAACAAACGCTCGTTAAGGCGTATAAATAGGATTAGTTCTCTCCCGATCACAGACTTTGAAATTTAACACATGTATTTTTAGTATTTACAGAAATTGCAGTTTAACCCCAACATGAATTTTAATAGTAATTAAGTCAAGAATTAAGAATTAACATGTGAGAATTGAAATTAAAATGAAAGCAATAATACAAATTGAATTTAAATATGACATTGCAATTAAATGTTTTACAAATTTTCAGGTTACACATTTCTCCCCGTATAGATAATGACGCCAAATCTTTAATGCAAAAATCACGACGGCCAATTCTAGATCATGTGTTGGATAATTCTTCTCGTGCGGTTTAAGTTGTCTTGACGCATATGCAATAACCTTATCACTTTGCATAAGAGCGCAACCTAAACCTCTATATGAAGCATCACTGTAGATAATAAACTCTTCAGTCCTTGACGGAACGGCTAAAATTGGTGCTTTCACTAGTCGGCTCTTCAACTCTTGAAAACTTTCTTCACATTCTGGACTCCATACAAATATAATATCTTTCCTCATTAACTGTGTCATCGGCATTGCTATATGCGAAAAGTCTTTTACAAATCTCCGATAATACCCAGCTAATCCTAGGAAACTTCGGATGTCTGTCACATTCGTTGGTCTCACCCAGTTTGTAATTGCTTCTATCTTCTGAGGGTCTACATAAATTCCTTTAGCTGATACAATATGTCTAAGGAAAGCAATCTCTGTCAACCAAAACTCACACTTCTTCAATTTGCCGAATAATCTCTTTTCACGCAATCGTTGTAAAGCTAATCGCAAATGATGCTCGTGATCTTCAACGCTTTTGGAGTAGATTAGGATGTCATCTATGAACACAATGACAAACTCATCTAAATAATCCTTGAAACACGGTTCATCAAGTCCATGAAAGCAGCTGGTGCGTTAGTCACTCCAAACGGCATAACTAGAAATTCAAAGTGACCATATCGAGTCCTGAAAGCTGTCTTTTCAACATCTTCCTCTTTGACTTTCAACTGATGGTAAACGGATCTCAAGTCGATCTTCGAAAATACCTGGGCCCCTTGTAACTGATCAAACAAGTCATCTATTCGCGGCAACATATACTTGTTCTTCACGGTCAACTTATTCAACTCTCGGTAGTCGATACACATACGCATTGTTCCATCTTTCTTCTTCACAAACAAGACTGGAGCTCTCCACGGCGAAACACTCGGTCGGATAAAACCCTTCTTAAGTAGTTCTTGTAACTGAACCTTCAGTTTTTTCAACTCTATCGGTGCCATTCGGTACGACGCTTTAGATATCGGTTGTGACCCTGGTACTACTTCTATTGTGAATTCAAGTTCTCTTTCAATCAATACGTCGGGTAACTCATCGGGAAAAACATCTGGAAATTCTCGAACTACTGAAATGTCTTCTATTAGTGGTCCAAGAACTCGCGTGTCGACAATTGAACATAAGAAACCCGAACAACCCTTCTTCAACATCTTACTCGCTTGAATCGCCGATATCAAGTACGGCGGTACGATCACTCCCTTACCCTGAAAAGTAAACTTTTCTCGCCCTGATGGATAGAAACTAACCCGTTTCTGTTCACAATCGATTCTGACTTGATTAACTGACAACCAATCCATATCCAAGATAACATCAAAGTAGTTCACCGTCAACGGAATCAAATCAACGCTCAAGACTTTATCACCTATCTTGATCTCACATGACTTGAATATCGAAGAAGTAACTAGCGGTTCACTACTAGGCAATGATACACACAAGTCATATTCTAGCAGTTCTGACTTAACAGTTAAATGTTTAACAAAATCATGTGATACGAATGAATGCGTTGAACCAGAATCCATAAGTATACGTGCAGGATACGAACAAATAGGAAGAATACCTGATACGACGGTATCATCCATATTCCCCGGCCTGAGCTGGAAGTATCGTCCTTGTTGTTGCGCGACTCCTTTCCCTTTATCCACTCGAGGTTCTACCCTTAATCCGCTTGGCACACTCGATGCCTCGGTACTCACTCCCGGTTGTCTCTTACTCGGACAATTCTTTGCTATGTGTCCCGGTTGTCCACACTCAAAATATTTTCCTCTCGTTTCTGGGTTGTAGCTCTTCGTATTCGGAAAGGTATTTGGTGTGGTCGAGTTTGCATTCAAAGGACAATTGCGGGATATGTGTCCTAACTGCTTGCAAAAGCAACAGGTGCTCAATTGGTAGCAAGTTCCTCTGTGTCGCAGGTTACATGTTGGACACAACGATCTCGAGTCCCCCATGAACGTACTCCCTCCTTGGCTACTCATATATGATCCCAAACTTTGCATAAACGGTTTCTTCGCATTCCCTTGACTCTTACCCCGACTGTCATTTACTCTCTTCCCTTGTTATCCCTGTCGATATCTGTCGACACTTTTCTCAGCAATACGAGCAGCTTCCTCAACGAGAGAAACGGTCGGGTGTTGTAACATATCCACACGGCCACAGATATTCTCCCTAAGTCCTTCCCCAAACTTATGAGCTTTATCCCTATCAGTCAGAACGGTAGTTTTCCCAAATCGTAACAAGGCATTGTAACGGGATACATACTCACTCACAGTCATGTCTCCCTGAACCAGACTTGCAAACTCTTGGCGTTTCTGAGTATAGGCAGATTGCGGAAAGAAACGTTTGTTGAATTCTTCTTTAAATGCTTCCCACGTGGTCGGCTTCCCTTATTCAAGTACGTTGTTCCACCAATCCAATGCTTCACCCATCAACGTATCGAATGCGCATAAAATTTTCTCCTCATCGGTACATATTACCTGACGAAAATGTCTTTCCATGTCCATCATCCAATGATCGACCAAGTCTATGTCAACTTGTCCATAATACAAGGTCGGTTTCCGCTTATGAAACTGTTCCACGATTGTGTGTTGAGGTCGCGGTGCTGGTGGTGCATTAATATAATGAATTTCCACTGGTGGAGGCTGAACGTTCATCTGTTGTCTTTCACTTACCGCTTGTATGAAATTTCCCACCATATTCACTATTTGGTCCATCTGCGAATGCGGTGACAATTCTCTCGGCGGATCAGCCATAATGTTTCAAATATTCCCCTGTTGAGTTCAATGCATAATGACCATGCATGCTATGCCACAATATAGATATATGTGCACAGTTCATCACGATCAACAAATGCTAACACATGAAGCATTTCTACAATGATAACAATTATCTTCACAATTACACACTCCACTCGATGTCACTCAGCATATATAACGTCACTCGTTCCCAAGGCTCTAAACTTATGCTATGATACCACTAAATGTCATAGCCCGGTCCCACAATAGCGGAACCGGAGCCTGTGCCACGCCACCAAGGCTAACCCAATTCATTAACGTTCCCAAAATATTAGTTTGAAGAACACACGCAGCGGAAAAACAAAACACATTTTAAAACTAGGGGTCTAGTCGACTGGGTTGGGACCTCAGTCGACTGAAGAGAGCAGAGAGTTTTCAAAAAATTATTTACAGACCATCCAGTCGACTGGGACTCCAACTTTCAGTCGACTAAATTCCCCCTTCGTTCGACTGAAGCAAGCAGAAACAAAATGAACACATAAACCTTCAAAGGTCCAGTCGACTGAGGCAGGGCCCAATCGACTGCTTTTGCCATATTAAAAAGCAGTAGCTAGCAGACACAAGGGTCCAGTCGACTGGACACTGAACCAGTCGACTGCTCCCCTAACAGCAGCCCAATCTGCAGAAAAACAAGTTTCAAAAACTTTTTAAAACAACCAAGTGTTAACCACACACTCCAACCTCACATCAAAGTAATCCTAGCTGTATTATAACATTACCAAAGTATAATTACAACATGTTACTAACTATTACCATGCTTTAGGTCCATTCTAACATACTAAGTTAAACATAAGTTAAAACATTCAAATCTTTATTACAACATTCCTATTGTTCCAAAACTACAAGATCAACATTCGGGTTGCCTTCTAATCGAACTCTGAACCCACGTGCTCACTTCTCCGATTCCTCGCCAGCATTAACACCTGAAATGGTTATTTGAATAACCACAGATATTCGATTTGTTTAAGCTAACGCTTAGTGAATAAAACAACATATGCACATGAATGATAAACATGTCCGCATTCACATCTCTACAATTCATACTAGTCGCGGGAGACTTAATTACGTGCCCGTCCATACTCCTAATCCGCGATTCCTCGCCAATAAGTCCACGCGAAAGGGTAAGACCCATGATTCTTCTCTTCACTCGTCCGACCTTAATGCCTATATCGACTCCACAAAATGGCACGGTGACAACGTGCTCCTTCTGACCCACATAAGCAACTTAACATGCTCAAATAAATATCACCATGCTTGCGGAAATCAAACATTTCATCGTGCTATTGGGCCTACTTATCAATACAAATGCCCAATATAAACTACACAGTATATATCTATGAATTAAATACATGCTATTCAAACATAACATGAATACACGCCAAGAAATCATTCCAAAACATAGTTGGATCACTCACCTCCGATTTACGCTCTTAAACTTTGATCCAAAGAAAACCCGTGTACAAAGAACGTGCAGAAGTCTGTCTAGTATAATTCCTATGAATCAAAATTCCATTTATCAACTTTTATGAAAAATTCTAGAAAAAGAATTTTTGAAAAACTTGGCCAAACAAGCCCTAACATATATCAAAACGAAGCTCTTACCTCGAGGAGCTCGAATATGAAATATGGAAGAAAACAGACTGACAGAAGGTCGTCGTTTGGCGTCGCAAAGCTCTAAGCTCCAAAATCTCCCTATGGCCCCCTTTTTGGAATTTTAGGTTAAGAACTTAGAAAATATCTCAACCATCTCTATCTATATATAGGCAAAACTATCGGGAATTACGTTTACCTCCCCACGAGTTTTCAAAACTCCTAATCAGTCTCTGAAACTTTC
Organism: Hydrangea macrophylla; assembly: GCA_033977485.1. Lineage (NCBI taxonomy): Eukaryota > Viridiplantae > Streptophyta > Magnoliopsida > Cornales > Hydrangeaceae > Hydrangea > Hydrangea macrophylla. The sequence continues at coordinate 107,031,980 of CM066985.1, read as the reverse complement.
TATACAGCTTGTTCATAGCTTTACGAGTGAAAACTCAAAATTATAAAAGTTTTTGACTAAGTTTCGTTTGGTCGCTAAAACGCGAATTTCTACATGACGTTTTTGAAGTTGCTAATTAGCCTACCAAATTAATAGCGTGTTAATTCGTTCTCACCAGGATACTAAAACTAACAACATATATAAATTCTAAAACAGAAAATAATACAGATATTAAAATACACAGGTAAACATTTATTTTCAGATAAACATTTAAAGTATTCCACAGTGACCGTCTCATACTCGGAGAGATGTCGCAACAACAAATCCTCAATCACCATAGTTTCAAAGGGTTCTCTAATACAGACACCCAAATCAACTCGTGAGTCAAAGCTCACCCAAACATGTGTCAAAAGACACGCCACATCACATTATCATGCATGACAATGAAATGCAAAAGCAATAACACAAATACGGGTGTTATAAGTACAGACTCTATTTCTGAGTAACCTCTATTGTTTATATGATTTCTCTCAATTTGTAATAGTTATTGAAGATTGAATTTTTGATTTGTGTTCTAGACACAATAAGGATGACCTCCATAAAAAAACATGTATTGAAAACATTTCTAACCCTACTTTTCAATTTCTACAAGATCAGGTCACTGTTCTGTCCAATATTCACAGCAAGTATACTTTTACTTCCATCCTTTGATTTGATGCTTATATGTACTTTAAATTAGTTCATATCCTAGGAAGTGGTCCATACCATATTATGATGATTTCCCCCATGCATTCATTCATATTCTAGACTTCTAAGTCACTTTAGAAAACTCATGTACACAAACGCATTACACCCTTGGCACATTCTAAGGCCATGCATTGCATCCATGCAAGATTTGGGATTTTTGTGACTCCTAATTTAAGAAGATTGTAAGGAATGAATTCGATCGCACGTTCATGCTTCCCTCGATCTAATCTTCCTTTGTCATCTGTCCTGGGGATTGAGAGGTCTTCTTTCCTCAAAGATTAACATGCATCATTCTAGCTTGCTAAGCATATTTTTGATCTCTTTGATTATTTGTTTCAAGAACAATTCATGTCCCCTTAGATTAGGAAAACTTTATTACTTTATATGTGATTAGACGATTTTTCCTAGGTTTGTTTGTGTGGTCTTTCACCTTTACATTGTGTGATATTTGATTTAGATCTTATGAATGATATCTTATCTTTTGATCTTCTGTTTTAAGATTCTTATGTGATGTAATATACTATCATAGTATTAATTGTCGAACCAAACATAGTAAAAGATTATTATTTGGATGCTAATTGAGGCCCGTCGAGAGACGGGGCGAGTTGAGGGTGTTTTAGTCATGACAAAGGCTCCTTTCTCTCTCGTACCAAAACCCCGAGCCAAGTTCTTTGGTTATGAAGGGCCAGTGCCCGTTATCCATTTAGGTGAGTCAAATTAGGTTTCTTGGTTCCTTAAAGACCAAGTGGCGACTCTATATCTGTTTTATGTGTTAGAGACCTTTTCTTAGGTTTTATTTTATATGTATGCATTGCACGTTTCTATTTCGCAGTTGGATCCCGTGTATGTTTTCTATTTCCCTATTTGCATATCATATTGCTTGGTATTTGAATTACGTGGCTTATGAATGATATTTTGTCGTTAGCAATTTTGCACCCTTTTCAACATGCTTGTGTAATGTATTATTTATATATATGTATTAGTTGAGGACATGCTTATATTAATAATTTGATTAAAAAGGATGATGAGTAGAGGCCTATCACGAGATATGATGAATGGGGGTGTTTTAGTCCGCCGGGCTTCTTCCTCTTTCATTCCATAATCTCCGGACCCAGATTAATTATCTTTGGTTTGCTTTCAAAATGGTTTCTTAATTTTTCTTTAAAAATTAAGTGACGACTCGTATTTGAATTTGTATTAAAAAAAATTGTTTTAAATTAAAAGAAGTGGGCCCGAAATGCCGGTATTCACAATAAGAAAAATATTCTCATTCTTGCAGAAGAAAGTGGTTCAATGGTTCAATGGTAAATGGCAGAATGTATTATGTCCCATTTTTTATTAGGTTATTGGTTCGATCGATTTCTGACTGACCCGTTTTTCAAACTTTACTAGCAGATTAACAACTAACCACTGATTTGTTTTGAGACCAAAAAAAAAATTGATATAAATAAAATAAATTTTATGAAATGACCATCTGATTGGGTACAAAAATAGAGCCACTTGTGACTTCAAAAAAGTTGTCTTTTTAATTAAGTTATTGATTTGACCCCCTTGACAAATACAATAATCTGTTTATGATTTTTTTTTTTTGGATGAAAAAGTGAGATAATATTATTAGTGGACTTGTTCATCAAAAACAAAGGATTGAATACACGATGGAAGAACATCAAAGCAAAGCAATTTCTCTCTGTAAGTTTAAGCATATTGAGCAAACTGATGGGCCATCTTGCTTCCTTCTCTTCTAACATGGATGATATATTTCGCATTAAATATTTGTTTTGGATTTTTAAATAAACAAAATATTATATGACAATTTCTAACTTCCTCCACAATTAAATGCTAACAAAGATTGTGATTTAAAACAAAATTGAAATTTAGGCTATAGGTTTTAGTTCCCCTTGCCTTTGTTATTTACTTACTTCATTTGGAAATGACAAGTAGGGATGGCAACGGGTCGGAGTTGGTACGGAGTCACCCTATACCAACTCCTACTCCGTTTAATTTCTCCTACTCCGACTCCGCCCTGCCCCGCCTAGGGTGAAATACCAACTCCTACTCCTACTCCGACTCCGTTAACCGTTGGTACTCCGACTCCACCCCGCTAAGCCAAGCAAAATTTAATCTCAAACTGTTATAACAATAGTGGGAAACCAAAACCAAATACAGTACATAACAATCATGCATAATGAAAAATAGTGCAAACCATATCACAAATCCAAATACCAGTCTCCACAAAAAAAAAACAAAAAAAAAAGAAGAAGACAAGTCTAAAAGGCAAAAGCACCAAATCCAAATACACAATATAATACAAATCTCCAAATAAATGGCAACATCATAACATAAAAAAAACAACAACAAAGTTTCATATCACAACATAAAGAGAAATCGAACTCCAGGCAACATTAGTCTTCCAAACCCAAGTGTTAATCCACCCAAGTCCATGCTTGAACCTACTACCTACAACAATTTGGAACACAAAAAAATAAGAAAATTAGAATAAACAATAGGAATGTTAGAAAGGAACACAAAAGAATGCAATCTAAAACAAAAAAAAAATAGTAGTCGAATAGATGTAGAAACCATGAAATAAATACAATTACCTTGAACTAGAATATATTGCTCAAATCGACTCATCATCATCGTCGTCATCATCGTCACATACAGTTGCATTTGTACAAGACACTATGAACAACAAAGCAACAATTAAATAAAATGAGTTAGTTAAAAGCTTGGTGAATAAAAGAATAGTCCAAATTTACGTACCATTCACTTGACTCGACAACCAACTTTGTGAGCACATCAACGCTACCAATGTTTTTGCATGAAGTCTATTACGACTTGGACCAACAACTCTGCCACTAGTACTGAAAGCAGATTCTGATGCAACAGTCGATATAGGAATTGCTAAAATGTCATGAGCAATCCTTTGCAAAGTAGGAAACTTGACTCCATTTGTCTTCCACCAACTCAGAACATCAAAGTCTTGAGTTCTTGGAAGCACATTTTCTTCTAAATAAAAATCCAACTCCGACTTGATATGCACATTACTAATAGTACTAGAGACAAATATGTCATAATTAAGAAGAGGATCCTGGTCATCAATATCTATCGGTGTCGAATCAGAAGGATCAAAAGATGTGCTACCCGAATTACCTTCACCCGACCTCGTATTTAATTGATACTCATGAAGCAATTCATAACAATCTTCAATAATTCTATCAAATTCAACACGATAATCATTTCCATGGATAGCTTTGTAATAATATTCAATTAACTTCATTTTGTATCTAGGATCCAAGACACACGCTATTCCCATAATCACATAACACGCACTCCAATACTTCTTATACTTTTCCAACATCTTTGTAGCCATTAGCATGATGGTTTCATTTGGACTTTCAATCCATTGACGCAATGCAACTTTGATTTCACAAATTTTTGGGAAATACAAATTTGTAGTGGGATAGTTGGTTCCAGAAAAAAAACTCTGTCACGTTATAAAACAACTTCAACTTTCCACAAATTTCTCTTGCTAAAGTCCAATCTTCTTCCGTTTGTAAACTATTGTAATGTCTCTCCCGTTGTTTAACTCGTGGGAACACGTCTTTATATGCCAATGCATTTTGAAGCATTAAATAAGTTGAGTTCCAACGTGTTTTACAGTCAAGAGACATCTTCTTAGTACATGGAATGCGCAATTGACGTGCCGCTTCTTCAAAATTTTCAATTCTTCCTTGTGTTGCTGTCCAATACAAAACACTATCACGAATTCTCTCAATTTTGCGCCCTATTACTTCTAAGCCATCTTTCACAATAAGATTTAAAATATGTGCACAACAACACATATGAAGCACCTTTCCACCCAACAAAAGAGTATCCAACAGAAGCTTTTCTAGCATAATATCAATGATAGCATCATTTGTGGTACAATTATCCACAGTGATTGTGGATATTTTTCGATCAATGTTCCATTCCAAAAATGAGTCAATTAGAACATCAGAAAGCATTTCCTTATTGTGTGGAACAGGGACATAAACAAACTTTAGAATTCTACTATCTAAGCACCATGTATCAGTAATGTAATGTGCAGTAATAGCCATGAAACCTTTTTTCGTATGATTACAAGTCCACATATCTGTAGTAATCGCAACTCTACTATCAAGCTTCTCTAAAAATTTATATGTCTTCTCCTTGTCAGTGTTATAAATTGTCAAGATGTCACTCTTGATTGTATTTCTACTAACCATCTTGAAGCACGGCTGAAGATTACTAACAAACTTCCGAAAGCCAAAGTGATTAACGATCGAAAGTGGATATTCATGAATTATGATCATATTAGCCATATCATTTCGGGAGACATTTTGATCGAAGAAAAAAGGACGATATTCCACATTTCCGTCATTCTTCTTATGTTGGGCTTGTAATAATTGTTGCCTAATATCCTTACTTTGATCCTTTCTACACCTTTTCAAATGTTCATGTAAGTGTGTAGTCCCATTTTTACTATTTGCTTTCAGTTTAGTTTTACACAAATTGCAAGCAGCATAGTCTATACCATCAATTTTTACCTTCTTGAAGTCATTCCAAACAACCGAAGTCAGCTTTCTCTTCTTCGGAGAAACATGAGTTGAAGTAGGTGTGGCAGTTGAAGTAGGTGTGGCAGTTGAAGTTGGAGTTGGAGTTGAAGTAGGTGTTGGAGTTGAATCAACTGGTGTTGAAGGATGGCTGGATTGAGTTTGAATATCCATTTGTTCCGACATGCTTTAACCTTTGGTTGAATCTGCAAAACAGAAAATGTCAAAAAAAAAATAGAATAAAGATATACATATGATACATTTATACATACATTTATTATAGATGTGCACAAAATAGAAAATGTCAAAAAAAAAATTGAATAAAGATATAAATATGATACATTTATACACACATTTAATATAAATAACCACTAACGAGTAAAATTAATGTACATTTTACTTTAATGAAGGCAGCTAGGTTGAATATAGGCAAGCAACACACCATATGTATGTTATTAATTAATGAAATTTCATGTGTATACATATGATGAAAACAACCACATGCTTTGTCTCCTATTTGCCTCCATATTTGCATGACTTATTAACCTTTTCTATATTGCTAGTGAATGTAATTTGTTAACATGCACATTTACTATTATTATTATTATTTTAAAGTTTCATGAATTAAACAATAGAACGATGAAGCTGTGGGAATCAAATTATAATAATAAAAAAAAAGAACCCTATTGTAGAGGATAAATCAAAGCCACTGGCCTCGTGAATGACCAATTGGTCTTTTTTGTGAAGCAGCCTCGCACCATTCACTGATGTAAAACATTCTTGTGGCAACCAAATCGAATGAAAAGTACAACCAAATCAAATGATGTAAAAAAGATTAGAATAAATTTGCCTTACTACAGATTATAAATTTGCACAGTAAAAAAAATTAGAATAAAGAGAAGTGGAGAAAAGAACCTTCAGTTGTAAGAGATTTGAATTTCAAAGTTGTATTGAAGACCCCAGATCACAGTCAAGCCAGAGAGTCAGAGATTTGAAGCTTGATCGGAGATTCGACGAGTAATGATGCCTCAGTCCCAAGTTGACCCAAGATCGGTGATGCGGCAAAGCCTCACGGCCCTCACTTCGACGAGAGAGAAGATAGGGAAAGACGAGAGAGAAGAGAGGGGAAGACAAGACAGTGAAGAGACAAGACGAGAGAGGAGAGGGGAAGATGAGATCGAGAGATTCAGAGAACATTAGAGCTCAAAGACTCAAGAGAGGGGAAAAGGGAGGCGCTGCCCTGCTTTGGGAGTAAATTATAAACCCTAGTATGCTATAAATTGGCTTATATATTAACTGGTAAATCTGTAGTAAGGCAAACATATAAGGGTATATGTGTAAATTGTTAATATAATCGGGGCGGGTCGGGTTTTAAATGGTAGTTTTTAGCGGATACCAAACCCGCCCCGACTCCTATAGGGTTTTCATTTTTTCATACCAAACCCGCCCCTACTCCTATTACAGCTCCTCCAAACCCGTTCCATTAGGGGCGGGGCGGGGCGGGGGCTCGGCGGGGCGGGGAAAATTGCCATCCCTAGATATGTATTTATGTATGTATTAATCAGATTATAGGGGTCAAGAGATTGAACTAGGGGCCAATTTAGATTGTTTGGGAATTCTAATTATTAGGCACAAATTAACACACACTAGCATGGGGTTGCCAAACATGGCACAAGCTAGTTGCCTAGAACCACTTTGGGTGTTTGGCAAAATAGCTTATGGCACTAGGAATTAAAAACACACCATATACATTCCCAAACAACCCTAGTAATGATTGGTAGCATTAATGAGATTAAAGCAAGTGTCACTTCATGATTGGTGGAGAATCCAATATTGTGGGAGATTAACGCGGCGCAGACAGTTTTGCACATAAACTGGTATTTTCGTAGCGCGGTGGTCACACCAAAAATACAAAAAATTCATTTTTGCGTAAGAACTGATTATCTGGTTTTATAAAAATACAGTTTGAGTTAAGAGAAATTATTTTCACCGTTTTGAAATACAGATTTGGAATCCAACACAAGCGTTACTAAATTTACAGAAATTGTAGTTTGACCCCAATAATAATTTTAGTATGAAATAAAACAAGAAATTAAGATTCCAAGCATGAGAACTGTAATTAAATAAATGCAGACAATACCAAATGAATTTAATTATGACAATGCAAATACAAATAATTAAAATGAAAATGCAGGTTGTGACAGAGAGAAGCACAATACACACATTAATGGTGGGGCTACTACAAGAGTGAGGCTTAAGTGGGAGCCGAGGCAAGTCCAAGGACAGAGAGTGTCAGTGTCTTAAGTGGCTTAAGTGGTGGGGCTACTACAAGAGTAAGGCTTAAGTGGCTTAAGTGGGTTGAGGGTGTCAGTGTCTTGTTCACGTATGGATGTGTGTTCTCCTCCGCATTACCTCTGTTGGTGCAAAGGGATGGGTATTTATAAGGAAATAGTGGCGGTGGAGCGTATCAGAGGTTGGTACTTTTTCTCAGCGTCGCTCTGACCAAGGCACCCCTCATTAATGCAGGTATAATCATATTAAATGACATTAATGATGATGAGAATACTAGATCTGGCGGACATAAGCGGATCTTCCCAACATTAAATACCAAGACTTGAATGATTCGAACGTGCATGATTGGCACGTGCCGAGGACACGTCTCTCTCTTTCTCTTAATCTCTATTTGGACCTGGTTCTTGTATTATCAGCAGGGTTCATTACTAGAACGATACCCTCGGCTCTAACCCCCGGACCAAGCTCTTGAGATCCAGTCGGTAGTGGAGCACAGTGGGGTCCATCCCCTTGTAGTTAAAAAAAAAGGAATTGGATTTCTTCTATTGATAGCCTTAGGTGATGGGTTGATAGGATTGTGAGTATTGGATACAATCCAATAGTAATTGGGATTTGGATAATAGCAAGCATTGAGTCTACCAGGTTATCATGACCAAGGGTGGCGTGAATCGGAAAGAGTCTTCTCCATGCATGGACCCGTGTTACTGTGTATATATCATATGTATATATGTGTGTATAATATACATATGAGGGATAGGTATACACTCGGGATTGTGTGAGAGAGAAAAATATTGTGAGTGGTTTTCCTTTAGGGTATTGAGTGAGTGAGTACAAGGGTTTGTGAGTTGAGTTATGTGATTTTATCCTAAGTTTCTTGTACCAATTTATTCTCAATATTAAGGAAATATCTCTTGGGTGTGGACGTAGGCAGGGTTTTGCCAAACCACATAGAATTCTCTTATGCGATTTTTTTTCCTTGTTATTTTTCTTTTCATTGTGTGCTCGTTTAATTCCGCTGCGTAAATCTCAACAAGTGGTATCAGAGCCAAGTTCGATGTGCCAATTACTTTACCATGAAGGCGATGATCAACTCATAATTTACGGTGGAGCAGTTCAATGGAAAGGGCAGTTTAACTCTCTGCAGAGAAGAGTAAAAGACATTCTTTGTAACGCCCCGAAAACCAAACCACATGGGCGAGGTCAACGAGCCAAACCATATAAGGGAAAGCAAGGGATAGTTCTACATAGATCAATCCACAAGGCGGAAGCATATAGGGGAATCCTATGTGGATTTCAAAGAAAAGTTAATAAGTCAAGGGTTGACCCACGAGGACCAAACGGTCAAATAGGGTCAATTAACATAGTTTGATTTTGAAAAGAGTTTGTAAAGAAGTATAAAGAAACTACTAAGGTTTAAAAGTAACAAGTAATGAAGTTTACATTGAGAGTTTATCATTAAAGCGGTTTTTGAAGGAATACGACCAAACGGTCCTTCAGAAATTGAAAGTAGTCATTTTTCCTTAAAAGGGTAACCATGGGCTAAGAATTGCTAATAAGTGTTAAAAACATAATTTAACAAAGATCCTAGAGGATCCAACTGTTCAGATTGAGAGTGAGAGGGGAGATAACTAAGATCCCCAATATAATACGAGATCAACTAAGTCCAAAAGAACGATTTTAAAAGCAAGGGCTAAACATGTGCCCAATTACAACTTCTATGAAAAATAATCATGATAAATCCTTGCAATTCAAAACTATAATTAAGAGAAATGAATTACAACTTAAGCAATGCTCCTACCATGAGTCGTGTCAAAGAAATATTTTCTTTCAAAACATAAGACTTCCTCGTAAGGAACCTTCCAATGGGACGCCACGCGTCGAATACTTTTGGGCCTTGCCCTAATTAATAATTCCTGAAAAAAAAAAGGGTTTTATAGATTCATTAAGCACGACGGCTCAGTAGAAAACATTGTAGAAATGTACTACTACTTCTAAAATCATGCTATGACATGCGGTGCAATGCTTTGCCGCCGTGGCGATGCAACTAGCCGGATGGCCAAACCGTGAGACATTCCCAACTCAATATCCCAATCACACACTCTCACACCGGACAGCGAGCCACTCAAACGTGAGTGTAGCATACAAGATCTCCGGTAGCTAGCCGAATATGATCTTGCGTTTTCGAATGTTTTAAGGATCACAAACAACCTTCCTCACTTCACACCCGCTTCCGGAATTTCATCAAATTACAACCCCAAACGGGGATTCCAAAGACATTCCCCAATCGTGGGAATTTTAACAATTTCATATGCCCCAAGCCAATGCCATGAATGCTTTGCCGACTTGGCGACTATGATATGCTACTAGACGCGGTTATACTTTAACAATGTCATTTCTAAGAATACAATGACAAGAAGTAAACATGGTAGTTCATGTAAAAGGTAATCATCTCATTAGGCAAATAAGAGATTTCTAACATCAATTAGTATTTGAACCCATAGAAACTCAAATAGCATTTCGGTTTAGACATGGATTCAAGTAAGCACATAAGGCCAAGTAATCATTCAATTAATCACATAGGAAGATTTCCAAAACAAGATTAATGTTTATTAACACTAACTTACACATGGCAAACCATGAAGTTAGAAATAATAGTGCACTTAAACAATGAAATCTACCTCTTGAGTATTTGAGCAAATACTCTCACCAAAAAAAGATCCAAAGAAGAAATTATGCATATTACCAAATCCCATAAGCTATCAACACCTAGTTAAATAAAATCACATTTAGGAATCATAACCATGGTGAAACAAAACAACACAAACTACCTCTTAAGTTCAAGAGCAAGAAACTCAATAAATTGGAAGCCAAAATGGAAAAGGAGAGTACCCAAAGGAAGCTCTTTGCAAGGGGAACAAATAGATCTCTAATGGTCTTGACCCAAACTTGAGTCCTTGGCCTCCAAATGGAGCTTGAAAGCTCTAAGCTTCCATGGAGTTTTATCTCCCAAAACTAGAGAGAGAGGTGAGAGATATAGAGAGAGAGAAATGTGTATACCAAAATGAAAGAAAAAGAAAAAGATAAGGAGAGAAAGAAGAGTTGAGTGTAGGGGAAGTCTCACAAAAGTGGGGATTTGATGGGTTAGGTGTGGGTAGGTATGGGTTAGGTTTGGGTGTATAACACACCCAACCACAAGATATATTATTACACATGTGTATCCACTAACCAAAAAGTGATACCAACATGTATCAAATTTAAATACACTGCCCCAAAACAAGACCCACATTGGTCTGAAATTACCAAAATACCCTTGAATAAATTCTGGGTTTCTAAATTCTTGTACAACAAGGCTTGTACAAGGATTTGAAGGGAAAGGATGGAAAGCTAGAGGCTATGAAAGCTAACGAGTGGGAGGAGTTGGAGTTGTGGTGTGTTAGCACGATGCGACTCTGTATTGCTGATAACATTATCAATAAAGTTATGGATGAAGATTCTGCGTTAGGCTTCTGGGAAAAGTTGGAAAAACTCTATATGGCCAAGAGTTTAACTAACAAATTGCATCTGAAGTGACAGTTATACTGGCTGAAGATGGAAGAAGGCGGGGATCCCATGGAACACATGAGTGTATTCAACGGGTATTTGGATCAACTACGAAAAGTTGATGTCAAGATTGAGGAAAAAGATAAAGCTCTCCTCCTTCTTACCTCTCTTCTAGATTCGTATGACTACCTCGTGATTGCGTTGTTGTATGGTAAGATACAATGATTTTGGAGCAGGTGGAGGCTTCACTAGTGTCCCACGACACTCAAAGAAAGACAACTAGTGAGGATGGACATGAAGCTACTTTGACTGTAGCAGGTGGGAATCGGGGAATGATGAAAGATAGATCTGAAGGTAGAAGCAGAGTTAGATCTAGTTCTAGACGGAGAGAAGTCCAATGCTATCTGTGTAAAGAATTGGGTCACATAAAGAAATATTGTCCTCAACGTAAAGGGAAGACGATGGTGGGAAAGATGGTGATGGTAAAAATTCTTTGGTTCTATTAGGAGATGATGAAGATGTCCTCACAGTCTCCGTGGGTAAGTACACTATTTATCGTGATGATTGGATTTAGGATTCTGGTTGTACAAACCATATATGCTTCAGGATGGAATATTTTAATGAGTTCCAAAAAGGTAATTTGGGAAAGGTGTCATTAGGTGACGGGTCTTCGTGCAAAATTATGGGTATTGAGATTGTTAGATTAAAATATTCGATGGAGTGGTTCGTACTTTGGGTGGTGTGAGATATATCCCAAAGATGCAAAAAAAATCTATTATCACTGAGCCAGATGGATTCCATAGGGGTGAAAGTATTCTGCTATAGGTGGAGCCATGAAAATCACACGGGGCTACATGGTTCTTATGAAGGGAGAAAAGTGTGGTGGGTTGTATTGTCTGATTGGAAGTACAATGAAGAAAAACTCGATTGGTGTTTGGAAACGAAGTGCACAGGAAAAAGGGTACCCTAAATGTGTTTCTTTTATGATGGAGGCGAAGACACGGGTGACAGGTTTCCAAGGAATAGACGATGGTGAGGGAAAGAATACTGCTGGTGGTGGAGGGGTGGATCGAGACCCTACAACGGTGTTAATGAGTAAAATTAACGGAAGATGGTTACATGATTTAATCCTAGGTTTTTTGTACCAATTTATTCTCAATATTAAGGAAATATCTCTTGGGTGTGGACGTAGGCAGGGTTTTGCCGAACCACGTAGAATTCTCTTGTGTGATTTCTTTTTTTCCCCCTTGTTATTTTTCTTTTCATTGTGTGCTCATTTAATTATGTTGCGTAAATCTCAACAAGCAACGCCCAAGTCCTGCTCCGAGACCAGGGCTAACAGCTTCGCAGAACTCTGAGGCGATAATGGTAGAGCTCTGAGCCCCGATAGAGAGGGGTGACCATAGAGCTTAGAGCCCTGATGGAGTGTTCAATCGAGTAGCTCTGAAGGATAAGGCCAGAGGGGCACCGAGTTTAATCAAGGATGTCTAAGGGAGGATTACCAAGGGGCCCAATCAAGGAGAAGGCCCATAGACCAAATCAAGGATCTAAAGGAGGAGGCCTAAGGGACCCAATTAAGGAAGAGGCCTAGGGGGTCCAATCAAGGATATGAAGGAGGAGACCCAAGGGGCCCATTAAGGAGGAGGCCCAGGGGATACAAATCAAGAATCTGGGCCTAGTACCTACAGAAGGCTAAAAGCACATAAGTTATTTATAAAATAAAATTAAAAAAAAAAAGACATGGAATTGATAGGGAACTATAGCCAGATGACTAAGGCATGAGTCTGCAAGACTTCTTCTATTCGTCGGTTCGAATCCTAATTAGAGCGAAATGTATTTAGCGGACCTCTTATCAACTAGTCTCTTACCCTAGTTCTTTTTGCCACCCATAAAGTTTGTTTGGGAATATTTAAAATAGGATCTGGTTTAGTTCAAGTCTAACTTTTTATCTGGTTCTTGTGAAAATCAAGTGTGTGTTAGTTGGAAAATGTTAGAACCACACACTTTTTCCACACACAGCTTTAAATGCTTTTACTTTGTGTTGTTTGAATTTTTCATTTTTTTGTGCCCCACTTATACAACACAGGTTACATGCATTTAAAGTTGTGTGTAAAAAAATGTGTCGTTCACTGTGTGGGTCTAGTAGTGCTCATGTTAGTTTGACATAGAATCTATTTTGATAAATTTATTAAACTGTGAATGGACTCCTATGCAAGAAATAAAACAATCACCAAGTGTATGTTAGTTTGACATAGAATCTTTATTAAATTATGAATGGACTCCTATGCAAGAAATAAAACATTTACCAAAACTTAATTCTCACAAAAACCAAATAAAAGACTTGGACTGAACCAAGTCCTAACTTAGACATTCCCAAAAAGGCTCACTCTTGAACTATTTCTCATCTAAGAAGTGGACTGATTGAAAAGTGAAGACAACAAATTGGGAACCAAACTACAATATTTTGAGATCATAACCACTAAGACGTATGATACATCCAAAATCATTAGAATGTATCATAGAATTTTTCTTCTCTGATAGAAGATCTCTCCACTTTGGGGAATATGTGAAGTATTATAAGCATTAAAGGAGAGCATAACTTTAGGAGTAATGCTAGGGGTACAACTCATTTACAACCTTCTCTATCTCTTTCGTAAGTGGCACTGGCGCCTATTGAATTTTAATCGAACCCACAATGCTACTTAGAAGAGAGATAAAAATAGATGTAAATAAGTTGTAAGAATAAGTTGTACCCTTAGCATTACTCTAACTTTAGTCTACCTAAGAAATTGGCGCACATTAATTGTCCTCGAGACGAAACTTCCACGGGATGAGACTTCAGAGGCGGATTCAGAAAATTTGATCAGGGGGAGGCGATATATATATATATATATATTTTTTTTTTTTTTTTTGAGTCAATTTTGGGTATAATTTGTTTTATGCCATACCTGAAAAATGTTATAACAGGTAAAAAAACAACTTACAAACTGTAACAAATATATTATCAACATTATTCATAATTAGGTATCAAATCAAATCAAGTATAAAATGCGATTTAGGCTTCATTTGATTTGTGATATGTGATATAGTTTCAGCAAAGAGAGAGAGAGAGAGAGAGAGAGAGAGAGAGAGAGATTTGTGAATTGTGTTGCAGGGGATAGAGGGGAGTGTTTTTAGAGAAAGTTAAAGCTTAAAAGGAGATCCAATCAAATTGACAAGGTATCTCTCTCTTCTCTTCCTACTACTAGTAACTATGTAGCACAAGCACTTGTGTTTAGGTTATCGTACCTGCGTGTCGTTCACAAACATGGCTCAGACATGTCTTGATATGTGTCCGGCATGCCCAAAAAAGAGAGAATTATTCAATGAGCCCGTCACGCCACATCAGCATGCTGATGTGCTGTGACCATTTAATCTTAACCACCCACTTGCCCCCTCCTTCTAGGGGATCATGACAAGTGGTTATCATATTTGAAATTTGAAATTTGAAATTCCAATAACCACTTGTCATGATTTCCTTAAAAATAAGGGACAAGTGAGTGATTAAGATTAAATGGTCACACCACGTTAGCATGCTACATGACGTGACGGGCTCACTGAATAACTTCTCCAAAAAAGAGTCTAACGTATTTTGTCCTTTATTCCAAATCGGGCACAACGTGAACACGCGACTGAACATTCGTACACATTTGAGACAAGTGTGTGACCAAGTCCTTTTTTTTTTTTGCTGAGAAGTGTGACCAAGTCCTTGCATGGTCTTATAAACGATTCCTAGAAGCAAATACATTTTTCTGTTAGAGCATCTCTTATACTAAGTGTTATATCAGAGATATCAAACTTATATTTTAGTATTTTTAATTGTGTATTTGTGCACATTTGCTCTAATAGTACATTTTAAAAGAAGTACTTTCTCTGTTCCTTTTTATAGTCTTATATTTTATTTTGGGATGTCTTAAAATTAGTGTTCATTTTTTTAAATTGGTATACAATTTTTGCTTACTTTCCAAAACTACCCTTCTTTGAAAACTACACTAAGACAAAACTAAAAAAGTTACTCCCTCCGTCCCTTTTTTTGAGTCCATCTTTGGGAACTCAACTTATTAAGGGGACAAAAAGAATCTATATTTACTTTTCACAATTGCCCCTAATCATTACAATAACTTTTTTAGTTTTGTCTTGGTGTAGATTTCAAAGAAGGGTAGTATTGGAAAGTAAGTAAAAATTGTATACTAATTTAAGAAAGTGGACACTAATTTTGAGACATCCCAAAATAGAATATAGGACTATAAAAAAGGGACGGAGAGAGTGTTATAATGATTAGAGGTAATTAAAAGTGGTGTAAATTTTTTTTATTTCCTTAAAAAATTGAATTCCCAAAAGTTGACTCAAAAAAGAGTTGGATGGAGTAACAAATTATAGTATAGCACATAAAATTACTATTCCAATAGATGCCAAAAGTAAAAGTAAAACTTCACAGCAGTTAATGAAGTGGGGCTTTTGAAAGATGATGCTATAATTCAGAAATAACACCATCTTTGGCACTCTCATAGGAGATGCTCTTAAATAGTACTCCTTTCGTCTCTTTTTTTTGAGTCCATCTTTGAGAACTCAATTTATTAAGGGGACAAAAAGAATCTATATCTATTTTCTACAATTACCCTTAATCATTGCAATAACTTTTTTAGTTTTGTTTTGGTATAGATTTCAAAGAATGGTAGTTTTTGAAAGTAAGTAAAAATTATATCCCAATTTAAAAAAGTGGACACTAATTTTGAGACATCCCAAAATAAAATATAAGACTAAAAAAAAGGGACGGAATGAGTACTTCTTATGGTCATTATATACGATTTGGTAATGGAAAATAATATCTTGCGATTTATGCCTGTGAAGTCTTGATCTCTGATTTTTTATTTTTAATTTTATTGATAATTGCACTCTATATATTGACTTGATATCACAATAATTCCCCGGGATCACTGTTACTGTTAGTGCTGGCAGAGAGAGAGAGAGATAGAGTAACAGTCCACTTTACACATTTTCCAAGAAATGTTGGAAGCTTTTACAGTGGGATTAGTCATGGAATCAAGAAAGAGAAAAGAAATGTAGACCAGAGACCAATTTGTCATACTGATTGGGACACAGAAAATATTGTTTCCCAATTTCCATGGCCCATGGGTTTACATTCAACCCACCCCATCTTTTCCTTTTAACTGGCACTGGTGATTGTCTTGGTGGGTCCAACCTGATCTTGAGCTTATGCGTCACTCCTTCTAGTAGGACACTAATAATATGGCCAGCCCTGCAGCTTCCAATTTGTATTCTGGAGTATACAAACTCTACCCATTGATCACGGAAGATTTTCCAGCATAGTAGAATCAATGTTAATTGTTAAATTCAATCCAAAATACTTCTGGAAAAAAATGTCTCCTCTTCTCAGACTTGCAACCTTTTATATATACTAGGTGCTACTAGGTGATAAGCACGTGTTTATTCTTTTATAGTAATTTCTTTGGATTTTACAAAGGAAAAAAAAGAAAAAAAAAGTCGGCGTGTTAAAAGATAATCATTTTGTAATTTTTCTTACAAAAATTGCACGTGGCTATTCTCTCATATTAGCTTCTTTGACTTCTATAATCATTTTTGTGAAGGGAAAAAGCGAAAAAGCCGCTATGCCAAAAAATGATCTTGTAAAATTGGCCTATATGTAAATATGATGTCAGCAGCCGGTCGTGTTGACTTTTTTTTAGGCCATTTGTAATTATGGTTGAAAAAGTTAACTGAACCTGAAATATTTCGGCCAAAAATGACCTATGTTAGCTTCTTTGGCCTTTACAACCAATTTTGTAAAGGAGACCCAAAAAAAAAAAGCTAGTTGGGTCAAACGATTCTGTAACTTTTCGTACAAAAGTTGACCTATATGTAAATATGATGTAAGCAGACGCTTTTGTTGACTTTATTTTGAAGCTAATCGTTCTCATATTAGCTTTTTTGGTTTTTACAATTGTTTTTGTAAAGGGAAAAAGTCGCGGTGCAAAAAGATGACCATTTTATAATTTTTCGTACGAACATTGACATGCATGTAAATATTGTGTCAAATGATGACCATTCTGTAATTTTTCTTACAAAAAATGACCTATGTGTAAATTTTGTGCCAAAAGATGATCATTTTGTAATTTTCTTACAAATATTGACCTATATGAAAATATAATGTCAGCCGTGACTATTTTTTTGAAGTGAAGTGTAATTATTTTTGGAAAAATTGATTGAACCTTAAATATTTAAGCCAAAGTTGATTGAATCCTCATTATTATATTAAATATAATTTCAAAAATTGACCTAAATGTAATTATTAGTCGACTTGAATGTAATTATTGTACAAATGACAGAATTAGCCTCACCCAAACTAATATATCCTTATGTAGTTATACACACGTACGAGTAATTATGGTAAATTAAAGGAATATTATAGTATTTGAGTAACTATGCAATTACCGTAAAGGACAGAACAAACAGAGATACCAAAATTGGAGAAATAAATTTGAGAATTGGGCACGGATCCATAGGAAGGATAGGTTCTTTTTATGTAGTTATACACACGTACGAGTAATTATGGTATATTAAAGGGATATTATAGTATTTGAGTAACTATGCAATTACCGTAAATGACAGAACAAACAGAGAAATACCGAAATTGGAGAAATCAATTTGAGAATTGGGCACGGATCCATAGGAAGGATAGGTTCTTTTATGTGAGAATATATATATATATATATATACATATGAGATTCCTCATTTTAAGGAAGTAAAAATTTTTAATTATGGCCGACAAAGAACATGTATTGCACAATGAATTTAACTCTTTACCTCAAGTTTTAAATAAGCTCTAACGGTAAAGACTAGAAATTCTCACTTTCTTCAAATGAGGGATCTCTCGTTAAAGTATATACTTATGAAAGTTATACTTATGAAAGGTGCTCCCATCCTTTTTCTAGGGATGGGGATAAATTACACTAATCTTTACCAACCTGTGTTATAATTATAAGAACCTCTTAGTTTCAGAAATAACAATGACATTTCTTGATGATTGTTTTTCAGCAAAACTTTAATAACGTTAGATTTTAATTTTTAGGGTTTTGTTAACATGTATCCTTAGGGTATATGTTAAAGTTTTTAAAGTGGAAATAAACAAGGGAGACAAACATTAAACACTACACCGGACACTGAAACATATATTGTACCCATTATTTATTCTACTTAGATCCTTAATATATGCCCTAAGAACACGTGTTAATAAAACACTAATTTTTAACAGAAGAGGTCCATGTAATTTTTGAAACTAAGTCCTTGTAATTCTGACAATTGTCAGAAAATGTCAGTGTAATTTACCCTGTTGTTTTTGACATTTTTTAGAAGTATTATCTAAGGGAGAGTGAGAAGGGAAGAAAACTTTTTTCCCCACTGGTTTATAGAAACCTACCAAATCAATAACAAATCCTATTTCTTAATATCAGTTAAAATCCAAGTGGGATTAGTTACTAGTGAATTAATTTCCTTATTTTTTTTTTCTTTCTAGAATTGACTTTTGTGATTTTGTAGGAATAAAAGAAGTAAAGTGTAATGATTGGTGCACATAAAGATCTGGACTATTAATTTCAGTAAATTCTATGTATGCAGGTACGGATTTTACCAAAATAAATAACTCAGATCTTTAAATGTACAATTTATATGCACATTTTTTATGTGCTGATAGCATTAGCCATTGATCTAAACTTAGCTTCTCATATGCCAAACTAGACAGGTACCAACTAAGTAAAAACCATCAGTTAATCATTTCTCTTTTCTTTCTTCTGTCTAACAAGCCATCCTCTTATTAATTACTCTTCTTCAAGCTATACATATTCTCAAGGGAATATTAGTTTTTAGGATAAATTGTTTGTTTGGAATCATTTCTCAAATGTGCATTTGGGTCCAAGCATGTTAAAAGCAAATCTAAAGATGCTTCAACCCAAACGACAGGCAGAATAAGGATTTTGGTTCTAATGAGACCAATCTATATGATCTGGCAACAAAAACACCCTCCATTCTTTTTAAGAACCATATTAATTTGTTAAAATCTTAATATATAATTTTGGCTAATTTTTAAGTGAAAACATGAATGTTAGATAATATCAAGATTATCAAACAAATGTAAACAGCAAAAAGCTATCATCAAAGGTCAAATAATTACACTTTGTGTAATGAACAAAAACAATTTCAAAGTTCATAAAAGTCGCAAAAATAGAAAACCGATCAAACACCGATTAATCGATTTTTCTAAAGAAGTGCACAAACTTAACCCAATTGAAAACTGACCTATACAGCCAAAAACCGACCTATCGAAGCCGAATAATCGATTTTACAATCACTAAAAAACCAAAAAAAAAAAAAAAAACCGACCGCGAACATCCCTACTTTCAAAATGTATTGTGAAGTTTTTAGGAATACAAGTGAAAGTAGGTACGAGTTTTTAAAACATTTCATATTCAAATACAATAAATTCAGATGCAACTCAAAGGTATGACTATTTGAAGCATTGACGAGTCAATTTCTTATGCATTGTTTATTAAATGAGTTTAAAATTCAGACTTGAGTTTAACCTTTTATTTATTATTAAACATGTTGAGCACGAATCAAGCTTATGTATCTTTGAGAGCTTAACTTGTTTATTAAACGGGTTTAAAATTCCAACTTAAGCGTAAATCGTAGTCAGGTTAATTCCATTTTATCCAATTTCAACTTCACTGTATAACAAGTCTAACTCATGCAACTTCTAAAATCACTTACAAGTTACAAACTTTATTCAAATATTTTTTCGAATTCTATCGAGCTGAACCAGATCCAAAGCAAAATATTCGACCTTTACGTACATAACATGTTCGCGGCAACTTGTGGAGCAACAAAACTTGTACCTTTACATAGTCACAACTGTCATAAACTAGCAGTTTGCACTGTTTCACATTCCACATTTTTGGTGTAGCAAACACCTAATTAATGAGTAAATATTGGGTATTACAGGGATACACTATGTAGGATTTTATCTCCTCTCACAAGATTTAAAATCTATTAAGTTGGATCAGTTTTTTGTTGAGTTGAACCATAGAAATAGGAGGCCAGATAGATTAAGGCATGCTCTTTATTGGTTTGTAATACAAAATAGGATAATGCAACGGTTGTATTTAATATTTAATGATAGGCACACATCACAAATCACAATACCAACCACATAAGTACCACATTTAAAGCACATGACACTACATTCAAAGACAAGGCACCTTAATAATGTCATGTACCATGTGCTTTAAATGTGGAAGTTTTGTGCTTTAAATGTGATATTTTATGATTAGTGTTGTAGTTTGTAACGTGTGCCTAGCATTATTGTTAGCCTATAATGAACACAACCAAACTGAAAGCAAAAAATTCAAACTTTTTTTATGCACACAAAATCATCAACACTAAAACACAAACTCTCTAGTCTAGACGATATATCTCCAATAGACCTGGGCCTTAGCCTAAGTGGTCTACCCTCACCTCTCCCAAGTGGGAGGTGGAGAGTTCAAGGCCCCTTAGGGGGAGTTTGGACCGGGGGATTTATTCCCCTCAGCCGTCTATGGGAGGAAGTCCCTTTGAAGTGGACCCGTGACCCCTCTGGCTGTTTGCAGCATATCTGCAAGTGTGTGTGTGACGCCTGCGAGTGCTTTGACCATCAGCATAAAAAAAAAAAAAAAGAGGACGATATATCTCCAATAATAAAGGAACCAAAAAAATACTAACATTAAAAAAATAGAAATAAATAAAGGATCCTAATAAATACTAAAAAAATAAAATAAAATAAAAGAACCTAATAAATACTAACACAAATATGGATTTGGATACAGTAATTAAATCCCCAACAAAATTACTTTTAATCCATATAATATATATATATATATAATATAGGAATTTGCTAACCTACCGCACATAGGCTTTTAGTGACGAAAAATGGGTTTTTAGCGACGAAAATTTTCGTCACTCAAAGTTAGAACCTTTAGCGACAAAAAATTCGTCGCTAAAAATCTACTTTTCATCGCTAAAGAGACTGTTGTATGTTGTTAACTTAAGACCATTGTGTTGTAAGTTAACAGCCCCACATATATATATATATATATTTAGATTCTTATTTAGTAGGGGTGTAGATTCCTACTCAATCCTTTCACGTTAGCAAAGAAGCCAACCAGATCTCGCCTGTACGGAAGAATTGACAGCCGTCGATCTCCCTCCTTCATCATCGCTCTGTTTGCCGCCGTCACTGACTTTTCCTTCGGATTTCCAGCGACCTTTGACGCCTCCGACGTCGATTTCTCTACCTTTTCGTCTCTCTTCTTCGAATTTGAATTTGGAGGAGTGAGAAAAACGAAGGTGTCCTCGCCGTCGCTGTTGCTCCGATGAAGAAGGTCTCGGAACTTCCACCGCTTCGACGATCCCGTCGAATTGCTCTTCTTGCACCTTCCAGGCGACTCCGCCGCCTTCGCCGTCGCCTTCGGCGTCCAGACGCAGTACGTTCCCGCCGGAATTCGGTCGAGATCGTCGGCCTCCGACGACGAACACGACGGAGTATCGCGATCTTCGAACATGAGCTTCCTCAGAGGAAGCCGAATTGGAGGCTTCGAAGAAACAGGAATTTGATTTTCAGACTCACCTGAAAGCAAATCTGTGTTGAAAATGGGGAAAATAGGTCGAATCTGGCCGTTGTAGAAGATCTCATCGGCGGAAATCGGAGACAAATCAGGGTCTCTGCATACGAATTGGAACTCAAACTCAAAATCATCATCATCATCATCATCATCTTCGTTGTGATTCTTCTTCTTCAGATCATGTTGAGATATGTTTGGATTTCTATTGAGCGAAGTTTCCAAACCGAACACATCGTCGTCAACTTCGAAATCTGATTCGGCTCTAAATTCATCGATAACTCTAGCAGCGATGTCTGCTAATCTGGTTGAAGCGTAACCATTGAAGCTCGGAGAGAGCGAAACAACTGGACCAGACTGCATTTTGGGACGGAGGTGCGTTTGGAATGCTTTTTGCAAAACCTGCTTCACTTCGTTAGTTATAGTTCTTAGAGAGAGAAAACACAGAGATCATGTGAAACTCCGTTTTTCTTTTGGGTTCCCGTGATATATATTTTAGAGAGAGAGAGAGAAAAAAGCGGGGGAAGTTTGGTTGAAGTGACCGAAAGTGTGGGGTTTTAGTTTCAGGCTATATAGGTGTGAGTGGTTCGAGGTAAAGATGTGATCATGACCCTGTTTGTTATTGCTTATTTGATTATTTTAAGCAGTTTTGGTGGCCGAAACTGTTTATTGATTTGTTTGTTTCAACAAAAACATAAAGCAGTTTGACAATAAGCAGGTAAGTAGGTGCTTTTCAAGATTATCTCTATATTTGATCAATTCACAGCATATTAACCAAACACCTAAATCATAATAAGCAGTTCTACTTTTAAGCAGTTCTACCAATCACGATCAAGATCGCATAAGCATAAGCACAGACAAACAGGCTCTGTCGCTCGTGTGATGTTGTTGGACTCTACAGTGACACAGAAAAGAGATAGACACATCTTTTTAGGAAGTTGTATGAAAGTTGTACGAAAGTTGTCACTTAAGAATTACCAATACTCAAATAGTCTGTCCCATTTTATATGTTCCTAGTGGGGAATCCAAATATTTATGGGGACAAAAAGAATCTACACCTACTTTTTACAATTACTCATAATCATTGCACTTTCCTTTTTTGTTTTATTTTGGTGTTGATTGCAAGGATAGTTTAAAAAACTAAGTAAAATTTGCATACTAATTTAGAAAAGTGGACAATAATTTTGGAATATCCCAAAAAAGAAAGGGTGACACATAAAATGGAATGGAGGGAGTATATATTTATGGAGCAATGCTCCAGTGCACATTGGGTAAGTTCACTGGGTGAGCGTATTGGTCTTTTAAGCCTAAAAAAACTGCGGGTTATCCCACTGACCTGTGCCACGTCCTATCACCCCATTGATCTGTCGTTTTTTAGGCTTAAAAGTTTAGTACGCTTACCCAGTACTCACTGGAACCGGATTCTATATATACATATAGAGAGAGAGAAAGATATAGAGAGAGAGGAGGGGACATACATGCTTTGAAAAAGCAAAGGGGCTGTTTGGAAAAGTAAGGAATTAATTTGGTTCATAAGTAAACTGGTTCTAAAAATTCAACTGATGGGTGCGAATTAATTTCTTGTATAAAAGAGTCTGTGTCCACAAATAACTCTCTTAAAGTAAGTTGTATGTTTGTTTGTTTTTGTTTTTTTTTTCTTTCAAATACCTCTCTCAACTATAAAACTTGATAAATTGACCTTGTCAAGTATTGAATTTTTTTTTTTAACCAAATCCTTGGTAGCCCAAGTGGGGAGGCGGACCAAGACAGGGTGTGTTCTACTCTCTTGGTCTTGTATTCGAAACTCCTCATGGGTAAATATTAAGGATTTGGCCAGGGCCTTTTATAACACCCACATTTGTGTTATGTCTTTTGCATTACATTGTCATGCATGATAATGTGATGTGGCGTGTCCTATGACACATGTTTGAGTGAGTTTTGACTCACGAGTTGATTTGGGTGTCTGTATTAGAGAACCCTCTGAGACTGTGGTGATTTAGAATTTGTTGTTGTGACATCTCTCCGAGTGTGAGACGGTCACTGTGGAACACTTTAAATGTTTATCTGAAAATAAATGTTTACCTGTGTATTTCAATATCTGTATTATTTTCTGTTTTAGAATTTATTTCTGTTGTTAGATTTAGTATCCTGGTGAGGACGAATGAACACGCTATTAATTTGGTAGGCTAATTAGCAACTTCGGAAACGTCATATAGAAATTCGCGTTTTAGCAACCAAACGAAACTTAGTCGAAAACTTTTATAATTTTGAGGTTTCACTCGTAAAGCTATGAATAAGCTGTATAGAAAGTTTCAGAGACTGATTAGGAGTTTGGAAAACTCGTAGGGAGGTAAACGTAATTCCCCGAGAATGTTGCCTATATATAGATAGAGATGAGTTGAGATATTTCACAACTCTTAACCTAAATTCCAAGAGGAGGCCAAAAAGGGGGCTAGAAGGAGATTTGATTGCTTAGAGCTTTGCGACGCCAAACGACGACCTTCCGTCAGTCTGGTTTCTCCCAGATTTCGTATTCGAGTTCCTCGAGGTAAGAGCTTCGTTTTGATATATGTTAGGGCCTGTTTGGCCAAGTTTTCCGAAAAGTTATTTTCTAGAATTTTTCATAAAAGTTGATTAATGGAATTCTGATCCATAGGAATTGTACTAGACGGACTTCTGCACGTTCTTTGTGCACGGGTTTTCTTCAGATTGAATTATAGGAGCGTTATTTGGAGGTGAGTGATTCAACTATGTTTTGGAATGATTTCTTGGCATGTATTCATGTTATGTTTGAATAACATGTATTAATCCTTAGAGATATATTGTGTAGTTCATATTGGGCATTTATATTGATAAGTAGGCTCAATAGCACGGTGATATGTTTTGATTATCACGAGCAAGGTGATATGTATTTGAGCATGTTAAGTTGCTTATGTGGGTCAGAAGGAGCACGTGGTCACCGTGCCATTTTGTGGAGCCGTTATAGGCATTAAGGTCGCACGATTGAAGAAAAGAATCGTGGGTCTTACCCTTTCGCGTGGACTTATTGGCGAGGAGTCGCGGATTGGGAATATGGACGGGCACGTGAGTCTCTGGCGACTAGTATGAATTGTAGAGATGTGAATGCGGACATGTTTATCATTCATGTACATATGTTGATTTATTCACTAAGCTTTAGCTTAAACAAATCGAAATATGTGTGGTTATTCAAATAACCATTTCAGGTGTAAATGCTGGCGAGGAATCAGAGAAGTGAGTACGTGGGTTGGGAGTTCGCTTGGAAGGCAAATTGAATGTTGATCTTGTAGTTTTGGGATCCTAGAAATGTTGTAATAAGAATTTCTATTGTCTTAACTTAAGTTTGACTTCGTATGATAGGATGAATCTTGAACGTTGTTTTAGACTATAACATATTGTAATTATGTTTAGGTAATGCTTTAATACAGTTAAGATTACTTTAGACTGAGTTTGGTTGGAGTTTGGTTTGAGTGGTTGATCATTGGATGGAAGTTAGGAAGCTTTTAAACTTGTTTTCTGCATATTGGGCTGCTGTCAGGGGAGCAGTCGACTGAACCCCTGAGCCTGTTAGCTACTGCTTCTCATTTTTGCAAAAGCAGTCGACTGGACCCCTGAGCAGTCGACTGGACCCCTCAGCAGTCGACTGGATCTCCAATTTCAGTCGACTGAAATTCGAAATTAAAATCCCTGCCCGCCTCCGTCGACTGAGCAGTCGACTGAACCTCTGGTTTTAAAATGTGTTTTGTTTTCCGCTGCGTGTGTTCTTCAAACCTAAATTTTGGGAACGTTAATGAATTGGTTTAGCCTCGGTGGCGTGCCACGGGCTCCGGTTCCGCTATTGTGGGACCGGGCTGTGACATTTAGTGGTATCAGAGCATAAGTTTAGAGCCTTGGGAACGAGTGACGTTATATATGCTGAGTGACGTCGAGTGGAGTGTGTAATTGTAAAGATAATGGTTATCATTGTAGAAATGCTTCATGTGTTAGCATTTGTTGATTGTGATGAACTGTGCACACATAACTATATTGTGGCATAGCATGCATGGTCATTATGTATTGAACTCAACAGGAGAAATATTTGAAACGTTATGGCTGATCCACCAAGAGAATTGTTACCGCATTCGCGGATGGACCAAATAGTGAATATGGTGGGCAATTTCATACAAGCGGTAAGTGAAAGAGAACAGATGAACGTTCAGCCTCCACAAGTGGAAATTCGTTATGTCAATGCACCATCGGCACCGCGACCTCAACACACAATCGTGGAACAGTTTCATAAGCGAAAACCAACGTTGTATCATGGGCAAGTTGACATAGATTTGGCCGATCATTGGATGATGGACATAGAAAGACATTTCCGTCAGGTAATATGTACCGATGATGAGAAAATTTTATGCGCATCCGATACGTTGATGGGCGAAGCATTGGATTGGTGGAACAACGTGCTTGAACAAGGGAAGCCAACTACGTGGGAAGCATTTACAGAAGAATTCAACAAACGCTTCTTTCCGCAATCTGCTTATACTCAGAAACGTCAAGAGTTTGCGAGTTTGGTTCAGGGAGATATGACCGTAGGTGAGTATGTTTCTCGTTTTAATGCCTTGTTACGATTTGGGAAAACTACCGTTCCAACTGATAGGGATAAAGCTCATAAGTTTGAGGAAGGACTTAGAGAGAATATCCGTGGCCGTGTAGATATGTTGCAACACCCGACCGTTTCCCTCGTTGAGGAAGCCGCTCGTATTGCTGAGAAAAGTGTCGACAGATATCGACAGGGACAACAAGGGAAGAGAGCAAATGACAGTCGGGGTAAGAGTCAAGGGAATGCGAAGAAACCATTTACGCAAGGTTCAGGATCGAATATGAGTAGTCAAGGAGGAAGTGTGTTTGTTGGAGATTCGAGACCGTTGTGCCCAACATGTAACGTGCGACACAGAGGAACCTGCCATCAATTGATCACTTGCTTTTATTGTAAACAATTGGGGCATGTGTCTAGGAATTATCCTTTGAACGCGAATTTGACTACACCAAACACAACCTCGAACGCCAAGGGCTATAACCCAGAAACGAGAGGAAAATGTTTTGAGTGTGGACAACCGGGACACATAGCAAAGAACTGTCCGAGTAAGAGACAGCCGGGAATGAGTACCGGGGCATCGAGTGTGCCAAGCGGATCAAGGGTAGAACCTCGAATAGATAAAGGGAAAGGAGTCGCGCAACAACAAGGACGATACTTCCAGCTCAGGCCGGGGAATACGGATGATACCGTCGTATCAGGTATTCTTCCTATTTGTTCGTATCCTGCACGTATACTTATGGATTCTGGTTCAACGCATTCATTTGTATCACGTGATTTTGTTAAGCATTTAACTGTTAAGTCAGAACCTCTAGGATATGACCTGTGTGTATCATTGCCTAGTAGTGAACCGCTAGTTACTTCTTCGATATTCAAGTCATGTGAGATCAAGATAGGTGATAAAGTCTTGAGCGTTGATTTGATTCCGTTGACGGTGAATTACTTTGATGTTATCTTGGGTATGGATTGGTTGTTGGTTAATCAAGCCAGAATCAATTGTGAATAGAAACGGGTTAGTTTCTATCCGTCAGGACGAGAAGAGTTTACTTTTCAGGGTAAGGGAGTGATCATACCGCCGTACTTGATATCGGCGATTCAAGCAAGTAAGATGTTGAAGAAGGGTTGTTCGGGTTTCTTATGTTCAATTATCGACACGCGAGTTCTTGGACCACTAATAGAAGACATTTCAGTAGTTCGAGAATTTCCAGATGTTTTTCCCGATGAGTTACCCGACGTATTGATTGAAAGAGAGCTTGAGTTCACAATAGAAGTAGTACCAGGGTCACAACCGGTATCCAAAGCACCGTACCGAATGGCACCGATAGAGTTGAAAGAATTGAAAGTTCAGTTAGAAGAACTGTTAGAGAAGGGTTTTATCCGACCGAGTGTTTCGCCGTGGGGAGCTCCAGTATTGTTTGTGAAGAAGCAAGATGGAACAATGCGCATGTGCATCGACTACCGAGAGTTGAATAAGTTGACCGTCAAGAACAAGTATCCGTTGCCGCGAATAGATGACTTGTTTGATCAGTTACAAGGGGCTCAGATATTTTCGAAGATCGACTTGAGATCCGGTTACCATCAGTTGAAAGTCAAAGAGGAAGATGTTGAGAAGACAGCTTTCAGGACTCGATATGGTCACTTTGAATTTTTGGTTATGCCATTTGGAGTGACTAATGCACCAGCTGCTTTCATGGATTTGATGAACCGTGTTTTCAAAGATTATTTAGATGAGTTCGTTATCGTGTTCATAGATGACATCCTAATCTACTCCAAAAGTGTTGAAGATCATGAGCATCATTTGCGATTAGCTTTACAACGATTGCGTGAAAAGAGATTATTTGGAAAATTGAAGAAGTGTGAGTTTTGGTTGACCGAGATAGTTTTTCTTGGACATATAGTGTCAGCAAAGGGAATTTCTGTAGACCCTCAGAAGATAGAAGCAGTTACCAACTGGGTGAGGCCAACGAATGTGACAGACATCAGAAGTTTCCTAGGATTAGCTGTGTATTATCGGAGATTTGTAAAAGACTTTTCGCGTATAGCAATGCCGATGACACAGTTAATGAGGAAAGATATTGCTTTTGTTTGGAGTCCAGAATGTGAAGAAAGTTTTCAAGAGTTGAAAGGTCGACTAGTGAAAGCACCAATTTTAGCCGTTCCATCAGGGACTGAAGGGTTTATCATTTACAGTGATGCTTCATATAGAGGTTTAGGTTGCGTTCTTATGCAAGGTGATAAAGTCATTGCGTATGCATCAAGACAACTTAGACCGCACGAGAAGAATTATCCAACACATGATCTAGAATTGGCCGCCGTGATTTTTGCACTGAAGATTTGGCGTCATTACCTATACGGGGAGAAATGTGAGATCTATACGGATCACAAGAGTTTGAAGTACCTGTTTACACAACGAGATTTGAACATGAGGCAAAGGAGATGGTTAGAGTTAATGAAGGACTATGACTTGTCAATTCAGTATCATCCGGGCAAGGCGAATGTCGTCGCCGATGCTCTTAGTCGCAAAGTACCAACCAATACCGCATCAGATTTGACTTCTCAGAAAGAATTGATACGAGATATGGAGAATATGGAGCTTGAGGTGACTCCGAGGATTGAAGGTGGATTGATGTCGACGATTGTGGCACAACCACTCTTGATTCACGAGATCACGGAGAAACAACTTCAAGATGTGGCTTTGAAGAAGATTTGTGATGAGATTCCAATGGGCAAACAACCGGGATTCACGTTTGAGAACAATGTGTTGAGATTGAGGGGTAGAATTTGTGTACCTAGCGAGAAGGAGTTGAAACGGAACATCCTAGAGGAAGCACACAATACTAAGTATACCGTTCACCCGGGAAGCACCAAGATGTATAGAGATTTGAGACATGTTTATTGGTGACCGGGAATGAAGAGGGAAATAGCACGATATGTTTCACGTTGTACTAGTTGTCAACAAGTAAAGGCCGAACGCCAAGTACCCTCAGGATTGTTACAACCGTTACCGATAGCCGAGTGGAAATGGGAGCACATAACAATGGATTTTGTTAGTGGGTTTCCGAGATCGAAGAGATCAAATACTATTATTTGGGTGATTGTTGACCGTTTGACGAAGTCGTCGCACTTCCTACCGCTTCGAACAACTAAGCCAATGACGTTAGCTAAGTTGTATATTCGCGAAATTGTGAGACTACATGGTATCCCAGTTTCTATCGTTTCAGATAGGGATAGTAGTTTTACATCGAAGTTTTGGAGAGCCTTGCAAGAAGCAATGGGTACCAAATTGCACTTTAGTACATCTTTTCATCCTCAGACCGATGGTGAATCAGAAAGAGTAATCCAGATTTTGGAAGACATGCTTCGTTTATGTGTACTTGATTTTCAGGGTGATTGGGAAGACCATTTGCCGCTGATTGAGTTTGCATATAACAACAGTTTTCAGTCGAGTATTGGGATGGCTCCTTATGAAGCTTTATATGGTCGTGTATGTCGTTCACCAATTAGTTGGACAGAGGTGGGAGAAAGAAAGATTGAAGGGCCGAAAATTGTACAAGAGACGACGGATAAGATAAAGGTAATTAGACAACGGTTACTGACAGCCCAGAGTAGGTATAAGAGTTATGCCGACAAGCGCAGACGACCGTTGGAATTTGATGTAGGAGACTTGGTGTATTTGAAGGTGTCACCTTCAAAGGGAATAACCAGATTTGGTAGATACGGGAAACTCAATCCGAGATATGTAGGACCTTTTGAAATCATTGGAAAGGTTGGACCCGTAGCTTATCGTTTGAACTTGCCGAGCGAGTATGCTCAACTTCATAATGTGTTTCATGTATCATTGTTACGCAAACAATTAGTGGAAGATAGAGACCAAGTGATGACTCCGACGTCGAATGAGATTCAGAGTGATTTAACGTATGTCGCGTATCCGGTAGAGATCTTAGACCGGAAGGATCAAGTCTTACGAAATAAAGTAATGTCAAAAGTGAAAGTGTTATGGCGTAGTCAAACTACGGAAGAGATGACGTGGGAGATAGAAGATGAGATGCGTACTCAGTATCCACACCTTTTCGAGACATGAGGTATAAGTTTGGGGACAAACTTCTTTTAAGGGGGAGAGTACTATAACACCCACATTTGTGTTATGTCTTTTGCATTACATTGTCATGCATGATAATGTGATGTGGTGTGTCATATGACACATGTTTGAGTGAGTTTTGACTCACGAGTTGATTTGGGTGTCTGTATTAGAGAACCCTCTGAGACTGTGGTGATTTAGAATTTGTTGTTGTGACATCTCTCCGAGTGTGAGACGGTCACTGTGGAACACTTTAAATGTTTATCTGAAAATAAATGTTTACCTGTGTATTTCAATATCTGTATTATTTTCTGTTTTAGAATTTATTTCTGTTGTTAGATTTAGTATCCTGGTGAGGACGAATGAACACGCTATTAATTTGGTAGGCTAATTAGCAACTTCGGAAACGTCATATAGAAATTCGCGTTTTAGCAACCAAACGAAACTTAGTCGAAAACTTTTATAATTTTGAGGTTTCACTCGTAAAGCTATGAATAAGCTGTATAGAAAGTTTCAGAGACTGATTAGGAGTTTGGAAAACTCGCGGGGAGGTAAACGTAATTCCCCAAGAATGTTGCCTATATATAGATAGAGATGAGTTGAGATATTTCACAACTCTTAACCTAAATTCCACGAGGAGGCCAAAAAGGGGGCTAGAAGGAGATTTGATTGCTTAGAGCTTTGCGACGCCAAACGACGACCTTCCGTCAGTCTGGTTTCTCCCAGATTTCGTATTCGAGCTCCTCGAGGTAAGAGCTTCGTTTTGATATATGTTAGGGCCTGTTTGGCCAAGTTTTCCGAAAAGTTATTTTCTAGAATTTTTCATAAAAGTTGATAAATGGAATTCTGATCCATAGGAATTGTACTAGACGGACTTCTGCACGTGTAATAACCTGCATTTTCATATTTAATTTGTAATTGCATTGTCATATTAAATTTCATTTGGTATTGACTGCTTCATTTAATTACATTTCTCAGGTTCTAATTATTATCCCTTGTGTTATTCCATATTAAAATTCTTTTGGGGTCCAACTGTAATTTTATAAAATTTAGCAATACCTGTGTTGGATTTCAAAACCTGTATTTCAAAACGGTGAGAATGTTTTCTTTTAATTCAATCAGTATTTTTATAGAACCAGAAAATCATTTCGTAAGTTAAAATGGACTTTCTGTATTTTTGTGGTGAACACCGCACCCCGAAAATACCAGTTTATGTTCAAAACTGTCCGTGCTGCGTTAAACTTACACAGTTTGTGATTTAGACGTAAAGTGAGATGTGACTATACTCTACTTTCCATTTAAGGCAAGTCATGATTCCCTTGTACCTTGTTTGGATGATGCCTCATTATATGTGTAATTGTTATGCCATAAGCTTATTTGCCAAACAACATTGCTTTGACCCCTACACACCTATGTGGCTCTTGGATTAACTGTGTAGTTATATACATCAGTGTATATACGTAAGTATACTCTGAATTATTAGTTCTAATTGAATTAGAGAACAAATCAAGAATTTGTAGAGTATAGAAGGCTTAACTTGGCCTCCAAGCCCACCAATTTTGTTCTATATCTATATGCACACACACACCTCTCTCATTACACATTCTGGAACCTGAGAGAATAGAGAGAGCTGAGAGTTCATCTTATACACATTATAGAGAGAGGAAGCTTCAAGACTCCATAGCCAAAGCTTGGAGTGGATTTCTTAATTTCTTATTCTCTCTCAACAATCTATCTTCAAATCTTTATCCAGTGAGTATTATTAACTCACTCCCAATGTAATTCTATGCTTAATTACTGATTTTGTGTATGTATAGTTGGAATACCATTGCTAAATTCGTCCATGGAAGCTTGAGCTTCAAAAATCACAATTTTCCAAACTCAACCAAAATTCGTTTTTAGAGATGATTATGGAAGATCTTACACCATATATGCTATGTTTGAAGTTTTAGAACCTAATTCACTCACATGAGAAAGTATATAAGAAAATAAGTTTTGACTTGTTTTAGTTTTTCATAAAATTGAAGAGCTATAGTTTGATTCATAGTAAATTGATTTCATAATCTTAATCCTTGTGAGAAAAGGAAGAGATTCATATATTGTAAGACATATATAGTCGCAGAATCGAAATGGGTCAAAAAGACCCCTGTTTTGCTGAAACAGAGCAGTTCCTGTAAGACATATTTAGGCAGGTCACGCGAGCGAGGGTCGCGCGATAATCCCTTCGCGCGAGCGATCCGCGCGCGCGACCTTGGCTTTCTCAGGCAGACAGAAAAGGTTTATATTATAAAAGGAAATTTGGGCATATCGCGCGAGCGGCCCGCGCGAGCGATCTTTCGCGCGAGCGGCCCGCGCGCGCGAGGTCTGGCAGTTTCTGTTTTTGTTTGTTTTATGTTAAGGGACTGATTGGTTTAACTTTTAAGTACTGTTAAGGCTCTGTTTGGGAAATTTAGTTAATCAGAACTCTATTTGGTTAGATTTGAATGATTAAAACATTGTATTATGACTTATCAATCCCCGTACGCCCGTTGTTCCTTTGAATTAGCATTTTTGCTTTCGTTTAAGTCCATATCATTCATAAGGGGTCAGTGGTACATGTATGTGGGTGTTAGTCAGTGTGGAAAAGAGTAAAGGTAGTGTGGAAAGAGTATGAGTTTGAGTTTGTGGTTGTGGTTGTGATTGTGATTGTGGTTGTGGTTGTGGTTGTGGTTGAGACTGGGGTGAGGGTATCTTTGAAATGCGACGGTGGCAAATATGGACACTCCCTGGCGCCCATGGAAGCGTTAAAGTGTGTGAAGCCGAACTCGGACATTCCCTGGCACCCATGGTAGTGCTAAAGTGTGGCCTACGGACACTCCCTGATACTCGAGTCTGGATACTGCGTGAGGGGTTGCCCCGGTATTTGCATGGCGGTTAGGGTATTCAAAGTGTGAGGCATTGGACACTCCCTGGTACCCCGGACCAAAGTGTGAGGCAAACTGGACACTCCCTGGCGCCCCAGTTGCTAAAGTGTGGCTATCTTAGTGTTTCAAAGATACCAGGAGTAAGATAGTGGGTTGTTGTGGCTGTCGAGAGAAAATAGTCGGCAAGATGAGTGTGGTGCATTGTCTCATTACACGAGTATCTGTTTTTATGAATGAACGACCTTTAATATAATCCTTGTTGTTTTATAAATGAATTCTTTCTGCGGTTTAACTATTGATTTTACAAACTGATAATGGAAAAAGGTAAATGGGTATGTTTTACATTTAAAGTCATGTTTTTAATACTCACCAGCTTCTTGAAGCTGACGACGTTGATGCGTCCTGGACATTCGTGTTCAGGCTTTTCAGGTTATAACCAGGAGGAGTCGTACGACTATGCTAATTGAGAATGGCTGCTTTTGGAATAAGAGAACTGTTCATTTATGCTTTAAGTTTGCATGTCTAAGTTTTAAACTGTTTTGTTTTATAAGGATGACTGTAACAGACACTAAGATATTGTTTTATTTTAAGGCGGTCTGTGCCTTAGTTGACCCTGTATCATAAGATGTAATAAGTTAGAAAATTTTTGTAAGCCTTGATTGCTTTACTCTGATTATTATGTTTTGTTGTTCGACGTTTGGGACGGAATCGATCCTTCAAACTGTCGCGACCTACGGGTCCATAAAGGAAATTAAACGCTTTCCTTATTTATGCTACGTCGGGGCATGATAGCACGTTCTTTGTGCACGGGTTTTCTTCAGATTGAATTATAGGAGCGTTATTTGGAGGTGAGTGATTCAACTATGTTTTGGAATGATTTCTTGGCATGTATTCATGTTATGTTTGAATAACATGTATTAATCCTTAGAGATATATTGTGTAGTTCATATTGGGCATTTATATTGATAAGTAGGCTCAATAGCACGGTGATATGTTTTGATTATCGCGAGCAATGTGATATGTATTTGAGCATGTTAAGTTGCTTATGTGGGTCAGAAGGAGCACGTGGTCACCGTGCCATTTTGTGGAGCCGTTATAGGCATTAAGGTCGCACGATTGAAGAAAAGAATCGTGGGTCTTACCCTTTCGCGTGGACTTATTGGCGAGGAGTCGCGGATTGGGAATATGGACGGGCACGTGAGTCTCCGGCGACTAGTATGAATTGTAGAGATGTGAATGCGGACATGTTTATCATTCATGTACATATGTTGATTTATTCACTAAGCTTTAGCTTAAACAAATCGAAGTATGTGTGGTTATTCAAATAACCATTTCAGGTGTAAATGCTGGCGAGGAATCAGAGAAGTGAGTACGTGGGTTGGGAGTTCGCTTGGAAGGCAAATTGAATGTTGATCTTGTAGTTTTGGGATCCTAGAAATGTTGTAATAAGAATTTCTATTGTCTTAACTTAAGTTTGACTTCGTATGATAGGATGAATCTTGAACGTTGTTTTAGACTATAACATATTGTAATTATGTTTGGGTAATGCTTTAATACAGTTAAGATTACTTTAGACTGAGTTTGGTTGGAGTTTGGTTTGAGTGGTTGATCATTGGATGGAAGTTAAAAAGCTTTTAAACTTGTTTTCTGCATATTGGGCTGCTGTCAGGGGAGCAGTCGACTGAGCAGTCGACTGAACCCCTGAGCCTGTTAGCTACTGCTCCTCATTTTTGCAAAAGCAGTCAACTGGACCCCTGAGCAGTCGACTGGACCCCTCAGCAGTCGACTGGACCTCCAATTTCAGTCGACTGAAATTCGATATTAAAATCCCTGCCCGCCTCCGTCGACTGAGCAGTCGACTTAGCAGTCGACTGAGCAGTCGACTGAACCTCTGATTTTAAAATGTGTTTTGTTTTCCGCTGCGTGTGTTCTTCAAACCTAAATTTTGGGAACGTTAATGAATTGGTTTAGCCTCGGTGGCGTGCCACGGGCTTCGGTTCCGCTATTGTGGGACCGGGCTGTGACACCTTTAGCCTCCCAAAGGGAGGTTAAGGATTCGAAATCCCTCAGGGGTCGAGTAAGCTAGTTGGAGGGATGGATCTCAAGATAGACTTTAAAAATGTTCAGCTTGGTGTGGGTTCAGATCCTACCGCTAGCTTGCCTCCCTGATTTTACCTGGTGCGTGTGTTGTGGGGTCGGTGCACGTGCCCAGGGTTTGCCCCTTATTCTACTCCGATAAAAACGACAATAGGTATCGATCCCGAAGTCGCGGAGGACAGACATGGGGATTTGTCCTCGTATTTCAAAAAAAATTATAATAAGTATTGATTTTTTTTCACTAACATCCCCTTTTGATAAAATTTCGTCCAAAAAATTAAAATTTTTGTATCATGTGAGCAATATATGATACAAAAATATTAACAATATGATATTTATCTATCCCTCCTTTGAACCGTTAAAAATTTAAGGGCAAAATTATCTTTTGTTGCACACATAATTACCCTTCATTATACACAAAATTTTAGACAGTTTTGTTCTAAATATTTCAACAACTCAAATGATAGGCAAAATTGTCATATTGTTGACACTTTCATATCAAGTAGGGATGGCAACGGGGCGGGTATGGGACGGGGCCCCCATACCCCGCCCCCCGCCCCGCTTCAGTAAACTCTCCTCCCGCCCCCGCCCCGCCCTGCATAGTGCCTCTCCCCGCCCCCGCCCCGCCCCCGGGGTCCCCGACCCCGCCCCGCCCCGCCCCGATTATGATTTTTTTTTTTTTTGGGTACTCAAATTGAAAAAAGCAATTTTTTTAATACATTTTTTCCCTAATAGTGCAGTTTTTTTTTAACTTACCCAATTAGTTCCCTAATAGTGCAGTTTTTTTTAAAATGGTAATACACATAACTATTGAGGGGTAAAAATATAAATACAAGTATATTCGGGACGGGTTCGGGTTTTTTGACCCTACCCCGACCCCGACCCCGACCCGACCTCGACCCGGGTTTTGAAAACCTCCCCCATACCTGCCCCTAACCCTATTAAGCCCCCCCCCCCTCTCATACCCTACCTATTAGGGGCGGGGCAGGGCGGAGAACCCGGAAAACCCACCCCATTGCCATCCCTAATATCAAGTGTTGGTACCCTGATACAAAAATATTTTTTTTTTGGATGACAACATAACCGAAGAGGTGTTAGTGAAAATTTTAATAATTCAGGGGGTCAATTTGTCGAATTTTATAGTTGAGAGAGAGATTTGAAAAAGTGTCATAGTTGAAGGGGTGTTACTATAATTTACCCTTTTTCTAATCATTTAATGTAGTGGTCTTGTACGAGAACATAGAGTCCTGGTGTAAATGTGGCATGAAGACTCTTTTCATCAACTAGGCTAAGTCGTTGCACTCTCTTAAAATAAGTTATTTGTCAAACCAATACTATTAATTTGGTTCTCACAAAAGTTAGATAAAAAATGAGTAATGATTAGTGCACATAAAGTGTGCACATAAAGATTTAGGCCATTGATTTTAGTAGATCCCATATATACAGACATAGACCTCACTAAAATGAATGACCTAAATCTTTATATACACACTGTGTGTGCACATTTTATATACACATAATATTACCCATAAAAATTGAGACTTAAATTACACCTAATCCAGTAGACGTTCCCAAACAAAAATAGGCAATTCGGACTATTAGAGCACTGACAGCCGATAGTTTTTCTTTGGTTCACACACGAAGCACGTGCCAAGTCCATACGTGTAAGACTATTAGAGTCTACACGTAGTTTAGTCATTTCGGTTTCTTCTGGGAAATAGTCTAAGAACCTTCTTCCTCAAATTTAAATGCTTGGTTGGAAAGTATGGTGGTGGTTCTATCTTTAGAACAACTCCAACCGGGAGTCAAAATCTCCATAATTTGAAGCCAAACAAAACAAAATCACTCCAACCGGGCTTCAAAAGATGCCAAAATAGAGTTTTGGTGAATGAGTTATGTTGGAGTCACAAAAAAATTATAAAGAGATGGTCACAAAAGGTTGTGTCATTCTATGTGGCATCCAATGTGACAGTATAATTCACCACACTTAACTCTGCCACATAAAATGCCATATTATTTTGTGAGCATTTCTTTGTGACACTTTTGTGACTCTAACATTACTTTTTAATGAATAGCAAGTCTTCATATATGAAGGCCCATTCAAAACACACACTACTATTCATCCCCAAAAATTCTACTTATATCCCAAATCTTGTGTACTTAAAACAATCTTACACACTTTTTTAAAATTATATCTCCTATATTAACTTTTTTTATTTAGAGAATTAACTAGTGTCTAAATTTGTGAAAAACAATAAAATAAGGGTAAATATCACCTACATCCCCTGAGGTTTGCCCCGATCACAGACGCCACCCCTCACGTTTCAATAATAACACATACCTCCCTCCAGGTTTGAAGTGAGTATCACATCCACCCCCCGTCAACTATCCGTTAAAGAAATTGACGGAGAATGTATTAATGTGTTTAAAATGCCTAAAGTACCCTTACTCTCATTCTCAAAATTTAAGGGTAAATATCATCTAAACCCCCTGAGGTTTGCTCCACTCACACTCGCTACCCCTCACATTTCAATAATAACACATACTTGTTAATGGAAGCTTCAATTTTTATCTTGGATCCAAAATTTCAATCCATACAGTACAATACCAAATGCATCTCCTAAATCATAACCCACAACAAAAATTTCATCCCTTCTTTCAAAACCCATTTCGTAAATCAAGGCCAAGTCTTTTTGTTTGGACCAAAAACATTCCAAATCCAATTCTAATTGATTACATATATGAATATTCTCGACAATTTTTTAGAGAGAAGTTAGGGTTCCAAAAATGCATTGGCGTTGCAAAGACCCATTTTTTGTGGACAAAAATTTTCATGAATTGATACATTGAGAGCAATCCACATCAATTTGGTAGAAGCTTCATGAATGCAGATTCGGTTTGGTTTTATGGAAGTGGGTTTGCATTCATGAAGTTTCTACCAAATTGATTTGATTGCTTTCAATGTATCAATTTCATGGAAATTTTTATTCGCAAAAAATGGGTCTTTACAACTCCAATGCAATTTTGGAACCCTAACTTCTCTCTAAAAAAGTGTCTAGAATATTTATATATGTAATCAATTAGAATTGGATTTGGAATGTTTTTGGTCCAAACAAAAAGACTTGGCCTTGATTTACGAAATGGGTTTTGAAAGAAGGGATGAAATTTTTGTTGTGGGTTATGATTTAGGAGATGGATTTGGTATTGTACTGTATGGATTGAAATTTTGGATCCAAGATAAAAATTGAAGCTTCCATTAACAAGTATGTGTTATTATTGAAATGTGAGGGGTGGCGAGTGTGATCGGGGCAAACCTCAGGGGGTGTAGGTGATATTTACCCTTAAATTTTGAGAATGAGAGTAAGGGTACTTTAGGCATTTTAAACACATTAATACATTCTCCGTCAATTTCTTTAACGGATAGTTGACGGAGGGTGGATTTGATATTCACTTCAAACCTGGAGGGAGGTATGTGTTATTATTGAAACGTGAGGGGTGACGTCTGTGATCGGGGCAAACCTCAGGGGGTGTAGGTGATATTTACCCATAAAATAAAATAAAAGTAAGAAATCAAATATAATTTTTTTATTGATTTTTTAGTTAGAAAATTAAAAACAATAAATCAATCAATTAAGGTTGAAGAAAAGTTAATTAGAAAAATTAAATAGTTTATAAAGTTGTGAAGAAATAGAAAATTTTTAAGATTTTTTTTTTAATAAAAGAATGGTGATTTGAAGAAATGAACAGTGAAATGAAGGAGGGATAAGGAACTAGTCTCTCATACCAAATTAGTGGAAGGTGGAAGTAAAATAATTTGATATTAAAAAAAAAAAGAGAAAAATAGTAAGTTTAAGGTAACTTTTGGGGAGTTTAGAATAAATCTTATATCTGCTAAGTTCAAAATTTTGGCACTGCTCTCCTATCTGAGTTGGTCGGTATCAACTCCCTCGACACCTGTGGTATAGGTTCGAAATCTCCCTCCTTTATTATAATTAAAAAACAAAAAAACTCTAAATTTAGCCATCATGATTTATTGAAAGTAAGAATAATAGTTATCTGGACATGCCAGTATACAACTAATAGTGCACCAAGACCCTATTTGATAAATTGGAAATTATGTACTGAAAATTAGTTATTGAATTTTTAGTGTTAAAATTTTAAGTTTAAAAATATTTTAAAGAAAATTTTGACTACTTTTTCACTTAAGTGTTGAACGCCTATACATCATCAAATACACTAAGAAAAATAAGTGTTGAAAGTTTTTATTTCAACACTTAATTAGTTTATCAAACGTACCCTAAATATTTTCTTCCGTATATTTGGTGATACACCCAAAATTGGCTCTATCCTATGACAACAGTCAGTCTATGTCCTGGTCAAATCATGCACAACTCCTCGGACAAGCATCAACCCGAGTGATTTAGTCTACCCGAGACTCACCATCCCGAGCGGTTTATTCACGACCAGACCAACATGTCGGGAAGACCGCATTGGCACGGTCCGTACAAGCGCAGGCCAGCTGGGCCCACAACATATGCCCCAGACTATTCCAGGCAGTTTCCTACTCAAGATAGAAGACTTATGGAAAGAGCATATTGTTTCCTAATCCAATTAGGAAACCCCCCACAATTAATGACAATCAATCTTAATTGGATTGTATTTCCTTATCTATCTACTTTCCTTGTATGAGTATGGCTCTTGCGTCTATAAAAGAGACCACTCACCCCCTTCACAGGAATCGACTTTTCAGTCTCTACAGCACCTCTATAGCAGTCACCAACACGCCCGGCCGACCTACGGTAGCTCCAAGCTATTGTTGGTTCACTACAGGTCCTCGGCTTTTTACAGTATAGTGAATGTGCTCAGACACACACCTGGACGTAGGTTCCTTCATTAACAGGACCGAACCTCATACTAAAAACCACTCTCTCTCTCTCTCATCTGCTCTACTTACCTCTTACCAAATTTTGGCATCATCATTTGGTTCTCAGAGAAAAAAAGAAGAAGAACAAGATCGAATGCGACGAGTGGTGAGTTGTTTTAAGTTATATTCTATTTTATTTTCCGAGTATAAAAAGGGTAGAGGGGGCGACTAGGGTGACACTTCCTATCAAGATAATATCATATTTATGGAAAAGTCTTCGGTACACTAAGGTGATTTTGCTGTATATACACCAAAGTAATTTTGGGTACGAAATATTTGTTCTCGGGTGAGGGACTTTTGCTCCGCGATAAGAAATATTTGTTCTCATCAAACCACCCGATCACTTTGGAACAAATGTTCCCTACCAAGAACAAATGATAAAGGTACACCAAAACTACTTTGGTATATCGAAATGGGACTCCATATTTATAAGTAGGGTTGTTCACAAAAAATCGTACCCCTAACCAACTGATTGAACCGAAAAAAATCGAGGCTCTCGATCGATTTTCAAAAATATATTCAAAGAAGGAAATCGAACCGACCGACCGAAAGTGGTAAAAAATCGACTGAACCGAGACTATTGTTCGGTTTTTAAACATGAAAAAACCAACCGTTATTCACCCTTATTTATAATTTTGTATATTTTTTAGATATTAAGTCTCCTAGTGAAACTTTATATGATTGTTGGTATTACGGTTCTAGCAAAATTTGGGACACAAAAGGATCACAAAAGATATGCTCACAAAAGAATGTGGTATCTCATGTGGCAGTAGGCCTCACCACACTTAACACAACATATGATTATGAGTTGAGTTAAGTGTGGTGAGGCTATTGCCATATAAAATACCACATCCTTTTGTGTGAACATCTCGTTGTGAGCCTTTTGTGTCCCGCATCGTGGGTTTTTGGAGGCAGAGGGGCCTAGTGGCAAGGAAAGTAGAGATCAAAGATGGTTGCTGGAAAACTCCAACCGGACACGTGTGATCATACTCCTAGCCTGTGTGTCTATGATGTAATTGGATCTCTCCTAATTTTGTGTCTAAGTATTTATAAAAAAGAAAAGAGTAAAGATTGGGAAACACCCAAATACACAACTTTTGGGACACAATCTAAAAGATGTGTCTATATCTCTCCTGTGATATCACTAGATTCCACAGTGACACAGGAGAGAGATAGACACATCTCTTGGGTTGTGTATCAAAAGTTGTGTCTTTGGATGTGTCCCAAGTATTAAAGAAAGGGTAAGTCTATTGTGAGAAGCTTCTCATATGAGGAGACATGTTTTAACTGTTGGTTGAGCATCTAGCAATAAATGCATCTCCAGATTCCTGGGAATCTTATGGCTAGATGTTCATCCAACGGTTAAAACCCGCCTTCTCATATGAGAAGTTGATCACTATAGCATTGCCCTTAAAGAAAATGAAGGATTTGGATAGAACTAATTTTTTTTGTTCCTGTTAGTAATAAATCAATTAATTGCATGCTTAATTGCTATTTCTGGACAATATTGAACTCTTATCCTTTCATGTGTCATGGTATGCATATGGTTATTATATTCTGTATTATAGTGCTCCTAGGGGTGTCATTCAATGGAACAGATTGGAAACAGGTGTTTCGGAAATGATTCTAAAATTTTCGGAAGCTAGAAATCAATTCCAATTCCTATTCCAAAATTTCGGAAATTCCAAACTCATTTCCAATTCGGAAATTTCGGAAATGTTTCGGAATTGACATTTTTTTTGGATATTTTCGGCATTTTTTTGAATTTTTACTAAATGCAACAAATCACTACACAAAATCCACAAAATTCAAAGAGATGGACCTACAGATTCAACAAAACCCACAAACATATGTCACACAGATTGAACAAAGAATACCAACTTTTCACAAAATTTAAACAAATCTCACACTGATATGAACAAAGAATACACATTTATACCTATTTGACAAAAAAAAAAAGTGTGTATATATATCTAATATATTAGAAGAAAATTTGAAAATTATCGGAAAACGTGATTTCGAAAAAATTTTGGAATTTTCGGAAATCCTAAAACATTTCCGAAATTATTTCAAAATTTTTC
The DNA here is from genome assembly GCA_033977485.1 of Hydrangea macrophylla. Lineage (NCBI taxonomy): Eukaryota > Viridiplantae > Streptophyta > Magnoliopsida > Cornales > Hydrangeaceae > Hydrangea > Hydrangea macrophylla. Next base: position 106,989,465 of record CM066985.1, on the reverse strand, counting down.
GGAATTTTCGGAAATCGGAATTTCAGAATTTGGAATTCAATTTTAACTTCCAAAATTGGAATTTTTCGGATTGGAATCGGACGGAATCAGAATTTCGGTTCCAAATGACACCCTTAAGTGCTCCAATTAATTCATCTGAGTAATTACATGGCCTTCATCTGTAAAAGAGAAGATATGACTACGTTACTAATTACAAAATGTATTTAATTTGATTTTGGATAAAGAATAAATGACAAGATAGAGTATGCTTGGTTTCAATTTTTGTAATTGAAACAAAAATGGTTGGTTTTTATATAAATCCCTTTAGTATTGACAAGTGCAAGATTAATAAAAAGAAAAACAGAGCTTGTTTCAAAAGTAAACCCAACTTGATATGAAACCAAGACAACCCTTCTACATATTAATCCCTGAAGTGATGACAATAAGTTACAATGACTGCATATGTATCTAGTTGACACTTTATTTGATTCGATTTTATTAAATTAATTTGTTACCTAATTAATTCGATACTATTGGGTCCGATGTTTATATCCATCATCGTGAATTAATAGAAAATTCCATCATGTTAATTTGTTCATTTATGATTTTTTCATTACCATTTTCATAAAATGACATTGATGGAGATAAATCTAACATCCAGTAGAATCGTGACACGTGTCTCTTAGGCTTAATTAGCTCAACTCAGAAGCTACAAAGGTCATGCTCACTGAATATTTTCTCACTAGAAATCAAAGGAAAAAAAAAAAAAAAATTTTTATCATAGAGCTGATCAAAGTAACCGGTCTGAGCTGATAAAAAAAATTGGTATACGTACAAGGTGCAACCGTGCAAGTATACTAAACTTACATGAATCTTTGAATTCCACACAATCTATACTATCACTATTCCTGTGTTTGCTCTAACTTTGGCAATAGAGGACTTTGGGGCCACAACCAAATTCTATTTGCATTTTTAGTAGAACATTCCACTTTCATGACCTTGAAAGAGTGCAATTCTTTCATTTTTCAGCTAACATTGATGAATTTGAGTTTATATATATATATATATATATACAGGTTGGTTCTAGAACGGGCATCCGTTTATGGACGAGGGTTTTAAGTGACGAAAGTTTCCTCACTAAAAGTCAAAATTTCATCGCTAAAGCCTTAGTCCTTAAACGGATGTCTGTTCAAAAGATTTTCCGTATATATTTACATATACATATGTATATATTTTTAAAGATAATTTCATTTTTGGCCACTTTCAAGATAATTCAGACGGTGATATGATTTACAATTTGTGATGGTCCAATTAAAATTGAAGACGGAAATGATTTTTTATCTGTTTCATTCTTGAGCTTTTCCATTCTCTACACTAAATTAATATTAAAAAAAACCTAGTTGCTTGCAATCTAGTGGTGAAATATATTCATGACATTAATTGAATAATATTACCTAATGTGTATATATACTTGGTAGACTACTAGTACTAGACTAGATTTGTTTATTCCAAAGAATCTAAACTATATTTTATGTGTTAGACACGCCGCAATAATATGGAATGGTGAACTTATTATAAGTTTGACAAATGGCCACCACAATTGAGAATTTCAAGTATAGTTTGCATGCTTATATGATTTGATTATGTGAAAAAAAAAAGGGTTAGTTTATATTTAATCCTTTATATATATACATTTTAGAAATAAGTCCAATTTATTAGCTCTTTAAGATTTAGTTCTTCTATATTTTTGAAGACCAAAATATCTCCGGTGCAGTTTTTAAATTCATAAATATATATATATATATATATACGCGCACACACACAAATATATATGCAGAAATTACTCCCCATAAATTGAAAACAATTTCCTTTCTCACCAGTTTATCTCACCAAATCCCAATTTCTCACAAGATCTATACTTCCACTTCTCATAATCATCAAAATCCATCCATATAAATCTCGAGAAAATTTTACGACCCAAAAGATGATCTCCATGGGAGAATTTTCTCAACGATTTTGCGCGATGAATTTCATGGAAATTTCAATCTAGGTTTGCATTTCGAGTTACGGTTTCTGCGATTTGAGTTAGGGTTCGATCAAAGGCACAACGACGTAGCGGCGGAGATGAGTAGAATGGGTAAGAATCATATGGCTTTACAAGCATGATTTGATATGCATTTCTCTCAACCAATTTCACTATTTCTCATGGTTTTTTTGGATATTCATAAAACAGTGACAAATTTTGAATGAACTAGACTTTGTAAAATCTTGAAAATTTTGGACAAAAATGTGTAAAATTTCGATATTGAGATATTTGAAATGCACAACACTTTGTTTCCCTGCATTTTTATTATTTCTCATTCATTTGTTGAATATTCATAAAAGACTGATATTTTTTGAATGAACTATAATTTGTAAAAGTGTGAGAAATTTCATAAAAATGTGTATAAACAACACTGAGAAATTTCAATGTAAGTGAGAAATTTCACACTTATTCTGGTGATCAAAGTAAGTGAGAAATTTCACTCACAGCTTCAATTCTGATGAGTTTATGTAAAGTTTTAGAAGAATCTAAGAACACCAGCTGTGACGACATGAGCAATGTTTAGGCGTACAATCTGCAATATATATATATATATATATATTGGACAGAAGACATTACCATGGTGTAATGTATCAACACTATTTTGGCTAGTTAGTTTTTTGAACATCATGAATTATTGTGAATGTATATGACAGTAGGCATTACCATGGCCCTTTTTTTTTTTTTGTCCTTCTCGTCAATTGTAATTTTTTTTGTAAGCTAAGGGTGAGAATTTCTCACCAAAATCTCCGTGAATAAACTGATTGTTAGAACAAGAATAAAAAATTACTCACTTTATTATACATCGTTCAGTCACAAATGATGACTTCTTTCTATACTATTCTAAAAATAAATTAGAATTACTCACTCTGTGGCTGAACGAATCATGACAATATCACTAGCCATCCAATAAACAAACACACACAGATACTAAAAAATTCACACCAATATCAGGGCCTTTAAAAAAGAGTGAGAAATTTCTCACCATTCACACATAAACTGAAATGATAAGAAACCTTAACGATTGACCTACAATATTTGAATCCAATTTTATTGTTAATTAATTAATATATCAGATTTGCAATAAATCAACAACAAATATACAACACAAATATACAGTCAAAACAAACATTTAAAATTTCAAACAAAATAATTTCAACAAACCATTATTGGCATCACGCATGAATCAAGGGCCCATAACTCCACATCCCTCTTATTCAGCAACTCATTATCATGATTTATTATTAACCCTAAAAATCAGCACAACATATTATCTTATCTAAAAATAGTAAATCTTCAAATTAATTAAAACTTTAAATGAGATAAGGGCATATTCGTCCAAAAATATATCAGAATATTAGGAAAACGACTAATTCTTCATATTCTGTTAGATCAAGGGATCAATTTCATAACACCCAATTCAATATGGACTTAATCTATTTTAGGTACTAATTGGAGGACTAATTCGTAGGTTGCTAAAAAAAAAAATTATACATGCTCTCTTGAGTATTTATTTGGGCATAAATAAGCATAATTAATACACAATCACAATTATTACTGTGATTATATCATGGGTATTTAAGGAACATGATAATTACTAGAGAAAACTTGTGTTTGCAGTTAAATTTGTTTTCCCCACCTAAAAGATAGGATGTTGAATTAATAGCGTCGATGCAAGCATATGAAACAAACTACTTTGAGAACACGTAAAGGACGTATGAATGTAGACATTGCCTGCACGTGTCATAATGCATTGAAATTTAATCATAAATTTTTTTTAAAGTTAATTGCACTAATTGTTTGCATGAGGTTTTTGATCATTACATACATTACTGATCGATCATGTTTTTTTTTAAAAGGAATTTTTAGTAAAAAGTCATTTAAAATTAAACTTTTTTAATTTTCAGTACTAGCCTACTAGGTCGAACCCCTTTTTTTATTTTAGGAAAAGTACACATGTTATAAAAGTTATGTGAATTAATGTCAAATAATTAACTTTATAAAAATTTGAACTACTCAGGTGATATTTAACATAACTTTTAAAATGTAGGGATTTGATTCGATTAATTAATTTTCACTACTCATGGAGTTTTGACTAAAATAAAAAAAATGGATTGTAAACTTCATAAGTCTAAAATAAAGGATTTTTTTTACTAAATTTCTATTTTTAAAACTACACTAACCTTCTTTATCAGAGTCTAACGCAACTCAAGATTTACCACTTTTCTCATTTTTTTTCCTTGGCCACATTTAACTTTCCTAACCCTAGGTCAATTACACATAATTCACAGGTACATTTTAGGGTCTATTTAAGAGTGAAAAAGACACGATCATATTCAATCAGAGTCTTATTTTCTAAATAATTTTATCCAGATCAATTGTACATTACTCACTTCTATGTCAAACACACAAATACACAACTGTCCTTTTTGACAGTGAATACATCGAACCATTGCCACAACCACTACCACCGGTGACCACAACCTTGCATGTAGTGAGAGAAATATAAAATGAGGTGGTTAGGGTGGATATTAGAGATAGGACATATATATATATATATGGAGTGTCAGGAGCGGACGTTCATATACGGATCTCCTTCTCCTTTTTAGCAACGAAATTTTTATTACTAAAGGTGAAAAACACTGTCGCCAAAGGTGAACACATTTTTAGCGATGAAATTGTTCACCTTTAATGACAAAAATCGCTAAAGGGTGGTCTGTAAACGTCGGATCCAGTTCTTAAACACGATCCGACGATTAAAATAGAGGTCCTCTCTTTAATAAAATGATGGCGCCGAATTTTTGAATGGTTGGAATATTCATCATCTTTAAGTTGGAAGTTAACCCGAACAGTTTTAATTTCACACTATACATATCACATTAGGGGTCTAAGTGTTGATTTTAAAATGACAAGGGAGCTATGTGGCATCACCTCTGATCACAAGTGGGTACAAAATATAATTTTTTCTGAATAAAATATGCAAGTCAATAAATATAAGTTTACATTTTCTCTGTCAATGGAAAGACCACGTGAGCAAATTGCTATCTACAATATCTTTTGGGCCACGAAAAGAGAATGTAAGTTCATTTAGTTTTGACACTTTCTGATTGCTTGTGGAAGGTTCTAAAGTGTTGTTTTGGGTCAGCAAAATGTCCATTTCATGAAACACAAGAAACCACAGGCAAACCATGAAAATGTCAAATGTGTTACGTATATGTAATATTAATTAAATTACAGCTAGACTTCCCAAAAAAATAAGAGTGTTGCCAATCAAAAAAAAAAAAATACAAAATTACCAAATTGAAAAAATGCAATTAGCTCTCAAAAAAAGTAATGCTACTACAGACACAACACATTGCACAACACAAAGCACAATAAGGCTTTAAATGCATGTGCATAGCTGTGTAAGTGGTGCATAGAAAAGTGTGAAAAATTCAAATAACACAGGATACAAGGCATTTACAGCTCTATATATTGTGTTTTGTGTTGTGTAATGTGTTGTGTCTGTATCATTACTCCTCAAAAAAGAGAGTAATGTTACAGATACAACACATTGCACAACACAAAGGCACAAAGCACAACAAGACTTTAAATGCATGTGCCCTATGCAGTGTAAGTGGTTCATAGAAAAATATGAAAAATTCAAATAACACAGGTCCCTCAAAAAACACCACCACTGATCTGCTTATGGAAGTCAATCGCGCGATAAACCTCCGTGGATTCTATGGTTCTTAATTAAAACCAAGCAGAAAGATGATGGGTTAATTGGCTCACTAGTAAGATTTGAGTTGAGGCCTCCATTGTCACAAACTTTGGGCCTTATTGCCCACTGAATTTGTCTTCTGGGCTTCAACTCATACCACTTAAATGCAATCCAATGAGAGACGCACACGAAAAATTTACTGAAGGGGTTTTCTATGATACAAACTAGTGGTATAGGTCGTATCATACAAACTCATTTCTGCAAACTTTGTCACTTAGTTGTAAGCAAATGTTTCAAAAAAAAAAAAACTCAATAAATGAAGATACATTTTTACTCATTGATCAACAAGCTGAAAACATAACTTTGGGTAATACAACACTTGAGGTTATAGATCCCCCCACATTGAAAAGACTTCTAAAAAAACAAATGAACATTATAGCTACTGTCAAGAAAACATTATGCAAAATCCAATCAGGGTTCTGCTACTCATATCGCTAAGTTGTATTTCGAATTAGCCGGTAAGACAATGTCAATCTAATACTACTGCTACTTCAACGGAACGTTTCATTTATATTTAACATAGCAACCAACAATGGAGCACCTAATATTCTTCCAATGAAGATTAACTCTCTCTTTCTCACCGTTCGCGGTATTAGTAATTTCTTCCACTCCATTCGCAGGACGCACGTGACTTGTTGTTTGGCACGCACTCAGTTGATTCTTTATGTTGCTGCAAGAACGGAGACAAAATGTGTTACTCATTTGATAATGTTTATTTTTTTGCGCATAAGAAAGGCAGAGGATCCGATCAAAAAAAAAAAAAATAAAGAAGAAGAAGAGGCAGAGGATACTGAATAAAGAAACAAACTGGATTAGAACAACAGAGTCACCTAGAAAAGTTAAAAACTTTTATAAAAGCTAGCTTTTACAGCATATATAATTCTCAGAATCTCGGAGGAAAATTTAACTACAAACAAAGGATTTGGTCCACATGGGTAAAGATTTGAAGTTAAAAGAGGATCTGAAAATCCCATAGTTCTAAACTTTCCGGCTTGGATTAGAACTGATGGGATTTCTTTCTTGAACCCTTGATGGATTTTTAAGCGGTAAAAAACATGTCTTCCTTTGGAAAATTTATCGTTTAATGGAAGACTAAAATCAGAGCCAGAGACAGTGTTGTTAGTAGTACAACCGCGATATCTAAACAATTAACAACCAAATCAAGGGATGCCCGTAAAGCAATTATATATTAACCGAAGTTGATCTTAAGCTTCTGATATACGAATAATTTCTCAAATTTATTGCCTTGGAAGACGAATAGAAATACTAAAGCCACAGCAACAGCAGAAAAAAGTTTACTCTACAACAAGTGCAACCAATCTACAAGTGGAACACATGCTATATATTCAACTATACCAATGATAACATATAACAAGAAAAATTGCCAAATTGGAGTTTGCCATAACAAGGATTTGGACAGCTCTAACAGAAATGATCAAGTTAACCTATACCAAATAAAGGGATAGGGGAAGGAACTAGAGGGGGGAGGGAATCTCCGAATGACACCTACACCAAATAGTGGGATAGGGGAAGGACAGGAGGGGGGAGAGAATACGGAGAATCACTTGCTTGGTAGAATGGAAGAGAAAAGGAAAAGGAATAGAGAATGGATGGATGCCACTTCCCTCCTGAGTCCTAAGCGACAAATTTCAATCCGTCCAAAAGTGGACGGACTAAAACATGAAAGAGAGAATCCTTTGGATGGATTGGAACACAAAAGAGATAATCTTGGCAAAATGACTTTTTTTACCCCTTGTAAAAACATATCTAGCCCATAAATGTTACAGAGTTAAATTAACTTGAGTTAGCTCATCTTTCCTTCTCTCGTCACATTTCTTCCTTCATATTAAAAAAAAAATAAACGACGATTTAAGGAAACACGTCTTCCCCTCCCTTTACTTTTCCATTCCTCCTACCAAACAAAGTACTCAAAGCAAATTAGGCCTATCCGGCTCAGTATCATCTGGAAGACAAGGACTGTCCTTGGTACACAAGTTCGTTATTCTGTTATACGATCATGTTTTATTAAATTTGAAATGCCATCTTTAGTAAATTAACTCCACCAAAAGTTCAAACAAACACCCCCCACGATAATTATGAAGAGAATAAAAGCCACTAAAAATAAGCCATTCAAAGAGCTCGTTTGTTATTGCTTATTTGTCTTTTTTAAGCAGCTATGGTGGCCCAAACTGTTTTTTGATGTGTTTGTTTCATCAAAAGATATAACCAGATCAAGTCCAAAAAGCAGTTGGGCCATAAGCAGGTGGGGGGACTGCTTTTCAAGATTATCTCTATGTTTGATAATTTCACAATATATTAACCAAACACCCCAACCATAATAAGCAGTTCTATTTTTAAGCAGTTCTACCAATCACAATCAAGAACGCATGAGCATAAGCACATACAAACAAGCTCAAGTGAATTTTGTATCCAACGTGAACGATACTCATCAAACATAGTCGTGTATGTGTACTATATTTAACAAATAATAACATCTAATTTATGAGAAAAAAATCCAAACCTTGTCTCTGAAAGATTTTATGACTGCAATCAGCAGTTTGTCTCCTGCTATTCGTCTCACTCGCTGTACTAATTCATTCCTTGAAATCTTCTTCTCCTGAACAAGAAAGCGTATTGGAAAAAAGCGGATATAAGACGAATAGATACACAACATGATTATATATACCATATGCCACATGAATTGCAATACAGAAACACTTACTCTATGATCACTGTGATACTTGGAGATCAAAGTAATAGCCCGAGGAGGTAAATAATTCGTAAGCACAGAGATGAGAGCAGAAATTGGCATCCAAGGTGAAGTTGGTAATTTCCTAATTGGATCTTGAATTCTTTGCCATCCTAATCAATTCAAATATTACAAACATAATCAACAATACATATACTGATATACATAGACATATTCCAAATTCTGAATAATTCAAGAAAGTAAGTCAAATTGCTTACCCTTCAAGCTACAAGGAGCTTTGAAACTTAAGGCATATTCTGGCAAGATATGAGTATTCATGTGGGTGGTCCACACTATATACTTTTTAGGAGTTAATAGATTGTCCACACCAGAATCAAACTCTTCGGAACTCGGATGACACTGTTCAGACCCGGGTTGAACAAGCTCAGTCTTTCCCAAAATAACCCGGCAAAGTAGTACATGCCTCATACCATCTTCATCAATAGTCGATGATTTCACACTGCAAAACAAAACCACGATCGTGAGAACTCAGATTAATTTACGACCTGTTTGTTAGTCACCTTGAATCGAGTTTTCCTTATTCACATTTACAAAAATTCCTAAGATAAATTGTAGTTGCTAATCAAATTATGCTTAAAATCAGTCGTTTTGTCAAAACTTTAGGAGTAACAACCACATAGGAAGAAACTTACGACCTTGTTCAATACGATGTATTTATGCATATCGTAAATAAGGTCATTCAAATTCAAATTCATGGACGCGCAAACAGACAATTAATCTACCATGAAACACACATGATTAATAAGATGCAAAACACACACACACACATATACGCGCACAATATCAATTACCTTTCAATAGGAGAATCATCAGGATATAGATATATGCCTCTACCATACAATCCAATATTGCTGCCATCTTCCCCCCCACTATTACCAAATCCATGAGATATGATTTTTCTAATCTCATCCTTAGATGCACCATACCAACCATACTTCAAATTCGCATTACCACCGCACTTTTTCTCCACAGCTCGCGAGTAAATATGGAAAGATTGAAGCCTAGCTTGTCCAGTAAAGTTCGAACAACCATTTCTATGAATCGAAACCACCATTGTTTGTGCTCCAAGAGAACCCAAACCCGAAACGAACCTATTTTTTATCGTTTCGTGCAGCCTATCATCTTCATCCACTTTGATCAACCCATTATTATCGAACAACAATTGAGATTGTTCAAATTTTCCACCAGAAATCACACTTTCACAGTCTGAAATTGAGGTGTCCTGATCATGATCAAGGCCCGAGTCTGAATCTCTGGTGCCCGATTGGTTGCAATGATTGTCTATTAATTCTGGAACCGTTAACCCATTTTGGTCCCCATCTGGATTTTCCAATGGAACAGAAGCTAACCCACATTGATCTCTATTAATATTCTCCATCACACACAAATCCGAAGAAATTTGAATTTTGTAAGCAAAAGCTAAACTGATCTATTAAACTAGCACAAATCTGAAGGAGAAAACTATTTCTTACTACAATTGAACTAACCCAACAAAAAAAAAAAAAAAAAAATTGAACAAAGTGGTGTATGAAAAGAGAATCAAAACAATTGGAATCAAATTCTAATTCCTTAGGAACTAAAAATAAGAGGACGAATATGAGGAATGACCATTGCTTGGTGGGTAAGCAGAACAAGAATTTTTTAAACTGAGTTGAGAATATCTACAAACTAATCTACTAAAACTCAATTTCATGCATTACCCAGACGGAAATAAAAGCACATCTATACATGTGTTGATGAGAATTTGTAAAATACTAAAATCTATATCAAAATATACATGGAAAAAAAAAGGGAGAACCAGGAAAAAGAAAAAAAAAATTACAGAAACCTGGGGATGCTTGGTTGAGTTTGTAGAAACTTGGAGAGAAAGACTAATTGTGTGATGTACTGTTTTGTTAGGAAGTACTATATGGGTATATATATATGTGTGTGTGTGTGTGTGTAAAGATGAGAGAATAATAATTAGTTGCTTGAAGAAGAGGAAGGAGGAGGAGGGAAGCAGAGTTAATATGGAAAAACTAAGGGGAACCGCCACATGTTTACATTATATATTGGAAGGTGCGGCCGCAAACAGTTTTTATTTTTCTTTAGCCGACTGTTTTTTACGCTCGTGTCAGGCTGTTACAAAATCATAAACCTCCTTTACTTGGATATTTTGAATTCGTGAAATGTCAAATTTGCCCCTACCAGGCCACTTGAAGGAATCATCTTTGAGTTATCACAACCGGTCCGGAATCAAACCGACAATGTTATCCGGTGCGTGTTAACCTCTGAATGAATCTTGGAACGAAATAATTATTTATGGGCTCATTTTATTCCTTTGTTTGGTGTGATCAGATACAGTGGAATAAACATTCTTTTTGGAATGACTTTTTTTTGCTTAAGCAAGAATATTAGGAGTGAAAACGATTCGGTTCGGTGTAATTTTTAGTCAAATTGATCGGTTTCTGTTCGGATTGATTTGATTTTTTACACTGTATGAAGTTTTTGAAATACACCCTTAGTAGGAATGGACATTTCTTGCCAAAACCGTACCTAACGAGAGTGCCCATATTATATATATAAAACTTTTTTTATAAAATATTAGACATTATTCATACTTAAAAAATCATAAGATCTTAAATTTAGTATAGGACTGAAAATATATATTTAACTATAATGATCAAATATACTAAATTTTAATATAGATTTTACAAATAAATTAAATAATAAGGTGGACTAAAATTGTTAAAACAATGTTTTATTCAAAACTAAAATTTAACTATTCACGAAAAAAAAAAAAAAAACTAAGTATATTACAGATTTTAAAATATTTCACAAGAATATCAAATATTAGATTCTTGAACTTACATAATACGTTAAAAAGATTACCTATTCGAAAAAAAATATTCCAAAATATTCTATAAAACAATTCTCTAAAAGAAATTTGTAGTAAAATATTTATAAAAATATTTGATTGCTTTAAAAAAAGTATATTAAAAATATTATAGATAAATAATATTGAATGTTTGTACCATGTATATTTTGTACAAATATAAAAATTTAGCTTAAATTCGATTTTATTCCATTAATTGATTGTTAAAATCAAAAGTGGAATGTCATTTCATTTCTAGGAACTTAACCAAATAGAGAAATGAAATGATGATTGCTATTATATTCCTTTCTTATTTCATTACTGTCTACCAAACGTGCCATTACGATCTACATCGGGTTACTTCTTTGTTCGTTCAAAAGTGAAAACCAGCCCAATTGAGTGATATGTTCTTCGTTTTAGTCACACTGACCGGGCAGGGCCAATAGTAACATACTACGTACGTTTCAATTAAGAGGCCTTTTTGGAATTTCATTTATTTTAATATAGTTAATTTGAATTTTTTTATTATTATTGACATTCATTTAAGATTAAAATCTAGTGTCACATCACAGGGAAAAAAAGTGAGAAAGCTTATACAAAAAATAGTACACTGGAAAAGTGAGTAATTGAATACACTAATCTTGCAAAGGGGAAATTCTACAATGAAGCTGTTGGGTGTGGCTCATATTGTAATGGGTCCGTTACACTAGGCCTAAGAGTCAAGAGGAGGGCCATGTGACCCATGGCAGAGCGAAGTGTAGCCATGGAACCGGGCCCTCCCGGAATGCTGACAAGAGTTATGTGCGGTATGGACTAGTTGGGTGGGGGTGCAGGAGGCGGTACGGTATGGGTATTTTGGAAATTTTGCCCTGTACCTATAGGAGATATATATATATATATATATGATATAACCCTAAATCGTTTGTGATAGTGGAAAACTTCTGGCTCTCCGGTGTGGGCGTAGGCACATTGCCGAACCACGTGATAATTCTGTGTCTTTTTAATCTTTCTATTTTTCATATATTGTTTGCGTGCGATTGTTTCGATCCAACAGAAGCAATGCGGTTTTGCTTCATGTAAAGCATACCGCTTTACCATGTGTTGTGTGATGGTTGGCTGGGCTTGGACCATTAAATGCAAGGTAACCGGTGACCACCTGCTAGTCCAAGTTTGATAATTTGATCATAGGATGCATTTGTACTTTGTAAGAGAAATTTATACATTGTAAGAAAATTTTTTATTTTAAATTTGTTTGTAACTTATTATTTTTGTTTATACATTGTGGAATAATCTTGTACACAGTTTTAAAATTTGTACCTTGACGGAATTATTTGTAACTTGAGAGGATTAGTTTGTACCTTGTAAGCACAAGCATTTCTTTCGAGATCAAAATTGATTCCGACAAAGTACCAGCATTGCTTTGTCATGGATCAATTTGGACTTTCAAGGAAAATGTTTGTAGTTTATCAGGATCAACTTGGATGTTCAAAGAAATTATTTGTACTTTGTTAGGAATATTAATTTAGACCTTTAAGGAAAATATGTGTACTTTATTAGGTCAATGTCCAGAAGATCAATCTGATGATGCCAATATTTTATTTGAGGGGGTTGTGGTGTTAATTACCCCTCATAATAGTGAAGGGGCAAAGTAATACCGAATAATCGAATCCGCGAAAGAAACGTTGTCTATAGTGTTCCCCACGGGAAATTATTATGCTGATTGGTGACTAACAATATTGATTAAGATTCATAAGTTTGGCCTGGTTTAATTACACTCAGTCACCTTCATATCTTGAAATAAGTTAATGGGGACACTCCACTGTCTTTCTACATGTAGTAGTGCCTGCCATTTGAATTTTTTTATGATACACAGTGGGCTTCAAACCATGGTCTCTTACGCTTGTTTCATCAATTGCTTTTCTTTTAGCCAAAATGTCAACAATATGTGGTTTGTAACAATGATAAAAGTGCAAGTGTGACTCTCGTACTTGAAAGGGATGTAGTTAAATTTCAATATATATATATATACATATTTTATTTTGGGTAGTAAAAATTCAATCTTGCATTAGCTCAAAACAAAGACTTAAAAAGAAGGAAAAAATTGATAGGAAATTAAGCTCCATCGGTGCTCTTGAATTATTGATGACAACCAAATTGGAAAAAATGGGAACCATCTCGTAGGGAAAGGATGGTTTCTTGAAAATTATCACTAGAAGACAAATTATAGTAAATAGCACTTGAAATAATATTAGACTACAAGAGGGACCACTTGGAGTAACCAGAAAAGACATCATGGGTTTGGGTTTGGATTTGTGAATGATCTATGTGCTATGGGGGCTACAAGGTGCTTGCTAGAGATTTTTTTTGGCACTTTAAGTCCAATATTACTAATAATTGTGGGTTTCACATCAACCTCTTGATCCTAGTTTAAGCTTGGTCTATTTTTTTTTCAATAACTTGTGTAACCAATTAATGATACAAAGATTACATCTAGATTATAAATAAAAGTATGGGGACAGTACCATATAACCAAAATCAAGTGGTTTCAGTGCATTTTGGTATTAGCGAAGATTATACCTTGGATGTCAAGTTTTGTACCGTTTAAAATACAAAAATTGCAACTTGGGTGACAAATATTGTTACTTGGTACCAAACTTTGTACCATTTTAAAACTATGATAGTTTTAAAAAAGTTACAAACTTTGGCATCCAAGATACAAGTTTTGGCACCACATGTGCTAAAAATGTAACTTTCTTTGGATGTATAACATATATCCATTATACTATAAGAACACATAAGTAGGTATGTCAAAAAATATGAACATCTGCTTATGCCCATGTGTTTCTCGTGAATTACTATACAAAACACAAATGAATCAACTATATTATGTATATTACATTTAGATTCACAATATAATGGCTAATTAGATTTTGGTCTACTTTTCCTTCTAAAAATGATATTTTAGTCAACTTTTAATTATGTACAAGTGAATCAACTATGTTACGTCTAATTACATTTAGGTTCACAATACGCTTGTTAATTACAATTTGGTCAACTTTTTCTTGTAAAAATTATATTTCAGTCAACTGAACTGCGACTATTTACATTCAAGTAAATTTTTTTTATGAATTCAGTCAATTTTTTTATGTGAATTTCAAAATCAATTTGCTATATTTAAGCTATTTGGTCTTCCGAACCATTCATATGAATAATTATATTTTAGTCATAAATTGTATACATTAATTTTAACAAATATCAATAATAGGGTTAAAATTTAACATTGTGAATCATTCTACAACATTAAAAGCCATCAATAAAATTTAAAATTGTCAACTTGCCATCGACAAAATTAAAAATCATTAACTTTTGAATAATTATTTTATGATTTAGGCTACTTGATATTTTTAACTTACACCAAAACATTGCTCCCAACCATTTCAGAGAGTTGCATGTTCCAAATGTATAAAGAGTTACTCGAAAATATCATGTACAATTGGATAGCTTACAAATTTTACAACAAAAAAAAAGTTGATTTAGAGTATCGTCTCGCCACAACATTAATTGAAATTAGACTTAAAAAAAAAAAATGGGACAACACACATGTGATAATGGGAATAATGACGGGTCTACTTGAACATCCACCAATTAAAATTCATCACCAACGTCAACAAAAAAAATAACATCTTCACATTCGTATCGTACTATTCATTGTGTTGATGCTTAGCGTTTGTTGATGTTCTTTTAATTATTCGTTGATCTCCTAAACTTATATGCTCATATACATAATGTCAAATAAATCTACACTACATAAAATTAGAATCCAGAAAAAGGAAACTAGCACGCAGTCGCTACCTATTATATGTGTATATATATATATCTATAAATATAACTGTGTGTGTGTTTGTGTATGTATGCTATATACACACACACCAGTACACACAAATTAGTTGGAAAGCTTACGTACGAGCACAAGAAGAATTAGGCACTAGTACTACAATACCATTATACCACCAAGTTTCCACACTTGAGCCTTGTTTGCCTGGTCACATTTTCCACTAACTAATGTACGTATCCCCTCTCTCAAGTAATTAATAAACTTTTTTTTTTTTTTTTCATTTGTTGTGTACGCGCCTGTTTGGGAAAACAAATCAGGACCAGGTTCTCTCTTATTCCTACTTTCGTCTAGTTGTTATAAAAAAAGATATGCACGTTGGTTTGATAAAAAAAGCTATGCACGTTGGTTTGTCTAGTTCTTATAAGTGTTCGTGTAAAGTGTTTTGTGTCCCTAGTATTGTTATTATTTGGGGCACAAATATTTTACATGCACAAATACTTAGAAACACACTCTTATCTCTCTCCGGTGTAGCACTGTGGGATCCAGATAATTTTAATGTGGACCCCATAATAGCACCCATGAGAGAAATAGGTTGTATTTGTAAGTGTTTTTGTAAAGTGTTTGTCCCCCTAGCATTGTTATTTTAAGAGAGAGGTTGAACACAGACTCTCACACAAAGAAAATAACTTCTACGTGACGGCTAAATATTCAATGCAACGGTTGCATTTAGTGATGTGGTACAACTAATCAATACATTTATACTGACCCCCTATTTTTATGGGGATCATCCCTCCACATCAACACATTTCAAAATATGTGAGACGGGATACATGATGACATGGTACCCCTGTTGTATTCAAAATTTACTCCTACGTGACACTTAGAATTTATAAAGCCAATTAATTAACTTGTGAACCCGTTGTGCACCTTCCCAAGCAGCTTATAACTGCAATTGAGTATTAAAAAGGACAGGCCATAGTATTAGTGGTCCACCGTCCACACCAATTGCCATTAGTGAATACAAGAAAAAGATATATGGCATAAATAATTCTAACTATTTGCATGTCTACAAAATAGTTGGATCAAAGAGCTAGAGATATACACGTACGTATTTATGGTAGATTGTATGAGATAGTAATGACCAATACTAGTAATATATTGTCTTGGAGACAAAGCTAAATAGCCTTGTACTACTGCATGTATGTGAAACGATCCATTTATATAATAATAATTGAAGAGAGAATAGATTTCAAAATTAAACACTTTCAAGACAATGAAAGAAAGTAGAAATTTCTTGGCCCCCAAGCAAGAAAGTTTTGTTTGATGAGTCCAATTCTGTACATCTCATAATCCGAATATGTTAAAAACCTATGCTACCAAAAGAAGCATATATATATATATATATATATATATAGGTCTTCTGTTTACTGCTGCGTTTGGCCATCTCATTATAAGTCTTTGAACAATTGAAGGGGTATATAGTAATAACTATGTTTTCATGGTAAGTGTTGTAGCCAAAAATTGCACCTATCTCAGACCTTGAATATACGCACCATAGATAGTAATTTCCTCCTTTAAACACCTGTAAAACAAACGCGATAAGTGTGTACCAAAACCTTCTTCCGATGGCGCGTACATTCGAGATCTGAAGGTACCTGCAATTTTTTGCTACAACAGTAAGAAAGATATACACCCTAAGTTATATTTTTAGTGTTTCAGTGAAATGCATTTGGCTATCCTATTTTTATGAGGAAAAAAAAATCAATTAATTAGGTCATCTAGCTATTCTTAATTTTTTAAATTTCATATATATGAGGATAGAAAATACTTTTGCTCACCCAAAATTTGGTACACCAATGCTCACCCAAGCATCCCATTAGCCAATGCAGTGGGGCCGAGGATTAAACAATATTTATTTAATATTGTTTAATCCTGGGCCCCACTGCATTGGCTAATGGGATGCTTGGGTGAGCATTGGTGTACCAAATTTTGGGTGAGCAAAAATGCTCTCTATGAGGATATATACGAATATGACGTTGAGGGTAGGCCTGTCAACCGGGCTTGGCCTGAGGAAAATATAGGCATCCCAAGCTTGAGCTCAGCCTGTTTCAAAACACGCTCCTCCTTCCCAAACTCGGCCTAGAAATTATCATGGGCTTCGGGCCGAGCTCATGAGGCTGGCCCGAACAGGAGTCTCTCTCCTTGTTCCACTTTCACAGTATACAGGGCTGGTCCCGAGTATTTGGAGGCCCGGGACGAACTACTAAAAGTGAGGCCCCTTATTCGGGGGTTCGAGGGCAACGCCCCCGATGCAATTTTTTTGGGGTCTACTTATACATAATTGGCTATTTTTTTAGGGTTTACTTATACATAATTGGCGATTTTTTTTGGGGTGTACTTATAATATGAGTCTATTTGTGAAACTTAAATATTGTATGGTGTCTTTCAAAATTCTAGGGAGACCTATTTCTAAAACTCAAAAAATTCTTAAACTAAAAGTATAATTTTTAAAATTATAGGGGCCTTTGCTTTTGAGTTATATATATATGTATATCAATATATATATATATATATAGTTGATGACACTAAATTGGGCATTGGGCCCCTTTGGGGGCCTAAACATAAGTTGAGGAGAGGCTTAAACATGATTAAGGGAGACCTAATGTAAAATGCTAAAAAAATCTCAAGATAAAAATGTAATTATGAAAATTTTATAGAGGCCCTCAAAATTTGATGAACTTTGGTGGTCCGGGGCAGTTGCCCCACTGGCCCCCCTTTGGGCCGACCATGACAGTATATAACTATAACAAGAATATTCATCAATCATAGTAATTAACAGAGAAAATGTGACTATAAATAGTTACCTATGAATGAATGTATCAAATTATTGATTCCACAGAACAGTTAATCTAGACAAAAAACATGTAATTGTTTCCTAGAATGTTGTTATTCAATGCACAGCATATACAAAGCAAATAAAAAGAAAAAACAATATCAGTGAAAGAGAATTGAATGAGGCACTAAGACCGAGATGGTGACTGAAATAGATTGAGATGAAAAACCCCAAATACTCGTGTACTTGAAAAAATTTTAAAAAATCTTTAACGGCCCGGGCCTATCTCGGGCTAATCGTGTTGTTTCCAGAGGGCTTCAAATCAAGCCCAAGCTTGGCTCAGCCCGTTCCCGCTTGAAGCTCAGCTCGAATATTATTGGGCCAAACAAGCGGGCCTTGAGCTTGCCCAGTCCAATTGGCATTCCTACACAAGGGTACCATGAAAATTAAGAAAAGTTTATTTAACATCCAAATGTGCTTCCAGTATCACATTTAGACTCATGTTTCAGCCAAAATGTACTTTTAAAACTCTAAAGCGCATCTAAAATTAATCCAAATGGGTTAGCATACGCGTGCAATTTGGATTCCAAAAGTCCTACATTTGATCCCAAAATGTACGTTTGAGAAGTACTCCCAAACATAGCCTTAATCTTTTGGTAGTTTTGGCAAGATCACCTTGTTCTTTATCTAGTGTTTAGAGGTCACTTTATACATACAAAATCAAAATAATTTTTTGTGAAAACTCAAGCTTAAATTGATCCCTGCACCCATCAAGATGCTGCTACATTATTTTTATATACAATTTTGTAGCATCGAATACTAGAAGTCCGGGAAAAAAATAAAATAAAATAAAAAGTAAATGAGATTTAGTGAATTTTAGAGTATTTTTAAAGCATTAGGTCTATTACGAAAAACATTTTAGTGAAAGATTCCTCACATATAAAAATAGGACAAAAATAAGTTTACTGAATTTTAACTAACTCGTCGGGATTTTTGTCAAAAACCTTAGATTGAGGGACATTTTACCAAAAAAAAACTTCTCATTGTGTCATTTAACAATATTTTTCCTTAACGAGGAATTTAACACTAAATTTCTAAAACAAAATACTGCAAGTCACGCTCGAACCACAAATAACTTCTATACATAGCCCACAACCCATCTGTTAATCTGATCAAACAACAGTTGGGCCGGATCTTTGGCCTTACCAAAGAAGAGAATTGCACACCCACTAGCTTCACCTTAGGGCAGAAGGACCTAGGGTAGCCATCATTGGGCCGGGACCAGCTTGGGCCACGTCACTACTATCTAATACCGTTATGTGTTTGCTTGAACCCAACCCGACCCACTCCAGCCAAAAATTATTGAGTAAAGATATGCTTTCTAAATTTTATAATCTCAAGTGGTTCGAAAAAACATGTGCCAGACTTTCAATAATGATAAGACCAATTGGACATCCTTCAATCAAATTTAAGTGGGCCTACTATAATATGTATTTTAGAATCATTTGAAATACTCTCTCCGTCCCATTTTATGTGTCAATCTTTCTTTTTTTGGATGTCCCAAAACTAATGTCCATTTTGATAAATTTTTAGCTATTTTCCAAACTTATCATTATTGATTTTGAAAATATCCAACAAAAAGTAAAACGGAACAAAAAAAACAAGTAGGGGTTATTTTGGAACAATTGCATTTATTTCAATCAATCATTATGTTCCCTTAAAAAGTTAGTATCCCAAAGATGGACACATAAAATGGGACGGAAGGAGTATTAAATTTGAGAAGCATAGCATTACTCAAAACTATTAGCCCAAACTGCCCCAAGAAAAATTCAACGAATTTAAACAGTTCGCCATTTTGCCAAGGAGATGGTACACCAGAGATACACCAAACTCATTATAGTGAGTAAAATAGGAGAGAAATGAAAATAACCATAGAATTTTAAGAACGAAGGACGGATCTTGGAATTCAACTTAGGGGCGGTGAGCTATGTTAGGGAGTTTTCGATCTAACAATGCGGAACAATCGAATTTCGTTCCCAAGGATCGTGTGAAATCAAACAAGCAGAAGTTAATAAGGAAAAACAAGCACACACAGAAACACAGATTTCAACTTGGTTCGGTTAATTATGCGTACGTCCACGCCTTACAGAGTATTATTATGCTCTAGGAACACAAGAGGGACTCTCTGTTGGGATATATATTATATGTGGGATAATCCCAATAATTTAGGGATTATGATCTGACTAGATTCTTATTGTGATTTGGTTTCCTTGATAGAGTTGTATTACTTGCCGAATAAGTAATGAGTTGCAAACTCTATATATAGGGATGTTGTAGAGGAATTAATTAGGAGTGCCCTTAGTGTACTAAGTTGGAGGTCTCCCCTCATGGGGGTGGGAGTGCATGGTCTAGGGTAAGAGAGTGTGTGTACTTTGGGGTATTGAGAATGGGTATAGAAATGGTGTGAGGATTGAGTTATGGGATGTAATCCAAAGTGTCTTGTACTAATTGTTTATTCTTAATAGTAAAAGAACTGCTCTCTCAGATGTGGATGTAGGCGGTTTTGCCGAACCACGTAGAAATCTGTGTTATCTTTGGTGTGCTTATTTATTATTGTTTATATGTGTCTGTGTGTTTATTAGGGGAATTTGGTTATGCGTTTTTAAATTCCCAACAAGTGGTATCAGAACCATGGTGGGAAAACACATGGCAACAGTGGGGATTAATTGTATGGTGGTAAAAAAAAAACAAAAGAAAAAAAATTAGTGGAGCGGCAGTGACCGGAGGTCGGTCGTTGCTCTGTGTAGATGGGTTGCCACTGGTCGTGATGGGTTGCCATGGATCATGACACTGATTGGGGTAAACTTGCCATGGGTGTGATCCATTGCGGCAAGTTGAAACCAATCAAGGTTTGTGATTGGTCAGAATTTCTGTACGGATTGGAATTTATTTTTCTTGGTGATAGATCCTATATATATTGCAGCAGGTTGGGATCTAGGATCGAAAAATTATTTTGATGTTACTGTGATTGTAGCAGGTTGCGTATGGTGGAGAGGTTTTCACATTCCACTCATACGGGGATTTCTCTTGGATTGTTAGATTCCACGTACGGTAAGTATGTACTTCTAGAGAAAATAATTTGATAGGTTCCAAGAAGGCGGTGGCAGACACAAGCGCAATCATCCGACAGAGGTAATTGTTCGGATACTGCACGTAGGAACGTTGATAAAATATTTTTGGAGCAAGTTCGCTATTTGGGTGCTATGATATTGATTCCAAAGTTGTGGAGGAATCTAATATTGTTGTTGAAATCACATATGACGGTTGAAAGAAGTGTGGATGGTTTGTGTTGTCTGGTTGGTAGAGTTGTATTCTCAAGTTCTCGATGGAAAAATTCTTGCAAGTTGATGAATGGTTTATTTCATGGTCAGACGATGTTGAGGGAAAATTCTGTTGGGGAGAAAGAGGAATCGATGCTTTTTTCTAAAGTTAATGTGAATATTAACTTGCACAGCTACACATGTATTGGCCATGGTTTGACGAATCGGAGGTGCTAAAATCAAGTTGATTCGGGGTATGCATGTTGGTACGAAAGACGGTCAATATTAAACGATTGCAAAGCGGTTAACTTTGTAGGTGCTCCAGTTGAGGGGGTGCTAGTCATATGTGATATATTGATTGAGGAGTTACCCCACATATGATATAGGGGGTGATTGTTAGGATATATATCACATGTGGGATAATTCCAATAAATTAGGGATTATGATTTGACTAGATTCCTATTGTGATTTGGTTTCCTTGATAAAGTTATATTAAGTAATGGGTTGCAAACTCTATATATATGGATGTTGTAGGAATTTAGGAAAGCCCTTGGTGTACCAAGTTGGGGGTCTCCCCTCATGATGGTGCATGGTCTAGGCTGAGAGAGTGTGAGTTCTTTGGGGTATTGAGAGTGGGTATACAACGGGTGTAATCCAAACTGTCTTGTACCAATTGTTTATTCTCAATAGTGAAAGAACTGATCTCTCAGGTGTGGATGTAGGCGGTTTTGCCGAACCACGTAGAAGTATATATTTTCTTTGGTGTGCTTGTTTATTACTGTTTATGTGTGTCTGTGTGTTTATTTTGGTTCCGCGTTTTGAAATTCCCAACACTCTCAACCTTGTGATCTCACATTTTGGTGTTTCTACACACACAAAATACAATGAAAGTCAGAATGTATAAAGCTTAACACATTTCCTAAACAAATACAGTTTCCTAATCAAAACAGGAAACAATTCCAAATTATGCGTAGTCGCCCAAGCGGCTCGCTCGAGTGAGGAACAGTCCGGTCTTTAATGCTCAGCTGCCAAAACCTGCATGATCTTCAGATTACCTTTTCCTTGATTGGAAACACCTTTTGAAACTTTCCCCAATGGAATTAGGCTCCATAATCCCTGGTGGACGGCATTTCAGAATCTCATGACAAATTAACCTAGCTCGCTTAAAGCTCGCAATCTAGCTCACTCAGGTGGGGCCCGCCCGAGCGGACCGCTCGTGTGGTAAAGCCAATATTTGACTTCTTCTTTTATATCCAAATCGAGCCACAATTCCAACACATCCAATCCCGTTAACTTTCCTTAGCAATTGCTCTAACTTGATGTAAATTTAAAACTTGAAAGACTTAATTGTATGAATTCAAAATGGAGGAAATCAACCAAAAAAAAAAAAAAATTATAAGATAAAGGGTATCGAGTATTTTTTTCGCGAGAGCATTTTTACTCACCCAAAAAATGGTTCACCAATTTTCACCCAAGCATCTAATTGGCCAATGCAGTGGGACCTAGGATTAAACAACATCATTTGTTAATCCTAGATCCCACTGCATTGGCCAATAAAATGCTTTGGTGAGCATTGATAAACCATTTTTTTGGTGAGCAAAAGTTTTTTTTTTTTTTTTTTTTTCGCAAATCAAATTGATTTCTGTTTTGATCTTATGTATTTGTTGAATAACCAGAATATAATGTATTTTCTCATGTACTGTTTGAGGATGTTATTGATTTAGCTATGTGCTTTGTAGATACATTTACAATAGGAAATGTACCACAACTAAGCCTTTTTCTTTGAAAAACACAAGCTGGATTGTTTGATGTGCTGCATGTGCAAGTGCAATCCAATGCTTTGATTGATTCGTGGATTTAATTAAGAAAAAGAAAAGAAAAATCAGGGAAAGCACTTTTCGTTGTTTTGTTAATAAGAAATATTGAGAGTAAAATAGGGAGGGGGAGTAAGTTTAAAATCTTTAATTTTGAGAGTCACTTCACTTCTTCTTTTATCGAGTTTTTATTTTATTTTTAAGTTCTTTTTAATTTCTTTTATGATATTTAAACATAGAGAAAAGTATCGGAAAAATAATTTTCCTTCTCATTTTACTTTTCTTTTTTCCTTTCCAACAAGACCGCCCCTCAATTTTTTTAGGAACTTAAGTGAACTCCCAAATCTTGCCCCCATACATATCCAATCAAATTATTTCTTAAATATATACTTCCAATTTTTGTTTTGCTAGAACCTACATTTAAATTACAAAATTAGCTACAAAATGTTGCTTGCATAGATTAAGGAATAAAAAAAACCTCACTGGATTCACAAAGCTAAAATCTCTTATTGTTGCTTCTAAATAAGACAAAAATGAGTATACAACAATTAAAAAAAAAAAAAAAGTACTAAACAAAATCTAAAACAAAATAATAATAATAATAATAGAAAATGACCCAATTGATCAAGACATTGGTGGTCGCCGACAGCTGCACGCGTTGTTGACTATTGCACGTCTCAGATTTTGAAGAAAAATCCAAAGCGAGGGGGGGGAGGGGCAATGAGAACTGACCTTTGGTAAATGCACGGTGTGGTGCTATCATGGGTTTGTAATGTGAAGAGATTCAGACACATATATCCCTTCTATTTCACAATTATTTTTGTGTACAATTATATGGGTACGTGTGTGTAATTCACTCATATTTTGTGGTGTTATTCTGTAAATTAACACATATTTTTGTGATGATTTAATTTAAATTCACCAAATTGCATGGTACTACACTCATATTTTAGAATGTGTTTTTAAGTTATTGGACGATACCCGTAAAAAAATTTCCTAAACTTATTTGGGGAGCTACATTCCATAGTTCCGCCAATATTTTTATCTATTCTCTAATTACACAAATCATGCTTGGTCAGAATCATAATATTTAATTGTGTTAGTCATTATCTTCCAAAACTCTGTTTACACGTGAAAGGCCCATTACGCTAATATAATCCTGATCAATAAAACGTGATATAATCTACTTTTAAAGAAGACAATTAAAATCAAAATCTAGTATTCTTTTTTGTTGGATAAACGCTCCAAAGTAAAGGCACAAAATACTCCAAGCATGGCTGTCACGTGGTTCTCCTATATATATATATATAGAGTAATGATTCGTGCACATAAAGTGTGCACATAAAGATCTAGGCCATTCATTTTGGTGGGTTCTATGTGTGCAGGAATGGACCCCACCAAAATGAATGGTTCAGATCTTTATGTGCACACTTTATGTGCACGTAGCATTACCCATATATATATGTAAATACATTTAAGTTTCATTATTTACTGAATTTATTAAAAAAAATGTAAAACAAGTTATTTGAAATGATGATATTTATTAAAAGTATGCTTATATTTAATCTCAATTGTCCAATTATCGTCAAATTTGGTCCAATCAATTCAGTTTTTAGCTGTGTGTAATTTTTGAAAAACCGACCGAAGTGGTCGGTTTGGTCCACCGGTTTTTAATTTTTACACCCCTTTCTTCCTAGTGAGTACCAAGTAGTATCCTCAAGATCAACGTAATCATTGGGAGGAATTTTAAGTACTTTTAGGTTCTATTTGGTTCTTGGATTTTGTGAGGGAAAAGAAAAGGGAAAGGAAAATTAGTTTCCACGATCCTCGTGTTTTCCCTTCTATTTTTCTTTGTACTTAAATAACATTAAAAATTAAAATTTTAAAATGTAATTAATATATTGTTCACTAATAAAATTCTGTACGTGGTGGTATGTTTGGGTGTGCCAAAGTCCACTTGGACTCAAAGAGGTTGAAAAAAAAAAAAACCTAATCTAAGTACTTCTAATTCAATCGGTTGTTATTGAAAGCAACTAATAACAACAATGGATCTTACTCTACCCTGATGTAAGCAAGTAAATACAAATGGAAATGAAAAGAAACAAACAAGCACTTGAACTTAAAATACCTCAAAGAATCCCATCTTCATTAATCCAATTGAACAGCAATTACAATCACTCAGGAAAATGAAGAACACTCACAATCACTTAAGGATCAAAGCAGTATTGCTTGAAGATATATAAACAAATTTGCTTGGGCAAAGGTGGCATGTGTGTTAGCAAAACTAAATGTTACACATCCTTCCCTATTAATAAAAAAAAGTTGATAACCACCTATGATAGTGAGGTTGTGGCTCCTAAATTCTAGGCATGAACAAGTGGCTGCCCCACTCTGTATCCCATGATCTCTACTTCTCTGCCACATTGTATTTTTAAAAGGGATGTAATCGCCTTTTTTCCAGCTCAACAAAACCCACGTGCATGTTTTCATCCACGTTCAACTACCCAATAGATCTTGCAAATATCGCCCTCATTGCCCAATTTTTTCTCGCTCTGAGCTGCTTAGCACTCGTTGGCTGACATATCTCGATCTTGGTCATGGAGTCCCAACGGGTGACCATCGGTCTCTGCGACCGATGTCCTTACAATATTTGCATCAGTTTCCTAATTAATTGGATGAGCCCGAGGTCAGCATTGATGAAAACCAACACCGTGCTGTCTTCTTTAGTCCCTCAGTCACATGATATGAGCCCGAGGTCTTGTTGGTTTGACAGTGTCCTAATGCCTTCCATTTTGAGATCGATGATTATATTGTTTGATATTGACTCTTTGTAAGTATTGAGATCAGTCTAGACTCTGTTTTGGGCCTTATCCTTGGTCATTTAGCCAGCTGTACTCCTGGTGACATCATTAGACCACGTGACCTTCACGTGGTTCTGAAAACCCTAAATTAGGGTGTAAACATATATATATATATATATAAAGGAAGGGAAATGACTTACAACATTTAAAATATTTCATTTATTTCTCAACTTATTTATCTTTTCTTTCGTATTTCCTCATTGTTTTCCTTACTATCCAAACTGTTAGAATAATTAGTCTAGATTCATATTGTCTATACTCAATGTACCTCTAATTATACCCCTAATTGTTCTCCTTTTTAATTAGGTTTATTTAGGCCTATATAAAGACACCATATTGTAATGTTTCATACACAACAGTGAATACAATCTTCTTCATATTCTCTCAATTATTCTAACATGGTATCAGAGATGTAAGCTCCTAGACCTTGGGTACAACTCTATCGTATTCCGCTGCCATCGGTGGGTGACGTCGATCATGTCACCCGCCGGACCTTAGCCAAGATAAAAATCATATATTTCGCTCTCTCCGCTGCAATCCAACCAACCAAACAAGACTTTCATCAAATCACCATTTCACCTCATCACCACATCCAAACAATCTGCCATAATCACCAATTTTGTCACTCATCGACCAAATCTCCATCATCAACCCCAATATGATCAAATACCTAAACATCATCAACCAACCAACACCCATCCACCATATCACCATCACTCATCAATCTGCCTGTTTGCTGTAATTATGGTTCGGGCGTGCTAGAGCCTTGTTAGGTAGACCCAAACTAATAACACAAAATTTCCTAAAAGCACTTGTGTGAGTGATACACAAGGTTTGAAAATCTGACATCTAACGGGCGATTGTGAAAGGTGATTAGGAAAGTACCCTCACCTAAGGTCCCTAGACAGTGTTGAAGCACACAAGTCTAGCAAGTGATGAAGATAAATTAAATAAAATAGACTTTTATTTAATTGTAGAAAAGAAAATTACAAGAAGTGTAATTTAAAGCTAAGAAAGCCTAAGAAAAATAGTAAGAATGCTTAGAGCGCTAAGAATGCTTTTTTGGATGCATTTGTCGAGGTGACGCGGAGTGCTTTGATTGCTTGGCCTGCCTGTTGATTTATAGCGGCCATGGAGGTCTTCTTGATAAGGTAGGAAATCTGATGAATATTATCTAGTAAAAAATACTAGTTTATTTCCATAAACTGCTCTTGATAATTTCTTCCATATCTGATATAGAAGCTGCCTTATCTTCGAATATATATATATATATGCTGGTTGAATCTAGCCCATATGTTGGCTTCATTCGGCTTCCTTTGCTTGCAAGTAAAAAACTTCCCAAAAGTGATAATATTTACTTCCCAATTCAAATAATATCTTGAAATATTATCTTCATTGTTATTATAATAATTCCATAATATAATAATATCAACATTATCACATTGAGAATTTGTAGGGATGACAACTCCCCAAAATTGAATCCATTATCCACCACAACTCTCCAAATATCATAATCAAAATATAGCACATACATTGAAGTTGGCACGTGGTGAAATAGTCAAACTTTGTACAGCCCGAATGAAGTGTCCAAACTAGTTGCTCTTCTTCCCAAGTAATTCCCACGAGCACATGAGGTGACTAGCCCGATGATGGAGCATTCAGGGGCTAAATTGATGTAAGGCCATATTTATAAAATGGTCAGTCAAAATGACCAAATTTCAATAAGATAAGACTGACTGAATTGATAACGGCCACAAGTGCGCATGGCCTAGTATTATGGTGGTGGCCCACCCGTCAATTAAATACTTTGGCAAAATAACAATAATGATCCGAAGTGATGAGATAAGGTTGGGCCGAGCAATTGTGAGGGCAGCCCGATCATACACATTGGAAGCCCCATAAAGTAAACACAGTAGAAGTTCGATTACATCGAATAGGCAGGACTGAATTTGGTAAGTCCAATTCCAGTGATGCCCGATATAATGATGATCAGCCCGATTATGTAATGGTGCTAGCCCGATCAACTAGTGGTTAGTCCGATCAGCTTTTAACCACTCAGTCATTAATTTTGCAATCGGTCTCATGAGTCCAATTGAAAATATCACCATCGGCCTCTAGCAATTTTGATTTAAAAAATGTATTTTTTATGTGCAAACACTGCCACATCACCACCAAATAACCCACATTATACCATACTCATCAACATCATCGCCAATCTTCCAAACCATTTCCCAATCTAAAATTCCTTCAGAAACTCAAATCTTAACCCTTACCAACTGGTCTCTCTATCGAACCTCCCTGTCAAGACCCAAATTGTCATTATTAAAAATTTGTAAATTATCATCATATTTTTAGCTTTAACCAATCAACCCTAGACATGTGTTAAAGCTCTATTGGTATTTCACCTAACAAACTAAAACTACATGTGACCTTAGCAAATTATCTAATTGGAAGACTTTTACCCAACACATTATGCACCTAAATTATTTACCAAAATAATTCAGTGAAACTTAGACATTTCATATATTGCACACATGCATAATCCATATAGTTACTAAGACACACATTTAATACATCTTAACATACGTAGTTAACACACAATATATTCACTACTATAGCATAAATATTTGGGGACATTTTGTTTTTATAAAAAAAGAGAGAGTAAACTTAAGCTTCATTTACTGAAGTATATCATTAACTCTCTTTGTTAAAGCGTATGCTTTCTCTCGTGTAAGTTAGTTCTTTTTTTTTTTTTTTCAATACAACTACTTCATTTAATAAAAGTGAAGTTAATGCCATGTTAAACATATCCCATAATTCACTATATAAATAGTGGTATGAACATCTACTAATCTCAACTCATTACGAGAAACAAAATAAAAGAGAGTTCAAGAGAGTTCAAGAGAGAGAGTTCAAGAGAGAGAGAGAGAGAGAGAGAAATTTCCTATAACTCTCAAGTGGTGGTGGTTCCAGTAGTGCTTGCTTGGGTCATTTGTAGTGAAGGAATTTAGAGTCAAAACTATAATTGTCAATCCGGGGAAAATTTCGTTTTCAAATGTTTTTATGCATTTTAGAATAAGTACCTTATATATATATATATATATTAAATTTGTATTAGACCCTTAGAAGGCATTCTCAAAGTTTAAAGTTTGAGCAAGGCCAAACAGACCCTAAATTGTCATTAATAGCAAATTCAAGTTTCAAAGCTAACTTAATTTTTTGGGATACATAAAAAGGGCATTTTTGGTATTTCAAAAATATGCAAAATCATTATAAATTATTTCCTACTATTTCCTAAATTTTGGACATCATGCATTTGGTATTTATTTGAATTTCGATTTATTAAAAGGCTATGGAATATGAATTTTTAACTTTACAATTACTTTTAAAAATACGTACAACTCTGAAAAATAAGCGGCCAGTACCACTGTGACCAAAATAATATATAGAATATTTGGACACTATTTTCATAACTTTTGAAGACATAAATTTGTATCTCTTATTTTGGAGCTAAATTGCCATAGAAAAAGTTACATTTTTTTTTATATAAAATATAATAACGAACTCTAAATCGACCTAGTCAACGATGTTAGTTCTATAACAATATAAGGATCATTTTAGAAATAGAAAATTCCTATTGTGGTAAAATTATGAAAATACCCCTAAGAAGCTATAATTACCATTTTGCCCTTATGCCCTAAACATAAACTAAATTTCTTCTTTTTATCACATGTATTATGTAGGACTTGAAGGTTAAATTATTTACAAAAGAAGTATTTTAATTGCATAAACTACCAAGGTAAGTGATCGTTTCCCTTTTACTGATTCAACTCCTCACGAGTGAATCTTATCCTATTAATTGAACAAGTTTATTTTAATGATGAGATCGTTGTTCTTATATTTGTTCTGAAACACGTCGATTTGTTCCACTGAAAGAGATTATCGTATTTGATGTTATCATAAGTTCTATATTTCTTTGATTAAAATGTTAGTTACCACCATTCTACTTGATTGTATATTAGTTCTATTAAAAACTTACGAGCCCCTATGTCGGATGATCCCTATTGGATCTACAAATGGCCTTAAAGTTGGCCGACCCTCTTTATTGGGTCTACAAGTGCTTCTGATCAGTTAGCTATTGTAGTATATGTATATGTATATGTATGTGTACGTGAATGGGTGGTTGGTAATCTAACCTTCTAAATATGCATTTGTTATGCTTGTCTTGATGATATTCTACTTTCTCGATATATCGATTATTTTGTTTATCTCATTTACCTTTGGTATACATATTTCTCTTTATGTTCATCATCCAAGATTACGATTACTCACTGAGTCTTCTACTCACACTCTCCAAATCTTTCTAACCCCTTTCCGGTAATAAGGGAGATGAGGAATAAAATATGGTGGGAGATGATTCGATTGAGAAGGATCCTATAGAAGAATAAGAAACTTGAAATTCTCAGAGTCTATATTCAAAGGCTCGAGTTAGTTATAGGAATATTATGTAATAAATTTGGATTGACTTATAATATTATGGTCTTCATAACCTATATTTGTAATAAAATTTAATTATGTTGCTTCCGCTAGTTTGTGTACAAGTTATAAGGCCTTCGTGGCCGGTCACATATCTTAAATCCACCAATTTGGGTTTTGGGGCGTGACACTCCCGATCATCTGGATCTCTATCTCATTTACCAGGCCTCTCTTTTGGTCCTCTCGATTGGCCTAATCTTAACCTCATCAACCCAGCCTCTATCGAACCTCTGATTGACCGGATCTCACACCACTCGGCCTCTTCCTCTGTCGGACCTCTGACCGTCCAGACCTTAATTCATCACCTCTACCACTCGACCACCTACTCTGTCAGACCTGCGTCTACCACTTCCTGGCATGTTGGGATTATATCAAATGTGGGACAATCCCATTAATTTAGGGATAGTGATTTGGCTAGATTCATATTGTAATTTGGTTTCCTTTGTGATAGAGTTGTATTACTTGTCCAATATGTAATGGGTTACAAACTCTATAAAAGGGGATGCTGTATAGGAATTTAGGAGCCCTTGGTATACCAAGTTGGGGGTCTCCCCTCATGGGGGTGCATGGTCCAGGGTGAAAGAGATATTAATCACTGAGGTTTTCTGTGAGGATTCTTGACAATGATAGGGGTATGAGGTAGAAATGAGTATTTCTTTATCTCTGTGATTTTTCTAGGCTATAGTGATTATGTCAGGTTCTTTGGGGTATTGAGTGGGGAGTGTACAAGGGTCTTGTATTTGGGTTATGGGATTTAATCCATGTAACTTTTACCATGTTTTACTCAATAGTAAGAGAATGAATCTCTTAGGTGTGGATGTAGGCAAGTGTTTGGCCGAACCACATAGAAATCTGTGTGTCTTTTCTTTAGTGTGCATGTTTATTATTGTTTGTGTGTTTCTATATGTTATTAAGAGAATTTGATTCTGCATTTTTAAATTCCCAACAAGTGGTATCAGAGCCATGGTTGTAAGATCATGGTGGACAAAGCTATGGTGGTCAGATCATGGTGATAGAGGCGCACGGTGACAGTGGAGATTAGCGGTGGTTAAACGATAACACAGGATGAAAAAAAAAATAAATAAAAAGGGAACAGGTGAACATGTTAGTAACGTGGTGACGATGGTCTTGGTCGTGGTCCATGTGGAATGGTGTAGCGAAACTTGAATGATTGGTTGGAATTAATTTCAAGGAGCTTGTGGGGATAAGATGTTGATTGGAATTTGGGTCAGAGATGGTTCCTAAGATTTTTGGGCGCTGTAGATTCATTTGCTGGTGCGAATTTATGAAATCCTAGATGGAGTGGAATTTATTTTTCTTAGTGATAGATCTTATATATATTACAGCAGGTTGGGATCTAGGGCATAAAAATAATTTTGATGCTACTGTGATTGTAGCAGGTTGCGTATGGTGGAGAGATTCTCATATTCCACTCATATGGGCATTTCTCTTGAGCTGCTAGATTCCGGGTATGGTAAGTATATGCTTTTGGAGAACATAATTTGATGGGTTCCACGAAGACAGGGGCAGACACAGGTGCAATTATTCGACAGAGGTAATTATTAGGATACTGCACGTAGGAACGTTGATCAAATATTTTTGGAGCAGGTTCACTATTTGGGTGATGTGATATTGATCCCAAAGTTACGAAGGAATCTAATATTGTTGCTGAAATCACACACAGCAGTTGAGAGAAGTGTGGATAGTTTATGTCATCTGGTTGGTAGAATTGTACTCCCAAGTCCTCGATGAAAAATTCTTATATATATAAGTGAGTGTGTGGATGGTTTGTTCATTGTTCAGACGATGGTGAGGGGAAATCCTGTTAGAGAAAAAGAGGGATCGAGGCTTTTCTCTTGAGTTAATGGGTTTAATTAACTCGGGCCTGTACATGTACTGGTTGATCGAATCGGAGATGTTGGGACTGTGTTGATTCGAGAATGTGCAGACTGGTATGGTAATGGCTAATGGATTCGTTTGCGGTTTGGCAAGCGGTGGCAAAGCGGTTTGCTTTGTGGGCACTCCGGTTGAGGGGGTGATGGTCATGTGTGATAGAATGGTTGGACAATTTTCTCAGAAGTGATAGAAGGGGTGATTGTTGGAATTATATCACATGTGGAACAATCCCATTAATTTAGGAATTGTGATTTGACTAGATTCCTATTGTAATTTGGTTTCCTTAGTAATAGAGTTGTATTACTTGTCCAATAAGTAATGGGTTGCAAACTCTATATAAGGGGATGTTGTATAGGAATTTAGGAGCCCTTGGTGTACCAAGTTGGGGACCAAGTTGGGGGTCTCCCCTCATAAGGGTGCATGGTCTAGGGTGATATATATATATATATAAATATATTAATCACTGGGGTTTTTTGTGAGAATTGTGCACAATGATAGGCATGTGAGGTAGAGATGGATATTTCTTTATCTCTGTGATTTTTCTAGGCAACAGTGATTATGTCAGGTTCTTTGGGGTATTGAGTGAGGAGTGTACATGGGTCTTGTATTTGGATTATGGGATTTAATCCATGTAACTTGTACTATGTTTTACTCAATAGTGAAAGAATGGATCTCTCGGGTATGGACGTAGCCAAGTGTTTGGCCAAACCACGTAGAAATCTGTGTGTCTTTCCTTTGATGTGCATGTTTATACTGTTTGTGTGTTTCTATGTGTTATGGGGAGAATTTGGTTCCGTGTTTTTAAATTCCCAACACACCATTCCCGGAGGGATGGCAACGGATCGGAGTTGGTATGGAGTCCCCCTATACCAACTCATATTCCGTTTATTTTCCTCCTACTCCGACTCCATCCCGTCTCGTTTAAGTAAAATATCAACTCTTACTCTACTCCTACTCTGTTTACTATCGGGTACTCCTATTATACTCCAACTCCGTTTGTCAATCATCATTTCAAAATTAAATGTTCTTTTATAATTCAAAATCCACTTATATTTTAGCTTGATTTCCTAAAAATCACTCACGCAAATGATTCTAAATTTGTTAATCACAATTCAGAAATTAAATTTTAATACTGAAGAGAAAGAGATGTATATATATGCCCTAATTTGTTGTAAATAACTGTAAGTATGAGGGTAGTTTAGTAACTTAATGATTTAATCGGGATGGGGCGGGTTTTAAATGGTAGTATTTCACGGATACCAACTCCGCCCCGACTCCTATAAGGTTTTTGTTTTTCCATACCAAATCCACTCCTGCTCCTATTATAACTTCTCCAAACCCGTTCCATTAGGAGCGGAGCGGGGCAGAGGTCCAGCGGGGCGGGGAAAATTGCCATCCCTACACTCCCTCAGGCACCCTCTATAGTCGGACCATCAACTGCACCGGCCATCCGACTCACTTCCTTGTTCTTCACAAAAGCTCTACCTCTCAGGCAACTTCAGGCTTCAATTTCTAAACTCAAGTTGTTTCTCAATACAACAAATTATTTAATTAGTGACGAACTTTTAGTGACAAAGTTATTTTTGTTGCTATAAATGCATTTTTAGTGACGATGATCAACATGGTCCCTACTTCAAGGAAAAGGGTTAAATTTGTGACCAATTAGTTATGATCACTAATAAATCGTCACAAAAGCTACTAGTAAAAATTTCCCCACCGGAGGGAACTATTTTTAGAGTGACAATAGTCACCAAATGTAAAAGTTCATCACTAAAAAGCAAAAGATTTTAAAAAGTAGTGATGGATTTATATAGTCATCACTAATTGTACTCCATTATTTTTTTGTGACGAGCACTAATGGTCACTAAAGAAATATGAATTATTTTTTTAACCATATTTAGTGACCGCATTAATATTTTCTCACTAAACATTTTTAATTGAAGAGATAAGTACCAATTAAGTTATGTATTTTTTTCAAATTGTGTAGTCCGTCTCGACTTAATTTCCACCTTTGATAACCTCTCATACTCAGAATTCCTAATTAGTCTTGCATGCATTCTAAGACTCCTATTAATCGGCAAACAAAGTTCGGCAGAGCATATAATATCTTAAGTGCAAATAGAATTCCATTGCTAAATCATACTAAAAGGACTAAAATATGCGACCAAAAATTTATCTATAATTGCGTATAAAATGAGTATAGTTCGTTCAGCGTTGAGCTGTGTCTTAAGCCCCTCCATTTCACAGGGTCTAGTGTTTAACTCGCCCCCATCCCCTTACTAGTAAGAAAAAAAAATGAATTAGCTTTTTTAGTTAAATATATCCGCTAATTCAAATATGTAAATTGTAAGTTGAATAAATTGTTAAGAAGACCGTTTTTCTACAAAAAAAATATATTGTTTTGAACTTTACGTGTTGTTTTACACTAGAACTACTGTTGTGGTTCAGAGAATTTACCATTCATTCTATATAACTCTTCGTTCATATATTACTCATTCAATCTCAAATTAAGAGTCCTACTTTGGGAACTCAACTTTTTAAGGGGACAAAATAATCTACACCGATTTTTTGCAATTGTCCTTAATCATTACAATAACATTTGTGGTTGTCTTGATGTAGATTTTAAGGAGGGTAGTTTTGGAAAAGTAAGTAAAATTATGAGTAATTCTTTGGTGACTTCATACAACCTCTTAAAAGATGTGTCTATCTCTCTCCTGTGTCACTGTGGGGTCCAGTGACATCACAGGAGAGAGATAGACACATTTTTTAAGGAGGTTGTATGAAAGTTGTCACCAAAGAATTACTCTAAAATTATATACTAGTTTAGGAAAGTGGACAATAATGTTGGGACAACCCAAAAAGGAAAGATGGACTCTTAATTAGGACGGAGGAATTACTTTTTTTTTTTTTTTTTTTTTTTGTGTCTGTGTGTGTAATAGGAGGTTGTTTGGTCAGAACTCATTCTCTGGTTTTAAAAAAAAAACACATAATTTGATTATATTGCAGTCCGCTTTTGCATTGAAAGCGACCAAATAATTAGTCTATTATCAAACTAATACAATGCTGTTTTAATATATTTAAAATATATAAAAGTGTGACTTGGTGTTTGCACTGGTCCTATTATAATCGTTTGAAGTTGTTATTGGAGGTCCCACTGGCGAATGTGGTGGAAACCAGATTTGTGATACAACTTTTTTTATTTTGATAACATTATACAAATTTATGAACCAGAGCACTAGTTACTCAAAATAAGAAGAGTAAATACTATGCTTCTCAAATCTAAATCTCATAAACCCATCTCAAATGATATGGCAGTGGACCCACTAAATTTTGATTGGATAATGTTGAAGTGACCCCATCATTATTAAATGTGGTCCTGCTGCCACATCATTTGAGATGTGTTTTTGAAATTAGAATTTGGGAAGTATAGCATTACTCATATTTATACATAGTTTTCAAATTGGACAAATTTTTTTTTATGAATAATTATATAGTTCCCAACTAATGTGATAGTGATATTATATATTGTGGCAGTAGTTGTAGACTTGTAGTACCACAGACCACTGCATGTGGTACAACTAGCATAACATTGGAAATACCTCAAATTTATTATATACTCCCTCCGTCCCATTTTATGTGTCCCTTTTTTGGAATCTAACTATTTAAGGGGACAAAAAGAATCTATACCTACTTTCCACAATTGTCCATAATCATTGTACTTTTTTTTTTTGTTTTGGTGTTGATTGCTAGGAAGGGTAGTTTGGGAAACTAAGTAAAATTTGAATACTAATTTAGGAAAGTGGACAATAATTTTGGGACATTCTAAAAAGGAAAGGGGGACACATAAAATGGGACGGAGGGGGTATAAGTTTAATTGATTTTTGGACCGCAAACATCATATTGTATTGAATAATAAGCTCAGTGTAATTTTTTTTCTCCACATTTTCCCCAATTTTTTTACTCCCGCCATCCCACAGTCCTGCGCGCCATGGGCAATTGGCACGATCTCCCGATTTCTTCTACCACAATCCTTATCTCTCTATCACATTCAAGCTTCCCTTTGATCGGTTGATCTGGGTGTCGTTTTGTGCTTCAATTGTCGGTTGATGCAACTTAATCCACATCCAGGTATGGTTTCTCTTTATCTCTGTACAACCTATTTACATGTGCTGGTATTTGTTGGTATATTGTTGTAATAGTCTTTCTTTGTCTCCCTCTCTATGTATATATATATATATATATCTTTGTATCATCATAGTTGTGTATATCTGTTGAGTGAGAAAAATTATAATTTATGGTGGAATAAGATGTGAAAGGAAATAATTTCTACCAGCCCCCTTAATCTACAATTGTGTATAAACATCTTTACACCTACCAATTAACAATAATATATACACGAGCACATCAACAATTTCAATGTTACATAAACCCTATTTTTTTTTAAAATGTGTGGTGGTGACTACTTTTATGTATTTGGGCAAGCTTTAATGTCCAGTCAATTGAACATAAAATAGTGGCATTAGGGTATCCAGGAAACCAAAGAAAAAAAGACTTAAGCAAGATTTGATTCGATGCAAAAAACTTTGGGCCTTGATTACTTTCTTCTTTATTTTTTATTCTCATTTTCTGGATTTTCTCTTAGAAGTAATATATATATATATATATATATGTTATATTAGTGCTCATTTCTTGACATTATATATCACTAGCATATAACCCGCGCAATGCGCGGGTACATTGTTTGTCATATAAGCATATCATAACGTTAAACCAACAATAATTAATACTTCACTAACAGTTTATTTTCTGTCCAAAAAGAATGGAGAGTCTTAGGTAGGGGTGGCAGTTGTGTCATAATCATATTGTTTTTTGAACACGCCAAGAATCTAAACCCAAATTCGTCAAATGTAATACACGGATTACCTATGTTACCCATCTAACCCATTATGTACTGTGATATGTTCACGTGGTGCCCTAAAATCGATGATAGTAGCCAAATAATGAGAAGGGTAATACTTGGGACACAACCCAAGAGATGTGTCTATCTCTCTCCCGTGTCACTGTAGGGTCCAGTGACATCATAGGAGAGATATAGACACATCTCTTAGGTTGTGTCCCAAAAATTGTGTCTTTGGATGTGTCGCAATCTTTACTCTAATGAGAAATGAAATAGCTGACAGAAGCAATAGAGAAAATACTGCTCCTCAAGCCTGGAGTCCAAACCAATTGTTAAAGTTGCTTCATTTTCTCTCCTCAAATGATCCAACCTAACTAACCCCTCAATAAAAAAAATTCCTATACTAATATACCTCTTTCCTAGTAGAAGTTAAAGAGAACATTTAAACCCAACAAAAAAAAAAAGAGTATCAAACAAAGGTTCTTGTCAGGGATCCAAAAGGTCGTGGCAAGACACGAGGACTTGCTTTGTTGAAGATGATAAGAGCAAAAGGGAAGATAAAAGTGAACATCCCAGAAGGGAAAAATCGAGCAGTTGGCCCAGGATCGCAGTTCTTTACAACAGAGATTGGGGTTCTTTCTCGACAATATTTACCAATTCTAGTGTCAAGTTACTCTGCTTTCAAGGACGAGGACAAGGATGCTTGTTATCGGCACATTCTGGTAAGTAAAGCAAAATTTTAATTGTATCTGCAAGGGTTACAACTCATATTTGCTTACTTTAAAAATCAATTCTTTACTCAAAATAGTCATTTTTAGGGTAAATTACCAAAATTGCCCCTAATACATACTTGTGTATTAAAAATCCAATTGTTATTTCCTCTTTATTCGGTGATGCTTCAAATAAAAAGTGGATTTTGTTTGTTGTATATTCAGATTTTTTTATTGCATTTGAATATCATATATTTCAGTCCACACAAACAGTTCCTAAATATTATCATAGAAGTACTTGTTTTGATTACAACACTACTACATTCATTGCCTAATAGTGTTAGAATTTTTTTTCTTCAAGAACTAAGTTGTGTTCTAGGGGATAACAGATTGTTTTTAGATGCTGACTTTTCATTATTTGTTTTTGTGACATACCGAATTGCTTTCATAAACTCATATGTTAAAATTTATGTCCAGGACAAATTTGACATAGATATAACAAAGCCACATGTGAAGAATACTTGTGAGTTCTACTTGAGGGATCGTTTTAATAAACATCGTCACAGGCTACATAAGGTATTTCAAACATACCCTTCTAGCGAAGTTGCATGCCAACACCCCCCCAAGGACATATGTCAAGATGATTGGGATTATCTTTGCACTCATTATAGCTCAGGAGACTACCAGGTTTGAAGCACATTTTTTCTTCCGGTTTTGTTGAGTATTGATTATAATTGGTATACGGTTACTACACTACCAGTTACTTGTTTAGGATCCATTTTGGCCTCTACAATAAGGATTATAATGTTCTTGAATTCCATATTGAATTGATTGAAACAAGGTAAAGGGGTTGGCAAATGGAGTGTTATCTGAAGGGGTAGGCTCACCTTATAAAAAACAATTATCTTGTTCGCTGCCATGCTTAATCTCCTTGATTTGGGATCCAGTTTAGGTTATGGGATGTCTGAAGAAGCTTCAAAGAGGCTTCCCATCTTGTATTATTTTTGGATGAGATTATTTTGTCACTTGGTGATTCTAGTCTTTACGTGGTGCTCTCTATGAGGCACGGACATGGACACGGACACATCAACACGACAAAATCCTAAAATATTGTATGTTGACACTCCATGAAATGTGTGAGGTGTCGTGTCCACGTGTCGGACACAGTACGACACGTGACACTTTGCCTTCTTAGAAGTGTTGATGCTTCCTAGGGTGCTATTTTGGAAATTGTGTAATCACTTGGTACTTGAATTCAGTTATTCGAACAAACGTTCGCTAGGTAATTAGATATAAAGGTCTATAACTA
Organism: Hydrangea macrophylla; assembly: GCA_033977485.1. Taxonomy (NCBI): domain Eukaryota; kingdom Viridiplantae; phylum Streptophyta; class Magnoliopsida; order Cornales; family Hydrangeaceae; genus Hydrangea; species Hydrangea macrophylla. The sequence goes on along the minus strand of CM066985.1, from coordinate 106,950,005 downwards.
TTAGAAGAGGGAGAAGCTGCTGTCTAAAAAAAAGAAGAGAAAAAATAGAGAGTCGAAGCTCAAAGAGATAAAATCGTGAAGAAAGTCTTGATATTATCTTGCTGTGTTTGTGCTGAAACTAAAAGATAAGTTGCTAGTTGCGTTGATCTTTTCATTTACGAATGCTTCATGGCGCTTGCTATGTATTCTATGGTTGTTTCACTGATATATTATTACTGAATTTTGTGCCCTATTTTGTTATCATTTTGGGACTATTTTGTGATCTTTATTGCTTGATTGTGTGAGCTACTCTTGTGTCTTTCCATACCCAACAATAACTATATTACTTGTAAGTGCTAGTTGTTTTCTTTCCAATTGTTGGTTTGAAACTCTTTACTATGGTGCTTGTGTTAGCTGCACATAAAAGATTTGCTTCTATATGTTGGTGTTGATGCTGGGAAATGTTGTTCATTATGTGTTGATGTATGGTAGTGGATCTATTAGAGACTTGTAGTTAAAATGTTTTCTAGTGAGACTCCTGTTTAAACTAATTCAACGTGTTACAACATCATTTCTTATATGATTATTAACAATTGTGATGAAAAGATATTGAAAATTGTAATATGTTTTCAATAGATAAAAAGTAAGATCAACAAGGAGAATCGGGCAAAAACTGAAGGTTTCCCACATCATGTGCACAAAATCATTCGTCCGTGCTCGTGAGGTGATAATTATTTTCTTACTTAGTGGTAATTGTTTCTACAAATTTCATACATCTAACCTTCTATTTTGACACAGAGAAATCGTGAGACTGAGGAGGAACCTGATCGGATTGCGTTTTGGAAGACGACTCACCATAGTAACGAGAAAGGATGGTGTGATCCAACTGCAGAGGCAATATATGTAGGACTACCTTATAAGTAATATGATTATTTGTCCTTCAAACATAATTTTCTTGTTAACTTCATTATATACTTACTTTGTTGTTGTAGGGAGAAATGATTGAGCTTAAGGCTACTTCTGAAATGGAGGGCACCATGATGACCGTGGATGAGATATGTGATCAGGTTCTTGGTACGAGGCCCGGATATATTCGTGGTCTTGGCCATGGACCAAAGCCAACATCGGGACGTCGCAGCAATCGAGGAGGCCAAAAAGAGGGCAGAGATGGTTGAAAAACGAGCTGAAGAGTTGGCAGAACGACTTGAGTCTCAGCAGCTAGAGAAGGATGCTCAAATGGATGCTATGACCACTAGGCAGAGTCACTTGGAGACTATGTTGCAGTCCATATGTCCTGGAACAGATGCAATCTCTTGGGCATAGGCCTACCTTTCCGTAGAAATGTTAAGCATATTTGGTAGATATTTCTATTAGGTTGTCTGTAATTATGGATTACGAAACTTTTGGATATGTGAAAGTTGAACTTGATATCTTTATGACTTGGCTTGGGTACTTATTTGGTATAAATGATGTTTTATTATTTATCATTTGGGTTTCCATTGAATATGATTGATGTATTGGTGAAAACAGGCTCTTCAATAGGTGAACATCTTGTCAATATTTCAGTGACCTTCAGATTCATCACTAATAAATATGTTTGTGGCTAAATATGTGGTCACTAATGTCAACTTTTTAGTGACGAAGTTTTTTCGATCCTAAATGTAATAATTATTAATTCCAGTGTATGTTGTAAAATAGCTATTACTGACGAATTTGTTTGTTTTAGTGACAAAAAATATTAGAATATTATGACTAAGTACCTCGTCATTAAATCTCTATCATGTGTGACGAGCAAGCTTCGCGACTAATTGTGATTACTTTTAATGACCGCTTCTCGACTTGGTCACTAAATAGAATTAGCAACGGATTTTTAGTGACTAGCCAGTGACCAAGTCTTTTTCGTCACTAATTTCATTCAGTGACGGTTTATTTATTTTTAGTGACGATTTTTTTGGTCATTAAAGGCCTCTCTTGTTGTAGTGTCTATTTTCCACCTTGAGTTTGAGGGGAGGGGGGCTGTTAGGTTCATATTGTCTATATTTAATGTACGTCTAATTATACCCCTAAATATTGTTCTCCTTTTTAATTAATTTTATCTCTCTTTATTAGGATCATCTTTATGCCTATATAAAGGCACTATAACATTGTAATATTTCATACACAACAATTAATACAATCTTCTTTCATATTCTCTCAAGTATTCTAACACAAATAAAGAAAAATACTTCTCAAATATTTTAACACAAATAAAAAAAAAATTACTATGTACTTTTCTTTCTTTCCCTCACTAAATTTCAAAAAAAAAAAAACCTTAGATCGAGCTGATTTCACTGTAGCAAAGGAGAGTAGGCCAGCCTTTAATGACGATGGAATCAACCTACATGGACGAGACGTCTTTACTTTTTGTGAGTCCACTCTTATTAGCTACACGTTGTATAGTACAGCCACTTGACACTATGATTCTCCATTATTGAAACCCAAGGAGGACAAAATTCTAAGATCAGAGGCACAAGGAAACACTAATAGGAACATACATACAATGAAAGGGGAAGGATTGATGCTAAAGGGACAAGCCAAGGGACGCACGGTCGGTTTGTACGTTCGTGAAATTCTGTGTCACATATGCATGTGAAGATGTACATATATATATATATATATATAGAGAAAATGACAAAATTTGCAATCATGCTGCACCAACAAAACAACAAAGAAAAGGGTCTAATAAGGCTACAAGAATGGTGGGTATAAGAGATTCTGTCCACCGGCCTCTTTAGATAATTCGTCCATTCAAATCAAATCCACCCGCATGCGCATAGACTATTTTGTTGGTCCATCAGTACCATATATAGTATTAAATATTATAATAAAAAAAAAAAAAAAAACCATAGTATACTATAAATCACTCGTACAAGTTTATCTGTCAAAACGATTTAAACCAAATTAGTGGATTCTAAATTTAATTTTTTAAAATAAAATCGAAGACGAAAAGAAATTTATATTCAATTTGTTAAAAAAAAAATAATGAAGATGTTTGTAGGAATCCGATATCGGTATAAATTCAATTTTTTGACAAGTCTTAGTACTGTCAAGGTATATATCGTGAACACACACACACACATATATATATATATATAAAATTATGAGACCATCTCCAAAGGAGCAAGTTGTGTCAATTGGGATGATTTTGTTCAAGACATATCCAATTAAAAAAAAAAAAAACAGATTTGATTAAAATATTTTGATGCATAGAGCAAATACAATGAATTTGCTGTATAAAAAAGATGCAGTAAATCAATTATTTATCAAGAGTTTTTGTTCGATCAACTGACAGAGTGAGGAAAAAAGATAATAAATTATGTAAATGCTAGATGTATTAATTTTGTTAGAGCCGAAAACTATGTTGATGTATCTTTGGATGTGGTCTAATACGTGTGTAGACATTTTTCATTTCCTAGGTTAATTTTATATATATATATATATACACACACACATCAATTCTCTGACAAATATGAGTAATGAAGAGTTATTGGCAATGTACCCTCGATCTAACATGAGAAATTATGACAATGACCAGATCGTGTGATATATAGTCAATATATTTTTTCATTAATTACTATAAAATTCACGTATGACTGTCAAAATACTCAAATTACAGTGAAACGAGAATCACTCAAGATAATTTCTTATCCAACACTAAGCTGAAGGCAATGTTCATTTTAGGATTCTTGGAATTTAGTCGGCACTAATTTTATTTTAGTCATATTATTTTTCTGAGCAGGTATAAATAGAGAAAGTAACATACTCATGAATTATATATCATGGCCGCAAATATACTATCGCATATAACTTAAGGGTAATGTTATTGTGAGAAGTTTCTCACATGGGAAGGCAGATTTTAACCGTTGGATGAACATCTAGCCTTAAGATTCCCACGAATCTGGAGAGAATCTTAAAGCCAGATACTCATCCAACGGTTAAAACCCGCCTTCTTATGTGAGAAGCTTCTCATAATAGTATTGCCCTTAAATATTTGAGCAATTAATGTTGATATATAGCGGAGTAAAATATTACGAAGTGCGTCAAATTCAGTTATTTAAATTGATCAATTAATGTTGATAGTAAAATAAGAAGTGCGTCAAATTCAGTTATTTAAACAAAAATGATAGGGATACACACCAAACGACACACTAAACGACACACCAGTTTTAAATGCGTATACTCTGTGCTGTGTAAGTGATGCACAGAAAAATGTGAAAAATTCAAATTAATAACATAGGGTACATGCATTTAAAGCACAGTATGTCATTTGGTGTGTAATCCTATCATTGTTGTTATTTAAATTGTTTACTGGTTAATATGTCAGTGTCAAATTTAAAATCAAACGTCAAGTTATAGCTAGTAAAACCAAAGGAAGAAATAGAGGGCTCACTTAGATTGACTCCTAAACTCTCTTGTTCACATACAACTGAACCAATTGTTAATATTCATACACAAAACATGACAGCATATGGTTTTAAATATATATACACATACATATATATGATTCATATTATTTATATATATGGTCCCTATGGGAACAAACTTTGGGGGTTCTCATATGATTGCATCATTGCAATACATGTGGGCTGGTCGAGCCCCACATGTGGATTGGTGGGGGTCCACTTTTTGCCTTCAGCTGATCAGCTCATGAATAGAATCATATTGACTGCACGTGTTTCGAGGTAGGTTGGTTTGACCATCATCATCACCATGACGTCACAAGGATCTCCCAAAATTTGAACATTTTGAACCTACTGATCCATTACAATGCTATGCCCACCATAGCAGTTTCAAATTTAAAACTACAGGATGCATTTCAGTGATGTTTTTAAGGTCCATTCTTGGAGTGGACCTACTTAATTCAATGGTCCTCACCAACAATATTACATATCATATATGTATCATGTATCTATCTAATATTAATTGTGTGTGTAACCATCCATGTTTAAAATTTATTGATCCTCAACTTTTGCATGATCATCTCACTGTGATTCTTTTATTATTGTAGGACACACGAAATGGTCAAATCATAACAAAAAATCACATAAGTGTGAAAGGTGCGCGGAATAATTTGTCGTCATTAATTACAATGCACTATGTTAAGCGGTCAAAACTTATATTAAACCTTGTGGTGTTTTTCATTCATGTATTAAATAGTTATTTTGGGTAGATAATAAGTATCATGTTTAATTTAAGTAAAGTTGTGTTACGGAAGTAGCAAGTATTCAATTTAAAAAGCTAAAGGTAAAATTGATTAAAAGAGAATAATGGAAGAAAAATTTACAGTAGAAAATGTTCTATTAGAAAATAAACTTTTTTGAATGTTGATAGTTTAAAATTAATCGAAAAAAGAGGAGGAACATTTTAAAGCAACATGAAGATAGCTTGAAGCTTAAGATTTTCCATTGTTGTCATGTATTTGTCCAACATATATAATCAACATGGTTAAAAGTTCCGATGTGAGAAAAAGAAGTTTATGACTTTGCTTTTAATATATTCTCTCGGCTTTAAATAAGAGTCCAATTAAAATTTTCAACTATTTAAGGAAGTCTACTGGATTGCGGTGAAACTTTAATTTATGAGAAATGCTAGGCACACACTTCAAACCACATTCCAAATCACACTATTGTTTTAAATGCATGTACCATGTGCTGTTTAAGTGGTGCACAGAAAAGTGTGAAAAATTCAAATAGCACAAAGTACATGCATTTAAAGCATAGAGTGTGGTTTAAGGTGTGGTTTGAGATGTGTGCCTAGCACTTCTCTTAATTTATTGCCCCTATTTTGATTTTAAATTTGGTGTCATATCAAATGAAAAGAGCAAGACTCAAAAACATCAATGGTGAATTTGGAAAGTATTGAGTCAATATACATTAACTTTTCAGAGAGGGATCATAATGTGACATATATAATGGATGAAATAACTCTGAATTTGGAACATATGAAGTATATAAAAAGTATGACCACATGCAATGGTGGTGCATGCATAATATCACATCATCCTATCTAATTAAAACGGATAGAAGATTTCCAAAAACATAATATATGCTAATGTATTTGTGTAAATAAGATATTTTCCTATGATAATTAAAGCAGGGAAAAAAATTATTATTTATAAAATTTCTTATGTGATTGCTAACTAAGGAAAACAGTAACTATAAATAAGATAGAAAAAAAATACATAAATTAAGGTAAAATTTTAGTTTTACTAATCACTTTCCTTATCTTTTTCGATTTCTTATCATATTTTGAAAAAAAATTACCTTAAAATTATTTGAGTATGAAAAAAAAAAATAGGTGGAGGAGGGTGGGGGAATTTATAAATAAATAAATAAATTGAAAATATTGACTTTTTCTCTCTCATTGTTCATTCTTTTTTCTTTACCTTTATTGAATTCAAGACCAAAAACAAATTCATGGAAATTACATGATAAATTTCCGGAAGCAAGGAAATTGTTTTCCTAAAAAGTGAGGCTTCATTTGCTCATGATTGAGCTAAAAAGAAATGGAAATGATCATTTTTTTGAAGCAAAAAATAGTGATATATAGATTTCACACTCAATTGAGGGAACTGTCAGGTGTACTGTTAAACACATGATAGGCGCACCTTTTTTTATTCACCTCACCTGATTACAATTGTACTTCCATTTCAGTACTCTCTCTGTTCACTGAAAGCGTGTTCCTCACTCTACCTAAAGTTCATATGCTGAATGTTTTGTGGGTTTTACCACAAAAATAAAAAATAAAAAAAAATTTGTGGGGTACCATTGCATGTGATCCAAGCCTGTAACATTACCTCATTTTAAAATGGACAATTTTTGTTTGCTAGATAGGATAAAGTGGTATAATATAAAATGTAGTTAATTTATACTGGGATAACTAATTACATGCTAAACAATGTAGTATTATTTTTATACTGTGTTTGATTCATGTCGGATTACATTGGGGATTAGTCTAATACTGTATTTAGATGACTATGGTATAAATCTAGATTAATCTGTAACTTTCTAAAAATACCCTTTTTATAATTAAAAAAAAAAACCAAATTGATCATTTTTCTATAACATCAAATACAAACATTTATCAAATATCACCACGAAAGATTTAAAGATTACCATAGAGCCAATTCCAAATATGAATAAAGTTTAATAAAGTACAATCAATATTAATAATTACAACAAATAAGGGCGTGTGTGTGCGTGAGGGGTGGCCACTGATCTTTGGAAGAGTCTTCAGTAGGGAATTGGTATGCTCACATCGAATCAACATGTCTGATTTTTATGCATCACTGGTGTGACTTGTGCGTCTGTTACCTGATGGAGTAGGAGGCTGATTGGGAGTGTAAAGGAACTAGGTGAAACTGTGGCCCGTCAAAATTTGCTGATGGTGGATGATGGAAGTTGATTAAAGGAGTTTGGGCTGCCTGAAACAAATTCGCTGTCAATTTAGGAGTTTCCAACTTCACAAGGAGTCTAAGGGCTGATCAGTCTTCGCTGATGGAATCTGATAAGCTGGAATGTGTAAAGCCCAAAACAAAAAAGCAGTTAGTGATGTTTTCAAACTCTCTTCAATTTAAAGAAAAGCTGGCTCTTCCAACATCAGTGTGATCCGGATTTTCTTAGAGGGGTCTGCTGCTAATTTATAATGGCTAGATTCAAATTCGAAACTGAGAGTGGGAAGGTAGCTAATCCTAGTTTGTTTTGGTGCTCAGACCAGTTTGGGTTTTATGGCTGATTTTAAAACTTCTGATCAGAGATTGTACTCTTTTGTAAAAGTGAATCTGGGCAAGAGATATGCACTTGGAGTTTGCACATTGCTGGTGCTGTTTTTGTTTTTTTATTGTTCTTCAGGGGGTTCAGGGGGTTCAGAGGCTTTTAGTGGTTGGGCTAAAGTTCCATGCTGTTGTTTCATTTTATACTTAGATCTTGTATTCTCTCTAATCTCCCACATTTAGGATCAACTGTATACAGGTGGGGTAGGATTAGAATGAAGTATGGCTATGTTTTTGATGCTTTGCATCCCCTTAATACAAAACGAATTGCTGTTAAAAAAAAGTTTATAAAAGTACAACAAGTGTTAATAAATTACAACAACCAAGTTGAATAAAATACAATAACACATCTTTAAAAAAAAAATTTTAAAAAAACTCTACTAGAACACGAATCAATGCACTTGCTCTATTTCTCATTAGCCAAATTCTCTCTCTTTTCGGTCCATTGGTTCGATGTTTGAATGATGTCAATGTAACCATCACCAAGCTCAACTAGTTGATCATGTGCATAGTTATCTCTATGAATATTCTTTGCTACATATATCAAGAAACAACATAATATCAAGCACGTATTTGAACTAACATAGTTGAGATCACAAAAGATGTCACACTATCAATGGGTCTAGCAGAATCAAAAGCTACCCAAGTACTATCAGAGCATCCAAATGTATAAATAAAGCTCTCACTTGACTTAAGAAGCCTCCATGGAAAGGGCATAATGCAATAAATAATACTAACAACAAGACAAATTACTAAATTGAGTAACATCACATATATATATATATATATATAGATTGTCAATAATCAAATACAATTTGACTTTCATGTATCAAAATGCGCAATTCTTAATTAGTGTCTTCAAGAGTTTTGTTCTTCTTTTGGTTGATCATGGTATACATATATGTTAATTACTTGACCATTTTGAACACTGAATTCGAATTCAAAGTGTGGTTGGTTTGAGTCATTATAATTTGATACACCCAAAATCAGCCCATGCTCGAGTGGTTCTATTCTGCAACTACTGACAAGCATCATCCCGAGCGGTTTGGTCCACCTGATACCTCCTGAACGGTTCATCCACGACCCGGCCAACAGGTCGGGTAGACCGCACAGGCACATCCCACCGCAGGAACAGCTCATCCGGGCCCGCAGGCATGATCTCGAGCATTACAGGCAGTTTCCTACTCAAGCTAGAAGACTAATGGAAAGTGCAAACTATTTCCTAATCCAATTAGGAAACCCCCACAATTAATGTCAATCAATCCTAATACAATTAGGAAACTTACTTGATTGGTGTCAATCACATCTTAATTGGATTATATTTCCTTATCCATGTATGAGTAGGTCTCTTATATCTATAAAAGAGACATCTCACCCCCCATTGAAGGGGCTGACTTTTCAGTCTACACAGCACCTCTATAGCATTCATCAACATGCCCGGCCGGCCTACGGTAGCTCCAGACTTGTTGGTTCACCACAGGCCCCCGGCTCTTTTACAGTATAGTGAACGTGCTCAGACACACACGTGGATGTAGGTACCTTCATTAACACGGCCGAACCACATACAAAAAAACCAATCTCCCACTCTCTCTCCCCTTAAATTGCTTTAATTTACTTTAACCAAATTTTGGCATCATCAGCTTGGCGCCGTCTGTGGGAAGCAACAAGTCTTCTCATCAACAAATCTCTTGACTGATCATCATGCCACCGAAGAAGGGTAAGAAGGTTGATCAGCAGTCCAAGCGGGATGTTCCTCCGGCCCCGACACTGGCTGCGACAGCCATGACATCTGAGTAGATCACCGCGACCCTCACACAACTCTTGGAGGGCCAGCGTCAAATCCAACAACAGATCGAAGCCCTGCTGGCCTAGCAAAGCCGTCCTCCAGTGGCTGGGAAACGACTCGGGAACGTTGCGCACGGTCGGGAACCGATCTTGACCAGACGACGTGCCCGAGCCAACCCGTCCCCCGTTGAGGATGCCAGAGACATCGACAGTAAGCGTACTGCCTGAGAGGAAAGGCAGGAGCATATAGCCCGGGAATTAGTCCAGGGTCACTCGGTCAAGAGCCGAGTTGTCCCTAGGCACACGATGAACCGGAGTCATAGCCAAGCCCAATCCCAGAGGACAGTACACCGCCATGAACAAGAAGCCTCTTCCACCGACCCGACCAACCCCTCAAATACCGGTCGGGAAGGAGTGGAAGCCCGAATCAAGGACTTGCAGAAGTAGATTGACGGAGTGGCCAAAAAGCTTGGTCAAAACCGCACTCAGAATCAGGCTAATACCGAGACAAAGTCACCGTTCTCTAGCCAGATCACGAGGTTTGCCATCCCGCGCAAATTTAAGCAGCCTCGCCTAGATCCCTATAACGGCTCGGGAAGCCCGGTCGACCACGTCCGGACCTACAAGGCTCAGATGGCCCTAGCCACCAAGTCCGATGAACTACACTGCCTAGCCTTCCCCAGCACTTTGAAATGCCCGACCGTGCAATGGTTCTACTCCTTGGAGCCCCGATCGGTCCGCAATTTCAAGCAACTTAGCAAGAAGTTCATCAACCAGTTCATCGGTATGCATGAACGGCCAAAGCCTGACATGCAGCTACTGATAGTTATACAAAGGGATAATGAGACCCTCAAGGAGTTCACCGGCCGATTTAATCAAGAGAAGCTCAGCATCTATGATCTTGATGAAACCGTCGCTATTATAGCCTTCTGCTCAGGAGTTCAACACACCAAGTGCGCACGTCGTTTCACAGAAACCGACCGGTAACCTTGGTTGAACTCGCAGAGAGAGTTGGAAAATACATTGACACTGAAGAATTTCTAAAGACCAAAGACACCAGCCCTGACCCGACCTCCGGTTCACATCGGTCAGGATCAAACAGTTTCAACTTTGTCTTCAGCACAGAGAAATCAGGAGCCCGACGATCCTGATCCGACCTCCTGTCTCCATCGGTCTAGATGAGCCCGACTACAATGGTACTTGCCTGATCACCACATGAGGCTCCATTGATTATCAGAGAGCCCTTCCAAAGACCTCGGGCCTAACCCCGAGGCATATAAAGACCTCGGGCCTAACTCCGCGGCATACAAAGACCTCGGGCCTAACCCCGAGGCATCCAAAGACCTCGGGCCTAACCCCGAGGCATAAGCTTCTCTTAGGTCCAATCGACGATGGGGGCAAACCCCCTAGGTGGCTGATGATGGCAAGCTTCAAAAGACCCTGCAACCACCATGTTCCAGGTCGGTTACCTACAGTCATAGCCTTTGTAAGACCCTCGTCTTAGGGAAAGCTTGGGGGGCAAGACGGCGCAATGAACTAAACAAGCAATCACATCGGGTATCTACAGGCCTCGCGGATAACCAAGTCAAAATCTTGGACAACCCGAGCACGTATAGTACTCAAAGGCATTAACTCCACTTAGGTCCAAACCGACGATAGAGGTGACTAAAATCTCTTAGGTTGGCCCACGATAGAGGAGTAAAAAGGACCCTACAGTGACACGCTCTAGGTCGGCTCCACCAACATGGTCAAGCTCTTCTCCCAATAGTCTTGACGAAGGCTGACTGGGCGGAAGACAACCATCCTCGGAGTTAACATAAAAGGAACCTAAAGCAATACGCTTTAGGTCGGCTTTTCCAACATGGTCAAATTCTTCTACCCACAACCTTGACGAAGGTTTACGGGTAGAAAATAACCATCTTGGGAGCTAACTCAAGCAAAAGACTCCGAATTAGGCCGGTCTCAACTCACGGTCAGTTCCCGAGCACTTAAAGACTCTGAGCTAGGCTAAGTCTCAACTCTTAGCCAATTCCCGAGCATTCACAACACTCAGAAGCTCCAAGACAGCTTCCCTGAGCACTCAGACAGTGGCAGGTGGCATCAAGTAGATTTCCAAACTTGTCCCGATATAGCATCCAGCCAACCTTGGAAATGGGGGGCAACTGATACACCCAAAATCAGCCCATGCCCGGGTGGGTCTATTCTGCAACTACTGACAAGCATCATCCCGAGCGGTTTGGTCCACCTGATACCTCCCGAACGGTTCATCCACGACCTGGCCAACAGGTCAGAAATACCGCACATGCACATCCCACCGCGAGAACAGCTCATCCGGGCCCACAAGCATGATCCCGAGCATTACGGGCAGTTTCCTACTCAAGCTAGAAGACTAATGAAAAGTGCAAACTATTTCCTAATCCAATTAGGAAACCCCCACAATTAATGTCAATCAATCCTAATACCATTAGGAAACTTACTTGATTGGTGTCAATCACATCCTAATTGGATTATATTTCCTTATCCATGTACGAGTAGGTCTCTTACATCTATAAAAGAGACCTCTCACCCCCCATTGAAGGGACTGACTTTTCAGTCTACACAGCACCTCTATAGTATTCATCAACATGCCCGGCCGGCCTACGGTAGCTCCAAACTTGTTGGTTCACCACAGGCCCCCGGCTCTTTTACAGTATAGTGAACGTGCTCAGACACACACATGGACATAGGTACCTTCATTAACAGGACCGAACTACATACAAAAAAACCAATCTCCCACTCTTTCTCCCCTTAAATTGCTTTAATTTACTTTAACCAAATTTTGGCATCATCATAATTCATCAATAGGTTGTCTAAGATAGGATCATAACATGTGGCAAACAAGAGTTGAATCAAAGACTCATAAATCAATAACGACACAGGGAAGTTACAAAACCCAATCAAAATTTTCAATTGGGACTGAGATGGAACTCCTCCAAACATCTTGGGTGCCATGGTTATCGAACTCGATGTCATGTGCAGTACTACAACATAAGATTCATGGTGTTACAGATACAATCGAAGTCAAAGACAAGTAACAGAGTTGAGTTCTGCTAATACATGAGATATTCAATAAACATAATAATTTTGCAGAGGCAATTTAACAAACATCTAGCAAGCATTCGAACATTTTACTAAACGAACCTATTCCCATCCTCAGACAAAGCAAGCAACCCACCCAAAGAAGCAAACGAGAAACAACCTTAATGAATTTTCTATTGACACTCAATATCAAAACACACACACACACACAAGCACACCCAAATGAATTTTCAACAAAACAGTGGATGATTGGGGCTGTTTTCAGCACTATTTATGCAAGGAAATATCAGTCATACCAAAAAACGATTAGTATGCTTCAAAAAATTAGTATGTTTTGAATATAAACTAGCCTCACTTGATTAAAAAAAATTAGCATGTTTTGATCATATTAAATTTCAGGTTTGATGTCATTTGTTAAAAAATCAATGTGCTTCACATCTCTTTACACCAAAAAAAAAATACATAAACTCCAAAAATTATTAGATTTAGGGTTTGTTGTGGAGATTTTTTGCCGAAAAGAAACTACAGAAATGTGTATACATACTGAAATCTAGAAGATCTAAGGAGAAGATCTCGCATAGACATGGATCTTAAAAAAAATCGATTCTATGAAACCCTAACCATCTCTAAACTCCCCAAAATAAGAAAGTCATGCTAACAAACCTTAGATCTGGTGACCGGCGACGGAGATGATGCTCAGATCCTCTCTCATTCTTCTCTGCATCATCTTCTTCTCCTCACAATCTGAATCGTCTCTCTTGTCCTCTGCTTTGCTTCATGGAAAAATGATGTGAAACAAGGTTGGGTGTACTTAAAAGCTAGGGACAATGTTGTTATTTTAGTCTGCAATACCATTAAACCCTTATCCCCGTGTTTTAATTAATTCTACCCCCACCCAAGTATTACTTTATCCCTCTAGTCAGAACTAAAATAAACTAGAGGTATTATTATCATGAGTTAGTTTATACTGAAAATGGTTAAACAAACGCAATATTGACCCGGATTGGACTAAAATAGTCCAATCCACCTTAGTTATCGGGCAAACAAACGAGCTCTATGGGTATAATTTGTGGATAACTTTTTGTGCACAACTCAAAAAAATATATCTATCTATCCTATGATATTAATGTGGGGTTCATTAATATCATAGAAGAGAGATAGACATATTTTTTTGAGTTGTGCAAAAAACGTTATGCATAAATTGTGTCTCAAGTTTTATCCTTTTAAAATAGATGGAAACTAGGACACTTTGGACTAATTTCGACTCTTGGCGTGTGTTACTCCTCTAAGGTCCAAATTTCGTGTCACGTTTCATTATGTTTTAGATTAAAACATTAAATTTTGAAACTGCCAAAACTTTTCTCCACTTTTAACACTTTACCTTTCCCTCTTCTCCCTCTATATATATATATATATATATATTTCATTTTCCCACTCTCAATACTTTTTTTTCTTTCTAAATTAAATCGAATGTTATACTTCCTAAATTTTGAATCCCAAATACATATGGATAATCTTATTCATACTAGAATTTAGCAAAGTATTTCTATATTAATAGGGTACTCTTAAGGATTCTAAGATAGAGATGACGAATTTGGGTCTTTGAGAGAGAGAGAGAGAGAGAGAGAGAGAGAGAGAGAGAGTTGAGAGCATTGTAATCTCCGGTTTGATTCATAGTAAAGCTTTGTTATTTCCATGGAGGTGGTGGAGTATCCCGGTTTGGGAAAACCTTGTACACATTTTTTGTTCTTTACTGCTTGTGATTGTTTTTGATTGCTTGTTTTATCTTGGCTGATCTTAGATTCAGATTTATTAGATCCTTTGGGGTTTTCGCGTTTAACCGTTGGTGTTTAGCACATCAAGAGTTGGTGATTAGTGTGCGATTTTGCACAACACAATTTTATATAAATTGTTTTTTATTAAGAAACATAATTAATTTAGATTTACACAAATTTTTTTATATAGTGCCCATGGGCATGGGCAATTTATAGTGTATGTATACATATGCTTTGCTTCTGCATATACAATCTAAATCTTTGTTGTCGGTTTTTCGAAGAGTACAAGCTTGTCACCCCTCCTTGTACCTTTTTTTTTCTTTCAAAGAATAATGCTATGCTTTCCAATTTGAATATTAAATTTAATTTTTAAATATTTTAACAGTTATACGATGCTGTAGTACGTAGTGAGGGGATATTATATATCATTTAACGTGAGACAAATGGTAAAGCATTTAGAAAGTAAATTTAAATTTTAAATTTGAGAAACATATATAGTATTACTTTTTTCAAAAATAAGTTATGGGAATAGAGTCACGAACTCGTGATAAATGACAAATTAGAAAAACAAAATTCAAATGTACGTGCGGTTGGTTAACCTGTTCACAAACATTTTCTCTAAGGAGTAATGCAAGTGACACAATAAAAAGTTGTAAAAAAAAACAGTCAAGAAAAAGTAATTTCAACATAAGAAGAATTAATATCAAAAGTGTTATTGACAAACCGATCGATAAACTAATTTAGAAGAGTGAATTTGTTACACTAAGATCTTGTTTGATTAAACTGAAAATTTAAGTACTGAATTTTAGTGTTGAAAACTTTAAATTATTGAATTTCTAATACTGAAAATGGTATTTTTCACTATCAAAAATAAAGTTTTAATTACTGAAATAGACTCACACTAATTTATTTTTTTTTTTCAGTTATTATTATTATTATTATTATTATTATTATTATTATATATATTTTTTTAAGTTTTCAATACTTACGTTTACTAGTTTTTCAGTTAAGCACACTAAAAAGTGAAAATAAATAAGTGCTTAAATAAATTATGAAACACGCCCAAAGTATTTTGCATTTTGCAGAATTCTTTAAATTCAACCCACATTTGCCTCTTTTATGAAGGATTACTATAGTACAGATTTTTACATCCATATACCCCTTGTGTAGCTTAACTACAAGCCAATGCATACAAATGAGAGAGACAGAGAGAGGGTTGTTGGTGTGGTATCATTCTCAATTGTAGCAAGATAAGGACAACCTCTGATCTGTATGCTAAAGTTGACAAAACTAGAGTGTGAAATCTAGCAAATTTATTACAATCTCAAAATAGCCGAAATTTGTCATCCATCAAGAGTATGTTTGAAAATAGCTAAAATATAATCAAGTTTAATCCAATCTGACATCTAGCTACTTTTTTTTATTATCAAAGTTAGAAAAAGATTTGTTGAAAAGAAAGGAAAATGGTTAATTACACTTACACCCCTTGTACTTTGGGTCAGTTTCACTCTGACTCCCTGTAGTTCAAAAAGTGACACTAACATCCCTTATACTTTAATGTAAAGTATCACCGTTAGGAATTCCGTTAAAGTTAACGGAAAAGTGACACTTACACCCCCTGTACTTAAAAATTCGATAAACCCAAAAAAAATTGATCAACCCAACATACATACCAAAATCAAAAACACCCTCTATACATTCTGCACAAAAAACCAGTCCTAGAATTTAGCTTCTCTCTCTATCTCAATCTCTCAAACCCTCTTCTCTATCTCTCACATGTTCACATATTTGAAGGTGGTTAGAAATGGTCGCTGGTGGTGATGGCCGAAGTCAACGACATCTCTTTCTTCTTCTTTTCTGGTGGTGGCCTAATTGGGTTTTGATTTGAGGTTTTGATTTTTGTTTTTGGTTTTGATTTCATTGCTTGGGGCCTTGCTGGAGAATTCATGTGCTGAAGAAGGAGAAATTTAAGGGCATTTTGGTCTGACCCAAAGTACAGGGGGTGTAAGTGTCACTTTTCCATTAACTTTAACGGAATTTCTGGCAGTGACACTTTATATTAAAGTATAGGGGGTGTTGGTGTCACTTTTTGAACTACAGGGGGTCAAAGTGAAACTGACCCAAAGTACAGGGGGTGTAAATGTATTTAACCCAAAGGAAAAAAAAATCATGTTTTTAAGGTAATTTTAAACTAGACGCAAACTAAGGGATGTTTGAGAAAGTAAAGAAAGTCGGTTATTTTGTTCATATATAGTTAAGGCTCTGTAAATTCAAGTATTTGGTGAGTGTACATATCTTATTTAGAATCTTTTTTTTTAAGTCTAATAGCTCTCTCTCTTATATTAGCTTTAGACCAAGTCCCACTTGTATAATTATATTGGTTCTTAAGGGATATCTCTAAGAAAAGTCTAAAATTTGAGCAGCTGGTTTATTCTAACTCTCACTCTTTATCATGTTCTTGTGAAACCAAGGTGATGTATAGTTTGACAAATTAAGAATCGATCTTAAGAGAGTAATTAGACTGAGTACGGACTACCACGAAAAAAGAATTGTCACTCATTAAATACTTGAATTTGTAGAATCGGTTAACTTATGAACCACAAAACCAAAAATTTACTTTTTTTCAAACAACTTAAAAAAAAAAAAAAAACAATTATTACGTTAATTTGATAAATAACTATTTAAAAAAAATTACTCCAAGTTAGACAAAAAAAATTACACACACATCGCATAATTTTAATATGTAGACGTGGTCTGTAGAGGAGGAGACACGTGACAAAGGGTATTTATCCCTTGCTTGTAGAGGTGAGCTAGTGGGGTCCACTTTGTGTCTTTTACAAGGGTCCACAATTGGAGTGCTCTTTCGGTTTTTTCTCTCTCTCTTTATCGGGGGACCCAAAAATATTCTCTCTCCTGTCACGTCAGACACTGATCAAAGGACTCCCTGAGTACGACGCCGTGATTTTCTGACGTATAGAATCCAAATCCAACGGCTGCAGCTGACCCATTATAAAATTTTCAAAAGATCACGACATCAGAGCCGTTGGTAGGATCTAGTTCAAGATTGATCTGATTGTGGGGCCCACAGTTTGCTAAGACAGCAGACAGACAGTGTATGGACCCACCTATTGTCACCGACGGTAGCAGTAAGCCTATCTGCTGCTGCCTCCCCCACCACCCGCCTTTTTCTTCCTTCTTATTCACAATCCAAGCTCCCCCTCTCCTCCCCAAACCCAACACTTCCCACTCTCGATCTCACCACTCTCCCTCCCTCCCTCTCTCTCTCTCTCTCTCTCTCTCTGTGTGTGTCTAGATTAGATACATCATATATTTATATATATATATATATATGTAGTAGCACTGATGCAGTGTGTTTAAAGGGTTTTGTTAGAAATTCAAACATTGTTCTATAATAATTATAATGGGTCTCACTTCTCTGCAAGTTTGCATGGATTCGTCTGATCATTGGCTTCAGGTATGCTATGCATTAATCATTTAAGCTCTTTCAATTATATATATGTGTATATATATATAATCATTATTTCCTTAGTATGTGTCATTTTTCAAGATTATCATGTTTAATTTACTCTTTTAAGGCAATTGTAATTATAGCCCAAAGCTCAATTCTTCTATAGCATGGTATAAACGTACGAGCTCTTTTTTTCCGGGTGGTCTCATTCTCTGATAATAGCTGTTACATTGTTTCGTTCAAATATATATATATATATATATATATACTAGCCCTAAAACCCGTGCAATGCACTGGAAATTTGTCATAGAAAAAATAAGTTAGACATTATACAATAATTAATTTTTTGAAAATAAAAATTAATTGCCGAATTAAGTGAAGAAGAGTGAAAGATGAGTCTTGTGATAAGAGTGATTGAAATACTATTTAAGTTATGCATATCTTACTATGTTCTCTAATGGTATGAGCATGATGAATATATCTAATCTATAGGTTCAATAGAATGTTAATTACTTTGTACACAATCATGTATGTGTATTTGGATCTATATATCTCTATCAACATCCCATGAACCATAGCCTAAATCATACCCTTTGTATTTTTATATATGTCTTTTGACTTTTTTTCTTTTATTCAATTTACCATTTCCGGAATGTATTAATTAGCAGTACTAGATACTAAAGAAGTTGACCTCATACACTTAAAAGACTGAATTACACCACATTTTATATGCTTACACAAGTTAATAATAAGAGGAGAGAAATGTATGTTTCAAAAAAAGTAAAATTTACTCAGTCTAATGTAGGGCGGGTTTGATAAGTATCATTTTGTTGATTCTTATAACAACTAGTGGTCTTTTTTTTTTCTTTTTTTTATTTATTATATAATTACAAAAAGTCAGTCTTAAGTCCTTTTTAGCTTCTACACACACACCTAGCCAAAAACAAATACTACAAAATTATCTACAACTAGTTTTTATCTGAGTTAATTAATCAGAATATATAGGTTCTTGTGATAAAGTTTCTGTGGTGTTATATGTTTGAAATGGGTGGAGATTTCAAATCTTTGGCATTGTACGTTTACTCTTTCAGACATTCTGATTGATATGATCTGAAATTAAGCACAGAGAATGTCTAGTCCTTGCATTAATATTGGTGCATATATATATATATATATCTAATTATTTTATGTGTGAATGTATGACGAATTCTAAACAACATTTCCAATAATATGTACCTCAGGGCACAATTCCCGATGACAATGGGATGGATTCTTCTTCACCATCTGGGGACATTCTCACATGCTCAAGGCCACTCATAGAGAGAAGACTTAGGCCCCCACATGACCAAGCTCTAAAATGCCCAAGGTGTGACTCAACACACACCAAATTTTGTTACTACAACAACTATAGTCTCACACAACCAAGGTACTTTTGCAAGACTTGTAGGAGGTATTGGACCAAAGGTGGCACACTTAGAAACATCCCTGTGGGTGGTGGATGTAGAAAGAACAAGAAAGTCTCTAATTCTAAGAAATCATCAAATAACAATAACAATGATCATCAATCAATGATGACCCAAATCCCTGGATCGTCGTCCCTGTCGCCGCCGTCTGATCTCCAGCTCTCGTTTCCCGAGGCGGCGGCGGCGCAGTTCTCCCACCTCACTAACTTGTTTGGAAACCAAGGTGGGATTGAGAATTTTAGGTACAATTACAATGCCATGGTTGAAAACCCTAGAGCTATTGATTTTATGGAGAGTAAGTATGAAGGGTTGATTGGGAGTTCAAGAAATCATGATTTCATTGGGAATGGTGAGATGGGTATGAATATGATTGGTGGGCTTGGTCATGACATGAGTGGTAATCTTGGGTTGGGCCATAATTTCAATGGGCTTTCCTCTCCATTTGGGCTTTCCCTTGATGGTGGAAATAGTAATAGTGGACATTACATGGATTATCAGAGGCTAATGGTTCCTTATGAAGGAAATGAAAATCATAATGGAATTGATGTGAAGCCAAACACCAAGCTTTTGGCTCTTGAGTGGCAAGATCAAGGTTGTTCTTCTGATGCTGGTAAGGACTCGTTTGGGTACATCAATGGTCTTGGATCATGGACCGGCTTGATGAACGGTTACGGACCACCCGCAACAAACCCATAATCAAATTGTCTCTGATCGCCAGGTGGCACAATCAACGGCTCTTGATCAACAATTGCATTACTGCATTTAGCTTAGATTTTTTCCAACTACTACTAAGTGTTTGCCTTTTGAAGGATTTATAGCCATTTTAATTGACTCTTAACAATTAGTAGGAGTGTGAACGTGGAATGTGATAGTCTAAATATGACTACTTTGGTTTATCTACAATGTTGTTATATTATATCATATGGTACTGTTTTTTTTTGGACCAAGATTTTCCAAGCTCTAGGATTTTGTTCACATATCGAGGTAGATTTGTTTTAGTAATCTTATTAGTTCCAAAGAAAAGAATGTGTTGGTACTTGGTTTATCTTTATGTGGTATTGTCTATCAGTACTGTATCTGTGTATGTTTGTTGAACCAGTGATTATCTTATGTATATTATAATTGAAAAAGTGTTTTCTAAGTTTCTAACTGTCTATGTCGTTAGTGAGTGCTTGAGACAAGTAGTAGATTTAGTAAAGAAAAAAAATGAGTAATGTTACACACTTTGAAATTCACACTGAATTTGACATCATATATTTTAAATACATGTATATTATATTGTGTAAATTTCTTACACTTTTTTATACACCATTTATACAGTATATGATACATACATTTAAAGTTGGGTGTCAAAATTCAATGTAAATGTTAAAGTGTGTCTAACATTATAAAAAAAAAAGCAATGATTTTGGGGAAAGTAAAATTCTTCTTGGGAGTCTGGTGATTGCATGCTGATTATTTTAGCAACAGTGGCCTCTCTCTCTCTCTCTCTCTCTCTCTCTCTCTCTCTCTCTCTCTCTGTCTCTCTCTCTCTCTCATGTCTAGTGGGAACAGGCTGGGAGTCTTGTTAGCGAGATAAAGGATCGTCCTGCAAAGCAATAATTACATCAAACTACGGATGCTATATCTAAGAAAATATTAATGCAAATTTCAAGCACTCTATATATATATATATATATATATTAGAAAATATGCTCATTTCAAGCATGATGTATGAGTTTTGTCATTTTAAAAGAAACACTAGAAATGATTTTTAGGATAACAAAAGAGTAATCCTATGCTTTTGCATCTTAAAAATGTGGTTACTTTCTATAGTCATATAAGGTTTAGTCCCTGATACACCACTCTTTTAAAATTTGATTCATTCCTAAATTTAAGTATAATAATTAATCTCTAATTACAATTATAAATTAGAGATTAGTCATTTTCCCCAAATCTGTATCTTTTTTATGGACAAAATTGCCCTTGCCATTAAATATATATATATATATGTAACATTACCACATCAAGGAATGAATTTAGAGATTTCAATTTGACCCCAAATAACTGCACAGATTATGTCTCTCTCTCTCTCTCTCTCTCTCTCTCTCTCTCTCTCACTCTCAATTTGATATGGATAGATACAAAATATAAACAGTAGTTAAGATCGAAGAGAAGCTGATTTTTCAATGACAAGTAAGAATGGGGACTTCTGATGTTGCACGATTTCACAATTTGGCTTCTGATGTGGTGGATACGTGCATAGGTAAGAGTGGGGGCTAATTCTAGATGAATCTCTCTCACGATTTTAAAGGATGATGCTACATGACTTGGCTTCCGATGTGGTGGATACTTGCATAGGTCAGAGTACGGGCTAATTCTAGATGAACATCATAGATTTTATATCATGCATGTGTAGTCCATTTGTTATCAATGGTGAAGTTTGACCAAGTATATTTCAATGACAAGCTGTTGGTAGAAAATTTTTAATTTTACTGTTTATTTGCCACCTATATTGTTGCTAAATTTTTGGGTTTTGGGAATTTGTGTATAAATTTTTCTCACAAAATGTGGAGTTTATTTTGAGTTTTGAAGGTGAAAAATTTGATTTTATTTGGTGAGAAATTTCTCACCAAATCTATTCAAAAAAGTGAGAATTTGCATTAATAAATGACGAATTTGCTGGTGAAATACTCATATGTCTATATCTATATGTGTATGTATATCCATGTGTATTGTTGAAGCATTTTAGTGTTTTGACAGTTTGTGTATGGATTTTTGTTAGTGTGGGAAATTTCTCACAAAGTGTGGAGTTTTATATTTGAGTTTTAAAGGTCAGAAGTTTGTTTTTATTTGGTGAGAAATTTTTTATCAAATTCGTTAAAAAAGTGAGACATTTCTTACTATACTGCTCTCTCTCTCTCTCTCTCTCTCTCTCTCTCTCTCACACACACACACACACACACACACACACACACACGATAAAATATATAGAATTTTGTATATCTTATTGAGGAATTTCTCACTTATGGTATGTAATGTATATATTTTAAAGTGGGGAATTTCTCACTTTTTTTTTTCACTTTCATAATTTTTCTCTGTTAACTCTCTCTCTCTCTCTCTCTCTCTCTCTCTCTCTCTCTAAATATATATATATATATATATATAACAAACTGGTGAGATAAACTGGTGCGAAAGGAAATCGTTTCCTATTTATGGGAATCGCGAAATCAATGTTTGGTTTTTAAATTTTGAATCCCTGATATATTGTGATTTGATGGGGAGTAATTTCTACATATATATATATATATATATGAATTTAAAAATTGCACTGAGGGTATTTTGGTCTTCAAAAATATAGAAGGACTAATTCTTAAGGGGGCTTATAAATTGGGCGTATTTCTAGAATGGATGTATATAAAGGACTAAATATTAACTAATCCTAAATTCTAGCATATATGAGTGGCAGTGTGATCATTTGATTTTCATTGAATATATGTTAACGTGGTGATTATTGAAATTTGTCCTACTGTCATATGTATTGGGAACACATTAATTGGGATACAAAATTTGAAAAACATATTACTTATACCAAAAGTGTAATATTAGCTAGATACATGGATACACCTAAAGGCACATTATGAATGCTGATGTGGATGAATAAGTTCTTAAATTATAAAACAAAAGAACATAAAATTATAGAACTATAACATTCACAATATGATACGCCCAAAATTACGGGCAGTTTCCTACTCAAGATAGAAGACTAATGGAAAGTACACACTATTTCCTAATCTAATTAGGAAATCCTCATAATTAATGCCAATCTATATCAATAGGATTATATTTCCTTATCCATGTATGAGTAGGTTTCTTACATCTATAAAAGGGACCTCTCACCCCCCATTGAGGGGGCGACCAACTCTTCTGTCTACACAGTACCTCTATAATTCACCATTATACGCATACACCCGGCCGGTATTACTAGTAGTGCCGACCCTCTTTGTTGGCTCACCAGGCCCGCCGGTGATCTGCTAGTGAACGTGCTCAGACACACCCGTGGACGTAGGTACCTTCATTAACAAGTCCAAACTACATACAAAAAATAGTCTCTCACTCTCCTAAAATTGCTCTACTTTACTCTTACCAATTTTTGGCATCATCAGTTTGGTGCCGTCTGTGGGAAACGACATAGTCTTCTTATTAACAAATTTCTCAACTGATCGTCATGCCACCAAAGAAGAGTAAGAAGGCTGACCATCAGTCCGATCGGGATGTTCCACCGGCCCCGGCACCGGCTGCGGCAGTCATGACAACTGAGCAAATCACTGCAACCCTCACACAACTCTTGGAGGGCCAGCGTCAAATCCAGCAATAGATCGAAGCCCTGCTAGCCCAGCAAAGTAATCCTCCAATGGTCGGGAAATGACCCAGGAACGTTGCGTACGGTCGGGAACCGATCTTGACCAGACAACGTGCCTGAGCCAACCTGTCCCGTGTTGAGGATGCTAGAGACATCAACAGCGGGCGTGCTGCCCGAGAGGAAAGGCAGGAGCATATGGCCCGGGAATCAGTCTAGGGTCACTCGGTCAAGAGCCGAGTTGTCCCTAGGCGAACGGTTACCTAAAGTCATAGCCGAGCCCGATCCTAGAGGACATCACCCTACCATGAAGAAGCCTCTTCCACCTACCCGACCAGTTCCTCAGATACCGGTCGGGAAGGACTGGAAGCCCGAATCCAGGACTTGCAGAAGCAGATCGACGGAGTGGCCAAAAAGCTTAGTCAAAACCGTGTTCTGAATCAAACCAATACCGAGACAGAGTCACCATTCTCCAGTCAGATCACGAGGTTCGCTATCCCGCATGAATTCAAACAGCCTCGCCTAGATCCCTATAACGGCTAAGGAAGCCCGGTCGACCACGTCCGGACCTATAAGGCTCAGATGGCCCTAGCTACAAACTCTGATGAACTACACTGCCTCGCCTTCCCCAGCACTTTGAGAGGCCCGGCCATGCAGTGGTTCTACTCCTTGGAGCCCCGATCGGTCTGCAGTTTCAAACAACTCAGCAAACAGTTCATCAACCAGTTCGCCGGTATGCATGAGTGGCCAAAGCCGGACATGCAACTACTGACAGTTAGACAACGGAATAATGAGTCCCTCAAGGAGAACCAACAGAAGCTTCAAATCCGCAATCTGAACGAGATAATTGCCATCATAGCCTTCTGCTCGGGAGTTCAACACACCAAGTGCGCCGCGTCGTTCCACAGAAACCGACCGGCAACCTTGGTCAAACTCGCAGAGAGGGTTGGAAAATACATCGACACTGAGGAATTTCTAAAGATCAAAGACCCCGAGCGAGAAAACAATCAGTCTTCCAGAAGTAAGCGAAAGCGAGATCAGCCCGGGAGTTCGATAGTTCCTCCAGCTCACAGCAGGCAGAGTCCGGCAGCCCCGACCCGGCCTCCAGTTCACAGTGGTCTGAGTCCGGCCACCCTGACATAACCTCTAGTTCATATCGGTCAGGATCAAGCAGTTCCGACTTTGCTTCCAGCACAGAGAAATCTGGAGCCTGACGATCCTGATCCGACCTCCTGTCTCCATCGGTCTAGATGAGCCCGACTACAGTGGTACTTGCCTGATCACCACATGAGGCGCTGCCGATTGTCAGAGAGCCTTTACAAAGACCTCGGGCCTAACCCCGAGGCACTCAAAAGACCTCGGGCTCCGAACCCAGGCACTCAAAAGACCTCGGGCTCCGAACCCAGGCACTAAAGACCTCGGGGTCACGCCCGAGGCACCGGCTTCGCTTAGGTCCAACCGACGATGGGGGTAAACCCCCAAGGTGGCTAATGATGGCAAGCTTCAAAAGACCCTGCAACCACCATGTTCCAGGTCGGTTACCTACAGTCATAGCCTCTATAAGACCCTCGTCTTAGCGAAAGTTTGGGGGGCAAGATGGTGCAGTGAACTAAACAGGTAATCACACCGGGTATCTACAGGCCTCGCGGATAACCAAGTCAAAATCTTGGACAACCCGAGCACCTACAGTACTCAGAGGTATTAACTCCACTTAGGTCCAGACCGACGATAGAGGTGACTAAAATCTCTTAGGTTGGCCGACGATAGAGGAGCAAAAGGACCCTAAAGCAACGTGATTTAGGTTGGCTCCACCAACATGGTCAAGCTCTTCTCCCAACAGTCTTGACGAAGGTTAACTGGGCGGAAGACAACCATCCTGGGGAGCTAACATAAAAAGGACCCTAAAGCAATACACTTCAGGTCGGCTTTTCCAACATGGTCAAATTCTTCTCCCACAACCTTAACGAAGGTTCACGGGCAGAAGATCACCATCCTGGAGGCTAACTCAAGCAAAAAGGCTCCGAAGTAGGCCGAGTCTCAACTCTCGGTCACTTCCCGAGCATTCAAAGACTCCGAATTAGGCTGGGTCTCAACTCCTGGTCAGTTCCCGAGCACTTAAAGGTCCCGGGCTAGGCTGGGTCTCAACTCTCAGTCAGTTCTCGAGGACTAACCAGGCTCAGAAGCCCCGAGGCAGCTTCCACAAGCACTCAGACAGCGGCAAGTAACATCAAATTGATTTCCAAACTTGCCCCGATATAGCATCTGGCCAATCTTGGAAATGGGGGGCAGCTGATACGCCCAAAATTACGGGCAGTTTCCTACTCAAGATAGAAGACTAATGGAAAGTACACACTATTTCCTAATCCAATTAGGAAATCCCCATAATTAATGCCAATCTATATCAATAGGATTATATTTCCTTATCCATGTATGAGTAGGTCTCTTACATCTATAAAAGGGACCTCTCACCCCCCATTGAGGGGGCGACCAACTTTTCTGTCTACACAGCATCTCTATAATTCACCATTATATGCATACACCCGGCCGGTATTACTGGTAGTGCCGCCCCTCTTTGTTGGCTCACCAGGCCCGCCGGTGATCTGCTAGTGAACGTGCTCAGACACACCCGTGGACGTAGGTACCTTCATTAACAGGGCCGAACCACATACAAAAAATAGTCTCTCACTCTCTCTCTCTCCTAAAATTGCTCTACTTTACTCTTACCAATTTTTGGCATCATCACAATATATGGTACAACTGTCAAAGGATTCAGGAATTGTGACTCAAATTGGAGAACCATAGCATTATTCTAGTAACACAAACCCTAATTATAATTAACCTAAAGGTTGTTCACAATTTTTTTTTTTTTTTGAACAGCCAATTTCATTAATAGAAATCAAAGGGCAAAAGCCCACCAAATTACATTCAAGTATACCCCAAAAAACCCCCATAACCCCAACACTCATCAATCCAGGTTCCCCAACTGAAAGTCTGCTCCCCTTTTGAGTCTTTCAGTAGCAGAACCGCAGAGTAAATGGACCAAATTGCCACATAGTTATACAAACCGCAAAAACTAGAGTGTGTACTTAAAATACCTCCCGGCAACTTGTCAAGACATTCAACCACCCACAATTTTCTCCACCAACGCAAGCCCATTTTTTATCAGCATAAGGAAATTTAGTTACTGGACAAAAGACCAAAGACACCTACCAGCCACACCATAGCAGCCTCATTCCAAACTAGCTTGAACATAGCAACACCAAAAAGCCCATACCCCACCAGTAGCAATGCTGATCCAGCGGGCCCCAAAATTGAACCAGAGTCAGCAGCCGCACCACAAATTAAGCTACTCATATGGGAGACAAATTAACCCTAATAGCCAAATTGCAATGCAACCATACTCTTAATATAATACAAAATGCATGAGTGCAAGAAATATGCTATGGATAATTAACCTTTGTGTAGTAGAAAGAGGGTAGCTATGATTATGCTTCTCTTAGTGAATGCTTTTAATTACAAAATAAAGCCAGCATCTCTCACCTTTTTAGGCATTATTTTTTTTTGGTCCACAAATTTAATTGATAAAATAAAAGAAAGAGACAAGCTAAAAAAAGTTTCAAAAAAAATCTTTTTCTCTCTTACCTAAAAAACAAAATTAAATGTTACTCATATGCATTAGAATCAAAAAAAGGGAAAAGAAAATTTTGTAAAGAAAAAAAAATTCTTTTTCCTTTCTTTCTTTTTTTAGTTTGTCAACATTCTCCTAATTAATAAAGAAAAACAATTCACTTAATTATTTTCTTCACAAATCTAATATTATGCGTTCTAAGTGTCGAAATAAAATATTCATTTTTAGATAAATTATATTGACCACCCGTGACACAAATTAATGTTGGCTAATAAGTTGTTGGTGATGTTTGTGCATTATAAACTTATCTCTCATATTTGAATACCTATACTTCTTTATCGAAAGTTCATTATGGTAATTGTTTAAGGATATAAATTTTTCATTTTGAAAAGTTCAAATGGTGAAGTCAATCATTTTGTAAGGATCCATTTTTGGTACAAGTGTTGTTTATAATTGACAGCAAAATAGAAGGGTATCAATGTAATTTTAAAAGCCAGAGGGTATAGATTTTTGCAATTATCAAATTATCAAGGGTCGTCAATGAAATATACTTTTCCTTGTTCTTAATATATGTAAAAATTTAGAGCCTTATACTTCATATCGTTAAGGTATTTAGGGAAGGAAAAGATTTTTAAAAAAATGACGAAACAATTCTCTAGTATATTTTCTATCATCCTTAATTACAATTATAAAAGAGCTTCAAATGGAAGTTGATATATATATATATATGTACACAGTCAGGTTCTAAAGAGAGCGCCCTTTCTTTATTAAAGAGAGGGCCTCTGTTTTGGCTGTCGGATCGTGTTTTCATTAATGACAGTTTTGTCATTTCACAGTTTTAACACGATCCAATGATCAAAATAAATGCCCTCTCTTTAAGAAAGAAAGGACATCC
Organism: Hydrangea macrophylla; assembly: GCA_033977485.1. Lineage (NCBI taxonomy): Eukaryota > Viridiplantae > Streptophyta > Magnoliopsida > Cornales > Hydrangeaceae > Hydrangea > Hydrangea macrophylla. Next base: position 106,921,784 of record CM066985.1, on the reverse strand, counting down.
TCTTTAGAGAATCTTTGTATATGTACCAGTCAGGCTCTAAAGAGGGTGCCCTCTCTTTATTAAATAGAGGGCCTCTTTTTTGGCCGTCGGATCGTGTTTTCATTAATAACAGTTTATTCATTTCACAGTTTTTGAACACGATCCAATGGTCAAAATAGAGGCACTCTCTTTAATAAAGAGAGGACATCATCTTTAGAGAATCTTTGTATATGTATCAGTCAGGCTCTAAAGAGGGCGCCCTCTCTTAATTAAAGAGAGGGCCTCTGTTTTGGCCGTCGGATCGTGTTTTCATCAATGACAATTTTGTCATTTCACAGTTTTTGAACACGATCCAATGGTCAAAATAGAGGCCCTCTCTTTAATAAAGAGAGGGCATCCTCTTTAGAGAATTTTTGTATATGTACCAGTCAGGCTCTTTAGAGAACACAATCCAATCTTTGTATATATATAAACCAAAAACAAAACAAAACAAAAAAACAACAAAACAAAAACAAAACAAAAAATCAACAACAAAAAAAAAAACAAAACAAAAACAAAAACCAAAGCCAAGTCACATGAAATAAAAATTGTTTATTCTATTTTCAAAAAATTTCTTGTTTCCTTCCTATTGTTCTTCATAGTTAAATAGGAAAAAATATTTTTTGTTACACTTTTCCCTTATCTTTTTGCTATATCCATTTGAGTGATGATATGCTTCTCAAATGATTCTCAAACACATGTGGCACAGTACTGGCAGTGTACTCACTTGATTTTAATTGAATGGTCCCACCATTAATCACTGTCACATGTATTTGGCAAGTATTGGGATACTATATTGGAAAAGCATTGCATTAATCAATATAGGGATAACTACTCTGAAATCAATATTGGGATAACTACTTTGACATCCCTCGAGGTTAGGTCTAATTGCACGGACCTCTCCTGTGTATGGTTTTCATAATTATACTGATCTCCTTTAATCTTTGTAGCGGTAGACTAGCACGAATAACATTTATGCAAAAGTACATGTTTATCCTCAATTGGGTACATTGCTGTCACACCCCATCCCGCCGCCACGCGCGGATTAGGACCGTGTAACAAAGGATTGTCCACCCTAAACATCAATTATTAACGTGGTCTTAATAAATAAAAATCAGAGTTATGAGAAAAATATTCATATCTTTAAAGCTAGCAATTCCGGTCGACTGGTCGGGAGTCCAGTCGACTAGAAATGCAAATTGCAGAGAGTTCAATTCTGAGCACCCCTGGTCCGGTCGACTGAGTTTTTAGAGACCATGTCGACTGAACCTCAGTCCGGTTGACTGGAATGGGATTTACAGAGAGCTCAAACTTTTTGAATTATGACCCAGTCGACTGCATTGGAAATCTGATCAACTGGTTTAGAACTTTAACATATTAAGTTCCAGGAACAATTTCCAAAACAACAAGTATATGCTTAAACAAGTTTATAACATAACAAGCAGCTCCCTCCCAAGCTTGCTCCCATTCCCAACGCATACGTCATCTCCTCTCCGAGCCATGTTCCCAACCTGCGGTGGTTACCACAATAGAAAAGGGAAAACAATTTTCTTAAGCATTATGCTTAGTGAACAATCTAATCATGATTGAATGTTTACCATGTACAATGCTACAATTTAACCCATAAATCATATCTGTAATCGCCGAACCACCAGTTCAACAATTCATTAAGACCCGAAGACGCTCCCTTGGTCCCGTGGTCACTTCTATTCCTTGGACTTCCATATTTATCGGATTCTTCTCCTTCTCCTCCCTTTTTACTCCCAACAATGAATCACTTCCTCAAATTTCATTGATTGCCACATAAGCACATAAACATGTAAGCACCATAATTTTTATATAATTGACATGCAATTCACAATTTAGCATTTTCATGGTCTCTGAGCATGAATTATTAATTCTAATTATCATTGAAGCATTAAACACACAAAACCCCAATCAATTTTTAGTTTGAAAACTCACATTACCTTAATTTTACCCAAGTTAAGCCAGAAAGTGCAGAATTTCACCAAATCCTAGCCCAATTATCTCTCTCCGAAGTAAATCCTACACGAACTCGGCAAACCGCGTGTTACTGATTAAAATGGGTCTCCAAAAATGACGATTAAAATAGAAAAGAAAAACATATAAATAACCGTCTCACCGTCCGGATATGGCTTCGGTTAGCGAATTGGATGAACGACGGCGACGGCACGGTAAGAAACGTTGTCGGAGCTCCTCTCCTCTCTTTCCCTCTCTTGGCGACTTCTCTCTCTCTCTCTCTCTCTCTCTCTCTCTCTCTCTCTCTTTCTTCCCTAACTGATTTTGTTTTGTTTAGAACAAGGGAGACACTTGTCTCTCTATAGGCAACTCAAGTCATGACTCATGACTTCAATTTTTATTTATCTCCCATCAACTTTCAAATCTATTATGAAACCCCCAAACATTCTATTAACTACTAAATTATCTAAGTGGGTGTTTGTCTAAGTTCCATATGGGTCCAAACGGGGTCCCAAATATTTCATAAAGTTGCTATCGTACCTACTAATTATGCATTTTTTCAGTTATGCCCCTATCGGGGTACCCCAAACTGGTGCCAAAAGCTAACACATATAACAATACGTAATATGAAAGTATTTAAACATATATTTTTTTATCCATATAAAATGCATCTAAACATTTAAATGAAAATTATTTCACTGGGCCCTTCACTAGATCCTGCTTCAATACCTGTCCCACCTCACTGGGGACTTTCCAACTGTGCTTTTTACTGAACACTTTTCCATGGGTGAGTCCTAAGCCTCCCCTTAATCCATAATACACACTAATTATATTAACTAGCATGTAACCCGCGCGATGCGCAGGAAACATTATTTGTCCTACAAAATATCTCAAAGCTTTAATCTAAAAAAAGTTCGAGTAATGCTATGCTTCCTAAATTTTGGATCCCAAATGTGGTTCCCAACATATACGATAGTGAGACTACCTTCAATAATGATGTAACCACTTCAACATCTTCTACTGAAAATTCAGTGGGCCTATATCACATGCGTTGGAAATCACTTTTGTGATAAAAATTTGAGGAGCATAACATTAACCAAATAGTTCATACTTCACAAAACGTTTATATTCTGTTAGAGGTATGTTTCCCAAACTTGCATGGTTCTCAAATGCTTAGTAAATTGTAATACATGCAGTGGCATGGTACAATAGATGACTATTAAAGCATGTGGTACAACTATTAAAACATTTGGGATTTGAATTTGGGAAGCTAGCATTGCTCCTAAACCACAAGGACAATTCTTATATAGAAAAGCCTACTTGTAGTACTTTAAAAAAGAGTAAAAGTGCAACAAAATCATTATGAACTCTTCTTCAAATTGTATCGCATGCAGTGATATGGTACAATAGATTATTATTAAAGCATTTAGTACAACTATATATTAAGCCATTTGGAAACCAAATTTGGGATTCGAATTTGGGAAGCATAACATTATTCCTAAACCGTAAGGACAATTCCCATATACAAAAGCCTACTTGTAGTACCTTAAAAAAGAGTAAAGTCCAACAAAAATGTAGTGAACTCTTCGTCAAATGATTGTGATTAGCACCTCTACAACTTCATCCGAACTGTCTTAACATATTTTATAATCCAAGAAGTTAAGACACATTTCATTAAGCCAAAGGAGAGATGAGGCATTCTAATCAAACTGAACAACCACCAAAACATAGAAATTTAGACAACGCTTCCCTTTCAACAAATTAGAAGAATTATTCTCACTGAAAACTATCTATCAAATAACAAACAACAAAACACACCAAAAAAACAAAAAAAGAGATCGAAGAATTTCAAAAAGAGAATTATTCCTAAGTAATCTTTATCAATTTGACGCAACCAAATGAATTGAAGAGGTCTAGGTTGAGCCATGGTTCTTCTCTTCCATTAGATTTATTTCTTTCCCTGACTCTATGGCCATCCCTTCATTACCTCAATGATGAATAATCACCTTTTCCTCTTCTCATCCTCTCTTCATCGAAATTGTAATCCTAGCAATTCGATTCCATCGACATAATCTAATCTGTACAATTAAAATTGGCAAACTTATCACGACCACTCGTGATCCGATTTATCGTGCTCAAAATTGGCACTCAATCTTCAATTTGTGACTTATTAGTAGAGACATCAAAATTTCTTTATAGGCACACTACCAAAAAATTCCCAATAATCGACGGTTTTTTCTTTGGACCCGATTTGACACTGACTTCAAATCTTTAGGCTACGAAACAGCTTTCTTGGTTTTTCATCAGCCTCGTCTGCTTGCCAGGGGGATCATCCTAAGTTCCCATTCCTAATGTTCCAAAACTAACAAAAATCACTCAATTTCAAAAGTATACGTATATGAGCAAAAAATAAATACTATTAAGCCTAACATCTACTTGAACTAATGACAATTTAACACAAGATATAATGAGATCCAAAATTTTGTGAGCTTTTCTCAGCAACCAAACACAAACTAGATCATTAAAAAATCAACATAGCAAATTCTCAATATGAACAACACAACAAAGATCTTTAGGGAAGATAGAACAGTGTAATTCTCTGGTTCAATTCCTATTCTTGTGTCCGGAACATTTTTATTTCCTAGTGGACCAAACCAACCTGCGAAATGAAATTTTAATCCTTGAAAATGGGTTGTCTAATAGTTGCCAAGGACATATTAAAGTTTTAAAAGCAATCTATGCACGAATTCATAGTAAAATAATCTAAAAACTTAGTCCAGTAATAGTCACAAGATTGGGCAGTAGAATGAGTACATAACCAAAATAAACAACAGAATATGTCAACCGGACAAGTAGGTAACCTTATTTTCATGTTTAAAAAGAAAAATTAAAGTTCAATAATAAATCAAAATTTATACTCTAAAGTTTATATGCCATGGTATTCTATAATAGATATCACATTGACTACTTGATCATCATGTGAAACACCACAAGAAAAGGAAACTCTATCACTGCCCTCATGATGGTAGAGACATGGCCTATGGTAGTTGGACACCTTAGTTATCTAACAGAAAATCAAAGGGGACGGGGCAGTGGCTTAGTGATCATGACTCTGTAATATTAAAAACATACATGTCCTTGACTAAGCTTTGTTGGATATGTAAAAAATTCTTGAATCTAGAATAGGAAACACACTTCCATCTTTAATACATTCCCAGCTCAACTTTCTTATGATTTAGATATTTTCACAATGACAAAATCAAATGTAACGTGATTGTATTTCATGATAACAAATTGGACTAATCTTATTCTTCTTGTTTTCAAGTAAAGAACCACAAAAACAAAGAACAAAATCTGCAAAATTTTCTTTTACCATCACCACTTGTATCTTATCTACTAATCAAGGGAATCATCTTTATCTGAAACAACTCATATGATTAATTTTTGTTATAGGATTGTGAGTCCTTAAGCTTAGGTTTTACCAATAGTACAAAACATATGGCTGAAACAATTCATAAATGGAATAGAACACGATAGCAATAATACAAAATATTATTGGCTGGTTTTGATCCTAACTGAGAGTGGGAAGGAATTTTGATCCTAGCCTATTCTGTGCTCAGACCAGGATGGGATTTATGGCTGATTTTGATACTTACTTACTGATACAGAGTATTTTGCTCTTTTGTAAAGTGTACCAATGCAAGAGATATGCACTTAGAGTTCGCACATTGGTGGTGGTGCTGTGTTTATTTTTGTTCCTCAGGGGGTTCAGTGGTTGGGGCTTTAAGATGATGGGCTGAAGTTCCATGTTGTAGGTTTCATTTTATACTTGTATCTTGTTATCTCTCTAATCTCCCACATTAAGGATCAACTGTATAGGGGTGGGGAAGGATTAGAATGAAGTATGGTTAAGTTTTTGATGCTTTGCATCCCCCTAATGTAAAACGAATTGTTGTTAAAAAAATGCTAAATATTCATAATGCATTAAAATTTAAACACTTAGACTGCATGTATACTTATGTGATCAAAGCAAACCAAGTTTTAAACAACTAACATGAGAAAAATCAACTCAATCAGTGTATGATTGTCTAGAGTCTCTTCACTTACTTAGAAACCAAGTGGAAAATATTGTAAAATTCAATCTCCAATACACTTTTTTTGCCCTCAATTAAGGTTATAGCCAAACATAGTTGCTTGAATTTCAATGACCAAACCACTATATGTGTGACTTGTGTATATTCCAAGGATAATATGCCCTATTTGCTTAAGGAACAAAAGTCAGATTTCAAAAGTCAATAAAAATTTAACAGTGACCCATTTTTTGACCCACATAAATTTTAATATTAAATCATCACGCAAAGGGGGAAAAAAAGAAGCTGATCTTCGTATCAGAAATGGAAAAGTAGCTAAAAATTCACCGTTATCCCTTCGACACGAAAGCTTGAGTCTCCCACTGCAAAAGAAAATGGGAATGGGAATGAGAGGATGAGATACAGAAGGCACACAAATAGAAAATATCACAAGACAACCACCGTAAGAATTTCAAAACATGGTTTCCTTTATCTACAACCTAAATTGCAGGAAGCTGAAAAGTGGGAACTTATTATGTGGCCTTGAGAAAAGTCTGAACAATTAAAGGGTCATTTTCTACTTATTCTATTCCATTTGGGTAAGTTATAAAAAGCATCGTTTGCAATGCTAACATGCTGTAGTTTCATCTATGGTTGCAGGATAGCAATTATATCACTTTCTAGAAAGAAATATTTAAGACTTCATACAAAGGTGCCCAATGAATCAAGCACACAACTTTTTTTTTCAATTAATATACAGCGAAAACTATAATCACACAATGAATTTAGGCAACCAGCAAATTCATATCAGCACAATGCCATGATATCTTTGTTGAATAAATGACGAATCAGATTCCAAATAATTGCTAAAAGTTGAACAACGATTCAGTTTCAGATTTAGTTGATTTTTTTCAAATTAACGGAAGATCAAAACATAAAGAATGAATGAGACTCAAAATCACAATTGAGGTTAAGCAAAAGTAAGCTTAAAGAATTCAAGTGGAAAAACCTATGACATGGGCATGAAACACACACCTACTGGCAAGCATGAAACCCCCAAATTTGTAGTCCAGTCTTGCTTTCGACGCCTATACGAATTATATCGATTCCACTTCCAACCCTGTGGCTATTCAACTACTTACTGCTGAGAGAGATGAAACTGCAAATCAGAAATAGAAGATGTACCAGAGGAGTATCAGATAAATATATATGCATGCACACACACACACACACATATATATATATATATAAATGAAAAGAGATTGATCCTGGTCGTTGGTGATGTTCTTCATTATGATAGTCCGGTAGTTGGTAACTTGGTACTGGTGAGCAAGAAGAAAATGGAGAAACTTAAGAGGATAAAAAAAAAGAGGCAAAGGCATTTCAGTTTCTAGATCAAGATCGAGATCACGAGAGAGAGAGAGAGAGAGAGAGAGAGAAAGAGAGAGAGAGAGGCGTTTCAGTAATATGGGAAAAGAGAGAGTGGCGTTGATTGCATTTCTATAGACAAGTTGTAATATCCTGTATTTTGGTTATATAATAAGACATGGCATTTCATTTCTATATACTTGTATTACCTTTCCTTTTCATTTGGTGAGATTTAGATACCAATCGATTGCCCTTGCTTCCCAATCGATTGCCAATTTTCAGATACCAATCGATTGAAATGTTACCAATTGATTGCCATCCTATTGACTTGAATTCATGATGTGGAAACATACCAATTGATTGCCAAAGTTAGCAATCGATTGACATTGTTTTAGACCCAATCGATTGCCAGTTTCCTCAATCAATTGTTACATTTTATCCCAATCGATTGGACCTTATCCCAATCAATTAGTATTGGCAGAACATGGATTCCTTTGCCTATTTATTATATTAAGGGTTCGTTTGTTCGTGTCTCGATTCAAACTTCCGTTATGCGATTTTGGGTTGATTAGGGTTAATATAACAACAAAGATAGGTATGATTAAGAATAATGGATTAACATGACGACGTGGGTAACATGTTGATTTGTGTACGAGTTCGATATCCGTTTCTTTCAAATCAAGAGTAGTCAGGCCACAATGGGATGGGATGTCATGTTTCAATCATAGTACGAAACTTAGATAAGTTCCGATAAGTTCTTGGGAAATGGTACGTAAGTGGACGTTTGGTCATACGATGCCCTTAACAAGCGGTGGATGAGTTATATCCTTAATGAGCAGTGGGGGGGGACCAAGTAGTTCAGAGATAGTCCGGTGATCTAAGTATATCCTTAACGAGCGGTGGATGGGTTATGTCCTTAACGAGCGGTGGATAGGAGATCACTAGCAAGATATCGATAAATCGTGGCAATAGAATGATATGTCGTGCTCAAGCCGTTGTATCCATGAATTGCGGTGGATTGAGAATATGTACTCTATGTTCTTAACCATGGTCAACAAGAGTAGTGGTGTATCCAGGAATGTTACAATCAGATCGGGGTCGTAAGAGTCAGTAGGTCTTTGTAAAATAAAATGTGGATTGAATTACGCAGGGTTAAATAAAGAAAAGATATTACTTAGTAAAGTTATATCTTATAACTTCCATAGCTTGTTACTTACTTCAGATAACTAGTGCCTTATTAGTTTATACTCACTCAGCTCTCAGTAAGCTGACGGCCTTTATTGCCTAGATTTTCCCCGTCTAGACTTTTCTGTACCTTATTCTGCAGATGACGGAACCTACAACGATGGTTACTATTCGGGAGGAGAATACATCGAGGATGGTCCCACTGATGATGTCTATACCGGGGATGACTACTACGCTGATGTTTATGCCAGCTGAAGATCCAAAAATAGTTATTAGTTTATTATTTCTGTTTAGACTGTTTTGTTATATTTGGTACTTGGGCATATGTTGCTTCCAAACCTTATATATACTTCAGCTGTAGCTTTCTTGTTGTAATAACTCTGATGTTTATAATGAAAGTAACGGCTATTTATATCCAGTTTGTTTTTATTACTATGCTTGTTGTAGACTAGTACTGTGTGGTGTGGATAATTAGTAACATTCACCAGTCATTCCGTATGGACCCAAAAAGGAAATTCTTTTCCTCTATTTTTGCTGCTCCGGGGCGTGATAGGATTTTTGGTATCAAAGCCTTAGGTTGTGATACTTTTGTTCACTAACAATTCTACACCATCTGGTCCTAGCGATTTAAGATCCCTGAGATGAGATATGAGTTTACGATAAGATCGTCCTTCTAACGATAGATAGTTTTCCTTGCAGGTTAGCATGGATCCAGTGTTTCATAGATTTGTGGATGACCCTTATGGAGGACACGTGATCCATGGGGATACCGTGGAGCCAGCTGACCCAGAGCGTTACCAGGATTGCGTGCGACAGATAGCCAATTGTTATTTGGAGGAGGATATATGGAAGGCCCTCTATGTTAATGGACGGACTCACCCAACCCAGATGTGTATGGATGCTTACCATTCAGCGATGATTGGTAGAGATATTTATTAAGAGATTTTACGTTTGATCCAGAGTAAGTTGAAGATGGATGCTATCGAGCTACAAGCTATTCTTGGAGGACCTATTGAGGCAGCACCTGCAGTAGTGCCACCATCACCAGTACCCGAGGTACCCATTCCAGAGCCACAAGAGCAGCCCGAAGAGCCAGAGTCACCAAAGGCCGAGCCGATGGTAGAGGTTGACCCAGAGGAGGATCCTGTGGAGGACATCGAGCTAGTTGAGGATGATGAGGAGCCGGAGGAGGATCCAGAGGAAGACCCAGAGCTAGTTGATGAGGAGATTTTTCCAGTAGGGGATGACATAGGAGTAGTAGGAGATGAGATTTTGGAGGATATTGTAGTTGAGCCTGAGGTAGAGGAGATAGTCGTTCCAGAGATACTCGTGGTGCTTGATTTACTAGTAGGACTTGTACTTCATAGGGAAGCTATTGCTAATATGGAAACCGAGTGGGTAGCAGCGATGGTTGCACAGCCAGTCGGACTTCTGATAGGACAGGTCATATTAGTAGATGATATGGCTATTGTTGGGGATTTTGCTGAGTTGATCGCTAATGTTGCCGAGCCAGCATTTGATGTTGAGAAGATGGAGGTTGACGACATAATTGTCGAGGACTCAGATATTGGGGTGGTAGTAGGAGTAGCAGCACCAGCCGAGGATGATCCACCGATAGAGATAAACATTGTAGCTGAGGATGATGCGCCAGCAGCAGGATCGGATGCTGACGACTTTTGAGTCAGGATCTATAGGGGGTTTAGTTTTAGTTTTATATCAGGACATGTTGTCCACATGATTTTTGGAGCTTGAGAGATAGCCATTAGACCATAGCTTATATTGTATAGCTAGATGCCACTAGTATAGTTGCCCTTAGTATTGTATTTTGCTTATGTCCCATGTGGTACACAATTTGACTAATGTGTACTATGCGGTACATCTTTTGATTAATACGAGCAGTACGTTTGATATTGATCGTATGGTTGCTTTGATGTGTTATTTTGTAGAACTATTGATTCTTGTTGCTTCTCGCCCTATCTTATATTCATTTGTGCAAGAAGACTTTCAGCTAATCGATGTGTCTCTTGTAGGCAATACTCATTATCATTATGGTAGGACCCTTGAGAAATCACCAAGCACGAATTGGAGCACCTATTCTGAAAGGAATGGACCCATCTGGAGTTTTTGAAGCATTCATGCAACGAATGGAGCATGTAGGCGATACCTACAACCATGCTACTAATCAATGACCTGTCCAACCCGTATTTGCACCATTCCAGTATAGGCACACAGGGGACAAGTTACTGGTAAATTTTTGTGGGTTATGTCCCAAGAAGTTTGACGGACTAACAGAACCATGGAAAGCCGAACAATGGATAAGAAAAATAGAGTTGATCTTTGAAGCACTGGAATACAAAGAGCAAGAGAAGTGTTGTCTTGCTACCTTCCAGCTCACCTATGCTGTCGCAGATTGGTGGGAGGTTGAACGTGCCACTATAGGGATGAACGCTACGAGAGCAATACCTTGGGAAACATTCAAAGGAAGATTTCTAGGAAAGTACTTTCCAGAAGTGAAAAGGATCAGCAAGAGAAGAATTTCATGAGCTTAGTTCAAGGAGATTGGACGGTGAGAGAATATACCACATAGTTTGAGTGACTGTCTCGATTCATCCAGCATATGATTGATACACAACAGAAGAAGGTAAAAAGATTTCATCAGGGACTGAATCCCCATCTTTGCCATATGATGATTGGTCACCCGAACTAGAGTTTTGAAGGACTGGTCAGACTTGCTGTAAGTCTAGAAAAGGACGCATATCCAGTATAGCGACCACAGATGAATCAACCACAGCCATCCAGGAACTTCCAACTGCAAAATTTCCAGACACAGCCGGCGAGGAATACCCAAGGGTGGAAACCTCAGGGAAATTTTCAAGATAACAAAAAAACCTAGGAGGGAACCAGAAAGCCTCAGTCAAGCTATTCTCGACCCCAGCAATATTGCCAGCAGGGACCACAGCCGTAGGCATTGCTGACTGCCCCGCCGAACAATAATGGAGGATGTTTTAATTACGGAAAGCAAAGGCACATTACTATGTTTTGCACAACTTCCAAGGTTAACCATCGGACGAATGCTATCTGTCGAAATTGCAACAAGCTGGGATACTTGAGCAGGGATTACTGTGCACCACGCAGAGGATACTATGGGGCACCAGTTCAAGGGATTCAAGGACCTCCAGATCAAATAAGGATGAATGCTATCATTCCAGCAGAAGCAAGTTCTAATGCTAATGAGCAGCAGCATTTGGAAGGTACACTTGTACTCTTTTATAGTCCAGTTAAAGTTTTATTTGATACTGGAGCTACACGTTCTTTTATTGTTGTTAAGATTGTGCGTCAGTTGGGTTTAGAACCCCAGACACTTGAGCCAGTACTGAATATTGTGTCACCATTGGGAGTTACTGTTAAGTTGAGTAAAGTATGTAAAGATTGCCCATTGACTTTAGGAGATAGGAATCTTCCAGTAGATTTGGTAGTTCTATCGATGTCAGAGTTCGACATTATCCTAGGGATAGATTGGTTGACTAAGTACAGTGCCAATTTGGACTGCCCTACTAGGACAATTGTATTTCCAATACCTAGAGGACAGACAATCAGATTTCAATGTCAGTCAACGAGTGATATGTTCTTGACAAATGGTTTAGCTATAATCGGGAGCACGAGTATGGAACTCAAGATGGATCAGATTCCTACTGTACAAGACTTTCAGGATGTATTCTAGGATATTAAGGGACTTCTACCAAAAAGAGAAATAGACTTTTGTGTGGAACTAGTACCTAGTACGTCACCGATATCAAAGACTCCATATAGGATGCCACCAACTGAGATGTTGGAACTGAAGAAACAAGTTCAGGAGCTTGAAGATCTAGGATTTGTTTGCCCAAGTATGCCACCTTGGGGAGCACCAGTCCTATTTGTGAAGAAGAAGGACAAAATACTTCGACTCTGCATAGACTACAGGGAGTTGAACAAGGTTACGATCAAGAATAGATATCCACTACCTCGGATAGATGACCTATTCGACCAGTTATAAGGATCCAGGATCTTTTCAAAGATCGATTTACTCTCGGGATATCACTAGTTGTTAGTTCGACAAGAGGATGTATCAAAGACTACGTTCAGAACGAGATACGGGCATTACGAGTTTTTAGTTATGCCTTTCGGATTGATGAACACTCTAGCAGTATTCATGGACGTAATGAATAGAGTATTTAGACCATATATGGATAAATTCATTATAGTGTTCATCGACGACATACTGATCTACTCGAATATGGAAGGAGACCACAAGGAGCACTTACAGATTGCCCTGCAGACACTTCGAGATAATAAGTTGTATGCAAAGTTCAGTACGTTCGAATTTTGGCTACAAGAGGTCAAATTCTTGGAACATGTTATATCTCTGGACGGTATTTCAGTGGACTCGTCTAAGATTGATGCAGTCTTAAGCTGGAACAGACCTACAAATGCAATAGAGGTTAGAAATTTCCTCGGCCTAGCAGGATATTGTAGGAGATTTGTGGAAGGATTCTCTAAGTTAGCAGGACCTTTGACGAATTTGACGAGAAAAGAGATAAAGTACAAATGGACAGACAAGCATGAGGGTGCATTCCAGGAGTTAAAAGAAAGATTGACTTCAGCACCAGTACTTGTGATACCTAAGAGTGGAGAAAGGTATGTGATCTATAGTGATGCATCGCACCAAAGACTTGGTTATGTTCTTATGCAAGACGGGAATGCCATTGCATATGGATCAAGACAACTAAAAATACATGAGAAGAATTATCCTACGCATGATTTGGAATTAGCAGCAATAGTATTTGCATTGCAGATCTGGAGACACTATCTCTATGGAGAGAAGTTTGATCTATTTTCTGATCATAAGAGCTTAAAATAGTTGTTCTCTCAAAAGGAGTTGAACATGCGACAATGAAGATGGATGGAGTTACTCAAAGACTATGACTTTTCATTATAATACCATCCGGGTAAAGCAAATATTATAGCGGATGCTTTGAGTCGTAAACCTCGACTAGTGATCGCTACATTATTAATTCGAGAATGGCAAGCATTAGAAGTGTTAGCTGAATTCGATCTTCAGCCAGTGGAACCAATGGAAGGACAACATTTTGGATGTCTTATGGTATAGCCAACTTTGATTAACAGTATCATAGACGCTCAGCAAACAATAGAGGATTTGAAGTTATGGTTCGCCAAGATGTCAGCAAAAGAACCAGAGATCTGGAGTATTAGTACAGATACAGCCTTACGATGTACAGGTAGACTCTATATACCTGACGAAGAAAATCTCAGAAAAGAAATATTAGATGAAGCGCATAAGTCACATATGACTATTCATCCGAGAGGTACAAAGATGTACAAGGATTTGAGGAGAACTTTCTGGTGGGAAGGAATGAAGAGAGAAATAGCAGAGTATGTATCTCAATGTCTTACTTGTAAACAAGTAAAGGTAGAACATCATAAATCACCTGGACCTCTACAGCTGTTATCGATTCCTCAATGGAAATAGGAACACCTCACTATGGATTTGGTGGTAGGATTGCTGAAGTCACAGCAGAATCATGATGCTATTTGGGTCATCGTGGATCGACTTACAAAAATGGCACATTTTATCGCCTATAGTATGACATATCCAGTAGAATGTTTGAGCCGGATGTATCTACAACACGTAGTATGGTTACACGGAGTACCTGTGTCTATCGTGTTAGATAGAAATTCGCGTTTTACTACAGAGTTTTGGAAGAGTCTCCAAACAGCGATAGGAACAACTTAAACTTGAGTTCAGCATTTCATCCGCAAACTAATGGGCAGACTGAACGAGTTAATCAAGTAATGGAGGACATGTTACGCGCTTGTGTCATTGATTTTGATAGTTCTTGGGAGACACACTTACCTTTGATTGAGTTCGCCTACAACATCAGTTATCATTCGAGCATAGGAATGGCGCCGTTCAAAGCTTTGTATGGAAGACCTTGCCGATCGCCTCTATGTTGGACCAAAGTTGGAGATACTCAGCTTCTTGGACCAGAGATGGCACGAGAAACCAGTGAGAAGATTCAGATTGTACGTGAGAGGATGAAGACAACTTAGACCCGACACAAGAGTTATGCTGACAAGCGACGCAAAGACTTAAAGTTCACAGTTGGAGACCACGTGTTACTCAAAGTTTCACCTGTTCGAGGGATTGTTCATTTTGGTCAGAATAGAGGCAAGTTATCGCCGTGATTCATTGGACCATTCGAGATTCTGGAGCATATTGGAAAAGTTGTTTATCGCCTTGCGTTGCCACTGAGGATGTCAGGAGTGCACAACGTTTTCCACATCAGTATGCTGAGGAAGTGTGCCCACAACCCAGTGCACGAGATCAACTTTGAAGATATTGAAGTCAACGACAATGTTACATTCAACGAAGGACCGGTTCGCATCTTGGATCAAGGGATCAAGAAGCTCAAAAACAAGGAGATTCCGTTGATGAAGATTCAGTGGAAGCATCATGATGAAGGGGAAGCTTCATGGGAGCTAGAGTCAGAGATGCGAGAGAAGTTTCCGTTTTTGTTTTAAACCTTGTTTGTTTTTTATTTTGAGGACGAAACCCTTAATGAGTGGTGGATGATGTAATACCCTATATTTTGGTTATATAATAAGACCTGATATTTCATTTCTGTATACTTGTATAACCTTTCCTTTTCATTTGGTGAGATTTAGATATCAATCGATTGTCCTTGCTTCCCAATCCATTGCCAATTTTTAGATACCAATCGATTGACATGTTACCAATCGATTGCCATCCTACCGACTTGAATTCAAGACATGGCAACATACCAATCGATTGCCAATGTTAGCAATCGATTGACATTGTTTTAGACCCAATCGATTGCCAGTTTCCTCAATCAATTGTTACATTTTATCCCAATCGATTGAACCTTATCCCAATTGATTGGTATTGGCAGAACATGGATTCCTTTGCCTATTTATTATATTAAGGGTTCGTCTGTTCTTTTCTTGATTCGGACTTCCGTTATGCGATTTTGGGTTGATCAGGGATAATGTAACAACAAAGATAGGTATAATTAAGAATAATGGATTAACGTGACGACGTGGGTAATATGTTGATTTGTGTACGAGTTTGATATTCGTTTCTTTCGAATCAAGTATAGTCAGGCCACAATGGGATGGGATGTCATGTATCAATCATAGTACGAAACTTAGATAAGTTCCGATAAGTTCTTGGGAAATGGTACGTAAGTAGACGTTTGGTCATACGATGCCCTTAACGAGCGGTGGATGGGTTATATCCTTAACGAGTAGTGGGCGGGACCAAGTAGTTCAGTGATAGTCCGGTGATCTAGGTATATCCTTAACGAGCGGTGGACGGGTTATGTCCTTAACGAGCGGTGGATGGGAGATCACTGGCAAGATATCGATAAGTCGTGGCAATAGAATGATATGTCGTGCTCGAGGCATTGTATCCATGAATTGCGGTGGATTGAGAATATGTACTCTATGTTCTTAACCATGGTCAACAAGAGTAGTGGTGTATCCAGGAATGTTACAATTAGATCGGGGTTGTAGACACCCCCATTTTGACCTGCAAAAAAAAGAAGAAATAACTGTCACAAGGGGGCCCACCAGGCACTCTAATCGAGGAAAGAGCTCCAGAATCCAAACAGGGATCCCAGAGGTCAAATCAAAGTCAATACAGAGCCCACAGCTCATCGATCAGGAGTCCTAGAACCCAGGATCATCCGATTACGATAATTGGAGACGTTTTCAACCAGAATCGAAGTTCAGCACAAAATTCAAGACCGAAATCAAGTGTGGGACAACAAATGCTTGATTTCAATTACACCAGGGGAAAAAAGGAATTCAGTGCAGGCCCACAGGACTTCAAATCATCAAATTCTGATAATCGATGGAGAATCGAGCTCTGATCGAAGCTTTGACGCACCGAAATCAAGGGAAAAGGACATAATTGTAAATCCGGAAGCACCAAAGGTCCGACTAGACATGATTGACTGGAAATACGGAAGAAAACAGAGATTTTGTGACTAGAATCAGCCCAATCAGACAACTGGAGAAGAAACGGTGTTCGATTGAAGTTTTAACGGCCCGATCAGCATCGACAACGGCATACATGTCATTATCCGGGCTCAAAAATTCCTGATCCGATCGTACAGATATAAAGAGGACGACAATACGAGTCCATAACTTCTTGAATCAGAAAGATCGGACGGCCGGTTCAAAAATAAATAACAATCGAAGTTCCTAGACGATCAAGATCTGAGTCACACCGATCAACCAGCGTCTCACCTACATGGGATCGGAGCCCATGTAGGTTTTGCCTATAAAAGCAACATTTTGCTTCATTAGGTTGAAAAAAGAAGCAGCCGCACATCAACCCTCTCAGCTCCCAAGGCTCTGTTTGGTTGGGTTTTGTTCCTCCATGGCTTTGTTTGGTTTATTTGATCAACAAAGCATCACCACAACTATAACCAAACACCACCCAAGCACCACTACCGCCAACCACCACTCCATACCCACAACCACCACAGCATTACACAACACCCTTCACAAAACCAGCTTCCAAAAACTGCCAGAAAGCCCAGAAAATTTGTCCAAACCAAACAAGCCTTAACTCTCTCTCCAGTTTCTGAAATACCCCCCAAACAGGCCCTTAATGAGCTCTCTATCTCTCACCGCCCATACCATGGCCTTCCCCTTATCAAAATGAAGCCAACCCAGTTGGCCGGACCATCAAATATGAATCACAGAAGGCCCACGCGCCGTCCAAACTACCCATGCGCCGCCGCTACATAAAAACACCTCCGGCGGCCTTTCCGGCAACAACCGTCGGAATCCACCACCACCATCCTGATCGTCTAGCCCAGACGATCCATATCCCGGCGGCCTGACCTCAAAAGGTCACCAGAAATAGCTGCACGCGCTGCACGCGCCACCACCACTCCGTTTCTCCTCCCCACACGCAGCCAACAGTCAGCGCTGACTCACTGGTTGACCCTCCAATCAAAAGCTGCCACGTGGCAACGACTGCTGAGTCAGCAGTCCAGTCAGCTGCCACGTGTTTTTGCCATGTCATTGCTGAGTCAGCATTGACCACCCAACCAGCATCTAACACGTGTCACAGACTGCCACATGTACTGGCACGTGTACTGCCACGTCAGGTTGGCCAACCAATCAGGGATTGACACGTGGCAATAACTGCCACATCATCACGTTGACCAGCCACTTAGAGGCTGCCACGTGTCTCTGACTGCCCACGCAGCACACCCAATCAGCGCCCCGTCAGCTTTGACCAGCCAATCAGAAGGCGCCACGTGTCTTTGACTGACACGTGGCTTGCTGACGTGGCACTTGGGCCCCACTTTTGGTTTTTCCCAATTTTTTCCACTCCGGGTCCAGATTTCAACGAACGGACACTTGTTCTTAGCTATTTTGGCTGTTTCGAACGCACCGGTGATCTCAGAATTGGCCGAATCTAAATCCACTGGTCGGATATTCCGCCTTTTTCTTTTCTTTTATTTACTTATATGCTTTAGTAGTGTGGTCTCCCTATAAATCCACTAGTCGGATATTCCGCCTTCTCTTGCCAGTCGGAAGGAGGCCTCGAACTCCACCCGATTGGACTTTATATCCTGCGTCAGCCGGAAGGAGATCTAATGACCCACCCGGCTGAACTTTATCAAACTGCTATATCCTGCGCCAGTCGGAAGGAGGCCTCGAACTCCACCCGATTTAGACTTTATATCCTCCGTCAGCTGGAAAGAGATCTAATGACCTACCCGGCTGCATTTTATCTCCTGATTTAGATATTCGTTGATAAAAAATCAGAGAAACAAAAAGTTGATACTTCTCTCAATTCGCACTGGGCACCGACCCGTACTTCCGGTAAAACGTTCACATCACCCTTTTTTCTCAACCACTTGGGCATCGACCCGTACTTCCGGTAGAACTTTTCAAAACTTCATGGGCACCGACCCATACTTTCGGTAAAACCTTTTTCAAAACTTCATGGGCACCGACCCGTACTTCCGGTACTTTTTCATTACTTGGGCACCAACCCGTACTTCAAGTACTTTTTCATTACTTGGGCACCGACCCGTACTTCCGGCATACTTTTTCAAATCACTGGGCACCGACCCGTACTTCCGGTACTTTTGGCACCGACCCGTACTTCCGGCATACTTTTTCAAATCACTGGGCACCGTCCCTTTCTTCCGATATAAAAATAAAAAATACAAAAAAGGAAGACGAAAAGAAAAATACAAAAAATGGGCTTTCTCAAAATTAAAAAACTCCAAACGCCACCTTTGCTTGGAATCTGCAAACAACACAGGGAAGACAGGTAAGTCTTCACACTCTTCATGGGCACCGACCCTTACTTCCGGCACATAAAACAAAAAGACAAAAAAAAATCATAAAAAAAAAAATTCAAAAAACTCAGCACGGTTGATCTACTCCGACTTTTACTCAAAACACTCTTTCATAACTAACTACTTTCTCAAGGTTAAAGTCTAGGACTACACTGTACAGGTTAAAGTTCCTAGCTACACCAACTTTACTCAAAATATTATTTTATACACTCACGGTCTAGATTGACCAAACATCCATACATATACACTACACAGAACTATGTACGGCCTGATTCTCAAGTCGAGATACGTATGCAACCCACACTTGGGTGCGGCCATAACTTCACTTTCAAACTATCTCGTATCGAGATACGTATACATACTTTCAAACTAATACATACTTTCAAAACTATCTCGTGTCGAGATACGTAAATCGGCAATCGCATGTCACGGATGCTCGCGTTTTAATTTCTTATATATGTATCATACTACTCCTTACTTACGCCCCGTTACTATGAAAACCACTAAAACGGCAACCGTGTGTCACGGATGTTCGAGGGTGCCTAATACCTTCCCTCGACATAATCAAGTCCCCGAACCCACTTTGAGAACTCTGGTTTCGCACGACTATCAAGAGTCACACTTTTAAAAGGGCCCCACTCTTCTCAAAGTGTTTTCTCAAAAGTCAAAGATGATTACTCTAATCGCCTTTGCAGAGATCCTAACTCCCGATAACGTTAGGTGGCGACTCTGAACTTTTACTGGCCCTACTCCCACTTGTACATACTTTCACACATTTCCTTTCCCGCCTTGGTTCGCTGCTTTGAGCCTTTTACCCTATTTTATTTCATTTCCTTTTAAAACGGTCGCGATCCCACGAGGGGACCCCCCCCCCCCCCCCCCTCCCCCCGCTTTCGGGGCGGGCGCGACAGGGGTCGTAAGAGTCAATAGGTCTTTGTAAAATAAAACGTGGATTCGAATTACGCAAGGTTGAATAAAGAAAAGATATTACTTAGTAAAACTGTATCTTATCACTTCCACAGCTTGTTACTTACTTCAGATAACTAGTACCTTATTAGTTTATACTCACTCAGTTCTCAGTAAGATGACGGCCTTTATTGCCTGGATTTTCCCCGTCCAAACTTTCCTATACCCTATTTTGCAGATGACGGAACCTACAACGATGGTTACTATCCGGGAGGAGAATACATCGAGGATGGTCCCACTGACGATGTCTATACCGGGGAGGACTACTATGCTGATGTTTATGCCAGCTGAAGATCCGGAGATAGTTATTAGTTTATTATTTCTGTTTAGACTGTTTTGTTATATTTGGTACTTAGGTATATGTTGCTTCCAAACCTTATATATACTTCCGCTATAGCTTTCCTGTTGTAACAACACTGATGTTTGTAATGAAAGCAACGGCTATTTATATCCAGTTTGTTTTTATTAATGTGCTTGTTGTAGACTAGTACTGTGCGGTATGGATAATTAGTGACATTCACCAGTCATTCCCTATGGACCCAAAAAGGAAATATTTTTTCTCTATTTGTGCTGCTTCGGGGCGTGACACATGTTAATACAAAGAATGAGAATTAAGTTAAGTTACTGAATTTGCCTTTATCACCGAGAGAGAGAGAGAGAGAGAGAGAGAGAGAGAGAGAGAAGTAAGTTATTGTGCCACGTGTCATCAAGAAATTCATCCTCCGATTGAGTCTTCCGCTATTAGATAGACTAATAATAGATTAATGCATATTAAATGATACTTAAATATTTTGGGTGTTACAATTGCACTCACCTCCCCTGAGCTATGGTCTAATTATATGACCTCTTAGGTTTACAGCTGTGTAACACTCCCCTCCCCTCCTTTTTTCAACAGTGGGTTGAAAAAACTGATAATTTAATTTTTTTTAAGTTACTTTTCTCAAAATACCCATGCTTATACTTATTACACCTACAATTAAATATTTTGAATGTTATATATACGTTTATGTATACATGACTTGTGGTTCAATATAATTGGGTTTATATACAAACAAAAACTAGAATTTTCATGATTAGGGTTATTATTTAATTTTGCTTGATTAGGGTTGCATCACTGCTTTCAGAAGATCAATGAGAAAAGTTATGTCCTTAAGTTGCTTGATTGGGATAGTTGTGCATGCGGTGGTGGTGAGGGATCAATGTTAGTGGTATGTATATGAAAATAGGAATTTTGTTTGAATCAAATACATATTAGTTAAATAGGTATATTTGTCTTTTTAAATTTTAAATGCATGGGTCAAGTGTAGCTTAAAAAAAAAAAAAAACACACACACACACACACAAGAGAGGTCTATT
This sequence comes from Hydrangea macrophylla, assembly GCA_033977485.1. Classification (NCBI taxonomy): domain Eukaryota; kingdom Viridiplantae; phylum Streptophyta; class Magnoliopsida; order Cornales; family Hydrangeaceae; genus Hydrangea; species Hydrangea macrophylla. The sequence goes on along the minus strand of CM066985.1, from coordinate 106,900,432 downwards.
TTATTTGACATAACCTCGAGAGAGGTCAGAGTAAACTTTAGAGAAAACCATTAAAGGCATTTTCGGAAGAATAACACAATCGTTTGATGGCGTTTGGAGTGTTAACGTTTTTGTAAAGGATGGGAGGTCCGTGTATAGTTTTACATAAAAAGTAACTCAAGGGAGGTAAGCGTAATTATGAAAACCATAGGGGAGGTTCGTGTAATTAGACCTAATTTCGAGGGAAGTCAGAGTAGTTATACATTCTACATATTAAATTAAATCCCCTGACGGGTAAAAGAAAAATAAAAGAGAATTCTGGTATAAAAAAAAGCAACAAATTTGAAATTTTTACAAAACTAATTTTGTGAAATTTTGTAACGTAATGTTTGATTTGATTAAGTTTTACTTATCGATGACTTCTAAACAAAATAAAATTCAGTTTGAACTCAAATACTCCAATATGAGAGAATTTTTAGTACCAAATTTCTAAAAATGGGTCATCGGGTCAGGCAAAATTTACACCCTACCCGAATTGAATTATCCGAATCCGACCCACCCAATTTCCAGCTGGGCTCAAAATGATGAGCGAGTCAGATAGTGTTGAGGCCATTTCTTGAACTCAGTCTAGGGTTTACAATTCACTGTGTGTGGCTACTCAACTCTGTCTCCTAAAACTCAAATCTCACCTCTGAAAGACAATTTCCAGTAATCTCTCACCTCTGGGTACACCTGAATTTCCACTTTATTTTTGGTTCTTAATCGAACTCATTCATTTGTCTGCTAAGTGCTAATCATTAGTATATAATTTATATTCATGTATTATGTTAAATCGTTCTTCATAATTTTCATTTTGATTTTTTTTTTACAAGGTTAATCATCAAATTGAGTATCATATAAATTTGTGTGGATTAGAATACTTATATGTATATATATACAACTGTGTTTTATCACTCCATTCTAAGAGTATCTGCAATGGTAGGTGCTATTTTATATATATATATTAGCATTGCTACGGTGCTAAAATGCTAGTATATTTTAGCACATGTGCACTAATGATACATTCCGAAAGAAATGCTAAATTATAACACGATTATAATGGGGTGATGCTATAATTTAGCAATGCCAAATAATAGCATAGCACCCAAAAATACCATTCCAATGGGGTGCCAAATATGATGCTTTAATTTGGCAATGCCACCTCTGGCACCCCCATTGGAGTTGTGTTTTCAGAGGTGATGCTATAATTTGGCAACAGCCCCTTCTTTAGCACCTCCATTGGAGATGTTAATCTGCGACCTTAGAGGGGCTGGAGTTGAGAAGTGAAATACTAGACCTCCGTTTGAGCGTAGAACTAATTGCTCATGTTTGAAATGATATGTACTAGGTACCATTTGGATGTTTGAAGCAAATATGTCACGCCCCAAATCTAGTAATGGTGGCGTGAGGGTGACCGCGCCCTCGTGCCACCCTTGGTGGATTTGGGGCGTGACAAAAAAAAGGTGTTAATATACTTCACTCTGCATTTTCAGAAATGTCCTACTCAGCCATCAGTTGGCATATTTGAGGTTGTAATGTTTTCATTATCTTGCATTCTGAATAGCTTTTTGAGCTGCACATGATGTGTTTGAATTAATGCCATCTCCAAACCTTCCAAGTGTTGATCTGTAAAAGTACCTACCTCAGGAAGTTTCTTGGGTGTAGTGGAAAAACTTTCATGAAGATGTTCCTTCTACTTCTTCTTCTTCTTCTTCTTCTCCTTCTTCTTCTTCTGTGAGCCTTTTACTTTGAGCCACGTTCTATATCCTAATGGCAACTGTCATAGATATGGCCATTACCTAGTAGTGGCCCAACTTATGTAAACTAAGGGTCGCTACTTTCATTTTTGGAGTGAATTTCTCTCATATTAGAATCAATCGTGAATACAAAAAATAAAACAAAAACTGAAAACCGCAACGTTACCATGCGAGCCGTAAGATATCGAGTTTGTGATAGTAGGGGGGAAAAAAACCAGAGCAAGATTTTTACTTTGAAAAACTGGTCAATTTTTTAAAATATTTGAGATTTTGACAACTTGCCGAGCGGTTTGTGAAACCAAATTATGTTTGGCGATTGCATCAGTGACATATTGTGAAGATGGTTATTTATGTTATCTTGTGGTTACAAGAGATTAGCGCATGTCGTGTAATGTATCTATTTAGACTTGTTACACTATGATTTCCTTGTCTGTCATAAATGTTTTGATAATTGAATATTGTTGTTCTGTTACTTCTGTATTCGGTGTGCGGCTTCCCATTTATTTCAGGTTCTTGCATCCCCTTGGTTAGTTTGCTTCGCGTTCTAGTCATTGTCTTTATGTTTATTTGGACTAAGCTTCTGTTAGTGATTTTTCTGCCAATGGTTATTGGCGTCTGTATTGAGCACACTTTTCTTGCCCTTTCAAAGTTCCCATGTTCTAAACCATAATGTACGCGCGCGCGCGCGCACACACACACACACACACCCACACACATGAATAACTATGTTTGTATATCTGTTTTGTTGGGTCACGAATGTATAATGGGGGCCCTTGGGAAGGAAGTTTTCATTTTGGCTTAATATCTTTGATTCATTTTTCAGGTAAGAATATTTCTAATTGTCATGAGAACAAAGAAGCTGCATTCATCGGCTAACATAAAATGCTCTATATACATGATTAAAATCCGTTAGTCACTTCGTCAGCCTCTGCATCCCATCAGCCATTATCTCCCTAATAATTTACCAAAAACCATGAAGTTTGTTGCTCTTATTCAAAGCATTCTTGTCCGTCCCACCATTCCAGAAATAACCGGACCATTGCAATCTCGCACATTCCAACCCGACTTCGTCACTAGAGATCCCAACACCAAGCCCAAAAGTTACAAATACCCATCTTTCTACGATCCTTATGGCCCTAAGCCCCCACCTTCCGATAAAATTATCCAGCTTGCTGAACAAATTGCTGCTTTACCCCCTGAAGAACGTAAACAGATTGGGCCCACTCTCAGAGATTGGCTTATGCATCCCAAGATGCAACCAATTTCAGTAGAAAGCGTGGACGTGGGACCCCAAGGCAGACCTACTTCTGGGTCTGCAAAGGCGGAGGAGAAGGGGGAGGAGAAAACTGCATTTGATGTGAAGTTAGAGAAATTTGATGCTGCTGCAAAAATTAAGGTGATCAAAGAGGTCAGGGCGTTTACGAATTTGGGATTGAAGGAGGCCAAGGACCTTGTTGAGAAGGTGCCTGTTCTGATCAAACAAGGAGTCACGAAAGAGGAGGCGAACAGTATAATAGAGAAAATAAAGGCTTCCGGAGGAGTGGCTGTGATGGAGTGAGATTCAAGAATTTGTTTCTGATTTGTCCTTCCAGTTCTATCAGGTTTTTTCATTGTTGGAAAGAACCAAATGAGTCACTACCCCAGTGGATAGCTACAATTGACAAGGTTGCATACTATTTTAATGCATGTTTTGAATGAAATCTTGCCAAAACATTGCAAAGCTCCCACCTGAAGCATGTATGTTTCACACTGTTGGCAGTGCCTTCTGGAAATTTCTGTTGAATAAATGAACATTGTATTTGTGGTTTTCTATTTCTTTCCATTAATATGATTGTCTGCATGCTAAATTGGTGTTTGATTGATGTTTTCTTTGTGGTTATAGACTCTCTGTATATAATATGTGGATTACATAACAATGCAAAGGCACTTCTCATTGTTCTCAACATTCGATGGGCGGAGTTGTCTTTTCGCTTTTGGGTTAAATAGTAAATACATTTTACTTTACTCCGTGTAGTTCAAAAGTTGAAACTTAAACCTCACATGGTCGTGTGTTAAGTGCAAATCCTGACGGTGTTAACTTTTGAATTATAAACGACAAAATAAATCCCTCATTTTAGTCACAGCCACCGAGGGGTTGAGTATCAAATTTTGAACCATAGCGTGTTGGGGGTGAAGTGAAAAATGCCCAACCACATGGACCAAAATGTACTTAAATCTGTTAATTTTCAGTTTTCACACTTTAGTCACAACTTCAGGAGGGCTAAGTGTAAACTTTTAAACCATAAAATAGTAAAGTGGAAATCAATAACAACAAAAACCTTTTTTTATCCCAGTATAACTGGGTTCTACATTTTGTCATGATGAGATTTATCAATGGAGTCTTCTTCATGTCGGTAAGAAGTGAGAGAAACTTGTTATTAGACTCATTATTGGACATGAAGCACATGCAGCACTGTAAAAATATGCTTGTTGCCAAGCCCCCACTATCAAAACCATGACATTCAGATTTTTTTGGTTCGTGTACAAAAGAAAGAGGAAAATTCTTTCATTTGTTTGGTTATCAAGGAAAATAATGAAGATAAATAAATAAATTTTGAATTTTGTGAGTCACTTTCCTCCCTTATTTCCTAATTTAAAACTACATTTTCAAAATTTTAACTTTTAATGTTATCTAAGCATGAAGAAAAACACGAAGAAACTTGTTTTCCTTCTTGTTTTCTTTTCCCTATTACCTTTTCTTCAATGAATCAGCAAACCATAGTACTGAACTATGAGTTAGTTAAAACATAGGTCCTCTTTTTATATCCCCCATTAGATGATGGTTAATTGTTCTCTAATCCGGACAAGATCAATCCATCGAATGGCTAAAATTCTATTTTGGGAGAAATTTTTAATACCTTGAAAGAACAACGCAGCATCCAAATGTACTACCCTGCAACTAATGGGAGTGAGTTGTTTGGGTGAAACCCACACCCCTACATACAAGAGTTCCCATCATTTATGGATCCTGCCCAAATAACCCACTCCCACAGAGACATGGTACCACATAAGCATGCCACGTGGTGTGTTGAGAGTACCTAAAAAATTCTCCTATTTTTGATGCATTCATAGGCACTGGAGTGAAGAGCTGCACATAGTAAAGGTGGGAAGCTAGCCCAGTAGAGCAGACATGCATTGAAATTTAGTTATAACATAGTTCCATTAACACAAAACAAATATCCTTCCAAAAGAGATCAATTTCAGACCATCCCATCTATCTTTCTTTTTTCCCTTCTTTAAGCCTAACAATATGGTGAAATCTTAGGCTATTCCACAGCAAACCTTAGCTTCCCTACATTTAGAGGGGGAGGGGGCATAAAAAAGTTTCTAATTTTGTATAATGGCTTAAATATAAAATATACACGTGAAGTTTGGTCTTTGTCTCATTTTAGTCCCAGTAGTTTCAAGTGCATCAATTTGGTCCCTGAAATTTTTAAATAGAAGCAATATGGTCCAAATGTCCCATTTTGTCAGAAAATTCGACGGAATTCACTCACTGCTATGCACAATTACGCCGATATGCGGGTGGGAAAATTGGTATTTCCATCTTTGCTCTAAAAAGCGTGATAGTGCATAGTATGTAAGTAAATTCCATCAAATTTTCTCACAGAGTTGGACATTTAGACCACATTGCTTCTATTTTAAAATTTAAGGGACCAAATCGATGCAATTGAAACTGCAGAGACTAGAATAAGACAGGGACCAAACTTCAGGGGAATTTTTTGGTTATTAAGACTTGCATAACATTGGGCATATAAAATCATTCGCCGATCTAGGCTAAAAAAAACTGCTATGGTATTGATATCTATCCAAAAACTCGTGTCAACAAACTCTAGTTGTCACGAATTTAAGCGTAGTATAGGTTGCGAAACCTACATTCAAAGGTATGATCTTCGGAATGCAGTTATCGCTAGAAACCATACAGTTTTAGCAGTTGCGCTCTAATGGAGACAAGAGCGCAATTAATTATGCGAATGAACAAAACGATTCTCAAAAAGGTTCACAACATCTTGATTCCATAATGGTCTGACCTGTTTATGGTAAAACTGTACTAACCTTGAACTCCAAGGTAGTAATGAATCCAAATCCAAATCAAATCAACAAGGATTAATCAGAGTATAAATGCAGCTCCATAATGAAGAGCAAATTGCTTCTTAGCCCTCTCAATGAAACTAACTTCCAAAAGTGTTCGCAGTTACAACATCATCATTTGGAAACAAAAGTGAGAGAGACACAACACATCTAATACCAAAATGTCACCAAGTCTTATAAGCCTCCTAAAAAAAGGGATTCATATTTTACATGGTAAAACTAAGATGTCGAAGAAGAACCAACCATGGTACTAACCTTGTTCAGGAGGCCCTTAATCTCTCTCTCCAGTTTCTCTCTCATCTCCGGTGAAAGGTTGTCACCTGCCTTCTCCAGCATCGAAGTCATCATCTCAAGATTCTGTCTTACTTTTAAAAGATCTGGGGGCTCATTTTGATGATTCGGTTTCGACCCAGATGGCTTTGATAGGGTCTTCTCCGGATCTTTTTGATGATTCGGTTTCATCAAACCAGGTGGCTTTGATGGGGTCTTCTCCGGATCTTTTTTATGACTCAGTTTCGTCAACCCAGGTGGCTTTGATGGGGTCTTCTTCAATCCCTCCATGGGCTTAAAACCCAGAGGCACATGTAAATTACTATCCAATTGTGAAGTTCCCGAACCATCGGAAAGAGGGACGAGGCGGTAATTTACAAGATCTGCTCCAAAAGGGCTGTTCTTTTGTAAACTGAGGAAAGCATTTCGGGCGTCAGAACTTTCACTGAAGACGATCTGAGCACTCCCAGAATCATTCAAAACCTGTGTTTCCGATTCCTTCAGTGACGCAAACCCAGAAAAAGTTGCAGCCACAGCTTCTTTCGAAGGTAATGGAGATTCTGGAGCAAACTTCAACAGAAGAGCAGTCCCGAAGGACTCTCCATTGCTCTGCTCTTTATTATAGTTTACATTTATATCTAAAACCCCAGGAAAATGTTTCTCTCTCCTCCTCTTATGGGGCTTTTTACCTTTGGTGGAAATGGAATTCATCTGCGGCAAATCGTTACCTAATAAGTTGGGTTCGGGAACATTTCCATTCAAATCCGGTATGGCAGAAGGAATTTTCAGAGGGTCTAATGATGCCTTTTCCTCTCTCTTTCTTTTCTTTGGCTCAAGCTTAGCCTTCTGCTCCAAATCTTTTGTCGAGAAGCTGTTTTCACCATTTTTCCCATTAAGATCTGTTTGGCTAGCCGTAACTTCAGTATTATTCGGCTCCTGAAAACCGACAAGTGAAAACCCTCCCACCACTTGCACATTTTTGAAGAACGAGTCAAATATAGTCGTCTTCTTCAGAGAGTCCAATGATGCCTTTTCCTTTCTCTTTCTTTTCTTAGGTTCAGGCTTAACCTTCTGCTCCAAATCTTTCGTCAAAGAGCTGTTTTCACCATTTTTCCCATTGGGATCTTTGTGGCTAACTGTAACTTCGCTAATCGGACACAATGGGGCAGACCCTTTTATCTCCTCTCCCGTATTCAACACCGGAATACCAAGAACTGAACTTTGATCCACCACTTGCACATTTTCGAAGAATGAGTCGAGTTTAGTGGTCTTTGCATTCAAATCCCCTAAGCTGGCAATGCTTTTTTTCCTCGAACGTCCCGTAATAACTCCATCCTTTATCTTTCTCTTCTTCGGCTCGGGTTTTTCTTGAGGTCCAATGGGGACAGCCACCTGTGAATCATCTACCACTGTGCTCGGTGTTGTACCAATCCCGTTCAAATCCGGCAAGCCAGAACTAGTCGGTGGAAGCTCTGGAGTGGGCACCGCCTTCTTCTTTCCCTTCTTTACCGCGGGTTTACCTTCCGGTGAGATAATCCGCATCTCCTGGAAATCTATTACCACAGAACCACCATTTGCAGTAATTTTCTCGTTCGTATCTATCGACTCGTTCATATCTATCGAGACATGAGTAGAATTAGCATTGGAACCCACAGTTTTCTCTTCCTTCTTCTTTCTCTTCCGCTGTTTGGCTACAACATTAGGTAAAGCTTGGATAATTTCCTGTGGATCTTTTCCAACTGAGCCAGAACAATCAGCCTCCTTATTCACATCTGGTATACCGGCAGAAAGTTTGGTTCTCAAATCTTCTGCATTTCCTTCTTCCATCCCCTTTTCCTTTTCCTTTTCCTTTTCCTTTTCCTTTTCCTCTCCAACTTCAATCTTGAGGTCAGGCGCCTTTTCATCCTTACGCTTGTTATATCTTTCATCGTAAGACTCATCATAACCAAACACCCATCTTCTGAACCCAGAAATGTATCTCTCAGTTGAACCAAAATCTTTATTTTCCTGCGGATAAACACAATCCAGAGAAGCAAAACGGAGTTTAGAGAGCAATTCGGCTGAAGATGCATTTATTCCCTTCAACTTAGCAAATGTTCTTTTATGTCCAGAAACAGTTTTCTTAGACTTTTTCTTTGACTTCTTGACAGTACATTTGGCAACTGAAGCGGATCCTGAAGACTGGCCAGCATTGGTGTCCTTTCCGGGACCCACTTGAGAAGCTTCTTTGCAATCATCTGTTTTTTGCGAACTCAGGAATATATAGGGAGGTGACAAATACTTGCTCTTCTTCCGTTCTCTTGAATCAGCACCTTTTTCAAATTTTCCTTCGCTGAGGACTTTCCTCTTTCTTGTTGTTCGACGTATTGAAAGGCCAATTGTTTCCTCTGCTGATGGGGAAGCCAATTTACAGGCATCAAGATCTGCAGCTTCATCACTTCCTTTCTTAACTTCAGAATCCATTTTCCCCAAGTCACTTTCCCGAAAAGCAAGCTTAGTCGGGCCTTCGTAATTCTTCTCTAAACAAGTATCCACAGAAAAGCCCGATTCTTTACAGGAACTGCCAATTACATCACTCCCCTCCGCATTTTGCAAGTTGACTTCAATTTGATCATCAAAACTACTTTTCACTTTTAACTCTTCTCCATCATTTTCCTTTGCACCAGTTGTTCCTCGGAGTCGATGCATAGGCAATTGTTTATGTCCAATGGCACGGTAGAAAGCCGATAAATTACTCCGGACAACACTAAAGTCAAGCATACCAGGCATAGAAACTTCCCGGGAAAGATTTTTGAGAAATGCAAGAAAATTAATAGGTTCAAACCCAATAATTGAATTTCCATTTCCACAATGTACACCCAACTTTTCCTCTCGCTCTGATTCTCCTTCCTTAGTCTCATAATTGCCATCCAACTCAACATCATGTAAAGTCCAATTTCCTTTTGAGATACACGAACAAGTCATTTCCATGTTTACACGCCGACCAATCTCATCCACAGCCTTCTCTACAGCACCAATGAAGTTTCTAGAGTTGCTTTGCCTTGAAATCCGTTCAAAGTTCTCGACGAAAGGCATCAACTGAGACGGAGAGACCTGAACAAAACAACCATTCCCAAAGTACCGAACTAGAAGGCAATCTCTACGATCAGTCTCAGCGACATCCTTTGGTGCATCTGAAGGATCGTAAATCAATCCGGGCCACCAAGATTGAGTTTTTGTTTTAACCCATACAAAATTACCAACCGAAAACTTGAATTCTTGATTATCAACACACCCTTCCAATCCGTTCCCTCCTTTTGCTTCCAAACTATCAGACAAAAGTGCTTTTACTTCACATACACTTCCCCTACGAGAACCTTCCCCTCCTGATAGATTTTCTCTCGATTTTGCTTCATCGCTTTGAATAATCCCATTTAACGGACCAAACATTTCTACAAATAAAGAGATATTTCCAGAAACATCTATCTTCTTAGATGAATCACCCTCTTCCATCCCATTCTTCTCAAATACAATCTCTTTACTCTCATTAACATCAACAAACTGATTCCAAAATTCCACATTATTGACCTCCAATTCTATAGGATTAGCATCAAAATTACCACCATTTTTTCCAACTAAAACCTCTGAAACAGACACCAAATTAGAACTCTTTTCACTCAAATCAAACAACCCAGAAGTCTCTTGTCGGCTTTTCTCAACTGGGTTTTGAGCTTGACCAATTTTAGACACCATACAACCCTCATCTAGGGTTTCTGAGGGTTTTAGGTTTTCCATTTGCAAGAATGTTCAAAAAGTTCCAAACTTTATTTATTTCCCAATTCATCAAACCTCAAATCAACTTCACATCTGATCAGAAAAATAATAATAATAATAAAATTAAAGACATTCGAATAAAAAAAAATCACATCTCACTACTTCCGAGTTCCTATTCATATATAGATTCAAATCAACCCATAAATAACCCAAAAAAGGAATTAAAACCCTCTATAGATCCAACAGAAACACATGCATTGCACATAACAGATGAAAAAAAAAAATCATAAAACAATTTCTTCAAAAAATAAGTACCTGAAAAGTAAATCCCAAGGCTTTGCATTTCTGAGGAATCCGAAAATTGGGTGACAAAGAGAGAGAGATCGGAATGAGGATTGTGCTAAGAGACTGATTTTGAGGCGTGAAAAATGTTGGGTAGAGACCGTAGAGTTTGGATTTTCTTGAACAAATAATTAAGGAGACAGATACGGCCACTAATAAAAGAGTCCTTTGTTGGTTCTTGTGGTTGGGTTTATTTAGTTGGCCTCTCAAAATGGTAAAAACATTTTACTCTGTACTTTACTTTTTACTATCAAATTAATAGTGCTTTATTCTATTTTGGCATGTACTACCATTTTAAGAGTAATAAAAAAGTTTATGTACTTTGGCTAGATACTTTGCAAGTTTACTCTTTCTGATCTTACTCTTTAAAAAAAGTTAATGTATTTTGACTAGATACTCATTCCGTCCTTAAATAATTGTACATATTTCTTTTTATGGATGTCTCTAAATAAATGTCTATTTTTGAAAGTAAATTATAAATTTTACATAAACTTACTATAATACTTTTACAATAAAAATAAATATTAACATTTATGTGATGTCCATAATAAAACAAGAAATGAGGAAAAAGTCAAACATCCATTATATTCAATGATAAAATAAGAAAGTAGTTATATAATGTACCAAATAGATTAATTTAATATATTTTTCTTAAACAATATATAAATTTGTAGTGTGCACTTATTTAAGAACGACGAAACTAATGTTCAAACATATCATTTGCCGTATAAAATCTCTCAATTGTAAATTTTAAATTAAAATAAGAATAATAGTAAAAAGGTAAAAATTTTACCATGTAACCTTCCTTAACTAGTTAGAATTCAAAAAAGGTTTTCTTAGTTCGGAAAGGGAGTAACTTACAACATAACCCCTAACATCTCAATCTATGAGTATTCTATTTTGGTTTGACCTAATTTAAGCTCACTCAAGCATTTTATTGGATGAGCAAGTGGGATTCACCAATGAGGTGCTTGGATGACAATGAGTGAACAAAATTTGAATGAGCAAAACTATTCTCAATTTAAAAAGTAGGGGTGAAAGTATAAACCGGCCAACTGAACCGAGCGGTCAGGTCATTTTCCCAAAATCCCTCTGAGCTAAAAATTGAACCGAACTAACCAAAACCGACTGAATCTGATTGAAAACCGATCATTCGATCAGTTTTTAAAATGACCAAAATCGACCAAAACCAAACCGAACCGATTGAATTTCACCCCTAATAAGAAGCCTTTTTAGAAGATCAATGTGCTTTGGCTATATACACATTTTGAATTTATCATTTATTACTTCCTCCGTCTAATTTTAAAGTTTTTTTCCCATTTTAAAATCTCTCAAGTGCTTTGAAAAATTAACATAATTAATTACATACTTTTCAAGTTTATCATTTATCATACAATTCTTTTGTTGTTCTTTTTAATTGGAATTTAAGTTTAGAAGATGGATAATAATACAAAGTTGTAAATTTTTACAGCAACAAAATAAATGTTCTTACATAATTAGAATTTGTAGAAGTGTCCTTTAATTTGAATGGAGAAGGTATAACTCTCTCCTTCTATATATGACGTGACACTGAAATTTTAAATTTGAAAAAAAATATTAATAAGTTAAAAATAAAAGATAAACTTCATTTAAAATTAAATTTAAAACAGTAAAAAAAAAAGTCTCTCTCTGTGAGTAGACTCTTTTACATAGGTTTGGGTATAAAAGGTAAAAGACGTCGGTCAAAATGAAAGTCAAATCGGTCAACACTCGTGAAGTAGGGCCTATCAGTCTTATGCGAGTAATGCTAGAGTCACAAAAAAGTCATAAAGAGATACTCACAAAATGATGTTGTCATGACCCATCCCATTACGCGTGGAATTAGGACACGTGGCATGCCATCAAGGCTCATCCAATTCATTAAATAACTATACACAGCGGAAAAGAACTTTAAAACAACCTTGAGTAATTAAAACTTTTAGAAATAATACTCTCCGAGTTGTAAAATCCGTATAAATTTGAAAATGTAACTATATTTTGAAACAAGTGAATTTATGTTGAAAGGGATCCCAAAGGTACCCTAAGAACCAATCAAAACATTTTGAAACTTTCTGGAAGGGGTAGAAAAAGATTTCTTGTAGGGGGTATCTCAACCGTTCGAATGACCCTCTTCGACCGGTCGAATGACCCTTTAGCAGAATTCCTTCTAGCAGCAGAATTTTGCTAAGGAGTCAATCCAACCTTCACTTCTACACCACTCCAAACATGCATACCTAGTTCCAAACTTCACAAGCTACAACAAGCTTTCAAAATAAAGTTTAATCTTACTAATCCATGTAAAGAAATAATAACGGAACAAGCTAAGGCTTGATTGGCTCGATTCACAAAACTCTATCCATATTCCTTCAAAATCTGAATTTGACAAGTTAAGCTTCCAAAATATGAACTCATGAGTTCTAAATCGTTTAAAACATAACCTAAAAGAATTTCACTAACTATTACAACATTTCATAACCATTCTATGGCTACCCAAGTTAAGAGCCAAACATAGTTCTAGTTCTACACTTTCATTATTATAACATTTGGAAAGGAAACCAACGTAAACAAAAAGGTGATCCCCGGCATTCCCACGGCCTCACTCTTCACGTTTCTCCTTTCATTTCTTCATACGGAATAAATCTCCATTGCGCAGTTATATACTAAGTACACAATTTTAAACATATGCTTATATAACAATTCATGCTTTAAACATAAAAAACACATAGAAATAGTCTCTAGGGTGAGTGGTACGTATTCATCCGGTAAATGAAACCGATGTCGTGGAAGATACACCTCTCCCACGCATCTCGTACACTGGTTGGGCATTCCTCCATACCAGGTACCGTGTCCTGGTTGGGCCTTCCTCCATACTAGACGCAACCACAATCAATATCACAATCCTCAAGATTCCAGAAGCTTACCCTCGGATGAATTTGCACCAAACTCCCCTTTGACCCCAAGTAGACACATAGCATGCTCACATAAACAATTATACATGCTTTTATCACAGTTTCACGTGCATAATTAACGGGCCTAATTAATACATGAATTTCACCCAAATCCAAAAATATCAAACTCGATATTCAAACATATAAATTCCATATAATTCAAAGGCTTAGAATTCATACCTCGTGCGATTTCTCCCTAAGTTTGAAGGATCAACTAGAGGCCCAAATAAACGTCGAATATCAATTTATATGCGATTCCTACAAGTTTTACTGGGTTTTTTCCAAATTTCTAGAAATTAGATTGATATAAAACTTAGCCAAACAAGGCCTAAGTGGTATCAAAATGAAGGCCTTACCTCGAGGAGTCCAAATATGAATTTTGGTTGAAAACAGACGGACGAAAGGTCGCCGATCGTCGTCGCAAAGCCCGAAGCAACCATCTCCCTTTTCTCTTTCTTCTCTAACGATATTTTGTAATGTTTTACAAAAATGAAATATCACCCTTGTCTATTTATAGACAAACTTTTCAGAAATCGCGTTTTCCACTCCGTGAGTTCTCGAAACTCCTAAATAGCTCCTGAAACGTCGCACACGTCCATTTTATAACTTTACGGGGTAAAAACTACAAATTACAAAAGTTTTTGACTAAGTCTCGTTTGGGTCCAAAATTACATTCGAAAACTAAATTCAGTGGAATCTCTACACAACCTACCTTTTATATACCGTGACACTCACGTTCTCACCACAATTCTCAAATTGGTATCTAACCATATCAAAATTGTTAACCTTAAGGTATATTAAGGCATATTTAATTCTGTTCTGATGATGTCAAATATGCTATGATAATTACATGATTCATATTGATTCATTCTTTGTTATTATCATAGTCATTTTTATGCTCATATATAATCTCATGTATTAATATTGTATCAATGTTTTAACATCTTTGTGTGCATGAGATCTAATTGATGTAGATCAAGATTACAAGGAGCTCAACAAGGATCAAGCTTGAAGACTTGAAGATATTTCATCCTTTGTTGAAGTCTAGGACCATCATTGTAAGGCATCTTGATCTCACACTCATAGGGGCTCAAACAAACTCTAAAAGTTAAAGTTTTGGAAATAAATTTTAAGAAGGACATCTTTAAAACAATGCCCCAACCAATTGGAAAATAATTAAATGTTCAATCTTATATGGTTAGAAAGGTATTTAAATCTAGTTTCCAAAACATTAAACGGAACGCAAATCCGATTTTTGTAGAGGGAGTTATGGCCATTTTAGTGGAGATGTGTCTGGCTGTCAAACAGGGAGGGGCAGTCGACTGAAGTGAGCAGATTGCAAACAGAACCCTCTGTAAACATATCTCAGTCGACTGCTTCAAGGCCCAGTCGACTGAATCGACCTGAAAGGCAATAACGGCTAGTTTTAGAGGGGCTTTTAATTACCAAACTTGCCACCAACGGCTATAATCTTCCAAGGCCTATAAATACATGTTTTCCCAAGCTATTTGGGGTTGAGATTTTGATTGGAAAACATAGTATTGATCACACATCTCTTTGATCTTTAAACATTAACATTTGAGCCCTAGTTGAGTGAGTTTATCAATTTGCTCAAATCTTTCATTTGTATTTCTTGAGAGAGCAAAATTGTAGTGAGCTTTATTTGTATTATCCACTCTATATAGAGAGTTTTAATTTGTATTCAAATCAATTTGTAAAGGTTAAGGGTTAGTAACCCTTGTGTGCAAAGAAGAGGTGTTCTTCTTTGGGAGAGATTGAAGGCTCTTGTAACGGTTTGGTGCACACCCGTAAGTGCTCCGGGAACAGTTTGGTCTGAACCCGTGAAGTAGATCGGAGTAAAGGAATCCTCAAGAGGTGTTCTTGAGGGGTGGACTTAGGCCACAGGGTGCGATTGCCAAACCACTTGAAAAATTGGTTTGCAAGTATCTCTTCCCTTATCTCTTTAGTTAATTGTTTGTGATTGTGTTTAATTTGCAATTTTGTTTTTAAAATGGTTAATTTCTGCTAAAACCTTATCACCCCCCCTCTAAGGTTTCCACATTTGGGCCAACAAAAATTACCAAAAATTATACTACACAGGTAAAATTTACTATTCATAAAATGCCAGATATGTCAAATAACATTTAAATCACATAAATGTCATTTTAGCTATGCCAATGCAACATGAAATACCATGTTCCTGTGTCTTCACTGACACATTTCCATTGACCCACATTTAACCTCTTTCACTATTATCAAATAACATCGATAATTCACAAAATCCGAATATGCATGTTAAAACCATAAAATTTTTGGAACGGGTGTGACAGATGTGGCATCCCATGTGGCAGTAAAACCCACCACACTTAACTTGTCACATGGGTGCCACATTGGATGCCACATTCTTTTATGAGCATCTCTTTGTGACTCTAGCATTACTCGTCTTATGCCGATTTTTGCATCTTTTTTTTTTTTTTGGACCAAGCCGGTTTATGCATTTTAAAATTGTGTATTTGTAGTATTTTTGGAAATTCATAAAAAGGAGTACTTTTTAATTTGGGTAACTTAATTGTAAGTTCTTTATGTCATTTTATTTTAGAGTTCACTTGCTTACCCTTAAATTACTTAACGTTTGTTCACCAATTTTTCCCATTGGTTAATGTAGAGGAACCCAATACTTTATACCATTATAACACCCGTATTTGTGTTATTGCTTTTGCATTCCATTGTCATGCATGATAATGTGATGTGATGTGGCGTGTCTTATGACACATGTTTGGGTGAGCTTTGACTCCTGAGTTGATTTAGGTGTCTGTATTAGAGAACCCTTTGAAACTGTTGTGATTGAGGATTTGTTGTTGTGAAGCCTCTCTGAATATGAGACGGTCACTGAGGAACATTTTTAAGTGTTTATCTGAAAATAAATGTTTACCTGTGTATTTCAATATCTGTATTATTTTCTGGTTTAGAATATAATTCTGTTGTTAGATTTAGTATCCTGGTGAGGACGAATGAACACGCTATTAATTTGGTAGGCTAATTAGCAACTTTGGAAATGTCATGTAGAAATTCGTGTTTTAGCGACCAAACAAAACTTAGTCAAAAACTTTTATAATTTTGAGTTTTCACTCGTAAAGCTGTGAATAAGCTGTATAGAAAGTTTCAGAGACTGATTAGGAGTTTGGAAAACTCGTGGGGAGGTAAACGTAATTCCCGAGAGTTTTGCCTATATATAGATAGAGATGGTTGAGATATTTTCATAAGTTCTTGACCTAAATTCCAAAAAGGGGGCCAAAGGGAGATTTAGTTGCTTCAAGCTTTGCGACGCCAAACGACGAACTTCCGTCGGTCTGTTTTCTCCCATATTTCATATTCGAGCTCCTCGAGGTAAGAGCTTCGTTTTGATGTATGTTAGAGCTTGTTTGGCCAAGTTTTTCGAAAAGTTGTTTTCTAGAATTTTTCATAAAAGTTGATAAATGGAATTTTGATCCATAGGAATTTTACTAGACGGACTTCTGCACGGATTTTCTTCAAATTGAATTATAGGAGCGTTATTCGGAGGTGAGTGATTCAACTATGTTTTTGGAATGGTTTCTTGACATGTATTCATGTTATGTTTGAATAGCATGTATTAATACTTAGAGATATCTTGTGTAATTCATATTGGGCATTTATATTGATAAGTAGGCCCAATAGCACGATGAAATGTTTTGATTTCCGCGAGCATGGTATATGTATTTGAGTATATTAAGTTGCTTATGTGGGTCAGAAGGAGCACGTGGTCACCGTGCCATTTTGTGGAACCGATATAGGCATTAAGGTCGCACGATTGAAGAGAAGAATCGTGGGTCTTACCCTTTCGCGTGGACTTATTGGCGAGGAGTCGCGGATTGGGAGTATGGACGGGCACGTGAGTCTCCCGCGACTAGTATAAAATGTAGAGATGTGAATGCGGACATGTTTATCATTCATGTGCATATGTTGTTTTATTCACTAGGCGTTAGCTTAAACAAATCAAATATCTGTGGTTATTCAAATGACCATTTCAGGTGTTAATGCTGGCGAGGAATCGCAGAAGTGAGCACGTGGGTTAGGAGTTCTTTTAGAAGGCAACTTGAACGTTAATCTTGTAGTTTTGGGACAATAGGAATGTTGTAATAAGATTTCTTATGGTTTTTAGTTGTGTTTAACTTGGTATGTTAGAACGAATCTAAAATGTTGTAATAGTTAGTAACATGTTGTAACTGCGCTTCGGTAATATGTTAATACAGTTAGGATTGCTTTGGAGCACTTTTGGAAGTGTGTGTTTTGATCCCCGTTTGAATTCAAAAGCTTTTAAACTTGAAAAATGCTGCAGAATGTGCTGCTGCCAGGGGATCAGTCGACTGGTTTGTTGAACAGTCGACTGGAGCCTCCTTTTCCGCAACTCTCTGCATCGTTTCATGGAGGATCAGTCGACTGGGTCCCCGACACAGTCGACTGGATCATGGTTTTTAAACTGATATTTTGGCCAGGCTGGAATTCAGTCGACCGGACTTTACCAGTCGACTGAAATTTTGAAGCCCCATTTGACTGAATGTAGAAAACAGTCGACCGGATGATGTTTTAAAACCCAACTTTCTGCTGGACCAGAATCAGTCGACTGGATCCGAGGATCAGTCGACTGGACGGATGGTTTTCAAAATGACTTGTTTATTCTGTTGCGTGTGTTCTTCAAACTAATTTTTGGGAGCGTTAATGAATTGGTTTAGCCTCGGTGGTGTGCCACGGGCTTCGGTTCCGCTATTGTGGGACCGGGCTGTGACAACCATTAATTAATTCTCATTTAATACTGAGCCCCACTGTATTAGTGAATGAGAGAGGATGGTGAGCAATTTTGGGGTGAACATAATGTATTCTTTATTTTAGAGTTAAGAATAATAAAGATTTTTAATTACGAAAAGGTCCTCGTATATGAATATTAAGTAAAATTTCTCTAGACTGTACATGAATATTAGGGAATTGTTACTGGCACTCCAAAAGTTACCATTGACACTCCATAGTATATACATGTAGAACTATGCAGTTAATGCACTGTATGAAGTGCCATTAGTAATTCATGGAGTGCCAATAGGCACACTCGAATATTAAGTGAGAGTAATGTTATACTTCCCAAATTTTTCATCCCAAATACTTCCCAGATATATGTGGCATTGGGACCTTTTTAAATAATGTTGGGGTCACTTGAACATCCTCCAATCAATGCGCCACATGTATTTGAGAAGCATTTGGGATGAAAATTTTGGGAAGCATAGCATTACTTTAATTGAAAAAAAAAATTTCTTTCAAAAACTTTTTAACAAACTAAGAATCAGATTGCACTTTAAGCTCTTGATAGTTATTTCTAGAAATTTTTGTCTAAATTTTTACTTTTATTATTGAGTCTGTATCAAAATTAAGCATCTCCTTGTAAGTTAATATCTTAAAAAAGTAAGCATCTCTTTAGTTTGACAAAGAATATATTAAGAGAGTTTTGAAATTGCCATCAATTCTATGTATTAAAAATGGCTACAAAATACTTGCAACGGAAATAATAATAATAATAATAATAATAATAATAATAATAATAATAAAATTTAGTTCTATCACGTCCCAGAACAGCAAAAATAGAGAAAAATAAATTTCATTAATTTTTGGATTCATAGAGAATAATGGGTGAATGTCACTAATTGTCCATATCACACAGTACTAGCTAACTAGAAGCAACAAGAACAGTAATAATATCAAACTGAATATATTACAAGAGCTCTAGCTATTACAAATCATCAAAGTGCGCTACAGGAATTATAAAAGGTCTGAAAGCAGCCCAAGTATTAATTATTTCAGAATCCAACAGTAATGTAAAATAGAACCATAAGCTAATATCCATCTCCAGATCTTCAACTGGTGTAAACATAGTCGTCAGCGTAATAGTCTTCCCCAGCATAACCATCATCGGTGGGGCCATTCTCTGCATACTCCCCCTCCGGATAGTAGTCATCATCATAAGCTCCATCACCTACGTCAATAGGGACAGGGTAGTCTGGACGGGGAATGTCCAGGCATAAACGTCGTCAGCTTACTTCAGCTGAGCGAATAGAAACTTCCACAGTATCATAGTTATAAGGTAATCACCCGTTATATAACACAATAACATATTATGAAATGCATAAGATATAGTGCTACAATAGTATCTTCATCTTTATTCAAACGCATCGTAACCAATTCTTATCGTCTGATTATTCCAAGACCTGATACTGATATACCCTTGATAGGAAGAACAAACTCAATCGTTTAACCTAGATAGACATACCATCATTCTATCCACCGCTCGTTAAAGATATAAATCATCCACCGTATGTCATGGACACCACGTCAGTTCATCCCCTGCTCATTACGGACATATCACCGTCCATCGCATATCAGGATACAATGCTTTGAACAACAGCATATCAAATCTATTGTCACGACTCAACGATATCTACCAGTGATCCCCATCCACCACTCGTTAAGGATATACATGGATCATCTGGCTAATGCAGGACTGCTTGGTCCTACCAATGTATCATTCCCAGAACTTATCAAACCTACTTAACGTTTACACTACTAGCGACTACGTGACATTCCCAGGTGGCCTGACTACTCTGAGTGAAATAAGAACGGATATCAAACTCATCATGAATGACATGATAAGCAACGCCGTAGCTTTAATTCATTACTTACAATCATACTTATTTTTGGTATTACATTATCCCTGGTCATCCCAATAGTCGCACAGTAAAAGTCCGAATCAATAAACGAATGGTCGAACCCTATAGATAATAAACAAAAGAACACAACTATGTTCTGTTAAGTTTGATCGATGGAAACTATTTTAATCGATTGGGGAAAAATAAGGTTCAAGCGATCGAAGTCCTTTCGATCGATTGAACCCAGTTCAATCGCTCGAGAATCGTCTTCTCCAACAGTTTTGGGCAGTAAACGTCCAGAGGTGTTAGGGAGTGTTTGTGTCTATTTTTTTACATCTTAAACTTGTAAAACATCATGTCCATGATACCGAGTGAGTTTAGAACTCACCTAAACGTCGTAAGGGTGCGTTTGACAACGATTGAGCTTTAAATTATAATGGTGGCTCCTCGTCTCTTTCTCTATCTCTGCTTATGTATCTCTCTCTCTCTCTCTCTCTCTCTCTCTCTCTCTCTCTCTACATCTCCTTCTTCTTCTTCTTCTTCTTCTTCTTCTTCTTCTTCTTCTTCTTCTCTCTCTCTCTCTCTCTCTCTCTTTGACTGAGTATACATATGTATATATAGATATCACGAACATACAAGTAAATATATATATATATAGGAAAAGTGAAGGGGCAGGTGGCATTCCAGCGCAGAATTGAGATAAGGTTTGCAGACACATTCAATCGGTTGAGAACAAATTGGCTAGGTTTGATCGATGAGTAATACTTGGGGCACAACCAAACACACAACTTTTGGGACACAACCCAATTAATGCGTCTATCTCTCTCCTGTGATGTCATTGGACCCCACAATGACACAGGAGAGAGATAGACACATTAATTAGGTTGTGTCCCAAAAGTTGTGTGTTTGGTTGTGCCCCAAGTATTACTCTTGATCGATTGAGATCAATTCGATCGATTGAAAAGGGGAACACGTAATAAATTCGTGTCGGTAGGGTTTTGATCGATCGAACAGGGTTCGATCGCTTAAACATTGAAACTCTCGATTGCTGGAGAGAACTTCAATCGAATGAAAGTAAAACTTCAAGTATGGTCAAGGGAAGTATATGGAATCTTATTGTATTAACAATTATTGAAAATACCGGATATTACAAGTTCACTTAGGGCTTCGCATGGTAACATTATAATTTTTGGTTTTCAGTTTTGGTTTTCATTTTTTGAATTGAATTAGAGACATACATCAATACAAAAAATAAAAACAAAGACTTAAAACTAAAAACCATAATATTACCATGCGAACCCTAAAATATTTATAACTTTCAAAGCAGGTCCCTAACTATCATGCAAAATAAGCACACGGAGAATCTCAAATACCTTATTGTACTTTCTTGCTAATAAAGCAAAAAAGAATTAGATACTCTACACTTTTTAAGGAGCATGAGTGTAACTGGAGCTACAAATAGGGGCAGTTTGAGACAGGTCCAAGTATTTC
This sequence comes from Hydrangea macrophylla, assembly GCA_033977485.1. NCBI lineage: Eukaryota > Viridiplantae > Streptophyta > Magnoliopsida > Cornales > Hydrangeaceae > Hydrangea > Hydrangea macrophylla. The sequence continues at coordinate 106,878,997 of CM066985.1, read as the reverse complement.
CTACCCCACCCACTTGATTTGTAACAAGGTACAAACCTATGAAAAGCCCCCAAAAAAAAAAACCCTATTTGACCCTTTGGCTTATGCAGATATGTTTTATATTCAAATTTGTTTATCAACACATATGACGGTTATGGGCGGAGGCACATAAGGTTCAGGATGAGCCCATGTCCTCCCTGAACTTTTAGAATTATAAAATTACATGTAATATTTTATAAATTTTAGAAATAGGCTCTCTTAAAATTCACACTGGCCCCCCTGAACTTTTAAAAATTATAAATTTACATGTAATATTTTATAGAATTTAGACATATCCTTTCCTAGACTTTTGAAAATTCTAGATTTACATGTAATATTTTACAGGTTTTAGACCCTAACATTACATAATTTTACCAAAATTAGAGGTGTTAAACCAATTCTACTTACAGTTTTACATTTTTACATATAATTATGTATAAGTAGACCCAAAAAAATTCGCCCCGGGAACAGCTTGACCAAAAATCCTGACTCCACCCCTGGTGACGGGTAAACTTCTATTAATAAATTCTAATAAAAAATAAATAGTCCTACTAGAGTTGAATGCCACCCCATTGTCACAAAGAACCATGTCATTATTCAAAATGTAAGGATGAAGTTATAAGTTTATTTGTATATGCAAACGAGCCCACAACCCTTGGACTGTCCAAATTACATTGAATTTGTGAATAAACAACTTTTTTTGCTTACAATCTGAAAAAACAATACTGTATCCGTTCAAATTAAGAGTCTTTTATTCTATTTTTGATGTCTCATTTTAAACGTACTCTTTGAAAAGTCAATATACTTTAAGTTTAAGTATACTTTTTTCAAATTTACCCTTTATTATCTATAACTCTACCACTTTTTTCTTTGATGTGACACTAAAAGTTTGAAATTCAAAAAAGAAATAATAGAAAGTTGAAAATTTTCATAAAAAAGATTACTTAAAAGGTTGAAATTACCAAATGAAACTCTTAACTTTTTTTTTTTTTTTTTTTCGTTTTGTTTTGTCTAGGTTCTCACGTTCACAATCTCCTTACTCTCCTCGTTATGCGCTGAGATCCAGCTACTTCTTTTCATAGATACATCATTGTTCTTTCATATATGATAATTTACTCATGCAAATTCGACGTTGTATCCATAATAATCCATCATATCCGGCGTTTTTTCGTCAGATTTGTCATTTTGGTGAGGTCATTTTATAGTTCCAGTGAGTTTTACGGCGATCTCTATTGTGTGTCTCTTTGAAAATAACTTACTTCATCAACTGGCTCAATCTCAAAAAATAATTGCTTCACTAAAATGCTTGTTCGATAGTTATGAGGTCTTAGATCATCTCCAAGGGAGGTGTCAAATTTTACACATCAAATGTCAATTTGCTGTAATAAAGCTCAATTACCTGCAAGACATTTGCTGCAAAAAAAATTACCCACCCCAAAGGATGCATCAAAATTTCAAAATTTTATCATATTTAACCTTTGTCTATTTTTATATCCCACTATAGGTACTGACTATGCAATTTCTTCACATTCTTTTGGTCAGTGGCATTAAAATAATTTTTGCTACTTCCCTCATTTGTCTTCAGTTTGATGTATTTTGACATAGTAGCAAACCAAACTTTTAAGTTTGCTGCTCCCTTTGGAGCTGTTTCAATCAACGTGGCGCAGGAAATGAAAATATGTTGCCTTGCCTTGGAGATAGTCTTAAAGCACTTCATAAAGAGTAAAGTTTTGCTTATCCTCCTTTCTCATTGGCTAATGCAACGGAATCCAGTAATTATGGGTCCTACTACATTTGCCAATGGTAGAATAGGGTGAGCAAAAATACATTCCTTAATAAATGCATGAGAGGAAGTACAAATATTGAGCCCAGAAGATTAAGTTGGATCCAAACTTGGAGTGGAATAAATGGACCAAAAAAGGGGCATTCCGAGAATCGAACTCGAGACCTCTCGCAACCAAAGCGAGAATCATACCACTGGACCCCTTGCTTTAAATTGTTTAATCATTTTAATATTTTAGAGATTATAGATTTTCTTGGATAGTAATGTTTTCCTTTCCCATCTTTTTTTCCCTCACAAAATCCATAAACCAAATAAAGCCTAAGGAAACTTTTACTATTAGAAATTTAGTCTTAAATGTCACGTTAGGAAAAGTTATTGATTAAAGAGCACAATAGAAACTCTTTTAGTAAAAAGGCCCTCAAACAAATTTTTTGTTAGAATTAAACAAAAATTCCAATGATTTTAAGGAAAATTCACAAAATCGTCGGGAATTTTGCCCAATTTTATATGGGAGGGACCTTTCATTAGGGATGTAAGTAAATAACTGAAAACCAAAAACCGATAGCTCAAAAAATCGATTGGTCGATTTTATAAATGTATGTTCAAGCCAAAATCGACCAAAAGTTTCGAAAACCGACCAATCGCTACTATTAGTTGGTTTTTTTTTCATTAAAAAACCGAAGAAAAAAAACCGACCGCTTACACCCCTGCCTTTAATTTGAAAAAAAAACATTGTTGGACATAATGCTTAAAAAGTACTCTAAAATGGACTAAACCCTAATTACTCATTTTATTAATTCATGACACATTTGATACACAACTTTCTATTTTTTTTAATGAATTTTTCTTTTCTTCTTTAGGCTTTGTTTAACTCTTGGATTTAGGGAGTGGGAAAAAAAAAGTAATGTTAAGCTTCCCAAATTTTGTACCCCATATCGTTCTCAAACACAACATCCCCCAATCAAAATTGATCAAGTGGGCCTATTACCACATATATTTGGGAACTATTGGAGAAATAAAATTTGTGAAGCATAACATTACTCAGAAGAAAAAAAAAGTGAGAGAGAAGAAAACATAGATGCAAAACATTTTCCATTGTTTGGTTAATAAAAAAAATGATAAGAAAAATACAAAAGAAAGAGAATAAGTTAAAAAATCAATTAAACATTTTAAGTATAGTGGGTCATTTCTCTTCCTTTATGCATGCATTACAAATATAGTTTAAGAATTTTTAATGTTATTTAAGCATGAAGGAAAATATACGAAAAAACACGAGGGAACTAGTTTTCTTTCTTATTTTTCTTTCCATTTTCTTTTCCAGCACAATCCATGAACCAAACAGAGTCTTAATATATCAAAAGTACCAAAGCCACAAATTAAACCAGTTAGTTATACTGCTATGGGATTTTGAGCATGTACATTCATCTTTCTTTATTTTCCTTAGAAATAATGTTGTGAGTTTTCAATTTTAAATCTAAATTTAGTTCTCAAATGCTTTGATAGTTATACCACCTAAAACAACTTCCAATGAAAATCCAGTTATCTCCATGTAATCAAATGTGAAAGGCCAAATTACACTTTAGTTCATTAAATTATACACCTGTTTTTAATTAGGTCCATAAACTTTTTTTTTTTTGCAATTGTGTCCATGAACTTCAAAAATTCATTCAATCAAACCCAAATTCTGACACTGTTAGCCTAAGTTATTAGAAATTGTCACGTACATTGCGTGTAATGCTTACCTGTCATATATTAGGTTAAGACAAACATGGGAAACTGTGAATGGCTAAAAAATTATGTGATTTTGGGTATAATTGAATGCAATTTGGATCTAGTCAACTGTGTTTTCAAATTTGATTGAACGTGATTTCGGATCTGACTGAATGCAATTTTTTGCACTGTTCACAATCTCCTGTGTTTGTCTTAACCTAATATGTGACAGGTAAGCATTACGCACAACGTACGTGTCAATTTCTAATAGTTTAAGCTAACAGTGTCAGAATTTGGGTCTGATTGAATGAATTTTTGAAGTTCAAAGACCCAATTGCAAAAAAAAAAAAGTTTATAGACTTAATTGAAAACATGTTATAGTTCAATGGACTAAAGTGTAATTTGCCCAATGTGAAACAACTGGCAATGCATTTGAAATTCAAATTTTAAAAGTACACCATTACTCTTTAAATAATTTAGAAGGTTTCATTAACCTGGATACAAAGACAACCAGGGTGTTAAATTTTTTTTTTTTTTTTTTCCTTCATATTATTTAAGTGATTTTGTAAAACAAAAAAAATGAATGAGTTCAAATCAATCTGTTGTGACCGAGTTCAATATAAATATAGGTCCAAACTTCTCAAGCCATACTACTGACTAATGTTCCTTAACCCATAACAAAGGAACAAAGAGAACAACAGTGTACGAAGCTCCGACCACTACTACTTTATGGATGAACTACTAATTCCCAAAACGGTGAACAAAGTCGTAGCCACCATGAGGACACTCATGTAATTTTACAATTAAAAAAAAAGTGAAATTACAGTAGTACCATCGTTACAAAGATTCTTGAGCACCTTCATTTTGATGATTTAACATGGACTTTAATTGTCCATTCATAGAAGGCCACAATACTATGGTAATTCATCAAGTTTGAAGATGCTAAACAATAAAATTAGTACATGACAATCCAAATAGATACAGAATCTTGCTTTGCTCATAAATAAAATAGAAATCAAAATAGATATACAATCATCCATATTTATTTGCTAATGATTCCCATATGTTGTGTTTTCCTAGTTATTTCAAAAGGAGACAATACATGAACAACTGTTTCTGGTTTACATTTTCTCCATTGAAGCAAATACAAGTTTTTGATTTTTGTTTCAAATCAATTGAAGAGTGGAGCCAAAACAGCTCAATATTGAGTAGCTCTGTTGCAGGCTTGCAGCCCCTAGTAAATGGTTGGAACACCCTAAACGCCGAAAGATCATATATTATATATAACCAACACAACTGTGAGCGTTAATGGTAAGTACCGCATCCGAGAAATGACCATTTTGACCTCTCAGTCGAAGATGCAAATCGGGCCAATGAAAGTTTTCAAGCAGCAGGCTCGTATCTACAGACACAGTCGTAGATGTTTCCATTAAACAACTTCTCTGCCAGCCTCTGATTCTTCATCATTGCAAGCTGCAAAATAATATGCTCATTTCAATTCATTTCATTTCCTTTGCACTCCAACAATCCTAAAATAGAAAAGAAGCAGAGGGCATGGACGATATCGGAAATTCCCCACCAAGGTACCCAAATTTGCGAGGAACATAGAAAGGAAAAGAAAATAAGATGAAAGTGGATTAAACATTTTTAATTTTACTAGTCGCATCCCTTCCTCTTTCACCAATTTCTTATTGTAGTATCTCATGAACTTTTCATTTTAATACTCATTGTTTAAGCAAGAAGAAAAACAAAAAGGAAATTGATTTTTCTCTCTTATTGTTCCCTACCCTTTTTCTTTTCCTTCTCCAAAACCACAAACCAAACACAGCCATAATTTAAAAAAGCAAAAAGAAAAAGCTTTATGATCTGTGGATAAGAAACTAATAACAGCAAACAGTGTCTCTTTTTCCTTTTTCCGCCGGAGGACACTTTCATTCATACTGAAGATCATGAAACCATATGGTGGCACCCTATCTAAAATGAGAGAGAGAGAGAGAGGATACTTCTATCATTACATTAAATAATATCATTAGAGTATATGGTTACCTTCATAGCATCACATTTGAACCTAGCATTAAAGTTGGTATGCAGAGCTCGACCCATTCCTTCCAAAATAACCTGCATAACACAAAACTCCATCATAATATCAATCAGTAACGCTTATTTTTATACCCATAATTCTTAAATAGCATACATTAAGCTAATAAGTTGCAAACGTAGAGGAAAACAAACAGGGGGGGGGGGGGGGGTTGGGGGGGGGGGGGGGGGGGGGGGGTTTGTGGGAGGAAAGAAAATAGAAAGAACAATTCCCAAAACTGGGGTCTTTATTGAGTAAGGTCTATTTGGTTTGCGGATTAGGAGAAGGAAAAGGAAACGATTTCCCTAGAGTTTTCCTCAATGTTTAAGGAACATTAGAAAAGTAAAAAATTTAGAAATATAATAGGAACTCGGGAAAAGAGAAAGGTAAGTAACTAACGAAATTCAAAATTTTCAGTCACCCTATTTTCCTTTTCTTCTTCATTGTTTTTCCTTGTCAACCAAACAAAGTAAACTGCTTTCCTCGGTGTTTTCTTTTACTCTCCCTCATGAAACCAATGAACCAAACAGAGCCTTAAAGGAAACATCATCCTACCAAATCAGCATCTTTTGCAACAGCAGCCAGCTCTGAGCTGACCTGCCTCAAGTCTATGCACGGACTCCCACAACCATTCTCAACAACCATCAAAGGAACTGATGATAAATTCTCCTTGGAACCGTCTTGGAGGTTAATCATTGCATCCACAAGTAGGCCTCCTGCTTCGGCAGCTCCGCGAAGAATGTCACAATGCTGTGGACCACAAAAATCAGTTTTTTTTCCCCCCTAATTTTGATTAGCAAACAGACCTTCACATTGTGTTCAGGTACAGTGGAACTGTGGAACTACAATCCAGAAATCATAAAAGAGGAACATCCAAAGTACCATATGCAAATTAGGTATTACAAATGTACAGCTTAAATTTTCACCGCATTCAATCTTCGCGTTTTTAATTTGCTTGTAATTTTCTGCTCTAACTTGTAGAAAATAAGGGGCTGTTTAGCAAAACAAATAACCGGTTATGTAAATTCAATTGTTTGGTGAATGCCCATTTCTTGCACAGGTGTCAGGAGTCCATGTCCAATCCAACATCTCACTTAAAACTGGTTCTTTTTCAAACCAACATGACCTTGGTTCTCATAAAAACCAGTTAGAAAGTGAGATTGGGAATGAACCAGATCCTATTTTAAGCATTCCCAAACGGATCCTAAGTAAAATTTTCAGCATATCCGTAATTCTATAATTTCTATTACAAAATGTGGAGAATAAAAACTTAGATATACTCGTTAGTGAACAACACAAGGTTAAACAAATTGCTACAAGTGTATGGAAATGCTCCACCACGTTACAAGTGAAAAGTTCAAAAAAAAGACAGAAATGTTATGTTAGTGAGTTCTTCAACTAAGATTAAGGAAATGTTACTTGTCTTGTTCATGTAGTCTAAACACAAACCTTGGCAGCCTCAGCTACAATATCAGGAAGCTCCACAGCGGTAACATCATTTAGTGCAGGAAGGGAGTTTGCGACCAGAACAACCTGCAAGTATATCATCGTTTCTTCTTTTCATTATAAAATAAAACTAAAGGGTTCTTCAATAAATAAGCTTTGACGGTAAAATCCATCGTTTGAACAGCTCTTAATGCACCGTCCTTGTGAGCTCTTGAGAACAAAATTAATATCACTGTTCAACGAAGAGCATCTCCAATAGACTCTTCAAATTTCTATGCTCTTCAAAGTTGAAGAGCAACATCAGCATTTAAGCTTCTAATTCACACCAAGTTACCAACAGGCTCTTCAAGTGTAAGAAATAAAATAAAGAGTCACCTTCTCACTCTTCAAATTTGTAGAACCTTTTGACTCTTTAAACTCATTTGGCAAAAGTAATTAGTTTTGAAGAGTCTATTGGAGATGCTTTTTGAACTTTTGAACAAAAAATGGCTCTACAAAGTGCCACTACATAGGTCATTATAGTACACGTTTGAAGAAAATATTAGCAGAAATGTATTGGAGATGCTCTAAGACTTCTTATTGGAAAGACAAACTAAGCCCTCAATATGCATATGAAATTGGGAAAAGGTGGACAATTAAATTTCTTGTCAGTTATTAACACATTTGCTGCATTTTACAGCGTGTTTGGTCTGAGGGAAGAGGTAGTCACTTGTTTGGTAGGATGGAAAATATGTGGGAAACGAAGAGGGGAGGGATGGCTCTTCCCCTTCAAACAAAATCATACTTTTGCCATATAAGGGTAAAATAGTAAAACATACAATGTTCTTTTCTTTCTTTCTTCGCTTCCTTCATATACAACCAAACAAAAGAAGGGAGGACTCCCTTCCTTTCCCTAGCGATACTACTTCCGTCCCTCATCCCTTCCCTTCATACCATTTTCCCATCCCTCCCTACCAAAGTAACCAAACCCATCCCTCCTACTACAATAACCAAGCACAGCATTAGAGTACTGAACCAACAACAACCATTTTTGTCTGCACAAGCTTTGATAACAATGACCTGAGCCCAATGGGTATTTTGGTATTTTCCCTTAATAGCTATTGCATATATATTAGGCCTCTCTTGTGATCCTTTGAATATCATACCAATAACATCAACACAATATTTCTCTTTACAACGATGATTGATGAGTAAGCATTCTGAAAATGTCATTCCAACACACCCTCAGTGATTCAGAATCATTTCTCACAATCCTAGCCAAAAAAAAAAAAAAAAGAATCATTTCTCACAAACCCAGATTAGAAACAACTTACTTCAGTTCCACGTCGGAGGAGTTCTCGTGCTAAAGGAAGCATTCCTAGAACAACATCAGCACCTGAGTTGTCCACAAAGAGCAATGCTCTTTTATGCGGACAAGGCTTCTTGTCTCCAGACCCCAACATTCTCTCCTTAAAAATATCAAAATCGTCCACCTAAAACTCATTACATATAGTTTTAGTCTATAGTCTCCCATCAACTAGTTACTTGAAACGAAAGAACTTATCAGAATGGTATTTCAAAAAAAAAAACTCCATGTCAAAAAATGAAAATCACTAGCTCAACTTACCTGCCAAGGTCTCTGCATTTTTTTACGACTCATTCTATATATCTCGATAATTGTTCCTTTATGATAGAGATCAACACAGGCACGTGATCCCCAATCAAAGATGTTTGCCGCAAGAACACCTTCAATTAGAGTAAGCAGTCTTGTTTCCTAAAAAATATAAAATGCTGCATGGATTAGTATATCGATGGAAAAAGTAAGGCGGAAAGAGCAGGAACTAATGTCTGGAACACAACGAATACAATTTTAGCCAGAAATTCAACAATATCGCACAAACTTCTCTTCCACCATAAAAATGTGCTTTTTTCCTTATCTTTAACACTTGCAGTTTCAATAGAAGAGATTAAAATTTTAAATATGAATTTTATTAGATTTCCTAAGACCATATTGCACTATCCTGTAAGTTTCCACACAGACACAGACACAGGACACTACTCTGCTCTTCTTCCACCGGGTTATTGGAGGCAGTGGCAAATCTAGAAAATCGGGTTGGGGGGGAACCAAAGTTGAATCAGCAATTCTTGGATGGGGTCTAGTAGAGTTTCTATTTCCCTTTTTTTGGGTGGGTTGGGGGGTGATTGAATTGTTTTTATGTGGAGTACATTATAATTAGCAAAACATACAGGGGTGTCTAGTGGAGTTTCTATTCCTTTTTGCCCCTCACGTTGGATCCACCAGTGGTCGGAGGCAAGAAAAGGGAAACTTCAAAATAACACTTACCTCACTCATACTATCAAGCTCCATTAGAAGGTCCGGTAGAACAGCAAGTGATGCCTCATTTTCCCTGCCACGTAGAACAAAAAAGGGGGAGAGAAAAATTGATGTCAAAAGACAAACATTTTGGTCGTATTCTTGACCTCACCTTTTATTTCTTAAACTCAATTATTAGTTTACAGTGTGCAATTCAAAAAACACCTATTTTCCATATTTTGAAATACACCCAATATTCCAATAATTTTGATAGAAAGAGCGCCCCTCTTAAAATAGTTCCTATAATCTAATTCATAATTTAGTGGGATTACTTGACCTGACTCGAGTCCATGTAGCTCTGTTCTCGAGAATGATATCTGAAAATTTGCTAAACCTTATATAATACCCAAAAAGAAATGAGAATAAACACTACAAATAAAGAATTATCTTTACTAGTGGATACCTCTGTTTTATACTCCTATAAGCATCGACGAAATGAAACTCCCTCAGGCACTCTTCCCTTAATTCAAAAAGGTTCGCTAGCCCAAACTTTCCATATGCTTCAGGGTCCTCCATCAACCTATTTCAATAATCAAATTTTGTAACAGAAAAGAGCGAAATATCCAAAGAATTAATTGTAATTTTTTAAATGATTTTCTGCATACTATTGATACGGGAAATGCCAACTCATACCGAAAATACATATATACATATAATAATCTTTTAAATAATAAACATTCAACTGAAGATGTTCCTTCCAGAAAGGACATTGAACTGGGCAAAAGAAACAAGTTTAAAACCCATAACAGAACATTATACAAGTAAATATAATTGAGAAAAACAAAGGCACGACTTTAGAACATTTAGATTCCATCACTCTGGAGTCTGGACCATATATAAATCGAATCCCATTTATGCATCATTATAGTAATATCCTTATCTAGGCTATTTTTTCCATTGAAATGGGCGATGAATTTTGTACAACCATGGGGGGGGGGGGAGGGGGGGGAGAGTTGTGGGCCTCTTCATGTTCAATTACACAACCTCTCACCTTCCTTCCCTTATACTTCTCCTATTTTATTTTTCTGTCAACAAGAAAGAACCATCTGAAAATCATTTAACTACGCACCTTGCCAAGTGGGCAGAAAATGCACGAGCAAATGCATCACCCCTTCTTTTAGCATCATCAGTTCCACCTTCACTTGCCACTGCCTATATATTCCACATTCAGTCCTCACAATTATTCTTCCGAAATGTGGCTCGTATTTTCTAGGGGAGAGAGAGAAAGAGAGAGAGAGAGAGAGAGAGAGAGAGAGAGAGAGAGAGAGAGAGAGAGAGAGAGCATCTCATTGTTTATTAAGAGGATATATACCTTATCAACAACGTCTGGTAAATGCTCCGACAGCACATTAAGCCAATACCTGAAGCAGTATATACACCCAAGATAAGCAAATGAAATATAAAGCTTGTATCTCTCTCATTATATTGAACTAAGCTAAGCTAAGCTATTTATAAAGATGTAATTATGTAAAGATAAGTGGGTTTTTCAAAATATGCAGCAAATCAATATCCATGACTCACTCTAGCTCACTGTGGTCTGAGAGGTCTATAGTGTTGGGATCGTACCTGTAGACATGCACGTCAAATACTCAACAAAACAAAACGCATTAGGTAAATGTAAGGCTTTGTTAAAAAAAAACAGTATTTGTTCCAACTCACAATAGGGAAGAAGGACACATAAAAAAATTTAAAGTACACTTTTTCTCATAAATAATTTAACTTTTCCTTCCATTACTTCACTTGTAACTGAATTCTGTCTGTAGGTCAAGCATAGGGAGAGTATACAGGATCAATTCAGAACATAAATTGATGCAACAAGTATAAAGAATTGTTCTTCAAACACACACACACACACACACACAAAGGAGGAAGCCTATAACGGTAAAAGAATCTGTATTATAAAATGTGTCAGCACAGCACTGAGGAGTATAGAAAGCAAGCAGGACAAGAGAGAAAATATCTGTTTGGTTCTTAGATTTAGTGAAAGAAAGGAAACGAAAAGACTAACAAAAAAACCTTTCATTCTTGAATTAAAAAAGAAAAAGAGAAAAAGGAAAATAGTGAGGAAACTAAAAAAAAATTACGAAATAAATAAACTTTCAAATTCTAATAACATACAATTGTTATTAATATTTGTAATTTATATTTTGCAGTGTTATTTAAGCATGTAGAGGAAAACACAACAAGTTTTCCTTCTCGCTTTCCTTTCACTTTTTCCTTTCCCTCTGTCCCCACTATGTCCCCAAAAAACCAAACATAGCCTTAGAGATACAAATCCAGAAAAGTAAGACGTTTAACATATTTCCACAAATTTCTTAGGTAGGCTCATCCAAAGTCGAGTCAAATTTGGAAGTAGCATTCAAGCATAGTTCTAGGCTTCTAGCAACCATAACTTAAGAATCTCCAGTAAAGAAAGCAATTGTAACATTTAGCATACGTTTTTGGGTCTGCCAACAAAGGAAACACCTCCAAAGTAGGTACAAGATGGAGAACACCAACATTCAGATTACTCGCATCAGAACGCAGAGTATCTCCTTTGGACGATGGAACTTCAAAGCCACCGAGGCCAGTGGTTGTTGGTGGGACCATTGGAACAGGAGCGGTAATCTCAGTTGTCTTCTGCACAAACTTTTCCATCCATGATATCTGCAATAAAATGCACAAGATTTATATCAGTATGTATATACACCCAACAAAACATGCTTGAAAAGGCAAGGTTTTGTATGCTCAGAAACCTAGAGTATAAGAGCAAAACGTCAAATGAATACGGTATGAGGGACGGATAAGTGGAAGGAATGGTAAAGGGAGGATGAAGAGAAGAGGTATCCCCGGGGATAGGAAGGGGTCTTCCCTCCTTTTGTTTGGTTAAATAGGAAGGAAACAAAGAAGGGAAGAACGAATTAAATGCATTTTGCTATTGCACCCTTCCATAACAAAAGGATGGTCTTAATTGAAGGACAAGAAGTCAAAAAGTGGAGAAGTCTCTTTGCTGTTGCAATTCGTCCACTTCTGGATAGATGAAAATGGTGGGCCAAAGTAGATGCTTATTTCCTCTTCTCTTCCGCTTGATCAAACAAGGGATTTGCCCCTCTTCCCCACTCCTTCCTTCGCACCAAACACACCATAAGGTATGAACATGGTTCCTATAACCATCCACAAGGTTTCTCCACACAAGAGTTGGAACTACGAATCATATAATATTTAGGAGGACATATTGAACATCATCTCAATATTCAATAACTGATAAGCTGCATATACAATCATCTATTAGACTCTGGTAATCTAACATTGCACTTCAAGATAAGATATGAAGCAATACATTCTGTTTTAGAGAAGCGAAAAAAAAAAAAAATTAAATGCTTCTATTACTTTGACACGCATCTTGGAATGAAGAATCATATAAAATGTGCACATAAATTATCACCCATAGTCTATAGAGAATATGATCGCCAATATGGACCACTAAACTGTAGCTCAACCCTAACTACAATAGATGAGTTCACCAAAAGTCATTTAGAGATGCAAACAATTATTTTAACATTACATAGAATGAGAAATTGATTGCCCAACCATTTATTTTCTTGCGTCTTCGCATATAAGTAGTTCATGTAGGGGCTCTTTGGTCATAAATCACTAGATTCCAACACCATCCGCTTTTTCAATACCCCAGCTGGCCTTCCATGAAGTCAATTTGAATGAACATATACTTGTATGGTTGTACAAGAATCTTTCTTTTGGACATGAAGCTTTTACAAGATAGAATACTTGGAGAAGAATATATTCCAAATAATAATTACCTTTTCAACTTTTATGGGTCACAATTCAAATATAATTAGAGCATTTACGGTGTGCATGTTTGTATTATGCTTGGAGTACAAGTGTTGAAAGCTTAGCTGAACAAGTTTTAAACCTTGAAATTAGACACTCTGAAGTAATAGGAGTGCAGGATGCTTATATTCTTCACTTATGTAAGAGTAGAGGCCTCGGACATAGCGAGAACTTAATAAAGCAACAGAAAATAGAAAGTTTTTTTTTGGGGGGGGAGGGGGGAATTTGCACCAAGTTAAAATGAAAATAGTATATTGCCAATGGAAAAAGTTCAGTACAGGAGTGAAGTTTTAGTGTTAATGAATGCCTTGTTCATGGTTAACATTTTGAGTCCTACACATCTCTGAAAGCCTCAAAGACTCACAGTGGATGTGGAATTATTAGATCACAGTACTTTTGTTTGGTACTTCCACTGACTCGAGCATGTTCGTGTTGGAAAAACACCACCCAGAATTAGTACATGAATTACTTATTCATTGTCTACGCAAAAGCATCTAGCAAACTTCATTAGAGTAAAACTATCGCAATGAATTAGGATACATATAAGGGCAATTACGCAGTAGCAGTTCCAGTAGTAGACTGGAGACACAGCCAAAAGCCTGTTTGGGAATGCTTAAAATATGATTTGATTCAGTACAAGTCTCACTTTCTATTTGGAATTTATGCGAACCAAGGTTAAGTTGGTTTCACAAAGAACCAGTGTTAAAACAGATATTAGACTGGACACGGATTCCAGTACAAAAAAAAATGGGCATCCACCAAACATTTGAATCACAGAACTGATTCACTTACGTACCATAAAACCGGTTCTTTGCCTTCCCAAACAACCCAACTTTTGTCATTTTTACACGAAATGACTGCTCTCAAGATGGATAAATAGAATAAAAAAATAGTTATTTTCAATGACCGAAAAGAGCAGATAAGGACCCGGCTTCAATTTGGTAAAGTTGATATTCAAAAATAAATCTGACCCAACAAAACCAAATCCAATCCAATGTCAGAAACACTTCGGCTCTGTTCGGTTCAAGGATCTGGTGTGGGAAGGAAAGAAAAACAATTTTCTTTGTTTGTTTAATAAGGTAAATAATGAGAATGACCAAAAAAAAAGTTATTTTCTTAAGTTGCCACTTATTTTCAAAAATTTACTTCTAATTTTATTTAAGCATGGAGAAATAGACAAGGGAAAACATAGGGGAGCTAGTTTTCCTTTCCCTTCTCTTTCTCTTTCAATAACCCCGCAAACCAAAACGGAGCCTTTAGCTGGCTAGCCCTCAAATTTTGGCGCAGGTGAGATCAAAATTTACCAACTATGATAAGATACTTGCCTTCTCATTCAAATCCCCCATAGGTGGACCATGAATCCTTCCTCCAACATATGGGGCTCCCATTGGGAACCGTTCAACCAGCTGATGAACCATCAAGTCGTCCAGACCGTGCTTTTCATAGCTCATAAACGCACCTAAAGCTCCCAAAAACCCTTCATGTCGCAAAAACATTGCTTGTGCATCTCCTTTCGACCTAAACAATGAATGAGACGATTGAAAAATATGCCAAATAAGAATGTAACGAAAGCCACCCAGACGAGGAGGAGGACCTATAAGGTTCTGTTTGGTTTACGGATTTAGAGAAGGAACATAAAAAGGAAAGAAAAATTGGTTCCCTTGAGTTTTCCCCCATGCTTAAATAACACTAAAAGTTTTTCAAAATATAATTGTACGTTAAGAAAAAAAAAATTGAGGAAAATGACTCACAAAATTTCCAAAATTTTAAAAGAATTTCCCACTATATTTTATTTTCCTTCCTATTTTCCTCACTTATTTTTATTTTTAACCAAATAAAAGAGTTTGCCTTACTATATTCCTCTCCTTTCCTTCAGTAACTCCATGAACCAAACAAAGCCTAAAAAAAACGATGGCACTCGAGGCCAAGTTTAACTAAACAATACTAGTTTTAGAGTTACCAGAAGTGAACGGCAAATGAGATTGTGTCCATCGTATAAGCATGTCCCCTTATGAAAAATCCGCCAAAAAATATCCGCTTAAGCCCAAATCGGAGCGCATTTAAATAAGATATCTGAAAAGGTGAAAACTTACTCAGATGCATAGACATTAAACGACAGCCACAAGAAAATAAATAGCATGATTATGGCAGCTTTAGCCAGTTATCTGAGATGGAATGATTTCAAACCAAAAAATATAAGTGATTTCTTATAATATCAAGTATATATGTGTATATATATATTCAAGATACTCCTGGTGCTAAAAGTTCCAGAGCAAAAATGTACGACAGGCATTTTGTCTTTGTCTCTCACCTGCCCAATATTATACGAAATCATTCGCAAGAGGGACAGAGATATATCTTCAGGTCTGTAGTCTTCAAGCTCCTTGTCTTCATATATTGCCTTGCCAAAACTAGAAGCGATTGTCGATGCAGAGAGACCAATCTGCGAATTTTTTTAACATTTAATAACAGCTAGTCACTCTAGGGTTTTAACAGATCAAAAACCATCATTGAATATCATCCTTAGCATGTACAGACGCAAGGACACGAAATACACGCAGAACTCACTGTAGCTGTATCCTTAGGCCCTGTTGGTTCTTGGATTTGGTGAGAGAAATGAAAAGAGAAAACCAGAAAAGGCCTCTTTTTTTTGGCTAATGAGGAAAACGGTGAGTAAATATGAAGGACAATAAAATAAGACGAAAAATACATTAAAATTTTGTGAGTCACTTCCTTCGTCTGTTCTTGAGTTTCTTTTCTGTTTTGAAATTTATAATTTCTAATGTTATTTAAGCATAGAGGAAAATTAGAAAAGCAAGAGAGATATACATTTCATTCTTGTTTCTTTTCTTTTCTTTTCTTTTTTTCTCTCTTTTTTGTTTCCTTTTCCTTCTCTAAATCCATAAAACCAAACAGAGCCTTACAGTTCACAATACTGAAGACAACGCCAATGTGAGACGGAAAGGAAAACCAAGCTTTTGACATATACAAAGTGTTTACCTTCGAATAATCCATACCACCATAAATATCTCCAACAAGCATGTCTATGGTTCTATTGTCTCCCCGTTGACTCAGCTCTAACAATTCATCAAAACTGAAAATCGGAGGTAAATTTTACAAACTCAATCAAGGTTCTAAGTGGCATAAGAAGAAACCGAGGAGTAATACAAAATCGACCAGAAAATCAGAATCACACCTCTTGCACTTAGTTAATAGCCTTCCCAAGCCCCAATAAGTACCACCACCAACATTTGTGCCACTAATCCGTTCGAATTTACCATCCCCATCAACCTATGTCAGTGTAAAGTTAGAAGTTACAACCATGGCCTCAAAAGTTCATATACAACTTAAAACTCAAATGCTCAATGGGAAAATTTTTTTAAAAAAAATGAGGTATACACCAATTTGCAATTTGGTCCCTCATTTTTTCATTTGTACCATCTGGTGCCTTAAATTTTAGGCTAGTTGCAATGTCAACCTTCCATCATCTTCCATTTGAAAAAGTTACGGAAACTCGTCACATGGGGCAATGTCAACCTTCAACGTGGTGTGTTGCCGTTAGTTTTTTGGGTTGACATCGCAATGGGCCTAAAAGTTAATGGACAAAATTGCTACAATTGAAAGATGAGGGACAAACTGCAAATTGATATATAGTTTTAAGGGGTGCAAAAATTGCATTTTACCCAAAACAAAGAAATTGAGCGACGAGAAGAGATGGTACCTTGATCATACTAACACCAGATCCAATATTAACAAGAAGATAAGGAAATAACTCATTCTGGTCAATCTGCACGAACTGTTTCCGACCCTCCATGTGAGCGAAAGCTTCATGACGAATTGCCTACTCAAACCACAGCTACAGAATGAGATTTTCAGCAAGTGGCAGAAAATAAATCCACTCTAGTTAGTGTCAATCAATGCATAGAGGTTTAAAACTGTGAAAATACTCTGACACCAGGCTATTGCACAGATAGCTAATCTATGAAGCACCGACACTTCAAAAACTGAAGCGTACTAGTGTCAGACACGTGTCAGACACGGACACGCGCCCGACACGCCAAAAGTGTGTCCAACTTTGTGTAATTAAGTTTTAACCCCCAGACAAGTCCCCGACACGCAAGGGACCCGCACGGACACTCACGGGACAACTTTTTTTTTTTTATTTATAAAATCCTAACTCTATTTGTGTAATTGAGTTTTAAAACCCCAGACACGTCCCCGACACGCAAGGGACTCGCACGGACACTCAGTCTGGGGGGTTTCTGCTTTTGCCTTGGGCTTTATTTTTTGATTTGGTTTGCTTTTCCTTTGTTTAATTAATTAGTGTTTTACTGTTTCTTTTTCTTTGAAAGTGATAACTGATAGTAGCTAGTAAATGAGTAATTAATTTAATAATTTCATTGTTTAATTGAATAAAATTTAGATACAATTTTTTAAAATTTGATAATTGATATTGTGTAGGTATGAGTTCTCATTAACTTTAATTTTTTGTTGCTTTCTATTGGTAATGGGAGATTAGTTTTATTGGTTATTTGTTCAAATTTATGCAATTTTTTTATAAAAAAAAAATCTAACAGTGCCAAGAACTAGACTAGTGGGTATTTTAAACTTGTAAGTAAAAAAAAGGGCAACCCAGTGCACGAGGCTCCCGCCATTGCGGAGTCTGGAGAGGGTGAGATGTACGCAGCCTTACCCCTGCAAGCAGAGAGGTTGTTTCCAGATTCGAACCCGTGCTTGTAATGCTATGCTTGTAAGTACATAGCATTAAAATATACTTTTAAAAAATATTTAATAATAAACATATCCCT
The DNA here is from genome assembly GCA_033977485.1 of Hydrangea macrophylla. Taxonomy (NCBI): domain Eukaryota; kingdom Viridiplantae; phylum Streptophyta; class Magnoliopsida; order Cornales; family Hydrangeaceae; genus Hydrangea; species Hydrangea macrophylla. The sequence goes on along the minus strand of CM066985.1, from coordinate 106,860,974 downwards.
GGCGTGTCGTGTCCTTATTTTTTAGAATTTGACGTGTCGACGTGGCGGTGTCGTATCGTGTCGCGTGTCACGTGTCCATGTCCGTGCTTCCTAGTAGCTAATAAGTCAAGAAATAATGTAGTTAAAAGTGATGATTTTTGTGTAATTTCATTTTATAATCGTACAATAAATTCCTATAATTATCTTAGCCAACATTTCGGCACTGGTCATTGTCTTGTTATACAGTGATATGATTCTCCTACAATATCATTTTACAGAAACTAACATATCTGAAGACTACGAAAATTTATCATATATACATTGAGTTGTGCCAAAAACAAAAGAGATGTTTCGGAAATGAGGAACCTGTGTAACATGACCAACGAAGCGACAAGAAAGTAGATAGATTCGAAATGAATAGAGACAAAAAAAAAAAGGAGGGGGACTTTGCAAACACTAAGTAGCACTTACCGAATATTCTAGGGGAAAAAAAATAAAGAATTATAATTTGGATTAGGATTGCACCTTCAGCAGAAAATTGGCACCAGCCACAAGACAATTCATTTCGTCTTCTTTCTCTATACTAATCCCAAGCTTTTCTTTAAAGAGATCTGCATATTTGTGCGCCCCACCACCTGTAGCCTTTTCACAAACTATATAAGTTAATAGACACTCAAAAAGTATATCAATATCCAATTCCAAAATCTAAGAGTGGATCACATGACCATCACACTTTTCTGTGTGTAAATTACAATTTTTTTTTTTTTTTTTTTTTTTATAGTGGCCTAATGATGACTAGAAGGCCGGCAATAATTCAAGTCAGAATAGGCGAATGAATGACGGAAAATATTTGATAATTGGTAATCACAAACACATAATTGGTGGCACTACTTACCTAGATCCCCATTCTAAGAAAAGGAAAGGAAAGGAATAGAAAAGTATAGAAGGTAACTATAAGTTTTGAATCCTCAGACATCTGTTCTACCATTAGTGTTTCATTTCCAAAATCAAGTTTGTCGTACTCTACGTAGTTGGGAGGGTTTATTGGTGATTCTACCTCATAACAGTTTCGTTCATAACCAGCTGCGTAAATAACTGTAAATAAATTTGTAATTTCTTCTGGATTGCTAACGAGGTTTGATGGCCAATGGAAGGAACATTGGAAATTCATCGAACTTCTATCGCTTAAGAGGCAACTTCGATCCCTTTAGCTCTGAACAGATATTGCGCTTATTTGGTCTCTGACTTGATGAACTACGCAGTACGGTTTCATATGGCTGTTTTGCATGTAAGTCATCAATCTTCACATTCAAGCATTATACTAAGAGCACAATATTCCATTTCATGTATAGAACGATCTCCAAGGGATATAAGACAGTGGAATTTATAATGAGTCCACAAGGATGACAGGAGTTCTATTTGAAGCGAAAGCAGACTAAGAAATTTTGACCACAAAAATTACCATCGTTACTACTTTCAGTGATGTACAACTAGTCAATATAGATTTCGGTCAAATCAAATGAAATGTTTTAGAAAACTAGCCAAACAACATCTTGGTATCTAATTTGCTTTCACATTAATCATCTTGACATAAATCCATGCGAAATAGTTGTCTCACTTGGGCTCTATTTGGCTCATGGATTTAGTAAGGGAAAAGAAAAGAAAACATTGCAGAAAACACTTTTCTTGTTTGGTTAATAAGGAAAACAGAAAAGAGGAAGGAAAGAAAATTGGGTGAAAAATAATTAAACATTCTGGTTAATAAGGAAAACAGAAAAGAGGAAAGAAAGAAAATTGGGTGAAAAATAATTAAACATTCCAAATTTTGTAACTCACTCCTCTTCCTCTTTCCTGAATTCCTATTGTATTTTAAGATTTTTAAATTTTTTTTTTTTTTTTTTAATTTATAGCGTCTTTAGCATGGAGAAAAAAGTTAGGAAAACTGCTTTCCTTGTTTTTCTCTCTAAATCCGTGAACCAAACGGAGCCTCAAGCAATGGAAATTACCTTAATCACAGCATTTTCATTGTTTTGGACCTCAGAGTTCCAATAGGGTGACTCCATCCCTATCCATGAAACAATTACAACATTAGAACCATAACGTTATCCAGTAGCATGAATAATGTCAAGTTAACAAACCCATGCCCTAACTACAAATCACATGAACACGAATATATTCAAAACTACAGCATATTCCACTGTATCAAAGTATAATGAATGGAACCAGGGTGCAAAGTTGCTGTATCGGACACTGTCTCGAGAAGCTAAGACAAGACTGGGTCATAGCATCGAAAAACAATGTGCAATGATATGCACAATTGCAATTTCACAAATAACAAAACAATAATAACGATTTTATTAAAAAAAAAAACTAGAAAACAATATGAAGTTTGAACAACAATAAGCTAGACAGACAATCTAATCAATATCTTCCTTGTTCTTATCATAGTTTCTCATAAAACACTATTGATACAAAAGAGACATTGATTTCTCATTATAGGTATGTAACGGGTTGCGGTCTATAATTGTGACCAATGACACTGAGACGTCTCGGTCTTGCATGATACTTCACACCGTGAATGGAACTCAAAGAAAAAAGAAGTTGGGAGCAGAAAAAAAATGTACCACCATGGTGAAGCTGCTTGGAAGAAATGAAATCTAAGCACTCGTTAATTTTGTGTGTTTCAAACTTCACAAAATGAAGTCTTCCTCCGAGAATAGGGTAGCTCCTCCTACTAACATTAGAAACACCCGATCTCGCCTTCATAGATTTATTCCTTCTATCATTGACTGATCGTTCCTCGTGCCTCGAGAAGTAAACCAACTTGATGAGAGACCCTGGCACAAATCATTGATAAACATAATATCAAGAGAAATTCCATTCATGAGGTTGTCAAAACATATCTCGCTTTAACTATATATATATATAACAGATTAAATTGGAAAAAGGTATCAAGAATCTAACTACAAAAAGGACAATAACAAGAACAACGTAACAATAATGAGGATGACAGCACTCCAAAATAAAAATTAGAAATAATTTTATTGAAGGAAAAAAAACATGGGAAACCAATCCATCATTCAGCATTCCCAGGAAAAGCAACTTTGGAATGGAGGGTAGTAAATAAAATATCGTATTCATACTATCATAAATAATTAAAAATAAATAAATAAACCAATAAGATTTACGGAACTTCTTAACTAGTTTGAGATACAGTAAAGCAAGCAATAAGCATAGTGGGCATGCCTTGCACATGTCTGTGCCAAACTCAAAATGAAACGATATATAGATATATCTGAAATATAATCAGATTCATGTTAACCTTTTTTTTATCAAGAAATAAAATATGCAGACCAGGAACACCAATATGTGCAACAGAAAAGTTCAATCAAGCACTGAAAAGGGTGAAGCAGAAAAAATATATCCCTGCAATGACTGTTTGAAGTGTAAGACAAATATAAAAAGAAATCCAATTTGAAATATGCAGCATCCAACAAAACCAATAAATATAATCTCATGAACAATCAATTGAAGGAACTAAATTAACAAAGTCAAACACAATATCATTATAATCACAAATGAAGCACAAATTTCAGAAAACAGAACCAATGTATTTCAATTATAATCACTATCAATAACTAAATGAAAAAAATACCAATCTCATCTAAAACAATAGTGTATAACAAAACAAGTAAATCAACAATATTGCCAAAAAGAAAAAAGAAAAAATAATAATAATAATAATAATCCAAAGAGGTGGTGAATTCACCTCCAATGTCTAAAGCCAAATGAGATATATCATCAGACTGATTAGGCAAAAGAATTGTAGGGTTCTTATCATCAAAATTCCCTCCAATGGCAGCGCGGCTGAGGTCGAGCTGCGGCCGGGAACTTGACCGGTGAATTGAAGTTCCGGGAGGCGGAGCCATTTCTCTCTCTCCTTCCCTCTCTCCTTCTCTCTCTACACTATCCTTGATCAGCGTTTGTTTATTTTCTTCCTTTATATCGTCAATTCCAAGAGTTGGGTGGTCGTTTGTTAGATCAGCCATTACTCCCAAAATTCCTAAAACCAGCTTCCTAACCCCAAACCCAAACTGAAATTGTTTGGTGTTAGGTCAAACTTCAAAGTCCACTTTACTCACCTGTTCTGTATCAGACAAACACCTATCTATATATTGTATATAAAATATATTTCTAAGTCCACACTGATGTTAACAGTCAAATTCAACATGAACCCATAATCAAAAATAAAAACTTGCAAACATAGATTGAAAGAAAGATTCTGATTGGCGAACGCAAACAGAATTGGGGTTTTGGAAGGGATTTAAAATAAATAAATAAATAAATAAATAATAATAATAATAAATTACTAAAAATCAACACTTTTCCACTGAAATTTAATGAAGGTGTGTTTGGTGGGGCACAGTGAATTCAACAACCGCAGAAAGTAGGCGGCTTTAGATATTGTCAAACAACCCAGAACAATGAAAATTTAGACCCACAAACTTAAATCAACCCAGAACTTGTAATTACAGACTTTACAGTAGAGAAAGAGAAAGAAAGTTGAATAAAAATGGAACAAGGAAAAAACAAAAATGGAACAGCTGAAACGTGAAGGAAACGAAGCTTTACTGGGTTGGATTGTTGATGGGGCAATTGACAAATACGAGGATTTTAAGGGCACAATCGCGAAAAAATGATGATTAGTTCCGTATTGAAACTTGAGAGAGAGTTTTTTATGAAGAGGGGCTGCTGTGTGTAATTACGCTAATGAGTTTGGTGCTTTGATCACTCTATAGATGATGTGATTACGAGACTCGCAAAAATATAGAATTTGGACTGACAAAGATATTGGCATCAGAGTCCTAGTCCAATAAGTGATTATGTATAACTCCAAAAACTCTTTTAACATTGTGATTTTTGATTTGTATTTTAATTTTATTATTATTTTTAAATAATGATTACTCTAAAAATAAAAAGTAAAAACAAACACTACATCGTTTTTCATGTGAGCCCATAACACTTTTTTGACAAGTAATATTTTGTGATTCAATTGCCCAAAAAAATATAAGTCAGCTGCAAAGATTTCCAATTATCCAAAATCAACCTTGACTAACTTTTGGACAAAAGCATTTTTTGCGAGTATTTCAGAATTTATTGCCAAGTGGGGCCATAATCTATTCAATAGGTCAACAAAAAAAAAAACCCAGCGAGCCAATGAAAAGAATGATCCTGTTATTCTCAAATTTGGGATATTTTTAAATGAGCATTGTTAGGTGCACCACGAATTATACAATTAATTATACAAACGAGTAGTATAATATTAAACTTTGTGCTGAAAAGTCTGCACACATGTGTATGTAAGCTTTTGTGTACATGCTTTTCAGTTCAAGGTCTAACCTCTAACCTTGTGCTGCACGTTTGTGCAATTCGTTGTACACTAAGCATTTCTCTTTTTAATTAGTAGGAGAGTGGAATTTGGGATAATTCTAAATAATAGGAGAGTGGTATCACTAGACACTAGAGTAGTCTATGATACTAATACTACAAACCATTGTGTGCGCTATCACTTTCATAGTGTTTAGTATATTTCAAATTTGAGAGTAATGCTATATTTCTTTTTTAAAAAAAAAAAATTCAAAAAGTGTTTTTTAACACATGTGGCAGTGGTTCTTCATTATTAGTAGGGCCGCTTCAACATTAACTAATCAAAATCAACTGAGTTCATTGACACATGTGTTGGGAAATATTTTTAAAATAATAAAAATAAAATAAAAAAATTGAAAAGTATAACATTACTCCAAATTTGATAACCAAATCACTCATCTAGTTTGATCAGTTTTCACAGTAACTCCCTAAATGTTGGGTTATATTCTATTGCGCAAATTGTAATATGGGTTATATGAGTAAAGATTGGGACACATCTTAACACACAACTTTTAGGATACAATCTAAAAAATGTGTCTATATCTCTCCTGTTATGTCACTGGATCCCACAGTGACACAAGAGAGAGATAGACATATATCTTAAATTGTGTCCTAAAAATTGTGTCTTTGATGTGCCCAAAGTATTACCCGGGTTATATTCTATTGCGCCAGTCGTATTATGATGGCATTCCCTACATTTTTATTACACACTATAGTCTACTTGGGAATGATAGAAACACATTCAAGACTTCAAGCTTAAATCTTTTTTTTTTTTTTTGTAATCGTGGGTGTCCGGGCCAGCTTGCGCGTACGTCGACTAATTTCATGAGGTCAGGGCATCCGGGTGAATCACCTGTGCCCACCCCCTTGAGATTCGAACGTGAGACCTCTGGGTATAACACCGAGAGGCCTTGCCATCCGGCCACAAGGGAAGTGGTAAATTCAAGCTTAAATCAAATTAGAGGTGTCAAACGGGTCGGGCCGGGTCGGGTTGGGCCCGGTCAAAGCGGATCTCGAGCGGTATGCGGGTCGGGTCGGGCTAGCGGGTTTTCTTCAATTTTTGGAGTGGGCCGTGGCGGGCTTCGGGACGGACCGGGCTTTTTCACCATTTCGGGCCGGGCCATGAACGGAAGGATGGGTGTTCACCCTAGCCCAGGGTATGTGAACCGGGCCGGGCTGGGCTTTTAGCCAGAAAAAAGTGGAACGGTCTCGGACCAACCCGACCCGATTGACTTCTGTAAATCAAATCTCACTTTTAGTTTTTATAAAAATCAGTGTTAGTTTGATAAAGAACTGATTTTAACTATTAAAATAAATAAATAAATAAATAAAACGAGTTTGAGGCTATGTGCCTAAAAAATGGTTACACAAACAAAAAACCGGTGCTTCTTTAAAGTTTTGATCTACATAACAAGTTCTTATATTACACAGTTTCTAAAAGTCCGTGTCATTGCATTAAATAGCTCATGATAGCTTTTCCAGGGAAAAAAAAAAAAAAAAGAGTGTGTACTTTAGATTAACATTTTCACAAGTTTTATAAAGAATGTATTTTTGTTCATCTTAAAATTGCTCATCATCCTCTCTCATTGACTAATGCAGTGGGCTCGTAAAATGAGAATTAATTAATGATGTAAAATACTGGACCCTACTGTAGTGGCCAATGAAAGAGAAATGTGAGCAATAGATGAGCAAAACTGCACTCTATTATAAAACACATGATTCATTTTTAAGCTACAACAAATTTCTTAAAAAGGCTCCATTTTGTAACTTTGCTAAAATTTCCCTTTATTCCAAATGGGGATAAATTTGTAAGTTTATCTAAACGGGCTATACAATAAGATCACTAAAGTGAATGTATAAAGAAAAATAAAATTTTGGTAAAAAGTATGTCATTTTAGATTAATTATGTTTAAAGGATAACCCGCTTTTAAAAGTTATTTGAAATTTCAAATTTTCACATAACTTTTTTATGTGGAATTTCACATAACAAGTTCAATTTTTTTTTTACCAAATTTTCAATTCACATCACTTCTATGAAATGTGGACAAAAAAAAAAAAAAAAAACCTGATTAGACCTAATACTAAAAAAAAGTCTATTTTAGAGAATTTTAACTAAAATTCCTAAAGATAAAACAAAATTAGTTTTTATAAAAAAATAAAAATAAAAAAGGAACAATGTTAATTACAGAACTGATAAAAAAAACACACTTTTTTCAGTAATGTTACGTTTTTAATTTGTACAGGACCACATTTAATGTAATGTGGGACATTCGTTATTTTTATTTGAAACTGTTTTAGGTGGTCTTACAGCTACACAGATTAGGAATTAGAATTAAAATACAAATTTAAAAATTACAACTTTACTCAAACTAATATGGAGGCGTGATTTGCAATTCTGATTTTTATTTTTTATTTTTTAAAGTTCCTTCATCAGAGAATTACCCCCTAGAATCAACATGGTTTTACATACGCAGATTAGTATCCCTGTTATAAAATAATGGACAACACTTCAGTAATGTGCTTTAGGTCTTATGGGTGCTATTTGAGCATCTCATTGGTCCAAATTATGTTAGTACTTGCCTACATAGACATAAATAGGATGCTCGAACAGCACCCTCACCCTCAGATCCTAAGAGAGAGCACTGAAGTGGTGTCTTTCTAAAATTCTCTCGACAAGCCTCATTACAAACAATAAAGTGATAAACCCATCAGGTTTTCTGAGATTCAACTCAAACCAGAACTCTGTGATTCAAACAAACAAGATTCGAAAAAGAGATCCCAATTTGAACTTTAAGACATTTCACCTACGATAGGACTTGCTATATAGCCTACTATATTTGATTAGGGATGGCAATGGGGTGGGTTTTCCGGGTTTCCCGCCCCGCCCCGCCCCTAATAGGTAGGGTATGGGGGGGCTTAATAGGGTTAAGGGCGGGTATGGGGGAAATTTTCAAAACCAGGGTCGGGGTCGGGGTAGGGTAAAAAAACCCGCCCCCGGCCCGAGTATACTTGTATTTATATTTTTATCCCTCAATAGTTATGTGTATTACCATTTAAAAAAAAAAAACTGCACTATTAGGGAACTAATTGGGTAAGTTGCACTATTAGAGAAAAAAATGCATTAAAAAAATTACTTTTTCAATTTGTGTACCAAAAAAAAAAAACATAATCAGGGCGGGGCGGGGCGGGGCGGGGTCGGGGACCCCGGGGGCGGGGGAGGGGAGAGCACTATGCGGGGCGGGGCGGGGGCGGGGGGAGGGTTTACTGAAGCGGGGCGGGGGCGGGGTATGGGGGCCCCGTCCCATACCCGCCCCGTTGCCATCCCTATATTTGATACACCTCTAAACAACCATAAAAGCATAGGGTGCCAATCTTAATTTAGAAAAGCTCACTGGTTAAGCTTTGAATCTGCCCAGCCATAATATAAAGAGTAGTGTTATATTTTTCAAATTTCTATCTCAAAAGTGATTCTCAAATAATGTGACAGTGGAGCTAAATCTAATACAGTAAGATTAGTTGAATTTTTATTGGAAGTCGTTTACTTAATCCCACTACCACATCATTTAAAAACACTGTTAAGATAAAAATTTAATAAGCATAACATTACACTAATATAAATAGCCTTAACCAGATTCCAAGGACAATAGTAGGCACTTTTTCATATACTTATATATAATATTTATATATATTTTAAGTGATTGATCAACCACTACAAATTGTATCACTGTATTACATAGATGGAACAAGAAACATTGATAACACAACAAAAAGTACATTGCTTTTAAGGACAAAAACAAATGTATTCTGCATCCTAAAATATACACGAATTGAGCGGCTTGGTCTCTCGTCTTTCATTTGTAGTAATTTCGTTTGTAAACTTTCGTACCAAACGTCAAACCTACTATTGTAAATAATAATAATAATAATAATAATAATAATAATAATGGGAGATTTGGTCAAAAATCTTAATAATAAAAATTTTTGGTAAAAACTCTACCCCGCTTTTAATTTAAGTGAAAACTCATCCAATCATTTTGTGGACAGAACTACCCTGCTATTTAACATTTCTAATGTGCAGTCACTCACACCAAACTTCCTAAATTGTTTTGCAATCTTCAAAAAATTCGTAACTTTCAATTCAGAAATCATTTTTTTTTTGCAAAAATTTATATTTTCAGAATCTATTCGACAAGATCTATCAAACAAGTACCGTTGTCGCTATAAAATTATGGGGAAAAAAAAAGTTTTGCGAAATTTCACTCTTAACTAAATATGTGAAATCTGTGGGGAAAAAAAAAGTTATGTGAAATTATACATAACTAGCTATGTGAATTTACATAACTATCTATGTGAAATTTCTGAAAAGAAAAAGTGAAATTTCACACAACTTTTTTCAATGTGAAATTTCATTCTAGAGAGAGAGAGGTCTCTGTTTTCCCATAAAAAAAGTTAAGTGAAATTTCTGAAGAAAGAAGTTATGTGAAATTTGTAAAAAGAAAAAGTTATGTGAAATTCATTTTAGTGTCTGAAATTTCACATAACAAGATATGTGAATTTACTCGACGAGGTCTATCAAACAAGTACCATTGTTGGCATGGAATTCGTAAAAAAAAATGGCTATGTGAAGTTTCACATAAAGAGAGTTATGTGAAATTTACTCCCAACATCTGAAATTTCAATAACTTTTTGACATAACAAGTAATTAATGTGAAATTTCACACTTCTCTCAGCGTAAAATATCATTCCAAAAAGATAAGAGTGTGATAAGAAAAAGTCATGTGCGTGAAATCACTTCAGCGTCTCTCTCTCTCTCTACATATGATTCTCTTATTATTATTATTATTATTTTTTTTTTTTTTGGTAACCGTGGGTGTCCGGGCCAGCTTGCGCGCACCTCGACTAATCCCACGAGGCCAGGGCATTCGGGTGAATCACCTGTGGCCACCCCCTTGAGATTTTCTTATTGCTCTTCACTTCGACTAGCTTCTGGTAAACCATGACCACACTCATGCCTTTGGTAATTGCAGCCTCATAGATGCTGAAGCATGTTCATCAAGCAATGACCGTTGTGCTACAGAGTTGACGACTAGTTTGGAGACTAAGGTGAGACGTTACCGTCGATCCCTCTCTCGTCTTCAAAAATCCTAGGCTCCGAAACGCATGCATTGCTTTACAAGCTTGGAAACAAGCGATTCTCTCCGATCCGCTCAATCCGACCGCGAAATGGGCGATGGTGCTTGTCGGTATCATCGGTGGTGGTCGATTGTGGTCGGTGGTGGTCATCGATCGCAGGGATGGCGGTGATCTCCTCTCTCTCTCGAAAACATATGACCGTACTTACGAAATGAGATGGGTAATTTGGTCCACAATATATCTTAGTTGCTTGGGTAAAGGATTAGTGGTGAGAATAGGTTAAAGTTTTGGCTAAAATTAAAATCGGGATGACCTTAAAACTCAAAAAGATCCCAAACCAAGTAGTTTAGGCTAAATTTCTATAAAAATAAAAATGACAAAAAGTCGAGAAACAGTAACAAAACTGTCATGTGGTGCAGTTCCATTAAAAAAAAAAAAGTGGCAAAAACTCATATTGTGCTGTGTTGTGGTGGGACCAACCTTCCATGTGACTGAGCTTTTGTTACATTTTTAGGCGGAAACCAATAGAAGATAGACATTGCAATTGGAATGAAAGTACAAAGACCAAATTGCAACAAATGAGAAATGAGAGACCAATCTGCAAATTAGTGTATAGTTCAAGAGTGCAGAATACACTTTACCCTGAAATTCGATACAAAATAGTTATGACCCCATTCTTCGTGTAGCTAGAAAAAGACAACATACTCAAACCCTGTCATACTTAATTAATTTACATGCATTGAAACAGAAGCTTCTATTCTTCAGAACAACACCACAAGTCTTCTTCTTAAGCAGTTTTTCTAAAGCACAAACCATTGTTGATGCAATATAACCAGAATCTTGGAAGAACATGTCCTCCGCCAAGTAATGTGATTTTGCAGTCACAAGCAGGTCCATCAAGCATCCACGGCCTTCTCGAGAGGGGCAGCCTCTAAGGTTGCCCTAGATTTTGAACGCTTTGCTTCATAGTCTTTCACAGCTGCCTTTATTGCATCTTCGGCGAGCATACTGCAGTGCAGCTTAACTGGTGGGAGAGAGAGATGCTTTGCAATTTCCCTGCAATTTCATGGAACCCATAGAAGTTCAGAGTCTATAAACAGCCTTTTAAAGTAATGAAACATCACAAGCAAGCTTTCAGAGGTGATGAAGATAGTATGAAGCAATATGTAGCACATAATCTACCCTAAAGCACAACTGAAACTAAATACACGCTGAAAGATTACCAGAATCAATGCTACTTATAAAAAAGGCATCTCAACCAATCTAATTCCTAATCTTTTCTGTACCTTGGTATTCCCAAGTTCCCAACCATCGACTCAATTCATACCTCTAGGCTAATTAGAATACTATCTCTGTTTCTATTCAAAAACATATAGACAAAGGCTAACGATCAAAATTACGTACCCAAAACTGTTAGTGATTTACCATTTCTTTTTGTTTGAGATATACGATGTGGGAAGGATTAAAAAATTGCAAATCTACTAATTTTAGGAATTATTTTGAAATGTGAATCATCTATAGGAATTAGGAACACAATTTTCTCTCATTAATTCCAAAATTACATCCCATGAATTTTGCTTTCCGCTTCACTAGGCTCAAACTAAACTGGAACAGATAACATCACATCCTATATCCTCATGCCATTTGGCATTTGCTTCATTTTCTATGAGCATTTTCAAAAGGTGGTGCAGAGAGGTAAAGGGCAACCAAAGATCCACCATAATAACAACAAATGGTTGCAACAAAATCAAAGCCTTAGTTGCTAAACATTTAGATGACTAAGCACACGGAGAGAGAGAGAGAGAGAGAGAGAGAGAGAGAGAGAGAGAGAGATGGCAATTGCAAGTCCAACTATGCACCAAGGAATCATATGACTATTTTTTCATTAACAAATAGTCTATGTCCAACTCTGAGCAGGAAAATCACAAAACAATATAAGATCGACCACAAATGGCACATGAAAGCTACCAAGAGGCACCCTAAAAATTTAATGCTAAAAAAAGAATACCAGAGACTACAGAACTATAAAATAAATCAAATTACAGTCAGAAAGGAATTAAAAACTCACGTATTCTTGATAGTCAAGACTTCTTCCATCTGTTTCCCCTTCACCCATTCAGTAGCTGAAAATAAAAAAAATGCCAACAATTGAATTTCCCATTGTCAATAATACATACCAAATGTTCTCCAACAAAGATGTTACTAAAAAAAAAAAATCACACATATAAGCAAAAGATTACATCTACAATTCAAAAACCACGGTCCATCTTGAATAAATCATGTAAATCGGTTCGAATAAAATGTGATTGCCTAAAAGAACAAATAAAAAAAGGGCGCCCGTTGCACGAAGCGCCTGCAATGCGGGGTCCAGGGAAGGGTCGGACCATATTGGGTCAATTGTACGCAGCCTTACCTTGCTTTTTTGCACGAGACTGTTTCCACGACTCGAACCCGTGACCTTTTCGTCACACGGCGGCAACTCTTACCACAAATAACGGAATATATAATCTATAATAAGTAACCGAACATTCTTTTTTTGATAAGTAAATAAGCAAACATAATAAACTATTACAACAACATTATCTCATGCAACAGCTACAAGACAAGGCAGCAGCATAGTAATCCTTCATGAGATATTGGAAATTAATGCCACTCCATAGTAACTATATTTTGAACCTTCGTGATAGCCCTATTTCCAACATATATGAGCAATTAAGGACCCTATGACAATGAGTCCAAGACTCCAACAGTTATGAACAACCTAAAAATCTCTATCCCAAAAACTTAAGCAAGATCACAGACCCATATGCCTTCAGACATTCAACTCAAACAAGCTATTGAAAAAAGGCCAACTTAGCAACCTTATATGTAGTTGAAAAATTTAACCAAAAGCAACAATAAATGAAAGGAGAAGAAGAAGAAGAAACCATTTGAAGCCGATATGATAATCAATCAATAATGAAAAAAAGAAAAAAAAATGTAAGAAGACATTTCTAACTTGATCAAAATAAAAATATTCAGTTTAGGTCACTAAAATTTCCTAATTGTGTAAAGCAGTTGAACAGCCACAGATGGTGATCAGAACTGAGACTGCAAAGAACAATCAATATACATAGACATTTATCCTTTCGACTTTTCTTTGCCTCGTTGCATCAATTTGAGATCATCTACCCTAGGCTATATGTCCCCAAATGTTCTGAATGCAACTACTCTGCTTATATACAGATTCTCACCCAATATTTTAAACACCAAACAGCTTATAAGCAATCAAACAAATTCAGAACAATTCCCAAAAAATAGCAACAACCCAATTCAGAAAGCAGCCAAAAACCACATAATTCAATCGTTCAATCGAGACACGCCAATCACGAATCAAAGTTAATCAATTCAAGCAAAACCATTCCACAATCAAGAAAGCCATTTCTGTTCCAAGGGTAAAAAAACAAACTTTCCACATATCATGATAGATATATAAACTTAAAAAATATATAAAGACACTGACCTACAGAAGAAGAAGCAATCGCTGATCCACAACCGAAGGTCTTGAAGCAAGCATCGACGATCTTCCCAGACTCTTCATCGACCTTGATCTGAAGCTTCATGACATCGCCACAAGCCGGCGCACCAACCAGCCCCGTGCCGACCGTCGGATCGTTCTTCTCGAACGATCCAACGTTGCGGGGGTTGTTGTAGTGGTCGACGACCCGCTCATGGTAGAGCCGTGGCAGGACCTGCGTCGCAGGTGATTGGGTCTCACGAAACCCTAACCCTAGACCCCTTTTCGCAGTGAACCTCAACATTTTTTTTACCTGATATATATAAATTGGAGTAAATGATTCTGATATTTTTCTCTTCCTTGAGCTTGCTTGGTGGTGCTGTGATATATATATCCGGAAGAAGATACGGTTGGAGAATAGAGAGAGAGAGAGACAGGGAGAGAGAAGAGGCGGTTAGGAGAGAGAGGGTGAGTGAGTTGTCTGTTGTGGTGAGCCGGAGAAGTTATTCAATGATTCGGTACTAATGACACGTGGTGGTTACTATGAGTGTAAGGCTTTGTTTGGTTCATGGATTTAGTGAGGGAACCTCACTTTTCCCTCACGAAATCCATGAACCAAACAAATCTCACTTTTCTCTCACAAAATCCATGAACCAAACAAAGCCTAAGTAAAAATTTTAAAATTGAAAATCGTTGATTTTTTTTTTTTTTTTGAATGTATGCTCAAGCAAAAACTGACTGAAAAGTCAACTGAATGTTTCGAAAACCGACGGACCGCCACATTGGTCGATGTGTTTTTCATGAAAAATTAAATCAAAAAATCGATCGAAACCAACCACTTACACCTCTAGTGATCCAGGTAATCATTGATCTACCATGTTGTGATGTTACTCTAATTTTTGGGAGATAAAAAACTTATAATTGGCCTCATGTCAATTCACTATTAGTTGGGATTATTATGTGGCATCTGATCTAAGATCATAGAATAATTTCTTCTTTAGAGGGCTACCAACCCAATAATCACACAACATTATCACATGGCACCTCTTTATTGACCTAAACTACCACATGGTATATGGTACTGGACCAACAAATAATTTCTTTCTCCTGACCCACTTTTTGATTTGTGTATCTCATTCTATGGGGCTCAGGCTCAGCCCACGAATCAGATCTCTTTATAAAAAGTTAGACTTGAACTGAACCATATTATGTTTTGAGTTTTCCCAACATGCCCTTTATTTATCTTTCAAAATAGGTTTTTTTGTCAAACTAAAGATTGTAACCTTCGTTCTTATAAAAAATTAGATAGAAAATGAGACTTAGGAATTGAACTATATCCTACTTTCAGCATTCCAAACAAAGTTTTGGATTGCTTTTGGATATAATTTATGAGTAATACTTGAGACACAACCTTCACACAATTTTTTTTACACAACCTAAAAGATATGACTATCTCTCTTCTGTGTCACTGTGGGTACAGTGACTCGGGAGAAAGATAAGACACTTTTTAAGAAGGTCATGTGAAAATGGTGTGAAAATTGTGTCCCAAATATTACTCATAGTTTATTGAGATAATAACAAATCAGTGGGCCGACACAATTGAGCTAAGCATATTTCACTTTTCAATCTCTTTATCTCTAAGCAACTGTGGGCTGTCTGTTGTGGAAACCGAAAACTATAATTATTCGCCCAATATGTAAGTCATGTTCAGAGAGGACTGGACTGGACTGGCTGATTATACAGATCTATTATTTTGAAGGCCTATAGAAAAATGGCCAGTGAGTGGGCCAACTTGTTTAAATTTGGGCTTTAATGAGTTTACCAAATTTCTTCAGTGGCCCATATCAGTTTCTTGATCTCAGATTCTCAGATTGATGCTGGAACCCAAATTTAGGCTTTAATCTCAGTTTGTATTTTTTTATAGTTCTCAAATCAAAATTTAGGCTTAACTACATTTTACACCCTTTAGTTTGCCCTTTGTGTCAATTTGGTCCCTGCAGTTTAGAAAGTGTCATTTTAGTTCCTTGTAGTTTCATAAGTGACAATTTTTTTACTTTCAATGACAAAATTATTCGTCACTAAAGGACATATTGAACTTATTTGACACACTTATGAAATTACAGGGACTAAAGTAACACTTTCTAAATTACAGGGACCAAACTGACATAGATGACAAACTACAAGGATATAAAATGTAATTAACCCTAAAATTTATTGAGCATTGTCTTACTTTATTTGGGTAGGCTACATGAATCAATTTCTATATTTTCCAACACGTCATGAATAATTATTTTTATTACTCCCTACTCGTGTTGATTTTGGTCCTCTCGGTTACCTTTTAACATTACCCTAAATATGTATAGTCTCAATTGTCGTGCAGTGATTCGTCTTCTCTATGCATGTTCGAACCATCCTAACTAATTTTCTTGCATTTTTTTCTGGAGTGGATGCTATTTTTTACCATGAGTAGAGTCATTTATATTTTTTACCATGAGTAGAGTCATTTAAATTTTTTCGTTTCTTGTCCTATCACATGTCAACCAAGAATGAGGATTTGTGTCACACTCATTCGTAGTATATATTCAAATGAAAACCTACTATGTACTTAGTAGTGTAAAAACAAAGAATGAGGTTAGTCGGTAGCACGACGTGATAGACTCATGATATGCGTAGTCTTTTGAAAATCAAGCCTAATGTCACTACACCATACGCCCTGATTTGTAACGGTTATATCCGTTATAAAAAATATTTGGGACGGTTATACTAGTTACAATTTTTGTCGTTGCAAATTTTAGTAACGGATTTTGTCACGGATATATCTGTTAGGAATATGCTTAGTAACGGATAAGTACCCAACTTTTTTTTTTCTGGAAAAAAATACTAACAGTTTATAACGGATTAGTAATGGTTATATATATTACTAATTTCTAAAATACATAAAATTAGTAACGGATTTTGTAACGAGTATACTCGTAGCAAATTTTAATTACAAATAAAATAAAAATTTATTTAAAATGCTCCCAATTTTTTTTTCCTCACCTAATTAACAAAACATAATAATCCGTATGAAACACAAAAATAATAAATAAGATCTTACTACACCAACAAGCTCATTCTAACCATGTTTAAAATTTAAAGAGTTCGATACATCCATACCTAAACTAATAAACAAATCATGTTTGAAATTTAAAAGGTGCCAAGAGATAACCATAAAATAACCAAAACTAAAAAAAAAATTAAAATTGAAATTAAAAAAATCCTACGAACTTGTTACTGGAGACAAGGGAAAACATCACCAAGAAATAGAAAGAAAAGTGACAAATAGACATTTTTTTCTAGAACTTTGCACAACTCAAGCCCGTAATCGAGAGCGCATAAACTCTTCTAATTTGTCCCGCACCTTAAGTGTCACTGGCCTATCCAGTTGACGCTTATTTTTGCTAATCTGTACATCGAACTTGTCTTTTAACGAAAATGGTAAACATAAAATGCAATAGAACTATATATATATTCATATATATATATATATAAAGTGACTAAAATGAACATTACAACCCAAGTATGGAACAATAAATGAGAAAATTACCACAATATACCAATTAAAGCTAGGGCATAAAAGTTTATGAGAAAAATATGTTGGTATAAAAATATTGTATTTTTAGAGGTGAAACATAGGCTCAAAATACTTCCTATATTACTTGATTTTTGGGCAGTTTTGAGTACTTGGATTAAAACTATGGAAACAAGATTTTTAATGAAAATCAAGTCAAACCAAAATGTCCAGTGATGAGACAGGATTTAGAAGGTCTATCAAATGGTTATGCTTTAATCTAATAGAGCACAAATTAATTATCTATTTTGACTCTCAAGAGATTGGAATTTGAAGGCTTAGTCAACCAAGATGGATTGTGATGATCTAAGATGGAGATGATGCCATAAGATTGATATAATTCCAAAACAATTAACGCTAAAATGACCAACTTGTTGAGAATGGACCCACAATCATAACAACAAAACCACACCCACAAAGATGGAGATAAATAGAACAAGAATAACACAACCACGAAAGAAAAATGAAGCAAACCAACACAACTAGATTTCAATGTGGTTCGGCCCAACAATGCCTACGTCCACGTGCAAAGGCGATCACCTCGATTAATATGAAGATTAAAAGCACTTAAGACCTCACATGTATAACTCTCCAACCAAATTATATGACACACACAATTGTTAGAAATTAATCACTCCCTCATTAGTTTGCAGCATTCTCTTCTATATGTAGAATGTGGGGTGGGTCAAATTCCTTGAGTAAGCCTCAGGTTTATATAGATTGTAAAGTCCTAATCCTAATTGTAGTAGGATTTACCCCTATGGTAAGTCTTGTACAATAAGGAATACTCTCACAAACATTCCTATATAAAATAGGTAACTTCCACCATCAAAGGAATCCTTATTTGATAAGAAAATCACAAAATAAGAAATCAAATCATAGTTAGGAAACAATTCTACTAATGGAATTTTAGGCACAATTCTAACACAGCTAAAGATAATTTACAAATAAACATAGAGAATTCAACCATCATTATGATATGAAAATCAAACTCTCCATAACGAAGCCATGACCCAATAGATATTATAGATTAATTAGGACATAGATTCAACCCAATAATCCTCTAAATCATGAGTTGCAATTCATATGCATGTCGGCAGAGTTTATATACATGAAATGAACAACATCGAGAATTACAAGAAATTATAGTAAATTCTTCATAAACAAAGTGTCACGCCCCGGAGCAGCATAAATAGAGAAAAATAAATTTCCTTTATGGGTCCATAGGGAATGACAAGTGAAAGTCGCTAATATCCACACCACACAGTACTAGTCCGAACAGGAACAGTAAACAACTGAAATATAAACAGTTCTATCTATTACAATTTATCAGAGTATGGTCCACAGGATCACAACAGGTTTGGAGACAACATATGCCTAAGTACCCGTCAGACAAAAACTAAATAGAGTTCAACCGAACAACGAAAAAATAACTATATATCACTATCTTCAGTCTTCAGCTGGCATAAGGATATTCATCCGCGTAACCTCCTTCTGTAGCGTAACCGGCATTAGTGGGGTCACCCTCTGTATAAGTTTCGGCAGGATAGTAACCGTCGTTATAAGCTCCACTATCTGCATTAAAAGGGACAGGGTAATCTGGACGGGGAATGTCCAGGCAATAACAGTCGTCTGCTTACTGAGAGCTGAGTGAATAGAAACTCACAGGGTATCAATAATATAACAAATGACAAGTTGTCGAAATGTCTAAGATATAGTTCTACTAAGTAATATCTTCTCTGTATTCCAATATCGCAACTCAACCCTTATCGTCTTATTATTCAGAGACCGATACTCAACATACTCTGTCTAGAAAGAACAGACTCAATCATTTAACATATGTAGACATACCATCATTCTATCCATTGCTCGTTAAGGATATAAATCATCCACCGCATTCATGGACACCACGTCAGTCCATCCCCTGCTCATTAAGGATATAAACCATCCACCGCATGTCAGGGATACAACGCTTTGAACAATAGCATATCAAATCTATTGCCAGGACTTCTCGTAGTATACCAGTGATCCCCATCCACCGCTCGTTAAGGATATAACATGGATCATCTGGCTACCTTAGGACTACATGGTCCTGCCCACTTCTCGCTACTCGTCAAGGATATAAACCATCCACCGCATGCGAAAGCATATCATGACCAAGCGTCCGCCCACATACCATTTCCAGAACTTATCAAACCTACTTAAACTCAAACACTTTTATTAATATATGACTTCCCATGTAGCCTGACTACTCTGATTGAAAAAATCGATGTCGAACTCATACATGAACCACATATTATCTAACGTCACTGTATTAATCCATTATTCTTAAACATACTTATCTGTGTTGTCACATTATCCCTGCTTAACCCATAATTGCATAATAGAAGTCCGAATCGTGAATCGAGTATTCGAACCTCATATAAAATAAACAAAGAACTAAACCATGTTCTGCATGTCTCGATCGATTGAAACCATTTCGATCGATCGAGGTAAAATGAAGTTCGATCGATCGAAGTGGATTCGATCGATTGAACCTTCGATCGATTGAGCCCTGCTCGATCGCTCGAGATTTGTCTTCTCCAGTAGATTCTGAATAACACATAAATAAACGTCTTAGGGACGCTTTTAATACGATTAATCAATATAAAAGCTTGTAAAACATTATATAAAGAGACCGAGTGAGTAAAAACTCACTTAAGGTGCATTTGGCTTAAGTTTTGAGCTCTCGAGCTCTCCAATGGTGGCTCTCTCTCTCTCTCTCTTCTTCTCTGCCTCTCCCCTCTCCCTGTGACTCCTTCTCTTTCTCTTCTTCTTCTAATTCTTCTTCTTTGCGTCTCTCTAACAGATTCTATATATATATAGGTGTGTGGATGTATATATATATGTATGGAGGTATGTGTATATATATAAAAAACAAACACTCACAATTCTTTCTCAACAAAGCTTGGGCATAATCCAAAACCTCACACACATACTGCCCCAAATAGATATATAGAGAATGGGGAGGGCGGATGGCTGGTTCTGCACAGAAACTGGAATTCAAATCATTACAAGTTCGATCGATCGAATGGAGTTCGATCGCTCGAGATTAGTTCGGCCAGGTTTGATCGATTGAAAAGGGTTTGATCGATTGAAATGGGGACCACGTATTAATTTCAGGTCGGTAGCGTTTCGATCGATCAGAAAATGTTCGATCGCTTGAACTTTTGGGATGCTTGATCGCTCGAACGAGCTTCGATCGATCGAAGATTAAACTTTGTAAATGAATCAAGGAAAGTATATAAAATCTCTCTGTATTAAATATTTATTGAAAATATATACAGGGTATTACATCATCCACCACTCATTAAGGATTTCGTCCTCGAAATCGGAAACATACAAGACCTAGAACAAAAACGGAAACTTCTCACGCATCTCAGACTCTAGTTCCCACGAAGCTTCTCCTTCATCATGGTGCTTCCACTGGATCTTGACTAATGGGATCTTCTAATTCCTGAGTTCTTGATTCCATGATCCAAAATGCGAACCGGTCCTTTGTTAAACGTAATGTTGTCGTTGACTTCAATATCCTCGAAGTTGATCTCATGTGCTGGGTTTTGAGCACACTTCCTCAGCATACTGATGTGAAAAACGTTGTGCACTCCTGACATCTTTGGCGGCAACGCAAGGTGATAAGCAACCTTCCCAACACGCTCTAAAATCTCGAACGGTCCGATGAATCGCGGCGATAGCTTGCCTCTCTTCTGACCAAATCTGACCATTCCTCGAATAGGTGAAACCTTGAGCAGCACGTGATCTCCAATGGTAAACTCCAAGTCTTTGTGTCGCTTGTCGGCATAACTCTTATGTCAGGTCTGGGCTGTCTTCATCTTTTCACGTACAACTTGAATCCTTTCACTAGTTTCTCATACTATTTCTGGCCCAAGAAGTTGAGTATCTCCGACTTCAGTCCAACACAGCGGCGATCGGCAAGGTCTTCCGTACAAAGCTTTGAATGGTGCCATTCCTATGCTCGAATGATAACTGTTGTTGTCAGCGAACTCTATCAAAGGTAAGTGTGTCTCCCAAGAACTCTCAAAATCAATAACGCAAGCGCGTAACATATCTTCCATTACTTGATTATCTCGTTCAGTCTATCAATCAGTCTGCGGATGAAAAGCTGAACTCTAGTTCAATGTTCTTCCCATCGCTGTCTAAAGACTATTTCAAAATTCTGCAGTAAAGCGCGAATCTCAATAGAAACAGGTACTCCGTGTAACCGTACTACGTGCTATAGATACATTCGGCTCAAACGTTCCACTGGATACGTCATACTATAGGCAATAAAATGTGCTGCCTTCGTAAGTCGATCTACGATTACCCAAATAACGTCATGATTCTGCTGTGACTTCGGCAATCCTACCACAAAATCCATGGTGATGTGTTCCAATTTCCATTGAGGAATTGGTAACAATCTAAGTAATCCAGGTGGTTTTTGATGTTCTACCTTTACTTGTTTACAAGTAAGACACTGAGAAACATACTTAGCCACTTATCGCTTCATTCCTTTCCACTAGAAATTTCTCTTCAAGTCCTTGTACATCTTTGTACCTCGTGGATGAATCGTCATCCGTGACTTATGAGCTTCATCCAATATGTCTTTCTAGAGATTCTATTTGTCAGGTACACAGAGTCTACCTTTACATCGTAAGGCTCCGTCCGTACTAATACTCAAGACTTTTGGTTCTTTAGCTGATATCTTTGTGAACCATAACTTCAAATCCTCTATTGTCTGTTGAGCTTCTATGATATGGCTAATCAAGGTTGGTTGTACCATAAGACATCCAAAATGTTGCCCTTTCATTGGTTCCGCTGGCTGAAGATCAATTTCAACTAAAACTTCCAATGCTTGCCATTCTCGAATTAGTAATGCAGCGATCACTAGTCGACGTTTATGACTCAAAGCATCTGCTACGACATTTGTTTTACCTGGATGGTATTGCAAAAAAAAAGTCATAGTCCTTCGTTGTTGCATGTTCAACTCCTTCTGAGAGAACAAGTACTTCAAGCTCTTATGATCGGAAACCAAATCAAACTTTTCTCCATAGAGATAGTGTCTCCAAATCTTCAATGCAAACACTATTGCTGCCAATTCCAAATCATGCTTAGGATAATTCTTCTCGTGTACCTTCAATTGTCTTGATCTGTATGTAATAACATTCCCGTCTTGCATAAGCACACATCCAAGTCCTTGGTGCGATGCATCACCGTAGATCACATACCTATCTCCACTCTTAGGTATCGCAAATACTGGTGCAAAAGTCAATCTTTCCTTCAACTCCTTAAATGCAACCTCATGCTTGTCTGTCCATTCGTACTTTGTCTCCTTCCTTGTTAAATTCGTCAAAGGTCCTCCTAACTTGGCGAATCCTTCTACAAATCTCTTGTAATATCCCGCTAAACCAAGAAAACTTCTTGCTACGGTCGTATTGGTCGGTCTGTTCCAACTTAAGACTGCATCAATCTTAGATGAGTCTACAGAGATACCATCTTGAGATACAACATGTCCCAAGAATTTGACCTCCTATAGCCAAAACTCACACTTACTGAACTTCGCGTATAACTTGCTATCTCGAAGCGTCTATAAAGGAATTTGTAAGTGTTCCTTGTGGTCTTCCTCCGTCTTTGAGTAGATCAGTATGTCGTCGATGAACACTATAATGAATTGATCCATATATGGTCTGAATACTCTATTCACCAAGTCCATAAATACGGCTGGCGCATTCGTCAATCCAAAAGGCATAACTGGAAACTCGTGATGCCCGTATCTCGTCCTGAACGCAGTTTTTAATACATCCTCTGGTCGAACTAACAACTGGTGGTATCCTGAACGTAAATTGATCTTCAAAAAGATCCTTGATCCTTGTAACTACTCGAATAGGTCATCTATCTGAGGTAGTGGATATCTATTCTTGATCGTTACCTTGTTCAACTCCCTGTAGTCTATGCAGAGTTGAAGTGTTCCGTCCTTCTTCTTTACAAACAGAACTGGTGCTGCCCAAGGTGACATACTCGGGTGAACAAATCCTAAATCTTCAAGTTCCTGAACTTGCTTCTTCAGTTCCAACATCTCCGTTGGTGCCATCCTATATGGAGTCTTAGATATCGGCAATGTACCAGGTACTAATTCCACATAGAAGTCTATTTCTCTTTTCAGTGGAAGTCCTTTAATATCCTGAAATACATCTTGAAAGTCTCGTACAGTAGGAATCTGATCCATCGTGAGCTCTGTACTCGTACTCCCGATTATAGCCAAACTACTTGTAAAGAACATGTCGCTCGTCGACTGACACTGAAATCTAATCGGACTTCCTTGTATTGGAAATTCAATCGTCCTAGTAGGGCAATCCAAATTGGCATTGTACTTAGTCAACCAATCCATTCCTAGGATAATGTCGAACTCGGACATCAACAGAACTACTAAGTCTACTGGCAGATTTCTATCTCCCAAGGTCAATGGGCAATCTTTACATACTTTACCCAACTTCATAGTCACTCCCAATGGTGACACCGCATCAAGTGCTAGCTCAAGTTCCTGGGGTTCTAAACCCAACTGACGCATAATCTTAACAGCAATAAATGAGCATGCAGCTCCAGTATCAAATAAAGCTTTAACTGGACTATAAAAGAGTATAGCTTACCTTCCAAATATTGCTGCTCATCAACATTAAAAGCCTGCTTCTCTTGGGATAATAGCATTTATCCTTGCCTGATCTGGAGGTCCTTGAATCCCTTAAACTGGTGCCCTATAGTATCCTCCTTGTGGTGTACGGTAATCCCTGCTCAAGTGCCCTGGCTTGTTGCAATTTTGGCAGTTGGCACCCGTCCGGTGGTTAACCCTAGAAGCTGTGCAAAACTTTGCAATGTGCCCTGGTTTTTCACAATTAAAACATCCTCCACTATTACTCGACGGGGCTGTTAGCAAGGCATGTGGTTGTGGTCCCTGCTGGCAATATCGCTGGGGTCGAGAATAGCTTGACTGAGGCTTTCTGGTTCCATCCCAGGTTCTTTTGTTTCCTTAGGAATTTCCTGGAAGTCACCACCCTTGGGTATTCCTCGGTGGCTGTACTTGGAAATTTCTCTGTTGGAAGTTCCTTGATGGCTGTGGTCGGTTCATCTGAGGTCGCTGCACTGGATACGCATCTTTTTCCAGAGTTACAGCAAGTCTGACCAGTCCTTCGAAACTCTGGTTTAGGTGACCAATCGTCATGTGACGAAGGTGGGGATTCAGTCCTTGGTGAAATCTTTTCACCTTTTTCTGCGAAGTGTCAATCATATGCTGGGCAAATTGAGACAGTCGCTCAAATTGTGTGGTATACTCTCTTACAGTCCAATCTCCTTGAACTAAGCTCATGAAATTCTTCTCCTGCTGATCCTTTTTGTCTTCAAGAAAGTATTTCTCCAGAAATCTTCCTTTGAAGGTTTCCCAAGGCATTACTCTCGCATCGTTTATACCAATCGTTGCTCGCTCAACTTCCCACCAATCTGCGGTGGTATAGGTGAGCTGAAAAGTAGCAAGGCGACGCTTCTCCTGCTCGCTGCATTCTAACGCTTCAAAGATTAATTCCATCTCTTTGACCCATTGTTCAGCCTTCTATGGTTTTGTTAGTCCATCAAACTTTTCAGGACGTAACCCACGAAAATTTGCTAACAACTTATCTCCAGTTTGTCTTTGCTGGAACGGTGCAACTAGAGGTTGGGCCGGTTGTTGATTAGTAGCGTTACTGTAGGTATCACCTACCTGCTCCATCCGTTGCATGAATGCTTCAAAAATTCCCGTTGGATCCATCCCATCCGGAATAGGTGCTCCAATTCGCGCTTGGTGATTTCTCAAGGGTCCTACCATAATGACAATGAGTGTCGCCTATAAGAGACATATTGATCAGCTGGAAGTCTTCTCGCAGAAACGAAACCGAGATAGAGCGAGAAGCAACAAGAACTAACAGTTTTACAAATCAACACATCAAACAACCATATGATCAATATCAAAAGTAATGCTCATATATATCAAAAAATGTATCGCATAGTACACACTAGTCAAATTGTGTACCACGTGGGACAAGGCTAAAACGGTACTATGGTCAACTACACAATACTACTGCTAATATCTATACAAAGCTATGGTCAAATAGCTATCTATCAAGCTCCCAAAAATCTGGTGGACACATGTCCTGATACAACTAACAAAAACTAAGTCTTGCAGGTCCTGACTCAAAAGTTGTCAGCGTCGATCCTGCTGGTGGTGCCTCATCCCCTGAATCAATATCCATCTCCTCGAGTGGATCATCCTCAATAGGTATGACAAGACCTCCGACTACAACTCCTATATCCCAATCCTCTATCACCTCTGCACCATTGTCCTCCATCACGTCTGCAATTGCCTAGTTAGAGACATCGACTGCTACTGCGGTGAATCCATCGGCTATATCAAGGGCTCCCGCTATCGCAGCCTTTCCTAGAACGAAATTCGCTGGCTGTGCTACCATCTGAGCTATACATCCTACTGCCATATGCATAATCGGTCCAGCTGGTATCTGAAGCACAACCGGTACCTCTGGCACAACTACCTCCTCGTCGGGCACATCCTCCTCTGCAACTATGTCTGCCTCAACAGCCTTTGGGTCCGGTACTGGATCCTCTGGCTCAAACTCTGGCTCCTCCAGGTCATCCTCGGGCTCATCCTCATCTACATCATCCGCATGCTCATCCTCTACTGGGTCCTCATCGTCTATCGGCTCCTCCTCTCCATCCCCGTCCATGTTCTCATCGGCATGCTCATCCTCCGGCTCTGGGTCCTCGTCCTCCTGAATCGGGTCAGGATCTGGAACTGGTACGTCGGGTATTGGTGATGGTGGGACTGCTGGTGCTGGTGCAGCTACAGGATCTGGTGGACCAGCTACAATAGCTCTCAACTCAATCTCATCCATCTCTGGCTTACTCTGAATTAACCGTAATATCTCCTAGCAAATGTCCCTAACAACCCTCGCAGTATGGTAAGCATCCATACGCATTTGCGTCGGGTGAGTCCTCCTGGTCTCATAAAGTGATCTCCACATGTCCTCCTCAAAATGTCTACTAGCTATCTGGCATACACGCTCACGATAAAATTCTGGGTCAGCTTGCTCCACGGTATCCCCATGGATCACATGTCCTCTATAAGCATCGGTAATAAACTGATGGAACTCTGGATCCATGCTATCCTGTAAAGGAAACTATCTATCATCAGGACAACGAACTTATCTTATACTCATATCTCATCTTAGGAAATCTTAAATGCTAGAACCAGATGGTGTGGAACGAATAGTGAATGAAAACATCAGAACATAAGGCTTTGATACCAAAAACCCTGTCAAGCCCTGGAGCAGCATAAATAGAGAAAAATAATTTTCCTTTATGGGTCCATAGGGAATGACAAGTGAAAGTCACTAATATTTACACCACACAGTACTAGTCCGAATAGGACAGTAAATAACTGATATAAACAGTTCTATCTATTACAATTTATCAGAGTATGGTCTAAAGGATCACAACAGGTCTGGAGACAACATATGCCTAAGTACCCGTCAGACTAAAACTAAGTAGAATTCAACCAAACAACGGAAAAATAACTATATATCACTATCTTCAGTCTTCAGCTGGCATAAGGATATTCATCCGCGTAACCTCCTTCTCTAGCGTAACCGGCATTAGTGGGGCCACCCTCTGTATAAGTTTCATCAGGATAGTAACCGTCGTTATAAGCTCCATTATCTGCATTAAAAGGGATAGGGTAATCTGGACAGGGAATGTCCAGGCAATAACGACCGTCAGCTTACTGAGAGCTGAGTGAATAGAAACTCACAGGGTATCAATAATATAACGAATGACAAGTTGTCGAAATGTCTGAGATATAGTTCTACTAAATAATTTCTTCTCTGTATTCCAATATCGCAACTCAACCCTTATCGTCTTATTATTCAGAGACCGATACTCAACATACTCTTTCTAGAAAGAACAGACTCAATCGTTTAACATATGTAGACATACCATCATTCTGTCCATTGCTCGTTAAGGATATAAACCATCCACCTCATTCATGGACACCACGTCAGTCCATCCCCCGCTCGTTAAGGATATAAACCATCCACCGCATGTTAGGGATACAACGCTTTGAACAACAACATATCATATCTGTTGCCACGACTTCTTGTAGTATACTAGTGATCCCCATCTACCGCTCGTTAAGGATATAAACCATCCACCGCTCGTTAAGGATATAACATGAATCATCTGGCTACCTTAGGACTACATGGTCCTGCCCACTTCTCGCTGCTCGTCAAGGATATAAACCATCCACCGCATACGAAAGCATATCATGACCAAGCGTCTGCCCACGTACCATTTCCAGAACTTATCAAAACCTACTTAAACTCAAACACTTCTATTGATACATGACTTTCCATGTGGCCTGACTACTCTGATTGAAATAAATCGATATCGAACTCATACATGAACCACATATTATCTAACGTCACTGTATTAATCCATTATTCTTAAACATACTTATCTGTGTTGTCACATTATCCCTGCTTAACCCATAATCGCATAATAGAAGTCCAAATTGTGAATCGAGTATTCAAACCTCATATAAAATAACCAAAGAACTAAACCATGTTCTATATGTCTCAATCGAATGAAACCATTTCGATCGATCGAGGTAAAATGAAGTTCGATCAATTAAAGTGGATTCGATTGATTGAACCTTCGATTGATTGAGCCCTGCTCGATCGCTCGAGTGTTGTCTTCTCCAGCAGATTCTGAACAGCACATAAATAAATGTCTTAGGGACATTTTTAATATGATTAATCAATACAAAAGCTTGTAAAACATTATAAAAGAGATCGAGTGAGTAAAAACTCACTTAAGGTGCATTTGGCTTAAGTTTTGAGCTCCCGAGCTCTCCAATGGTGGCCTCCTCTCTCTCTCTTCTTCTCTGCCTCTCCCCTTTCCCTGTGACTCCTTCTCTTTCTCTTCTTCTTCTAATTCTTCTTCTTTGCGTCTCTCTAACAGATTCTATATATATAGGTGTGTGGATACATATATATGTAAAGAGGTGTGTGTATATATATAAAACACAAACACTCACAATTCTTTCTCAACAAAGCTTGGGCATAATCCAAAACCTAACACACATACTACCCCAAGCAGTTATATAGAGAATGGGAAGGGCAGATGGCTGGTTCTGCGCAGAAACTGGAATTCAAATCATTACAAGTTCGATCGATCGAATGGAGTTCGATCGTTCGAGATTAGTTCGGCCAGGTTTGATCGATTGAAAATGGTTTGATCGATTGAAATGGGAACCACATATTAATTTCAGGTCGGTAGAGTTTCGATCGATCGGAAAATCTTCGATCGCTTGAACTTCTGGGATGCTCGATCGCTCGAACGAGCTTCGATCGATCGAAGATTAAACTTTGTAAATGAATCAAGGGAAGTATATAAAATCTCTTTGTATTAAATATTTATTGAAAATACAGGGTATTACACAAAGACATGTAAACAATGTTACAAAGAGGCTAAGATACCTAATTAAGCCAAGCCATGGAGTGGGCTAGGTAAACCACTTAGTGCAGCTGCAATGGATAGGTAAGGATCAAAAAGGGCGCTAGCAACCTGGATTTACCATGGCATAGAGCACACATTAGCATCTAACTCATTGGTCGGTCGTCATTGTGGATATCGCAGGTTGTCTTACCCACAGCTTTTCTTTTAAATCATTTTCCAAATAAAAGAGTCGCCACTTAATTTTTTTAAAAGGAAAATTAAGAAACCATTTTTAAAAACAACTGATCTTTTGCGAAACCAAAGATAAACTGGGTCCGGGGATTATGGAATGAAAGGTGAAGGAGCCCGGCGGACTAAAACACCCCCTTTCATCCTATCTCACGATAGGCCTCTACTCAACATCCTTTTTTAATCAAGTTAATAATCTAAGCATGCCCTCAATTAATACATATATATATATACATTACACAAGACATGTCAAAGGGTGTAAGATTGCTAACGGTAAAATATCATTCATAAGCCACCTAGTCCAATTAGCAAGCGACATGATATGCATAAGGGAACTAGGGAACTCACCCGGGATCCAGCCGCGAATTTTAAACGTGCAATGCATACATATAAAATAAACCTAAGAAAAAGGTCTCTAACACATATATACACATAAGGCAAAAACCTAGGCTAAGGTGTCGCACATGGAGTCGAAAATCAATTAAAATCAATGGAGTAAATAAACTAGAGAAGAGATGAGAAATTGTACCTCAAAGCGCTACAAAACAAAAATTAGTCCACATGCTTTAGACAAGATATAATATCAAAGAGTAATTAATCCTAAGTCATGTTCAATTAGATTCAACTAAATCCGATTTTTCAATTAAGTCCAACTTTATCCAAACATTAGCTCTAATTATAAGCGTCAATGTATATGAATGAATGAATGATTATGAACAAGAATGAGATATGAATTTATTCACCAATTTGGATCACTAAGCCTTTGGGTTTAATCTAAATTATCATTATTCAAAACATGGTTTGAGTCCTAAGCCATTAGGAGACTATTTGAGTTGAAATAAATAAGATTAGGCAAAAACAGGAGCAGTTTTTTTATGAATTACAGAGAGCAAACCCGACGTTCAAAAATAGGAATAAAATACTTTCAACGATTGGATCTTAATGATTTTTGGATATGTTATGCCTCTGTGAGTATAGTTTTTAACCCAAAAAGAAAATCGAGGTTTCCACGGTTAGATCTCCGGGAATATGAGAAATACTAGACCTCACTCAGGATTTTGCAACTCTCTGTCCAGAGATCTTGTACTATTTTCTAAAAATAGTAAAAAATGAGAAACACTTAGATCTTTTTAGGGTATCTTGCTAACATATTAAAATACTTATAAAAAATTATTTGAGACCCCGAAAATCTTATTAGGGTTCTGATTTGTTGATTTCAAAACGGACTTACTGTTCTGAAAGTATTCTGAAACTCTGGACAGATTGTGATTAGCTCACAAAAACCATGATCAAACCCTTCTAAGCACAAAATCTTGCTAAAACAAAAATCACAGTGGTAAAACAATGTGTTATTGAAACTTTCCCGTTGGTTTCACTTGATTTCAACGGTTAGATTTTGAACTAAAAATCTTTGATCAAAAACAGTTTGTAAACTCACTGTTTTCACTTTGCTAGTTCTACTTTGTTGATTGGCCTCAACTATTAGATCATAATGTTGAGCTTAAACCAAATCATTTCTTCTACCATTTGATGGTCATTGAAGACTAAGGATCTCTTTAGACTCATGGATTCTTGGTGAAATATGAAATGAACTTCACAAAATCCCCAACAATGAACTCAAGCTTATGGACCAAAACTTGAGTTCAAAACATTACTCCTACCACTTGGTGGTCATTGGAGGCTAAAGACACACATACATGTAAGTTTTGGATGAAGTATGAAGAACTTCTCAAAACCCAAAGAAGAGATTAGTCTAAGCCATAGAGATGGACTTAAATTAAGCTATTTCTCCTACCATTTGATGGTCATTGGAGACTAAAAAAAAAACAAATCTACTTCTACCTTCATGGAATATAGTATGAATTCCATAAGGTTCATAGTAGAGAGATCCTAGTCATGAATTGATACTAGCATCTTACCAACTATGTGTAGATTATGACCATGATTCATTTCAATCTCCACATGGATCATAAGATCATAGGAAACTAAGGAATCAAATTCAAAGTGGTTCAATGAGATATGGAAGATCTCATGAACCTCTTGAATGAAGTAGAAATAAGAAAAATCAAAGATTAATTAGAAAACTAAGATCACTAAGAATACAAACTCTTCAAAGTTGAATTTGTCTTAAACCCAAAGTATTAATTAGATCCAAATTGATGAAATGTCATGAGATTCAATCACAAGTTCTTGGTGGTGTGTGATGAAATGGGATAAGAAGAGAGGTTTTGAAAATGTGAAAAAGTTCCTAGAACTATGAACTTGTGATTGAATTGTACTAATTCTATCAAAGATTAAGAGGTTACCTCTATAACCTCAAGGATTTCTTCAACTTCTTGTGAAGCTCTTCCAAGATCTCCAAATGCTCTTCAAAGTTCTTCAAGAAATTCTTCTTTCTCTCTCTCTCTAAAAGTCTATATGACTCTTGTATATGTGTGTATATTGATTTCCAAGTTCAAGTCCCCCAAAATGGAAGAGAGGTTCTGTTTATATAGGCCATTATCTCAAGGATAGATGGGTAAATTCGGGTGGAGACCCATGTGCAAGGTTTTCTTCTAGAATATGTGAGAAAGTGCAGTCTGTTACAGCCAGCGGCACTCGACGGGTCCCGGCGGCACTCGCTGAGTGCCGGGCGGCAAACGAAGACTGCCGGCGCGGCACTCAGTGAGTGCCGCCGCGATTTCCGCGTGCCGGGGCTAACTGAATTTTGTCCTTCTTTTTAATTTTCAAAAGATATGTTGGTGTAAACCAAGAATTTTTATTCTATGTATATATATATTTGCATTAAGATCCCCCATGTGCATGGTATCAACCATGTGCATGGTATATATTTGAATATACTATTTCCTTTTGTATTTTCACTTCTTCAAAAAATCTTTTCATTTATTTTGTCCTCCCATTTTCTTCCAAGGAACTCTCTTTCTCTCTCTCTTTTTTTTTTTTTTTTTTTAAAGAAAACAAATTCTCAGACTGGGTTTCTCACACGTTCTTCATTACTCGGGTTTCCCCCCGAATGCCCGAATCCTCTCCCTTTTTATTTTTAATTTTGCATTTTAACTTGAAGAGCATCTTGAAGGCTTTGAATTTCTTGGAAAATCCTCGAACGTCACGGTCATTGTCATCATCGGTCTTTGAGAGGTAACGAATCCCTGGATTTGACGTTTGGTCAAAATTAGGGTGTCTACAGTCATGTAAGATTTCCAAAATAGTCACGAACATTAAACTAAGGCGCTATTTGATGTTGAAAAATTAGTGCCAATTAGCAGTGCTTAAAATTTAAACTAGCCGATGTGCAACTTGAGGACATACATGACAAACATAGCCTAAGTGGTGTAATTTATTGTTTATGTCTAAGAAAAAACGTAAAGACATACTTTTTAACTGTCGATGTGCAACTTGAGGAAAAAAATTGTAGTGTAACAAATAGTTAATCATAACTTTTTCAAAAATACCGAAGCATACTAAATGTCGCAATACGATATACCTGATTTACATTGGCCATGCCATTATGTTCTGAAAAATTAATACAAATTAATTTATTCATGGTCAAACCCACAGGAGACATGATTCACAAGAAGATCGAGCAATCATCTTCACAATCATTTTCAGATCAAGACGTGAGTAAATTTGATCAATATCAACTGTTTATAGAAGTTCTTAAACTAAGTTGTTCACAACTACCCTTTTGTTTGGTTCATCAGTACTTGAAACATAGTAAATACAAAAAAGAACCACAAAGCCAAGGATGGTTCAATCACATTCTTAAAGTCAACAGTCATATTCTTAAAATTGTGAACTTTAATGTTATTGTTAAATACATTTACACCTCCTGTGGTTCGGCCAATTTGCACTTACCCCCTTGTGGTTTAAATTTTGGCACTAATACCCCCTATGGTTGGGACTAAATTAAGTGCAACCGTTAAAATTTGCTAAGGAATTGAAGGGGAAAAAGTACAAATCTGCCAAACCACAGGGGGTATTAGTGCTAAAATTATCCACAACGTATTTAACGGTTGCACTTTAGTCCGAACCATAGGGGGTATTAATGCCAAAATTTAAACCATAAGGGGGTAAGTGCAAATCGGCCAAACCACAGAAGGTGTAAGTGTATTTAACCCTTAATGCATTTAGCTTGGAGGAGAACACAAGGGAAACACAATAGAATTATGTTTCTTTCTTATTTTTCTTTCCATTCTCTCTTTCTTGTGAATTCGCAAATAGAATAAAGCCTAAAAGCTATTTCTGAAAGAGCAAAACTTTGACGCCACTCATACAAGTCACTTTTAAGGCATATATCTTTTGGGGGTGTAAAGCGAATTTTTTTAACTAGGTTCACATGCACAACAAACACTCAGAAACTCAATTTTCGTCCTCAAATAATTAAAGTCTAAACTAACCTCACTACTCTAGAAGAGTTCTCAATTTAAAGTGTAGTCTTATATGTACATAACATGTATTTTTATTTTCCATCTTGGCCTATATTTTGTAGTTGAATATATTCATTATTTATTTTAAAAAATTATGAGTCTATGACCGCACAATAACTCTTGGCTAAGTATATGTTGGGGTCGGGTCACCATGGAAGAAGAATCGTAAAATAAACATAGAATCTATAAGGCTTTGAGGCGTGCATATCGCTATCTTTAAGGAGTTGTTTGCCCCTCCCCCCCCCCCCCCCCCCCCTCATAAAGAGTTTGCTATAGGGTTCCTAGCAAATCTCCTCTAGGATACAACAAAGCCTGAAAAATCTACAAGATAGCAAGTCTGATGATTTTCAGGAAAGCGTCTAGAAGAAAATTGGTTTTTAACTAACACATAAAACGATATGTGAGAATGTACGTGTACATAGTAGTTTCACATATTTAGTATTTTCTACACACCTAAAATGAATAACCCACTTGTATTATATAGACCATTTGATACATCTTCCAAAGATGGTACCCTTTGATTATGTCATTTCATTAGACATCTTTTCATAATAGGCATCATAAGCATCTCTTAAAGGGTAGTAGCCTTTAACCCAAAAGACACCCCTTGAATGGTGTCTATCACATTCCTCTAAATAAACAATAATAATCATTTGTACACAATTTAATAATACAACCTATGTCATTGTATATTAAAACATACAACAATCCCCTACTAGGTTGTAATATTAAAACCACTAGTCAGTTAAAGAATAAAGACATGCATACAAGAAAGTATCTTTTGATTTAAACCTTCAAATAGTGTAAACATTTGAAAGTTCTAATGAAGTATATGGTGTCTAGTCGATTAAACCACATCTTCTTTATGTTCTAACCAAAAATATCACACACATGAATTTATCCAGCTTCTTTTGAGACTTTGCTATCTTTTAGCACTATTTATGGTCATGTGCTAATCCTAGTTCATGAACATTTACAAGAAAAAACTCAAATTCTTGCTATAAGCAGCACCACTTTTATGTTCACATAGGTGAAGTTCTATCAATGTGTCCCTGTTATTGTAGACTCTTTAGATAATTTGTACTTCCTTAAGAGCATAAAACTCATCCTCCGAAAACATAGCAGTCAACATTGATCATCCTGGAATGGTCTATAAATAGCTTCTCAGTGCCCAAGCGGTCACATTACAGTAACTTGTTATTACCCATTAAACCTTGAATTTAGTGATGTACTAAAATAAGGTCAGGTTACCATTACCGGTGACTAATGTAAAATCGAGTTTCAGTTCTATTCCACTAGGACTGCCCCCCACTTTCGGGGTGGGCGCAACACACTATATGTATTTTGAACAAAGTTAAAAGACTGTAGCCTCATTTTTACTTCTATCATCATGGTTTCAAAACCCAATTAATTAGCTAGGTATACAATTTTCTTATTTGATCCATTTTCTTGATCAAATAACTACGTTGGCAATAAAATTATTTCAACTATTTCACATTTTTATTTCTCCGACAAATATGTCAAAGCTTTAGCACCATAAAAATTGCTAAGCCTTTTAGAGTAAATCATTTAGAAGTTGCACTTTATAAAGAAATAGATGACTCAGTTGTGGCCACAACCCTGCTATTCCAAATTAATTCACCAGTCATTCTATTTCTTTAGTTTAAAAGTCCACAAACTTCTTCCAATATCAAAAGATTAACCCCCACAAAAATTTGTACAACTAAATTGGCGCCAAAAGTATCCTCTTAGGATATCTACTATAACATAAACTATTTTACAAAATCTATTTCAAAATTGTTGGGCTATTCACTTTGTGTCTCTTTACTTAAGAACTTGCATATGATTTTCCATAAAGAAAAATCGTTGAATATGCTCAATGGTACGTTGTAACACCCGTACCCGGGTAAATGATTAAATGTTCATATTAATATCCATTAATTGCCATAATTAGTGTATAAAAATGGATTAAGGGGAGGCGTTGGATTTGCCCATAGAAAAATGTTCAGTAAGGAACACAGTTGGGAGAAGTCCCCAGTGAGGTGGGATAGGTATGGAAGTGGGACTCAGTGAAGGGCCCAGATAATAAACTCTGCATTTACATGATTAGATGCATTTTATATGATTAAATCAGAATATGTTTAAAATGCTTTCATATTAAATTTTGTTATATGTGTCAGTTTTTGGCACCAATTAGGGTACCGATAAAAGGGCATAAATGAAAAAGGTTCATAATTAACAGGTATGATAGCAACTTCATAAAATATTTGGGACTCTGTTTGGGACCCATTTATAACTTAAACAAACACTCACTTAGATAATTGAGTAGTTAATGGAATGTTTGGCGGGTTTCATAATAGAGTTTGAAAGTTATAGGGAGGTAAATAGAAATTTAAGTCATGAGTCATGACTTAAGTTGCCTAGAGAGAGATAAGTGTCTCCCTTGTTCTAAACAGAACAAAATCAGTTAGGGAAGAGAGAGAGAGAGAGAGAGAGAGAGAGAGAGAGAAGTCGCCGTGAGAGGGAAAGAGATGAGAAAAGCTCCGACGTCGTTAGTTCGTCGTTCTGTCACCGTTGTTCGTACGATTCACGAACCGAAGCCGTATTCAGACTCGTGGAGGTGAGACAGTCGTTTCTATACCTTTTATTTACGTTTTAATCGTCAGATTTTGGTAGCTCATTCTAATCGGTGAGGTGTGGTTTGTCGAAACCATGTAGGAGTTACTCCAGAATGAATTTTGGTCTGGGAGTTGATTCAAATCTGCACTTCATAGTTTAGTTTGGGTAGAATTCTATTAAGATGAATTTTCTAACTAAAATTTGATTGTGCCTAAATGTGTTTAATGCTTTAATGATGTTTAGAGAGGGTAGTTCATGCTTAGAAGCCATAAAGATGATAGTTTTGAGATTCTTATGTCAATTATGTGAAAAATTGCCATGTTTATATGTCTATATGTTTATATGGTAATCAATGAGTACTGGAAAAATGATTCATTGTTGGGAGTAATAAGGATGGTGAAGGAGAAGAATCCATTGAGAAAGGAAGTTCAAGGAATAGAAGTGACCACGGGGCTAAGGGAAGGTCTTTGGGTCTGAATGAATAATCGAACCGGTATTCAGCGATTACAAATGTGATTTATGTGTTTATTTGTAGCATTGCATGTGTTAAGCATTCAATCATGTTTATATTGATCACTAAGTGTAATGCTCATGAAAATCATTTTCCTATTTCTTGTGGTAAGTAACAATCAGCGTAGGTTCAGAACATGGCTCAAAGAGGAGATGGCGTATACGTTGGGATTGGGAGCAAGCTTGGGAGCTGCTTGTTATGTTATAAACTTGTTTAGCATGTACTTGTTGTTTTGGAAATTTTTCCTAGAACTTAAGTTGTTATATGCTACTTTTGTAAAACTAGAATCTTGTGAATTATGTGGTTTTGTAACCTAAGACTCATTTTGTAGCTTGGAAATGTTTAACTATGTTAATGGGCATATTTGGTAAGTTCTAGCTTGAATTCATTGTGTTTTATGCCTTAGATTTGCCTGGGGTTTGCTTTTGTGTTTGTTGCTGAATGCTCAACTGGTGCAAACCAGTCGACTAGATTTGCCAATGTTTCACAACAATTTTTATAAAGTTCTAAACCAGTCGACTAGATTTCCAATGCAATCGACTGGGTTATCTTTTAAAAAGTTCGAGTTCTCTATAAATCCCAATCCAGTCAATCGAACTGAAGTTCAGTTGACCTGGTCTCCTAAAATCTCAGTAGACCGAACCAAGGCAGTCGACGAGACCAAGGGTGCTCAGAAATGAGCTCTCTACAATTTGCATTTCCAGTCGACCGAACTCCCGACCAGTCAACCGGATTTGCCAGCTTTAAAGATATGAATGTTTTTCCTCAAAACTTTGGTTTATATTTCTTAAGACCACATTAATAATTGACGTTTAGGGTGGACAATCCTTTGTTACACGAAGTTAATCCGTGCTTTGCGTGTGGGGTGTAACAATTTTTGGTATCAGAGTAATAGGCTAGAGCCTTTGGGGACAAATGATGTATACAACGCGTAGTGTACACACAACGACACGTAGTAACATAAACATGCATACACGTTTACTTAGCATTCTTTTAATGTTGATTAGCATGCCATGTGATTCTTTAAGTTAACGTATGTGTGTGTGTGTGTGTGTGTATTATAATGTGGGTGCCAGGCATAATGTCTAGAGATGAAACCCAAACTAAGTGGACCAAGTCAAAAGAGTAATCGAAGGGTTGGTACGAGTAGCAGAGACATATGTGGTCGAGGAAAGACTGGTACAACCAAATCCAAATCCGAGGGAAGAAATTGTTACTATTTCAAAGTTTCACAAACAAAAGCCAAAAATTCTATGGGGACGCCAATTCAATGAAAGCCAATTTTTGAATCTCAGACACAAAGAAAATTTTTTGAGTGTTACCATGTACAGAAAAGCAGAAAGTCCTATTCGTGGCCGATACGCTAAAAGATGAAGCACAGTATTGGTGGTACACTAAGTTGGGCCCCAGTCAGCCAACTACTTGGGATCAATTTCTGGAAATATTTAATGAACAATACTTTCAGGAGTCTTTCAACGATCAAAAAGCTCAAGAGTTTACGGAGTTGGTATAAGGGGGGATGTCAGTTCAAGAATATTCAACGCAGTACACAAGTTTAGCAAGATTTGCTGGTGATATTATAACAAATGAAAAAGTAAAAGCAAGAGAATTTGTGGCAGGACTTCGGAGCGACATCCGGGGATGAGTGACAGTATTCCGACCTCAGACATATGCCGGGGTGTAGACACCCCAATTTTGACCGGACGTCGAATTTAGGAGAGTGTCACCTCCAAGTCCGATGATGATAAGGACCGAAAGATTTGAAGTATTCCAAGCTCTTCAGAAAGTTCTCCAAACGCGATAAAATTTTACAGAAAGAAGAGAATACCAGGTATTTAGGAGAATTCAGGTATAAGACATGATTTTTGGAAATGATCTTCAAGAATAATTTGTTTCAAAAAGAGGGAAGACCTAAAAGGGGGAATCTCAGCTAAAAACGGCACACGGCAGACTGCCGCGGCACTCACTGAGTGCCGCACGGCAGTCAGAGAGTGCCGTTCCGGCATTCACCAAGTGCCGCCACAAATTTCTGACTGCCGTTCACTTCTAAAGTCTGTATTTTGCAGAGCAATACGTATGCATATGCGAATAAGAACAAAAAACTGATAAAGTAAGACTGACAAAAATGCGGCAATCCATTAATTGCCGCGGCATTTGATGAATGCCGCGCGGCAGTCATGCAGTGCCGCGACGACAGTCATGAACTGCCGCGGCGGCATTCACGGACTGCCGCAACAGTTTCTGGACTGCCGCGCTGGGCAGCAGTCTGCCTAATTTCAGAAAGTACACATTGTACCACCAAATGAGATGTTTACACATGTCTTTTACTCCGAATTTACTGAAATTACCTAGGTATTTTTGTCTATAAAAGAAGAGGTATCTTCATTGAAAAAGGGGGAACCGACCAAGAGAAAAATATTGGGAGATACAAAAAACACTACCATTACACCAACATTTTTTTAGAGAGAAAAGGAGAGAGTTTGGAAACTAGAGAGAAGAACTTGGAAGATCTTCAAAGGAGAAAAGCTTTGAGGATAGTTTGGAGGTGATCCTCTAACCATTAAGTTGTTTCTTTTCATTCTTTCTTTTAAGTCTCTAAACTACTTAGTTTTCTTTGTTTTATTTCTTCTTGTTGTTTATACTCCCCTCTTGAGATTCTTAGAGATCCCCAATATCTCTCTTGGAATCTCTTGAGTTTGATCTTTTGAATCTCATGTAAGCTTATACTTCACATGGGAGTCAAAGTTTGATCATTACATAAATAGGTGGATCCAAGTCCATATTCATGACTTGGATTCTCTAACTTGGAATTTCATGGGGTCTTCTCTATATCCTCTTGAAGTCCATGAGCTAGTTCTTTGATTCTTCTTCTCTTTTTTTTTTTCTTGTTTATGTTCTTCTCTTGAGACTCTTGGGGATCTTCCATATCTCACTTGAATCTCATGAGTTTGATCTTTTAGTCTCATGTAATCTTATGCTTCATGTGAGATTTAAAGTTGATCATCATTTTAGTAAGAACAAGTAGATGAATCCAAACCCCTACCATGGTTTGGGTCTTCTAAGCTTGAGTTTTTATGGAGTCTCCTTATACTCCTTGAAGACTCATGAGTTTTAGTCATGTCTTGACCTCCAATGACCATAAAATGGTAAGAGAAATGGTTTGGTTTAAACCCAATTTCATGGTTTAATAGTTGGGGTTAACAAATAAAAGTTGAACTTGACAAATGAAAACAGTGAGTTCACAAACTGTTTTTGATCAAAGATTTTTAGTTCGAAATCTAACCGTTGAAATCAAGTGAAACCAACGGGAAAGTGTCAATAACACAATATTCTACCACTGCAATTTTTGTTTTAAGGTAGTTTTATGTTTAGAATGGTTTGGTCATGAGTTTTGTGAAGTAACAACAATCTGTCCAGAGTTTTAGAATAGTTTCAGAACAGTGACACTCTTTTGAAACAATTAAATCAGAGTTCTAATAAAGTGTTTGTGACCCAAAATAATTTTTTCTATAAGGTTTAATGTGTTAGGAAGATACCCTAAAAAGAACTAAGCATTTCGGAGCTTTTTGCTATTTTTAAAAAATCAAACAATATCTCTGGACAGAGAGTTGTACATCTCTGAGTGACGTCTGGTGTTTGTCCTTTTCCCAGAGATCTAACCGTTGAAACTTTGATTTTCTTTTTGATTCGGAAACTAGACTCACAGAGACATCTTGTGTCCAAAATTCACCGACATCAAACCATGAGAGAAGTGCTTTTTATTTTCTTAAAGTTCTGATCTGCTCTCTGCAATTTTCAGATTTTTATGACACGTTTGACCAACTTTGAAAATAATGGTCCAAATGACTTTTCTATGACCTAAGGCTTAAACCATGTTTTAATAATGATTAGTTGAGCTTGAATTCAAAGTTTAAGAGTGTTTCATAGTTTATCCTTGTCCATGTACATATTCATCCATATGGTTTGGCACTTGTAATTAGGACTTATTTGCTTTGGATTTAATTACATTAGATAGATTTAAGCTAGAAATTTAGGATTATTATTTCTAACATCATATTTTGCATATCATGCGAACTAACCCTTTGTTTTGTAGCGCTATTAAGGTACGATTTCTCAATCCCTCTCTAGTTTATTAAATTCATTGATTTTATTTGATTTTTGACTTAATGCGCGACACCTTAGAATTAAGATTTGTCTTATGTGTATATATAGATTAGAGACTATTTTCCTAGGTTTTATTTAATTACATGCATTGCACGTTTAATATTCGCGGCCGGATCCCGGGTAAGCTCTCTTGTTCCCTATTGCACATCATATTGCTTGCTACTTGACATATGCGGCTTATGAATGATATTTTTGTCATTAGCAATTTTACACCCTTTGGACATGCTTTTGTAATGTATATATATACATGTATTAGTTGAGGGCACATTTAAATTAATAATTCGATTAAAAAAGGATGTTGAGTAGAGGCCTATCGCAAGATAGGATGAGAGAGGGTGTTTTAGTCCGACGGGCTCCTTCCTCTCTCATTCCATAATCCCCAGACCTAGTTTAATCTTTGGTTTCGTAAAAGATCAGTTTCCTTTTAAATGGTTTCTTAATTTTCCTTTTAAAAAATTAAGTGGCGACTCATTTGTTTTTGAAATTGAAATTTAGAAAAGATTTTAAGAAAAGCTGTGGGTAAGTCAACCTGCGATATCCACACGGGGCGCTAGAAATTGTTTCTAACACTGAGAGGGATCTCGGGTATACTTCAAGTATGTAACCACCA
The DNA here is from genome assembly GCA_033977485.1 of Hydrangea macrophylla. NCBI lineage: Eukaryota > Viridiplantae > Streptophyta > Magnoliopsida > Cornales > Hydrangeaceae > Hydrangea > Hydrangea macrophylla. The sequence continues at coordinate 106,819,181 of CM066985.1, read as the reverse complement.
TCGAATCAACAAAGTAAGAGAGCTAGATCAAGTCAATTCAGTGGTCAGGGGAGTGCAAAAAGGCATAGTTCGAGAGGTTCATCGGCTAGTAGTGGTAGTGGTAGTGGTTCCAGTGGAAACAAACCGAGGTGTCAGACTTGTCAGAAGTTCCATTGGGGCCACTGCGATCAACTTCCAAACCCACCCACCTGCAATGTCTGCCGACAGCCGAGACACATAGCAAGAAATTGCCCGAATCAAAACATGGATATGATGGCCGATGCTTTACTTGTAGGGAGTTGGGGCATCGCTAAAGATTGTCCAACTAAGTGCCAAGGAGCCTCAGGTTCTGGTTCTTCCTCAGCTAGTGCCATTACACTGAGGATAGCTCAACAACCTCTGAGGAGGGAGCAGCGGGAGGTGAGGTCATATCAGCTCAGGCCAAGAGAGACCGTTTCAGCTGACACCGTTGTTTCAAGTATGGTTCCCATTTGCTCGCACCTAGCAAATGTATTTATATATTCGGGATCTACATACTCATTCGTATCACACCATTTTGCTAAACATTTAGATCAACCATTAAAGTTCTTAAATTATGATTTATCTATTGCAATACCATTGGGAGCTCCACTAGTTAGTTCGGGTGTGTTTAGGAAATGTGAGATCAACGTGAATGATAAGGGATTAACCGTCGATCTGGTACCATTGGTAATTCAACACTTTGAAGTTATATTGGGTATAGATTGGTTAGCGGCTAATCATGCGAACATCGATTGTAACAATAAAGGGGTAGTATTCCGTATTTTGAATCAAGATGTATTTTATTTCCAAGGTAAGGGTGTCGTAGCACTGCCATACATCGTGTCAGCCATTGAAGCATGTCGATTGTTGAAGAAGGGTTATCGTGGAATCTTGTGCAGTATTCTTGATACTAGGGGCACTGACTTAAAACTTGAAGATATTCCAATTTTTAGAGAATTTCTAAATATGTTTCCTGAGGAGCTACCTAGTGTGTTAATTGATTGAGAGATTGAATTTGGTATTGACGTAATGCCAAGGACTCAACTAATCTCGCGAGCACTGTATCGAACGGCAGTGGTTGAGTTGAAAGAATTGAAGACTCAGTTGCAAGAGTTGTTTGGCCTAGTATGTCTCCGTGGGGTGCACCGGTATTATTTGTAAAAAAGAAAGATGGAACAATGCGTATGTGCATTGATTATCAGGAAATCAACAAGGTAACGATCAAGAACAAGTACCCATTTCCACGTATCGACGATCTATTTGATCAGCTTCAAGGGGCTCAGGTATTTTCAAAGATAGGTACCATCAACTGAAAGTTAAAGTAGATAATGTAGAGAAGACGACCTTTATGACCTGCTACAGACACTATGAATATCTAGTGATGCCGTTTGGGGTTACTAATGTACCAGCTGCCTTTATGGATTTAATAAACCGTGTGTTCAAATCATATTTGGATGAGATTGTGTTAGTTTTTATTGATGATATTCTCATTTATTCCAAGAGTCTGGAGGAGCACGAACAACACTTGAGATTAGTTTTGCAGTGACTTCGAGAGAAACAGTTGTTTGGGAAGTTGAAGAAAAGTGAATTTTGGTTAGCAAGTATTACTTTTCTAGGGTATGTGATCTCTAAAGAGGGTATTTCTGTAGACCCACATAAGATTGAAGACGTTATGAATTGGTCAAGGCTAACGAATGTGTTAGAGATTCGAAGTTTCTTAGGGTTGGCAGGATATTATAGAAGGTTTGTCAAAGACTTCTCTAGAATTGCAACTCCCAGAAAAGACATACCATTTGAGTGGAACAAGGAATATGAAGAGTGTTTTCTAGCATTGAAGGAAAAGTTGACAACGGCGCTGATACTTGCAATTCCGACAAGTATCGAAAATTTTAGAATTTATAGTGATGGTTTTCACCAAGGCTTAGGATATGTTCTAACATAAGATGACAAGGTAATAGCTTATGCTTCAAGATAATTGAGACCTCACAAGAAGAACTATCTGACTCACATCTTGGAGTTAGCGGCGGTAATATTTGCTTTGAAGATCTGGAGACATTACCTATATGGGGAGACGTGTGAAATCTTCACCGACCATAAAAGTTTAAAATATTTATTTACTCAGAGGGAGCTCAATATGCGACAAAAAAGATGGTTGAAACTCATGAAAGATTATGACTTGAAAATTCAGTATCATCCAGGAAAGGCGAATGTAGTTGCCGATACCTTAAATCAGAAGTCATCAGGGAACTTAGCTTATACCTTGACAGCACAGGAGAAGCTAATAAATGAATTTGAACGATTGGAACTTGAAGTAACTCCCAGAATTGAATGTGGTTTAATTAGCTTCTAGATTCGAATTTCAAGAAGATTGTGGATGAATTACTTGAGGGTAGAAGGCTAGAATTCTGTTTCCAAGATGGTGTTCCAAAGTACATCAATCGATTATGTAGAGATAGGGTTATGGATGAAACTCACAATACTAGATATTCAGTGCATCCGGGTAACACAAAAATGTACAAAGATTTATAGGAAGTTTATTGGTAGAATGGTATGAAACGAGAAGTAGCAGAATTTGTTGCTAAGTGTATGACTTGCCAAAAAGTGAAAATGGAACATCAATGACCTGGAAGAGAACTACACCCTTTAGAGATACCGGAATGGAAGTGGGAGCATATTACAATGGACTTTGTATCAGGTTTTCCAAAATCTCTAAAGTCAGATTGGGTAATACCTTGTATTTTGATATATATATATATATATAAATAAGATATGATATTTGTTTCTGTATACTTGTATAACCTTTCTTTTCCATTTAGTGAATTTGGTTACCAATTAATTGCCTTGCTTCCCAATCGATTGCCGTTTTTTGGTTACCAATCGATTGACATGTTCCCAATCAATTACCATTTTACCGACCTGAATTCATTACGTGGCAACGTACCAATCGATTGCCTTCCTTTCCAATCGATTGCCTTCAAATATCTGTTACCAATCGATTGCCATCTTTACCAATCGATTGGCATAAGCTGAGACAAGTTTTTTTCTTTGCTTGAGCTTTGGACGTGTGGCACTCTCAATATCTATATATAAGTCTTCATTTATGGCCTTGGGCCAGTTTCCACAGCCTTGAGAGAGACAGACACATACCTTATGGGTTTATACACACAAACACACATATATCTACATATATATACACCCACATAAGCACACACACTGCCCTTGGCAGAGAAGAGAAGAGAAGAAGAAGAGAAGATAAAGAAGAAGAGAAGAGAAAGCTGGACAGAGAAGGGAGAAAGAGAAGAAAGAGATAGAGAACTTGAGGATTTTCAAGCTCACATACACCCAAACACACCCTTGGTGAGTCTTAACTCAATTGGTCCCTCTATATGATGTTTATACAAGTTGTGGTGATGTTAGATGTGTAAATGCATGATTTCTATGTTTATATATGTTGTTCTTATAATCTGCTAGTGAAGACAAAGTGACAATTGATTGGTATAATTCCCAATCGATTGCCATCAGTATGGACCCAATCGATTGACATCCCAATCGATTGCCAATGTTAGCAATCGATTGACATTGTTTTAGACCCAATCGATTGTAATTTTTCTCAATCGATTGTTATGATTTTTGTTCCAATCGATTGGACCTTATCCCAATTGATTGGTATTGGCAGAACATGGATTCCTTTGCCTATTTATTATATTAAGAGTTCGATTGTTCGATTCTCGATTCGGACTTCGATTTTGCGACTATGGGTTAGACAGGGGTAATGTAACACTAAAGAATAAAGGATATTTTGATAAACAGAAGAATATGACTACGTGCATAATATGTCGATTCGTGTATGAGTTTGATATCCGTTTATTTTAATCAGAGTAGTCAGGCCACAAAGGGGAAGTCATGTATCAATGTTAGTACAAAACATAAGTAGGTTTGATAAGTTCTGGAAATGGTACGTGGGCGGACGCCTGGTCATGATATGCTTTCACATGCTGTGGATGGTTCAGATCCTTAACGAGCAGTGGGCAGAGCCATGCAGTCCAGAGATAGCCAGATGATCTGTGTCATATCCTTAACGAGCGGTGGATGGTTTTATATCCTTAACGAGCAGTGGATGGGTTTATCGAGCGGTGGATGGTTTTATATCCTTAACGAGCAGTGGATGGGGGATCACTAGTATACAACGATAAGCCGTGGCAATCGATTTGATGTGTTGTTGTTCAAAGCGTTGTATCTCTGACATGCAGTGGATGGTTTATATCCTTAACGAGCTGGGGATGGACTGACGTGGTGTCCATGATTTGCTGTAGATGGTTTATATCCTTAACGAGCAATGGACAGAATGATGGTATGTCTATATATATGAAACGATTGAGTCTATTCTTTCTAAAAGTATCTGATTTTGGTCTCAAGATAACAAGACGATAAGGGCTGGTTAACGAAGTTGAATAAAGGAGCAAGATATTATTATAGTAGAACTTATCTCATGTCTTTTTAGACTTGTTATTTACTTCAGATAATTGGTACCTTGATAGTTTATACTTACTCAGCTCTCATTAAGATGACAGCCTTTATTTTCTGGATTTTTTCCTGTCCAGACTATCCTGTACCTTATTCTGCAGGTGGTGGAACTTACGACAACGACTACTATCCGGGAGTCAAATAGGCAGAGGATGGCCCCATCGATGATGTCTATGCTAGGGAGGACTACTACAGTGATGTGTATGCCAATTGAAGATCTGGAGATAGCTATTAGTTTATTTATTTCTGTTTAGACTGTTTTGTTATATTTGGTACTTGGGCATATGTTGCTTCTAAACCTTATATACTTCCACTTAGCTGTACCGTTGTATAACTCTGATATTTGCATAGAAGCAACGGCAATTCATAGCCAGTTTGTTTTTATTACTATTCTTGTTGTAGACTAGTACTGTGTGGTATGGATCATTAGTGACTTTCACCAGTCATTCCCTATGGACCCAAAAAGGAAATTTATTTTTCTCTATTTTTGTTGCTCTGGGGCGTGACAGGGTTTTTTGGTATCAGAGCTTAGGTTGTGATACTTTCATTCATTAATGATTCCACACCATTTGGTCCTAGTGTTTTAAGATCCCTAAGATGAGATATGAGCTTGAGATAAGATCGTCCTTCTGACGATAGATAGTTTTCCTTACAGGTTAGCATAGATCCAGAGTTTCATAGATTTGTGGATGACTCTTATGGAGGACACGTGATCCATGGAGATACCATAGAGCTAGCTGACCCAGACCGTTACTAGGATCGCGTGCGGCTGATAGCCAGTCGTTATTTAGAGGAGGATATGTGGAAGGCCCTCTATGTTGATGGACGGACTCACCCGACCCAGATGTGTATGGATACTTACCATTCAGTGAGGAGATATTTATCAGGAGATTCTACGATTGATCCAGAGTAAGCTGGAGATGGATGCTATCGAGTTACGAGCTATTCTTGGAGGAGCTATTGAGGTAGCACCTGCAGTAGTACCACCATCACCAGTATTCGAGGTACCCATTCCGGAGCCGCAGCAGCAGCCCGAGGAGCCAGAGTCACCAGAGGTTGAGCCAATGGTTGAGGCTGACCTAGAGGAGGATCCTGTAGAGGACATCGAGCCAGTTGAGGATGATGAGGAGCCAGAGGAGGATTCAGAGCTAGTTGATGTGGAGGTTATGGCAATAGGAGATGATATAGTTATGGGAGGAGATGAGATTCTAAAGGATATTGCAGTTGAGCCAAAGGTAAAGGAGGTAGTCATACCAGAGATACCCGTGGTGTTTGATTTACCAGCATGACCTATACGTCATATGGCAGCTATTGCCAATATGGCAACCGAGTGGGTAGCAGCGATGGTTGCACAGCTAGCCGGACTTTCGATAGGACAGGTTGCATTAACAGATGCTATGGCTATTATTGGAGATTTTGTTGAGTTGATCGCCGATGTTGCCGAGCCAACATTTGATATTGAGGAGATGGAGGTTGACGACATGATAGTTGAGGATTGGGATATTGGGATGGTAGTAGGAGGAGCAACAACACCAGCTGAGGATGATCCACCGGTAGAGATGGACATTGCAATTAAGGATGATGCACCAGCAGCAGGATCGGATGCTGACAATTTTTGAGTCAGGACCTGCAGGATTTAGATTTGTTAGTTTTATCAGGACATGTTGTCCACATGATTTTTGGGAGCTTGAGAGATAGCTATTTGACCATAGCTTTGTATAGGTATAGCAGTAATAGTCGTAGCATTGTAAATAGTTGACCTTAGTACTGTTTTAGCCTTTGTCCCACGTGGTACACAGTTTGACTAGTGTGTACTATACGGTACATCTTTTGATATATATATATAAGAGTAGTACTTTTTGATAATTATTGTATGGTTGTTTGGATGTGTTGTTTAATAGAACTTTTAGTTCTTGTTGCTTATCGCCCTATCTTGTTTTCATTTCTTCAAGAAAACTTTTAGCTAATCAATGTGTCTCGTGTAGGCAACACTCGTTATCATTATGGTAGGACCCTTGAGAAATCACCAAGCGCGAATCGAAGCACCTATTCTGGAAGGAATGGACCCATTTAGAGTTTTTGAAGCATTCATGCAGCGGATGGAGCATGTAGGCGATACCTACAACCATGCTATTAATCAACGACCTGTCCAACCCCCAATTGCACCATTCCAGCAGAGGCAAACAGGGGACAAGTTACTGGAAAATTTCTGTGGGTTACATCCCAAGAAGTTCGATGAACTAACAGAACCATGGAAAGCTGAACAATGGATAAGAGAAATGGAGTTAATCTTTGAAGCATTGGAATGCAGCGAACAAGAGAAGCATTGTCTTGCTACGTTCCAGCTCACCTTTGCCGCCGCAGATTGGTGGGAGGCTGAGCGAGCCACTATAGGGATAAATGCTGCGAGAGTAATGCCTTAGGAAACATTCAAGGAAAGATTTCTAGAGAAGTACTTTCCAGAAGACGAAAAGGATTAACAGGAGAGGAATTTCATGAGCTTAGTTCAAGGAGATTGAACGGTAAGAGAATATACCACACAGTTTGAGTGACTGTCTAGATTCGCCCAGCATATGATTGATACACCGCAGAAGAAGGTGAAAAGATTTCACCAGGGACTGAATCCCCATCTTCGCCATATGATGATTGGTCACCTGAACCAAAGGTTTGAAGGACTGGTTAGACTTGCTGTAATTCTAAAAAAAGACGCATATCCAGTACAACGACCACATATGAGTTGACCACAACCATCAAGGAACTTCCAACAGAGAAATTTCCAGACACAGCCGCCGAGGAATACCTAAGGGTAGAGACCTCAGGGAAATTTTTAAGGTAACAAGAGAACCTGCGACGGAACCAGGAAGCTTTAGTCGAGTTATCCTCGACCCCAGCAACATCGACAGCAAGGATCGCAACCTCAAGCGCTGCTAACAGCCCCGCCAAGCAATAGTGGAGGTTGTTTTAACTGTGAGAAGCTAAGAAATATTTCCAAGTTCTGCACAGTTTCCAAGGTTAACCACCGGATGGGAGCTAATTGTCGAAATTGCAACAAGTCAGGGCACTTGAGCAGAGATTGTTGAGCACCACAAGGAGGGTTCTATGGCGTACCAGTTTAAGGGATTCAAGGACCCCCTGATTAAATTAGGATAAATGCTATAATCCCTGCAAAGGCAGGTTTTAATACTGAAGAGCAGCAACATTTGGAAGGTACGCTTGTACTCTTTCATAGTCCAGTTAAAGCATTATTCGATACTGGAGCTGCACGTTCATTTATTGTTGTTAAGATTATGCGCCAATTGGGTTTAGAATCCCAGACACTCGAGCCAGCACTGAATGCTGTGTCACCATTGGGAGTGACTGTTAAGCTGAGTAAAGTGTGCAAAGATTTCCCATTGACCTTGGGAGATAGGAATCTTCTAGCAGACTTAGTGGTTCTGTCGATGTCAGAGTTTGACATTATCCTAGGAATCTTCCAACAGACTTAGTGATTCATTAACGAGCGGTGGATGGTTTTACATCCTTAACGAGCGGTGGATGGGGGATCACTGGTACACAACGACAAGTCGTGACAATAGATTTGATGTGCTGTTGCTCAAAGCGTTGTATCTCTGACATGCGGTGGATGGTTTATATCCTTAACGAGTGGGGGATGGACTGATGTGGTGTCCATGATTTGCAGTGGATGGTTTATATCCTTAATGATCAATGGACAGAATGATCGTATGTCTATATATGTGAAACGATTGAGTCTGTTCTTTCTAAGAGTATGTGATTTGGGTCTCAGGATAACAAGACGATAATGGTTGGTTAACGAAGTTGAATAAAGGAGCAAGATATTATTATAATAGAACTTATCTCATGTCTTCTTAGACTTGTTATTTACTTCAGATAACTAGTACCTTGATAGTTTATACTCACTCAGGTCTCAGTAAGCTGACGACCTTTATTGCTTGGATTTTTCCCTGTCCAGACTATCCTGTACCTTATTCTACAAGTGGTGGAACCTACGACAACGACTATTATCAGGAGTCGAATACGCAGGGATGGCCCCATCGATGATGTCTATGCTTGGGAGGACTACTACGCTGATGTGTACGCCAGCTGAAGATCTGGAGATAGTTATTAGTTTATTTATTTCTGTTTAGACTGTTTTGTTATATTTGGTACTTGGGCATATGTTGCTTCCAAACCTTATATATTTCCGATGTAGCTGTACCGTTGTATAACTCTAATGTTTGTAATAGATGCAACGGCTATTTATATCCAATTTGTTTTTATTACTATTCTTATTGTAGGCTAGTACTGTGTGGTGTGGATCATTAGTGACTTTCACCAGTCATTCCCTATAGACCCAAAAAAGAAATTTATTTTTCTCTATTTTTGCTACTTCGGGGCATGACATATTGATTGTATTTGGGTTATTGTTGACCGGTTGACTAAGTCAACCCATTTTCTACCAATGAAAACTAAGAATCTATAGAAACTTGCAGAGATTTATATTAGAGAGATTGTTAGACTTCACGGGGCACCAATGTCGATTGTGTTGGACCGTGACACTCGATTTGTGTCGAGATTTTGGGAGAGCTTACAGAGCACCATGGGGATGGCTTTACATTTTGGTACCACATTTCATCCCCAGACCGATGGTCAATCCGAGAGAGTAATTCAAATTTTGGAAGAAATGTTGAGGGTATGTATTATGGATTTCAAAGCTGATTGGGAGACTCATTTGCCATTAATAGAGTTTTCCTACAATAGCAGTTTTAAAACTATATTGGAATGGCCTTTTACGAGGCATTATACGGAAGAAAGTGTAGATCGTCGATTTATTGGACAGATGTTGGTGAGAAACAGCTTTTGGGACCGGAGATAGTTCAAATCACTACCGACAAGATTCGATTGATAAAACGGCGGTTGCAAATAGCTCAGAGTAGTTATAAAAGTTATGCAAATACGGGTAGAAGACCGTTGGAGTTTGAGGTAGGTGATTATGTATTTTTGAAAGTATCGCCTTCAAAAGGCATAGCACGTTTTGGTAAGCGAGGCAAGCTCAGTCCGAGGTATGTCGGACCTTATTTGATTTTGAATCGAGTTGGACCGCTAGCTTATCGCTTGGAATTGCCACAAGAGTTGGTGAATGTTCACAATGTATTCCACGTGTCGATGCTTCAACGTTGTGTATCATATTCAAAACATATTATTACTCCAGAACCGTTAGAGATTCAGGAAGATATGACCTATGCAGAGCATTCCGTGCAAATCCTTGACCGAAAGGATCAAGTGTTGAGAACCAAAGTGATTCCTCTTGCAATGGTTCAATGGTATAGTCATTCAGTCGAGGAAGTTACTTGGGAGTGGGAGGATGAAATCCGAGCCAAGTACCCACACTTGTTCGATACTTGAGGTATAGGGAGAGAGAAATATAACACCCGTATCCGGGGAAAGGATTAAATATTCATGTTAGTATGCATTGGTTGTCATAATTAGTGTATAAAAATGTATTATGGGGAGGTGTTGGACTCGTCTATAGAAAAGTGTTCAGTAATGAACACAATTGGGAAATTCTCCAGTGAGGTGGGACATGTATGGAAGTGGGACTCAGTGAAGAGCCCAGATAATAAACTCTGCTTTTACATGATTAGATGCATTTTATATGATTAAATGAGAATATGTTTAAATGCTTTCATATTATATATTGTTATTTGTGTTAGTTTTTGGTACCCGTTTGGGTACCCATATAAGGGCATAAATGAAAAAGGTTCATAATTGGGACCCCGTTTGGGACCCATACGAAACTTAGACAAATACCCTCTTAGATAGTTGAGTAGTTAATAGAATGTTTGGGGGTTTCATAATAAAGTTTGAAAGTTGAGGGAAGGTAAATAGAAATTGAAGTCATGAGTCATGACTTGAGTTGCCTAGAGAGAGACAAGTGTCTCCTTTGTTCTAAACAAATAAAATCAGTTAGGGAAGAGAGAGTGAGAGAAGTCGCTGAGAGAGGGAGAGAGAGGAGAGAAGCTCTGACATCATTAGCTCACTGTTCAGTCGCCGTTGTTCGTCCGATTCATAAACTGAAGACGTATTTGGATTCGTGGAGGTGAGACGGTCATTTCTATACATTTTAGTTACATTTTTATTGTCAGATTTTGGTAGCTCATTCTAATGGATGAGACGCGGTTTGTCGAAACCATGTAGGAGTTACTCCGGAGTGAATTTTGGACTGGGGATTGGTCCAAATATGCACTTCTTAGCTTAGTTTGGGTAGAATTCTATTAAGGTGAGTTTTCTAACTAAATTTTGATTGTGCCTAAATGTGTTTAATGCTTTAATGATGTGACACCCCTGATACAAGTTTTCACTCTGAATCAACATCTTTGCCTGCCACTCTACCCACATCCACATCTACAAACTCTTCATCTGATTTGTCCACCATAGTCTCCTGAACTGCCTGCTCCATCTGATGGATCTGCATCAGATCCTGACCCTCTTCCCAGACGTAGCGTCCGAGTAAAAACTCCTCCAATTCATCTTCGGGATTACCATTGTTTTTCTACAATTATCTCTCACCATTAGCCTCAATCTTACCATGAGGCCAATTCTAATCCTCTTTGGCAGAAAGCAATGGATGATGAATTGCGGGCACTTGAATAAAATCACGCATGGGATTTGGTGGACTTGCCAAGTGGCAAGAATGCTATGCGATGCAAGTAGGTTTACAATATCAAAACTCACTCAGATGGATCCATTGATCCCTACAAAGCCCGCCTAGTAGCCAAGGGCTTTACCCAGGAGTATGTGATTGATTATGAGGAAACATTTGCCCCCGTTGCTCGTCTCACCCCTGTTCGCAGCCTCATTGCAGTTGCTGCAGTTCGCCGTTGGGACTTATTCCAAATGGATGTCAAAAATGCCTTCCTCAATGGTGACCTCACTGAAGAAGTTTATATGCATCTCCTCCTGGTTATCATCATCATCCTCATCAAATTTGTAAGCTCCGCCGAGCTCTATATGGTCTCAAGCAAGCTCCTCGGGTTTGGTTTGCAAAGTTCAGCATCATTGTTGAACGCTTTGGGTTCACAGGCAGCTCATATGATTCAGCTCTTTTCATCCGCAGAACTGATCGGGGCATTATTCTGCTTCTCCTCTATGTGGATGACATGATTATCACAGGAGATGATACATCTAGAATCTTAGATCTCAAAACCCATCTTAACCAACATGTTGAAATGAAAGATCTGGGCAAACTTAACTATTTTCTGGGCCTTGAGATCACTTCTAGTTCGGACGGATATTATCTCTCTCAAGCCAAGTATGCCTCAGATTTGCTTACACGGGCGGGACTTACAGACAGTAAGACTAGTACCACTCCTCTCGAGCCTAACTGTAGGCTCACTCCTATGGATGGTATACCCTGAGATGATCCTACTCTAGACCGTCAGCTTGTTGGGAGTCTCGTTTATCTGACAGTTACTAGACCTGATATCTCCTATGCTGTCCATATTGTAAGCCAATTTCTATCTGCTCCTCGTTCTCCTCATTATGCAACAGTTCTCTGCATTCTCAGGTACATCAAGGGGACAGTATTTCATGGCATCCACTTCTCTGCTCACTCCTCTCTTAAGCTACGTGCCTACTCAGATGCAGACTGGGCAGTAGATCCTACTGATCGTCGTTCCACCACTGGGTATTGCTTCTTCTTGGGTGACTCTCTCATCTCCTAGCGCAGTAAGAAGAAAACTGTTATTGCCCGATCTAGTACAGAAGCTGAATATCGTGCCCTTGCTAATACCACTTAGGAACTTCTCTGGCTACGCTGGTTACTTGAGGACATGGGGGTTAATCATCCAACTGCTACAACCATCGGTTGTGACAATCGAAGTGCCATTCAAATTGCTCACAATGACGTCTTTCATGAACGTACAAAACACATTGAGATTGACTGTCATTTTGTTCGTCATCATCTTTCTTGTGGTACCATTCGACTTAACTCAGTCTCTTCCATCGATTAGACTATTGACGTATTCACCAAAGCTCATCCACCGGGACGTCTTCAGGATTTAGTTTCCAAACTCAAGTTGGTTTCCATTCTACCACCTTGAGTTTGAGGGGGGCTGTTAGAATAATGTTAGAATACATTGTCTACATTCTTGTACTTATTGTATCTTACTATACTTACTGTCTAGATACATTGTACTACCAGTTGTACTACCAGTTGTACTACTAGCCTATGTACTTTTCTTTCCCTTTTAGGATTCTCTCTTGACCTATATAAAAGGCTACTCATTGTAAGGTTTCATCACACCATTCAATATACAATTCATAGTATTGTCTCACTCTCTCTCCCTCTCTCTTATATATTCTAACACCTACTTTCCACAATTGTCCATAATCATTGCACTTTCTTTTTTTTTTTTTTTTTTTTTTTTGTTTGTTTTGGTGTTGATTGAAAGGAAGAATAGTTTGGAAAACTAAGTAAAATTTACATACTAATTAGGAAAGTGGACAACAATTTTAAGACATCCCAAAAAAAAAGATGGACACATAAAATAAGACGGAAGGAATACAAAATAGGTTGCACTGTATTCACTATGCACCGTATACCTTCGCAAAGGTTGTACCGTTTCGGTAATAATTCAAAACCAAGTTCATTCTTTGAGGAAAATGATTTCAAAAGTGCACAGTCCTGTATGTAATTTTGATCAAATATTCCATTGTTGAACAAATCAATTTTAATACATGTATTGTTTTGTAATTATGACTTAAAACTACACTAGTCTTATAATTATAACTATTAAGTCTACATTTTTTATAAAATGTAGTGTACAACCTTCAATGTAGGAAACCTATTCACCCAGTTCTGTTCAACAAAACCTTAAAATCTGTTATATATATATATATATATAATATCAATAGATAGATGATAATATCAATATATAGATGATGAAGTTAATAAGTATATACACCTTATATATATATATATAACAAAATTGTTGTGGAACCAAACACAAACTCCTCAAAACAGAAGAGTTTTAAACCAAACTGCAATTATCAAAGTAGAGAACATGTTGAGAAGTCGAAACAGATTGTGAAAATTGATTATCAAATAGGGCCGGTCCTGACAAATTGGGGGCCTTAGGCGAACATTAATACGGGGCCTTTTGAATAACGGGGGTTCGGAGACAGCGTCCCCGAAACAAAATTTTTTGGGTATATTTTTATATGTTTGTGGGTATAATTAAATATATTATAGTGTTGATTTGCGAGTTTCCTTTCATCATTTTTGAGAATTCAGAGGTTTTGTAATTTTTAAGGTGGGCTGGATTACAATAGGGCACATACATTTATTTTTTCCAATATTTACTTGGACTCTATTACAATTTGTTCAACATATCATAAATTAAAAAAAAAATATTTTTGGGCCCTACTCAGTACTTTTCGGGACCCTATTAAAGGACAAAAAATGAACAAAATTCGGGGGCCTTAGGCGGCCGCCTACCTCGCCTATAGACAAGGCCGGCCCTGTTATCAAAATTCTGAAACAGTCTGTTATGGTTAAGTCGTCTTCCATAAAATAAATATCTCTTTAAAATTGTTGGGATCGGGTCGCTATGGAAGAAGAATCATAAAATATGTAAGGTTTTGAGGCGCATAGATTGCTATCTATAAAGAGTTATTTGCCCTCACTCAAAAGAGTTTGCTATAGGGTTCCTAACAAATCTCCTCCACGATACAACAAAGCCTGAAAATTTTACCATATTGCAATTCTGAAGATTTTCAAGAAAGCCTCTAAGAAATTGGTTTTTAATATGAGAGAATGTGTACATAATAGTTTCACATATTTGGTATTTTTCACACCCCTAAAATAAATAACTCATTTGTCTTATATAGACCATTTGATACATCTTCTAAATGATCGTAACTTTTGGTTGTGTCATTTCATTAGACATCTTTTCATAATAGGTATCATAGAGTAATAACCTTTAACCCAAAAGACACTCCTTAAATAGTGTCTATCACATTTCTCAAAATAAATAATAATAATCATTTGTACACAATTTAATATTACAACCTATATCATTGTATATTAAAATAGACAACAGCATATGCTCCTTAAACTAATCAGTTAAAGCATCTCAAAAGACTCTTTAAAGTTTTTCTTCAAATATCAATGTTTTCACTAAAATATATATATAATGCATGCAAGTTCTATTTCAACATAAAAGAGATGCAAATTGCACCCCAAAAAAAAAATTCATAATAATATATCATTACCTTGACTGATACAGGTGAAATCTGGACTTTGGATCTTTGTAATATCGACCCTACAATAACTTGTAATAAAGGACATTCATTAATAGAATGCTAGTAAACACAAATAAAATTAATTTAAGAAAGGACAGTAATTGCAAGCACTCTTTGTTGTTTCATCAAAGTCGTATCTAATTAAAGCCTGTTGAAAGTTCACACTAATCCATTACTTTTTGGCAATCATAGATGCTCCATCAATACTCAATTTTACAACCACAAATGAATTTGGATGAGAAAAATCAACCACTATCCAAAAATTTAACATATAATAAGGAAAATCAAAAAAATTAAGGGCCCGTTTTTTAAATATTGTGAACTTTGGTCTCCGATATTCACAACGCACAAATCAAACCATATATATGCTGGTGGCCATAATATTTGACCCTAACTACCATATCACAATTCAACAAGCAACTAGAATCAAGGAAAGTAATGCATGGAAAGACTAATTTTTAATAACTCAATATAGAAACTCCATGAGCAAATTTCACATTTTTTTTTTTTAAATCTTAGCCTACCTACAACATATTTTTTTTCCAGCAGAAAAAGGAATAAAAAAAAACTCATGGCCATAATAATATAACTACCATATCACAATTCAACAAGCAACTAGAATCAAGGAAAGTAATGCATGGAAAGACTAATTTTTGATAACTCTATATCGAAACTCCAAGAGCAAATTTCACAATTTTTTTTTTTAAATCTTAGCTTACCTACAGCATATTCTTTTTCGAGTAGAAAAAGGAATAAAAAAAACAAAACTCATGATTAACAAATCAATATGCTCTCTCTCTCTCTCTGATTGTGAGTCGAATCTAAAATGTTCGAGTTTAGGGCTCGTACCTTATTACCATTGATCATTTGTGCAAATTACCTTAAAATAAAAAGATTAAATTACAGTGACCTTCCTTGATGTTTAATGTAATAACAGCTAACCCTATTAGTTTGGTAAAAAGTCAATGAGCTTCCTTTAGATTTTTAACTTCATAACACCTAGTCCCATATCTTAAATAAAATTGAAAAAACTAACAGAACTTGATGATATCACTAACTGTTTTTTTTTATATGCCAAATTTAACGTTCATATAAAATCTGCAAATTCATGCAATTTACTTTATGATGAATTATAATTAAATTACAATTCTTCATTTATTTCTCTTGCAATACTGATGGAGGTAATCCTCTATACCCAAGGGAGGATTGGAGATGATAGTTCTACTGATTTTTTATTTAAAATTTTTTATTTAACGAATAGAGATGGGCGTTACAAAGTTATAAACCTCAATGAATGTTTTTAACTTCTTGCCAAATTAATGGGAATATATGTTATTACACTAAACTTCAAGGGAGGCCACTAGTGAAAAATAGCACCTCTACATTTCATGTAGGCTTTGTCACAGAAAGAAGACACGAACATTGATAGGGTCTCAGTACTTTTATGAGCTTTATGTTGATTTTGGAATTATTGCTTTTGGCATGTACATTATTGCAATTTGCAAACGACATAAATCACATCAAGTCGACTATAACTATTTACAGTTTTACACCATTCCCCACATTAAAGTTGACCTTCAACTAGAGTTAGTAGCATACCTTGTCACATCTGTAACTACTTTAATGTCGTAACACCTTAGAGCAGCAACAGCGGGAGGGTCATAGACTCATAGGATAAGTTAAGATGACTTATCTGAAAGTCATTAATAATGTGCCGTTTTTGTTAATGTATAGGACAGTAAAATTTAATAAAATTTAACTTTGTGGTACTAATAAGTTTCGTTAATGTAGAAAAAAACGGCATAAAATATGCCGCCCTCTTTTCAAATGGCACATAAAATGTCGCCCTTTTCAAACGGCACATGAAGTGCTGCTCAGAGCACATGACACATGATGTGCCGCCCACTCTACACGACACATGTTGTGCCACCCACTCCTACACGGCCCACCTTATGCCGTTTGGTCCCAAGAGGTCTAATTTTGAACGGTATTATAAAATTTACCAATGACACAATTTTAACGACCAGAATTGTAAATCTATAAAACATACATGTATTGCATTTTTGTTGACAAATTCTATATCATACCCATTTGGGATTGAAAAAATGGCTTCCACAATTAGAACACTAAATATGAGACAATTTGAAGATAAAATACTGTGTCATGAATACGCTAAGGTCAGTACAAATCCTATTTTTGGAAACAGTCAACCGAGCTCAACATTTTGGTGCACAATCGAGAACGAGTACAACGAAAATGGAGATTTTGTGATTAAGCGTGCTGGCGGTAGTCTTCAAACATGATTCTAAACAATTTCACAAGCAGTCATGATATACGCATCAAAGATAGCACACAATTATGGCTCAAGTCATAGTAGTAGGACAAATGAGCTTGATTGGGTATTTATCATACTATTTTTTGTTTAACTTATCTACAATAATTCATTATAATTGTCACGCCCCGACGTAGCATAAATATGGAAAGCGTTTAATTTCCTTTATGGACCCGTAGGTCGCGACAGTTTGAAGGATCGATTCCGTCCCAAAACGTCGAACAACATAAAACCATTAATCAGAGTAGGGCAACCTGGGCTTATAAAAATTAAATCTCTAACTTATTACATCCTATAGTACAGGGTTTACTAAGGCACAGACCGCCTTGAAAATAAAACAATAACTTACAGTCTATTACAGTCATCCTCAAAACCAAATCAACACATAATCATAAAGCATATAAAAGTAACATCTCTTCTCAGCAACAGATCTTAATTTGCATAATCATAAGGTTCTTCTTGGTTATTACCTGCAAAGCCTGGACACGAATGTCCAGGACGCATCAACGCCGTCAGCTTCAAGAAGCTGGTGAGTATTAAAAACATAGCTTTGAATGTAAAAACATGCCCATTTACCTTTTTCCCATTTCCATTTAAATACCACAAGTTTATATTTATGATAAAGAGCTTGTTAGAAAACAACCACAACAATAATTAAAAGATAAATTCACACATATGTGACCGTGTATGAGAACAATGCACCATCTCATCTAACCGACTCTTTTCTCTCGACAAAAACCCAACAACCCTCTATCCTACTCCTGGTATCTTTGAAATACTAAGATAGCCACACTTTAGCAACGGGGCGCCAGGGAGTGTCCAGTTTGCCTCACACTTTGGTCCGGGGTACCAGGGAGTGTCCAATGCCTCACACTTTGAATACCCTAACCGCCATGCAAATACCGGGGCAACCCCCACACAGGTATCCAGACTCGAGTCATTCAGGGAGTGTCTATAGGCCACACTTTAGCACTTCCATGGGTGCCAGTGAGTGTCCAAGTTCGGCTTCACACACTTTAACGCTTCCATGGGCGTCAGGGAGTGTCCATTTTTGCCACCTTCGCATTTCAAAGACACCCTCATCCTCTTTTTCAACTCCAACCACAATCACATCCACAACCACAACCATAACCACAGCCACAATTACAACCACAACCACAACCACAACCACAACTCAAACTCATACTCTTTCCACACAATCATTACTCTTTTCCACACTATCATTACTCTTTTACACACTACCAACACTCACCATGCATGTACAACTGACTCCACATGAATATCATCAAACTTTAAACATAAAGGAATTCACAGAATTAAAGAAACAATACGCGTACGGGGATTGAAAATTCGTAATTCATTGCCTTAATCATTTTAAACATAACTAATAGCATTCTAAAAACTGCTACTGAAATCCTCGTTTTCTGTCCAAACGGTGCAGAATCTGAGAAAATTGCATTAGACGAAAAGTGTGCAGAATCGAGTTTTGCTTGGGACAACGCGGGCAGAACCTTAAATTTCATTCGTTTTCCTAACAAAAATCTGAAAACAAAATTCTGCTACTGTTAAAATTAACTACCTAAATCAGTAAATAAGGAATGAGTTACATTTGGAGTGAGTTAGTAATACTCACTGTGATATAGATTTGAAGAAATTGTTGAGAAAGAAATATAATTACGAAATTCCCGAATTCCAAGCTTTGACTATGGAGGATTGAACTCTTCTCTCTCTCTACCCAACTGAAGAATTCTCTGCACTCTCTAAACTCTCTGTGAATTTCTGAATTGTGCTATGATGGAAGTGCAGAGTGTGTAGTGTGGTTGGGTGTATATATAATCAAATACCCACTAAGAAAACATTGGCCTAACTCCCCACTCATGAACCACTATCCTCCATTAAATACAATGAGTGTGCAGAAATGATGTGTATGCACTGTCCTTTATTCTCCACTGATGAAAGTAAGAGGTAGGTGGAGATGAGGTGGGTCAATGTGTGTTTGGGTAATCTAGCTTATGGCATAAGGACAATACACATACAACAACATTTGCCAAACAAGACCTAAGGAAAAGCATCAGCATAATAATTTGGGTATAAATATATTTGTTCAATCATTTACTTCCAAAATTCTGTGGAAGTTTAACACTGCGCGGACAGTTTTAAACTTACACTGGTATTTTCGTGATACGGTGTTTATCACAAAAATACAGAGAATTCATCTTAACGTTAGAAATAGTTTTCTGATTTCATAAAAATACAGTTTGAGTTTAAAAGAAATAATTCCACCGTTTTGAAATACAGTTTTGAATTTTAACACAGGTATTGCAAGTTTTATGAAAATTGCATTTTGACCCCAAAAGTAATTTCAATTATTCAAGAATTAAACTTTTCACATAAGAATCGAAATTAACA
The DNA here is from genome assembly GCA_033977485.1 of Hydrangea macrophylla. Lineage (NCBI taxonomy): Eukaryota > Viridiplantae > Streptophyta > Magnoliopsida > Cornales > Hydrangeaceae > Hydrangea > Hydrangea macrophylla. Next base: position 106,799,614 of record CM066985.1, on the reverse strand, counting down.
TATAAACAGACAATATATATTAAATTTTGAATATAATAATGCCAATGATAATGAAAATTTTAAATATGATAATGCATGAAAATGCAGGTTATTACACCCTTCCCCCCTTAAACAGGATTTCGTCCCCGAAATCAAGACTAATTAGTCCTGAAACAACTCCGGGTACTTCTTCCTCATATCAGCTTCAACTTCCCACGAGGCTTCATTCTCGTCATGGTGATTCCACTGAACCTTTACCAACGGGATATCCTTATTCCTTAACTTCTTGATACTCTGATCCAGAATCTTCACAGGTCTCTCCTTGTAAGAAACGTTATGACTCGTCTCAATGTCGTCATAACTAACCACGTGCGAGGGATCTCGTATGTACTTTCTCAACATACTCACGTGAAACACGTTGTGAACCCCAGACATCTTTGGTGGTAGCGCCAGTTGATAGGCCACTTTCCCGATACGTTCCAAAATCTCAAACGGTCCAATAAAACGCGGAGCTAACTTCCCCCTCTTGAGACCAAAGCGTACTACTCCTCGTGTTGGTGAAACCTTAAGAAGTACGTGATCTCCAACACTGAATTCCAAATCTTTTCGGCGTCGATCAGCATAACTCTTATACCGGCTCTGAGCGGTTCTCATCCTTTCTTTGACCAAGGAAATCTTCTCGTTGGTTTCTCTAACCAAATCTGGTCCCAACAAATCTGTGTCCCCAACCTCTGCCCAACACAATGGAGAACGACATGGTCGTCCGTACAGTGCTTCGAACGGAGCCATACCGATACTCGCATGATAACTATTGTTATAGGCAAATTCAACCAAAGGCAAGTGTGTCTCCCAAGATTCTTCAAAATCGATCACACAAGCCCTAAGCATATCCTCCATGATCTGATTCACACGCTCAGTTTGTCCATCTGTCTGAGGGTGAAAAGCAGTACTCATCTTAAGCGAAGTTCCCATAGCTTCTTGCAGACTTTCCCAAAATCCAGAAGTAAAACGTGCATCACGGTCTGACACAATCGATACAGGTGCACCGTGAAGTCGCACAACTTGTTGTATGTACATCCGGCTCATCTTTTCCACCGGGTATGTCATACTGTAAGCAATAAAATGAGCTGACTTCGTCAATCGATCCACAATTACCCAAATAGCGTCATGATTCTGTTGCGACCGGGGCAATCCTACTACAAAATCCATCGTAATGTGCTCCCACTTCCAACCAGGAATAGGTAGCGGTTGCAACAATCCTGACGGTCTCTGATGTTCGGCTTTGACTTGCTGACACGTCAAACACTTGGATACAAACTCGGCCACATCCTTCTTCATGCCTTCCCACCAGAAATTTCTCTTCAAATCTTTATACATCTTAGTTCCTCCCGGGTGAACTGTATACCTTGATTTATGTGCTTCTTCCAGGATATCCTTCCTAAGCTCCCCAACCTCTGGCACACATAATCTATTCCTGCACCGATACCCTCCATCGACTCCCACTTTCCATTCTGTCGAGTCCTTTTCTGACACCTTCTTGAACCATGATTGAAATTTTTCATCTTCTTTCTGAGCTCCAATAATGCGGTCAATGAGAACAGGCTGTAGGATAAGACATCCGAAAAGTTGTCCTTCTCCTCTTTCAGCACTCTGTATATCAAACTCTGCCAACGTCTCCAATGCTCGCCATTCTCTAACCATTAAGGAGGCGATCGTCTCACGAGTCTGCCGACTCAAAGCATCAGCGACCACATTAGCTTTACCAGGGTGGTATTCCAATGTGAAGTCGTAATCTTTGATCAACTCCATCCATCTGCGCTGCCTCATGTTCAACTCTTTCTGTGTGAACAAATACTTCAGACTCTTGTGATCGGAGAACAAATCAAACTTCTCACCGTAGAGATAATGTCTCCAAATCTTGAGTGCAAAAACCACTGCTGCCAACTCCAAATCATGAATAGGATAGTTCAACTCATTCGGCTTCAGCTGCCTGGATCCATAGGCTATAACTCTGTCATCTTGCATAAGTACACACCCTAGTCCTTGATATGATGCGTCACTAAAGATAGTGAACTTCTCACCAGGCTTGGGTATTGCTAGTACTGGTGCGGTAGTGAGTCTCTCTTTCAACTCTAGAAAGGCTCGCTCATGCTTCTCTGTCCATTCGAATTTCAAATTCTTCTTCGTCAACCCAGTCAATGGTGCAGCTATCTTGGAGAATCCCTCAACAAATCTCCTGTAATAGCCTGCGAGTCCAAGAAAACTCCGAACTTCTGTAGGGTTGCTTGGCCTAACCCAGTTGGATACAGCATCGGTCTTGGACGAATCCACAGAAATTCCTTGAGATGACACCTTGTGTCCCAAAAATTTCACCTCTTGCAACCAGAACTCACACTTACTGAACTTGGCATACAAGTGGTGGTCCTTAAGCGTCTGCATCGCAATCCGTAGATGTTGCTCGTGTTCTTCTCCTGACTTAGAATAGATCAAAATATCATCAATAAAGACGATGACAAACTGATCTAAATAAGGCTTGAATACTCTGTTCATCAGATCCATAAACACTGCCGAGGCGTTCGTCAATCCAAACGGCATCACCAGAAATTCATAATGACCATATCGGGTTCTGAAAGCAGTCTTAGGTATGTCTTCCTTCCGTACCCTCAACTGATGATACCCCGACCTTAGGTCTATCTTGGAAAATATCGTAGCTCCTTGTAGTTGATCAAATAAATCGTCGATCCGAGGCAAAGGATACTTGTTCTTGATTGTCACTCGATTCAATTCTCTGTAGTCGATACACAGCCTGAGCGTCCCGTCCTTCTTCTTCACAAATAATACCGGTGCTCCCCAAGGCGATGTACTAGGACGTACAAAACCTAGGTTCTCGAGCTCTTGAACTTGTCCCTTCAATTCCAATAGTTCTGTGGGGGCCATTCTGTAGGGAACCTTAGTAATTGGTACGGTACCCGGTATAAGCTCAATACAGAACTCTATACTTCTCTCGGGCGGTAATCCAGAAATGTCTTGAAATACTTCTTCGAAGTCCTTGACTACAGGTATAGATGATGCTGTCACCTCTGTACTGACGACTTCAATGTTGGCTAAACATCTTGTGAGGAACATATCTCCCGAAGGGTTACATTGAAAATCAAAGGGTTGATTCTCATTGTCGGAGAATGTAATTCTCTTCCTCGCACAATCCAACTTCACTTGATTCTGAGACAGCCAATCCATTCCTAGGATTATGTCAAACTCCTTCATCGATAGGACGATCAACCTTGCAGGGATTTCTCGGTCTCCTAATCTTAAGGGACAATCCTTGCACACATGTCCTAAACTGACCGCAGCTCCTATTGGTGATGTAGCCTTCAAAGCTTTCTCTAAGCGATGAGGTAAGATACCCAATCTCCGAATTGTATTAACAGATATGAATGAGAGAGCAGCACCCGTATCAAATAATACTCTAACATGGGAGTTAAATAGAGTCAATGTACCTTCCACTGCTTGCTGATCAGGTTGAGCTTCTCCATGATCTCCTTCTTCATATACAGCTCCATCATATCCAGCGGCATCAGGAATAACAGCATTCAAGCGGGTCTGACCCTGTTGCCCATAAGTCGCTTGCTTAGGAGCAGTGCAGAACCTGCTGATGTGACCTGGTTCACCACAGTTGAAGCAGACTATTCCTGGCTGAGCAGCACGCCTTGGTGCCTTGCAGTCCCGAGCCACATGTCCAGGGTTGCCACAGTTGAAGCACTTTACGCCACTACTTCCTTCTCCTACTCGGGGTTGAGTCGGATAGGTAATAGCTTGTGCCTTCTTGCTTCCGTCAAAGTTCCTCTTCTGCCCTTGGGTACGATTCATTGGTGGTCTATTCCCAAAATTACCCCTCTGAGGCGGTCGGAATTCAAATTGTTTGCGATATACTCGAGCATCTTCTTCCAGATCGGTAGCCAGGCCGACTAGTCCTTCAAACGTCTTGTCTAGATGGCCGAGAGTCAGGCGACGAATCTGCGGTGCCAACCCTTGGTTATACTTCCGGATCTTCTTCTCCTCAGTATCAACCATGTGCGGGGCAAACCGTGACAGCCTCTCGAACTGTGTGGTATACTCTTGCACCGTCTTGGTTCCTTGCGTCAGATCCATAAATTCCTTCTCTCTTCTGTGCCTCTCCGTAGCCGGAAAGTACTTCTCCAGGAATCTCCCTTTGAACGCCGTCCATGTCATCCCCATAGCAGCGGTGTTTCCGATAGTGGCTATGACCGAGTCCCACCAATCTGCAGCGGCGTCGGTTAGTTGAAAAGTAGCCAATCTCCTTTTGTCCATCTCGTTGCATTGGACAGCTTCAAACATGCGGTCCATCTGTCTTAACCATTGTTCTGCCTTCCAGGGATCCGTGGTACCCGCAAATTGCTCGGGTCTGAGCGCACGGAATCTCTCCAGCAGCTTATCTCCCGTCTGGCGGTCTCGTTGGTTTTCATTCGCATTACTAACCCTCTCGAGACGTCTGATAAAAGCTTCAAATATTCCCGTGGGGTCGGCAGCCTCGGGCGCTCCTTCAATCAGATTTCTGTTCCTCCTTGGTCTTCCAGCCATTCTATGCATGATAGGGTAGTAGAATGAGAAACATGCATGCAACAGTACTATGACAAAAATTTTCAAAATAGTATATATCACTATATCACATACTCGTATTATCACATAAGCATACAATAAAATATATATTAAGTACATATAACACGTATTCGAACTAGAGCTGTCTAATAGTAAAGAGGTTGTATTCTTATCCTCTAGACTCTGGTTGTGGGCCATACTGACTATTCCGAGATTTGACTCAGGAAATTTGTCAGTGCCTAAGCTATTAATGAGGGCTATGGTAGGCTTTAACTCCTTAGAAACTCGGCTACTATCTTTCTGTAGGGGTATCATAAGTTATGGTTATCTCGACTAATCCTAAAATGGATATGTCTGAAGGTATATGGAAATTGCTATTATTTTTGTCGATGTGACAAGACAAACGGGTAATCATTTCTATGATAAAACCAACTTAGAATTTTAGTTTCTGAACTAAGGGTAATCCGAACTAAACTAACACTAGAACTTGGTTGTATAGCTTAGTAAAACTTTAGGGTAACCTATGTCACTAATCTATGGCGTGAATAACTGAGCCTGGTCAATCTAGAAAACCTATGACTCTGATACCACCAAATCCTGTCACGCCCCGACGTAGCATAAATATGGAAAGCGTTTAATTTCCTTTATGGACCCGTAGGTCGCGACAGTTTGAAGGATCGATTCCGTCCCAAAACGTCGAACAACATAAAACCATTAATCAGAGTAGGGCAACCTGGGCTTATAAAAATTAAATCTCTAACTTATTACATCCTATAGTACAGGGTTTACTAAGGCACAGACCGCCTTGAAAATAAAACAATAACTTACAGTCTATTACAGTCATCCTCAAAACCAAATCAACACATAATCATAAAGCATATAAAAGTAACATCTCTTCTCAGCAACAGATCTTAATTTGCATAATCATAAGGTTCTTCTTGGTTATTACCTGCAAAGCCTGGACACGAATGTCCAGGACGCATCAACGCCGTCAGCTTCAAGAAGCTGGTGAGTATTAAAAACATAGCTTTGAATGTAAAAACATGCCCATTTACCTTTTTCCCATTTCCATTTAAATACCACAAGTTTATATTTATGATAAAGAGCTTGTTAGAAAACAACCACAACAATAATTAAAAGATAAATTCACACATATGTGACCGTGTATGAGAACAATGCACCATCTCATCTAACCGACTCTTTTCTCTCGACAAAAACCCAACAACCCTCTATCCTACTCCTGGTATCTTTGAAATACTAAGATAGCCACACTTTAGCAACGGGGCGCCAGGGAGTGTCCAGTTTGCCTCACACTTTGGTCCGGGGTACCAGGGAGTGTCCAATGCCTCACACTTTGAATACCCTAACCGCCATGCAAATACCGGGGCAACCCCCACACAGGTATCCAGACTCGAGTCATTCAGGGAGTGTCTATAGGCCACACTTTAGCACTTCCATGGGTGCCAGTGAGTGTCCAAGTTCGGCTTCACACACTTTAACGCTTCCATGGGCGTCAGGGAGTGTCCATTTTTGCCACCTTCGCATTTCAAAGACACCCTCATCCTCTTTTTCAACTCCAACCACAATCACATCCACAACCACAACCATAACCACAGCCACAATTACAACCACAACCACAACCACAACCACAACTCAAACTCATACTCTTTCCACACAATCATTACTCTTTTCCACACTATCATTACTCTTTTACACACTACCAACACTCACCATGCATGTACAACTGACTCCACATGAATATCATCAAACTTTAAACATAAAGGAATTCACAGAATTAAAGAAACAATACGCGTACGGGGATTGAAAATTCGTAATTCATTGCCTTAATCATTTTAAACATAACTAATAGCATTCTAAAAACTGCTACTGAAATCCTCGTTTTCTGTCCAAACGGTGCAGAATCTGAGAAAATTGCATTAGACGAAAAGTGTGCAGAATCGAGTTTTGCTTGGGAAAACGCGGGCAGAACCTTAAATTTCATTCGTTTTCCTAACAAAAATCTGAAAACAAAATTCTGCTACTGTTAAAATTAACTACCTAAATCAGTAAATAAGGAATGAGTTACATTTGGAGTGAGTTAGTAATACTCACTGTGATATAGATTTGAAGAAATTGTTGAGAAAGAAATATAATTACGAAATTCCCGAATTCCAAGCTTTGACTATGGAGGATTGAACTCTTCTCTCTCTCTACCCAACTGAAGAATTCTCTGCACTCTCTAAACTCTCTGTGAATTTCTGAATTGTGCTATGATGGAAGTGCAGAGTGTGTAGTGTGGTTGGGTGTATATATAATCAAATACCCACTAAGAAAACATTGGCCTAACTCCCCACTCATGAACCACTATCCTCCATTAAATACAATGAGTGTGCAGAAATGATGTGTATGCACTGTCCTTTATTCTCCACTGATGAAAGTAAGAGGTAGGTGGAGATGAGGTGGGTCAATGTGTGTTTGGGTAATCTAGCTTATGGCATAAGGACAATACACATACAACAACATTTGCCAAACAAGACCTAAGGAAAAGCATCAGCATAATAATTTGGGTATAAATATATTTGTTCAATCATTTACTTCCAAAATTCTGTGGAAGTTTAACACTGCGCGGACAGTTTTAAACTTACACTGGTATTTTCGTGATACGGTGTTTATCACAAAAATACAGAGAATTCATTTTAACGTTAGAAATAGTTTTCTGATTTCATAAAAATACAGTTTGAGTTTAAAAGAAATAATTCCACCGTTTTGAAATACAGTTTTGAATTTTAACACAGGTATTGCAAGTTTTATGAAAATTGCATTTTGACCCCAAAAGTAATTTCAATTATTCAAGAATTAAACTTTTCACATAAGAATCGAAATTAACATATAAACAGACAATATATATTAAATTTTGAATATAATAATGCCAATGATAATGAAAATTTTAAATATGATAATGCATGAAAATGCAGGTTATTACAATAATTGCGGTACTCACGTTTATCTTATGAGTAGATAAATCGTGCGCGTCAAGAATACCACGCGTAGACGGGCAAACAATTTGTGTTTGATAACTACTATAAAATATTAAAACAACTACCAAATATGATACTAGTACGACTAGGATCAACACGCATCGTTTTAATTCTAATGGCAATGAAACATCATCGCCTGGTACTCCAACCATTCCTATTGCAAGCCTAAACCTCACCGATGATGTGCAAATTGACATTGAATCACCATCACATAGGCTGGAGGATTGAAAAGCCACAAAAGAACGGCAAAAGAGAAAAAGTAGAGCTAGTAATGTTGCTGCTAACATCGCAGTTGTTGAAAGTGTTGAAAAGTTTGCAACACAATATGCTCAAAGTATTGAAGACAACCGTGAATCAAGAAAGTGTTTTGAAACACAAATGAAAGAGTTAATAATAATGCCTAACAAATTTTAGATGGTTGTACCTCAATTAATTGTCAAAAGCAGTCCACGCTTCTTATATTCCGACGACAACATAGTCCCAGTGCAAAGTGGATACGGGCCAATATGGCAGAGCCCTAATCAAAATCTCCGACCTTAGACATGTCATGTAGGTACGATAGCCATCCAACAGGAATCGTAGAATTCCTATTAGGGAAGAACAGAGAACCGATACAGTAGAACAAAAATATTATGCTCTACCAATAACAATTGGATCAAGCGATATCTTGGCCTCAAGTTGTTTAATAGCACCGTCTATGTACTCCCCCCATCGGACAGTTTTATAGCGCCAGAATTGTACTTGTCAAACGATGCCCCGGGTAAATAACGATCAATAATGATTGATGCATCTCTAAATGCTGTGTCGTTATAAGGAGGCAACGGTACACCCTGCCCAATAGTAATGTCTGCAATAGTAAAACAAAAATTACTAACAAATAGGACTTCTCATTACAAATACGGAAGATGTGCCGTCCCCCATTGCTCACGGCACATGATTTGCCGCCCCATGTATTCCCCACTGCTAACACCTCCTTATCCCTACAATAATTTAGCCTAAGTTTTGCCTAAGTTCCATCTTCCTACTGTGGATGCTCTTATGCTTTTCAAATTTAGTTTTAAAATATTTTAATAGATATACCATATATATGTTGTGCAGTGGTTGGTAATAACATATATTATTATATGTGATATAATTGACAAAGTATTTATGAATTAAATTTAAAATTCGGCGTAATATTATTCATTAGTAAGCTTACATATAGATGACATGTTGTGATATTTTACATAGGGTAGATAACTTTAGGGTAATTGGCTCATAGTAACATCATAAGCTTGTTAAAAGAAATTTGGGCTCAAATATTTTGGACGAATCATTTCTTCAATTTATAGGGCAGTCAAACTTGGGGCGTTACAAAAGGTTGTACAATATCTAGAGGCGATATGATACTCTACGTGCTGTCACCCATAAAAGACCCGTGGTGAACTAGCTCGTTAAATACTGTGAAAAGTAGGACTGTAAGGTAAGCAGAGGTACGTCCTACATTGGCCAACAAAAAAGGTTTTTTGGCTTTGGGCAATGTGAAGCTAGGGGGAAATCATGTATTTAAGTGATTGTGATACCCCATGTGTATTTAAGAATTTTGGGTCATATTGATCGGTCTTTTCTTCAAATTAGTAGATCAGCAGGTTTGGAGCGGTACACACGCACACACACATACATACATATATATATATATACACGTTAAGGATCAAGTGCGGACTCAAAGAGACATTGTTTTAGCGACGAAAAATTTCGTCGCTAAAAATGGTTTATCCTTTAAAATCCGCTTAAGATCCGGACTCTCTCTCTCTATATATACTGTATACACACTCATACATAGACATATCCATTGCCAACTTTTAATGAATTCATTGTATCGATCTTCTCTCTTCCCTCAATCTTCATCGCTACATTTTTTTTCATTTGCAATTTGTTTGGATTCAGAAAGTGTTTTGTTTTATAGATGCTCAAGGTACTATGGTATGCCTAAAATCAGAGAAGAAGACAAAAGGAGCAGCTGTTGATAGTTGAAAACTGTCACACGGTACACTTATTGAAGCTCTTATGTCGCTCAAGGCCCTGTTTGGCGATAACTTTTGGTGTGGTAATGTGGTACTCTAAATGTACTCAAAAACTTCTCCCATAAGTGATTGTGAATGTTTAAAAGTTAAAGTAAAACTGTTTGACAAACCAACTTCTATATTCCAATTGCAAAAAATGTTAAAAGAGACATTGCCTGCTTTTGTCCAAAAGCAAATTTTATGTGATTAAATTACAAAAAAAGAAACTTTGCCAAACACGCCCTTATGCATATTTGGGCATTGCGAGACATGTTAGCTAGAGTAGCTTCTTAGAGAATAATTTTTCAATGAAAGGTTAAACAAGGCAATTAATTATTCATATTGATAGGTCAAACGTCCTTTTCTTTTCTTCTTCCTTACAACATGCGATTTGTGCCTGGCTTGTATTAGTTGTGTAATTAGGTACTCTTAAGGTATGTTTGGACACAAAATTATTTAGTTTTTTTTTACGCCATTTATATAAACATAATGAACTTCATTGTAAAGAGAGAAAAAGACAAAGAAGATAAATGGTGAAATTAAAAGATGATATTAAAGAAAATTCGTTGTGGATATTTTCATCTCCAATTAGGCTCGAATATATTTCGGTACGCTCTATTTGAGTGCTTTTATTATAAATTATAAAATTCATGACAATTTTTTATTTTTTTTACTTTTTTTTATTTTATTTTATGTCGATTTCAATTAAGGACAATCGAGGCGCCTCATTGTTCTCAACTGAAACTGATATAAAAATTGACTCAACTTATGCAATTCATAATAGAGAAACCAATATAAAATTTTAAAAATAAAGGGTAATACTAGTATATATTTGAGCCAAAACTATATTATAATATATGTTAGAATAAAAAATATATATAAAATAGCAACTTTCTAACAAATTGACAAGATTGAAATCGAAATTGTCATTCTAAACAAACCACTGATGAGGTAATATTGTGAAAATGAATTATTGTTAGAATTACTTCAACTGCATTAGACATAAGTTTAGTACTATGTTTGTCTGTTTCCTCCATTTGCATGTATTCAAGTTGACTCTCGCTATAAATATTAAAAAGAAAATGTGACAAGTTGAAGGGACATTTGGATAAAAATATAAAAGCACAATTGAAAGAATGCATTGTACCAAATAATTGACAGCTTACCTGAAAGCCTTAACAAAAATTTGAAAAGAGGACTAGTTTTATATTTTAATTAAGCTGAAGCTAGCTAATAATTGGATATCAGCAATTGTTATCTAGATTGCTTGGTCATTGTAGATCCTCTAAAAAACTTGAGAAAGAGAGAGATTAGGAAGAATTCGGGAGAGGGAGAGAGAGATTAATAGGTGAAATTTGGAAGAGATCTTCCTCAATGTTTATGATTTGAAATCTTAGGTCTTAATTTTTTAAAAAAAATAATTATCTAGTTCTTCTTTAAAATTTTCATATTAGGCCTCTGATGGTCAAATATATGTTGATCAATTTTGGAATATTTCACTACTGCGTACTAAATCTTGGATCTGTTCAATTTGACCCTCCGAAGAAAATGTATTGGATTCACCTCACCCTAAGGTTCTCTGATTAATTTGTTAATGAATTTAGCAAGTAAAAAAGAAAAGAAAAAAAAAAAAAGAAAATGCCACTTTTCTTTATTTGGTTATTAAGAAAAACAATAGAAAGAGAGGGAAAAAGGGGAATGAAAAGTAAATAACCTTTTAGTATTAAAAAAGAAGAAGAAGAAGAAGAAGTAAATAACCTTTTGAAATTAATTTATGAGTCACACACTCACACCCCTTCCTCTTTTCTAGAATCCATTTCACTACACCATATGATCATATTTCTAACATACAACTTTTATGATTTCTAACGGATATATCCGTTATGAATTAGTAACGGATATATATGTTAGAAATATTAAAAATAATATTCAAAAAATAAAAATATGGTGGCAATTTTGTAAATAAACACTACAAAATTTTCACACAAAATTTTCCCCCTTAAAAGGCCTAAACCAGCAAAATTTCCCCCAAATTTTCACATTACAAGGGGTTCAGTAGTTCTCTCCCTCCCCTCTCTCTCTCTCTCTCTCTCTCTCTCTCTCTCTTTCTCTCTCTCTCTCTCTCTCTCCATTCGTTTGGTTCTCCCCCTCCCTTTGGTTCTAATCTTCTTCTTCTTCTTCTTCTCTCCCTCAATCCATGAACCCTAACCTTAATCACGAACCTTGGCGTCTCTACCTTTCCCAACCACACACCTCTCTCTCTCTCTCTCTCTCCCTCCCTCTCACTGTCGTCGTTGCCGCCGCTGTTTGTCACCACCGGAACTGGTTAGCTCTTTCTCTCTCTCTTACACACACACACACACACACACACATACACACACACACACATACACACACTAGATCTGGTAGGAGACATACACACCCACACACCCCAGATCTGTACCAGATCTTTTTGACACACACACACACACACACACACACTCCTTCTCATTAATCTGATAGCATAAGACTTTGTTTGTTTAGAAAATTCACTACACCAGAATGGCCGATTTGTCACTGCTCTGGGAAGTGACAAAGGGCCTTTGTCACTGCTATGACCGTGACAATTACGGGGGTGACAAAAAATGTTTGTCACTGCTCAGAGCAGTGACAATTTCATTTGTCACTGCCCATTTGAGGACCCCTTAAAGGGTTAATTTCCTTCCCTTTGTCACCGCAATGAACCGTGACAATAATTTTAAATTTTTCACTATCCAAAAGCGGTGACAATGTTGGTGACAATATTTTAGCAATTGTCACCGATTTCAGCAGTGACAATTTTGAAAGAAAATTGAAAAAAAAAACTTGTTTTGCAAGAATTAATCCACCCAATGCCGAATTGGTACCTTTATAAAAAAAATTGTAATATTACTACAAAACACAATTGCAATCCATAAAAATCACCTATAAACACAAATTATAAGATCACAACTTTTTCCTTGAGTTGCAAAATTGAAAAGCCAAAAATAAAATTTGTATATACTAGCTAGTTCTCATGAACATGTGAATGAAAAAGAAAAGCTATAAATGCTATATATCTAGTCTCTAACTTCTAACTTTTCAACAGTGAGGATGCTTCAAGTGAGCTCGATACCTTCTCTGAGACTTCAAATCATTTTCAACACATACTTCCCAAATTGTCTTTTCTTTTAGAAGTCCGTAGGCTGGTACTATATAACATAGAAAAGAAAATTCAATAAACCAACCATATATTTTACAAAAAAAGAATTACTATATGTGCAAATTGGTAGCATTATGTATAAAGCTTAATTTCAAGCAATCCAATTTTGTACTAATAGCTTTGATCTAGCCCATGAATTCGCTATTTGTAAACATAAGACTGTACACACCAAAAAAAAAACCTCATATATTCGCCTTTTGACAAAGTATTAAGTGAGCAATTATTCTTGCTAAAAACATAAAGATAAGGAATAGTGGAGAACAATAAGAATATTAATTAAGGATCTTCTATAAAACGTCCTAGTGGTTTCGGTTATATATATCCCAATTTGGTGCCAAAATGTAGTCATTTGGTCCGAAAATGTTACCATTAGATCCTAGAGTGATTTTCAAAGTTACAACATGTTGAGACTAAGTAATTTGGTCCGAAAATGTTACCATTAGGTCCGATGGGGTTGGAGGTGACTGTTGGGTTTGTGCCCTCAAACCATTACTTTCTGTATGAGACATTGACATTTTAATATATGGATATCAGCTTTACATTTTATTGTGTATGTTCTTTTCATGAGATGATTGTTAATCCTTAAGTATTATAGTAAGTAATTCGTGTGTGTATGAGATGCACACAAGTGAGATACGAATTACTATTCTTTAATACTTAGAATGTGTCACAGTGGATGATGAGACTGGATACCTCATCAAGTCTACACTGTAGCATAATTAACTACCATTGGATGGAGTGATTAATCTCAATCACTAGAGTGTAGCTCTTAGTTGATATGCTAGTGCTTATAGTGCATTGACGGACCTGAGTTTCCTATTGACGCTTAAGGCTGTCAAACAGTCAATAGGAACTCATAACTTGTATAAGGTACGTGTTCTCAATCTTGAGACGATTATGAACACAGACTGTGGATATGACTGCTTTGATTTACCAATCAGTGAGGTCTATAAAAGATCAACACCTGGGTATCTTGGGTATGTCATGTTCATAGGGTTGTGAACATGCATTGTCAAGATAGAATCTACCCTCTGTTTCAGAGTAAGCATTCCCTTGAGAATGTCACCAAGTCGATTACTGAGTACTGCAGTCTTGTTGATAAGAGTTATCAACATGTTTGGTAATCATGAGAGGTGAATGAGACTCAAGGAATACAAGAAGTAATCATGATTCAGGTTGACAGTAACAGTTATCCGATTACCTGAATATGATTACGAATGCTGACGGTAGAGGGACATTAGTACACCATACAAGTCTAGTTATCGCTTCGGATATGTTCTTTTGCGTTGGAGTTCAGTTATCGTTTTATAGTGGAGTAAACTTTAACTGACCAGTTAGTTAGTTTGCTGATCAAAGAGTTTGGTCATGGTAATTAACAAACTGGTCTGAGCCAACAATAAAGAGCCTAGGAGGTCCCACTCTTAGCTCCGCCAGGATGCTTGGAAAGATGCTTGAGGATGATGTCCAGACAGGTTCGATCGATCGAAGATGTCTCGATCGATTGAAGTCTGAAGGTTCGATCGATCGAAGATGGTTCGATCGATCTAATGTTCGATCGATCGAAGGCACTTCGATCGCTCGAAGTCTAGGTCGGTTCTGGGAATCTATAAATAGGGCAGCTGCGTTCTGGAAAAGGTTGTTCGTCGTTTTGAACGTCAGAAGCTGCAGAAACTGTTTTGGAGTCCCAAAACCTTCTCTATCCTCTCCATTAGGGTTCCCACCAACCCTAGTCTTTCTGGCAGGCATCCGCAGGAGTCATAAGGGTGAAGATCATCTAGTGGAGGCTGCTGGAAATTGAAGATCAGAATTGGGTTCAAGACACTAAGGTATAACTCGTGTCCCCTCTTGTGCGTATCTGTAGAATTGACGAGTAGTAGATCCAGGCATGCCAATAAAGTTTCATAACTTGATTTTTCCGCTGCGCGTTTAATCTTTCCATTTAAACCTGTTTTTCCAACAATTGGTATCAGAGCCACGCTCGTTTGGATCTATAGATGCGTTTTTTGGAACACTATTTTGATTTGCATGTTGATTTTAGAACTGCTTTCGAAACTGCATCGTCACAGATCTGTTTCTGCAGTGTTATCGCAGCAGTATACAAATCTGTGATTGCATTGGATGCAAGATGGGTTCGATCGATCGAAGAATGTTCGATCGATCGAACGCTCTGTACTCGAGCGATCGAACAGGTTTCGATCGATCGAAACCTTCTGTTGTTCGAGCGATCGAATAGAGTTCGATCGATCGAGACAGACTCTTTGTCAGGTTTTCTGTTTCACAGTTTTAAAAGTATTTTGAAATTAAAAGTTTAATTTTAACTTATTCTGCAAAATTTTTAATCATTCTGTGAAATAGAATGTTCAAGCGATTGAACAGTGTTCAATCGATCGAAGGTTCGATCGATCGAACGGTCTTCGATCGATCGAACTATGACAGAGAAGTTAGATGCTGTTTTGAGTTCTAATTCAGTATGTAAAGAGTTTATATACTGTGTGAATCAATTAAGGGTTCCAATAGTTATATTTTGTTATATATATGCGTGGATGTGTATTTAACTAACTTTTTGCAGCAAAAGTTAGTCGCTATCTCCCATGGCGCCAAGAGCATTTAATTTTGTGTTTGAATGTTTTAGATTGGTGTGTTGTTTTAAGTTTGGTTTGGTTTTAAGGCATATGTAAAGGGCGCTGCGACTTCAATCCTACGAAAAGGAAAGTCGCACCGGTTTCCCTAGCCTTTTATTTTGTTGTTGCTATTTCTATTTCTAGATAAATTGTAAGCTTCAAAAGAGGCATAGGTTCAATGTAATAGAATTAGAATATCCATGAAGATGGAGCAAGGAGCCGTTGTCCATGAAGATGGAGCTAGAGGCGATCAAACCAAAAGCAGGTTCTATGGAGATAGAGCCATGGGAGATAGAGGCATCGTTTGGATGTCTTTTATTTCATTTTAGTTTTTTGTTTTATGTGCTTTGTTTGTGATTGGCGTATAATACATTGTTGCATGCACGCAAAACAAGTTTTCTAAAATAAAATTCAAAAACCGTTTTCAACACATTAGTAAACATTAGATGTTTATGGGAAGTGTGTAGAAACAGATTTTCTCAAAAAGCAAAATCCTTTTTTACTAAATCTAGTGGGAGAGGGTCTTATTAATAACACCCACGATCTTCCATTAACGGTTCATTGTAAGATGAGTAGTGTATTCTGTGTCACCTCGCCAGGGGTGATCATTCCATACGGAGGGTACACTGCTCATTGGTTACTAGATGTGAACTTCCTATGGATAGGATCAATCAGACGTGTTAGAGGGTGACCACCATACGGAGGCGCTACTTGAGACGGTTGTGATTGGATCCTAGTTAATGGTACACACTAGCTAAGCTATGGATAAGGGATCCCACACGGGGCATTATTCAGAAACTTAGAGATCAAAAAGGTTCGGAAGTCATAACTTGTTTTGCAAGAGTTGCATAGCGGATAAGTTATGATAAATCGAAAGATCGAACATTGACCACCACACGGAGGCTTTATTCTTTCGTTTCGATATTCCGGCGACTTTGTTTTAAAATAAGAGTTTTAAAAGGATTCTTTTATTTCAAACTGTCAAATTCTGATATCCATATTTATTTTGTTTTTTTGATTTTTCAGTAAATCATAATGTCTGGATCTGCATTTAGTCCACTTGCCACCATACTCACTCAAAACAAGTTAACTGGAAACAACTACACTGAATGGAAACGTAACCTTGACATCGTGTTAACTGCGGAGGATCACATATATGTCCTCACCACCCCATGCCCCGAAGAACCCGCTGCAAATGCTTCGGCTGCTGCTAGACGCGAGTTCGATAAATGGAAAAAGTCGAATGGGATGGCTCGTTGTTACATATTGGCTTCTATGGCTAATGTGTTACAACACCAATACCAGTCGAACAGTTCCGCCAGTGACATTATCGAATCCCTGAAAAAGATGTTTGGGGAGCATGGCAGGCCTGCCAGACAGGTAGCTATGCAGAAGATAATGAGTGCTAAGATGTCGGAAGGGACTCCAGTCAAAGAACATGTTTTGAAAATGATTGGTTATTTAAACGAGCTGGAGACCCTAGGTGCTAACATCGATGCACAGACCCAAGTTGATATGATCCTCAATACGCTGTCGCCATCATTTGCTCAATTTAAACTGAATTATAATATGAATAAAATGGATTTTTCAATGAGCGAATTGATGAGCTCTTTATTGGCAGCGGAAGGGGTGATCAAACCTGGGGGCAGCGTTTTAAACGTTGAGAAAAGCGCTTCCTCTTCCCGATCTATGCCGAAAGGAAAGAAAGGGAAGAAGAAGGCTAGCACTGGTGGTTCAAGTGTTGGACCAGTCCCTAAGATTGCAAAATCTAAGGGAAAAGGTAAGGGCAAAGGGAAGGTGGGTGGCCAAGGCAAAGGAAAGTGTTTCCAATGCGGTGAGAAAGGCCACTGGAAGAGGAACTGTCCAGAATTCTTAGCTACAAGAGTTCAAGGTATGATTGAATCACATGTGATTGAAGTAAGTTTTATAACGGATACTTCAAACACTTGGTGCATTGATTCTGGTGCGACTAACCATATCTGTAATTCATTGCAGGGGTTCAGATCAACCAGGAGGTGCAGTGATGGGGAAATCGTACTTACTCTAGGTTCTAGCGCAACCGTTTCTGCTGTTGCTATAGGAGTCGTAGTTTTAGAATTTCTAGACAATAAAGTTTTGATTTTATCAGATGTACTTTACGTCCCTTCAATGAGACGTAATTTAATTTCAGTTTCTAATTTATCGAATAATGGTTATTCTTTTCATTTTGGAACTGAAGTTGTGATTAAAAGAAATAGTTCTTTTATATGTTCTGGTGTTAAATCAAATGGTTTATATGTGATTACTCCCAATATTTCTAAAGATTCTTGTATGGAACTTAATAACTCAGTGGTAACTGTACCATCTAAAAGAAAGAGACCTTCCACTAATCCAACAATGCTTTGGCATATGAGGCTTGGTCATATCAATCTAAATAGGATTGGCAGACTAGTCAAAGAAGGGGTCTTAGGCGATTTGGTTCTCGAACCAATAGAAGTCTGCGAGTCTTGTTTAGAGGGTAAGATGACCAAAAGGCCCTTTCCTGCAAAGGGCAATAGAACCAATGCATTGTTGGAATTAGTTCATACTGATGTGTGTGGACCAATAAATATTAGAGCAAGGGGTGGTTATGAGTATTTCATAACATTTACTGATGACCACTCTAGGTATGGATATGTGTACCTAATGCAGCACAAGTCTGAAGCCTTTGAAAAGTTCAAAGAGTTTAGGGCTGAAGTGGAGAAGCAATTGGGCACACATATCAAGGCCATTCGATCTGATCGAGGTGGCGAGTACCTCTCTAATGAATTTATTGATCACCTCGTACAGAATGGGATTCTGTCACAGTTGACTGCACCTGGCACGCCTCAGCAAAATGGTGTAGCGGAGAGAAGGAATCGGACTCTTTTAGACATGACTAGGTCAATGATGAGTTATTCTGAGTTACCTTTATTTCTTTGGGGTTATGCTTTGGAAACCGCTGCTTACATACTAAATCTAGTACCAAGCAAATCTGTTCCCAGGACACCACGAGAGATGTGGATTGGGCGCAAGCCTTCTTTGCAACATCTCCGGATATGGGGATGTCCGGCACATGTGCTAAAAGGAAAGATGAGCAAGTTGGATTCTAGATCGGAAGTATGTTACTTCGTGGGGTATCCAAAGGGTACTTATGAATGGTATTTTTATGATCCAAGAGAACAGAAGGTGTTCGTCAGTACGAATGCTATTTTCTTGGAGGATGATTATATCATGAACCATAAACCTAAGGGAAGGATAGATCTTAGAGAGATAGAAGGAGAGCCCTCAGTCCAACCCGTAGTTAATAACGATGTAAATCAGGAAAACACCACTTCTTCACCTATTTCCGCACCAGTACCTCGTCGTAGTGGGAGGATTATCAGCCAGCCTGATAGATACATGTTCTTAGGAGAAGTTTTTGAAGCTGTCTCCATAGAATCTGAATCTGATCCTACCACATACGAAGAGGCAATGGCTGATGTTGATTCAGCTCATTGGGTTAAAGCTATGAAGGCTGAATTGGAATCTATGGATTCTAATCAGGTCTGGGATCTTGTAGAACTTCCAGCCAATATTAAACCCATTGGCTGTAAGTGGGTCTACAAGAGGAAAAGAGGATCTGATGGAAAGGTTGAGACCTTTAAGGCAAGGCTTGTTGCGAAAGGTTATACTCAGAGGGAGGGCATTGACTATGAGGAAACCTTCTCGCCGGTGGCCATGCTCAAGTCCATCAGAATACTCTTATCCGTTGCTGCATGCCTAGATTTTGAGATCTGGCAGATGGACGTCAAGACTGCATTCTTGAATGGCAATCTTGAGGAGGACATCTATATGCAACAACCAGAAGGGTTCATAGCTGGTCGGAAAGGTAACTTGGTATGCAAGTTGCAAAAGTCCATTTATGGGCTTAAGCAGGCATCCAGAAGTTGGAACATACGATTTGACCAAGCGGTCAAATCGTTTGGTTTCATACAGAATCTGGATGAACCTTGTGTATACAAGAAGAGTGAAGGGAAAGTGGTGGCTTTTCTTGTGCTTTACGTTGACGACATTCTACTCATTGGAAATGATGTAGCGGCTGTCGCACCGCGACGGGAAAAAAATAGGTTTTTTAAATATATATATATAAGAGTGTGTGTTCTTTTTTAAAGAAAATGGAAAAAGAGGAATGTGGGGGAAGTATTTTTTTTATTTTGAAAAATAGGCCAAGTAGATTTTTCAGAGTCGCCACCTAACTTTGTACGGGTGTTAGGATCCCGATAAAGATACGGAAATATATCTTTATATTTTTACAGTTTGGGAAAGTGGGCCTATGTTTTTGACAAGTAAACCAGAGATTTAGAAAGGGGTTCGGGGACTCGGTTATGTCGAGGGAAGGTATTAAGCACCCTCGAACATCCATGACG
The DNA here is from genome assembly GCA_033977485.1 of Hydrangea macrophylla. NCBI lineage: Eukaryota > Viridiplantae > Streptophyta > Magnoliopsida > Cornales > Hydrangeaceae > Hydrangea > Hydrangea macrophylla. The sequence goes on along the minus strand of CM066985.1, from coordinate 106,779,691 downwards.
AAGCATGGTTGCCAAATTGGCGATTTTCACGATAACGGGGCATAAAGATAAAGAATGAGAAAAAAAGATAAAAAGATGAAAAGTCATGGCCGCACCCTTTTGGGGTTGCATACGTATCTCGGGTTGAGAATCAGGCCAAACGTAGCTCTAACTAGTTATTTATTTTTTTGAAATTTTTGGTCACGTTTGACCGTGCTCGTGTGTTATAGTGTTTTTGAAAAGTCGGTGTAGCTAGGACGTCGATCACCGTAATCGAGTCCTAGACTTTAACCTTGATTATGTGCCGGAAGTAAGGGTCGGTGCCCATTTGAGTCTCGAACTTTCAAGTCGTTAACGTTATTGAACAACGTAACTAATCGAAATGTTCGGTTTTGAAAAGGTTGAATACCGGAAGTAAGGGTCGGTGCCCGTTTGAGTCTCGAACATTCAAGTCGTTAACATTATTGAACAACGTAACTAATCGAAATGTTCGGTTTTAGAAAGGATTTGAATACCGGAAGTAAGGGTCGGTGCCCGTTTTGAATTTGAACATTCATATTATCGGCGTTATTGAACAACGGGATAACTCGAAGTGTTCATTTTGAAAGAAAGGTTTTGAAAGTTACCGGAAGTAAGGGTCGGTGCCCGTTTTGAATTGATTTGAGGATTTACAGCATAGTGAATGTATGATTTTTTTTTTTACAGTGATTATGTACATTGAAAGAGGTAGTAAGCACAGAAATATTGACATTAATGAAAGACAAAATATAAGAATGTACAATAAGTAGATCCGGCCTACCGGAAAATCAAGTGAACTAGGAGCTAGCCAGTTCACAATGGTAAGGGTCAAGTATTGGCGGCGAACCGACCGTAGTTAGAATCAAATATTGGCGGCGAACCGACCGTAGTTAGAATCAAGAATTGGCGGCGAACCGACCGTAGTTAGAATCAAATATTGGCGGCGAACCGACCGTACAAATTGTTAGATCCGGCCTACCGGAAAATCAAGTGAACTAGGAGCTAGCCAGTTCACAATGGAGAGGGTCAAGTATTGGCGGACGAAGCCGACCATATTAGTTTAAGTAAAAAAAAAAATTATTATTATTATTTTTTATTTATTACATTTACAGCAGATTCGGTATGAAGAATAAAAGAAAACGGCCCTTTACCTTGAGAAAACGGCTCGGAAATAGCTGAACGGGGCCCAAATCGAATTTCGGCTTGAAACGGGCCCAAACGGAGGTCACCGGTGAGTCCGGAACGGCCGAAAACCCCCAAAAGGGTATAAATCAGGTCGAAATCGGTCCGGACAGATTTCGGGCGGGACCGGCCGGCGCCAAACTGGCCGGTTTGAGCAGAAATTAGCTTATAAAAAGAAGGAAGTGCCTTAAACGGTGGAATTTTGTGATTCTGAGCACACGGGTGCGTCCGGAACGGTCAAATTAGCTAGAAATGAGTGTCGGAACGTCGAAAATCGGGTCCGGAAGCCTCGAAAATGGCGAAAAAGTCAAAGTGGGGCCCACTGCCACGTGGCAGACACGTGGCGGCTGAGGCAGCACCGCGTCAGCAGTCAACGACACGTGGCGCCTTCTGATTGGCTGGTCAAAGCTGATGGGGCGATGATGTGGTAGGTGACGTGGCGTGACACGTGGCTTGATGACGTGGCAGACAGTGACACGTGGCAGTCTCTGGTTGGTTGGCCAAGTAACGTGGCAGTTGACGTGGCATGACACGTGGCAGTGACACGTGGTATCTTATGCCACGTGGCAGTCAGTGATTGGTTGGTCAACCCTGACGTGGTGCTGACGTGCAGAGACACGTGGCAGATGACGTGGCTGTTGTGCCACGTGTCAGCTCCTGGTTGGATGGTCAACTGCTGACTCAGCGCTGATTGTGTAGCTGCGCGTGGGGGAGGCGGAACGGTGCCGTGGTGGCGCGTGTAGCGCGTGCGGCGGTTTCCGGTGGTCTTTGGCCGCCGGACCACCGCGATCTGGATCGTCTGGTCCAGACGATGGTGGTGGTCGTGGCGGTTTCCTGTGGTGGTGTCCAGAAACTCCGCCGGAGGAGAAACTATGCAGCGGCGGCGCGTGGGGTGTTTGGGCGGCGCGTGAGGAGGCTGTGGACCTCCTTTGGAGGATCTGAAAAGATGGGTCGATGGGTTTTTTCGATGCGAAGCCAACGGTATGGGTGGTGAGACACAGAAGTGCAGTTTAAGGCTCCGTTTGGGTGTTTTTCAGTTTCTGGGCAGAGGCCAAGGCTGTGTTTGGTTTAGACAGCTTTCTGGGCTTTCTGGGCACTTTTAGAGGCTGTGGTTGGACTGGGTGTTTGGGTAATTGCCTGATGATGATGGGTTTCTGGTGGTGGAGGCTATGGTGGTGTAGTGGTGGAGATATGGGGATGATTTTTGGTTTTGTTTTTGGAGCTTTGGGGAAGATAACAATGGTGGAGAGAGAGAGAGCTTCCTTTGAGTCTTGAGAGCTTTTTTTTTTTTTTCTTTGTGCAGCACCCAAGGGGCTCTATTTATAGAGTCTCTTGGGTTGGGTAGGATCCGGTGCGAACGGGACGCATTTCGGATCCCTACAACCCCCGATCTTGGCCGTTCGGTCTTCCGAAGCTTGTTTTTTCCATCCGGCCGTCCGATTTGAGCGATTCGAAAATATTTAGTCTTCATTTAGCTTTACCGACAAATCCCCATGGTCGGATCGGCGATTTCTACTCCCGGGCTCAAAATTGACCGTTTTGCCCCTCCCTCTGCTGGTCTTGGACTGCAAAATTAGGGTTACTGATATCTCGTGATCCGACCGTCGAATCTGACTGATTTGAAGTTCTTTATTCTTGTATTGATATTACCTTCAGCCCCGTATAGTCGGATCGATGATCTCTATGCCCGGGCACAGAAGATGACCATTTTGCCCTTTCCTGTGCTGATCCTGGACTGTGGAATTAGGGTTACCCATATCTTTAGATCCGACCGTCGGATCTGACCGATTCAAAGTTCTTCGTGCTTGTATTGAGATTACCTTCCACCCCATACAGTCGGATCGATGATCTCTGCTCCCGGGCTCAAAATTGACCGTTTTGCCCTTCCTTGTGCTGATTCTGGACTGTAAAAGCCAACAGGCCACCGCTTTTTCCTCTGATTGCCCGTCCGGACCCATTTTCCTTTCCCAGAAGTCATTTCCATGCTTTCGTTGGCTTACGGCCATTTTGACTCGCCTTCGGTTGCCCCGGTCTTGATTCTGACTCATTTTCTAACCTCCCGGTTAGCCGATTCGGGACCCGCGCTGAGCGGCGACCGCCGTTTTTTGAACTTCCGTATGATTGATGACTCTGAATGACCTAGAATGGCCATTAAAAACCTTTGTTGGCATCCCCGATGGATTCTCGGTCTTTTCCTCGATTTGCGTGCCCGGTGGGCCCCCTGTACGAGTCAATTCTCTTTTTCCTTTTTTTTATTTACTTCTTTTTGTATTTATTTTTTTTTAAGGGACGGTAAAAATGGGGTGTCTACAGCTGCCCCTCTTTGTCAAGTTTTGCGGAGCAAATCAGGACAAAGATTTCGAGAGACGACCCATTTTTGCCGAATCCTTTTGAAAACATGAGAAAATATGTACAATGGTGTGACCGATCTCAAAAAGTGTTCAAGATGCCTACGTATCCTCCGTTAGGAAGAATCAGGTCGGGCGTAGTTCGAGTGCAAGTGCCGTAGGGCAAGAAGAGAACGTACCTTGGTGGAAGTGATGAAGAATGTGATCCATCGGGGACCGAGTACGGGATGTAGTGTAGTGGGCGAGTACGCTCCATTGGGGAATGACTCTGTGGGGTTAGGTGAATGATCTAAGATTGGTGGATAGTGTGGTCGGGCTTCGTAAAAGCTGCCTACGTATCTCCCGTCGGGAGAATCAGACCGGGCGTAGTTCGTAAACGAACTTAGAATTTGAGTGTTTTGCCATTTTGAAGCAAAATGAGGGATGCCACGTTGGGCGAGAGAGGGGGGAACACCACGTTTGGTGAACAGAAGTTTGCCGTTTTGAAGCAAAGGAGAAAGTTGGTGTAATCAAGAAGTGCGAAGCCGCGTAATCTTGAATTCTAACCGAAAATTGAGAAGTGTATTTTAAAAGTGTCGATTCGAAGGCATGCTAGTGGATGCCACGTCGAGCCGAGTTTTTGAAAAGAGTTGGTTCGAAGGCATGCCAGTGGATGCCACGTCGAGCCGAGTTTTGAAAAGAGTGCCGATTCGAAGGCATGCTAGTGGATGCCACGTCGAGTCGGAGAGTGAGAAATGTACCTTTCTACCTGAGTTTTGGGATGAGGATATGGTCCTCCTGGCTGGAAGTCTTTGACTCTGGGAGATTTCTGATGATGCCGAGTCCTTGAATTGATGAACTTTTTTCTGTTAGGAGTTCGTTCCTCCATCGTATAGCTGGGACTTTCCTGTAAAAGAAGGATATCTGTATGCTCCATCGATGTGTTAGTGAATGATACGCTAGTTTACTGACCTTAGAGGTTTTTGAAAGTTTTTCGTGGAAACCTGGACAGAACCCATCGTGCCACCTGGATATCACATTCTTCGACTTTGTCTAGAGCTTCGCTCGTGTTCGACCGGACCTTTGATCGTAAGTGTAGAGATTCGAATGCTGAAACCTTCGACATGAGGTCCCCTGTTTTTTTTTATTTTTATTGAAGCACGTTTTTACCCTTAGCGCCCTTTCAGGTTTTCGCCAAGTCCGGCTCTGTCATTGTTGCACGTCGGCGCCTTTTCAGGTTTTCACCGCGTCGACAGTTTTGTTTCTTGCCATAGCCTACGTTTTTACTCACGGCGCCCTCGCGGGTTTTCACCATGCCCTTCGGTCTATGCTCTTTTATTTTTGGTCTTTAAGTGCGAAGCTTTTTTGTGGAAATGGCGGACGTTGCCTTCCAGAGTTTTGAAAGCTGACCGGTACTTTGATTTTGGCTTTTAGTCAACCGAGTGTGCTTAATATTTGATCAATCAGAGAGGACTTTGTCGGGTTGTAATGAGGGCCAAGGGTGATGGCTGAAAAGAAAAGATGGCATGAAGGCTCAAGTTGGATTCTTCTTTCTTTTCCTTGGGTTTTGGCTGTTACGACCGTTTGATTTTTTTTGTTTTTCTTCGGGGATTATTTTTGTTTTTGAATTCCATGCATTTTGACTCACTCTTTTGTCTTCTTTTTTCATTATTTGGATTCGAGTGAGTTTCTCTTGTCGGGATTTCGTTGCATGTTCATCAACTTGTTTTTCTCCTTGCCCCGGTATTGAGATATAGTCGTTTTGAAAGTATTTGAAATGAACAAAAGGCTCAAAATGGCTGACAAATGGATTTTATTAATTTGTACAGATAGCAGAATTGAAGGCCTCTCTTCATTTTGATCAAAAATCAAGTACACTGGTTTGACATTAAGCATAGAATCTCTTGACCGAGTCAGAATTGATGGGCTCCGGAAACACATCGCCGTCCATTTCAGTCAATATCAGAGCTCCTCCAGACAGTGCTTTCTTGACGACGTACGGGCCCTCCCAGTTGGGGGCGAATTTTCCTTGTGCTTCTTCTTGGAAGGGAAAGATTTTCTTTAAGACCAGGTCGCCCTCTTTGAAATGCCGAGGTCGGACTTTCTTGTTGTAGGCTCGGGCTATCCTCTTTTGGTAGCATTGACCGTGGCACAAAGCGGTTAGGCGCTTTTCGTCGATCAGACATAATTGTTCGTGCCTTTCGCGTACCCATTCAGCTTCTTCCAACTCGGACTCCATAAGAATCCTTAGTGATGGGATCTCGACTTCAACTGGGATGACGGCCTCCATTCCGTAGACCAGAGAGTAGGGAGTTGCCCCTGTTGATGTTCGGATCGATGTTCGATAGGCCATAAGAGCCAATGGTAACATTTCGTGCCATGTCTTGTAGTTATCGGACATCTTTCGCATGATCGTCTTGATATTTTTGTTGGCTGCCTCAACTGCCCCATTCATCTTTGGACGGTAAGGTGCGGAATGCCTGTGAGTGATCTGAAATTGCTGACAGAGTTCTGTCATCATGTCATTGTTAAGATTTCTGGCATTATCCGAGATGATGGACTCCGGGAGACCGAATCGGCATATCAGAATGTTCTTGACGAATCTCGTGACGACCTCTTTTGTAACCCGTGCATAGGATTCTGCCTCGACCCACTTTGTGAAGTAATCGATAGCCACCAGTATGAAACGATGACCGTTGGACGATTTCGGAGTGATAGGACCGATGACGTCCATTCCCCACATGGAAAAGGGCCATGGAGTCGTCATAGGATGCAAGTCCCTTGGCGGCGCGTGGATCTGGTCGGCATGGATTTGACATTGACGACACTTCTTTACAAAATTGACGCAGTCGCGCTCTATGGTGAGCCAGAAGTGTCCTGTCCGCATTATTTTCTTGGCAAGCATGAGGCCGCTCATGTGTGGACCGCAAACTCCTCCGTGTACTTTCTCCATTAGGTGATCAGCGGTTGTGGCTGGCACGCATCTAAGTAAGCCCAGATGGTGGTTCCTCCGGTATAGAACGCCACCGCTGAGGAAGAATTGTGAGGCGAGCTTTTGGAGAGTGCGGCGTTCCGCAATATTAGTATTTGGAGGGTACTCTTGCTTTTCCAGGAAGTTGACGATATCGAAATACCACGGCTTGTCGCTTGATCCTTCCCCAATTTGATAACAGTAAGCTGGGCTTGATCTTGCCTCGATGGTCAGAGGCGGAATTTCATCCGAGTTGGGAACTTTGATCATGGATGATAGAGTTGCAAGAGCGTCGCCGAAATCATTCTGATCTCGAGGAATGTGGTTGAACTCGACGTAGTCGAATCCTTGACATAGATCGACTAAACATCTCCTGTACGGGATGAGCTTGGTGTCTCGCGTAGCGTATTCCTCCGTAGATTGTTTGATGACAAGCTCAGAGTCTCCGAATACTGCCAACCTGTGAATATCCATGTCGAGGGCCAACCTCAAACCTAGGATGCATGCTTCGTATTCTGAGACATTGTTGGTTGCGTCGAAGTTCAGTTTACAACAGGCCGGAAAGTGCATTCCGTCTTTTGATATGACAACTGCCCCTGCCCCGGCTCCTTTACTGTTGGATGCTCCGTCGAAGTACATTCGCCATCCATCGAAGTCCTCGCCTTCATTTTCACCGGTAGCAAAAAGGACAGCCTCGTCTGGGAAAGCCGTGTTCATTGGCTCGTAGTTGTCTGCCGGTGATTCTGCAAGTTGATCGGCGATCGCCTGTCCCTTGATGGCCTTTTGAGTGACATAGACGATGTCGAACTCGGTTAGAAGCATCTGCCATTTAGATATCTTCCCAGTCAAGACGGGCCTTTCGAAGATGTACTTGAGTGGATCCATTCGAGCGATCAGATATACCGTATGGCTGAGCAGATAATGACGGAGTCTTGTGGCGGCCCAAGCGAGGGCGCAACAAGTCCGTTCCAGTAGTGAGTATCTGGATTCGCTTTCAGTGAACCTCTTGCTCAGGTAGTAGATAGCATGTTCCTTTCGTCCGGTTTCGTCGTGCTGCCCCAGTACACATCCCATCGAATTATCAAGTACTGACAAGTACAGCAAAAGAGGACGTCCTGGCTCTGGTGGAACGAGGACCGGCGGATTCAGGAGATATTTCTTGATTGTTTCGAAAGCGCCCTGACAGTCCTCATTCCATTTTTTGTCGGAGCCTTTTCGGAGCAATTTGAAGATCGGCTCGCACTTGTCTGTGAGTTGTGAGATGAAACGGCTGATGAAATTGATCCGTCCTAGGAATCCCCGAATCTCCTTTTCCTTTGTGGGAGCAGGCATCTCGGTGATTGCTTTGATTTTTCCGGGGTCAATCTCGATGCCGTGTCGACTAACCATGAACCCTAGAAGCTTTCCTGAGGGGACGCCAAAGGCACACTTTGCTGGATTCAACTTGAGTTGGTACTTTCTGAGGCGATCGAAGAGTTTCTTGAGATCGGCCATGTGCTCAGAAGTTCTTTTAGACTTTATGATCATGTCATCGACGTAGACCTCAAGTTCTTGATGCATCATGTCATGGAAAAGCGCGGTCATGGCCCTCTGATAGGTTGCCCCAGCATTTTTAAGCCCGAATGGCATGACTCTATAGCAGAAAGTGCCCCAGGGAGTGATAAAGGCAGTCTTTTCCCTATCTTCCTCGTCCAGCAGGATTTGGTTGTAGCCAGAAAATCCATCCATGAAGGAATAGATCTCGTGCCCGGCTGTGTTGTCAACCAATATGTGGATGTTGGGCAGAGGGAAATCATCCTTTGGGCTTGCCTTGTTAAGATCCCTGTAGTCGACGCAGACCCGAATGCGACCGTCTTTCTTCGGCACGGGCACCACGTTTGCAAGCCATGTTGGATAGTTCACAACCATGATGAAGCCGGCTTCGAACTGCTTGATTACCTCTTCTTTGACTTTGAGGCTCCACTCTGGCTTTAGTTTTCGCAACTTCTGCTTGATCGGCGTGAATTCCGGCTTGACTGCGAGTTTGTGTGTGACGATGTCAGTGGCTAGGCCCGGCATGTCCTGGTATGACCAAGCAAACACATCCTGATATTCTTTCAAGAATTGAAAGAGTTCGTGCTTGTGCTCCGGTGTGAGTTGATGGCCGATTCTCAGTTCTCGAGGATTCTCGATTGTACCAACATTGATGGTGTCGGCCTCTTCTAAGTTAGGCTTTGGTTTGTCCTCAAGTTCCGATACCATTTTTTCAAGTTCAGAGGGGGTCTCGTCGTCGGAATCAGATTCCTCCTCCATACCCAAATGATTAAAGTCCATTTCCGTTTTCGAGTGATTCTTGACTTGTTCAATTTGTGTGATATCCAGGTGATTAATGAGTTTAGTCACAGATTCCCTGAAATCAATTTTGCAAGAAAAGAAAAAGAAAGATTCAGAAACAGAGCTTTAAACAAGGCCAGTAAACTTGAATTTCATTCATTAAACAAAAAGATAGAAGCCTATTACAAAGATTGTTATTTCTCACTCGACCGGCTTAAGTCAAGTGAGAACCTTTACAGATATCCGTTTTTTACCCAGATGCCCTTTTACACAGCAGAGGGCGGATCTCCCAGTTGTTCGGAGTTTCCCCTGGCTCTAACCGGCGGACCGTTGGCTTGGTGGAGGCTCCTGGCCCAGTGATCATGGCAACATTTTCCTCGAATAGGTCTCGGATACTGCCTGTCGGGACCATGGACGTCCAGTCGATCGTCAGAGTGGGCTGACTTGCCTGGTCAGGGAATATTGTCTCGGCCGGGTGGGGGAAGGTCTCCCGAATGTGTGGAATTGGCCCTCCGATTTTGCGACCGGATCTCTTGTCCTTTCCCCGTCTCTTCTTGTATCCAAGACCGCAGGTGTCCTTCTGACTTGGCAGATCGACCGGCTGTATCTGCCCCTGGTTTGACTTCCCAAGCCCCTTTCCGGGCTCATATCCGAACGTCTTCAATTGCCTGGCCATGTTCAGATGAGCCTGCGAGTATGCAGGCTTTCTTGTTGGTTTCCCTTCTGGAGCGAAGGTGGCAGAGACCAATTCAAAGACTTGGTATGAGGCAGGTTCAGTCTCCTCGCCTGCATTAATATGCGGTAGTGATGGCTTTCCGAATGTGGCAAACTCTCGTTCGCCATGGACGACGACTAGAAGCCCATCGATTGCATATTTAACATTTTGATGCAGGGTGGAGGGAACCGCCCCGGCTGGATGGATCCATGGCCTTCCGAGGAGCATACTATAGGCTGCCGGGATGTCTAGGACCTGGAAGGTGATTTGAAATTCATACGGCCCGATCTCGACTGGCAGGTGGATCATTCCGATTGTCTCCTTTCGAGATCCATCAAATGCCCGGATCACTGTGTTTGACCGTTGTACCTTCTCTGGGTCAATACCCATCCTCTTGATTGTGCTCAGGGGACAAACATTGACTGCTGACCCGTTGTCGACGAGAACCTGACTGAGGATCATTCCGTTGCTTTTTACTGTCAAGTGCAGGGCCTTGTTATGTCCGGTGCCCTCTGGTCCCATCTCCTCATCAGAAAAGGAGATGATGTTGAAGGTGGAGACATTCCCCACAATATCGGCAAACTTGTCGGCCGAGATGCCGTCAGCCACATGGGACTCGTTAAGGACTTTGAGAAAGGCATCTCGGTGAGTCTCGGAGGTCAGAATCAGTGACAGCATGGAAGAGTGGTCTGGAGCCTTCCGTAGTTGCTCGATAATCTGATATTCACTGCGTCTGAGTAGCGTCAAGAACTTCTCTGCCTCTTCGGCCGAAACCGGCAGTTTTGGCGGGCAATCTGTGCGGGCAACTTCGGTCTGGCCTAAGAACCCTTCTGTATTAGAGACCTCCCCCTGGTTGTCTTGACCCTGGGCCTGATATACCCACGGGATGGCGTGAGTATCAGTCACCGGTGGTTGGATGACAGGTAGAGGAGAGTGGAGAATTATCGGGTCAGCAGGAGTGGTGAAGACCTCTAGCAAGGGCTTTACCGGAGCCGGAATGGCTTGAATTCTTTTTTGGATTGTTGGGTCGGGAGCAGAAAGGACTTCCAACAAAGGTCTTATTGGAGTTGGGGTGATCTGGATTCCCCTTTGGATTGTTGGATCGGGAGTGAAGAGGGATTTCGTACTCTTTTGGATTTTCTTCGCGGGAGCGGTGTGAACTTTTTTATCTTCTTGAGTCACCGAGCTGGGAGCGATCGGCTCTGGTGCAGTGAGCACAACAAGCGGAGTAGTAGGAGCGGTATGCAGAGCAAGGCAGGAGAGATTCCTCCTGATAGATTCTGATGGAGAATGGCCGACCCACCTTGGTCGAGGATGCTGATTGATGGCCATTACGGCCCCTTCCTCCTCTACGATCACAGCATTGATCGACCCCCCAGCTTCATGTTGCGGGAGAGGATTATGGGCGATATTGGCCTGTTGCTCAATTGGTTTCACAGCGATTTTCCCGTCGTCTATCAAATCTTGAATTTTATGCTTGAGGGAGAAACAGTCGTCCGTGGAATGCCCCACCATTCCCGAGTGATATTCGCAGCGTCGGCTATGATCATAGGATTTCGGGAGTGGATCGGGCGTCTTCCCAGCTGGGATTAGAGTAATGGCTCCTTGGGCCAGCAGCTTGCTCATGATAGAACTTTGCGATTCAGCCAGTGGTGCAAAGACCCGAGCTCGGTTGAGCTTCTTCCGCTGGAAATTTTCAGTTTTGGCTGGTTGCTGCGGATTCTGATAGTAGCCCTGCTGTTGAGGCGTGAATGGTTGAGGCTGCACCATTGGCTGTTGGTACACGGGCACGGCTTGCTGATATCTCGGAGGAGGCGGAGCCGGCTGCTGGATGAAGTTTACAGGGGCATACTGTCCGGCGTCGGGGTAGACCACAGCCATTTCATTCTCTTTCTTGGGCTTTTTGTAAGAAGACCCTGCCTGACCCTGCTCTGACCCGATCTTGATTCTTCCAGTCTGTATCCCTTCCTCGATTAATTCGCCGTGCTTGATTATCTCGGCGAATGATCGGCCTGTCCCGTTGATGAGTCGGTCATAATAGGGATGCTGCTGGGCAAGTATGAATGCCTCTGTCATCTCAGAGTCGTCCATCGGTGGATGTACTTGGGACCCAACCTCCCTCCAGCGGTGAGCGTACTCACGGAATGACTCGCTCGGCTTTTTGCGAATTTTCTCCAGTGATTGCCGTGTTGGAGCGATGTCAGTATTGTACCGGTAATGCTGGTAGAAAGTCTTGGTAAGGTCGTCCCATGTAGCGATTTTTGTTTTATCCAAACGGACAAACCACCGTAGAGCTGCCCCAGTCAGGCCTTTAGAGAAGAGATGGACCCTCAGCTTCTCGTCGGTCGCACATGGTCCAAGTTCATCGATGTAAACTCTCAGATGGACGTATGGGTCCCCTGATCCATCATATTTTGTCGTTAAGTCTGGCATCTTGAACTTGTCCGGGAATATCTTGCCTGGAGCAACTGCGAGATCAGGGAATGACATCCCTCCGTATATGTTGGCCCCTTGAATGCTCTGAATTGAGCTCTCTAGTCGCTTCACTTGCTGTGTCAGCGAGCTCATCTCTCCTTCCTTTCTTAACCTTTCTTCCTCGAGGTAGTGATCAACTCCCTCGTTGACCATTATCGCTGGCGGAACGGCAGCAGTTTTGGGAGTCATTGGTTGATTGCCTGCCTGAGGGTCTACGGTGTACACAGATCCTTGGGGGTCTACAGTGTACACACGTCCTGGGGGGACCTGATCATGGACGTCTAAAAGCGGTGAAATTGGTGGAGCAGTACCATTAGGAGCGGGGGTGTTGGCGGCTCCGGCAGAGAGCAAAGCTATGATGGTGGCCATTTGTTTTGACATGTCATTGACTTGTTGTTGCAGGACCTGGAATTCGGGGCTCTGAGCAAGTTGTGAGCTTTCTTCGGAGGCGGATGGAGGATCGTCCTGAGCCATCTGTATCCGTCGAAGGTATCCTCTAGTCCAAATAGGGCTGCGGGCCCAATCTTCTGATGCCCCCGGAATTTTGATTTTTTAACCCCCTGTAGACATATGCAAGCATGAGTATGTATAATATGCGCATGAATGATTACGGTCTTTTGCAAACGTGGTTACGTAGTCAGATTATCAAAAACTCGAATTTTTCATTGATGACCAAATCAGGGATAATACAAGGGTTCTTAAAATAAAAGTTGTAGTACATTCCACATGTAAGTCCTAGCAGTATCTAGTCCTACTTGAAATGAACTAAAGTCCCCTTGCGAAAGATCCATCGTCAGCTCTTTGATACAGCCAAGGATTGTTTTCAGCCTGTCATTTTCGGCTGCCTCTTGTTGAAGTTGCTCATGCAGTGCACCGATCTTTGACTCGGCTTTGGCGAGAATGTCAATCTCTAGCTGGTGGAGCCGGACTTGAGACCTTTGTATGTATGCTCGATGTTGTTCCCTCTCCAAAGTCCTGGCGGCTTCTTCTTGCTCGAGCGCTTCTTCAAGCTGACTGATCCTGGCATGTGCATCTTGAAGGTTGACTTGCAATTGACCATTTTCTTGTTCTATCCGAGTTCGGATAGCTTCTTCTTGATTAAGAGCGACCCGGAGTCTCTTGATGTGGTCGTTGACTTCTGATTCCTCGGTCCTTGGTCTCTTTGGCTCGATCGGCTGATGTCCCAGTTCTTCTTGTATCCACCCGTCGTACGCAGGTCCCGTACCGGCTAAGTGGTCGGTATGATCTTCATCGGGGTGGACTGAACGCCACTGATTTAATGCCCCACTGTAACGATCCTTAGTGGAGATGTTGTGATCGAAATAGAAGTAGGACATGTCTTCTGTTCGTGGGATGTACTGTGTCCTATTGAATTGTCTGAGTACCCGACCCGGAGCGTATGGCGTTCCTCCGGTCAACCCGATCAACGGGATGAATGAGAGCTCACTGGTTCGGATCCGAACGGATGAGGAAGAACACAACCCCAAATACCACTGTATGCCAGAGTCTTGCAGCTGTGTCAAGTATTTGTACCACTCGGTTTTCCCCTGGACAGGTGATGGTAGCTTGCTGAGTGGCGTGATGATATCTACATTCATAAAATGCTGCACTGGGCGCGGACATTTGATGAGGTGGGATATCATCCATATTTGTAGCAGACCGGCGCTGGCTGTGAAGAACCCCTTACCCTTGTTTCTACAGAAAGTCAGAGTTCGCAAGGTTTCGGCTATAATTGTAGGAATGAAGGTCCGGCCGCTGCGAACTTGTATGATGACATCGATCAGGGTCATGTCAATCTTTCTGTCTTCACGTGGGAATAGCAGGTGGGCCACGAGGCAGAGAGCAAGAACCCACAGTCGATTTTCTGCCCATTCTGATAATGAGCATGAGAAATGATGCTTGCAGAACCCCTCAGGGTCCATAAATCTGTCAAGGAGGAAGCTGATAGGGTAACGCGTGAAGTCCCCTCCCACGGCCTTTTCCAGAATATCTCTTCTCATACCCAAGAAGTCCGCCGTTCGACTCTTGCCGGGTTTAAAGTTCGGCAGTACCGGGTCGCCGGTGATTGTTAATTTGAGCAGCCCGGCGTATTCCTCAAGGGTCGGGGTAAGTTCTTGCTCTCCGAAACGGAATACCATGACTGTTGGGTCCCAGAAGGCGACTATTGACTCGAGCATGTGCCTGTCCGTTCTGACTTGGAGTAAAGACCCTAGGAACCCAAAGTGCCTCTGGAATCTTGCTGAATCTTCGAATGACAACTTGTGATACCAAGTGGATAGCCGGGGATCGGTCTCGGTGGCAAACCCCAGCTTTGGCGGTTGACTTGTCATTTTTGAAAAATTCTTGAGTTTGATAATCTGACAAAAGGACCATGTTTGCTCAGATATAATCATTCATGCCTTTGAAAAAAAATATTGAAAAATTTGAAATGAACTTAAGAGGAGGAAAATTTGTTTTTTGATGTTTTTCTGATTTTTTCCTGTTTTTTTTTTTGGATGCCGTGGATGGGATGCGACCATGTGGCGAGGATTTTGAGACCTAATGCAGCCTTATTGTTTAAGCCAGGTTCCCGAACCTTCAAACCTCCAGTGCCGGAGCACCTTCTCAGGTTGGTGGTTCGAGCGGGAGAATTTCAGTGCTGGTACCGACGGTAACACCGCAACGGCCACGCCACCTACTCAACTCCCTATCTAATCTTAAGGGTGGTTCCTCGGAACCGGGTTATGAACATGCTCAATGTGTAGTGTGCGTGATAATGCTTGAGCAAAATAAAGTTGGCATTGGCCTTGCAATTTGTTTTTTTGGCATTGGCCGCAAATCCTGTGCAAGCAAAAATATTTACAAGACTGAAAAAGAAAGAAAAGAAATTAGTAAAAGAAAATGCCCCGTTAGTATGAAGATCGCCAAAGTAATGGCTTGAGTCCTCTTAAGTTAATCCCCAGCAGAGTCGCCAGCTGTCGCACCGCGACGGGAAAAAAATAGGTTTTTTAAATATATATATATAAGAGTGTGTGTTCTTTTTTAAAGAAAATGGAAAAAGAGGAATGTGGGGGAAGTATTTTTTTATTTTGAAAAATAGGCCAAGTAGATTTTTCAGAGTCGCCACCTAACTTTGTACGGGTGTTAGGATCCCGATAAAGATACGGAAATATATCTTTATATTTTTACAGTTTGGGAAAGTGGGCCTATGTTTTTGACAAGTAAACCAGAGATTTAGAAAGGGGTTCGGGGACTCGGTTATGTCGAGGGAAGGTATTAAGCACCCTCGAACATCCATGACGAAGCATGGTTGCCAAATTGGCGATTTTCACGATAACGGGGCATAAAGATAAAGAATGAGAAAAAAAGATAAAAAGATGAAAAGTCATGGCCGCACCCTTTTGGGGTTGCATACGTATCTCGGGTTGAGAATCAGGCCAAACGTAGCTCTAACTAGTTATTTATTTTTTTGAAATTTTTGGTCACGTTTGACCGTGCTCGTGTGTTATAGTGTTTTTGAAAAGTCGGTGTAGCTAGGACGTCGATCACCGTAATCGAGTCCTAGACTTTAACCTTGATTATGTGCCGGAAGTAAGGGTCGGTGCCCATTTGAGTCTCGAACTTTCAAGTCGTTAACGTTATTGAACAACGTAACTAATCGAAATGTTCGGTTTTGAAAAGGTTGAATACCGGAAGTAAGGGTCGGTGCCCGTTTGAGTCTCGAACATTCAAGTCGTTAACATTATTGAACAACGTAACTAATCGAAATGTTCGGTTTTAGAAAGGATTTGAATACCGGAAGTAAGGGTCGGTGCCCGTTTTGAATTTGAACATTCATATTATCGGCGTTATTGAACAACGGGATAACTCGAAGTGTTCATTTTGAAAGAAAGGTTTTGAAAGTTACCGGAAGTAAGGGTCGGTGCCCGTTTTGAATTGATTTGAGGATTTACAGCATAGTGAATGTATGATTTTTTTTTTACAGTGATTATGTACATTGAAAGAGGTAGTAAGCACAGAAATATTGACATTAATGAAAGACAAAATATAAGAATGTACAATAAGTAGATCCGGCCTACCGGAAAATCAAGTGAACTAGGAGCTAGCCAGTTCACAATGGTAAGGGTCAAGTATTGGCGGCGAACCGACCGTAGTTAGAATCAAATATTGGCGGCGAACCGACCGTAGTTAGAATCAAGAATTGGCGGCGAACCGACCGTAGTTAGAATCAAATATTGGCGGCGAACCGACCGTACAAATTGTTAGATCCGGCCTACCGGAAAATCAAGTGAACTAGGAGCTAGCCAGTTCACAATGGAGAGGGTCAAGTATTGGCGGACGAAGCCGACCATATTAGTTTAAGTAAAAAAAAAAATTATTATTATTATTTTTTATTTATTACATTTACAGCAGATTCGGTATGAAGAATAAAAGAAAACGGCCCTTTACCTTGAGAAAACGGCTCGGAAATAGCTGAACGGGGCCCAAATCGAATTTCGGCTTGAAACGGGCCCAAACGGAGGTCACCGGTGAGTCCGGAACGGCCGAAAACCCCCAAAAGGGTATAAATCAGGTCGAAATCGGTCCGGACAGATTTCGGGCGGGACCGGCCGGCGCCAAACTGGCCGGTTTGAGCAGAAATTAGCTTATAAAAAGAAGGAAGTGCCTTAAACGGTGGAATTTTGTGATTCTGAGCACACGGGTGCGTCCGGAACGGTCAAATTAGCTAGAAATGAGTGTCGGAACGTCGAAAATCGGGTCCGGAAGCCTCGAAAATGGCGAAAAAGTCAAAGTGGGGCCCACTGCCACGTGGCAGACACGTGGCGGCTGAGGCAGCACCGCGTCAGCAGTCAACGACACGTGGCGCCTTCTGATTGGCTGGTCAAAGCTGATGGGGCGATGATGTGGTAGGTGACGTGGCGTGACACGTGGCTTGATGACGTGGCAGACAGTGACACGTGGCAGTCTCTGGTTGGTTGGCCAAGTAACGTGGCAGTTGACGTGGCATGACACGTGGCAGTGACACGTGGTATCTTATGCCACGTGGCAGTCAGTGATTGGTTGGTCAACCCTGACGTGGTGCTGACGTGCAGAGACACGTGGCAGATGACGTGGCTGTTGTGCCACGTGTCAGCTCCTGGTTGGATGGTCAACTGCTGACTCAGCGCTGATTGTGTAGCTGCGCGTGGGGGAGGCGGAACGGTGCCGTGGTGGCGCGTGTAGCGCGTGCGGCGGTTTCCGGTGGTCTTTGGCCGCCGGACCACCGCGATCTGGATCGTCTGGTCCAGACGATGGTGGTGGTCGTGGCGGTTTCCTGTGGTGGTGTCCAGAAACTCCGCCGGAGGAGAAACTATGCAGCGGCGGCGCGTGGGGTGTTTGGGCGGCGCGTGAGGAGGCTGTGGACCTCCTTTGGAGGATCTGAAAAGATGGGTCGATGGGTTTTTTCGATGCGAAGCCAACGGTATGGGTGGTGAGACACAGAAGTGCAGTTTAAGGCTCCGTTTGGGTGTTTTTCAGTTTCTGGGCAGAGGCCAAGGCTGTGTTTGGTTTAGACAGCTTTCTGGGCTTTCTGGGCACTTTTAGAGGCTGTGGTTGGACTGGGTGTTTGGGTAATTGCCTGATGATGATGGGTTTCTGGTGGTGGAGGCTATGGTGGTGTAGTGGTGGAGATATGGGGATGATTTTTGGTTTTGTTTTTGGAGCTTTGGGGAAGATAACAATGGTGGAGAGAGAGAGAGCTTCCTTTGAGTCTTGAGAGCTTTTTTTTTTTTTTCTTTGTGCAGCACCCAAGGGGCTCTATTTATAGAGTCTCTTGGGTTGGGTAGGATCCGGTGCGAACGGGACGCATTTCGGATCCCTACAACCCCCGATCTTGGCCGTTCGGTCTTCCGAAGCTTGTTTTTTCCATCCGGCCGTCCGATTTGAGCGATTCGAAAATATTTAGTCTTCATTTAGCTTTACCGACAAATCCCCATGGTCGGATCGGCGATTTCTACTCCCGGGCTCAAAATTGACCGTTTTGCCCCTCCCTCTGCTGGTCTTGGACTGCAAAATTAGGGTTACTGATATCTCGTGATCCGACCGTCGAATCTGACTGATTTGAAGTTCTTTATTCTTGTATTGATATTACCTTCAGCCCCGTATAGTCGGATCGATGATCTCTATGCCCGGGCACAGAAGATGACCATTTTGCCCTTTCCTGTGCTGATCCTGGACTGTGGAATTAGGGTTACCCATATCTTTAGATCCGACCGTCGGATCTGACCGATTCAAAGTTCTTCGTGCTTGTATTGAGATTACCTTCCACCCCATACAGTCGGATCGATGATCTCTGCTCCCGGGCTCAAAATTGACCGTTTTGCCCTTCCTTGTGCTGATTCTGGACTGTAAAAGCCAACAGGCCACCGCTTTTTCCTCTGATTGCCCGTCCGGACCCATTTTCCTTTCCCAGAAGTCATTTCCATGCTTTCGTTGGCTTACGGCCATTTTGACTCGCCTTCGGTTGCCCCGGTCTTGATTCTGACTCATTTTCTAACCTCCCGGTTAGCCGATTCGGGACCCGCGCTGAGCGGCGACCGCCGTTTTTTGAACTTCCGTATGATTGATGACTCTGAATGACCTAGAATGGCCATTAAAAACCTTTGTTGGCATCCCCGATGGATTCTCGGTCTTTTCCTCGATTTGCGTGCCCGGTGGGCCCCCTGTACGAGTCAATTCTCTTTTTCCTTTTTTTTATTTACTTCTTTTTGTATTTATTTTTTTTTTAAGGGACGGTAAAAATGGGGTGTCTACAGCGGCATTGTCAACGGTCAAGGTTTGGCTAGCTAGTACTTTCGATATGAAGGATCTAGGAGAGGCGAGCTATATTCTTGGGATAAAGCTCTTTCGGGATCGCAAGCGAAAGATAATGGGATTATCTCAAGCTGGTTATATCGATAAGGTGCTAACTAGGTTTTCAATGGATAATTCGAAGAAAGGTTTGTTACCTTTCAGGCATGGTTTAGCGTTCTCCAAGGACCAGTGTCCAAAGACACAGGAGGAGAGGAATCGCATGACAGGAGTTCCCTATGCTTCTGCAGTGGGAAGTCTCATGTATGCGATGTTATGCACTAGACCAGATATCTGCTTTTCCGTTGGCATGGTTAGCAGATATCAGTCGAATCCGGGTCCAGAGCACTGGACAGCCGTTAAGCACATTCTTAAGTACTTGAGAAGAACTAAAGATTACATGCTTATGTACGGTGGTAGTGAGTTAATTCCAGTGGGATACACTGACTCGGACTTTATGTCAGATAAAGATTCGAGGAAGTCGACGTCCGGTCATCTCTTTACCTTGGGAGGTGGTGCTGTCAGTTGGAGGAGCATTAAGCAGAAATGCATTGCAGACTCAACTACAGAAGCTGAGTATGTGGCTACTTGTGAAGCCGCAAAGGAAGCTGTTTGGCTCAAGAAGTTCCTTATGGAACTCGAGGTGGTACCAGCGTCGCTGTCGCCTATTACGCTTTATTGTGATAATAGTGGGGCAGTGGCTCAGTCCAAGGAGCCAAGGAACCACGGAAAGGGAAAGCACGTAGAGCGGAAATATCATCTTATCCGAGATATTGTTCAACGTGGAGATGTGACTGTCACCAAGATTGCCACAGCTGACAATCTTGCTGATCCGTTTACAAAGGCCTTGCCACAGAAGGTCTTTGATCGTCATCTAGATAGTCTAGGTCTTAGATGTAGTTCTGAATGGTTATGAGTGCAAGTGGGAGTTTGTTGGGTTTGTGCCCTCAAACCATTACTTTCTGTATGAGACATTGACATTTTAATATATGGATATCAGCTTTACATTTTATTGTGTATGTTCTTTTCATGAGATGATTGTTAATCCTTAAGTATTATAGTAAGTAATTCGTGTGTGTATGAGATGCACACAAGTGAGATACGAATTACTATTCTTTAATACTTAGAATGTGTCACAGTGGATGATGAGACTGGATACCTCATCAAGTCTACACTGTAGCATAATTAACTACCATTGGATGGAGTGATTAATCTCAATCACTAGAGTGTAGCTCTTAGTTGATATGCTAGTGCTTATAGTGCATTGACGGACCTGAGTTTCCTATTGACGCTTAAGGCTGTCAAACAGTCAATAGGAACTCATAACTTGTATAAGGTACGTGTTCTCAATCTTGAGACGATTATGAACACAGACTGTGGATATGACTGCTTTGATTTACCAATCAGTGAGGTCTATAAAAGATCAACACCTGGGTATCTTGGGTATGTCATGTTCATAGGGTTGTGAACATGCATTGTCAAGATAGAATCTACCCTCTGTTTCAGAGTAAGCATTCCCTTGAGAATGTCACCAAGTCGATTACTGAGTACTGCAGTCTTGTTGATAAGAGTTATCAACATGTTTGGTAATCATGAGAGGTGAATGGGACTCAAGGAATACAAGAAGTAATCATGATTCAGGTTGACAGTAACAGTTATCCGATTACCTGAATATGATTACGAATGCTGACGGTAGAGGGACATTAGTACACCATACAAGTCTAGTTATCGCTTCGGATATGTTCTTTTGCGTTGGAGTTCAGTTATCGTTTTATAGTGGAGTAAACTTTAACTGACCAGTTAGTTAGTTTGCTGATCAAAGAGTTTGGTCATGGTAATTAACAAACTGGTCTGAGCCAACAATAAAGAGCCTAGGAGGTCCCACTCTTAGCTCCGCCAGGATGCTTGGAAAGATGCTTGAGGATGATGTCCAGACAGGTTCGATCGATCGAAGATGTCTCGATCGATTGAAGTCTGAAGGTTCGATCGATCGAAGATGGTTCAATCGATCGAATGTTCGATCGATCGAAGGCACTTCGATCGCTCGAAGTCTAGGTCGGTTCTGGGAATCTATAAATAGGGCAGCTGCGTTCTGGAAAAGGTTGTTCGTCGTTTTGAACGTCAGAAGCTGCAGAAACTGTTTTGGAGTCCCAAAACCTTCTCTATCCTCTCCATTAGGGTTCCCACCAACCCTAGTCTTTCTGGCAGGCATCCGCAGGAGTCATAAGGGTGAAGATCATCTAGTGGAGGCTGCTGGAAATTGAAGATCAGAATTGGGTTCAAGACACTAAGGTATAACTCGTGTCCCCTCTTGTGCGTATCTGTAGAATTGACGAGTAGTAGATCCAGGCATGCCAATAAAGTTTCATAACTTGATTTTTCCGCTGCGCGTTTAATCTTTCCATTTAAACCTGTTTTTCCAACAGTGACTTGGTTGTTGTTTGATGATCCCCATTTTTTGCCCTTGCATGTGGAATGGATAAGCAATTGGCAAATGACATTTTGGCCCTTTTTAATAAAATAGTCTATATTGACTGTGCAGCTCATGTACATATGTGCGCACGTACTCTCAGAGAGAGAGAGAGAGAGAGAGAGAGCACCTGCTCACTAGAAACAACTTGAATAGGTCCAATGTTTACTGATACATACTTTTCCTCCCTGATGATACTTTCTGCTTCACCTGGCCCTGTTATAGTTGATGATAGTAGCTAACTAGGATTATATTCATAAATAAAGTACACGACTTTCAAAAAACTTAGCAAAAAAACATTCTAAAAAAATAAATAAAAATACATGCTCTAAAGGTCAATGTTTCCTCTTGAGAGGGAGAGAGAGAGAGAGAGAGAGAGAGAGAGAGAGAGAGAGCGTGCTTGGCCTATGCGCATGCACATGTGATGCCTATGCGCGTGCATGTATGCTGCATGTGCGTGTGTGTAGTGCACGTACACTATGCGTGTGCTTTGCTATGATGTGCTGGTGTGCACATGTGCTGCATGTGCGCTGTCGTGTGCTATGTTGTGTTGTATTGGGCAATGAGCTGCCCTTTGTTTCCTAAAAAATCATCTAACTTTCTAACAAAAAATAGAAGAAAATTGTTATTTCCAAATTTACTTCTAGATTCTCTACAGTTTTCTCAGTGTAGGGATAGAAGTAGGGAACTCAAACCTGCTTAATTGATCACTTAGTAGTTAGTACACTCGTTTATAAACACAAACTTGTCTTGGTAAGGTTATGGGTTGTTTGCGTGTATTCCCTAATCTTTCTTTTTGGTTTTTGACATATTTCCAAAATGTTTAACAATAGCAAAGGTGACTCAAAAACCATATTTGTAAGAATGAATACAGTGTCTTTCAAATGATGAGAAAGACACCCAAGCTAAGTCTTGCTATTATCTATCTACCACACAGATTTTAGAATCTTAGAAGGGCTGTGAAAATTCAAGTATTAAGAATGAGAAAATTTATGTAACCTAGCAAAAGAAGGGGCTATTTGGGGCTGATTTAGGGGCTGTTTGGGGACTGTTTTGGGGTTCACTGGGGGCCATTTAGAGGTATACTTCCAATTTATGTACTAATTAGAAGAACACAAAGGTTCAAATTGAACATGAACTTATATCTTATATTATGTCAATGCCAATATTCAACTACATTGGGCCTCCATTAGAATGGTCAAAGATCCAACTTGTATGTGAATTATTCATGATCTAATGCGATGCTAAGAACTCGATTAAAATACAAAACATCGCAGTTCAAATACTAAAAATAAAATTCTTTCTGAATTCTTGATCAAAGCAAACTAAAATTTACTACGAGAACTACTTATGATAATATGGCACAAGTTATGTTTAAAAAATATGTGAATTAAATAGACAAACATTCAGTGAATTCATCAGTTAAGAACATTCAGCAAGTTCAGCGAATTCATCAGAAATAAGGATAGCTACAGAAGATGAAACAAATTACAACGAATTCAAGCAGTAGGGAGTAAACAAATTAAGAACGGACTAGCAAAATGCAGTTAAATCTAAAATTCATCAATTAGGGTCAACACTCAGTAACTACTTTCATGTTGGTTCTTGACCTTCTGCTTAGTTTTTCAATCAAGTCATTACCTTCAAGAATTAACTATAATGACTTGTACTGAGGTGAATATCAGAATTTGGAATGGCTACCAAGACATTCAAAGAAAAAGGAAAAGAAAAAAAAACATATAGTTATCTCTGATTTCACTAGAAGCAGCAACTTTTGTCCTCTAAGTTTGTATGTTGTCTGGTCACACAGTCAACACGAAGGTTACCAATTCAATTGCTCAGCCTTTTCTTTGGACATCAAATTCCATTCAGCAAATTCGACATCATTTTCCCCTCCTATACACATATGCCTCAACTTCACCATCTTCCTGATATTATATGGAATACTAAACCTTCCAACTTTGGATACTATAAGGGTTCTAAATTCTGAACGTCAGAAATTGATACCAGAAGAGATAGTTTCTTCCCCTAAAGTGCCAAGTACGTACCCCAAAAGAACTAGCTTTAAGTATTCACTATAATGACCTGTATTGAGGTGATTTGAACTCTTCCCAAGAACAGAATTTGATGTGCTAAATAGACATTAAAAGGGAGAGAGAGAGAGAGAGAGAGAGAGAGAGAGAGAGAGTGCCAGGAAAAAAAGAACTTACAGTTGTTTCTATTTCCACTAGAAGTAGCAGCTTTTGTCCTCTTAGTTGCTCATACAATCAACATGACACTTTCCAATTCAACTACTCAGCCTTTTCTTTGAGGGTAGCAACCTCCATTTAGTAAGGCCTGTAAATGCACCCCCAAAAAATGATTATCATATTTGTATTCCAAATTTGAACCAAAATAATGCAACATTGAACCACATTAAATTGAAATGAAAGCACTTGGATTAATTAGAGTGTTGTATTAGGTGTCAAGTTACTTAATATAGTATTTGTTTAAAGAATTTTTAGTTAGTTAGAATCTTTTGTGCATTTAAACAATTTTTTTTTTGTTGATATTTTTAAACTCATTATTGGAATCTCCACAAATTTCAAATGCTTTCTGTAGTTGCAGATGAAAGAATTGGTACATTCTCATTTGAAAGTATTACCTCAACAACTAGCTCAGAAAATTAAGGCCACTTTTGGCACTACAGATATATGTATTAGACTCAAGTTATAATCTAATAACGCATGCTACTACAGATTGTTGTGAGAAAACATGTAAATAAAGTCATTAACAGGATATTTGCAGAGAGAAATTGATCATCCTGAGCGTTCTATTGGATTTAGTAGGAAGTTCAAAGGTAATAAGGAGATTTAATGTTAGTTTATAGAACATTGAGGATGGACAATAATATAACCAACACATGATATAAAAAACTCAGACTGGGAGTTCATACCAAGTATGTTCAATTCCTTCATTTGATCCAGCCTGGGAATGGAAGCAACCTCGTTATCTGACAAGGAGGGGAAAGATTATATTGCGGGAAATACAGAACCTCAGATTTTTCATATTTTAACTAACAGAATAAACACATCCATTGGACATGAAAAAACAAAGAGGCAACTCAGATGATTAAAACCTTACCATTCAAAATTAATGCACGTAAGCTAACAATAGACCTGACTTCATCCAATGATCTAAGCTTGTTCTTTCCAGCATTTAACACCTTGTTCACCGAAATCAACAAGTTAATGATTTGGAAAGCCAATTAAGTGAAAAAAAAAAAAAACATTGTAGAACTTAACTAGTAGAACTAGAAAGGCAGCGTAGTTCAAGCAAGTATTATTAGCATGAGAAGTAACATGTATTTTTTAAATTTCTAGCATTGATATAGGTTTAGATCTAGGAACTTTCTATTTTTCCTAACTTTTTTGTATTTAATTTTTATATTAAAATAATTACTCCAATAATAATTATCGTGCACCAGGTTGCCCTATTTTTTTTTTTATTGAGTGCTGAAATATCTCATTTAAATGTGTAAACTAATTGAACACTAGTAGAAACCTCAAATTTGTGAAATTATGCTGCTAAAAAAATCCACATGACAAAAAATCATGTGTGTGTCCATTACACCCTGACCCTATTACCTTATTTAATCTTTGGAGAGAGAGAGAGAGAGAGAGAGAGAGAGAGAGATTGAGAGTGAAATCAAAGAGAGAGAAAAGTCAAGAATTAAAGAGAAATGATAAAGATGAGATTCTAATACCACTGTAACGAAGGAGATCCAACGGTGTAGGGAAAGTGTAAGTAACTCCCCTACCGATGTACTGAAATGAGGGTTAAATGACTAAACTGTAATACAAGTCTAGGACACACATTTCTAATATAATCTCAAACAGAATCAATAAAGCAACATAGATGGCTTCTCTCTCGTATTATTATAATGGTTATTTGCACACTGCAATATGTCTCAAAGCTACTATATGACAAATTAAATGGAATTGGGCATTCTCCTTTATTTTCTCTGAATGTTTGAAACTGGATATTTATATAATCTACATATGTATATACAGGTTTTTGTATTTATATAATATCTATGTAAGACAACCAAATATGGCCAGAGGTCCAAATCCTCAAAATTACTATGATTTTCTTCCCTATTTGAAGTCTCTCTAAACAGCAAGAACCCAATCCAATTATGTTTCAGTTTTGAATAGCTTTTATCTATACCTTAAACTATTATCAACCAACAAGATTTGTATTTTCATGCCTATGCAGCAACAGCCTCATCCTCATCCAATCAGTGAAACCCTAAATTGTGTGCACATGTACGTGTTTTCTGCTCGTGGAAAACCCCAATAGGACATAATACATTTTTTACATACAAAATGAGATAGGTTTAAATCTTCTTATCTGTTGATGCCAATGAAATTAAACCACATAACACAAAATGCAGTGGAGAGATAATGTATTCAATAAATGTATAGAACATAGCTATTGTCACCATCTCATCATCTATGCATTGCAAGCTAAAAAACAGACTGAAATGGGGAAAAAGGAAAACCAAACCTTCATGTCAATTAATGTATTTGATGCAGTAAAACAGACTGAAATGGGGAAAACGACTGATGAATCTGCCGGGGAAAACCACTATGCCAAGTTTTAAATTCGAAATTAGAAACTAAATAAACCATACCAATGGCAGACTGAATAAAATTAAGTACCAAATACACAATTAATTAGATGCTGACCTGCAGTTTGAGTTGTCAATGAGAAGTGTGGACCACTCCAAAATGGAGTTTCTGGAGCCATACCTAAAAGGAAGAGTATGCAGTTGTATAATAAACAGTTTGCAAACAGTTTATAGCACCCAGAAATTTTCCGCAGAAATTCCACGTAGGAATTTAAAATAGTGACATCACCCAGGATACAGTTACAGAAGGCCCATTAGGGTGACCATAATTAGGAGTCCTTATTAGGATCCTTAGTAATCGTCTTGACCACGACTACGTCAATTCAAATCTAGTACTTATTAGAATAGATGTAACCCCGACGCGCATAGTTTCTAAGTTAGAAACTATAGACGTATTTGAATATAGGCGTGTGTATAGCCCCACTCATTCATATCTTATATCTGCGTTCACTTTCGCAGTATTGCACTTACACTATGTTTTCCGCAGCACATTCTAGTATATCGACTCAAGAGTGGGACCCACACTATACTTAGGAACCAAGTGGACCCCCACCCTGATAATCTACCCTTGGATACACACAACATACACATACACGTACTTTGGGACTCAAGAACACATCCATATGCACAACCTGAGAATGGGGCCCACACCATTTCTTGGTAGGTCATGTGGACCCTACATTTATCCACCCTTGGACACACACTCACTTGCACATGTGGAAACACATTGTGTACCCACTATACATAACCAAACCCCCTCACATTTTCTCTATATAAATACACCCTCTCACTCCCTCATTTATCACCCTCACCACCCCACAAGCTGTCCATTACAGATGGGTTAGAGAGAGAGTAGAGAGAACCCGAGAGAGAGCTTGAGGGAGAGATCATTCAAACTCCTTTTCCCCACCCTCGGTTTGTAAACATACACACTTCCCTCCCTACATTATCCTCTCCATTCACTCCTCTCTGCACAAGACACACCCACACCTACACATTGTCCCAGAACTGAAGAAGAAGGCCGTGGAAGAGGGGAGACGTAGGAGGAGAGAGAGAGGTGCTGACCGGAGAAGAAAGAGAGGATAGAGACTCTCTAAGGTAAACCCACACCCTATTTTTCATCTCTGAGTACTTGCATGTGATCTAGGAGCTCTCAGGACCTACATGCAAGCTCCCAAACAGAGCTTAAGGCTCACTGTGAACCTCCGGCCACCATTAAAGCTCAACCTTTGAGCTTGATTCAAGTGTGACCAAAACCCCCCTTTTTATTACACCAAACGGACCTTTATGGACCCAGGAAGACCCCCGATGAACAGTTTTTAGTTTAGAGGATGTTTGGGGAGCCATGCAGGCCATTATTCCCTCAAAGGACCGAAAGAATAATCCATTGGTAGGTGGTCATAACGAATGAAACATTGATCCAGCTTCTAGTATGTGAAAGAGGGGCCGTTTCTGGTCAGTTTGGCGTTGGATTCATGGATTTTCGTTGAGAGACGAGAGAGATATGAAAGATTGAAAGTTTTTCGGCGAGCCGCGACTTTTCGGCGACGCCAGTTCGCCGGAGAAGAAGAAGATCCATTTGGATCTTCGGGTTATAACACCCGGGTTCGGGTCGAGTCTGGGTTGGGTTAGAATGGGTGTGTAAATGGTTTAGGGTAGCGGGCCAAGTTGGGTTTTGATAACCCACGGGTCCCCTTTAGTGGGACGGCGTCGTTTTGACCCAACGGATCGGGTCGCGGGTCTGGTTTGGAAGTTGGGCGGGCCACGTTGTGTCCGTAGTTGGGTCCGGGCTTGGGACAGGTTCGGGTACGGATTCGGGTCGTGGGTAGGTTTAGTTGTGAGTAGGATTGGGTTTCGGGTATGTGTAGGGTTCAACCCGAGCGGGTTATTAGGTAGGGTCAGGATGTGAGTATAGATGGGTTAGGTTTCGGGTTCGGGTTCGGGTCAAACCCGCGAGTTGGTTAGGTCCCTTTGTTTGTGTTAACGGGTAGCCCGTTTACCCATGGGTCGATTCGGGTTGACCCGTCGGGTCTGAAGATTTTAATTAGTTTAAAATGATTTAAATGTTTTTAATAATTATAAAAAGTTTATAATTAATACCATTAAGGTTTAATATTATAGAATATTATTTTAATATTCTTCAAATGAAGTTTTTATGAACTCTAAATGAAGCCTGCCTCTAACTGGTTGCTGAGGGGTTTACTTATAGCCTTCAAAAGATCCTGTTGGGCTCGTGAATGGACTATGAGCTGTAAAGGTCTTCTGAAAAGCTGGAGTGTCACATGGAATGACTGTGGATGAGCAGTGTTCTGTCTGTTACTGTATAATCGCGCGGAATCTGAAAAAGCTGTCTGTTACTGTGGCCGAAAGGCTGATTTGACTGCTGGCACTAGTGACCTTTTGACCCCAGAATTTACCAGGTGTAAATGGGAGTTTCACCGGGAAACTTTTGCATTTAACCATGGTAAATAATGGTTTTACTGTATGTATTGGATGATTTTAATCTTCCATGGCATTGGAGATGTTGGCTTCTGATTCATTATCAAATGGGTAATTATCATTAGGATCACTGTCATAATGGAGTAACCATTCACCGTTGTGACTCTTGAGCATATGGAATTCATTAAAAATAACAACTCTTGGTTCTTCAAACTTTGGATACCAAAACTGGATTTCTTCTGACTGGACATTGATATCAGTAATTTCTTTACCAATATCATCATAAGAAAAGTGACCATTATCAATCTTGGAAATCCATGGATCTTTCATTGGATTGCAGACTTGAACTATTATTCTCTTAGTCTTGTTCCAAGTAAACCAATCTCTATCAGAAAGTTTCATTCTAATAGTATTGATAGCCTTGGCTCTTCTTTTACTATGATCAAGGAATGAATTACTGGCATGGATTGCATGACTAAAATTTGTTTCTAAATCAGGAACATTGATAAAGGTGCAGTTCCAAGCATTGGCACCAAATATTCTTACTAGGTGGACTGATGGATACAAATCATAAAAGGGACGGATCCATTCAGGATTGGCTGAAGTGAAACCAAGAATTGCTAAATAACCAAATCTTCTGTTATCAACTTGTTTGATATATTCTTTGACTATTTTGTAAATGACCTTTGGAAGTAACTGGAGTTGTCTAAAAGAGGTAACTACTAAAATTTTCAAAAATCCTTTTTCAAAAATTTTAGAAATGACTTGAGGGTCTTTGGATTCAAGGCGAACTGTTCTGTAGATTTCTCCACAACTGAATTTTTCAGTACAGATAAATCCTTGTGGAATACTGGGTATTTGGGAAGAGGTTGACTGGTGGAGTAACTGGTAAAAGTTTAACCATGACTTATAATCTTTGGACAGAAAGGGTTCAAATTGACTCATTAGATCAGCATTGTGAGAAAATAACTGATCAAATTTGTACCTTAGGAGGGTTTTGACTTTGTTAGAAAGAGATATGGCTTGGAGGTTAAAAATATAATCCTGTTGGATTATTGCTTCAAGCCATAATTTGTTTTGACTGGCAAAATGAATTTGTAGTTTTGAAAATGTATTGGGAAGTGATGATTCCTCCCCCCCCAAGGAAAGCAAAACATTCCATGACAAGCAAGGAATCCTTTCTTTGGGTTTTACTGGGATTAATACTCCTATGGAGTTCAAGAGTCCTTAACTGGAATTCTGCTGCTTTCATTGTTTTAATAAATAATCTCTCATTACTCTTTTTAAATGCTGAATGTAAATTATCAAGAATGACAATGGATTTTTCAGACAAATCACATGTCATACCTGGATATCTATTCATAGGAACAAGAATTGACTGTAAAGTGACTGGGGATGACTGACCATCAGGCTGGTCATGAATAGGGGCAAAGGTAAAATCTTGCCTTGGATGTTCATCCGTAGCAATAACTTTCTCTTTTCCCTTTGACATTGCTGAAATATCAAAAATGATATTAGTATACTGAGGAAAAGGAATGGGAATGAAACTCTTGGCTGGACTATAAGTATTTGAGAATAACAAATTGTAGGAATATGTCTTGAGGACATAATCATTATAACTTTTTGAAAATTTGCAAAAAGGGTAAAAGGCAATTACCAAATGAATGATTACTTGGTGAAATTTGGGCCGAATGAGAATAGGTCTAATAATAGGTCTAACTTGGTAAAAATCTCTAATAAAAGGAACGGTAACTATATGCCAAATTTCTAACAATATCTCTTCTAAAAAATTACTTTTGGCTAAAACATTAACTGTCTTATTTCTACAGCACTCATCTTGGCATCCTAAGATTATATTAGGATAATCTGGTTGTTCCTTATTAGACTCGTAAGGAGATGAACTAAATTCATTGTCTGACTGTTCAGAATCAGTATTTCTTAATTCAAAAATGTTATAAATACTTTTCATGACTTCATCAGATAATCCTAAGGTTTTAATCTGAGGTTTAACTTTACAGTTGGTAGCATAATGACCAGATTTACCACATTTGTAACATTTGATATTTTTAAGATCAGGTTTACTTTTGTTGTTAGGGGTTTTCCCTTGACTAGGTTTATTTGTATTATTACTAGTTTTATTGGGCTTTGCATAAAATGGGTCTTTAGATTCTCTTTGAGAATAATTCTTCTACTTCTCTCATAAATTATTCAGTTCATAGTCTGTAAAGCTTGATGTATCATTCAGTACTTGCTCAGTAATATAATTTGTAAGTTTCAGTTATTTCTTGTGTTTACTGTCTATGTATTTATTATTTATATGGATAATATAAATAATAAATATTAGTTTTAAATAATTTTTAATAGTTAATAAATACTTATGTGTATTTATAAATTCTAGAAAATTAGGGTAATGACCCTGTAACTATTTTATTACATAATGTAAGTTATAAAGCTATAATATTATAGTCCAGTATTTTTAATAATTAATAAGGAGCTATTTTATGAGTATATTAATTATTAAAAAAATGCCAAACGAGCTCCGAAAATTATGAGATAAATACTGGTAGTGTAATTTAATATCTAGTATTTAATAAAAATATTTCCAAGTACTGATTTCTTTGTATAATTATAATTATGTATTTAAATCCCATTTCTGGTATTTTCTGGTATGTATTATCTTTAATAATTCATAATAAATAATCTAGGACTCCGAAAATTACGCGATCAGTTCCCAGAGTCTTAGAATAATTTCTAGAACATTTTCGTAAAGTTTGGTGACTTTTCGACTCGGTCAAAATACAGCCTGTCTTTTAGGGCCCATATTAGTGTAGTAAGCCCTGCATATTACCTTGTAAAACGCGACGGATTCTGATTTGAGTCTAGTCAATGGCGTTGGACTTAGAATGACACGTAGATCACTACCTTGAGGTTTATGACTTCATTTGATAAAATTACCATTTTGCCCCTATAGTTGTACTCATACATTATTACTGTTTATTCTGTTTATTATTGTAAAACTTGACGGTTATCCGCTTTTCGAGGATCGGTGACTCGAGGTGAGTTTCCTAACCTCACTCTAATCCTAATAAGACTAATATAAGATGATTTAAAGTTACATGTATGGTGTTTTGTACGAATAATATGCTGATTTACGATGTCACGTGTATTTCTAATAATTGTAAGACTATGCAAAGCATGTTATGGTAGTGCTATCGCATACGTGAGCATGTCAAGGGTTTTATCTATATGTTTATCGGTATCAAATCCATGTTATGTGATCTACGCACTATATGTTACATTTCTGCTGCTAACTGTTAAATGCATGTTTTACGATGTTGTTGACTGGAATAGATAACGCATGCTATGTTATTAATAAAGAGGAATAAAAGTAGAATTGCATATGAGTATTGATAATGGACACACGTGCATTTCATGACATGTGTCAGTATGCGTTGTGTGAGAAAAATAAGTGTTGATGAAGATATGAACGAGATGAGATATGTGAATGTAAAAGAGATGTGATTTTTGGATCCTATGGATCAACGACTGACGAGCCGGGTAGACATGATCGGTTAGGGTTCTTAGCGCGCCTCTCGCCGTTGAAGACATCCGGTGATACGCATACGTGGTTGAAGACGTCCCATGTATCGTTGAAGACGTCCGGCTAGTGCTCTAATATACTTCTCAGCCGTGTAGACGTTGAAGATGTCCCATGTGCCAGTCTCATTGTTTACAGATAGTGTGCGCCGTGAAGACGTCCGGTGACCTATCAAGGGATGAGTATGAATTGACTGTGATAGCATGTTATCATCCTTGATATACCGCGTGTTGTCAAGTGAATGAGAAAGAAAAAGTGAATGATGAGATTGAGTTGATGAGTAAAAATGATTTGGTTTGGAAAGTTTTGGTTTTAAAATAAAATGGTTTTGAAAAGTACCTGTTTTAAAAGGGCAAGTGTCTATGAAAAAAGTTGGGGAGTGAGTTACATTGGTAGTTTATATAAGGAGAATGTATTCTATGATGTTATGATTATCTGTTTACCTATTTTGTTGAGACCTCTGCTATGCCCGTGGTGAGGATGCGTCTTTTGATAAGAGATTAACCATACCTTAAAGTATTAAACTATGATGTGAGTTGAGAGATGTTCTGTATTTACTGATTATTGTGCGGTTGAGACTCTCACTCAGCCTTGTTCCAAGGCTGACGGCATGTTACGCCCTGGGAATTCGTATGCCCAGAGTGTTGCAGGTTTGGAGATAGATAGAAGAGTTCAGGATGCAGTACCGTGGAGCCAAGGAGAATAAAGCCTTGCCCAAGACCTGATAGACAATTTCTCAAGTTTTAAGATTTTGTCAATTATGTAGTATGGCCTCTTATATTAAGATTGAAGTTATTGTAACCCTTGTTTAATTTCCGCTGCTGTATTTATACTCTGATAAGTTTAGATCGTGTTTATGCCCTAGCATTTTCCCTTATGATTGTATGGTGCGGAGTTAGAAGGACAGGACGGTTAACAAACTAGTCACGTGTCTACGGACCCATAAAGAAAAATTTTTATTTTCCCTATTTTTGGCTTACTCCGGGGTGTGACACAGTTGAACAATCATTTGTTCCTCTTCTATGACCCATTAGCCACTATATGTATCTGTATTTGTATCTCTCGGCTAAGAAGGGAGATGCCTGTAAGCAAACAAGAAAGATTTTGGTTCATAAAACCCCCAAATCAATCAAACCTAACTCAAATTTGTTTGAATGCAAATCAGAAGTCACAAATCAAATGAATTCCTAAACAAAAAGTAAATGCCAGATCTTAAAATATGAAGAAACGAAATTCAAATAATCATTAACACCCAAATCAATGATGGCCAATAAAACCCCCAAATCAATAAAAACCTAACTCAAATTTTGTAATACAACTGAGGAGCCCCAAATCAAATGATTTTCCAAACAAAAACTAAATAACAGATCTAAAAACATGAAGAAAAGAATTTAAAGAATCATCAAAATCCAAATGAGTGATGGCTAACCTCGATCGTCTTCCTCGTCGAGGCTTAGTGTCTTCGTCGAGTCTTCTTTGTGGAGGTGTCGTTTATAAAAAAATCAATGATGGCTAGCACAACCCCCCAAAAAATAAAACCTAAATCAATTTTTTGAATACAAATCAGAAGCCCTAAATCAAATGAATTTTTGAACAAAAAAAATTTCAAAGAATCAGCAGTTTTACAGAGAAGAGAGAGAGAGAGAGAGAGAGAGAGAGAGAGAGAGAGACTTACATAATAGGGTGGAGTCCCAGAACACCTGTCATAGCTAGCGCCGCCGTGTAGATGAAGTAGAGATGTGATTCACAGTGGATAACGTCGTAGGGGCGGTAAAGCAGAGAGGTGGTTTATGTCGGAGACAGCGATGGTAGTGGTCGCGGAGATTCATAGTGCGAAGGACAGAGAGAAGGATTAGAGAAGAGCTTTCTATCTAGGGTATGGTAAAGTGAGGAAAAAAGAAGGGATTGGGGGTGGGGGGGGGGGGGGGGAACCAAATATTGGGCGTGTTTACAACAAAAAACCCTTATTATGACTTTAAAAAAGAGTCATAAATGTATATTTATGACTCTTTTTTAAGCTTTTAAAATAAGTCATAACATTGCAGTCATAAATAAGTTCGAGTTTGTTAAAAAAGTCATAAATAATTACTACTTTTACAACAGTTCTAAAAAAATAGTCATAAAAAATGATTGCTTTCAAATTTTTTATGACTATTTTTTAATTAATACAGTCATAAATAATCTTCAAAAAAGTCATAAATAGCCTTTTAAAAAAGTCATAAATAATTTTTTAAAAAATCATAAATAGCTTTCTAAAAAAGTCATAAATAATCTTCAAAAAAGTAATAAATAACCCTTTAAAAAGTCGTAAATAATCTTCAAATTAGTCATAAATAACTATTTAAAAAGTCATAAACAATCTTCAAAAAAGTCATAAATAACCTTTAAATAGTCATAAATAATATTTAAAATAGTCATAAATAACCTTCAAAAAGTCATAAATAATCTTTTTATGGTCATAAATAATCTTCAAAACAGTCATAAATAATATTTTAAAAGTCATAAATAATGACACTATTTATGACTTTAGTAGAACTATTGCTAATTTATGATTGTTTTTTATGAAACAGTCATATATAATATAAAACACATTTAAAGAAAAAAAATATTTTGTTGATAATCCAACAATCAAGATTACACAATTCAAATACATCATCAAAACATGCATGTTACAAATCAACTCAAGAACCATATTCAGATATTATCTTCCTTCCAACCAAAATTTTTCAATAGTCAATCTAATAACTAGTTATGTACAAGAAAAATGTAACAGTAACCACTAAGTATGTATTAAACTAACAAACCAATAATGTATATGTAACATTGTTAAAAAAAAATAAAAATAAATAAATAAAAACAAGATTAGTGTCTATTTAAACTCTTCAATCTCCGCTAGTACATCAACTTATTTGCAATATTTGTTCCATGTAGTCTAACTGTGTAACACTGAAACAAAAATGAAATCAATGTATTAGATTCAATATAACGAGTATATAATTTTCTTAAATTGTAAAAATATAGATTACCTGGAAAAAGGAAAAAATGTTGAAATTTTCAATACTTAAATGTATTCTTGAATGAACTCAATGAACTCAAGTTGAAGTACATTTAGCTCGTGGCTTTCATATTTCACTTTTTGAGACAACTCTTTCATCTGAAAAAGTTCAGGAAAGAATGAGATGTTAAGGATGTATTCCCTCCCCACAACACCACCACTACCACCTCCAACACATATGAAAAAAAAAATCCACAATTTATGAATCAAAGTAAAACAAGAAGAAGAGAAAATTTGGCGACACATTTACAAAGAATACTATGATAATACCTTTATCTTGATAGATTTGGATGGATTCTCCATTATCACTTTCATGAAAAGTAACATATAGTATCCACATTCATAATTTCCTGATTGCTTTGGTCCCTATGAATAAATGTATAACAAATATTAGACAAACAATAAATTACTGCAATCACAAGTCATGGTAAAACTAACTTATCTTGGAATGAATGTTGACCTAGAATTTCTAAAACTTTCGACAGAGTCTCCTCTATAAATAGAACCTCCCAAAAATTTCAAACAATAAAAACATACCCACCAACAATTGAATAACCGCAACATACACTATATCAATACATTAACCATAACATACTAAGTATAATTTAAACAGCTACCATTATATCTACCATGTTTTTATTCAGATTTAATTACCTTTACGAATTGCCAAATTGGTTTTGGCCTTCTTTTCCCTTTGAAATTTAAAGCCTTGAGTCCATTTCAAGACAATATTAAAAGTTAAAATTAGATAATAAAACGTCACTCCAAGACAATATTCTCACACACAATGATTACAACACGAAAAATTATTAGAAAATTCGATGACTAAGCGTCTACAACTTTCTACGATGCAACCACAATAAGAGGTAATTAATTATAATTCAACTTCTAAACGCAAAAATAAAACACCACAAAGTATTTTATTTTATTACACCTTATGTTCACCACCTCGGCCACCCATCCATGGTCCAACCTACACATATATCCCATGTGTCTTCTAACGTAATACTAACTCCCACTCCGGTCCCAACTCCAATGGGGTATCACTGGGATTTGAGTATACACCGAAAGGCTAGTCCTTACGTTCTTGACGTCAATAAAACAATGTCTAGATACACATGAAATAGACCAACAAGCCGGGCGTAAGGCTTAAAATAATGAAGAGACGGGTCATCCATGTAGTCGCTGTCTAAACACACAAGGACGGGTCATCCACGAAGTCGCCGCCTAAAATCATAAGGAGCAGTGGTGAACTCTAAGGATTTTCTATCGTTCATACATCCACGTTTTTCACAAAACTCTACTTCATAAGAGATTCATATATTTCAACTCAAATTTCCGTTAAAATTATATTAACAGCTACATGTTCACACAGATTCATAACCCACACAAAATCACACAGTCATAATTTCACAAAGCTCAACTATACATGAGAACTCATATCTTTCTGTGTACAAATAAATTAATTTATTTAAAGAACACGAAATCACACAAAAATATGATATAGCAAATACGCTTATTTTAACATTCATAAAACTGCTACTGTAATATGAATTTTCTGCCCAAACGGTGCAGAATTGAGAAAAATACCATTAGACGAAAGTTGTCCAGAATTGCGTTTCCCACAGCCCATTGCGGACAGAATCACGAAAATTGTAACGTATGATTTATTAGGAATTTTCTACTAAAATTTGATCCGTGAAAATCCCAAATCCGAAAATTGAATAATTGCTCAAATGTGTATCCAAGGCTCATCTATAAATCTCAAATCATAACTTCAATCATTGTAAATAAAAACCTAAATCTCATAACCCATAACCATACTAATTTCATAATCTATCCATTTAAATTTCAATCAAACGAGATTGAAAGAAAATAACAAGTTAACTCACCGATTTAGGACTTCAATGTTGATGAAGATTCGCAAAACAATATTTGGGGTTCCTCTTTTCTTCTCTTCTTCTTCTTCTTCTTCTTCTTCTTCTTCTTCTTCTTCTCTCTCTCTCTCTCTCTCTCTCTCTCTCTCTCTCTCTCTCTTGACTGCTCTATTTTCTCATGTCTCTCTTTTCTTTTCTTTTTGTTATCAAAACCCTAGGAGGTATATTATGTATGTATATATGATACACCTACATATATTATAACACAAACACACAAAAGGCTAAAAATCCCATTTTTTGTCTAGGGGCCTCACAAAAAGGCTTTATATGGGCCCGAAATACATTCTAAAGTTCTAAAATGAGTGACCCAATGGGTGTACATAACCCGGGTACTTAATTTAAATGTTAAAAACACAAATTAACACATTCACGGGCCTATAATCACTACAAAAAAAATAAACACATCAATTCTTCAATGACTTGTTCAACTTAAGTTTTTACAACTTAACTTCACCACTTAGCTCTATAAAATTTCACACAATAATTAATGAATAAAATAAATACACACATATAAATAAATAACCATGGTTGTATACACAAAAATTTAGGTTGTCTCATTATTTTGTTTTTTTAAATGAATATTTATATAAAGAAAATACGGGGTGTTACATGTATACCAAGTGAAATTTCATTTAAAATTTTTATACAGCGCACATTTCCCTAATCAAGAATCTTAACTTTAAAAATCTTAACATATTGTCTTTTTCACTATTTTTTCCAAAAAAACAATACTTTGATTCTAGAATTCAAAGAAAAAAAGTCATAAAAATAAAGAATATTTATGACTACCCAAAAATGAAGTCATAAAAGTCTTGTTATTTATGACACTTTTCTAAATACTTATTATATATGACACTTTTCACAAACATGTCATAAAAAATCTTATTTTTTATGATAATTTTCAAAAAACAGTCATAAAAAATTTAATATGATTCTTAATAAAATCTAAATTTGTGATACTAAAAGTAACTATCAAGTGTTAATAGTCCAATTTCAAAAAGTAATTTCTTAAAAACTAGTCTCTCAAAGGTCGATTTAAGTGAAATTTCACTTAATATTCATGTAAAGATTTAGTGAAATTTCACATAATATTCGTGTATGCCAAGTAAAATTTCACAAAATATTTTTATACAGAGGACATTTCCCTAATCAAGAATCTTAACTTTAAAAATCTTAGCATGTTGTC
Source organism: Hydrangea macrophylla (assembly GCA_033977485.1). NCBI lineage: Eukaryota > Viridiplantae > Streptophyta > Magnoliopsida > Cornales > Hydrangeaceae > Hydrangea > Hydrangea macrophylla. The sequence goes on along the minus strand of CM066985.1, from coordinate 106,741,547 downwards.
TTTTTTTCACTATTTTTCCCAAAACAGTACTTACGTTTGATTTTAGAATTCAAAGAAAAAGAGTCATAAAAATAAAGAATATTTATGACTACCAAAAAATGAAGTCATAAAAGTCTTATTATTTATGACCATTTTCAAAAAACTGTCATAAAAACTCTTATTATTTATGACCATTTTCAAAAAACTGTCATAAAAACTCTTATTATTTATGACCATCTTATTATTTATGACCATTTTCAAAAAAACTGTCATAAAAACGCTTATTATTTATGACCATTTTCAAAAAACTGTCATAAAAACTCTTATTATTTATGACCATTTTCAAAAAAACTGTCATAAAAAATCTTATTATTTATGACCATTTAAAAAAACTGTCATAAACAATCTTATTATTTATGACTAATAAAAAAACGGTCGTAAATAAAACACCACTTACCAATCTTATGACTATATTTGCAAAAAGAGTCATATATGTTAGAAAAAAGTATTTGTTATGACTCTTTTTTTAAAATAGTCATTAGCCCAAAATAAAAAAAAAGTCATAAAAAGGGTTTTTTCTTGTAGTGGTTTATTTTTTGGAGTGAAAATATTTCATTTAGGCCATGTTTATCACTGCCAATGACAGTGACAATTGAACCACAAACATTGTCACTGCTAAGGGCGGTGACAACATGTAACTTTTGTCACCAATTTTATATTGTCACTGTCTGAGATAGTGACAATTTTGTCACTGCTGAGGACAGTGACAAAGCTAGCGAAAAAAAGAGTGACAAATTCACTGTTTTGGTGTAGTGAAATAAAATAAATCTCAGTCTGATTCTTTTGATTTTCTGGATGTGCAGACAGTAGAGAAAAGAAAATTTGTGCTTATTGTTTTTCAATTTTTTTTTTCAGTAAATACTCTACACCATGGCTAAATGAGTTGGTGATGACAGGTACTCACCGAACATAAAGGAAGTAAAACAGATCGACACGAAGAAAGTGAGGAGGGCCAAGCTTTACTATCTCAGAGATACAATGAATCCACTACAGAAATGATAACCATTGATAAAGCCAGTGGGAGAAAAGAAAATTGGTGGGGTTGGATCGCTCTGGATAGAAAAGTTGACAACTGTGTTTTCTCATTCCTTTTTTATTGTTTTGTAGCCTTTGTTTGTCGAATGGGGTTCTAAATAACGAAAGGATTACAGTGGAATGCTTGCCAAATTAACACTGTCAATGTCAATTTTATGTTCATTCCTAAATGCTTAGAGTATAACTTATGAACTGTAAATGTTGATTTTGAGCTTATTGGTTAGACATGAATATATGCTCTAATTGTTATGATTATTTCAGATTATTTATTGTTGTATTGGAAATAGATTAATCTTGTTATTTTTTTTTTAATGTTTGGTATAGATTAATATGCTTGTTAATTAGGTGCCAAAAAAATTAATTTGGTAAGCATATAATAAATTATTATTTTTTAGATTTCTGCATATTTCTAAGGGATATATCCGTTAGTATTTTTTATTTTTATTTTCTGAAAATTACTTACGGATATATCCATTAGTAATGGTTGACAAGCCGTTAGTATTCAATATAAACTTTTAAAATTAGTTTGAAAAAAACCGATAGTAAGTAGCTTTCTAACAGATATATCCGTTAGTAAAATTAATTATATCCGTTAGTAATATTACTAACGCTAATTTACTAAAATATATATCCGTTAGTAATATTTTTTTAAACGGAAATATCCATTAGTAATGAAGCCATATGGTGTAGCATTTTTTTGAAATTTTAATTTTACGCTTATTTAAACATGGAGGAAAATATCTGGGAAAACACTTGGAAACTAGCTTTCCTTCTCATTTTCCCTTTCCTTCCTTTTCCTTCCCTTAATTCACATGCCAATCAAGGCAATTTTAGTGAAGGAATACAAAAAGGAAGGAGAAAAGAGAGAAATAGAGAAGTAATTAAAGCAAAAATCACTAGTGTTTTCTTCTACATTCAAATAATATTACAAACTGAAATATTATAAAAAGTAGTTGAAAATAAAGTAAAAATAAATTGAAATGTGACATCAAAAAATTATTTAACTTAATTTTCTTCCAATTTCCCTAACTGTTTTTCTTGACAATGTATACAAATGAAAGTGCTTTCTTTTGTTTTTTATGCTCTTTCTTCCCCTAAATCCATAAATCAAATGGCCAAGTCCTGCTTTCTATCTACATCTCATGATATCTCATAAAAACTATGTATATATATATATATATATATTTTTATGTCTTTCGGCTGAGCATTTGGCATATATATTTGGTTAATAAGTTCAAATTGACCTTTTGCTATGACTAATGGCTGTGTAATATCTCAATTTGCTGACCCTAACCTCCTAAAACTGACTGATTTTTGTTTTATTAATATTATTGCAGTTGTGGGGTCATAAGTGCTTTGGGAAAGCGGATTATTGACCTAACAACCATCAACATCCATTATTATTTATAATTTAGGTGCCCCTCTTTCTTGTTCATTTCTCATACGTGTTTCTTTAATTAAATCTGAAAATATCACTAACTACGTACATGAAGTGACTTTTTCCCACCAAGATGAGGTTTTTAACTAACCAACCAAACCACAATCCTACAAAAAATAATGACCCCCGACCACTTGTTTTTATGCATGATATATATCCTAGTTTATACATTTAACAAATTAAACACACACACACAAATATAACACACGTTTGTGTGTGTGTTTGTGTACATTGTGTTAAAATATATCGATCAAAGGGCCAAGGCCCAAGTGCCTTCTCTGGATGTAGTTCCATGCATGACCTAAAGATAAGGTACTCTTTTTGTTTATATTTTATCATGGATGGGGCCAAAAAAATTGTTTTTTTTTTTTTTTTTTAACAGCACTTGGTGTTGTGGCTTAGATTCTTTAAATACTACCCTTAGGCTTTGTTTGTTTCTCCCTCCAATTTTCTTTTCCATCATGAAATTATCATGAAATCTAATAACCAAACAAAGCTTCTCTCCACTTTATTTTTTTTCCATCATGAATCCCCTCATAAAATCTAAGAATCAAACAAAGCATTAAGGGCCTGTTTGGTTGTCCCTTCAAATTGAATGGTTCCATTCAAATTTTGTATAGAAGGTAAAGGCAAAATTCATCACCATGAATGAATCCATTTACAAATATGGGAGATTTCACCATATTTCTTCTTATGATGCAATTTGTTCATTTTTCTAGAATGCCAAAATTCATGATTGCAAGCCTCATTTTTTAGACGAGCAGCCGTTTTCTAAATGAAACCATTCATGCTCTTCATCTTTTTTATATAAAATTGCGTACGAAAACATGAATGGAATTATTTCATTCAAGGACAACCAAACAGGCCCTAAAGTATTATTTATGTGAATATTATTTGGAACAATAATAATAATAAAAACAAGCTCTAAAAGACCTAAGATACAGCACCCAAGAGCACTCTCTCTCTCTCTCTCTCTCTCTCTCTCTCTCTCTCTCTCACACTCAGTATGTCCTCCAACCTCAAATACTAGTCTCCTATACAAATTCAACACACACACACACATCTAAGGTGTCTTCTCCGAATTTTTTACCCGAAGCTTCAATAATGGGCAAATATGTCCCTAGACTGTCACTGCTTCAACCTATTTTCCAAACCCATCACTTTCTTAGAACTCGTTACTTCAACTAGCGACTTCAGACTAAAGTAATCCAACCTGAAATCGATATTTGAATTAACGACTTCAGTTAAACTAGAAGTCGCTACTTCAAGTAACGACTTCAGTAGAAGTCGCTACTTGAAGTAACGACTTCATCAGCAGCTAAAATTTCCAACAATCTGTCAATTTTAGCAGCAGCTCCCTGCAATACACATAAACTAACCAACATATTTTTATCTTCTTCAACCACCAAGCATAATAATCCAACATTATCAACATAATCAATCCACTAAGATGTGTATTTGTAAAAAGCCAGAGAGAGAGATAGTAGGATAGAGAGATAAAGAGAGAGAGAGGATAAAGAGATAGAGATAGATAGGTGTGAGAGAGCTGAGAGTGGGATAAAGGGAGATAGAGAGAATGGGAGAGAGATAGAGAGATAGAAAGAGAGTGGGAGAGAGATAGAGATATAGGTGCGAGAGATATATAGATGTACACAATAAAAGAAATTATATATATATATATGCAATTATTTGTTTATAATACATCAAAAAACAAAATGTTGTTGTGAATCCTATGAACTATCTTTGTTTATAATGTGTCTCACACCACGGAACCTTCTTCGTTCTCTTAGGCCTACCCTCTTCCTGTGGTGGATCCTCTACTAGTGGAACCTCCTCATGCGGCTGGATGACCTGCAATACCCCTCTCCAGCCACGACGACCTCTACCCCTAGCATAAACGTGACATATTGGAAGTCGTCGCTGAGACTCGGCCTGTGTCAAACCCTCATCCTGTGTCTCTGCTATGGGGGTATCATATCTAGTCGTCTTTCTCACCTCCACTTGCATCTCCTCCGCCTCTACCTGCATCAAACTCTCCACCATCGCCACCATCGTCTCGAACTGTGAAGCTGGATGTGGTGCCGGGATCGACGATGACAACGGTGCATCTGTATATGTGTACTGTGGGATGGAGAAGTCACAGATTGGAGATATACGGAACTCAGAGTCCCCTGGAGTGAAAGGCCTATAAAAGTCGGCTGTATCATCATATGCATACACAGTAGGACCTTGATCATGTGGTGTATGTAGCGCAAACTTAGAGTGTGTAGATAGGTCTGTCTTTTCCTGAGACTGAGGATACGTCTGAGGCTGAGGCGAGGCTGAGGCTCTGAGACGCGGGGCACGAATACTGTGGAAGATGGAACAGCCCCATCTAAACGTCTATCCTCATGAACAACGTGTAATGAATGCTTACTAATAGTACGAATCTCCTCTAATGCCGCCATCACCTCTAGAGGGACGGAATGAGGGCTGCCTGCTGCTAATCTAGCCAACACCGATCATGCAACCTCATACACACGAGTCACACCATCCTCCTAAAAAATGGAAAGTTTAATTAAGTGAAGTTATTTTATGGCATGTGCTGGATTAAAATTTTATATGTTGTACGATAAGAAAAACATCTCACCAGAACACCACGAATCGTACCGACTGGTTGGAAGCCAACTGTCGGTAGATCTCTAACTGATCCAATAAGTCTATGGGTAATGCGGCTATACCATCTCATATATGGGTCTGACTCAAGCATCTGAGCTACATCTAGAATACCTACAACAACATGCTGCAGCCGATGGTCCCATAGCTCCACATACTCCCTATGAAAGTAACTCCAGTCGGTATTCACATAACCACGTCAATCAATGTGATACAATGGCATCATAGTGTTACATGGCTCTGGGACTACCTGCCTCATGCCGAACTGTCTCATTACTCTGTCAGGGTGATGCCACTCAACCACGGCGTAGATGATCAACAGATATCTGGTCATTCATGTGCCCTGACCAGCCCGACAATACTGAGGTAACGAAGCGACTAGCTCAGCACTGTACGGCTACCAAATCATCTATGAAAACAATATATGAAAAATTAGCAATTTCAACAAAAATGCAAATGATGGTTTAACTCTGTCATTAATTATTTACCTACTCGGGCCTCATCTGGTTCAACTAGTCCCAAAAGTAACGCTGGACATGAGTAGGCACATCCCTTACTGAGAATCGGGTCATCCACCTAAAGTAATGACAAAATTGTTAGCATTTAAATAAATGTACGAGTAATGAATCAAAAATAATGTATAAACCAATGTAAATATACCTACAACCCAATAGAGCATCCTCTGGTACAGCTGCTGGTACGGGGACTGGTCGGATCTGGGTCAATTTCTCCGATACCCGAAGCTGCAATTGATAATAATTGAGTTAAGTTATTTATGATAGACTGAACAATCGTAAAATCTGCGTAATTAACAAAATTGACATAACATATAACCTGTAAAAGTATAAACGGGCCAGATATCTCTATTGCGGTACGATGAGAGGCAGCACACAACTCACGGAACAGATATGCCAATGCTGCACTACACCAGCAGTAGCCAGCATCAAAGTGTCACAGATGTGGTAGATATATGAGGTTAACTTGTTCCCAGACTTATCTGGGAACAAGGACCCTCCTATCAACAGCATACAATAACATCGAGTCATCTGCTGAATAGTGGCGTTGTCGGATGCTGGGCGATCTGGGGTGTGAAATGGTCTCGTATCGTAGTCAGTCGCAGTGTCGATCCAGAGATAGTGGCTAGGGGTGGCGTGAAACCAAGAAACTCCTGATATAGCTCCTGCCACTGCTCCTTAGAGAGTGACGCATCAATACCAGTAACTGCACGACCATCGATTGGTAGGCCCAATAGAATGCCAACGTCCTGCAACGTGATCGTGGTCTTACCGACAGGTAGATTAAACGTGCTTGTCTCAACACGCCACCTCTCTACTAGGCCAGTGATCAAACCCCAATCGTACTGTATAAAGCCCAGTCTATATGTATCGTAGAACTCGATCTGTTTGATGTAATCTAGTATGCACTGATCTGGATCATGACCTCGCCGTAAAACAGTCTCAGAGTGCCGGCAGTAAAGCTCACTCAAGATCTCACCATCCCAGATGGCCAATGACCGATGTGCATCCTGTGATGACAGTACTGAGGGATCCTCAGGGCCAGGGTGGACATCCATGGTAAGCAGGCTGTTCAAACATGATGGTTAGTCAAAATACTGACGAGTAAATTTAATGAAGTGACAATATGATATTAAACAATGGTTCATTTAAATACGTTAAACTGCGTGGTTAAAAAAAAGTTAAAGCAGCGACTTATCGCATCAACTGCTGGGCATCAGACCCAGTGAATTGTCGCATCAATTGTTGGGTTTTCATAAGCAGTGACTTGTCACGTCAACTGCTGGGCGTCATACCCAGTGACTTGTCTCGTCAACTGCTAGTCCTCAGACCCAGTGACTTGTTGCATCAATTGCTGTGTGTCAGACCCAGTGACTTGTCGCATCAATTGTTGTGCGTCAGACCCAGTGACTTGTCGCATCAACTGCTTGGCGTCATGGCATGTGATATCCCAGGCATTCCATGGTCTACATATACTGTGGTTTTAAGATTCAATATGATATCCCAAGCATTCCTTCTTCTCTTTCTTCTTCTTCACTGCATCATTTTTTAGTATGGCAAACAAATATACACCTACTTACCACCCACATTTAAAAAAAAAAAAAGGATACTGAGTATTTAAGCAATCCACATGTTGTGTAGATGTGGAAGGCAATAACCCCTATACAAACGGGTTTGAGCCTTCGCCTACTTGTGTCAACAGAGAAGTGTACGGCCCAATCCAGTCATCTAATGTTTGATGGGCCTCGGGAAGATTCTCTGTCTCGACATATAGATCCATAGAGTTTATAGTTGTATTGGTAGATACTGTTTTCTAGTATTACTTGCAGACTTTCATCATCATTTACTTCAAACGGTATAGGCTTGGAAACTTGATATCCAAGAACGGACGGAAACCTACAAGTGAACTTCAAACAAACACTTTTCTGATGAACCCCCATTTTCTTGCAGACGTTTCTAACAAGTTCAGTGTATTGAGCATTCGTTCTCAGGCGAATGAAACTTCGACAGTTACTATCGTAGTATAAACCATCCGCTCCAATGCACATGTTCCCTCCCCAATACAACATTATAATCACAACACTAGCCATTTTAATACCTTCACATTTGCAAATTTAAGTGTAAGTAATCAATGGTTAATCGTGCTGTTGATGTGTCCCATGGTTGGGTACCCCTTCAAGTTTTTGTTTATCTAAAGTTTTAAAATTAGTGGTCTCATGTTTTGTTTCGTTCATTGATTTCATAACATTTCAAAAATTGGAGGAGCATGGCATTTCAAAATTGGCCATTTGAATGGTATACTTGTAAATCTTGAATGAATGAATGAATGAATGACGCGCTTGTAAATTGGGGGAGCATCCATTTGAATAACGTACTTGTAATTGAATCTTGTACAAGTGTGCTAGTTTTATTTTGAATGACGTACTTGGAAAATTGGGGGAGCATCCATTTGAATGATGTACTTATGTACATACATTATGTGTGAGTGTGTGTGTGTGTGTGTGTGTATATATGTATACATTGTGTATCTGTGAGTGTATGTGTGTGTATAGACATTATGTGTGTTTATATGTGTATACATTATATGTGTGTATGTGTATACATTATTCTGTGTGTGTGTGTGTGTGTGTGTGTCTATAATAGAGAGAGTGTGACGCCCCGCAAAAATAAAGCGTATTTTCATTGAAAAATAAAATAAATTACACTTTGATTTTTTAAAATAAACGTACAATATTTATTTAAAACTCCCAACAGGCCCATATTATTCACAGATCTCCTATATCATCCTTAGCCTTATCTCCCTTCCAGGCTTCGGTTACCGGCACTACCTGCATCTAAAAACCATACCGGAAAGTATACAATATGACAGGAATGTCAAAAACTCAAAAAGGTACAACGAAATCAAATAAAGAGACCAATCACACAAACCAACCGCTCACACAAATAGCATCATACTAGGTTCCTCTTGGTCACACAGCAAAGAGTCACCTCACCTCACCTCACCCGTCTCCAGTACGTCGGTCCCTGAGGCTTGTTGGACTGTTGGTAGGTGCTCCTTGCTCATGACCCTTTAGTCCCATAGCACTTAGCAATAAACACATACTCATTGATTCTAAATGAAAGCACAACATAATTGCAAAAAGAGTACAAGTAGAGATAACAAAGAAAAACTCCAGAGAATTTAGAAAGCATATTGTACACAATCCGGTACCTATAAATGATGTTGAGCAACTCCCAAACACTTCTCTTCTTCTTCTTTATCTAACTTTCTCTTAGAAATTTCTTTGACCTCTATGAAATTTGGTGTAAAAATAATAAAGCATAGAATCCATATTTATAGGCTAAGCTTCTTGGTGACCAAAATAAATTGGATGGCCACAATTGGTTAGTTTAGGTTAGGTAGTCTATTTGGTGGTCAAGATCATTTAGGTTAGGTAGTCTATTTAGTTGTCAAGATCATTTAGATTAGCTAGTCTATTTGATGGTCAAGATCATTTAGGTTAGGTAGCAACTAAATATTTTGCTTGGTTCCCAAGTCGGTTGGATTTGAACTAGGTTAGTTTTGATTCAACTAAATGTGAAAAGTACTGAAACCGATATATCTTCTAAACGGAGATCGAAAAATCTTAACTTCCAACACGAATACCAAATCATTTGATCTCACGCAACTTTTTCCAAAAAATTATATTTTCAGTTCATGACTTATAAAATTGGAAAAATTGACCAAAAAACCCCTGTGACCAATTTTCGCTAAAATCGCACACGAAGTCTAAATCGTCAATTTAAACATGAAAACACGGGTTACTACAATCTACCCTCCTTAACAGAGATTTCGTCCCGAAATCTAAAGATAAAAGTATTTGGTAAATAACTTCATAAATTTCTTAAAATAATGTTTAAAACAAATATAGTATGTTTTGTTTTGTAAAGTAAATATTTTTCTACCTTCTCTTACTCCTCCCAGGCGATGTAGACTATCAAACCTCGATATAGTCCTACACTTCTGGCTGAGGACAGGCTCTGATACCATTTGTGACGCCCCGCAAAAATAAAGCGTATTTTCATTGAAAAATAAAATAAATTACACTTTGATTTTTTAAAATAAACGTACAATATTTATTTAAAACTCCCAACAGGCCCATATTCTTCACAGATCTCCTATATCATCCTTAGCCTTATCTCCCTTCCAGGCTTCGGTAACCGGCACTACCTGCATCTAAAAACCACACCGGAAAATATACAATATGACAGGAATGTCAAAAACTCAAAAGGTACAACGAAATCAAATAAAGAGACCAATCACACAAACCAACCGCTCACCCAAACCAACCGCTCACACAAAGAGTATCATACTAGGTTCCTCTTGGTCACACAGTAAAGAGTCACCTCACCTCACCTCACCCGTCTCCAGTACGTCGGTCCCTGAAGTTTGTTGGACTGTTGGTAGGTACTCCTTGCTCATGACCCTTTAGTCCCATAGCACTTAGCAATAAACACATACTCATTGATTCCAAATGAAAGCACAACATAATTGCAAAAAGAGTACAAGTAGAGATAACAAAGAAAAACTCCGGAGAATTTAGAAAGCATGTTGTACACAATCCGGTACCTATAAATGATGTTGAGCAACTCCCAAACACTTCTCTTCTTCTTCTTTATCTAACTTTCTCTTAAAAATTTCTTTGACCTCTATGAAATTTGGTGTAAAAATAATGAAGCATAGAATCCATGTTTATAGGCTAAGCTTCTTGGTGACCAAAATAAATTGGATGGCCACAATTGGTTAGTTTAGGTTAGGTAGTCTATTTGGTGGTCAAGATCATTTAGGTTAGGTAGTCTATTTAGTGGTCAAGATCATTTAGATTAGGTAGTCTATTTGATGGTCAAGATCATTTAGGTTAGGTAGCAACTAAATATTTTGCTTGGTTCCTAAGTCGGTTGAATTTGAACCAGGTTAGTTTTGATTCAACTAAATGTGAAAAGTACTGAAACCGATATATCTTCTAAACGGAGATCGAAAAATCTTAACTTCCAACACGAATACCAAATCATTTGATCTCACACAACTTCTTCCAAAAAATTATATTTTCAGTTCATGACTTATAAAATTGGAAAAATGACCAAAATACCCCTGTGACCAATTTTCGCTAAAATCGCACACGAAGTCTAAATCGTCAATTTAAACATGAAAACACGAGTTACTACAATCTACCCTTCTTAACAGAGATTTCGTCCTGAAATCTAAAGATAAAAGTATTTGGTAAATAACTTCATAAATTTCTTAAAATAATGTTTAAAACAAATATAGTATGTTTTGTTTTGTAAAGCAAATATTTTTCTACCTTCTCTGACTCCTCCCAGGCGATGTAGACTATCAAACCTCGATATAGTCCTACACTTCCGACTGGGGACAGGCTCTGATACCATTTGTGACGCCCCGCAAAAATAAAGCGTATTTTCATTGAAAAATAAAATAAATTACACTTTGATTTTTTAAAATAAACGTACAATATTTATTTAAAACTCCCAACAGGCCCATATTCTTCACAGATCTCCTATATCATCCTTAGCCTTATCTCCCTTCCAGGCTTCGGTAACCGGCACTACCTGCATCTAAAAACCACACCGAAAAGTATACAATATGACAGGAATGTCAAAAACTCAAAAGGTACAACGAAATCATATAAAGAGACCAATCACACAAACCAACCGCTCACCCAAACCAACCGCTCACACAAAGAGCATCATACTAGGTTCCTCTTGGTCACACAGCAAAGAGTCACCTTACCTCACCTCACCCGTCTCCAGTACGTCGGTCCCTTAGGCTTGTTGGACTGTTGGTAGGTGCTCCTTGCTCATGACCCTTTAGTCCCATAGCACTTAGCAATAAACCCATACTCATTGATTCCAAATGAAAGCACAACATAATTGCAAAAAGAGTACAAGTAGAGATAACAAAGAAAAACTCCGGAGAATTTAGAAAGCATATTGTACACAATCCGGTACCTATAAATGATGTTGAGCAACTCCCAAACACTTCTCTTCTTCTTCTTTATCTAACTTTCTCTTAGAAATTTCTTTGACCTCTATAAAATTTGGTGTAAAAATAATGAAGCATAGAATCCATATTTATAGGCTAAGCTTCTTGGTGACCAAAATGAATTGGATGGCCACAATTGGTTAGTTTAGGTTACGTAGTCTATTTGGTGGTCAAGATCATTTAGGTTAGGTAATCTATTTAGTGGTCAAGATCATTTAGATTAGGTAGTCTATTTGATGGTCAAGATCATTTAGGTTAGCTAGCAACTAAATATTTTGCTTGGTTCCCAAGTCGGTTGGATTTGAACTAGGTTAGTTTTGATTCAACTAAATGTGAAAAGTACTGAAACCGATATATCTTCTAAACGGAGATCGAAAAATCTTAACTTCCAACACGAATACCAAATCATTTGATCTCACGCAACTTTTTCCAAAAAATTATATTTTCAGTTCATGACTTATAAAATTGGAAAAATGACCAAAATACCCCTGTAACCAATTTTCGCTAAAATCGCACACGAAGTCTAAATCGTCAATTTAAACTTGAAAACACGGGTTACTACAGAGAGAGAGAGAGTGAGGAGGGGGGGGGGGGGGGGGGGGATTACCTGTGAGATCTCAAATCCGCAGAGAGAGAGAGAGAGAGAGAGAGAGAGAGAGAGAGAGAGAGAGAGAGAGAGAGAGAGAGATGTGGTTTAAGTGAAGGAAGAGAAAGAAGAAAGGTTGTAAACATTGAAATCGCTAGTTCAAGTAGCGAGTTCTAGTTGTGTGAAATCGCTATTTGAAGTAGCGACTTCTGTGTGTACTGAAGGCGCTATTTGAAATAGCGAGTTCAAGTTGGAATGTTTGGATCTGAAGGCGCTAGTTGAAGTAGCGATTTCTAAGAAAGTGATGGATTTGGGAAATAAGTTGAAACAGTGACGGGTCAGGAATATATTTGCCTCAATTTGAAGCTTCGGGTAAAAAATTCTGCCTTCTCCGGATGTGGGGCCATGACCTCTTTTTGTTTGTATTTTCTCACTTGTGGGTCCCAAACATGCCCCCCTTAATTTTTTTTTTCTAATAAGGATAATTATATTTCTGTCAACATTTTGTATAAAATTTAAAAGTCAATTTATTACTTTTTTAAAATTAAAAAATATCAATAATAATTAAAAAATTTAGAAAGACATTAACAAAATTAAAAAAATAAAAATCAACTTTTGAATTATTATTTTGTGTTTTAGTCTATTTGATACTTTTAACCTTGTGAACTTGTATCTAAACGTTGTGAAGATTGCTCCCAACGTTGTAAAGGGCTACACCTGACTTTGAAACGAGTTGCTCTCAACGTTTTGAAGAGTTGCTCTCTCATTTTGAAAAGTTGCTCCCAATGTTTGAAAGAGTTGCTCCACAATGTCATGTAAAATTTGATGACTTTTTCATTTTACGAAAAAATTGATATTTTTTTTATTTAAAAAAATTAAACAATAAATTGACTTTTAAATTCTATATAAAATAAAATTGAATCTTCCCAATATGTCCTTTAAAGGCAATCTTACTTAATCTCCTATAGAAATTCAAAAGGGTGCACAGAACATGGAATGAGTCAATGAGATAAAAGTGAGAAAATTTGTACGATAAAAGTCCATAGGACTGCCGCCTTTATAATTATATGGGTGCGCATGGACGTGCCTAGTGGTACGTGTGCGCATAAATTCACATACACACACTATTTTCGTAAATACTCCGAATTGATTCTTTTGCAAATGAGTAATACTTCATATATAATTTTTACACAATTTTTTATTCACAATTCATAAAATTGTGTATCTCTCTCTTTTATGTTATCTTGTGTTATGTTGGTGGACTCCACAATGACACAAGAGAACACAGTTTGTGGGTTGTGAACAAAAAATTATGTACAAGTTCTGTGTAAAGTTTCATCCTTTGCAAATCAATATGTATCTAGTATTTTGTAACATTTATATTAAAAAAAAACATCAGTTAAATATGAGAATTATGCTGAATCTAAAAAAGTAAAAATAAAAAAATCCTTTTGACATTTATAAACTGACGTCACAACGGTTTTATTAGGAGAGAAATTGATAGCCAACAAATGGAAATGGTGGAAAAGAGAGTGGGAAAGGAGGTGATCAGGTAGCTAGTTTTCCATTTTCCAAAATTTCTTTCAGAGTAAACATAAGCCATGATCAAAAAGATTGTTCCATAATTGATTAATTAGGAAGAGATCTGCAGAGTGGATCAAAGAGCATTTTCAACTATAAATCCATGAAATTTTTTGCTTGAAAAGATCAAGACGATGGATAGGTGATGTAATTAAAATTTGTTGTCCACGTACGTACGTTGTCGCTCAAAGACGATATATATATACACACACAGGTAGATCCAAAATGTTACTAGCAAAATAAAGAAGAATTTATATTAATTACCTGGTGAATCAAAGTCTCTCCGATACTCAAGTTAATTTGTGAGAGAGAAATATGTGAATTCACACGAGCAGTGTCGATTAGGTATCTCTTCTCATCCTAAAGTTCTGAAAATTTGAACCTTAATTGGAGTCTATTAGGAAAAAAATTAAGGTGCTAGATGATGGAATTGGTATAATATAACATTCCTATATATAGATATTGGTTTGTTGGTATTTATCATGTTAGAGAGGTATTGAGCAAATGAAAAAAAAAAAATGTAAAACTTCGTAGAGCACCTTACACTTCTTGTTTTTGAAAGGGATAATTATGTTTCAGTCTATTTTTTATATAAAATTTAAAAGTCAGTCTTTTTTTTTTTTAAATCAAAAAAAAATTATTGTAAAAATAAAAAGTCCTCAAATTTACAGGATGTTTTGGAGCAACCCTTTATACGATTAGACCAACTCTTTGAAACGTTGGGAGCAACTTTTCAAATTGAAGAGAGCAACTCGTTTCAAGTCGGATACAACTCATCACAACGTTGGGAGTAATCATCACAAGGTTGAAAACATAAAGTAGACTAAAACACAAAATAATTATTTAAAAGTTGATGTTTTTCAATTATTGTTGATAATTTTTAATTTAAAAAAACTAGTAGACTAAATTTAATTTCATACTCCGTAAAATATGACTGAAATGTAAATATCCCTCTTTGTTGAAATTATAACATATTCCCATCGAGAATGAAAAAAAAAGGTGGCACGAACTTTGAATTTTTAAAATGATTTTTGTTTGCTAAGAGACCTTTTAAAATGATTAAGTTTACCTTTCCACGTACAGCTACCAAAACTACTAGTGATTCCAAAAGGGTTAAATACATTTTACACCTTTGTAGTTTGTTATTTGTGTTAGTTTGGTCCCTGTAATTTAAAAAGTGTTACTTTAGTCTTTGTAGTTTGATAAGTGTGTCAAATAAGTCCTTTAGTGACGAATAATTTTGCCACTGAAAGTTAAAAAAAAAAAAAAAAAAAATCACAAAAAGTGTTTGAGAGACTGAAATGACACACTTATGAATCTACAGGGACTAAAATGACACTTTCTAAACTACAGTGACCAAATTGATACAAAAAACAAATTAAGAGGGTTCAAAATGTAGTTAAGCCACCATAGGAAAAATATATTATTCAAATTTGGAGGGGTAAATTTGTAATTGCACAAAATATACAAAATGTAGTTTTTTTTGGTTCACTGTGGTGTGTTCTACTTCTACAGAGAGATAACATCCTAATTCAATTTAACTTTTAATTATAAACTAAAGAGAGCATTTGTCTAAAAAAAAAAAAAGAGTTAGAGACAAGAGCAATACGGTACTTTGATATGTTATGCTTGTAATTATATTGTTAGCCACCAAAATCTGTAAATGGTATTACTGAAAATACATGAGAGGGTTGTTTAATTATGAACTACCTCAACGGATACAAATGTAATTTATCATTTATTTTTATCATATTTATTTTTAGTTTTTTTTTTTTTCTAGCTCTTACCTTCCTCTATTTATGATAGGCGTCTCTCCTTTAAAAAAAATTATAATAATAAGAAAGAAAAAAAAAAAGAAAGAAGAAAATATCAAACCTTCACCGCAAATTAAACAGTAGTAATAGAATTGATTGATCATAGAACTTTGTCAACTTAGATAACAAGATATATTAAGAAAATAGATCTGGAATCACTTTTCAATTAAACAAAGGCAACAACTGTCCCTCCCCCACCAATTCATCATCATTTAATACAATAATATTAAACCATTCAGATGCATGCATAATATTGAAATCTTGATTTTAGTTTTTATTTTTTATTCCTCCACGGTGTCATCACTTCTCTCAATTTTTTTTTTTTTTTTGGTATGTTTATCCTATGAACTGAAAAACTTTTTGGACAGCACAACTTTTTATATTCATACAACACAGGTTCTGTTTGTTTCATAATTAAATGGAATTAGGCCTTTGTTAAATTAAGGGCAGAAGTAATGTCAGTTCTGGTACAATTTATAAGATAAGTAAGACTGTCAATTATTTGAGCATATTCAAATTGTGATACACTAGTTTCATTGTTTTTCTTCAATTATATACTCACATTATAAGGAGTACTAACAGACTTTGAGTCACAGTGACCAAACTTCTTAATAATTAATCTGTTCTACAAAGTGTTCTTGAGACATACTGAAACCCTCATTGGTTTTAGTCAATTTCATCCCAAGGATTACATTAGCCTCACTTAAGTCTTTCATATCAAAACCAGATGATAGCAACAGTTTTGTTTCCAACTCAGTCCACTAGATTACTGCTTCCAAAATGAACGACTTCTTTAAGCGATATCAAATGAGAAAAACTTTTATAACTCTAAATTCTATAGTTTTTGTTTTGTTTTTCCACTGCTATGATGTTGTAATTGAATTGGATGAGTCTCGGTAACGTGCCACGTGTCCAATTTCTACGCGTACGGGATGAGTCATGACATTTGTCGTGACCGAAAGTCATAAGATTTTCAAATGTAACGACTACCATAATTTAGGCCATGATCATCTTAAGGGCTAAAATCACAGCCTGCTTGAACCAAGACTATGGGAAAGGTCCTTTAATTTGAATTCCACGATTTTTTTTTCATATATCATGATATTACAGGTTAAATATTCTTAAACAAATCACATACTCCGTATTAATATAGTGCGCATCATTATCAAATTCTCATGTATTAGGTTAACAACATATTAGTGCAAAAGAAAAAGGTTTAACAATATCTTAATTAATGTATTCTATACAACATCCGAAGGTGGAAAGTTAGTTAATATTGCTCATATAAGATGTAACCATACTATATATATCACCAATCAATTACCAAACCATACATTTAACAACTTAATTTGAGCAATCCATCCAATAATGCTTATACATGCAACTCACCTATACTTTCACATTCACAAATCAAACATGATGCAATGAGATTCTTCTCTTTCTTCATAAACCTAGTAGTCCTTGTCCTACCCATCAGTCATCAAGACACAAAGGTTTCAACTTTTTTATCTTCTCATCCAATCACAATACCTTGAATTAATTCATCCAGCTTTGACAAAAGAACCGAACATTTATATATAGATATATAGATTTACGCATGTATGTATGTATGTATTTACGTATATGTGCATGCATGATAACATAAAAAAATGTTCATTTTTAAGTGATTGTGATCTCATTCAAACGAGGGTTCGTTATATATAGATATATAGATTTACGCATGTATGGATATATGTATGTATGTATGTATGTATGTATGTATGTATGTATTTACGTATATGTGCATGCATGATAACATAAAAAATATTCATTTTTAAGTGATTGTGATCTCATTCAAACGAGGGTTCGTACATACTAGATAATTTCACAAAGAGTAATACTTGGTACACAACCAAAAGACACAACTTTGGGACACAACCTCCATTTTGTGTCTATCTCTCTCCTGACGGGCCCCACAGTGCCAGTGGACCCCACAGTACCCACTAGGACCAGTAGGAGAGAGATAGACACAAAATGGAGGTTGTGCCCCAAGGTTGTGCCTTTTGGTTGTGTCCCAGGTATTACTCTTTCACAAAAGGTTTTGAGTGAATTATTTAGCCCTTTTATATTTTATTTAATTTTTTTTTTTTATTTCAATGAGTTGACATACACTTTTTAATTTATTTAAGAATATAAAAAATACTTCAACCATTCGATCCAACAAAAAAAAAAAAAAATACTTCAACCAATGTAATAGCTGATAAAAGGCCAATATAATAGAATAGCATAACGACATATATGTATAATGCACAATTTATAAGTCATGCATGTTAGGTTTTATGCATGCTCATTATTATAAACTACTAAAATGGCTAGGAATTATCTCAAGTACAATGAGGAATTAAAAATGTATACTATACCAGGGTAGGCTGGTTTATATACGTACGTGTGTGTGTGTGTGTGGGAGTTCTAAGCATATAAAAAAAAAAAAAAAAAAAACACGGCTCCTTTAGCAAGAAACAAGAATGATTATACATCCAATCAACGTTTAAAATTTTCTGTATGTATGATCTTGTGAGTTTCTTAGAGAAAGTTATCTTCAAGTTGGCAAGACAGATATACGAGAGTGAAATCTAAAAATTATTGCACAAAACTTAAATAGCTTATCCTCATAGTCCTCTTTTTTTATTTATTTATCATCATTAATTGGTGTAATGCTTTCGTGCGATGACATAAGTGTCAAGTTCCAGACATGGGCAGATCTAGAAAATTAATCCAGGGGGGCTTGATGTATGGCCCCCGAAAAAAAATTGGACCTATTTATACATATTTTAAACTTATTTATGCATATTTTGGACATATTTACATATTTTTTTGTGTATATTTCGGATTTATTTATAACCATTTTTATAATTAGTACAAAAACATAAGAGAGGGGGCTAATTAGTATGATAATTTAATAATATCAGGGGATTTTTCATAATTTTCAAGGGGGCTTTACTTTTTTTTTTTTTTTAAATAGTGTATATGTACAAACTTTCAAAACTTTGGGGTGGAGAGGCCCGAGCGGGCTTGATCCCATCCCATCTTTTATGTAAATCAGCCCCTGACTCTAGAGGAGGGGGTAAGGTTTGAACCCTTGTATGAGAGTGGTAGAGAGCCATGCATTTTACTAACTAAGCTAAGTCCTTGGGCATCCTCATAGTGCTCTTAAAACCAGCATCGATCACTTGATGAAAATTTGGTATTTTTTTTTTTTTGATCGAGAACGGAACAAAGATCATTAAGTTGAAAGTGAATCAAACATTACAAAAGAATTAACTTGGGGAGGATACTCCTACACATACACTCTAAAATATTTGAACAACTTTGCTAATTTTGCTAGCTCATGTGCCACCTTATATTACCATCACGTTTAACATGCAAAAAACTGAAAATCAACAAAATCATCTAGCAGGCGAGTTGTGTCTTCAATTATATGGCCATAGGACGCCATATTATAATCTTTATTTCTTAGATGATAAACGAGAGTTAACGAGTCCGATTCCACAAGAAAGTTTCTAAAGCCAGCCTCAATCGTGACTCTAGTTACCTTCTACAAGGCTAAGCACTCAACTGTCAAGACATTCACAATCCCAGGGACAAAGTCTAAAAAAGCTAGAAACACACTGCCACTATGATCACGTACGGAGGACCCTACCGACACCAACACCCTCCAAATCCTGAAAAATAGCACCGCCCACATGATTTAGCTTCAACTTCCCCAAAGCTGGAGGAGTCCAAACAGGCGGTTGCACAACACTGTCCACCCGCCACAAACGTGGCTCCACCGTGTCACCGTCAAAGAGCATGATTAAGCTCAACAATGTAGGAAAATTTGGTATTGATAAGGCAATAAATAGGAGAAGTTATTCAGTGAGCCCGTCACGCCACGTCAGCATGTTGATGTGGTGTGATTATTTAATCCTAACCACCCACTTGTCCCTTCTTTTTAGGGAGATCATGACAAGTGGTTAGTGGAATTTCAAATTTGAAATCTGATAACCACTTGTCATGATCCCCTAGAAGGAGGGGACAAGTGGATGGCTGAGATTAAATGGTCACACTACGTCAGCATGCTGACGTGGCGTGACGGGCTCACTGAATAATTTCTCAATAAATAGTATGTAAATCAAAATTATCTAGTGTCACCGGTACAACTATAGTTATCCACACAAAAATACAAGCGCCTCTTGCAAACATGGGCTGAGCCACGCGCGTGAGGCCTAGCAAAAAGTCTTAAAAATATTTAATTTTTATTCAAATTAACATCCTAATTACTCTATTAGTCCAAAAAAATTAAGTCTTTATAGATATCTCTTTTGAACATACTAAGGATTCTTTGTTCTATAAGTGAAGCTAGAAAAAATAGATCAAAGAAATTGAGCATATAAAAATCATTTTTACCAAAAAAGTTATTGAGAGATTCAAGTAAGGGTGAAAGCAAAACCTACTGGACTGAACCGAACGGTTCGGTCGATTTTTCAAAAAATACTCCAAGCCAAAAATCAAACAGAACCAGAAAAATCAACATAACCGATTGAACTGAGTGGTTCGGTTGGTTCCCAAAGTGTCAAAAAATTGACAAAATCGAACCGAATTGGCCGGTTTACACTCTTGTCTTTGAAATGATGTTTTAATCCTCAACCCACTATGTGTGAAACCACGAAATAACCAAACAAATTTTTAAAACCATAATATTAGTGCTTCTACAAAGAAGAAGAAGAAGAAGAAAGGGTCAAGTTGCTCCCGAACCCCATATAGATTTGTGGTTCCACCAAAATTGAATCCTAGATATGCCCCTACTAGCAAAAAGGATTTGCCGTGCTGGCGGCAGTCATGCGAGTGGTGGCGACATGGATGGACTTAATTATATTTTCATGCACCTCTAGATCATGTTTTATGGCCCATCATTAGTTCTATAAGTTTCTCCGAAATTATTTCCTTTAATTTGCTTAAAAAGAAAAAAAGAAGAGATTCATCATCATGGTAATTAATACGCCTAGTACTAAAAGGGCTTCATGAATGTGCAAGCGAAGATATCATATAAAAAGGTAGTGATTAAGATTAAAAGCAATAGTTGACTATTAAGTTACATCTTTTGTATTTTTGTGTGATATGTGCTATCAAAAAGATATTTATCTACCCATTCAAAAATAAAAAGAAGATATTTATCTACATATATAGCTGAATTATTGAGCATGTAAGATTGCATCAGCGTACTATATTAATTTTCATTTTTCAAGTGTTGGAACCGGTAAATGTCGCTTAGTCTAGTAGTTACAATCATATAAAAAAGTTGCACGAACTTATTTTTAATGCATATATATATATATATATCTTCTTCTTCTTTCTAAACGGAATTGCTAGTCCAATTTTTTACTTTTCATTTTTTTTATATGTATATAAAAAAAAATAAAAAATAAAAATCAATCAAGAGAAAGACACTTATAATTATTTCCAATACTGGTCAAATAATGGAGTAAATAAGAATTAGTTGCATAGAGTTATAAGCGGACGGTGCTAATTTCCTAGTCACATGAGTTCATTTGCTCACTTAATTGTAAGATAAATAGTGCAACATGACCACACACACACACATGGATTTAGGAGACGTTTGGGAAGTCTAAGATCTGGTTCATCTCTATGTAAATTAGTTCTATATATTTAATTAAGTATTTGCATGGCAAATGTCATTTATTGTATACAAATATGTGATTGATCCAAAAACCCTTTTAAAAGAGTTTCGATGTCAAACGAATGTGATTTTGATGTTTATGAAAATCAGATGGAGAAATCTTGATTCTGTAAACTTGTAGGCATTTCCAAACAGTCCCTTGGTTTATTAGGTTTAGATCAACTCAAAAAATAATTTGTTGTTGCCTTTTGTCCCCATTTTTTTTTTTTTTTTTTTTTATGAGTTTGGATCAGCTTGAAGGTGATCAATAAGCTTGAGCAATTTTGTCTTGTCTTGTTTTGTTCTAATCCCCAAAAGTGAAAGGTGACATAATCATATCATTCTTCAATTTGGTCGAAGAAACCCATTTTTTGGGTCATCATGAACTCTTCTATACATTGTTCCCAAATATTTCATGATAAATTAAGGGTGGTACTATTGCCACTCCATTATTGAACCAAGTCACTTTATGGTATCATTCTTAAAGTATGTGGTATATGCATGTCATGCATTACATATATGGTACCACATGCTCTGATAGTGGTACCATAGAGTGCATTGGTTCAATGATGGAGTGGAAATAACAATCCCCTAAATTAATGTCATTCTTGCATTCTTTGCTTCCTAACGAAGGTGTATGGTACTCTTAGGCTTCATCAATTTGGAATCTTGTAAGTAGAATATTAGGTTGAAAGAGCTGGTCTTGCAATGCTTTTGATCAAACTATGATTATATTACTCTACATATTCTACCCATTGGTTTTTGTTCAAGAACGACGATGATACGTAGCCAATCTCGTCTTTAGAGTATTGTTAACTAAACATAGTATCAGAGTTATAGTCATAAAAGGTCTTGGGTTTAACTCTCATTCCCTTTCGATTGTGCAGTATGTTGCACTTTAATATATATTTGCTCCATTCCATGAAGCTCACTCTCACACTCTATTATATTAGCGTGTGAACTCAACTCTCCATGTGTAAGATGACGAAGGATGGTATTAAAACTTGAATATGTACATATTTGTATATGTAATAGCGGAAACTTTTAGAATAATTGATAACACAAAAATAAATTGCATGGGACAACACTACGACACATTTCCTAAATACTTTTCGGTAATGTTTTAAAACATTATTGGTCGTATATTTTGAATGTGTGAGATGCTCCTTTTTCTAATGCTAATCCTAAATGATGGTTTATTTTTATGGTCAACTTTGTAAATCTCAAAAGCTTGATCTTCAAATCCTAGGATATTCCTCTCTCTCTCTCTCTCTCTCTCTCTCTCTCTCTCTCTCTCTCACACGCACACACATACAAGCACGAAAAGTTAAATCTTAAGATCTGAGATATATATATATATATATCTTACGTCACAACTCTCAAGAGAACTTAGAGATGATTGGTTACTTTAATCACTCTATGGCTAAAGCATAAAAGAGATTATTGGCCAAATTGTTACCTGTAATTGGCTCAAAATGCATGATTATTGGCATGCGCACCGTGTGATAAGGTCTAGCAGTACAGTGATGTCAGAAATGAGAAGGAACAGTTTAGATGAAGTAACTATCTAAGAAAATAAATAAATAAAATTTCAGAACAATAATGCTAGGCCTACACATTTTTTTACTCAATTTTTGACATACTATGTTTTAAATACTGTACTTTGTGCTATTTGAATTTTTTTACAATTTTTGTGCACCACTTATACAACACAAAGTACATACATTTAAAGTTGAGTATCAAAAAATATGTAAAAAAGTGTGAGTATAGTAGTGCTCATTTCATAAACTTAGGAGAACCTCCACAGCGCAAGAATGTGACCATATTGTATCTAATATTGTTAGTTTCAGAAGAATTAGCTTTAACACACACTAATGCCTTTTTTGATTTTTAATTTGTGGTTGACCATTTTGCCGACCATTAGAAATTTTAACCCTCATTATTGTGTGATAGGGATTGGTACATTCAATATGATTTAGTAATTATTTTGTTGTATATATATAAGACAGGGCGGTCTTGACCATAAGTCACTCAAGTAAAAAAATTCATGATTATTTGTAGAGGGTCCCCAACTTCAAAATTCACTTAGATCCCCAAAATATTTGTATATATCTCTATCAAAATTAGGATATCTAAATGATAAAGGCATCTGTTATAGAAGTATAAAAAATTGAGTAAAGCAAAATGTCACTGGTGAGTGGTGACTACTTAACCCTTGATTCGGTCTTTCTCTCTTCTTCTTCTTTATTATTATTATTATTTTTTTTATTCTTAGTGCAAATGGGTTTAAACACAAAGTAATTTCCCCTTGACACCACTTTGGTCCGCCAACGGCCAAGGAGAGACCCATTGAAATATCAATTACTAACAATTTTCCTCTTGATTGACTCCTATTTTTGCTAAGATATCAGCACATTTGTTTCCTTCCCTCAAGGTGTGGGATATAGGACCCTTAAATCTGCTTTGAGAAACTGGCAGTTCTCTACCAAAGCCTGTGATGGATCCTTTCATTGAATCATTCTTGTTAAGACATCAATTAATATCAATAGTGGCAGAATCAAAAATTTAATTGTACTTGAGCTGAGTCACTAGTTGGACTATCCAACAGAGCCACACGAGAGTTCAGGGGTAGTAGTGCCCAAGTCAACTTTTTCCTATCTGTTTATACATATTTTTGGGTGTAACTTTTTGTATAAGATAGATTAGAGTCCTACTATATGAAATTTTCTCTCCGCTAGCTTGGAAGGTTTGGCTTTGTAATTCTTAATTTCTTATTACAAATATTGGTTATCCTTTCATTCCTTTGGCTTATGGTGTATGATATTGAGTATTGCAATGGTACATAAGCATGGACTATTTAGTAAAAAGTAAAACTTTAGGTGGAAATATTTATATCTAAAATTTTACAAGTTAAATTTATGTAATGAAATTAAAAAAAAAAAATTCAGAGAAAGCCATGACACCCGTTGTAAGCACAAAGTTCCGCCCATGAATGTCAAGCTTATTGAATATTTAGCTTCGGATCAAAATTTTATAGTACATTTAATGATCCTTATATCAAGGGACCAAGGGTATATACAAAAATAATTCTTGTGTGGTAAATTGGTAATAAAGAATATATATATATATATATATTTGATCGGTAATAAAGAATATATACATATATATAAATTGGTAATAAAGTGTCACATTCCAACCTGTCTCGGGCGTATTAGGACACGTGTAGTCCACATACTAAATTAACCTCAACTTATTAAGAAAAACATGAATTAAATCTCATAACACAACTCTGTTGACACAAAATAGCCCCAAGGGCAAAATGATCATTAATAAAGTATAGCCAAATTTTATACCAAAAGATAGATCTTTGAGTTTCCGGTTCCAATGCAAAAAACGGCGCGCGAATTCGAGTTTTCTAGAAAGAGTTATACATATTTCTGTAAAAGCCGATGGTCTAAAATTTTGTACGCGGATCGATCTGCCATTTAAGCCAGATTGATTCGATTTAAGCAGCTTCCCATAGAATGTCCTCTAAGAGGTCCGGAATGATCCACCCTTTAACCTGAATCGATCCGGGTTCTGTAGAATGCATTTTACTGCTAAAAACCTTGTTTTTACATGTCCAAATCATACCAAATCAAAACCAAACCATTTGAAGACATCAAAAACCATTTCAAAATCAATTCTAAGTGTCACACCCGTTCCAAAAATTTCATGGTTTAAATTACATAACTTGAGATTTTGTGAAATTATTAATGTTATTAATAATTAGGATGAGTTGACTGTGGGTTAACGGTAAGGTGTCAGTAAGGACACGAAAATTTGGTAAGCAAGATTGCATTGGCACAGTTAAATGGCATTTATGTGATTTAAATGTTATTTGACTTTCTGGTATTTTCGTGAATAGTGAATTATACCTGTGTAGTATAATTTCTGGTAATTTTGATATTGTTGTATAGCATTTTGAGAACTGTGGTGAGAACGTGAGTGACACGTTAAATAAAAAGGTAGCTTATGTAGAGATTCCACAGAATTTAGTTTTCGGACGTAATTTTGGACCCAAACGAGACTTAGTCAGAAACTTTTATAATTTATAGTTTTCACTCATAAAGACGTAAAATAGATGTGTGCGACGTTTCAGTTTTAAGAACTCGCGGGGAGGTAAACGCGATTTTCGAGAAGTTTTCCTATAAATAGGTGGGGTTGAGAATTTCATTTGCCAAACTTTATAAAAAATCATTGGAGAGGAGAGAGAAAAGGAGATTTATTGCCACGAGCTTTGCGACGACGATCGCCGACCTTTCGTCCGTCAGATTTTCTCCAGATTTGAGATTTGGACTCGTGGAGGTAAGATCTACATTTTGATACTACATAGGCCACGTTTGACAAACTTTTGTAAAAATCAAATTTCTAGACTTTTGGGAAAAACCCTTGTAAACTTGTAGGAGACATCTGAAATTCGAGATCCGACGATTAATCGGCCTTCTAGTCGATCCTTCAAAGTTTGGAGGAAATCGCACGATGTATGAAGTTCTAACTTGTGAAATATAGGGAAATACATGTTTTAAATTTCGACGACGAAATTGTGATCCAGGCAAAATCTATGTGGTAATCTTAGGCCCGTTAATTATGCACGCGATTAAATGTGAAAAGCATGTTTACTTTTACGCGAGCACGTTAAGTTGTCTATGTGGGTCAAAGGGGAGTCTTATACAAATTCATGCCGGAATAAGCTTCTTGATGTTTGAGAATTTAGTAGCGAAATCTACTGTGCATGGTTGATAGACTTGGACTTGCCATGGCACTTGGGGATGCAATGGTTAATAGACTTGGACTTGCCATTAGCATCGCGGTTTAAGAGTTGGACTTGCCGCTACCGGATGAATGCGTATCTTTCTCCCTAGAGACTATTTGTTATGAATTGTGAGATTAAGGCATGTTTATCATATATTGCATATGTTAGAACTTGTGCACTCAGCATATAGCTGAGCAGTGGAGATTTACCACATTGCAAGTAAAAAGAAAGACAAGAAGAAGCGTGAGGAGTGAAGCCGTTGTGGAACGCCAGGGAATCACCTTGTTCATATTTTTTGTTCGCTTCCTTAAACGTGTATAAGAATTAGAAATTTGTAATATGTTGTATTGGAACCTTGGGAATTAGTTGGTGGTTCTGTAATCCTGTATTCAAACTCCTGTATTGATGTTTTAAATCGTTAGTATATCATTGTGGTTGTGTTGGTTTTGAATCGAAAGAGTGTAGCTTGAAATTCTGCATAATACATAGTATGCTGAGGCCGATCAGTCAACTGGTTTTCGCTTCAGTCGACTGGATTACTGTGTATAACTAAACACTGCTTTGAGATGTTAGGGGATCAATCGACTGGGTTGATAAAACAGTCGACTGGATCATGTCCAAGAGCACCACTTTCTGCTAGAATAGAGTACCAGTCGACCGGACAATTTCAGTCGACTGATTAATTTAGGCCCAGTCGACTGGACCCCAGTCACAGTCGACTGGATGGGCTGGTGAACTTTTCAAAACCTTTCTACTTAGGACTTCAGTCGACTGAACTCCCGATACAGTATTTTAAAATGAATTCTTTTGGATGCGTTCCAATTGACCAAAAACTTTTTATAACTCTGTTTTAAAAGGTTGGTACTTATTATTTTCCGCTGCTATTTTATCTTTAAAGGAACTGGATAAACCTTAATGGCGTGCCACGTGTCCTATTTCCATGCGTAGTGGGATGAGTCATGACATTTATTGGTATCAGAGCTAGAGGTAACAAAACTTTGGGAACGTTCGACGTCGAGTAGAGTGTTGAGTGAATTGTCACATATTCTAGAATGCATCCATACATGGTAGAGATGTTTGATGCATATGAATGTTATTATAAATACTTATTTATGTTGACTGTCAAACATGCATAGTATTTATGCATTGAGAGTTACAGGATTGTAAGCATTACTGACGGTGACTTATCGCCGCATACCCGACGTATGAATGAAATGTCCGCAATGATTGGAAACATGGGGGATATGATACGGAATATAGCGGAGCGATTGCCTCCCACACCTCCATTTGAGCCAGCACTGATAGTCGTGGTACCAGCGCCTAAGAATAGAGGTATGAGATCAATATCTGAACAATTTGCTAGGAAAAAACCGACAGAATTCATGGGACATCGGATACGACGCTAGCAGAACACTGGATTATGGATATGGAAAGAATATTTCGATCTATCCCGATGACCGATAGGGAGAAGATTGAAAACGCTAGTGATATACTTAGAGGTGAGGCCCATAATTGGTGGGTGAACGTCCTAGATCAGGGAACACCAATAACTTGGGAGGGATTTAAAACAGAGTTTAATCGTCGATTCTTCCCAAGGGCTGCTCTTAATGCAAAGAAGAGAGAGTTTGATGATCTTCGGCAAGGGGAGATGACTGTGACAGAATACACCTCAAAGTATAATGCTTTGCTGAGATTTGGAAAGGGGTCTGTGTTGACCGAGGAAGATAGAGCAAGGAAATTTGAAGGAGGTTTAAAGGAAAATATTAATTAAAGAGTGGAGACCTACGAGCACTCGACTGTGGCAGCAGTGCAATAAACAGCACTTGTGGATGAGAGTGGAATGGAAAGGTCAAGACAGAATCAACACGGAAAATAGGGTAATAAGGGTGGTGATAGGAACCTAGGCGGATCTTTCAAGAGGCCGTTTCAACAAGGCTCTAGTTCTAGTTTCAGTGATTTCAGGAGGACGCCAAGTAATATACCGTTGTGTCCACTTTGCAATAGACCACATACCGGTCGATGTTTTATGACGAACTTCCAGAACAAATCTTAAGGAATGAACAATGCTAGCTTGGCACCAGATACGAGGGACAAATGTTATGACTGTGGGATGGTTGGACATCAATCTAGAAATTGCTCGAGGAAGCATTCTCAGCAAAGAGCTAGTGGGTCAAAGCCTAGACAGTCTAACGATGGGGGACAAAGGACAGAGCAACATCAAGGGAGAGCATACCAGATGAACCCAGTAGACATGGCTACTTTAGAGACAGTGGTCTCAGGTATGGTGCTTGTATGTTCGCATTTAGCACACATACTTGTTGACTCAGGATCTACGCATTCATTTGTATCGCATGATTTTGTTAAACATTTGAATGTTAAGTTTGTGCCACTAGGATATGAACTATCTATTGTCGTACCACTTAGTAAACCGATAATGACGTCTACGATATACAAGAACTGTGAAATCCAATTAGGTGAGAAACTAATGACTGTAAATCTTATCCCGTTGGTGGTGAACCATTTTGATGTGATTCTAGGAATGGATTGGTTAGCTCTCAACCAAGCTACGATAGATTGTGAACGAAAAGAAGTTAATTTTTGATCACCAAAACATGGAAGTTTTTGTTTTCAAGGGAGTGGGGTTACACCATCACCGTACCTGATTTCGGCTATTCGAGCGGGTAAGTTGTTGAGAAAAGGATGTCAAGGATTCATGTGTTCAGTACTTGATACTTCGATGACCGAATTGAAAATGGAAGATATTCCAATCGTACGAGAATACCCAGATGTGTTTCCAGACGACCTACCAGATGTACTGAATGAGAGGGAAATTGAGTTCACCATTGAGGTTATGCCAGACTCCAGACCTGTATCCAAGGCACCGTATAGAATGGCACCTATGGAGTTGAAAGAATTGAAAGTTCAACTACAAGAATTACTTGATAAATGTTTCATACAACCTAGCATATCACCGTGGGAAGCTCCAGTGTTATTTGTGAAGAAGAAAGACGGTTCAATGCGTATGCGTGTTGATTATCGAGAACTAAATAAGTTGACACAAGTATCCATTGTCGAGATTTAACGATCTATTTGATCAACTTAGTGGAGCACAAGTATTTTCAAAGATAGATTTGAGATCGAGTTATCATCAGTTGAAAGTAAAAGCGGAAGATGTAGAGAAAACAACTTTCAGAAACGCGGTACGGATACTATAAGTTCTTAGTCATGCCATTCGGAGTTACTAATGCACCAGCCGCATTCATGGATCTTATGAATCGAGTCTTCAAGGACTACTTAGACAATTTTGTGATAGTGTTTATCAACGATATTCTTATCTATTCACCAAGTGAGGTAGAATACGAGAATCATTTGAGATCGATACTTCAGAGATTGCGAGAGAAGCAATTATTGGAAATTTAAGAAGTGTGAATTCTGGCTACCTAGCATTACTTTTCTTGGTCATGTGATTGACAATAATGGAGTTTCAGTTGATCCTCACAAAGTAGAAGCTGTATCTAATTGGCAAAGACCGACATCTGTATCTGAAATCTGAAACTTCTTGGGATTAGCAAGGTACTACCGCCGTTTCATTGAGAATTTCTCGAGAATTTCGCTACATATGACAAATTTGATGAGGAAGGGTATTACTTTTGAGTGGAGTTAAGAGTACGAAGACAGCTTTCAAGAGTTGAAGTCGCGGTTGACAAGAGCACCGATTTTGACAATACCATCTGGAACTGAAGGGTTTGTGATTTATAGTGATGCGTCGCACCAGGGTTTGCGCTACGTACTTATGCAAGGGGGTAAAGTAATTGCCTACGCTTCTAGATAGTTGAAGACACACGAAGTTAATTATCCGACTCACGATCTAGAATTGGCCGTAGTGATCTATGCTTTGAAGATTTGGAGACACTATCTGTACGGGAAAAAATATGAGATCTTCACGGACCACAAGAGTCTGAAGTACCTATTTACGCAAAGAGATTTGAATATGAGATAGAGAAGATGGTTAGAGTTGATGAAGGATTACGATATCACCCAGGAAAGGCTAATGTAGTAGCCGATGTATTAAGCCAGAAGTCGCCAAACTTAGCCGATGAGCTAACTGGTCAAAAGGAATTGGTCAAGGAAATGGAATGTTTAGAGTTGGATGTGATTCCAGAGACACATGGTGGTTTAATGGTGGCGATCATAGCACACCCAGATACTATTGATGAGATCAAGAGGGAATAATTTAATGATGTTTACCTGTGTAAAATGAGAGACGAGATACCTTTGGAAAGATGACCCGGTTCTGTGTTGGAACAAGGGGTGTTGATGCTTGGAAATCGTTTATGTGTATCGAATGTAAAAGGCTTGAAAGAGAGAATTTTAGAAGAAGCGCACAGTACTAGGTATTCAGTTCACCCGGGAAGTAAGAAGATGTACCGGAATTTGCGAGAGAATTTTTGGTAGAAAGGTATGAAGCGTGAAGTGACAAAGTATGTTTCTGAGTATCCAACATGTCAGCAAGTGAAAGCAGAGAGACAAGTACCTGCGGGATTACTACAGCCATTAACTGTGTCAGAGTAGAAATGGGATGAGATTACGATGGACTTTATTTCTGGATTTCCACGATCGCTCCACAAGAATGATAAGATTTGGGTGATAGTTGACAGATTAACAAAGTCAGTGCATTTTCTACCGATCAAGACGACTAAGCATGTCAAGTTATCAAAGTTGTATGTGAAAGAGATTGTAAGACTACACGGGGTTCCAACAGTGATTATATCAGATCGTGATAGTAGTTTTACATTGCAAAATGCTATGGGTACGAAGTTGAGTTTCAGTACTGCATTCCATCCTCAGACCGACGGACAGTCAGAGCGTATGATTCAGACGTTAGAGGATATGCTTAGACTTTGTGTATTAGACTTTGGGAATGACTGGGAGAAGCACTTGTCGTTGATTGAATTTGCGTATAACAACGGATTTCAGTCAAGTATTGGAATGGCATCGTATGAAGCTTTGTATGGCCATAAGTGTCGATCACCGGTTTGTTGGACCAAGGTTGGAGAAAGGAAGTTACTAGGACCTGAGTTAATACAGGTGACTACTGAGAAGGTGAATTTGATTCAGGAGTGACTTAAGGTAGCTCAGAGCCGTTATAAGAGCTA
The DNA here is from genome assembly GCA_033977485.1 of Hydrangea macrophylla. Classification (NCBI taxonomy): domain Eukaryota; kingdom Viridiplantae; phylum Streptophyta; class Magnoliopsida; order Cornales; family Hydrangeaceae; genus Hydrangea; species Hydrangea macrophylla. The sequence continues at coordinate 106,710,198 of CM066985.1, read as the reverse complement.
TGCGAACTCTAAACGACGACCGATGACATTTGAAGTAGGTGACTTTGTATACTTGCGAGTATCGCCTTCGAAGGGCATTGTACGATTCGAAAAGAGAGAAATCTTAAATCAAGATTTATAGGACCTTTTGAGATCCTAGAGAGAGTAGGACTGGTGGCTTATCGATTAGCTCTTTCGTCCAAATTGGAGCATGTACATAATGTATTTCATGTATCAATATTGAGACGTTGTATGACAGATACGAGTAAGATCATTGTACCTGAACCATTACAAATTCAGGAAGACTTAACTTATATGGAACAACCTATGGAGATTCTAGATCGAAAAGAGCAAGTCTTGAGGACTAAGACAATTCCGATAGTGAAAGTACTATGGCGTAGTCATACGGTTGAAGAGGCTACATGGGAAAGTGAGGACGAAATGAGGAATGAATATCCGTATCTGTTCGACGCATGAGGTATAAGTTTGGGGACAAACTTCCTTTTTGGAGGAGAGGGTTGTCACACCCGTTCTAAAAATTTCATGTTTTAAATTACATAACTTGAGATTTTGTGAAATTATTAATGTAATTAATAATTGAGATGAGTTGACTGTGGGTCAACGGTAAGGTGTCAGTAAGGACACAGGAATTTGGTAAGCAAGATTGCATTCGCACGGTTAAATGGCATTTATGTGATTTAAATGTTATTTGACTTTATGGTATTTTCATGAATACTGAATTATACCTATGTAGTATAATTTCTGGTAATTTTGATATTGTTGTATAGCATTTTGAGAACTGTGGTGAGAACGTGAGTGACATGTTAAATAAAAGGTAGGTTGTGTAGAGATTCCACAGAATTTAGTTTTTGGACGTAATTTTGGACCGAAACGAGACTTAGTCAGAAACTTTTATAATTTATAGTTTTCACCCGTAAAGACGTAAAATGGACGTGTGCGACGTTTCATGGATTAATTAGAAGTTTTAAGAACTCGCGGGGAGGTAAACGCAATTTTTCAGAAGTTTTCCTATAAATAGGTGGGGTTAAGAATTTCATTTGCTAAACTTTATAAAATATCGTTGGAGAGGAGAGAAAAAAAGAGATTTATTGCCACGAGCTTTGCATCGACGATCGGCGACCTTTCGTCCGTCAGATTTTCTCCAGATTTGAGATTTGGACTCGTGGAGGTAAGATCTACATTTTCATACCACATAGGCCACGTTTGGCAAACTTTTGTAAAAATCTAATTTCTAGACTTTTGGGAAAAACCCTTGTAAACTTGTAGGAATCATCTGAAATTCGAGATCCGACGATTAATCGACCCTCTAGTCGATCCTTCAAAGTTTGGAGGAAATCGCACGAGGTATGAAGTTCTAACTTGTGAAATATAGGGAAATACATCTTTTAAATTTTGGACGACGAAATTGTGATCTGGGCAAAATCCATGTGGTAATCTTAGGCCCGTTAATTATGCACGCGATTAAATATAAAAAAGCATGTTTACTTTTACGCGAGCACGTTAAGTTGTCTATGTGGGTCAAAGGGGAGTCTTATACAAATTCATGCTGGAATAAGCTTCTTGATGTTTGAGAATTTAGTAGCGACGGCTACTGTGTATGGTTGATAGACTTGGACTTGCCATGGCACTTGGGGATGCAATGGTTGATAGACTTGGACTTGCCATTGGCATCACGGTTTAAGACTTGGACTTGCCACTACCGGATGAATGCGTATCTTTCTCCCTAGAGACTATTTGTTATGAATTGTGAGATTAAGGCATGTTTTATCATATATTGCATATGTTAGAACTTGTGCACTCAGCATATAGCTGAGTAGTGGAGATTTACTCCATTGCAGGTAAGAAGAAAGACAAGAAGAAGCGTGAGGAGTGAGGCCGTTGTAGAACGCCAGGGAATCACCTTGTTCATATTTTTTGTTCTCTTCCTTAAACATGTATAAGGATTAGAAATTTGTAATATGTTGTAATGGAACCTTGGGAATTAGTTGGTGGTTCTGTAATCATGTATTCAAACTCCTGTATTTATGCTTTAAATCGTTAGTATATTGTTGTGGTTGTGTTGGTTTTGAATTGAAAGAGTGTAGCTTGAAATTCTGCAGAATACATAGTATGCTGAGGTCGCTTCAGTCGACTAGTTTTCGCTTCAGTCGACTGGATCATTGTGTGTAACTAAACACTGCTTTGAGATGTTAGGGGATTAGTTGACTTGGTTGATAAAACAGTCGACTGGATCATGTCCAAGAGCACCACTTTCTGCTAGAATAGAGTACCAGTCGACCGGACAATTTCAGCCGACTGATTAATTTAGGCCCCAGTCGACTAGACCCCAGTCACAGTCGACTGGATGGGCTGGTGAACTTTTCAAAACCTTTCTGCTTAGGACTTTAGTCGACGGAACTCCCGATACAATCGACTGAACCCTGTATTTCAAAATGAATTCTTTTGGATGAGTTCCAATTGACCAAAATTTTTTTATAACTCTGTTTTTAAAGGTTGGTACTTATTATTTTCCGCTGCTGTTTTTTCTTTAAAGGAACTGGATAAGCCTTGATGGCGTGCCACGTGTCCTATTTCCACCCGTAGTGGGATGGGTCGTGACACTAAGTGTCTCCAAACTATAACTAAACCACATAAGAGTATCTAAAACCATTTCTAAACATTTAGAAATCTATTCACTCACACAACTCATAGAATTCCCAAGTAAAGACTTAAACATACATCAAAACCACATTTTGATTCCAACATCAACATGAGCACTCCAACAAAAGAAAGTTTAAGTTACACCCAAAGTTACCCAATCACCAAGTCTTTTCCTAATATGCACAACATGGTCTTTACAAAGTGCAACCCATACTACCAAAACACAACCAATACTCATCACAGCCTGGTCCCACAATAGCATAACCAGAACCCGTGGCACGCCACCGAGGCTCTTCTTATTCATTTCAAAGTTGTAGCAGCGGAAAAAGAATTTTAAAGATAACAACGAGTGGTCGCTCTTTTGAAACAATACACCCAAAGTTAGTAAAATCTGCATAAATTTGAAAACGTAATTATATTTTGAAACGAATGAATTTATATTCAAATGGGTCTCAAATGTGCCCTAAGAACCAATCAAAACATTTAAATAAGTTGCGGAAGGGGTATAAAATATTTTCATACAAGGGTCATTTCGACCGGTCAAGATGCCCCGTTCGACCGGTCATATGACCCCTTCGGCAATAATCCTTTGCAGCAGAGGGCACTTCGACCGATCGAGCTGTCCCCTTTGACCGGTTGAATGACCCCCTGACAACAATCCTTCTTGCACTAGGATATTACCTGAGGTCAAGCGACCCTTGCGATCGCAAACGATCTTAACATTAAGTTAAGACATGAAGTCGACAAGTAAAACATTTCAAAACGTGAACTCCGGATTCAGATTCATAATATCTTAACCAACCCAAACCATGGTTTCAAAGTCAATACAAAACATAGTTCTAGTTTACTCGAAAGTGATACCTTACAAAGTTTGGAAATGGAATAAAACATACACAAGACTATTATCCATTTCTATTACAAGTTCCTTAACAAAACAAATGAAATAGACTATTTGATTACAAAACTAGGGGATAAACATGACAATTCGTCTTCTGAGTAAACTCCCAAGCCCACATGCTCACTTCTACGATTCCTCACTGGTATTAACACCTGAAATGGTTATTTGAATAACCACACATATTCGATTTGTTTAAGCAAACGCTTAGTGAATAAAACAACAAATGTACATGAATGATAAACATGCTCGCATTCACATCTCTACATTTCATACTAGTCTCCGAAGTCTCACGTGTATGTTCCATACTCCCAATCCGCGACTCCTCGCCAATAAGTCCACGCAAAAGGGTAAGACCCACGATTCTTTTCTTCAATCGTGCGACCTTAATACCTATATCGGCTCCACAAGATGGCTTGGTAACCACGTACTCCTTTAACCCAAATAACAACTCAACATGCTCAAATCACATATCACCATGCTTTCGGTAATCAAAACAATTCACCATGCTATTGGGCCTACTTAACAATATAATTGCCCAATATGAACTATACAATATATCTCTATGAATTAATACATGCTATTCACACAAAACATGAATACATGTCAAGAAATCATTCCAAAAACATAGTTGAATCACTCACCTCCGAATAACACTCTTAAACTACGATCCAAAGATAACCCGAGCACAAAGAACGTGCAGAAGTCCGTCTAGTACAATTCATATTGATTAGAAATCCAATTATCAACTTTTATGAAAAATTCTAGAAAATAACTTTTCAAAAAACTTGGCCAAACAAGGCCTAATAGGTATCAAAATAACGGCCTTACCTCGAGGAGTTCGAATACAAAATTTGGTAAAAATCAAGCGGACGAATGGGCGTCGTTTGGCATCGAGAAACTCTAAGCAACTAAAATCTCCATTTGACCTCTTTTTGAAGCTTAGGTCAAGACTTATAAAAATTATCAAGATCATCTCTATCTTTATATAGGCAACACTTCCAAAAATTGTGTTTACCTCCCCACGAGTTTTCAAAACTCCTAATTAGTCTTTGAAACTTTCTACACAGCTAATTCATAGCTTCACGAGTGAAACCTCAAAATTATAAGAGTTTTCGCTTAAGTTCCGTTAGGTTGCTAAAACGCAAATTTCTACATGACTTTTCCGAAGTTGCTGATTAGCCTACTAAATTAATAGCGTGTTAATTCGTCCTCACCAAGATACTAAATCTAACAACAGAATTATATTCTAAACCAGAAAATAATCAGATAGTGAAATACACAGGTAAACATTTATTTCTAGATAAACATTTAAGGTATTCTACAATAACCGTCTCATACTCGAAGAGACTTCACAACATCCAAACACTCATTCACACCGTCTCAGAGGGTTCTCTAACACAGACACCCAAATCGACTCGTGAGTCAAAACTCACTCTCACATGTGTCATAAGACACAACACATCACATTATCATGCATGACAATGCAATGAAATGCAATAACACAAATGCGGGTGTTATAATACTATTTGGACTTGACATATTGCAAGCTTTACCAAAACTCAAGTTGTCCTAACCTTCCCAATGCAAAAGCTACATTAGGAAATTTAAACATCTAGACATATGAATATATCCACATACACACAACTCCCACACTTAACTCCCACACTCAACTCGTCATGTGGATCATTTCCTCTCATTCTCCCATTCGGTACCTGCGATGGTTATTCAATAACCACAACAGAAAATATATTTTCGTTTAAGCTTTCACTTAGTGAGAGAACTAATCATGCTATTGGAATGCTAAGTATGTAAATGCAACAATCATTATAAACATCATAAATTGATCTCCAGAAAGTCAAGTAACTCTAGCCACCACTCTCAGGTCCTTCTCACCCTGGAACTTCTTACTCTTTTGTCACATATAGCGTATCACACTCTCTTGTGACCCCAAAGGCATCACCGTTTTATCATTGTGGTCGTCACCATGCCCTTTCTCTTGATGGCTTCCTATCCCTTACAGATGGGACCTATAAAATGGTGAACACTATGTCACGCTCCGACGTAGCAAAAATATAGAAAGCGTTTAATTTCCTTTATGGACCCGTAGGTCGCGACAGTTTGAAGGATCGATTCCGTCCCAAACGTCGAACAACAAAAACATAATGATCAGAGCAGAACAATCAAAGCTTACAAATATTTTTCTAACTTATTACATATTACAATACGGGGTCACAAGCCGCCTTAAAATAAAACCATATCTATCGCCTATTACAGTTATCCTTATTACATAATTCAGTTTAACTTAAAACATGTAAAGGTAAACTCTTCATCAGACAGTTGTTCTCAGTTTGCATAGTCGTAATGTTCTGCTCGATCAAAACCTGAGAAGCCTGAACACGAATGTCCAGGGCGCATCAACGCTGTTAGCTTCAAGAAGCTGGTGAGTATTAAAAACATAACTTTGAATGTAACGCATACTCATTTACCATTTTCCAATTCTCATTTGATTCAATAAGTTTACATTAAAGTAAAGAGTTCATTTTAGAAAAACGACCACAACATCATATGAAAGATATAATTCATATATGTGACCGTGTATGAAAACAATGCACCATCTCATCTTACTGACTCTTTTCTCTCGACAAAATCCAACAACCCAACTTTCTCACACCAGTATCTTTGAAATACTCCGATAGCCACACTTTAGCATAGGGGTGCCAGGGAATGTCCAGTTTGCCTCACACTTTGGTCCGGGGTATCAGGGAGTGTCCAATGCCTCACACTTTAGTACCTAATTCGCCTCGCAAATACCGGAGGTAACCTCACGCAGTATCCAGACTCGGGTACCAGGGAGTGTCCGTAGGCCACACTTTAGCACTACCATGGGTGCCAGGGAATGTCCAAGTTCAGCTTCACACACTTTGACGCTACCATGGTCGTCAGGGAGTGTCCAGTTTTGCCACCGTCGCATTTCAAAGACACCCTCGCCGCAATCTCAATCACAACACACTTTGGTACTCACTTACCAGGGAGTGTCCACAACACAATCTCAACCGCACTTACTATACCACACTGACCATTACTCTTTTCCATACTGACCAACATCCACACTCACCATGTATGTACAATTGACACCATATGTATGTCATGAAACCACCCACAGAACATATGCAGTACTAGGAATAATAACAAGGTATGCTTTGAAAAGAATTGGATTCATAATTGTTCCTAAATGACCAATCATACCCAAAATATAATCTGTTTTAACATTTCTCGCAAACAGAGCCTTAAAAACCCACAAGTTAACAACCAAACAGTTCCTTAACATGAAATAAGTAAAAACTAGAAACTGTCAGAAGTCACGCGCGTGGGCCGCTCGCGCGACGGTCGCTCGCACGGTCCGCTCGCGCGACATGCCCAATTATTCCGTTTTATTATGAAAACTTTCCTTTCTGCCGGAATTCACACATCTCGCGCGCGCGGGCCGCTCGCGCGATCTGCGTAAATTTCATTTTTCTTATAAAACTTTTCTTTCTGCCTGGAATCACCCACCTCGCACGCGCGGGCCGCTCGCGCGATTGCGCGCGCGAGGTTGTGCAGTAACTTCATCTTCTTCCCCATAATTCCCCTATTTCAGTTTTAAGGGGTCTTTTGACCCATTTTTGAATCCGTAAGTTACCATGCCTTATAAAATATGAATCTCTTCGATTTTTCGCAAGGATTATGAATCTACAATCAATTTTACATGAATCAATCTATAATTTAAAATTTTATGAAAGCTTACAAGATGACAAAACTTAATTTCTAATATACTTTCCCCTATGAACAAATTAAGCTATAAAACTTTAAACATGGCATATGGGATGTATAATCTTTCATTTTTATCTCTAAAAACGGATTTTGGTTCAGTTTTGAAAATGGTGATTTTGAAGTTCAAACTTCCATGGTTAAGATCAACAGTGGTGATTAACAATTACATACACCCCAGTAGTAACTAAGCATGAATTACATTTAAGAGTGAGTTTAGAATACTCACTGAGATTAAAGATGAAGTGTATGTTGAGAAAGATATAAGGATTGAGCAACCCAAAACAAGCTTGGCTATGGAGGATAGAGCTTTTTCTTTCTACAAATTTCTGAAATTCTCAGAACTCTCCTTATAAACTTTTAGTTTCAAGGGTGAACTGAATGTGTGTGTGTGTGTGTAGTGTATATAAAGAACTCCACACCAAGCTACTTGGAGCCCAAGAACAATCTCCCATACTCAACAAATGAATTGATAAATTCTAATATTACACAAAATGATTTAGCATTATACATATGTATATAGCATATACACAGATGACATAACCTCCACAATTAGCCAAGAGTCAAGAATAGGTATGTAGGGGTCAAGTATGATGTTGTTTGGAAATTAAGCTTTTGGTCACAACAATAACACACACAAGATAGATAAATTCAAACAAGGCACAAGCCAATGGATCACTTGCCATTAATAGAAATAAAGCATAAGTCATTTCATGCTTTACATCATATCCAAAAGCTGTGCAAGTTCATCGCGACGCGGACAGTACTGAACATAAACTAGCATTTTTGTGGCGCGGTGTTCGTCACGAAAATACATAAAATTCATTTTAACGTAGGAAATGATTTTCCGATTTTATAAAAATACTGATTGAGTCAAAAGAAAATATATCCACCGTTTTGAAATACAGTTTTAAAATCCAACACGGGTATTACTAAAATTTATAAATTTACAATTTGGCCCCAAAAAGAATTTGAATCAAGTAATAAAATTCTAAACATGAGAATTGTAATTAGATAAATGCAGACAATATCATATGAATTTAATTATGACAATACAAATACGGATAAATAGATGAAAATGTAGGTTGTTACAACTACTTGACTTCCCTTTGATCCACATAAGCATATAAGCAACTAAGCATATAACATGGCAACTTTCACGTAATTGGCTTGTTTTTCCCAATTTATCAATATATATTCACATATGCATGAATTAAGCAACTACTAACAACTATCACATTAACATAATTAAACACCCAATTTTAGGATTAGCACACTCATCTCTTTGATTTACTAGCAAATTAAGCCTAGCATTCCTAACCTCTTGCAAATTCCCAACTTAAATCCTACCAGTGTTAATCCTACAAAGTTTTGATACGCTAAAAGTTAACACCCAAGAACGGTTGTAGGAAAAACATTGTTGAAAAGAAAAGAAAGGACATGCATGTGATCCTCTTACCTCCACGAATTTAAAAATGGTCTCGATTCGCAAAATGATCATCGGACGGCGAAGATACGGCAAGAAACGTCGTCGGAAACCCATCATCTTCGTCGAAAGCTCTCGCTTCTCTATTTTCTATAATTTTTCAGCTGTGTATTATGACCATGAGACAGACACACATATATATATGTGTGTGTGTGTGTGTGTGTGTGTGTGTGTGTGTGTGTGATGACACTAGTTTGTATTATTTCTGTTTACCTCCCCCAACTTTCTTTTTAAACTTTATTATGAAACTCCCAAGTTAATTATGTTAATTATCCACCTTTTCTAAATAGATTTAATCTATGTTCCGCGTGGGACCCAAACGTCGTCCCACATATAATATGAGGTTGCTATAAAACTTACCAATTATGAACCATTTCAAATACGCCCTAACGTGGGTACCCAAACTAGTCCCCTTTATTTATCATAAGACATAATAATATCTTTAAACATTTAAACAATTATTCATATAAGCATATAATGACATCTAAATGCAAATTATTTTAACTGGTTCCATATAGTCATGTCTTTCACATGACTTTCATCTGTGTCTGCATTTTGTCACAGCCCGAACCCACAATAGAAGAACCGGAACCCGTGGCACGCCACCAAGGCTAAACCAATTCATTAACGTTTCCAAAATTTAGTTTTAAGAACATACACAGCGGAACAAAACAAATCATTTTGAAAAGCAGCAGTCCAGTCGACTGGGTCGGGACTCCAGTCGACTGACCTGGAGTTACAAGGAACAAGAAATTCCCAAGTGCCACCTTCAATCGACTAACCCTAGGTCCGGTCGACTGATGCCTCAATCTTTCAGTCGACTGGGCTCGTCCGGTCAACTGAACCCATCCTAGTAGAATGTCCAATTTTCGTGCAGAAACCAATCGGCTGTTTCCTGGGAATCAGTCGACGGAAGTCCTGAAAACTAAAGAGAAACGCCTTTTAAAACAGGGGTCCAGTCGACTGATGCCTCGGTCCAGTCGACTGTTTTACAGCAGTAGCCCCCTTTCTGCAGCATTTCCAAGTTTAAAAGTTTTTTAATTTCAACCAAGATTCAAACACACACTCCAAACTCATACCAAAACGATTCCCACTGGATTAAAACATTACTAAAGCGTAAATACAAAAGATTCCTATCTATTACAATATCATTAATCCGTTCTACGATTCTAAGTTAAATATAGTTAAAGGTCATAACGATTCTTATTACAACAAGTCTATTACAAAATGACGAGATCAACCTATCGAGTCGCCTTCTAAGTGAACTCCCCAAACCCATGTGCTCACTTCTGCGATTCCTCATCGGCATTAATACCTGCAATTGTTATTTGAATTACCACACATATTTCGATTTGTTAAAGCTAACGCTTAGTGAATAAAACAACAAATGAAAATGAATGATAAACATGCTCGCATTCACATTTCTACATTTCATACTAGTCTCCGGAGATCCCACGTGTACGTTCCGTAATCCTAATTCACGACTCCTCGCCAATAAGTCCACGCGAAAAGGTAAGACCCACGTTTATTCTCTTCAAACGTGAGACCTTATGCCTATATCGGCTCCACAACGATGGCTTGATACACGCACTCATTTGACCCAAATAACAACTCAACATGCTTAATTTTGTATATCACCATGCTCTCGGTAATCAAAACATTTCACCGTGCTATTGGGCTTACTTATCAATATAATCGCCCAATATGAACTGCACAATATATATATATATATACTAACACATATTTTTCATATCACAACATGAATACATGTCAAGAAATTATTCCAAGAACATGGTTGAATCACTCACCTCCAAATAACGCTCCTATAATTCAATCCAAAGTAAACTCGGGCACAAAGAACGTGCAAAAGTCCTTCTAGTACAACTCCTATGGATCAGAATTTCAAGTATCAACTTTTATGAAAAAATCTAGAAAATAACTTTTCAAAAAACATAGCCAGATAAGGCCTAATAGGTATCCAAACAACAACCTTACCTCAAGGAGTTCAAACACGAAATTTGGTGAAAACCAGCGGACGAATGGTCGTCGTTTGGCGTCGAGAAGCTTTAAGCAATCAAATCCCCCTTTGGCCTCCTTTTTGAGTTTTAGGTTAGAAGTTATAAAATTATGAAAGTCATCTCTATCTATATATAGGCAACACTTTCGAAAATTGTGTTTACTTCCCCACTAGTTTTCAAAACTCCTAATCAGTCTCTGAAACTTTCTACACAACTAATTCATAGCTCCACGAGTTAAAACTCAAAATTATAAAAGTTTTCGACTATGTTCCGTTTGGTTGCTAAAACGCATGTTTCTACATGACTTTTACGAAATTGCTAATTAGCCTACCAAATTAATAGCGTGTTAATTCGTCCTCACCAGAATACTAAAATTAACAACAGAATTATAATCTAAGCCAGAAAATAATACAGATAGTGAAATACACAGGTAAACATTTATTTCCATATAAACATTTAAGGTATTCGACAATGAACGTCTCATACTCGGAGAGATTTCACAACAACAAAACACTCATTCAACACCGTCTCAATGGGTTCTCTACCACAGACACCAAAATCGACTCGTGAGTCAGAACTCACTCACATATGTGCCAACATGCACAACACATCACATTATCATGCATGACAATGTAATGATATGCAATAACACAAAGACGGGTGTTATACATTTGAACACATTTTCACATGTGGATTCCTAACCCCACCTTAAACCATCTTATGCATTAATTATCTTTAATTAACACGTATTAATACCACATTAACCTTCTTTTCCAGGTTCGAGTGTTACAATAAGAAGCATATATATATATATATATATACACCAAATCTCAATGAGTATACTAGACACACTTTGAAATCCACACTGAATTTGACACCCAACTTTAAATGCATGTACTATGTGCTGTGTAAGTGGTGCACAGAAAAATGTGAAAAATTCACACAACACAAGGTACATGTATTTAAAGCATAAGATGTCAAATTCAATGTGGATTTTAAAGTGTCTCTAGTATTACTCAATCTCAATTTTTATTTGATCTTTTTTTCCCCCAAAAACTAAAATCATGGTAGCTTGACAAATAACCAATTTTAAGAGATATATACTATTAATTATGTTAGACACGAGTTCCTATGTAAGAAGTAGCCAATTTTCTGAACACTTAAATTTGTAACCGATTCACGTATGAATTACAGACTTGGTTTTTTAGCTTCCAAGAAGCCACAGAGGTGTTTGCAAACCAGGACAAACTTAGAAATTTTGGCTTGCAGTGACAAAGTTAAGTTTTGTTGGATAATAGAACTAAGGGCAAATTACACTTTAGTTCATTAAACTATAACATGTTTTTAATTGGGTCCATCAACTTTTTTTTTTTTGCAATTAGGTCCTTGAACTTCAAAAATTCACTCAAACAGATCCAAATTCTGACACTGTTAGCTTAAACTATTAGAAATTGTCACGTACATTGCACGTAATGCTTACCTGTAGGTTAAGACAAACACGGGAGATTGTGAATAGTGTAAAAAATTGCATTCAATCAGATCTGAAATCTTGTTCAATCAAATTCGAAAACACATTCGACTAGATCCAAAATTGCATTCAATCATAATACCTAAAATCACATCATATTTTAGCCATTCACAATCTGCCGTGTTTGTCTTAACCTACCATGCGACAGGTAAGCATTACGCGCAACGTACGTGACAATTTCTAATAATTTAAGCTACAGTGTCAGATTTTAAGTCTGATTGAATGAATTTTTGAAGTTCAAGGATCCTATTGTAAAAAAAATATTTATGAACTCAATTAAAAATAAGTGTATAGTTTAATGGACTTAATTTGCCCAGGAACTAAAGTTTGTCATGTGCTTTAAGTTTAGTTGTGGTACTACCAAAAATGACAAAGGTTAGCTTTATTGCACCAAACAGCCAAAGCGTCAGCTATTTGACACCTAAATTAACCTTAGTTGAGTTTCAGTCTCCATAATTGTGTAGTTCACGAAATGGCCAAGCCTTACATGGTTGAGGCATGGAGGGATCTATCAAGGGTCCCCTTTGATTTTAAAACAATATTATACATACCCTAAAAAAATATATCTTTACATTTAAGCCCCTCAAAATTCAAAAACTCTTAATTTTATTAGAATTTGAGTTTTGAAAAATTCTATAATATATAACTAAGTATGATACATTCAATTTCTTGTTCTCAATTTATAATAACAATGTGTGATTTTATAGTACATTTGGTACCAATCAGTATTAACTTTTTTAATTTGTCATTTGGAAGTAAATTTTTGGGTGTCATTTGTTAGTTACAAGGTCTAGAGCATTGTAACTTTGATGTATATATATATATCATACAAATGGATAAGATTTCTTGAGTTTTCTATTAATTCTTATAGCATTAACTTGATTATATCATTTGCACGAAAAATATGTACATATTGACTAAAAAAAAAACCTCAGGGGCACTGCCCCCAAACCCCAGTAAACTCGGTTACTCCAACTACAATTTCTTGATTTTGCTCCCTACCAAGTCCCCCCAACTACAAATTTATGCATCCGTCCTTGGGTTGACCGTTTGACACCAAACGTAGCCTAAGTTGTGTTTGGGCCTCCGTAGTTGTGTAGTTCACTAAACGACATTGGCTTAACCGTTTGGTGAACAAATAACTAAACGATTTTGTCGTTTGGTGACCAAAGGACCAAACGTTTAGCCTTGACCGTTTGATCGCCAAACGGTGAAGGGCCTTGAATTAGGGGTGTTCACGAACCGACTAGAACTGAACTGACCAACTGAAATGAACCAAACCGATCAATTGTTTAAAAATTACTCTAAGTTGAATACCGAATTGAACCGACCGCACTGACTGGTTCTGTTGGTTTTTGAAACACAAAAAACTGGGAAAAAAATAAAAGTTAATGCTAGACCCACACCCAAATCTTATACCTATTCATCCACTCCCTAACGTGGACCAATGGGGAGAGGAGAGAGACTATGGGGTCCACACCACTTTACAATCTCTCTCCTCTCCTCATTGGTCCATCCAGGGGTGGAGCCAGGAAATTTTGTCGGGAGGCCTAAGCTAAACATGGGTTTGCCCCGAGGCGATTTTTTTTAGGTATACTTATACATAATTATATGTAGAATTGGCTTAATGTGTATAATTATGTGTATAATTAGAAACCAGGCCTTACTTATGCGTACTGGCGATTTTTTTGGGTCTAATTATACATATTTATGTGTGAAATTGATTTTATGTGTAGAATTATATGTAAGAATTGGAAACCAGACTCTTCCTATACTTACGAGGGATGTTTTTGGGTCTATCTATACATAATTATGTTTTGATTTGGTTTTTTATTTTACTTTGTTTCCTCATTAGTGTGTTTTTTCTTTTCTTTTCATTTTTTTTGTTTGGAGGGGGGGGGGGGGGGGGGGAGCAAAACCAACCCAGAAAACCACTTTACAATCTCTCTCCTCTCCTCATTGGTCTATCCAGGGGTGGAGCCAGGAAATTTTGTCGGGGGGCCTAAGCTAAACAGGGGTTTGCCCTGAGGCGATTTTTTTTAGGTATACTTATACATAATTATATGTAGAATTGGCTTAATGTGTATAATTATGTGTATAATTAGAAACCAGGCCTTACTTATGCGTACTGGCGATTTTTTTTGGGTCTAATTATACATATTTATGTGTGAAATTGATTTTATGTGTAGAATTATATGTAAGAATTGGAAACCAGACTCTTCCTATACTTATGAGGGATGTTTTTGGGTCTATCTATACATAATTATGTTTTGATTTGGTTTTTTATTTTACTTTGTTTCCTTATTAGTGTGTTTTTTCTTTTCTTTTCATTTTTTTTGTTTGGGGGGGGGGGGGGGGGGGGGGGGGGGGGGGGGCTAAAAGAAAATATCTCAAATACTTAAGTTAAAATTTTAATTTTTTAAATTTTCGGGGGGCCTAGGTTTACCCTGACCCCACCTTTCCTCCACCCTTGGGTCCATGTGAAAGGGTGAATGGATGAGTGTGAGATTAGTATCACACAGACACACACACACAAAAACCCGATTACGGAGGCCCAAAAAAGGGTCTAAGGAAAGAATCAACAATGTTAGGGATACACACTAAACGATACACTGTGTTTTAAATGCATGTACCATGTGCTTCAAATTTTTACACTTTTCTGTGCATCACTTACATAGCACATGGTACATGCATCTAAAGCTGGTGTGTCATTTAATGTGTCATTTGGTGTATAACCCTATCATTTTTGGGAAAGAAAACATTGATGTAGTTGTAATTTCTTGAAGCATGAAGGTTAAGATGGATATTTTACTAGTTCAAATATTTCCTCAATTTTTCGGTCCCAAATTGTCAGCTGCTCCTTCTCTTTCCAGTCTCTCACCTCCCATTCTCGCTCTCGCTGCACACACACACACACACACACACACACACACCCCCCAAACACTTTGTTTATGGTTAGTGTATGTATTCACATATACATACATATATCTATACATATGTATAGATTATCTTAATGTGGGTATTATTATCCATTTTTCACCTGAATTTGAAGTTAGAACCACATTTGTATTTTCGCTGTCCCCCACCTCTCTCTCTCTCTCTCTCTCTCTCTGTAGAGTCACATCCATTATTTGTTTGTTTGTTTTCGACGGCAGAAATTAGTTATTTAATGCTTACTCACCTCACACTACCTCATTCACGCGAAAAAGCCCCCTTCCACTCCAGAGTTTGTTTCTCCTTCAGGACTTCCAATCTCTCTCTCTACCATTCTCTTGCTCTGCTAATCCATACCAACCGTTACACCCCTTCTTCGATTTTGCGCATCTATAGTATTATTCTGTGCTATTCCTTCCTCTGAGTTCTCGTTATTCTCAACTTCTTTGTGATTTCCCAAATCGTTTGTTCACGAAAAGGGTCTTTTGTGCATAATGTAATCTCGAACTAGGTATTTGGTTGCTGTATTTTCTCTGTTTGATTAATACCCATTTGCTCTAATTTGTTCTAAATCACTTTTTAACTGGTTTCAATCATGGGTTTTCGTTAGTTACCGCTGTTCAAATCTGTAGAGTTCGTACTTGTGATCCTGGATAGACATCTGTGCCCATCTTCACAATTTTAAGGTTTTTGGGTGTACTCTGGTGATGCCCATTTACTTGAAATTTCTCTGAACCATCTTAAAATTGAGTTTCCAATCATGGGTCTGCGTTAATTTCACTGTTCTTGGTTTCTAAAGTCTTCGAAGTTCAAGTTTGGTGTTATTCCAATTGTAATACGTAAAGTTTCAGCTATGTAACTGATCTTTACATTTCTGTTGTTTGGTGGGAGTTAGTTCATGAGTAGGAAGGCGTGCTTTAATACAACTATAAAAGAGGTGAGTTAATGGATCTGATCTTTGTTCAAATCAATCGTTAGTTGAGATCTGAGGATATGGAGATTTTCTGTTTTTCTCGCTAGTTTGGATCATCCCAATTTACCAATGAATTCCATTCGTTAGCATCATTCATTTTCTCTCAGATGTGGAATCCAAATAACCAAACAGATTGCTGAGTTTGATTCAAAATTTTGAATTCCCTCCTTTGATTGACATTCCTTGGGGCTTTGAATCTTTGATTCTTTTGTTCTTTGTACCAATAACTTGAAATCATTCTTTACTAATTCATTGTAATGTAAATTCTCCAAACCATATTTGTTTTTGTTCATGGACCCCATCAAGGGACAATTACACATCAAAAAGTAATGAGTCAACACATTTTTCAACCAATATTTTCTCACAGTTTGCTTATGCAAATTTAGTTATCATTGTACTGTCCTCTCGAGTCACTTTAACTCTACATCCAAGTTTAGTGTTCACTAGTCTTAGAGTTCTTGTTTGTCAAGAAAAAAGAAAAAGAATAAAGAAATTGAATTCTTCTCATTTGGGTTGAGCTATCTATCATGGAAGAAACATTTGTTCCTTTCCGGGGAATCAAGAATGATCTCCGAGGGAGATTATTGTGCTATAAGCAAGATTGGACCGGTGGACTCCGTGCGGGTATCAGGTGTGTGATTGTCCTGATTCTTGACTTGTATGTATTTACATCTATATATACGTGTGTGTGTGTGTGTATAAATGCCATATTTATGAATAACCATCTTAGTTTTAAGAAGTATGCTTTTGTTTATATCTGTTCATGATATCAGACTAATACACATATTAGTAAGTTGGATATAGTTCTTTTTTTTTTTTTTTGGATTAGGGGGAGGGGATGAGGTTTGAACCCGAACCTATGCATTGGAGGGGCTTATATATGCCAAGCTCTTTGCCACTTGAGCTATGCCAACCTACGCAGTTGGATATAGTTCTTGATTTGATGCGATATATAATTTTTATACTAAACTATTTACTTCTCAGGATCCTAGCTCCAACAACATATATTTTCTTTGCTTCAGCAATTCCAGTTATATCCTTTGGGGAGCAACTCGAAAGAAATACAGGTATGAGAGAAATCTTAATGCCATGTCTACTTTTGGTTACTACTACAGATTTCCTAAGATATCCTTTATGTGTATATGTGACATATGTATTTATATATATATCTTCTCCAGATGGAACTATAACTGCTGTGCAAACGCTTGCATCGACCGCCCTCTGCGGCGTCATCCATTCGATCGTTGGAGGACAACCATTACTTATACTTGGAGTTGCTGAGCCAACAGTGTTAATGTACACATTTATGTTTAACTTTGCGAAAGACCGAAAAGATTTGGGGCAGAAACTCTTCTTAGCCTGGACAGGATGGTACTTTCTATTAATTTATTGAATTTCAAATACTGATTTCTGCTTCTAATTCTGAATATTTTTTTTTTCTTTTTCTTTTTTTTTTCTTTTTTTCTTTTTTTTTTTTTTCCTGATTTATATCTGAACATTTTTATAAACAGGGTTTGTGTTTGGACAGCCCTCTTGCTATTCATGCTGGCCATTTTAGGTGCATGCTCTATAATCAATCGATTTACACGTGTGGCTGGCGAACTATTTGGGCTTCTAATTGCAATGCTTTTTATGCAGCAGGCTATTCGGGTGAGTATGTTGTATATCTTGGAGTCAATGTGCTTTTAGGCTCTGTTTGGTTTATGGATTTAGCGAGGGAAAAGATTAGAAAACACTGAGGGAAAGAGAATAGTATAAAATGTTAACTAATTTTTTTGGATTTTGTTAGTCACTTTTCTTAAGAGTTCCAGTTCCAGTTCCATTTTGGATTTTATTTTTATTTTATTTTTACTTCTGATGATTATGGGGGTAAAAAAAAAACACTATGGTAAACATTGGCGGAAATGTTTTTATTTTTTTATTTATTTCTTTTTAACCTTTTCCTTCTCTGACACAAACCAAAGAGAGCCTTAGTAAAACCTATGATTCTTCGTTTTTGGTCTTCTAACAAGCCAACAAAGTGCAAATACGTAATCCTTCTATTGTTCTTCAATTCACGAATTTACTTTCTTTAGGGAGTTGTGGAGGAGTTTGGCACTCCCCAGAGGGAAAATTCTAACCAGACTGCGCTTCTGCCTTCTTGGCGCTTTGGAAATGGAATGTTTGCTTTGGTTCTCTCATTTGGCCTTCTTCTTACTGCGCTGAAGAGTCGAAAAGCTAGATCATGGCGCTATGGAACAGGTATAGATATTTTCTATGAAACTGGCGCTAGGAATGTTATGAACAACAGTTTGGGGTCACGTATATTTTCTATGAAGCAAGTATTTCTCTCTGAGCTTTCTGATTCTGTCAATTTGCTTTCAGGTTGGCTACGGGGATTTATAGCGGATTATGGAGTCCCACTTATGGTTGTCGTATGGACTGGTGTATCTTATATACCATATAATGATGTCCCAAGAGGAATACCACGTCGGCTTTTCAGTCCTAATCCATGGTCTCCCGGTGCATACTCAAATTGGACTGTAGTAAAGGTAATTCCTACTCAGAGTAGGAATTTTCTTTTTTGTAATTCTAAATGTTACTTATAATGCCTTGCTTATCAGACATAGTTGTTTACTTGCACAGGAAATGTTGGATGTTCCTCCATTGTATATTGTTGGAGCATTTATTCCAGCAACTATGATTGCTGTGCTATACTACTTCGATCACAGTGTAGCATCTCAACTTGCCCAACAGAAGGAGTTCAATCTGAAAAAGCCCTCTTCGTATCACTATGACCTTCTTCTTTTGGGCTTGTTGGTAAGATTTTATCCTTTATACACACACGCGCACGCATATAAATATATATATATATATATGTGTGTGTGTGTGTTCATGCCAACTATCAAACCAGAGGTTTCTGTCTTTTATTACAGGCACAGCTTGGCTTTTCCTCCTAATTTTGTTTAATGACCAGGTCATTCTATGCGGTCTTATTGGAATCCCTCCCTCCAATGGGGTTATTCCACAATCTCCAATGCACACAAAAAGCTTAGCCACCCTTAAACATCAGGTAATAGCTAATAATTTCACAAAGTGAATCTTTCATGACCTCGTGCCTGTTTGATTAGCAGAATCCTCTGTTCTGTACATAGCAATTTCACAAATTTTGAACTATAGGATTTTTCATTCTTTCCTAGCAGGATTAAGCGTCTTCATTTTCATATATGTATATGTAGTACATATAAATATGTATACACACACTTTCTTGCTTAAAGATTCTCTTCATTCCATCACATAGAATTAGAGCCTCAATTTTCTTCTTGTTATCTTTTTTCCTCCCACTTTAGCATCCAAAGACTTGGTTTTTACATTCTTTTTTTCTCCTTGAAATAGCTCCTACGGAACAAGCTTGCATCTACAGCTCGAAAAAGTATGAAGAGAAACTCAAATTTGGGTCAGTTATATCAGAGCATGCAAGAAGCATACAACGAAATGCAGACTCCACTTGTCTACCAAACTCCACCAGCTCTGGTAAACAATCCCGTTATCATCTTTGGATGGCTAGAAATTATTTATGCTACGTTTGATTGTCATCTCATAAATTGTATAGTATCTTGAAGTAAAATCCCTCATTGTGAATTATTACATTTAGATTAATAAGATACTTCATCATGTTTTTCTTAACATGGCGATCTCAACTCCTTTTTTTTTTCTTGGAATGTCAGAAATCATGATGTTATGCACCCGTTTGGATTGACTGTGGCTTTTGCATTTAGGCAGAAGTAGAAGCAAAAGCTTTAATCACAAGGGCACAGTGGGAATTAACAAAAAAATCATTTTAACCCCTAATCTTCTTCCCTCATCACATTTGACTGAAGCATCTTCGGACCTACTTCAGCCAAAACGGGTTTTGGGGGACTCTAAAGTGCTTCCGCAAATCAATCCAAATAGGATAATATATGTGTTTTGATTCCTTACAGGCTCCTAAACATTTTTTTTGAAATGGGCACAGTTTGGAACCGTTCGAGATCATCATCTTTAGTTAGAGTGCTATGTAAAAGATGAATGCAACTATTGCATTCATGGACTCCCAAACAAGTTCCTAAAGTTTTTCTCCTTTGCCTGAACTCCGAGCTTGAACAGGGACTGAAAGAGCTGAAAGCAACCACAATCGAACAAGCTTCGAGTGCTGGTTACATTGATGCCCCTGTTGATGAGACTGTTTTCGATGTGGATAACGACATTGATGACCTCTTGCCCGTTGAAGTCAAAGAACAACGTCTTAGCAATCTGCTTCAGGCAATAATGGTTGCTGGTTGTGTTGCTGCAATGCCTCTTCTCAAGAAGATTCCGACTTCAGTCCTTTGGGGTTACTTTGCTTTCATGGCCATTGAAAGCTTGCCCGGAAATCAATTTTGGGAGAGGATATTGTTGCTCTTTACTGCACCTAGTCGAAGATACAAGTAAGTTCGTGTACGTGTTTGTGTTTTAAGGGATATTTTATAGCTATTTTACCATGTCATTGTTTTAGTTTTGACTTTTGCAAAACTCTTTTGCATCCTTTAAGTTATCTACATATATATATATGTCCCTACTGTCGAAGGAAAAGGTTCCATTGCTTTCTTCCATTCTCAAACAATATTGAGCTTTTTTTTATCTTCTTCTTCTTTTTTTTTTTTTTTACATTAGTTGAAAATCAAGAAAAAGAAAAAGGAAAAGATATGTAAAGTAAAACATCTCCCTTTTCTTAATCCGTCTTGTCTGTCCCACATCGCCCGGGTAGGCCCCCGCTTGTGCTTTTATAATTCCTGGGTAATCATCCCCTCATAAGGCGTCTTTTGAGTGTGAGTTAGGCCCATTGGGTCTTCTGCTTGGTATCAGAGTTGGGCTTTACCCTTCGTTGGACTTTCCCTTGTCGCTGCGGTGAAGGGGGGTGCTATCTGTCCCACATCGCTCAGGTATACCTCCGCTTGTGCTGTTTAAGTCTTGGGTAATCCTCCCTCATAAGGCGTCTTTTGAGGGTGAGTCAGACCATTCGGTCTTCTACTATTCGATTTTCATTTCCTTCTTATTTTCCTTATAACCAATCAAAGAAAGTGTTCCCTATGTTTTTTCTTTCCCGTTACCCAACTAAATCTGTTGAGATTGTCCCACATCGGGAATTTATAAGCTAGCTCATCAATATATAAGTTCAAGGGACTACCCCATCCATTGCCAATTGGTTTTTGGTTGGATGCTCCAATTTAATATGGTATCAGAGCAAGTTATTGTTGGGCCCAATTTATCCACGTGCGCTCCACGTCACCCTATCTCAGTAATCTGTGTTTGGCTCTCAGTCATGCCACACGTGCAGGGGCGTGTTGAGATTGTCGCACATTGGGAATTTATAACCTAGCTACTCTATATATAAGTTCAAGGGGCTACTCCATCCATTGCCAATTGGTTTTGGGTTGGATGCTCCAATTTAATAAAATCCATGAACAAAACGTAGCATTGATCTTTTGTTCATCAGGAGTCATTTGGTATTGCCTTTATAGGTTGAATGGTTTATTAGAAAACTAGTAATGGACTTTTAGCTACATTCCACCTTTTATTGTTGTTGATCAACTCAATTCTCGGGAAGAACTCAACTTTTAATGTAGAATGCAAAGTTTCACCCGTGATTTGAGTTAAATTTCTATATCTACTTAGAGCCCATTTGCATCAGTCTATTTGGGATTATTGAAGGATTTGAGTATGTTTGGCAAAAATGTTTTCATATCTTTTTAAAAGTCTGTTCCACTTTTAATCTTGAAAAAAAAAAAAAAAAAAACATATTTGGTGCTTTTCTGAAAATCTATTGAAGCCAAAATCCCTTATTCCCACAGTAATATCAAACAGGGCTCATAGGTCTTACTACTTATTGAAAGCAATATTTCCTTTCCGCCCTATGTAAATGTAACCTTATATTCTTTTCCTTTTTTTTTTTTTAATAAATATCATCACTGTTAGGGAACAATAACAATATATCTCCTAATTGTCAATTTTTTCCAGAGTGTTTGATGAGTACCATGCGACCTTTGTTGAGACTGTGCCTTTCAAAACAATTGCCATGTTCACTGTGTTTCAAACAGCCTACTTACTTGGGTGTTTTGGGATAACATGGATCCCAATAGCCGGTGTTCTTTTCCCAATGTTGATCATGCTTCTTGTCCCGGTGCGCCAATATTTGCTCCCCAAATTTTTCAAAGGACCCCATCTTCAAGACTTAGATGCTGCCGAATATGAAGAAACCCCTGCCATAGCATACAATATGTCCTTCGAAGTAAGTTCTATGGCCATTTCAGTTTACTTTATCATTTTGTAATATAATTTTTTGGAATATGTTTAGATCTGCATCAAGCTATACTGGTCTTTGATGGAAAAAATGTATTTATAGTCAATTTGTGCGTTATCTCATATATACAAATAAAAATGGAAGAAGGTTATATCTGAAATTGGGTACAAATTTGAGATCTGATAAATATCATAATCACCTTAGGGCCTATTTGGAATGTCTATGGCTTTAAGAAGCAAAAGAAACTTCTTCTGCTTTAGCTGAGAATTTGTGTTTGGACACTAGTTAGAAATGCTTTTAGATGCCTGAATGGCACTGTGGGAATTTAAGAAACTTCCACTGAATCCCCTCATCTTCTGCATCATGTTTGGACCGACCTTGAACCTGCTTAAGCCAAAACGAGCTTTTGGGACTCTAAAGTGCTTTGAAAATTAGTCGAAACAGGCTAATATACGCGTTTTGGGGGCCTAGAAGTGTGTTTGGTAAGTGATTCCTAACAGGCCTTTAGATCACAACCTGATCACCAAAACTATTATGGCTTATTTTCTTAAGCTTCTATACTCATGCACAATGTTCCCTGTACTTGCAGAATCAAGATCCTCAGGCAAGGCCTACCTACGTGGATGGCGGGGAGATTCTTGATGAAATTATCACAAGAAGCCGCGGTGAGATCCGCCATATAAACAGCCCCAAAATGACAAGTTCAACCCCAGGTTCAGCAGAGCGTGCAAACCTGGGTTCAGCAGAGCGTATGAAGCCTGCTTATAGTCCAAGGGTGTCGGAGAGAGCATACATGCCACAAGTGGGCGAGCTAAAGGTGGAACAGAGCCCCAAATTGACCGGAAAAGGACTCGAAGCAAGGCAGACTCCGAGTCCTCGGCCATCTATGCTCAGCCAAAGCAATCGTGGATCATCTTCTAGCTAAATCTCCCAAATTGGTGCTCGAGAGGTCTTTTGTTACGTTTATGTAATTATGTCTTGTCTAGTAGGTGTGTTGTTTCGTTTAGTGCCTCTAACTCGTCGCAACAATGTAGGTTGTCATTTAGTCTTTTTTGTTGTATCACTCTAATGTGCTCGCCGAGGACAGTTAATGATAATGCAACATATTTATTGCACAGAAAAAACTCTGCTGGAGCGTATTTTGTTTCTTTGTATTACATTTTCTGTTTGTGCTGAAGTCTTGCAGTTGGTTTAGTGTAAATACTAAACGCAATGTCACTCCAGCACAAGTACCCTTTCCTTATGTACTTAAATAAAGATATGTGTTTTTTATCCACCTCTCCTATCTCTAGGCTTGGATTGACTGCAAGTGAAAGAGATTTACTTTTTTCTGTTGGGGGATTTATTAAATCTATTTTATCTGACCCATGTCTCTTGTGATAAATATCCATGACTATGAACATTTTTTTCCCTTTGAAAAATTAAAAAATGTAAAGAATGTACTGATTTCAGTTTCAGTTGATCCAAAGAGTACAACATATGGGACTTCAGTGGAAGGAGCACTACTATATTCATGGTATCCAGACAAGTTTCTTCTTTCCCATAATCTTCCAGAGTTATGCGCCGATTGTTCTAACCCCCAAATGGAGCACTATCAATCCTCTAGACATTTTAACAGCTGAAAGTTCAGGTACGCATGTATGACTGTGTTATAGAGATACAAATGCTTATAGTTCATTCTTAAATCTTCCTAACTCCGAAAAAAATTAGTTTGATACAGTTCTACACTTCTTTTAGCCTGCTAGGTATGCATAATTGTTACTGTAATTTTGTAAAGAGATTACAAGAGTTATGGTATAACAGTGTATTTTACATGACCATGAATAGAACCAAACAGGCCCTTATCTTATGGAGGTGTTTAGGTTAGAAACATTTATGTGGTTGCGTGTAACTCCAAGTGAATAGCAAAAGAATGCTTTACCTGTCCCTATCTTGCACATTTCATGATGTAGAATATCCGTTTTAGTATTGCCTAAAGGAAATTTGATTGGGACAATATGAAAACAAAAGCACACACATGGCACACACTAATGAGTCGTGCTCTATAATTTTGATGCATTTAAGATCACTTTTCTTTGTTCTTTTACGATGATTTTCTTTTCTGGTTTTTGTGAAAGTCTTTCATAATCATGGGACGGATCAAAGTCATGGATTGTGAACCTTGTGAAGCTGATGAATATTTAGTCCCTCCTTAGCAACAAAAAAAAAATAAAAAAAGAAAAAAGAGAAAGAAAAGAAAAGAAAAAGAGATGAATAATTAGTCCCATCTTCATGATGTCAAAAGCAAGGGACAGTCAAAGAAATGCACAACTTGTAATCCTTGTCTTGTCATTAGCTTTGTTCAATCCATACTCAATTATTGAGGGTTAGCACTTTTTCCCTGAAAAAGAGTCCTTTCTGAGAAGTTATTGCTTGAGTCAAGACAGATATGAAGTTCATGTCAATTGAAAAGCCAATAATGGTTTTGAAATGGGGAGTTGAGGACTCTTTTATGATATAGCACAAGCAAAGGGGGTATTCACTTTTTACTTTGTCTGTCCTTGCTAAGAACCTGTTTGGTAATGCTAGGAATCAGTTCTGGGTCATTAGTGAACCAGTTGATTAGTGATTATCAATTCATTGCGTACGAGTCCATATCTGATTGAAAATCACTCTTAAAACAGGTTCTATGTCAAATAAAACCCAGATAAAAAAGAGGGATTGAATCTGATCCTATTTTATACATTCCCCAGCAGGCCCCAAGTAACTCTCATGTCACCCCCAAATAACTTTCATGTTGGCCTCTGACTCGGTGTTTGTTGCAGGTTTCTTAGCAATTACCTTTTTAGATCTTGCCATATCATTTTCTCCTGCTATCTTATATTCATTCCAAGATGTCACTGGATGCAGTTCTGAAATTTGAATTTCTTGACTGCATATCTCAATTGATGAAGTGGCAAATATTTATTTTGGGACTTCACTCCACTTTGAAGGTACTTACCCAAAAATCAATTTTCCTATCTTGCCTTATGCGAGGTTACATCAGCTAGGTAGACATGAGTCATTGTGTCTACTTTGGTCTCAACATCTGTTCATTATTGCCTTCCTCTTGTCACAAATTTATCTAGTCAATTTTTTGTAACCATAAATGTGAAGTATGTATTTTGGGTCGAAGGGGAGTGTGAAAGGGGTTCAAGAATCAGTTTTCTTTTTATAAGCGCTAAAGTCACTTATTTTGGCTTTTTTACCCCCAAATTGTGGCGTTTAGGCTGAAAAAGTTAGTTGTTACTTAAATATTGGCGCGTCCGGAATTGTGCAGAAATGCCCCCTATTTGATTCAAAACAGCGTGGGAATCAAAACTCACTGCTTTTGCTCTGAAACGCATTGCGTTTCTGCTTAATTCCTTCATTTAAGCCCCGAGAAGCATATATTTCTGCCATTATAAAAAGTTTTTAGTATGTAACCTTGTTTCAAAATTTGAGTAGCTCGAATCTGCCATTTTTTGCTATTTTCTTTTTTATTACGCTTGTATTTGATTAGGGTTTGGAGTAGAATTACATAAAGATTTGTAAGCCTCTATGGAAGATTGTGTTTTCAGATTTATGTTCTCTTCTCCCTCAAATTTCCCACATCTTGGTCAAATTTCTTCTACATACTCTCTCACTGTCTCTCCCATTGGTGGATTGTTCATATTGTTTTTTTCAGTTATTTTCAATTTATTACCTAAATTCTAGTTTGATGCCATTGTTAATTTATTTATATGATCATTCACATGGCCCATTGGCCTTTGTATTTGGTACCAGAGCTAGGGTTGCTTCTATCCCTTGTTGGGCTTTGCTCTAACGCTGCTGGTGAAGGGGGGTGCGTTGGATATCCCACGTCGCCCAGGTAGAGCCCCGCATGTGCTTCTTATAAGCTTAGATAATCCTCCTCTCAGAAGATCTCTAGGCACAATGGTCTTTCTATTTACATGATCATTCACATGGACATGAAAGGCATGTTCTTGGACACTTTTCTTTTTTCTTTACCTCACTTGGGTTAATTTGGAGACAGGTCTAGTTTAGATAGGGTACACAAGGTAGTGGAATGCATACAATTCTTTCCACTATATCTACTATTAGTACTAATGGCCCATTTGGTACTCTTTATGTTGTTAGATCTTTCCAATATCTGCTTTACCTTTCTTCAACAAGTATGGTAGTGATAGAGATTGATAACCACTCATGGACCCAATACTCTCAAAAGTTCATGTAGAAACCTTGCATGAAGTTTCTCTTTCTGGATATAAAAAAAAAAAAATTTGTATATAATATATGTATATGTGGTTTAACATACTTCAAGAGTGTGGATGGACTATGGAGCGGCCATACCATATACATATCTCTAATGGTGATTATGTGTCCTAGTTTATGCTGACAATGAATACTTTGTTAGTTTTTGTTTTGCTTACAGTATGAATCACTACTACTATGACCTTGATATCTGAAGAGAAGTGGAAATGAATATTAGGTAAATGACTTAATCTGGGACATGACCGGAGAGACCCTATTGGATTTAAAAATCATTAGCTAGGAAAGGTTCTTTCTGGTTTGATGCTTTTTTCAATCATGAACACCACTGGTCCATCATTGAATTGGATGGTCCCTCTGCCAGGAGGAGTGCATTTTTGCTAATTCTAATTTTATTCGTCCATTGCTCATCCAAACACACATTGGGTGTGCATGTGGAACTAGGGATGGCAATGGGGTGGGTTTTCCGGGTTCCCCGCCCCGCCCCGCCCCTAATAGGTAGGGTATGGGGGAGGCTTAATAGGGTTAGGGGCGGGTATGGGGGAGGTTTTCAAAACCCGGGTCGGGGTCGGGTCGGGGTCGGGGTAGGGTCAAAAAACCCGTCCCCGCCCCGAATATACTTGTATTTATATTTTTACCCCTCAATAGTTATGTGTATTACCATTTTAAAAAAAAAAACTACACTATTAGGGAACTAATTGGGTAAGATAAAAAAAAACTACACTATTAGAGAAAAAAATGCATTAAAAAAATTACTTTTTCAATTTGTGTACAAAAAAAAAAACATAATCGGGGCGGGGCGGGGCGGGGTCGGGGACCCCGAGGGCGGGGCGGGGGCGGGGGCGGGGAGATCACTACGCGGGGCGGGGCGGGGGCGGGGGGAGGGTTCACTGAAGCGGGGCGGGGGCGGGGTATGGGGACCCCGTCCCATACCCGCCCCGTTGCCATCCCTATGTGGAACCCATCACTTTTCATTTTTTGTCCCACATGCTCAACCAATGGGATGCTTGGGTGAATAACGAATGAGCAAAAATGCACGCAAAGAGGAGGGTGTTATTAAAAAAAAAAATATTCATCTCCACACTTTATGATCACCTTCCATGAATTTTTGCTCCAACCCATCAAATTGCCAAAATTTCCGCACCGACCCATCTTCTTTACGAAGTCATATTTTTTAATTTTTATATATAGCATGGATTCCTACTTGCCTTGAAACTTTGAAAGCGTTTGGAAAGTAGCCTTAAAATCATGTTTGTAAAGAGTTTAAGGGCTCGCATAGTAGTATTGTGGTTTTTGGTTTGTAGTTTTTGTTTTTATTTTTTGAATTGATCGCAATCAACTCCTAAAACAAAAAATAAAAATAAAAACTGAAAATCAAAAACCACAATATTACCATGTAATGCCTAAATTGTTAGAAGTCTTTTTAAATATCAACTTTAGAAAAAATTGTTTTGGTGAAGTTGTCTTTTCAAAGACGACTTTCCAAAGTTGAAAGTTGAAGAGTTTGAGAAATAAATTGAATAGTTGAGTGATCCAGTGAAAACAACTTAAGACAATTTGATGAGGGGGGCAAATATTCCACCTTCCATGTCTTTCTTCTCTGTCCTCGTGGGATAGGAATGTCCCAACTGAGTGGATTTCTTGAAAGCCCATAATACATTTTGGTTGTAAGCATTACTTTTATATTATATCTTGGTGGGCTTATAATGTACACACATACACACAAAAAAAATAAATAATAATAAATAAATAAATAATAAAAAAATAAATAAAAAGCCCAGCTAGAGTGAGTTGAGTTCTCCAAGCCCATGATAATTTTACAAGTAGTGCATGGGCATGCAAACTGTAAAGGAAGAAAATATAAGACATGATATTTACATATTTTTGTGTGTATATTATGAAATGATAGGAACAAATTTCTAATTAGGAAATTTGTGAGTTATATTATGAAATAATATTTACATATTTTAATTAATTTATTGCTGAATATGGAAATATGAAATTTAGACTAGAATTTGAGCTCTCTGAAATTGGGAAATTTTTTTTTTTATTTTAAGTTGCATTGATCGGTTTGATTATTATTCTCAAAAATTCTAAATGCAGAATAAGAACAAAAACACAAATTCAACCCATTTATTAATCGTGTTAAACTGGTTGACCGATGAGCCGATGACCCAAGTTCATATAAACTAAATTCAAGTCCGCTTATTTCTTCTTGGGTTCGAGTTGTATTGTTGTGTGGTGTTAAAATATTATCACCTCCGCACAAAACAAAAACGTTCGACCAATTTCGAGGCATAGTTGGAGTGTTGGTATTTGGGGTGCAACTTGGAACGAAAATTTTGATTCTGACCCGAAAGTTATTATTTTTAATCTGAATTCCGAAAAAGTCAGATTGGAATCAAAATAAAACTGGAAGTTACCAAAAATCCGAACACTTTCTGATATGAAATTTTATATATTTTTTTGAAATATTCCAACCTTTTTTTTTAATGATATATTATTATACACGTAATTCTATATCAAAAGGAGAGTTTGACTACAATTTTTAAAAATATTTGTTCTAAAATCAATTTACCAAAAATATAATCGAAAACAATGATAAATTGATTTTTAATTTTTAGTAATTTTTACTTGAAAATTGCAAAATTTTCGG
This sequence comes from Hydrangea macrophylla, assembly GCA_033977485.1. NCBI lineage: Eukaryota > Viridiplantae > Streptophyta > Magnoliopsida > Cornales > Hydrangeaceae > Hydrangea > Hydrangea macrophylla. The sequence goes on along the minus strand of CM066985.1, from coordinate 106,680,691 downwards.
AAAAAAAACTCCAAAAATTTTAGAAAATTCCAATATTTCTGAAAATTCAAAATGGGAAAAAAAATTTATTAAAATTGCAAAAATTCAGAATTAGCATTGAAAATATTATTTATATTTCGAAAATTGAAAAAATATATATATTTCCAAAACAGCCTTTATTGGTTTAATTTACCCAAAAATTAATTAATTCACCGCGGAGATCTTGGGGGCTTCTCTCTGAAAATATAACACACACACACACACACACACATATATATATATATATATATATATAGATAGACGTATGAGCTAATACGCAGTGGGGAAGTGGAGAATGAGGCCTCAAATAGTGTTATTTGGGGACTCAATCACAGAGCAATCCTTCAAATCAGGAGGATGGGGTTGTGCTCTTGCCGATACTTATTCTCGCAAGGTTCGATTTACTTTTACCCCCCAATTCAAATGCATTTTCTTGTTATTCTTCAATCTGAATTTCATGATTTTATGAATTTCTATCACCCGAAATCACTAAAATACAATTCAATCTCAATGTTTTGTAGGCTGATGTTTTGGTCCGTGGGTATGGTGGATACAACACTCGATGGGCCTTGTTCCTGTTACATCACATTTTCCCTCTGGTAATTGTGTAAAATTTTGCAATCACTATTTTTGTAGTTATAATGGGATTGGTTTATACAGTCCTGATCTTAAGCGGAATTTAAACAAAAAATAATAATAAAAATAAATAAAAAAAAAAGAAGAAGAAAGGGTTTGGGATGGATTCACTTTTAGTGACGAAAAAAGCACATTTAGCGATGGGAAAAATTGTCACTAAATGTGATGTTTTTCGTCGCTAAATGTACTTTTTCCGGTGCTAAAAGCAAGTCCGTCCCAAACCCCTTTTTTTGCATACATCTATCTGTATCTATTGTACAATTTCATTTTTTTTTTTTAACTTGGACAATTTTTCATTGTTAAGGTGTCTCATGCAATCTAGGCTTAGTTTGGCCCCCACGTGGTGCTTCTCCTGTTTAAAGCCCAATTTCATGTTAATTCATTTGATAACTAGTTTATGAGCTTTGCAAAAATTGAACTTAGGGCTTTTTTGGAGGGAGCTTTTAAAAGCTCTAGAATGGAGCTTTTAAAAGCTCAAGGTTGCTTTTTGGTTTCATGATGTCTTTTTGAAGAGTAGTGTGTCACTTGTATAAAATTAAAAAACTTAGTAATAAATTTCATAAGCTCCTTTTAAAAAGCCACGTGGGGGCCAAACTAAGCCCTAATGTCTCACCAAAGTTATGTATATGATTATTGATAATGGGTATAGATTGATGGGATTTACTTGTTTGGCCGCGTGCATGATCCAAAGAGGGGTTATTTGAACATGTATTTTAAGATAGGGCTAAAGGTGGTGCATTCAAAGTATTTGCAATTCAAAGTTTGCTTAATTTCAAAGCAGAGAAATTATTCAGGGAATACTTTTCTGGTTTATCAACTTTTGGGATTTACAATCTAGAGGTAATTGAAGTGATCCTTTTTTAAAATACTAGTATTTCAATCATTCATGAGAGAGGGAACTTGTTTCCTAGTAAATTTTCAACTTCCAACATTTGCTATAGCATCCATTACATATGTAAGTCCAACACGGATCTTGTATTTAGCCCAAGACACCATAAAAAGAGATCATGCCAGCACCACAATTCTCTGGCTGCTGCATTATAGGTCAGTCTATGAATGGCCGATTCAACAGACCTGCCGATTCAACGGACCTTTTGCTCATGCAACACCAGTTTGGAGCATCAATTTATATATTACGACTTCAGTGAATGGTGTTTCATTCATATGTAAGCAAGTAACTAGGTGCATTGTAAGATTTTCTGAATTGGGGAATTGTTTAGTCTAGGCAGTATGAAACTGGAACCCCCATGATCCTAAGGAGCTGCTTGGGAAGGCAAAGAACCGTGGTTCATAAGTGAATCAGTTCTAAAATTGATGCCCATTTCTTCCACAGTAATCCGAGCCTAGTCTAATCTCTCTTTTAAAACTGGTTACTGATCAAACCGACATAATCTTAGTTCTCATTAAATGCAGATAGAAAGTGAAAGGAGAACTGAAACATTTCCTATTTTGAGCATTTCCAAACAGGGCCGAAGAGTGCAGATGCAGCAACGATGATGAAGACATTTGGATTGGTGGAATGGTGTCTGAGGTGCAATTCTTTTCGTGGGCGATGAAAGGGAAAATAGGAAAACCATAGTGCCTCCCTGTTTATAGTTTTAGGATCACTCGACATATAAGCTGTGTTTCAATGTGAACTGGTTCAAATGCAAATTTTTGGCAAGCAATGAAATTTAGTGGTGAAATATAAACGGGCTATACAGCTTATTGCTTTGTATCTTCTTAATGGAAAGATCTGTCGTTGAGATAGTCCTTTGAAATGCTCGTAATGGATTGACTAGGGATTTCAGCATGTATGCCATAATATTGATCATAAGTGGGTGGATTAATCTCATGACTTGATTTGCAGGGCTCTGCAATGCCTCCCATCGCTGCCACAGTTTTTCTTGGAGCTAATGATGCTGCACTATTAGGGAGGAATGGTGAACGGCAACACGTGCCTGTTGAAGAGTACAAAGCTAATCTTCAAAAAATTGTTCGTCATTTGAAGGTTCGAGTTTTGTTATCTCTTAGTTAGTCGACCTGGATTTTTTTTTATACTACCAGTCTAACACAATGATCGTGCTTTTATTTTTCCCTCTAGACATCGTATCTAAGTTGCAGTTGGATTTTGAAAAAGGAAAATAATAGAATAGTGATAATCAACAATTGTTGTAGACAAAGTTCAAGAATGGAATGATTTCACTTTTGTAAAAATTGATAGAAAAGGCAAGAAGAGATAAATACTATTGAAAATGGGGTTGGTGAGAGAGAAACTAGATTGCTAGAGTCTATAGCTCAACTGGTTGAAGTTAAATTCTTTTCTTGTCTCTTGGCTTGGAGTAGATGACTTTAATTGAGTCTTATAGTTCATTTGACTAATCTAAAGTTAATTTGATCTAACCATTTAGGTTTACAAGTACTTCTAAAGTCTGAATTTTTGCTTTATTTGTATGGTTATTGTTTCTATCATTGCCTCATTGGTGTTATTGTCATTGTAATCTATGTTGTTAGTAGTTAGTACTTTTTTTTTTATCATATTTGATTTAAAACACGTACAATTGTTGGATGAATACCAAGTGCAAAGTTAGTCTATGTGTATGCATAGAAGAACTAAGCAAGTTGCCTAATTCGCGTTATTGACTGTTTTGCTACCTAATTTTCAAACCTTCACCATGACATTTGTTATCATTCAGATGTTTATTTTATAAATTGAATGTACATTATAAATTGATATCTCACCCAAATGAGCGCTGTATCAGTATTTAACTTATTGGTCACTTACATTGGCTAATCTTCACTCTCAACGTTTCCTCGATTTCAGTGTTTCCTAGTTCAGGGTTCTAAAACATATTAGTGAATCATACTTCATCGATTTCACTGGTTATTAGTCCTCAATCTTCATCCATTTCATGTTTATCTCTCACTGTTTCTAAATATCGATTGCAGGAATGTTCCCCCAGCATGCTAGTGGTACTTATAACTCCACCGCCCATTGATGAGGAAGGGCGTCTAGAGTTTGCACGGTGTGTAATCCATTTTGGCTCTCTCTCTCTCTCTCTCTCTCTCTCTCTCTCTCTCTCTCTCTCTCTCTCTCTCTCTCTTACATCATGATTTTGCTGTTAAGGAAATAGTTCTACATCGAAGGAGACTTCACCTGAATTTCATTACTTTATTGATCTCATAATAAGCTTGTAATTGTCCTGAGCAGATCATTATACGGTGAGAATGTGATGACGCTGCCCGAAAGGACAAACGAAGTAACAGGAGTTTATGCAAAGCAGTGCATTGAGTTAGCCAAGGAATTAGGTCTCCCCTCCATCAATCTTTGGTCAAAGATGCAAGAAACAGAGGGTTGGCAAAAAAAGTTCCTTAGGTTGGTGATCATTCATTAGCTTTACATTTGTAGCTAATTTTTTATAGCCCGTTTAGTTTAGCTAATAAAATAATAAGCTTTTTGAATAAAATACTTTTTGAAAAAGCTCCAAATTTGAGCTTTTAAAAATGCCTTTTTTAGCTTTAAAAGAGAATCAAATTTTTTATAAGCTGTGAAAGAGCTAATCCAAACGGTCATAACTTTCTAAACATATCACTTATAAATGATTGTTGTCCCCAAAGAACTACTATATCCTAAACGGGTTCTTAGGCTTAGTTTGGCCCCCACATGGCTATTTTAAAAGTAGCTTATGAGATTTATTATTAAGTTGTTTGATAATTTTGTACAAGTGACACATTACTCTTCAAAAAAACATCATGAAACCAAAACGCAACATTGAGCTTTTAAAAGCTCCATTCTAGAGCTCCACCACCCCCCCCCCCCCACAAAAAAAAGTCCTAAGTTCAATTTTTGCAAAGCTCATAAACTAGTTACCAAATGAATTAATATGAAATTGTGCTTTAAAAAAGGAGAAGCACCAAAATGGGGTCCAAACTAAGCCTTAGTGGTCTTGCATCATGAGTACCATTTATTGTACTGTTTGTACATATAGTGCTTGGGTATGAGGGTAGGACTCATTTGGATTAGAATTTGGTCCTATAAGGCTCTGTTTGATTTGCAGATTCAGAGAAGTAATAGGAAAAGGGAAGGAAAACAAGAAGGAAATCTTTTTCCCTTTTCGTTGTCCTAAGTGTTTCACACCATGTTTAAATGACATTAGAAATTTAAAGTTTCGAAAATGTAATAAGAACTCAACAGAAGTGGAACGAGGTGACTCACAAAATTCAAAATGTTTTGTTTATTTTCACTCTCTTTGCTTTCCCTTGTTATTTTCTTCGCTGCTTTCCTTATTTAAAAAACAAAGAAAAGTGTATTCCCTGGTATTTTCTTTTCTTTTTCTTCACTAAATCCATCAACCAAATAGAGCCTAAGGTTCATTGTCTTTAGAAGCAGCCTACTAGCTACTGCTGCATTGTTCTGGACCTCTGGTTGAGTTGAAGTATACTTTCATTATTCAATACATATGTGCGTGTCTATGCACGCTTAGGTGCATAAGCTGCAACCATCTGACTACTGAGTTACCAAATTGGAGTAACTTTTAAGTGATATAAACACTGGACAAACAAGTGTAGCATTGGAGAGTAGTGAACTAGTAAATATGATCCTGGATAACAAATTCTAAATTTTGTGTTATCAACATTACATTGAAGAAAAAAAAAATAGATAATCGCCATCATCATCATCATCATCATCATCATCATACATAAGTTCCCAATCTATCCGTGATGATTTTAGTTTACACAGATGAAACTTTAAGCTTCTGTTTGGTTGCTGGATTCAACTAGGGAAAAGAAAAGGAAATACTGAGGAACAGAGGAAATCACTTTTATTGGTTTGGTTCATAAGGAAAACAACGAGGAAGGAAAGGGAAGCAGGTATAGGAAAACTATAAATTTTGAATTTTGTGAACCACATCCCTCGCTCTTTTACTTGATTCCTATTATATCTTGAAAATAGGAAAACACTAAGGGCTTGCATGGTAACGTTGTGGTTTTTAGTTTTCGGTTTTTGTTTTCATTTTTTGAACTGATCAGTCAACTCCCAATACACAATACAAAAAAAGGAAACAAAAACTGAAAACCAAAAACCACAATGTTACCATGCGAGCCATAAGGGTATAGTTTCTCTTCTCGCTTTCCTTTTCCTTCTCTATATCAGCAAAGCAAACAGAGCCTAGAGCACTAATAACGAACAAGTTTAAAAAAAAAAAAAAAAATTCGGGTTGTATTGTTTACAGGGATGGGTTGCACCTGACACCGGAAGGCAATGCAGTTGTGCACCAAGAAGTTGCGAGAGTTTTTATTGAAGCTGGCTTTTCGGCATCAGATATGCCATATGATTTTCCTCACCACTCAGTAATTGATGGGAAGAACCCTGAAAAGGCTTTCCAGATACAATGCTAATGATACAATAATTCTTACCTGATTTTTCTTTTATTTATTTTATTTCTGGGGGAACTGCTGGCTTCTTCTTTTTCCCCCCAAGATTATGATAATCCTTATGGTGATCATCCTAATAAGTGGTGCTGTTTTATTGGTAATGGTATACTCTATATTGAGCATTTTATTATCTTTGGTTCCTAGGGCCTGTTTGGGAATTCTTAATATAAGATCTAATTTGATCCAAGAGGTTTTTTTTTGTATAATATGAGAACTGATTTTGTGGTTAAGAAAAGAACCGGTTCTATATGTTTTAATGTTTGTGTAATTGGTTTTTTGTTACATTGGAGTTCATGCCTAAATTGAAAATACCCCGAGAACTAGTTCTTTGACAAACCAACTTATACCTGAATTTTGTAATTTAAAAAAAATAATAAAAATTTGAGAATGAGGCCGACTATTTAGACATTCCCAAATAGGTCCCAAGTCGTATTTATATATGACCTTGTGAGAACCAAGGTTATATGGGTTTTGACATTATGAATCACCAAATCCGTTCTTTACTTTCCCGAACAGAGTTATTGAATCCCTATGCTCTGAGAATTCGAGGGAAATAAGGGGATTTTTTTTCCTTCATAATACATCGCATTTCTACCTTTTTTTATTTTTTTTATTTTTTGGATTTAAGTAAAAAAAGTCTCTCAATTGAAAATTTCAAATAACTAGTGGTGAAATTTTGTAACATATTGATTTGATTTGATTAAGTTTCACTAATCAGTAGACTTTTTTTTTAATCAAAATTGAAAACGGATTGTCTTTTAAACTCAATTAATCTAATACGAGTGATTTTTTTTTTAAACCAAAATTCTATATTTTCAATTACATGCAAAAAAAAATCTCAATTCTAATTTAATATAAGAGAAAGGGACTTTCTATTTTATTGATTTTTATTTTTATTTTTTCCATTACTAAATTCAAGAACTAAAAATTTAATTTTTTCAAGAGAGAATGAATTTATGTTTATTGCTTTTAAAATACAGAGATAAATTTTCTCTAGATAGTACGGTGGAAATTATTTATGTATGCACGTGTGTGTTTTCAAGAGATAAATTTTCTCTAGATAGTACGGTGAAATTTTTTTACAGTACTCCTTGGCCACTTCAGCCAAGTCCTTCTATTTTGGCAAAACCCTTTTCAGATAATGAGCAAAATGTATGTTACAAATAAGGAAAATGATATATGAATTTACAGCAAAGAATTTAATTTCTCCAACTTGAGAGACTCCCCACCCCCTCCCTTTTTTTAAATATATATATTTTTTATTTTTATATATATCCCAACTTGAGAGACTTTCATGCATGCTTAAATAGCACAATTTACATGCAAATCACAGCTAATTTTCTCTATAATTTTTTTTATTCACGTGTAACAAACACAATTTGAACTTTCATAAATTCTAAGTAATTAATAACAATTGCTACGCAATAATGGTAATAAAAAACTTAACGTTATTCTGACCTCTATCTCCAGAAGTGGTTAATAAATAAATGTCGCCATTTAACATGTTTTAATTGGGTTTATTTATCTAGGACTAAATTTGCCATTAATATCTAACATTTAATGAGAAGAGAGAGAGAGAGAGAGAGAGAGAGAGAGAGAGAGAGAGAGAGAGAGAGAGAGAGAGAGAGAGAGAGAGAGAGAGAGAGAGAGAGAGAGAGAGAGGTTTTGGGCTCAATTTCAGCTACACAACATAATTATTTATGGTATGCTTCACTTTTTCTTATTTGCAAGGGCATGTTTTACATTTTTTTTAAATCACATTTAATCCAAAATGTTCATTAAATTTGAAAAACATTGTAAACTAAAAAAACAATTTCAACTGGGAAAATTTTACTGCATGATCTATAACTTTCATAATTCGATGAGAAAACATATATAAATGCAATTGTGAAGGAAATTTATGTATATCTACAGTAAGGTCTTTGTTTTTTTTTTTTTTGATGACGTAAGGGTTTTGTTGCTACACTGTTATACGAGTAAAGATTGGGGACACACTTAAAGACATAATTTTTGGTACACAACCCAAAATATGTGTCTATATTTCTCTTGTGATGTCACTGGATCCCACAGTGACAAAGGAGAGAGCTAGACACATCTCTTGGGTTATAAGTATTACCCATGTTATACTAAACTCAAGGTTGAACGTACAGTTCTCTTCGATATATAATAAATAAAGATAGAAAATTCGCATTCTTTGGGACTGTTTGACAAAACTGGATATAAAATACTTAAAATTTATAAATAAAATAAATATTGATTTTTTAGTACTAAAAGTTTTTAAGCTATTGAATTTTTGAAAACAATGCTTAAAGTACTGAAATAGCTAGACTGCATTCAGTGATTTTTTTTAGTAGAAATTTATTTCTTAAAGTTTTCAGTAGATTTTTTTGCTGCATTTTCAGTAAAAACATGCATTATCAAACACATTGAACAAAGATAAGTGATAAAAACTTTCATTTTCAGCACTTACAAACTGATGTAAAAACTTAAATGTCAAACACCATTATGGAAAATTGATCAAAACGAGCAATAAAATACTGCCACGTCAATTTATAGATAGAGTAATGTTTGGGGCACAACCCACTCTCACAACTATCTCTATCTCTCTTTTGGGTGGCGTGTGGGGTCCGCTGAAATTAGCCGAACCCTATAATATATACTATCCCGGAGAGAGATAAAGAACCAATTACCTAACTAAAATTTTATTCTAATGGACCCACATTCAGTGAAATCACTTAAAATTTCATTTGAAATTATTTCAAGTTGTTCTACTCTGCCATATTAGTTCAAACCGAATTTGGGATATTTGGCACTACTTATTTATCACTACATATAAGTCTTTAACAAATGCCTTAGAGTAATCTACTAATAGTGATAAGTGGTACCACATATGATATGACATTGCATGTAGTTTAACTGATAAAGTATTTGAGAACAAATTTGAGAAATATAACATTACTTTTTACGGTAAAAAAAAATGCAAATAATGAAGGCTAAAATGGCATTTTCGCGATTTTTATGCAAATCTACTACTGGAGTACTACTTATTTCCACGTGTGCAAAGTCTTTGTAATTACAATTCCAAAATGTGAAGTCAAATGTCTCAAGATTTTCAGTATAGTCCAGGTGTCTTAATGTTTGACTACCCTTTGACCAAGTTACCAAAATCACAAAATTACATAAAGGCCCCAATCACTATGACGTGATATATTTAGGTAATAAGTTTTTGACCACAAATAAATCTCACAAACACAATATATATAAGTGTTATAATGTGTCTATCTTTTTTTTGGATAACTCTTGAGACATATAAGAATCTCTTATAAATAAGATACATAAACTTTATGTGTCTATGTCTCTCCTCTGTGGACCCCACAGTGTCACTGGACCCCATCAGGAGAGAGAGAAACACATTGTGGATTATATATCTTGTTTATGTGAGACCCAAGAGTTATCCCTTTCTTTTTTGTGGATCACACAATGTCAATGGACCTCACTAAGAGAGAGAGAGAGAGAGATATTATAGTGTTACTAACGTACGTAACAGTGTTTGTGAAATTTATTTGTCTCCAAAAACCTACTCTTATTCGGATAAACACTTACCCAAGTCCTTGACCAAGTATGATACTATCACACTCAATAGTCCTATGCAAATCCTAGCCGTTCAATCAACCCAAAAAATCAACGGTCACTATCACACTAAACCATAATAAATTTCTTCCCATTCTCACCTAGTATGAAAAATATAAGGGACATAGAGAGAAAGTAATAGAGAGAGAGAGACTCTAATTTACATTCATCCATTTGATTCCTAATTTTCACATGTGCTATTTCAATGGAGTTTGACACAAAGTACAGAGAAGATCTCACCTACCCACCACTTCTTTTGCCAAACACTTACTTGAAACCAGAAATTGAAGATGAACTATCATTTGAATCAAGTTCATTCCAAGATTTTCACCATCTTGATCAATTTTCTCCCCATGGCTCATCAATGGACCCCGAATTCGTGGCCCAAAATCCGAATTTCGATCCCTTTGACCACTTCTTGTACAATGGTTCATCAAATCTTGATTTTTACGAGCTCAAGCCATTTTCAGAAAATGGTGGTCTCATGCAGAATTTTCAGGGTGGTGGTCATGATGAGTATGTGAATTACCCAAATAGGACAATTCCAGCCGAGGAGGTGACGGCCGATCGCGGGGTAAATTTGTCATTTCACTATCAAGATGTTGAACCTATGAACTTTGTGATACCAGATGAGGGTTCATGCATAACCGCTGAAAATGGTTATTTTAAGGAAATTAGAATGAAAAAGAGTGTGAAAAGGCCATACAATAGCACTAAAGGTAGAAAGAAATCACATTCAGCCAAGGGCCAATGGACCATTGAAGAAGATAGGTACATAAATTTATTTTTTTTATTTTTTTTATTCTTGACTAATGATGTTTCTTTTTTTCTTTTTCTTTTTCTTTTTTCTTTTTTTTTTGGTTATGGGTTTTTCTATGTTTGGTTTAATTTTGTTTTTTTTTTTTTTTTTTGGCTGTGATTGTATGTGTTTATGCATGTGTGTGTGTGTGTGTGTGTATATATATATATATATATATGTCAATGCAGACTCTTAATTCATTTGGTGGAGAAGCATGGGATGAGAAAATGGTCTCATATTGCTCAGATGCTGAAAGGAAGGATTGGAAAGCAATGTAGAGAGAGATGGCACAACCATCTAAGGCCTAACATCAAGGTTCCTATCTCTTCTTCTTCTTTATTTCTTCAAAAAAAATATATATATATATATATATATACACACACACAAGCAAATATATAAAATGTTACTTGATGTTGCTGATTTAGCATGTTCTACATATTTCACACACTATAAATATTTATTTATTTATCATAACAACACGGGGAGGGAATTTGAACCCGAGCCTTAGGCGTGGGGAGAGTTGATGCTGCTCAATTTGGATAATTCATTCCTCAGATATAGCCACTTAAAAAAAAGGGAAATAATTTGATCTTTGCATCATTGATGTACATATGGTACATAAAACACAGCAATATTTTTCTCCAAATTTGACTGTCCCAAAATTCAAAATTGTGCCTTGTACAGAATTACACATAATTTATTTTGTCACTCATGAATACAAGGTATTGGGTAATGAGACTCTCACTAATACATGTTATGTGGACCTTGGTAGCTTGTCTAATGTGAAAAAAAAAAATTGTATATCAATGTTTATCGTTCTTTTTTCCAGCACATTAGGAAGGAGATTACATTAAATTAATGATCAAAATCCAAAAAAAATTTCAAGATGATAACTTTTATTTTCCTTGACCCAAGACAGAAACTCTCATGAATTACCATTTTCGTCCCCATATATATCATCAAAATCTGGCTTTTCATTATGCTTTCTATGCCAGAAAGAAATTTTAATAATAGGAATACGTACGCTTGTTTTTTGCTGACATAGTGGCATGTTGGTGAAATGGAAAGTATATCCAGATCTGATGGGTCCATACTTGGCATGTCTACATAAATATCGGATATTAACACATCATTTGTATGCAAAATCCTTGTATGTCTCACCAATGACATGCAGTTTGTTTGTAATACTTGACACAACATACGTATACAAATATATATAATATATACATATATGAGCACTATTAGACCCACACAGTAAACCGTACATTTTTTTCATACACAACATTAAATGCATGTACCCTATGTTGTATAAATGGGCACAAAAAAGTGCAAACAATTCAAGCAGCACAAGTTACAAGCATTTAAAGCTGTGTGGAAAAAGTGTGTGGTTCGCTATGTGGGTCTAGCATTTTCGTATATATATATATATATATTGAAAACAAGATCATCGTAACAACAAAAAGCAGATTTCAGAAGAAACTAGTACAATCAGACAGAAGAAAGAAAAATGCATGATAAATAAGCACAAAAATCTTCTGAATTGCACTGCAAATCTCCCAAATCCTTGATTTTTTGGACTATGGCATAGTGTCACGCCCCGGAACTGCAAAAATAGAGAAAAATAAATTTCCTTTTTGGGTCCAAAGGCAGCGACTGGTGAAGTCACACGATTGTCCTCACCACACAGTACTAAGCAATAATAAGTAAAGGAGATGACAAGAATGAAATCTAAGTTCTGGTTAACACATAACTTAATAACAAAAAGGAGGTTACTAACTATTACACATTAGAGTCTCGAATCAAAATAAAACGTCGCGGAAGTACAAATGTCAAGGCAACATATGCCTGATTACAAAAGGTCTGGAAAGCAGTAAGGATAATTAAACTATAGTCTAGTCTAATCTTCAGTTAGCGTAAAGGTAGTCCTCGGCGTAGTAGTCCTCTTCTGCCTGACCTCCTTCGGGGTAGTCCTCCGCAGGGATATCGTTACTGGCATAGTAGTCCTCGCCTGCAGGTCCTTCACTTGTATAGTCATAACCAGGGTGCACTGGAACATGAAAATGTCCAACGGTATAAATGCCGTCAGCTTAATGAAAGCTGAGTGAGCTAGATACTAACAAGGTATCAACTATTGAAGTTGTTACTAGTTATAAACACTAACCATTAAGATTCAGTGAGGGTAACTCCTTTAATCAAACCGATGATCCGATTACTAACATCTTACTCATTTTAAGATCGACAATACATTATGATAGAAGAACAGACTCAACAGTAGTTCACTCTTAAGGATACACCATTGCTCCGTCCACCGCTTTTAAGAACATACGCACAGTCCACTGCAGTCATGGATACCACGTCAGTCCATCCCTTGCTTTTAAGAACATATGCATAGTTCACCGCACTACAGTGATATAACGCTTTAAGCAACAGTACATTATTCTATGCCATGACTTAGCGACATCTACCAGTGATCACAGTCCACCGCAATCATAGACACCTTCGTCTGTCTACCGCTTTTAAGAACATATAATTAGATCATCTGGCTATCTTAGGGCAAATGGTCCGGTCTACCGCAGTCGTAGACACCTTCGTCTGTCTACCACTTTTAAGAACCTATGATCGACCAAAGCCCGCCCACGCAAGATTCTCGAATCTTAACAAACCTACTTAAGTTCAACTCTAATATAGATACATGACAATCCCAATGTGGCCTGACTACTCTGAATGAAATGAACTCTAACTCCAAAGGATTCATGATTATTACGTTATCTAACGTCACAACCATTATCCATTAATCTTGTCATTATTGCGATCCTATAATGCATTAACTCATTATCACGTCTGTATTACAACAATAAAGCATGCTGGAAATACTGAACAGTAAATAAACAACTAAACAGTTATAATATAAACTAAACAAGAATATCAACATTCTGCAACTTCCAATCGATTGGGACAAGGATTCAATCGATTGGTATAAAAATAGTATCAATCGATTGGTAAAAAGTTCAATCGATTGGATCACATGTCAATCGATTTCCATTAATAGCAATCGATTGGGATGAGTCCAATCGATTGGGACTTCGTCTTTTTCACAGTGAAGACTGTCCAACACATAAAATACGGGGAAAACATGATTTCAGCTTTTTTTTCTCCATTTAAACCAGTCATAACATCAATGTTAAGCTACCAGGTGAGTTTAGAACTCACCTTAGATTATAAAGGGGGTGTTTGGTTGTGTATTTGAAGCTTTGGAAGCTTCAATGGCTTCTCCTTCTCTCTCTTCTCTGTCTTCTCTCTTCTTCTCTTTCTTTCTCCTTTCTTTCTTCTTCTCTTGGTCTTCTTCTTCTTCTGTCTCAGTCCATCTCTCTGTGTGTGTGAATGTATGAATGTATATATGTGTGTATATATATAAGTGTATATATATATTAGAACACACACAAACACTCCCTCTCACTCTCTCTGTTTTCTTGAACAGAAAAATGCCCAAAATGGGCTAATATATAGGGGTTTGAGTGTTCACGTGGACAAACCTCAGCCAAAGCAAGAGAATATGTCCAGCTGATTCCAATCGATTGGTATAAATGTCAATCAATTGGTATTAGGTATTAATGCTCCAATCGATTGATAAAAGTGTCAATCGATTGGTATTGGCAATCGATTGGTTTCTTACCTATCGATTGATATCCACATTATACCAAGGGTAAGGGAAAACTCATACAAATATTTACAAGAGGCATACAAGGTCCTATTCATATAATATATTACAAAATACAGGGTATTACACGTAGCTTGATCAGAGCCGACTGAGGAGAAAGCTGTCATCAACACCCACAACAAAGATCACTCCAAAAACACTATCACCATGAAAAGAGCCCACCAATGCATCAGATCTAGCGAAGAAATGCTGAATTTGATGGAAACATCTGCAGATCTAACCACAGAACAAAGAGATGGAGCACCCAAACCAACTAAAGAAAAAAAAACAAACAAACAAACAAACCCTCAAACAAAGGGACAAACACCCCCATAAGGAGGGATTAAACCCCCACAAGCTAGGAGGGACAACACTCTCATAAAGAGTGACGAAACACAAGGAAAAAGAGAGATCCAAGGGCTTTGGCCATGGGAGTGTCCCTAGAATGGTTTTCTACCGAAAATGGAGTGTTAAATATATATAGCGAGAGAGAGAGAGAGAGAGAGAGAGAGAGAGATTTTGTTGAAGGTTATACACAATTTTATTAAGTTACCGGGAATCTGAATCCCTGCAAAGTGTTTGGTTCACGAGTAGAATCCTAGCTCAATTTAGAATCTAGTGTCTGGGTGCGTCAAGAAAAATGAAATAGGAATATTATAAAGCCACATACGAGTTGAGCCACTCAATAAGCCCTCATAGACACTTGAAAAACCAATCTCGACTCGTATACGACTAGATCCATATACGAGTTGAGCCACTCGTATACGAATGAGTTAGTTTGGCTTATTAAGTGGCTCAACTCGTACACGGCTAGAGCCATATATGAATTGAGCCACTCAACAAGCCCTCACGAACATGTTCTATAAAGACTCGTCTCGGCTTGATTGGTTTAACAAACAAGTCAAGCTCAAGCCTAAATCAATTTTAGGCACGTTTATAAACAAGCTAGCCAAGCTCAAACACACATGAGCTCGATTCGATGGAGCTTGTGAACACGTCTAAATAAGGCTCTCTAGTGTGAATATGATAGATAAAGGCTAGTATACTGGTAGGGCTGTAAACGAGCCAAGCCACTCTACAAGGGCTCACGATTTAGCTCGATAAAGGCTAGGTTCAACTCAACTCAGCTCAGCTCAGCTAGAAAGAGCTCGTGAACATGATTGATTAGGGCTCGTTTGTAGGCTCGTGAAAAAGCTTGTTAATGGGCTCGATAAAGAGCTTATATACTGACCTTTACACACACACACACACACACACACATATATATATATATATGTGTCTATTATAAAATTATATAATTTTAGAGAGATAATGAAAAACCTCGTAAATAAGCTTGATAAAGGGCTTGTATATTGACCTTTCTATATATATCTATTATTAAACTATATGGTTTTAAATGGCTCGTTAAAAAGCTCGTGACTACTGAAATTAAGGCTCCTGAAAAAGCTCGTGATACCTTAAAAAGCTCGTAATAAAGCTTGTGATCGGCTTGGCTTGGCTCGGCTCGGCTCGTATACACGTCTATATATGCAAATAACTATACAGTTTTGGTAGGTTGGTGAAAAAGCTAGTAAATAAGATTGATAAATGACTTGTGCACTGGTTTAAATATGCATATCTGTTATAAAATTATGTAGTTTCAGATAACTCATGAAAAAGCTTGGGATCAAGCATGAATTTCAGGCTCGTGTAGTAAATAAGTCAAGCTCAAACACATATGAGTTCAGCTCGTATACTCGCCTACTTACGACTAAGAAAGATAATTTTTTTTCAAGTATTAAAACTTGACGGAGAAAAAAGTATTTATAAACATCTAACATTTTCAACACAACAAAATATCAAAACAACATGATAACTTGCTTACAATTAGGGGTATTCACAGGGTGGGTGGGTCGAGTTTGACCCCCACCCTGTCATCCATCTGAAACATGGTTTGATTAGGCACATCCCACCAGTCATCCACCCACTTGGTGCATTGATTGGGGCTATTTTGCAGCTTGATTTGGGCTACTTTGCAACATGTCTTGCTGAAATCTGTTTTTTGGACCACAAACAATTAAATTTCATTATTTTCTCAAAAAAAAAAACTCTCTAGTTAACAAATAGTTCATTAAAACTCAAATATTTTTTAAATTTATCATATCTAAACTTTTTTTTTTCAAAAATTGAGTGGGCGGCCGCACCCGCTCGCCCATTGTGCATCCGCCACTGCCTATAAATATATACATTTATATATACATAAAGAATATATGAATTTCTTAAATTTGCAGAAAGATGTATGGACAGAGGAGGAAGATAGGGTCCTAATCCAGACCCATTCAGAAGTAGGAAACAAATGGGCAGAAATAGCAAAGAGACTACCAGGAAGGACTGAGAACTCAATCAAGAACCATTGGAATGCAACAAAGAGAAGGCAATACTCTAGGAGAAAATGCAGGTCAAAGCACCCAAGACCAAGCTCCCTTCTCCAAAACTACATCAAGAGCTTGAACTTGGATGGCCTAAAAAATCCTGAAAATTACCCAAAAAATTCTTCAGCCATTAATGTTGATGACCCACCAAAGCTTGATTCCAAAGCCCCAACTCAGCCATTGGAGACCTCGGAGTTCTCGCCCGGTGACCGGCTTGTCCCAGATTATGATTTCAATGATGTCCCAGAATTTAATTTTGATGCAGAGTTGCTTGGAGAGAGTAATAATATTGATTCTTTGCTTGATGAATTGCCATGCCCACCAATTGTTGATCATGAGGATGGGTTTGATATGGATATGGCATCACTAATGGAATGTGAAGTGAAGAAAGAATTGGATTTGGTGGAGATGATATCCCAAGTTAATCTGTAGCTTCTTTGAAGCCTATAGGTACAATTACTACATACATACATAAGGTATATTTATATATGTGTCCCAAATTCTGATGTCTTTGGGGATTCTTGAAAGTGAACTTTTAAGGTGAGATTAATTGAGAGAGAAATATACACAAGAATATTGTTTTAAAATTTGTATGAAAACCTTTGGTATTATAAATAACTTGTTATATTTTGATTATGTACTTATATGCTATGGTTTTGACTTTTGGTTATCTGTTCTTTTTTAAATGAACGTATAGAGACAGTGGCACTTGCACGTGTATGGATTTGTAGTGTGTACATGAAGAGTTATTATACAAGGAGGGGTTTATACGAGCTAGTACTCTTGATTTTGGTTTGTTTATTAAACAAGTCAAAAATTTAACAAGCCGAGCTCATATATGTTTGAGCTTGCTTTATTTATTAAACGACCATAAACGTCAAGCTTAAGCTTGACACGTATAGACTCTCTCTTTTTTTTTTCTTTGTTTTTTTTGGTCAAAAAACTATAGTCCGTTCAATAACTTTTTATCAAAACTTAACCTTGACTCATCAACCTCATGTATGCTCTAAAATTACAAAAAGTTTTATAATAAATGTATATATACAAGCTCTTGATAAGTCAACGAGCCTTGCTCAAACATGTTCATGAGTTTTATCAAACCGAATTTGTGTATACTTGAGCTTGACTTATTTATTAAACGATCTGAACCGAGCCAACTCCTTATTATATATATATTGAATAACTTGACTTGTATACATCCCTACCTAAAGGATGTACCTGACCTTCAATTGGAGAAATTATTCAAGTGATCCAAGACCACCAGTTCCAAATCTGGATTGATCTATTGACAACGGCAGACTTTTCATCCTGGTGAACCACTGAGGGAAAAAATCCTTTCTGAAGTGGGTCCAACAAAGACGATGAGTTCCTACATCACATCACTACATACAATGTGAAGTTCCTTCAAAAAAATAATTTCCTAAAACAAAAGATCTGGAAATAAAAAAATAAAAATAAAAAGTGATCTGAAAAAAAATATATAAATAAGAAAAAAAATTGTCTGAAAAAATTATCTCAAACTCCTAATCTCACCTAATACCCCTCATGGGTTAGAATTATCCTACTCTCCATGGGATAAAAATCTAGTTCATGACTATTTTATCATATCCGATGGCACAACCAAACGCAAGATAGGATAAAAAGTATCATATCCTGACCACCAAACGAAGCCTTATGTTATAAAAATATTATCCATCTACATGCACAAATTCAATACAAATATATCTACGTGGCTTATAAGTGACAAATATGTACCAATTACATCTTTGAACAATATAAAGACGACTTACGACAATGGTTCAATGCTATTTGCCAATGATAAAACCATTTTACCTAAACACAGAATCTGGAACATGGTCTTCTCCCAAATTCAGAGTGTATATTCTACCATCAAAACAGTACTAGAACTAAAAAAACAAATGCAACTTGAAAGCACACAAAACAACGGACAATTGTCTTCCCAGATCAAAACAATGGCCTCGTCCGGGAAATTATGGGTATCTAGCAAAACTATAAAATCAGCCACCCCCCCCCCCCCCCCCCAAAAAAAAAAAAAACCACTAATGAAATCTCAATAGCTACCCTGCTTCGACATGCTAACAAGTTCTTGAATTATTTTTCTCGTCTAATTCTAACCCAAGTATTTTTCCTCTTTTTTGGTCAAAAATTTTGTGCACAGAATACTTCAAGCTGTTTTCGGCTTTGGCTTTATGCTCTTCACCCTTGAATACAAGAACACTCCAGCCAGGGCCACTCCAGTGCCTGCGGAGAATGAGTGAGAAAAAATATATGTTATTAGTATACAAAGCCGAATTGAAAATGAGGAAACAATTCTTGAATAAGCAATAAAAGAAAAGGAAGACTGGTTTTTTTTTTTAAATCAAAATGTAGGCAATCATACCCAGAGAGTTGATTGGTGAAACAGGTGAGCGGAAGAACAGAACAGAAGTTACAATAACCACCACACGTTTCACACAATTGCCCACAGAGTGGGTAACTGGGGACACCCTCTGCAATATCATATAAGAAACCTGCAAAACGAACTCGAATCAGCAACATTACAAAGAAGATAGCCTTTTATAATAGATGTATTCGACTTTTTTAATAGATGAATGACCAAATAGACGCCTATGGAAGCCTTTCACAATATATTTGACTTTGACAGCATGGTTGAGGAATCTCTACATCATAAAAAATGCTTTAACTGAACGGGGCCCTCTTTCTGTATCTTAATGGGAAATTATATTGAGTGAAAAGAGGGCCATCTTTCTGTATTGTAATGGGAAATTATATTGACTGAAAAGAGGGCCATCTTTCTGTATTGTAATGGAAAATTATTGAGTGAAAAGAGCCTTCTGTGCCTTACGACAGCAGCTCGAAAAACTTCACACGCACATCTAAAAGGAAGTCCCACAGATTATGGAACTGAAGGGGGTGAAAGAATCCAAGAGAAACTGCATTAATCAATTTGAACAAAAGGTGCGAATAACACGAAATAAAGATTTTCTGGTCACCATCAAGAAGCAAGCGATAATTAGGTGGTTGTAGTGAAAAGGAAGTGTATAGCTTCAAGAAGGAATAACCATAATCCCCAATGATGTTTTATTTACACCTTTTGGGTTCAGAAAATTGTAGAAAAAAAATGGCAGTCAAACTTTACAAGGAGTCAAGAGTCCAATTTCCAGCATCATCTTGGCAAGTACTAGATACTTGAGTTCAAATAATCAGATACCATACAAGGTCTACCAAAAATTACAATAGAACCAACAGCATGAAAGCAACATTTTGCATTTGGACTCATTTGGAGTCAACCCAACTTCAGACAAGTACACAGTTCTGTGATATTGATGCACTGAGATTACATTACAGTGGTGATCCTTTTTCTATAACCCTTCAACTTGAACCAGGTATGACTTTGAGAAAAACTAAAGAAATAAAACATTGAACTGCTTACTTGTTGATATGCATGGAAGCAGAGTGCAGCAATGAGAGACCTGGTGCAGACCTGTCTGACATTCAATCCCTGACAAAATGAACCATAGAAAAAATCAGAGATCAAAATGTAAAAGATGTTTTTTATGTGAAATATCACAGAAGCAATTAGTAGCTCTTGAGATTAAACTCACAGCAGATTGCAGGTAAGACGGGGTGAACTTGACACCTTCCATGAAAATAGTAACAGGAGCCAACAAGATAAAGGACATAATTGTTATTATTGAGAAAAGAGTAATGTTGTCCAAAGATTCCTGTGGAAGAACAAATGACAGATTATTTACCAAGAAAAAAATAATAAAGTACCAATATTTTCTTATTTTGTAGGAAAAGAGAGAAAACCTCAGAACAAAATTCAAAAGTGAACCACATCATAAGGGATTGATCTAATACAGACTTCAGAGAAGATCTCAACACCAATGAAGAAAAGCAACAACCATCTCCATTTTATTACCACGGTAGTCTAAAAATGCTACAGTTATTATAGAAAGTAAAAACAAAAGACAGAGGATACCTCTTTCTTAACCATGAACTTCTTGCTTAGGACATTACGAGATTGGTTGGTCAAGTTAGAAGCCATTGCACTCCAAAACCCAGCCCTGTTTGCCCAAAAAAAAAAAAAAGAAGAATGAGATCAAATCACAGAATTCAAGAACTAATACTCTAATCATTCAAATCACAGAATTCAAGAACCAATACTCTAATCATTTTAATTATATGCTATTTTCGAGAATTCTCAAAACCACTTCAGGTAGATAGATGATCTAGCCAGATGGATATACAAATGCTTCTTTATTTTCATTATTCTTGGCCCCCATATTTTATCAAGCTTTGGAGGAGAAAGCGGGGACAATAATCAAGAACCAACGCATGGAGAACTTCCTTACCAATTAAAAGATGCCTCAGTCATTGAGGCCAGTCCCACTCCACCAACAATTGGTAAAAGAGAAGCAACTACCCACAGAGTTGGAGTCTGTTTAAACAGGATGACCACGAAAGGAAGAATGGTTAAAACCATTTATATACAACAAATACTCGTCAAAAGCAAAGGTACAAATAACTAAATTATCGCCCTACTTTGTGTAGTGCTGCCAGCACCGTCAATAGAAGTAGATATTACTAGCAATTATTTTGCAAGTTTCGAAACAATGGAGACACTGTTAAGGTTTAACAATCTAAACTCCATTCAGCATACCTATGTGAAGACACTAACTTATGCAAAAAAAAGTAAAAGTGTAAGAAATGAGTACCTCTCCTAAAAACATAGCAGAGAGGACAACTGAGAAAAAGGGCTCCATAGCTTTAATCTTATGAGTGAACGAAACAGCAACTTTTCCAAGACTCATATTAGTAAATAGGTTGCCTAAGGTATGCACCATTGCCAACGGCAGGATTGCTGCAAGCTGTCAGGTAAAAATCATAATGTGAGTCCATACAAAAAAAGACCATTCTAAATGTTTTTCAGCATAATACTAAGATACCTGTGCACCCGTGATTTTAGGCCGCTTGTAGAGATTAGATGTCCACATGAAAATAACAAGTACAGTCCCGACGGCAAACTGGACTAAAGTAACAGTCACTGGAAATGGGAAGACTTTCAGAACCTGTAAACAAGTAAATAAACCGTGCTCTTATCTCTTTGTCAGGAATTTCAACATGATATCATTTAATCTTGTAGTTGTAAAGTACCACTCACGTACCATAATAATGTATAGTAACATTCACTCCCAAAAGCCTAAGCTGATAGGAGGAAGGGATTACTCACAATAAAAGCCCAAGTACAACCCAATACACAACCGATGTAGGACAAGACACTGCATCACATAAGTCATAAATCGGGTACTTGAAGATTGAAAGTGTTGGATTACTAAACCATAAAACAATAAGCTTTTAGAACATCAAACACTTGTTTTGTCACAGTACATTTTTAGGATGGGAACATATAAAAACACTTGCTGCAGATTTGCTCAATCAATGACAGAATTCTAAACAAAATTCTACTCGTGTCTCATATTTGCTCCATCTATCAGCAATCTAACTTCCTAATCTCTGTTGTTATACGCACACCTGAGGCGTGCCTAGGCGCGAAGCGCAGGTGGGTGCAAGAGATGAGCTTTGCCTAAGGCTAGGCGCAGCGCATACAATTGGATGTAGTCGAAGTGCGCCTAGGCGCAAGGCGCAGGGCTCATGCGGTGTGCGCCTAACTGAAGCGAGGCCCAAGCACTAATTTTTACCCCCAAATCCCAAATCCCTATCAGTTTACGTGGGGGAAAAAAAAAAGAAGAAGAAAAGAAAGAAGAAAGGAAGCATCACCGAGCCCTACCCGTCGCGATTGGAGCCCTAAATCAGGTATCTTCTTCTCATTCTTCTTCTTCTTCTTCTTCTTCTTCTTCTTCTTCTTCTTCTTTGCGACTGTGTTCGTGATTTTTTTTTTCTTCTTCTTCTTCTTCTTCACGACTTCTTCGCGACGGTTCGCGATTTTATTTTTTTCTTCGTGTTTGTGCTGACTTCGTCTTCTTCTTCTTCTTCTTCTTTGCGAAAAGACAAAGTGACAATCTTTTTTTTTCCCTTTACAGTTGTTTCATGACTTCATCTTCCTTATTTTTTTTTTATTTTTTTTTTGTGTTCTTTATTAATTTTTTTTTTTTTGTTCTGTTCTTTCTTTCTTTTTATTTTTTTTTTTCTGTTCCTTTTTATTTTTTTGTTCTGTTCTGTTCTTTTCTTTTCTTTTTTTTTGGTCTGTTCTTTCTGTTTTTTTTTTTTTTTTTGGTTCTGTTCTGTCTTTCTTCTTCTTCTTCTTCTTCTTCTTTTCCTTCCAGTTCTCTTTTTTTATTTTTTTGTTTTTTTTTTTTTGGTATGGTACTATACTACATTACTACTATAATATCTAAGTCTATGGACTATGGAATGATTGGAATGAATCTATGGAATATTGGAATTACAATTGATATTTTTTTTTTACACTTAGATAAATGGAGAGTGGTGCTTATGGGCCAAAGTGTTCATTATTGATGATTTAATCTATTTAACTTGTATACAACAATGTAAAATCAGATTATAATCATCTAAAATCAAATTTTAGATAAGCTATATACATGTAAAATCATGTAAAATAAAATCATGTAAAAGTGTGCCTCGCTTCGCTCGGCTGCGCACCTTGGATTGCGCCTCGCGCCTAGGCTCCAGGAGACCTTTGCGCTTCAGTGGGCCTTGCGCCTTAAATAACCTTGTTCCTAATTTTTTGTAGGTCTTAACTTCATTCGAAGACACTCCAATGTTTGTTTGCTCTGAAAGTCACGGAAATCGAATTACAGAGCAACAAAAGAACCAATCACGAAATCCCACTTGATAATCAACCATAAAGATTGATAACCTTCTACAGTCTAGGGAACTGAAAACTAAAATCAATTCACTTGCATAGTAAATAGATTAATATAGATTGATACCTACCTGGAAAAATTCAACATGTTTCAGCATGTAAGCTAAGAGTTTGAAAAAACACCGACAGAAAATTTTTGAACAAATTCTGTCAATGGGACCACATTCCACTTTATTTGATCTGCTATTTAATTTGTTCATGTCATGAAACACGAACTCACGAAATTTCTAATACAGAGAGGCGTCCGTGCACGTGCGCACGCGCGCGCACACACACACATATATATATATATATATATATGTGTGTGTGTGTGTGTATACAAAAATTTTATATATGCAGTTCTATTTGCGTATGTGTGTGGAGTAATAGACATATTCAAATTAGCAAAACAGATTAAAAGCAAGATAAACTACTGTAGAGTAACACATACCTGCTTGTTGTAGATATTGAAGTAAATGTTGAAAAGGTACCATAGCCCGAACAATGTCCCAAGCTGCAATGTTGCAATCAAGCTTTTTGATTTCGCACTCTCGTCGGCGCTCTCAGGGACCGATGTTGCCTTAACCTCAAAACCATCCGATTCGCGCTCGGGAACAAGAGGCGGAGACGACGCCGACGAAGAAAATGGAGATGGAGATGAGGATGAAGAACAACACACAGAGGGCAATCGTCGGGACGATGAGCTAGAGAGGCCATTGACGGAGGCAAAATTAAGCGGTTTCGGAGAAAAAGATGTAGTAGATATAGGATTGAATCTATATAGAGAAGTAGGATTTGGAGGTCTTCGAGGTTTTGGAAGAGAAACGGAAGGAGAGAGGGTGAATGCGGAGCTCTGCATTTTCGAGATCGGGATCAGAGAGGAGAGAGAGGGAGAAATAGCGCGCAAAGCCTTGGGGAGTCCGTCGAAGAGCGAGGCTGGTGGTGGGGGGCTGAACTGTGACAGTTTGGTGTGCAAAGAACAGAGAGAATTAAGAAGGGTTTGGTTTGGGTTAACTTTC
This sequence comes from Hydrangea macrophylla, assembly GCA_033977485.1. Lineage (NCBI taxonomy): Eukaryota > Viridiplantae > Streptophyta > Magnoliopsida > Cornales > Hydrangeaceae > Hydrangea > Hydrangea macrophylla. Next base: position 106,656,216 of record CM066985.1, on the reverse strand, counting down.
AAAATAATCACTTTTTGATTTAAAAAGTTATTTTTCGAAACTACTCACTACTCACTCACATAGTACTCCATCCGTACCTTTTTTTTTTAAGTACACTTTTGAGAACTCAACTTTTTAATGTGACAAAATAAATCAATACATACTTTTCACAATTGCCTCTAATTATTACAATGGTTTTTTTAGTTTTGTCCTGGTGTAGATTTCAAGGAATGATAGTTTTGAAAAGTAAGTAAAAATTGTATGCCAATTTAAGAAAGTGGACACTAATTTTAGAACATCCCAAAATGGAATAGAGGACTAAAAAAAATGGGCGGATGGAGTATTAAAGTATTTTCTAAAAACAAAAAATATACTCCGTCTACTACTATATAATAAGAAGACAGCCCCTTTAAGCAAGCATGTCAAATTTTATGAACTTCCAAAATTGTCCATGCCTAATTTTTGAACTTCTCGATTATACCTTTGGTTGAAAATGTAAATCCCAAAAATACAAAAAACTCCAAAAGCTGCTCACAATTTTGGTGAACTGGTCGGTTATGAACTTCTTATTTTGCCCTTCACTACACCTTTATTACTCATACATCTATTTATATATTTGATTTGTGTGAGGGTAAATCTGTTATTTTAGACAAATAAGTACATTTAAGTTAGCTTTTGAAATTTTATTTAATATAATAATGAAGTTTCAATCAATAATCTTGTGTCTAATTACATCAAAAGTCAATCATTTTCGTGATATTTATTATTCACTTCAAAAAAAGTAAAAAAAATGACTATTTAGTGGCTATTTAGGAATTGGTCACTAATATTTACAATTTGATCAACTTCTTCTCTCAAATGAGGTTTGAATCAACAATCTTGTGTCTAATTACATTTGAGTCAACAATTTTTGGAATATTTATTATTCATTAAAAAAAGTCAAAAAGTGGCTATTTTAGTGACTATTTAGGAATTGGTCAATAATATTTACAATTTGGTCAACTTCTTCTCTCAAATTTAGGATTCAAATATTGTAATATATGTAATTGCATTTGGGTCAACAAGTTTTGGGATGTTTATTATTCACTTTAAACAAAAGTAAAAAAAAAAAAAAGTGGCTATTTTAGTAGCTATTTAGGAATTGGTCACTAATATTCACATTTTGGTCAACTTCTTCTCTAAAATTTAAGTTCTGAGATATTTATACTTCACTTCAAAAAATGTCAAATAAAGTGGCTATTTTAATGGTTATTTATGAACTTTTAACAATCACTTAATCACAGGAAATGACACAATTAAATTTTTCGCGCATCACGCGGGCCTCCAACTAGAATATATATAATCAAATTTAATAAAACGTGGTAAAAAAAAACACAACTAATTCAAATGTTCACAATCTTTTTTTTTTTTTTGGTAATCGGGGGTGTCCGGGCCAGGTTGCGCGCACCTCGACTAATCCCCGAGGCCTAGAGGCGCCGGGTGAATACTTCAGTGGCCATACCCCCCATGACTCGAACACTAAACCTCTTGGTAGTACACCCAAAAAGCTTACCTCTCGACCACAAGGGACTTGGTTAATGTTCACAATCTTATATATAGAGTATGTGGGGTCAATTGAAATTCAAATCCAAATCCAAAATTCATATCCTAAATCCCAAATTCACATCTCAAATGATGTGTTAGTGAGACCACTTCAACATTCTCTCACCCACTACTCTATGAAGCATGGACACGGACACACCGACACGACACGACACGACACGGACGCAATGACACGACAAAATTCTAAACTAATTGCACGTAGACACTCCAAGAAAAAGTTTCCGTAAAGTGTTGTGTCCGTGTATTGGACACAGTACGACAAGTGCTTCTTACAAGTGTCGGTGCTTCCTAGCCACTACTACATCATTTAGAATGTGAATTTGGGATTAAAATTTGGGAAGCATATAGCTCTATATATAATAATGCTACTAAGTAACTATTGACCCCATTCTCTTGCATACGAGTCTGTTTCCAGTCATATAACTCTCTTAAAACTAGGGTTGTTTTTTTTTTACTACTACTACCTTGATTCTCACAAGATCTAGATAAAAAGTGAGCGGGGTTTTTTGGGAAACTCTGAAACTGGATCAGGTTCAGTTTATGTCTCACTTCTTTATCTAGTTCTTGTGAGAACTAAAGTAGTGTTGGTTTGAAAAAAAAAAAACAAGAGTAGTTTAAACTTTAAAGAGAGTTATTAGATGAGCACATAAATCTATATAAAAAAAAAAAAGACACTCACCAAATACTTAAATTTATAAAATCGGTTTACTTATGAACTATAAAAACCGATTTTTTAGTTTCTCAAATAGCCTCCCGGACTAAACTTGATCCAGTTTGAGTAACATAAACACTAGGGCAATAGCTCAGTGAAAAACTACTTTCAAGTAGTTTTGTGTGTATAAATATTTCATCATCGGTATATAAAGAGTTTTTGTCTAAATAAGTAAATAAAAATCCCTAAAATTTGGTTTTTATCAAATTAATATAGTACTGATTTTTATAAAATCCAGATAAAGTGAGTTTTGGTCTCATCCTCATCTCTTGTTTTTTTTTTTTCAATAATGTTAGGCACACAACATATGCTTTAAATGCATGTACCTTAAGTTGTGTAGATTTTTCACACAGGATCCACATTTTTTTGGGAAGCACAAGGTACTTACATGCATATAAAGTATGGTTATGGTTTATATTGTATGCCTAGCATTGTTCTTATTATTATTTTTTTTTTCTGAAATCATCCTTATGGTTTTTCTATTGTTCTGGGTTGCATTTAAGTGTGTACTCGTTGGTGAGATGGCTTTGTGCTTTTTGGTAGGCGGTAAGGAGTAGGAATATGTGGTTGGGTCAAGTTTATTTTTTAAATATATACTTACCAAAAAAAGGATTTTATTTCTTACTGTTCATGCAAGTTTTGGTAATTCGATGATCTACAAATACAGTTGGGATTTCATTTTCTCACCAACCAGCAGAAGGAACACAATACATAAACCACATGGAAAATTGGGAGAGAGGGAAAAAGGATATAGGAAGGAAAATTTCATGGCCCGTCTAGCTCGCCTGGTCCGGCCCAAAAATCGTAGGGATAGACTAAGGCCGCGTTTGGATAGACTAGATTTCAACTTGCATATACACTGACCACAAGCAATTAATTTGGTTGAGTTCAGGACAATTTTTCATTATTTTTGCAACATTTGATCTACTATTTGTTAGGTCTAGACAGATAGAATTAGTTAGTTTATTGTGCCCTTCTACGAATTGGATTGCGAGCAAATGTATGTTGAAATTTGATTAGCTGAATTAGAACATATTGACATAAACAATTTGATTTGCATTTCCACATTAATTTCTATATAAGATATATACGCATCTTGTAATGGATTATAAAAAATAAAAAATAAAAAAATTCACACAATTTGATCATAGGACTACAAAGAAGAAGCAACTTTGAAATCATTTGAGGACGAAGAGCCGATCGATTTCGCGTCTTCGGAGAGGTTTGAGTTACCCATATGCTGACTAATTATGTCATTTCTTTCCTGAAAATCAAAACTTACTCTTGTGTAGCAATTTTGTACATGGAATATTTAGAACATTTAGGTCCATGCTAGTAAGGCTTAAAATCTTTGATTGGGGAATTAAAAGTCCTATGTTGGTGTTTTCGTAGTGTTCTTAAATGACTAATTTTCGGGATACAATTATACAAGTCCACATGAACTCAAAAGCTATTTGTTGGATGATCCCACCTGGCCTACGTCTCTCTTCCCGACAAACAACTTTTGAACATTGGAGAGAGAAGGAGAAGTGAATTGATCAGTGTCCCCCTGCTTCTTCTTCATAGGTGTAACTTCTTTTCCTCTTTCCTTTTTTGGTGCCTTGCATGTTAATTACCATGTAGGACTCAGGACAGTTACAATTTGGGTGCTGTATTTTGAAAACTTTGTATATTTTCATTTTGGGACCACCAACAAGTAGGCTTCTTTTGGAAGCAATCTGCCTGTCCTTCTGAGTTGGTGAAACATATACATTTGTGGCAATATTGTACTCCAGTATGTCCAAAAGGATCAAGGATTGATCCAAGTGGGGCCGGGCAAGCAGGAGCGACGTCTGTCCCCCTTATATTTGGAAATTACTGTCTATTTCTATGAGCGTTATTGTATAAATATACTTAATTTTAAGCATATATGCAAACTCCCTCCCCGTAACTTTTAGTGGAAATTGTTAAGCTGGCTCCCCTTGTAGATTCGATACTGCATCCCTGACAAGGATTTCCGTTACTAAAAGTTTTAGTTTGCTAGAATTTCTTACTTTTAGTACTATTATTCATTTCATAAATGTACTCATGATTCCATCCTTTGAAAGCATTGGCTTATATATGCACGTTGGTAGAATTCAAGCACGACCATTGTTCGTCTCTGTAGACTACGTACCAAAGGTTAAATTGTTAAAGACTAGGACGATCGACCTTGTATCTCAAGCTCTACGCGGAGAGCTAACACACAAAAAATGGAATGGAAATCCTGATGTACAAGAAATTACAAGCATGGATATTATTGGTACCATATTAGACAAGCAGTTGGCCCAAAAGCTTAAGTTATTAGAGAATATATAATTAAGTCTACCAATGTACTTATACCAAGCTCTAATAGTCTCTCTTTGCGTACAACCTAATCATATGCTTTAAAATGGTTCTTGGATGTGCGCGGTAGGGTCTATAGCTATGTATTAAGCATGGGTACTATTCAGAAATTGTTTGTTTGTTTGTTTGTTTGTTCTTTTTCAGTAAGAGTTGGTTTTCTAGTTGGATATTTTTCTTGCTTAGCTGATAAAGCTGCTGAAATCAAGGAAACCAACTGCTCAATGCGTTTGGCCTTATGACTTACCAAAATGAATTGTTCATTCCATTTGGTTTTGCTTATGAACTTGTTAAATTGCCTCCCCCATTTCCGCACATACACACAATCCACCTTAGTAATTAAGTACTTCCTCTTTCCTTCTTCGAGTTTCACAGGAGCTTAATTCGTTTTGCCTTTTGATACTACTACTCATCCCATATGAAAGGTACAATCTTCACGCATGCACCGTTGTATATCATGAAATATTTGTATTAACCAGGACTTCGTGTGAGGTGAAAGAATATCAATTATAACTTATATATTTTTGGATTGAGATATATAGAGAAGTAGATACCAAAACAATGGGCGAATATTCAATCCCAATTAACGCACGTAGATAGCTAGGTCATGTTATACGTAAACATGTTTTCTAACAGATTAGGAGAGACGTGCGAATAGCGAGATCTAAATTGGGTTTTGATTTCATGTCATGAGAATAACCGCGAGCAAGGAATACTTTTTCTCACTGTAGCAAACATCATTTTGAGTAGCTCGGAGATTCATTTTCCTGCAACACATTAGAGTAACGAGAAGGTATCTCACGTGACTCTCACACTATATGACGACCTTTGAAATTTCTCAAATTTATGTGAGACTCACACAAATACTCAAATCATAGTGGACATCACAACGAGTGTGGCAGTCACACGAGAGAATATTGGAATGTCCAAACATAAGCTAGCTAATAGTGAAAATCTGTAAAAGTTCATACAGAAACAATATTATGGACATACACCCATTGGAAAACCATCACATAAATATACATATAGAGAGAGACTAATAGCTTCATCACCTGGAAATAGATTTCATGGTAATTAGCTAGGTACTTTAATGTGATTCATAGTAGAATACTCTAGTAATTTTATATATTGCTCTCAACCTGGCAAACAATACCCTGATTTTCCTTTGTTTTCCACAGAAGCACATGTATGCTACTAGGTCTTTAGATTGGGTTGAACTTACATCATCTGTATTGTAATGGTTAAAACTAGTTAGTATTTATTTAAGAGAAACGCAATGATGTGCCAATTTGAACTTGTATTTTCTGCTATTTGCCAATTTAAACCAGCTAAAAAAAAAACCATTTTAATGTCTTTACACCCAATGAAATGAATTAAAAAGAAAAGCAGAAAACCTGTGAACAAAGACAGAGTTGAGTGTTGGTATCATATATATATATATATATATATGTATGTAGGTTCACGCGTTGGGAAACCTTTAACTGGTTTCATATGGGTGGATTCATGCCTTGGGCTTGGGGCTTGAACAACCTTATATAACTAACTCATGATATTCCATCCGTATAGACGAGGGCCTACTTATTCCTTTTAGTTCTAGTTTTTTATGTATGTTTTTTTTTTTTAAAGGGCAAATAACACTTTAGTCCATTAAACTATACACATGTTTTCAATTGGGTTTATAAACTCTTTTTTTTTTTTTTTTTTGCAAATGCGTCCTTGAACTTCAAAATTTCATTCAATTAGACCAAAATTCTGACACTGATAGCTTAAATTATTAGAAATTGTCACGTACGTTGCGCGCAATGCTTACCTGTCACATGTTAGGTTACTTAAGATAAACACGGGAGACTGTGAATGGCTAAAAAATGATGTGATTTTGGGTATGATTGAATTCAATTTTGGATCTAGTCGAATGTGTTTTCAAATTTGATTGAACGCGATTTCAGATCTCATTGAATGCGATTTTTTGCACTATTCACAATCTCCCGTGTTTGTCTTAACCTAACATATGACAGGTAAAGCATTACGCGTAACGTACGTGACAATTTCTAATAGTTTAAGCTAACAGTGTCAGAATTTTGGTCTAATTGAATGAATTTTTGAAGTTCAAGGACCCAATTGTTTAAAAAAAAAAGAAAGAAAGAAAAAGTTTATAGACCCAATTGAAAATAGATGTATAGTTTAATGGACTAAAGTGTAATTTGCCCTTGTTACTAAAATATGAGAATTATTTTTCCCACTCAAAATTGAACTAATGCACTCTATGGTACTACGACACACCATGTAGTAACGTGCAGTCAGTGCATTCCATGAAGTGCCAATAACAATTCCCATAAAATATTTGTAGTATATTCTTATTTGACCAAAAAAGAAAAAAACACCCAATGATTTAGGCATCTCTGCTTCTCACAATCAAATTGTAGAATGAGGAATGAAACACATAATAGGGCCATAGGCTTTGATTCAAAGTGTTATTGGTCGAGGTATACATGTATGTGAATGTGGCACACGTGTACACCAATAATTTAGTATGGTAAAATGTGTGTTGTCCTCATACAAGACATAGTAACGGTCCTATGAAACTGATAACCTTAGTACTTTTGCCTAATTCCACATCTTTTTTCTTTAAGTATTATTATTGTTTTAGATCATGAATGTTAGTTGTCAGCTTTCTTGATGTAGTCCTTTTCAGAATATTGTCGTCAACTGCCGCAAGAATAGGCATTGATCCTCGATATTGGAAAGTGATATACTTGTCTAATAAGTAATAATGGATAACTTAGACCATCTCCAAACTGTACATCAAAAAGGAATCTGAGGTAAAGTTGATGCATTAGGTGAGATTTTCGTCCTTCAAAGGACACATCAAAGGCTGAGGCAAACTTGATGTATTGCTCAAATTGCAGCAACTTTGCTGCAAGTCAAACCACACATCAAATATATTTTTTCTAATATTTTAATCTAGCATCATATGTACCCTTCAATATTTTTAATCAAAATATTCAGTGTGTCTTTTGAAAATTGTAGAATATAAATATAATAATAGATAAAAAGAATAAAAAATATTAAAATGAATAATGGTTGATGTAAGGATTGGAGTGACTCATCAAAATCATCACAACAACTTTGCCTAAGACCCATCAAACCACTCATTTGATGTATCAATTGATGGTTTGCCCTTGGAGATGGTCTTATATGTGTATCCTCAATAGATGCATTATAATGCGTAACTCATATTGTTGACAATGATTGTCCCATGATTAGAAAATATAGAAAATAATTGTTTTTTTTCCCCTTGATTAAGAGTTTAACACCAACAGAGAGTGTTCTTGGTACTCGTAGATGAGATTTGGGTGGGGATTGTCAATAAAAAGGAGTATCAATAATGTTAGGGACGCAAATAAATTTCACAAACACTTACATTTATCGTCTATCTCTCTCTTGTGTGGCACTGTGGAGTCCACTGAAATTATCCGGACCCCGTAGTGCCACCTAGGAGAGAGATAGACGGTTGTAAGTGTTTGTGAGATTTATTTGTGCCACAAATATTACCCAATGAGTATTCAACAATATCTTCTAGGGGGAAATTTTTATTTGCTTGGTGTGTAGCACGTGACAGTCCTACGATTGGACCCATCTGTGTGTAAAAGAGGTTCCATTATTTGTGATTAAAGGGTGTATACATGTCAAGCTTATGTATGCTTGAGTTTGGTATGTTTATTGAATGAGTCTGAAATCCAAGCTTGAGTTTAATTCATTTATTAAACAATTTATATTAGTCAACCTCATACTTGTTTTAGCTTAGCTTGTTTATTAAAGGGCCTGAAATCCAAGTTTAACATTTTCAATAGTCTTTTTTCTAGGCTTTGACTTTGACTTGTAAAAACGAGTTGAGCTCATGTATAATTTTAGGGGTAATTACACTAACCTTCCTCGAGGTTAGGTCTAATTACACTGACCTCCCTTGTGGTTTTCAAAATTACACAGACCTCCCCTGAGTTTAGTATTTAGGTAATAATTTGCCCCCTCCGTTAACTTCCGTTAGTAAACCGTTAAATATAATTACACAGACCTCCCCTGAGGTTTTCAAAAGTACACAAACCTCCCCTAACTTTAGTATTTAGGTAACAATTTACCCCCTTTGCTAGTAAAAGATCATAACAAGATATGCTTAGGCCAGCAAATATTTGTGTTAATTTTTTCAAAATACCCTTTTAAGCTTTCCAAAATACACTTACCCTCGTTTTACGGTTTTTTTCTACCAACCAACAAAAAATAAAAAATAAAAATAAAAAAAAATAAAAACTGCCATCCACATATCATGATCCCATGCAAATATGGGGTAAATGTATGGTTAAGATTATAGGGTCACACCATATCAGCATGCTAACATAGTGTGACGGACTCACTAAATTTGAAATTTTACAAATTAGTCATGACCCCTTTGGAAATAGGGGATATATGTGTTGCCTAGATGTGTGACGCCCCGCAAAAATAAGCGTATTTCCATTGAAAAATTAAATAAATCACACTTGATTCTTTAAAATAAAAATACAAATTTTTTTTAAAACTCCCAGCAGGTCCATATTCTCCACGGATCTCCTATATCATCCTTAACCTTATCTCCCTTCTAGGTTTCGGTTACCGGCACTGCCTGCATCTAAAAACCATACCGGGAAGTATACAATATGACATGAATAATAAAGGCTCAAAAGGATAATGACAATCAAATACATAGAATGACATCAAATCAATTGACCAGTCTCACAACCCAACTGCTCACACTACCCAAACGCTCATACCAATAGCATCATACCAGGTTCATCTTGATCACATAGCAAGAGACACCTCACCTCACCTCACCCGTCTCCAGTACGTCGGTCCCTGAGGCCTGTTGGACTGTTGGTAGGTGCTCCTTGCTCATGACCCTTTAGTCCCATAGCACTTAGCAATAAACACATACTCATTGATTCCAAATGAAAACACAACATAACTACAAAAAGAGTACAAGTAGAGATAACAAAGAAATACTCCGGAGAATTTAGAAAGCATATTGTACACAACCCGGTACCTTAAATGATGTTGAGCAACTCCCAAACACTTCTCTTCTTCTTCTTCTTCTTCTAACTCGAGGTGTATGTATATCTATAATTGTGTATATATATATATATATAAATCTCTCTATGTGTGACTCTTTCAAGCTCTCTATGCTAGAAGTGTAGAATGTGTGTGTTTGAGAGAGTATGTGAGTGTATAAATAGCCAAGCTTCCACTTAGAGACAATGGCCTAACAATCCACTTATTAACCACTAACATCTAATTAATGGGTAGTTTATAAGGAATATGCAAGATGATGTAAACATACACTAATGCACATATAACTCCACTAATATTAGTGTATAAATAACCAAACTTAATGGCCTAACAATCCACTAACTTCTAATTAATTGGTAGTTTATAAGGAATATGCAAGATGATGTAAACATACACTAATGCACATATAACTCCACATATTAGTGTATAAATAACTAAGCATAATGGCCTAACAATCTAATTATTAAAAGAGAAAATATTAGATTTAATTTCTAATATACTTTCTCTGCTACTGTAATCCTCGTTTTCTGCCCAAACGATGCAGAATCTGAAAAAATTGCATTAGACGAAAAGTGTGCAGAATCGAGTTTTGCTTGGGACACCGCGGGCAGAATCTTAAATTTCCTTCGCTTGCCTAACAAAAATCTGAAAACCAAATTCTGCTACTGTTAAAATTAAAAGAGAAAATATTAGATTTAATTTTAAATATGACTCGAAAAATCTTAACTTCCAACACGAATACCAAATCATTTAATCTCACGTAACTTTTTCCAAAAATATATTTTTAGTCCATGACTTATAAAATTGAAAAAAATGACCAAAATACCCCTGTGACCAATTTTCGCTAAAATCGCACACGAAGTCTAAATCGTCAATTTAAACATGAAAACACGGGTTACTACAAGATGGATATACGTCTTACAAATTAGTATGTTGATATGGTGTGACCCTCTAATCTAGGCAAGACGCATATCCCCTATTTCCAAAGGGGTCATGACTAATTTGTAAAATTTCAAATTTAGTGAGCCCATCACACCATGTTAGCATGCTGATGTGGTGTGACCCTATAATCTCAATCATACATTTACCCCATATTTGCATGGGATCATGACATGCAGATGGCAGGTTTTTTGTTTTTTTTTTGTTGAGCAAAAAAAAAAAAAAAACATACATCGAGGGTAAGGGCATTTTGGAAAGCTTATAAGGGTATTTTGAAAAAATTAACACAAATATTTGCTGACCTAAGCATGTCTTGTTATGGTCTTTTACTAGCAAAGGGGGTAAATTGTTACCTAAATACTAAAGTCAGGGGAGGTTTGCGTACTTTTGAAAACCTCAGGGGAGGTCCGTGTAATTATATTTAACGGTTTACTAACGGAAGTTAACGGAGGGGGCAAATTGTTACCTAAACACTAAACTCAGGAGAGGTCTGTGTGTAATTTTGAAAACCACAAGGGAGGTCAGTGTAATTAGACCTAACCTCGAGGGAGGTCAGTGTAATTATCCCATAATTTTATTACATACATACATACATATATATATATATACACATATGTATATAAAAACAAGCTAGTATACAAGCTCTTAGTAAGTCTATTCAATTAAATAGTTTTTTCACAATAAGCCTACTTACGAGCCAAAATTAAACAAGTTCATGCGTTGTGCATGCTTGAGTTGGACTTGTTCATTAAACAAGCAAATATGAGTCGAGCCCCTATTAAACATGTCTGCGAGAACTTGTTATATACATTATACATCCCTATTTGCGAGTCTTAGAAGGTATCACATAAAACTACCACAAACGTAACACCATTACAGTACCTAAAAATTTCTGTCTTCTTGGCAGCTGAGATGTAAGACGAAATTTCCCAATGGGACAGGATCCACATATTGCGAGTGTCAAAATCACCAGCAAGACTACCTTGTTGCGTGTTTTTAATGTATTAAGGTTTAATTGCTTGGGGACGAAGATTACCATAATATATATTACACAAATCTTTAGATTGTCACAATTTTGACACATTTGGTCAAAACACTTGGCCATAATTATTATTCTGTTCATGAGTTTAAGGAAGGAATACATATATATATATATATATATTTACGTGAAATATTTATTTATTTTTAAATTTAATTCTTAGAAATTATTAAGGAATTGAGAAATAAATAAAAATAACCACACAAAATGTTGTCGCAGTTTTTTGTTTTTAAATTTATTTTGCTAAAAGGGCTTTGGGTTTTAAGTTTTTAACATTATTATCAATCGAAGAAAATTTTCACTGAAGCGTACCACTGATTTCAATATTTTCAAACTAAAAGAGCACCAATTGTAATTTGTATCTTTCATTTTAAAAATTAGAATTATTATCACACAATTCTGGATAAAATATTTGGGCATAAATTCTGTATGCCTAATTATACTGCTCCCTTCGGTTTTGTCATAACTTTGATAGAGTAATGCCCCGGTGATGAAAAAAAAAAAAAAAGAGATAAGAGTAATGCCCCAAATTCAAATTCCAAATTTTTTTTTTAAATAATGTGGCAGAGAGCCCACTGGATGACCTCATAGTAATCTCACTGTCACATCATTTGAGATTTGGATGTGAAAAATATGATATTATGCAATTTGATCTGTTAAAAAAAATGACAGCCCGAACCGAGCTTATTTGGTCGGGTTTCAAAAATATGTTCATAGAAGGAGACTGACTCGAAAGTGGCAAAAAATCCCACTGAACCGAGCTTATTGGTTGGTTAGTATACATGAAAAAACTGATGCACACACCCTAGTAAGAAGGTGTTTGGCAATAGCAATTGGAATTCATAAAGTGGTCATAAAACTCTAAAAGTTAAAAATAAATTGTTTGACAAACCATATAATGTGATTCAAGCACAAAAAATGTGACTCAATTGCATAAATTTGTGATTAAGCCATAAGCTAGCTCAAACAGCTTTCGGTCAAATGCGAATATATTGTGACGGACAGCACTTGGGTGCTTTTCACTCAGTGTTTTTCGTGCTGTTCTCTTTCACAGAAGTGGGAACTAAGACAGTTTTTTTTTAAAACTACTGTACTGAGTCTCACTTCTGTGAGAGAGAACAACACAAAAAACACAAAGTGAAAAGCACCCAAAAGCATGCCAAACAGCCCCTAAGAGCGAGTCCAGATCCCTATGTGGATCTGCATGTTAACGTGGCCTTTGTGGGTCTCACATGACAATGGCTTGTGCCCACATGACCCACCTTGCTCCTGACCATCGCAACCCTGAAAAAATGCACGGAAATAAATGGGTTAATCATGATTGGTGTATTAACGGTCGAGATCACGAGTCAAGCATGACCTTCAATGTATCCAAACATTCCCTTAAATTCAGTTGCTTTATTCCCTTCTTTTACACGTCAGAACAAACACACGCTATTTTTGCGTTCGAAAAAGCACATCTCCAAGCAATCCAATATTGTAAAAAAGCCAGACTGATGCCCCCCCTCATATGGTTTTTTTTTTTTTAAGATAAAAAATGATTATAAAATTTCAAAGCTTGGACGGATATTGTTTTAAGAAGTTTTTAGTGATTCAATCGTAAAAAAAATCCAAATTCATCGTAGAAATTCGTGAATGACCAAAAGTTACCTTGAACAGTTTTTGACCAAAATTAGTTTTTACAATATAATCCCATAAGCAGAAGTTGTTACCAAATTAGAAAAAAAGAGTCAATCGCACAAATTTACCATTGGCTTAAAGTTGTTCAACACAACTTTGCCCAAAAGTAATTTTCCTCTCATTTATGATGGAATCGCACAATTAAAAGTTGGTACCTTATTTACCTGTTTCCGAAAAATAAAAAGTTGTTACCCAACAGGCCCATGTATTAATAGCTTGAAAGACCAGAAATTGACTGGCATATAATAAAACATGAAAAGGTGACAAAACAAAACCTACATGTCTAGGAATTTTATATGTGCATGAAGATACATATATATATATATAGTGATTGTGACATGAAGACTCTATAAATATATATATAGTCTGGTCTGCATTACAAAATCTTATGGGGATAACTAAAATAAAAGAGAAGCTTATGATCAAAGCACACCCCTCTTTTACCATCTTTCTATTCTCTTTACTAGTTTTTCTGCTCCCAAAGCAAAGAAGCAAAGCATCTCCTCTATCACACATCCATCAATGCCTTGCTTTAACCAGTAAGTATCTCACCTTTTCTTTGCTTACAATTAACAACTTATAGCTTCTCAATTCCATTAATTACAGGTGCATATATATATATATATATGTATATGTACGTATATATATATATATATGTTCCTGTACAAATTCCCACCCAAAAAGTTTGGAATCTCTTGCTTGGTTTCAACCAATAATGGGTGAATTCCTTTATGGGTTTTGTTCTTTTGGTCCCTCCATTGATCTAAATTAGCTGTGGTTGTTCTGCTATTGATCCATTTATTGCTTTTTGAGTATGGCCTGAATTTATTTCTGGGTTGTGGTGGCCGCCGGCAAGACCTTCTTGTTGAGTTTTCATTGATTAGGGATTTCACTAGTACCTGAATTTCTCTGTTTGTGTGGTTGTACTTCTTGGTTTGGGCATTTCAACTTCACAATTCTATGAAGTGTTCTTCTAGATATTTTCTGCAATTCATTATTTTGTTCCTCTTTTTCTGGATTTTCAGATTTTCTACGATTTCATTTGCTAAACAGAAAATTGTTTTGTAAAATTTTTTCTAAGATACAAATGAAATTTTTTTCATTTTTTTCCCAATTAAAACCACTAGGCAAAAGTTCCTGAAGTATTTTCTGAGGAATTCCAATTTTTGATCACCCATTTTTAAGAAAAGATTTTTCTTTAAAAAATAAAAAATAAAAAAATATTCCTTCATAATTAGGAATCCCAAAATTAATTTTCCATTCAATCCAACCATAGATTCAGAGGGAAAATATGGGAAGTAGAAGTAACAGCATGAGTTTTTTAACAGGATCATCAAAAACTTCATGGCAGCCAGTAGTGACTGCCGATACTACAACCTCGAATTACTGGATAAACTGGAGGGTCATGCTTTGTGCCATTTGGGTGTTCATGTCATTAGTTTTCGCATCGGTTCTTATATCTAAATATGAAGGTCCGCGCAATTCTTCGAATAGAAGCAGAGAATCTGAGAAAGACCCTGCAGGGGTACTATATGAAGATGAAGTTTGGAGGCCATGTCTGAAGAATATACATCCTGTTTGGCTGCTGGCATTTCGTGTTTTTGCGTTCTTCGTGCTGCTGGTTCTGCTGATCCTAAATGTTTTTGTTGATGGTGGTAGCATACTTTACTTCTATACTCAGTAAGCAATTCTTTTTCTTGATTTCATTTAAGGCATTAGAAAAGTTGCATATGGGTGATTTAATTGGGGGTGAAATTGGTTAGCAATGTTTAATTACCATAATGTATCACCTTTGTTATACACATTTGTGTTCTTAAATTTAGGCGCCGTTTGGTTTGCGGATTTAGAGAATGAAAAGGAAAGGAATACTATTTCCTTTTTTTGTTTTTTCTATTGTTTTCTTCCATGCTTAAATAACATTAGAAATTAAAAATTTTCGAAACAGGATTAGAACTCTAGAAAAGAAAGGAAGTGAGTCGTAAAATTCACAATTTTTAACTAATTTTTCACCCTATTTTCTTCTCCTTCCTATTTTCCTCACTGTTTATTAGGTCCACAAACCGGAAGTGACTCACAAAATTCATTTTTTGTGTTAAATTTCACCCGATCTTATTTCCTTCCAGTTTCCCTCACTATTTTCTATTTTCTTCTGTGTCCCTCACCAAAACTATGAACCACACATAGCCTTAACACATACACATCCACTCTTTTTTTTTTTTCCAGATCTTTCTGTACATGATATAATTCGTGGCTTTCTTTGTAAGTTGAAGATCTTCAGTTCTAAAAAGCATTTTTGTTTGAACATCATTCACACTGAACCTAATATGTAAGTTTTACTGATAAAAGAGATGACTAGCTTTTGCTAATTAAAGGTTCTTCAGAACAATTTGGAAATGAAAAAGTAGAATGTTGGATTCTTTGCTATTAGTGAAGAATTTTTAATCCCAATGTTAAAAAGTTATGGAGTTCCTTGAATGGGAAGATTGTGATAAAGAAGTTAAAATATTCATTTGCACATGAAGCTATTGTTCTCTAATTTCAGTATTAAGATCATGACATAAACTATGATTTAATCATTGTTTAGTTTGAGTTTCTAATTTAAGATATTTGGGTGCATGACAGGTGGACTTTTACATTGATCACCATTTATTTTGGGGTATGTCATTGATCTTTAGACACCTTATTGAGTATTTTTTTCTAACTTTTTTTTTTCCTTATATGACTCATAAACTCTAATGCTCTGTCTTATATCTTATTTTGCTTATGGTCTTTACTTGTATTTGTAGCTTGGGTCTTTGCTTTCTATGTATGGATGTTACCAATATCACAATAAAATCGGAGGTGATCAGATTGTTAATAAACTTGATGCCGAGCGAGGAACCTATGCAGGTCCCACACCTGCACAAAGTTCCAATGCAGCAAAAGGTTTAGGCCCCAATGAAGAACATCTTGTTCGCCAAACTGCGGGCTTTTGGGGTTATGTCTTTCAAATTATTTTCCAGGTGAGTTAACAAAAAAACCAGTAATTGCCGTTCTATAGGTTGAAACTTTGAACTGCGGATTGGGTTTCCCTATTTTTTTTTTTATAAATTTTGTTCTAACGCTGCCTTAATTGGATTTTTCAATTTCGGAGCAAATGTGGCAAATGTTTATTGATTTTTTTTCCCGATGTGGAAAATAAGTTATTAACTGAGGAATAAGATGCTTCCATTTTGCATTTTGTTGACCTTTTTTTTTTCTTTATCAAAAGATGAATGCAGGAGCTGTGATGCTAACAGACTGCGTCTTTTGGTTCATAATTCTACCATTTCTTGCAATCAGAGGTTACGGCCTTAATTTTGTGAGTAAATCTATGCTGCCTCAAGTTGTGTATTTGTATCTATACGTTAATGCATCTAAATGACACTTTTGGTAGTTTTTGAGAATGTATATTATATTTTTCACGTAAATGCAGATTGTAGAAATTCATTCTACAATAAGCTTTTGGTAGATAAAACGTTTACGAGGAAATGAAGGATGATCTCATACAATTAACTGAAAATCAATTAGATTCCCTAGATAAAGTATTTCAATAACATTGCATTATATGTAAGTTAAGAGATATAGTGGAGAAAAAATAGAAGGGTGAAGAAGGAAAATAAGAAGCATAGTACGATAGGGTATCCAAGTACTAGAAACTGAAGTATATGCTGCCTTTTGAAGGGAATTGTTATCATTAATTTTTTGTTTTTTTTGGTAATACATGTATCAATATTGATATACTTCATGAATGGATAGGTATAAAAACAAAGAGGGGTAGAGATTGAGATAGAGACAAGACATCCTTAATCCTTAAATGCAAAACACCATCTCCAACTTATAAGCAGAAGCAAGTAAAACTTGTTTTTTTCGGAAAGAGTAAATATTGTATTAGAAAACAACTAAAAATAAGTTAAACGAAGAGGATAATGTAAATATAATTGGTGAGAATGCATTATGATGATGTCCCAAACACACCCCCCACTTAATGGTTGTACACAAGGTTATCAAAATCTTACAATTCACGAGTCAATTCATACTAGTCAATTCGAGTTTCATACAAACCTACATGATTCACGATTCACAATTTTTGTAAAAACTGATTCATGATTCGACAACAATAGTAGTACATTTGGTTTTATTTGTCTAGCGCATGGGCATATCACCATTCACCAAACCCCCCTTACCAAAACTTTGTCATAGTAAAGCACTTATACCAAGTCTTTTTGATTAATTCTGACTCTGTTTGGGAACAGCTTTCGCTGTTATTTGACAAGCTTTCTATTATTTGTTTCCTCAACAATGGGTTTAATCTTTGACACCGCAGTGGATTATAAATATGCACTCAATCAACGCTGTTTTTCTTCTTGGGGAGACCGCCATGAATTGCTTAGTAAGTTTCACCTTCTTTAGTTTCAATTACTACGGATTAATTTTTCAACTTTTTTCGTATTTTATTTTTCATTTGATTTTCCCTTTCAGCGGTTCCCTTGGTTTAGAATTGCCTACTTCTTCTTATGGACATGTGGTTACGTCCTTTTCCAATGGATCATCCATGCTTGTGTCAATTTCTGGTAAAAAAAAAATTTCTTTGCTTCCTATATAGACCAGAAAAAATAAATAAGTTGCAATCTTTTGTAACAAATTGTCAAATACTATTCTTTACAGGTGGCCGTATCCATTTCTTGACTTGTCATCTCCATTTGCTCCACTATGGTATGTAATAGTAAGATAACCTGTTTTTAGTTTTCGTCAAATTAAAGCTAGCTACTGAAGTTTTCTTAGAGGTTCATGCAATTAATCCTTGGGCTGTGATTCATTTGGAGCTAGTTTGTAAGAAATGTTCAACAAGCTAAAGGAATGTGATAGCACACATAAAATTATGTCTCTTAGTGCTTTGTTTGGTTTGTGGATTTAGTGAAGGAAAATAAAAGAGAGAAATGGAAGGAAAATAAAACCTCAGGTGTTAATATTCTCAAAAAGATAGTTGAAAATCAAGGAAAATGAAAATGTGTTAAATTTTGAAATCAATTTATTTTCTCTTCATAATTTTTCTCGTTGTTTTCCTTGGTAACCAAACAGGAAAAAGTTCTTTCTTCTGTGTTTCCTTTCCTTTTCCTCCCCTAAATTCATGTACCAAACGAAGGCTAAGTGTTCGTTACCATCAAACTTTGTGACACTCAATATCCAATTATCATATGTAATTCCAAATTCGAAACCATTCTCGGTTCAATACTCCTTGAATTCCATGAATCATCTGTCGGGTTTTATTCAATTCTCCTTGTTCTTATTTGATGACTCGAATGTTTTTTCGTCTAATAAAAAAAATGCCGATTTTGCAGGTACTCATCAGTCGCGTTGATGCATATGCCATGTTATGGCGTTTTTGCTTTAATAATGAAGATGAAGCACTTTCTCTTATCAAAGTATTTCCCCGAGACCTATCAGTGTACGTTGTGATTCGAATCAATACCCGATTTGAAACCAAACCAGTTTCTAAGTCCTAAAAAAAAGTTGTGAATTTTCTGCAAAGAAGAGGAGGATATAGAACAGATGAGGAAGAAAGCTGTCCATATATATATAGATAATGAAGACAGACACTGAAGATGCAGCAATTTTTGTTTTGAGAGACATACATGATGATTATGCAAAGAAGACATTTTCAGTTTGTAGTTAAACCATTCCTAGTGGAATGGCATACTTGTAAGTTTGTAACTACACCATATAAGTGAAAATTTATGAAAGAAACTCTCATTCTTCTCTGTCTGTCTCTCTATGTTTACTCTGCATATTATGATATTTTTCTTATTGGTGACAATGAATTGGTGATACAACAAATAGGACTGTACTAAACAAAAAATTAAAAGAATATGGCTGTCATTATTGCCAAAGCAATAGTGGTTATTGCCGAAGCAAACTGGCTATGTGGCAAACTGGGACTTTTACACAACCAATTTGCGTTGGCAATAGCCGCCACTATTGCTTGGGCAATAGTGGTAGCCGAGAATATAACTAATTAACTGCTTTTCAATTTTTCCTGGAAATTGATACCGACAATATGCAAATGTTTATACAAATTGAAAGTGATCTTCATGGGGCCATTGTTCTGTATAAAGTTACTTGTGGTGGGACATAACTTCTCAAAAACTAAACTAGTCAAAGATGATGAAGAATAATGACACTTACACTTCTTAACACTTTATGTTTTAAAAAAGAAAAACACTTTATGTTTTTATGATTTGAGTTTTATTCCCTAAGTGGGAAACAAATGCTTTTGTCAGTTTTACCACATGTAGTGATATGTGATCCACCAATCACTGTCGTCGCATATGGTACAACTGTTAAGTCATTCAGAAACCAAATATGGGATTCAAATTGGTAAGCATAGCATTATTCTTTGTGATTGGGGATCTTCTATCATTCATCCGAGTGGGGCTTTTTTTTTTTCTTTTTTCTTTTTCAGATGACGAAGACAAATCCTCCAACCTGTCCTCTGCCAATATTTCAGACAATTTACCTATTGTCGTCTTATCAGAGTAGAACATGGAGCAATACTCATATTAGGCCCATTCCTCCAACTATCTTACTTCGGCCCCTGGAGGTTTCGAACCCTTGACCTCCCTTAGGATAGCCAGAGGCTCTGGCCAACTCGCCTAAAGCGAATTGGTTACTAGTGGTTTTGGTCGTATCGTGTATCCTAATTTGATAACAAAATTGCATTAATTTGGTCCTGAAATATTACAAGTAAATCCCAACATGTAAGAACTTTGAAAACCACTTCGCTTTTAAAACCAAAGTGGTTTTCTAAGTTACAGCATTTTGGGACCAAAACCACTGGGATATATGATACATCAAAAAACCATTAGAATTTTCCTAGATTTATTGTAGGTACTGGGTTAACATTTCAATTGAAACAAAAAGGCAAGGTCCAACCACTTCCAAACCAAACCTCCTTCCTCCTTCCTCCTTCCTAAAGTTTTTGCTACTTAGTGTTTAGATGTCCCTTTGCAACAATGTTTTTTTGGCTGTAGAATGGCTTTCCACCTTCCAACAAGAGAAACTGATAAATGAACATGCAATAATCAAAAAGAACGAGGTACATTACACTCTGAAAATGTGTTACAAATGATACAACCTGGAAAAAATAAAGGGAAAATAAATCTCACTGCCCTACGGAGCCGTGTTTACAATAACAATTGCCCGATCCAGAATTATTCTAGCGACAGCTCAAAATACGAATGAATAAACTCCCCAATGTTCCACTTTTCACGCTAAAATACAAATGATATACTTATAATCACAAGTAATCATAGAGATGTGCCCGGTAAAGAACCCATTAGTATAACAGTATCACTATCTTTACGGCCCAGTGTATTTTCTTGCTTTGCCTTCGAGAATAGTCCAGAGAGAAATCCAACAGATGACTTGGAATCAGGTTTCCACCCAAACAAGTCCGAAGTGCCTTCCACTTCACTGCCATGTATCATACTTGTGCCCACCTTGACCTCGTCGAGTTTGTGATTTACCGTGCAATGACAACTTGCAATCTTCTTGAAGCAACGCTTATGGAAAACTGATTTACAAGATCTACACCTTTCAATTTCTCCTTCCTGTCATTAATGGCATTGATCAGCAATCAATGGTCGTTCATAACATGTTTGGAGTGTGCGAACTTTCTTAGGTTTAACCATAACTAGTTTTTAGGCTAGCCCGTTTGGGTTAGCTATCAAAATAATCACTTTTTGGAATAAGAGATTTTTTAAAAGCTACATGTTGGAGCTATTGAAAAAAAAAAAAAGGACTCTTTCCTATCTTTAAAAAGGGAATTTTCTGTGAAGAAGCTAATCCAAACGGTCACAACTTTTTAAACAATCAATTAATAAGAGATTGTTAAATGCCCACCTGAAAAGGGAAAATGAGAGAAGATGGGTCATCACAGGCTCGCCGTGCATTACAAGGGACACCCACATCACAGCATATGAGGCATTGCTCCGTTATGTGCTCTAAGATTCTTCTTGACACTGTTTCCACCATCACTGGTAGTGCTGCGGAAAAAAAAAGAAGGGATAACAACATCAAGAAAAGCTCCTATGTACCCAAAAGAGAAAAGACATACACAGAGATACAGGGTACGAGTATATCGAGTAAAATTTTACATGTGCTGCGTTGGACAATTTAGAAACTTATCCATTTCTTTGTTGAGCGAAGAATCTGAAATAAATAAATGAAGTTACACCTTCTCTATAAGCTTAAATATATGCAGTTAAGACACTCTATTACAAGCTCAGATTTTTGGAGCAGCTCATTGATAATCTGGTATCCGAACCAAAAAGGCGTCAAGTTCGGACCAAACACACGATACATTATTCGGGCCTACATATAAGGGGCCAAATACAAGAATTACTGAAAGAATGAAGCTACTAGCTCTCTATAAGATGAAGCGTTAGAGCAGTCGGTTATTAACAGGAGTCGTTTATTTTGTTTCCATGGCACATGAACATAAGCTTGCCTCTTTTTGGAAGACACACAAAAATGCAGCCACCACCAGAAAAGGATGGATTAAAATTTAATACCTGACATGTTGTGAACTCCTCAAAAATCAAAATGAGCTGTGCTATGAAAAGATAGGTTCCCAAATTTCTTATGTAATGCTATCCCCAAAAAAGAATTAAACAAAATGACTGTTTAACCAAAAATATAGATAAATCCTAAATGTGTACGTCAAAAGATAGATGCACCATATTAGAGACAGGAGATCATACCACCTGAAATATTTTGTTACTACAATTGCTTATTTACATTTTACCTTGTAAAAATGGCTCATCTCAAATAAATTTCATCTCAGTCACTTTTACAATGCCAGAAAGTCAATACTATTCTGTAGATTTCAGACTTATACATACAATCTGTACAATAAATGCATTTCAACGAGGTATCTTTTCACCAAGTCACTGAACAGCAATGAACGTTAAATAAAAAAGCTAACCTGCAAATGCCCCTTTAGAAAGATCGATAAGGTCCCTAAGTGCGAAAAAATCATTGCTTTCAAGAAGATATCTCCGAGACCCAAGCCTTTCATAAATAGACCTACGAAATGGGCAACGGACATATGGAAGCGTAGCTCCTATACTTTTCCTGACACCAGTAACATGTTGCAGAGCAGGGACTTTTGAGAATAGGAAAGGATTAACCGCACTGACACACAGCATGGGCTGCAATAAATAAAAACCTTAAATGAGTAGACCATGGAAGAAGTAAAAATGTTAAGAAAATTTATGGTGGATGAATATAAGACATCATGTGCTTGGCAAGTTAATACATCTTCGAAACACGGAATAGAGCCCGTTTGGTAATGCTGTGGGAATAAGAGATTTTTTCTTTAATACTTTTTTGAAAATGCAGCAAATTGATGATTCTGATTTAAGCTGCTCTTTTTAGCTTCAAAGTGGCACAGATTTCTAGAAAAAGCTGTGAAAATTTTTTTTGCCAACCACAATAAAATATTCCAAACAGGTGATTGTTGGTTTCAAATAAGATAATCCAAACAGGCTCTTAATTTTAAAGCAGAAATTTCACTCCAGAACCAAATCAGTAAATTATTCTTGCTCTCCAAGATACAGCAATTTCAAAGATCACAGGGGAGTAATTAATCCAATTCAAGTATGTTTGAAAAAGCAGCATATTAATGATTCTGATTTAAGCTGTTCTTTTTAGCTTCAAAGTGGCAGAGATTTCTAGAAAAAGCTGTGAAATTTTTTTTTGCCAACCGCACTAAAATATTCCAAATAGGTGATTGTTGGTTTCAAATAAGACAATCCAAACAAGCTCTTAATTTTAAAGCAGAAATTTCACTCCAGAACCGAATCAACAAATTATTCTTGCTCTCCAAGATACAGCAATATCAAAGATCACGGGGGGAATATTTAATCCAATTCAAGTATGTTCTTATGAAGAAATTCTTGTGATGCTAAAACTCAAGCTTTATCAAGCATGTAATCTCATTTTATAAATTGGTTTCCGTTCGCAGCAAATGCTACCTGCAATCTGGTTGAGGTCCACTTTCATGTTCAAGATTTTCTGAGCCTCATCTTTTAAAGAAATTTTAATTACAGCGACGAAAAATGAGTTATATACTTATGTCTGAATTCTAAATCATTGGGCCGAAAAAAGATGCTCCAGAATCTATTGCAAGCAACGGTATTAGATTCTTTGTCAAATCCATGTTGTTGTTCTTCCACAACGTCCTTTCTTCTTCTTCTTCTTCTTTTTCTTCTTTTTTTGTTTTGGTAAGTCAAGCTGCAGAAAATGTACTGCAGACTTAGAGTATACAATTATGCCAAAATGTTGCACCACATGGCTATCATTATTGTTTTTTATATTGACAAATTCTGAGTTAAAATTTGGAGGAAATCAATATTCAGTTCCGTGTGTAATCCTATCAAATACTTCACATCTAGAAAATTTAAAGACGAGAACAGTCTGTACCAAAAAAGACAAAATGTCTCCACTCTTCAGCTTACCTGGTCACGAATGGAATCCAGATATGATTTAGCCAATTGAGAAACCGGGTATTGAGTAAAATCCCAGTGATGCAGAACTCTTGCTGGCAAGACTGAAATTTCATTTGTGTGGCACAAAGAACAGAAGAACTGACTCGTGTATTCACAGAGACGAGGCTTGCCCCACCCAAGTGTCTGCACAAACTCCCACATCCGGGTTTTCCCATCATCGAAATGTTTGTGGCACCCTGCACATGTGTAATGTTGTGATTCTAGAATCTGTCTTGTAGTTTTTTGTGGTCTGATTTCTAGAACTAGTGATATGGTCTTCCCCAACATGGAAAGATTTCCAGTGTCTCTCTCTCTAGAAGAAAGGGGAAACTGAGAATGGAGTGTATTTGACGTGGGTGAACTAGCAGGCACTGTTTGCGGGGATAAGAACCAAATCAGAGCATTTGGGGGACCCGAAGGAAATCTAAAGAGGATAGATCTTAAACAATCTTGAATAAGAGAACTTCTCTCCGCAACAACATCGGGAGAAACATTCCCAAAGATCTTTCTCGATTCCCGTTCGACGGAGGACCATGGAGAAGGGAGACTCCAACCCTGATCAGCAGATAATGATTTTAAACGACGATAGAGAGTACAGAAATCACGGTATCGCCGTTCAACCTCCCAATCATCATTTCCACTCCATACTTTTAGATTATAAACAGTGTATTCTTTCACTCCGACCAATCTTTCACCAAGTGAAACATCTCCTTTCTTCTGCTTAGCACCTACTACTTCGACCCCATCGATTCTCAGAAGGCGATGGATTGGGAGGTAAGTATAATCTGTACCAGAAGTAGAAGCAGTGGGCCCACCATCTCTTAATGGTAGAGGTACTTGGGATTGATGTATTCTATTAGCTGGGGAAAACGTAGCTCCGGGAGACTCGCCGGAGTCAAGTAATATTTCTTCCATTTCATGGACTAGCTCGTCATAGAATTCATTTAACTCGAGACTCTCCATCTGCAAAAGGTGAACCAAGAAATATGAGCATTAAAGGACTTAAATGATTAGATCTATTTTTTTAAATAAAAAAAAAACTACTTTTCCATATGCCTTATTGGCACAATAACCACAGAACATCATAGGATTAATATAATTCAAGAATGAAAGAATGCATGTGGCTAAGCCCCACTCTTGTGATTTATGAACCAGAAGCCTCACTACTGTACAGCTTCCCTATGCATACATGAACCATACTAGAACAATACTGCCAAGTTTTAGGAAAGGTACTCCAGTACATACGTCCTATTCTTCTATTTTTATTTTTTTATTTTTTCTTCAACAATACTCATCCCTTGACTATCACATCGACTTCGGTTTTGTCTAGCATGAGGGCAGACCCACTAAACCAGTAAAATCAAGGATGCAGGGAAACCGCCAGATATTCATATATTGCAATATTCTTCTTATGTTTACAAACAATAATGTGTCTCTATATAACAGACCACTGAATCGATTGTGAAGCAATCATGTAACAAAGGTATGTAAAGAAGAGTTCTACAATCCACTAGTTTACTAATGACACATTCAAGATCGTAGCTTTTTGTAGCCTTACACATTGTTTGTGATCACTTTTCTGATCGAGCTTCTACTTGAATTTAAATAACAGCAAAAGCTGATGCATTTAGTGGTAACTACTTTTGCCCACTACCTTTTTTTTTTTCTTTTCTTTGGCATACTGCTGCATAAATTTATGGAGCAAATCAGCATTTTCGAAGCAATCTAAGATGTTTCTGAAAAGGCATCATATTCTCTACTTTGACTTTAAGTTGAAGAAGACATCATTAAATGTGTTTAAGCACTTCTGCTACACTAAATTCAGAAGTTTGGTCAGAAAAGCATACATAAACAGATGCCAAGTTGACAGGCACCACTAGGCACTTGAGTAATGCATGACTCTTGTCATTATCTTACTTTTTTGATTGGCAGTAAGCAACACATAAACTACTAATACGCAATGCAATGCAACAAACATACCAAGGTGTAACTCCCTAAGATTGCTTTTCTATTTTGAGTCATTTGTTTTCTAAATCCCCCCAAGTATGTAACTAATTGAAGAGAACCTGTGTTTTTTTAAAAGCAAGTCACTAAAAAAAAGACCTTCAGGAAAAGTCCCAGACAAATCCTTGTCACACCCAAAACCCAAATGCACCCTAGAAGAATCCTTGCCGCACACACACCTAGTGTGGATTCAGCAACCTTTCCGAATAGTCCGTGCTTCATAGGTGCTCAAGCAAGTAGGAAGCTTTGCAATTGATTCTCAAGGAAAAAAAAAACGAGTTAATTTTCCATTTGAGCAACATATTAACAAGAACACCATGTCGTGGAACACTGTTGGTCCGAGTTTCATCCTGCATAGCTTGCACAACTTCAAATGCTTCCTTCCATAGAAGCATCAAGCATGTATGTCAGGAATCAAATATACAATTCTTATCAATCGTCAACATTTCACAAACAAGTAAGATGAAAACTAACAACTGAATTGGTTTAAAACATCAAAAATTAAAACCCACAGCCATACCATCTGGCTAGGAAATGAGAAAATACTTTTCTTTTAATTTTTTTTTTGACAGGACAACAATGGTTGCAGACTGAGAAATTTGTTCTCTGCCCCTTGCCCCACCAAATGAATGAAAGTAAAAAACATAATAATAATAAGTGCTATAGGTTCAGGCAAAATGCTCAAAATGAAAACTTTTGCTTCCAGCTCATAGGCCTCCTGAAATGCAATTGTGAGGGCACAAAGGTGCATGTAGTCCAGATTAGAGTCAGATTTGCATGGCTTTCGAGCAGGTGCACATAAAAACAAAATAACTGTATAATACAAGTAACCCAGAACCTAACAAGAATGCAACAAACTAAATAAATAAATAAAATATGTCTTGGTTTGCTGCTCTTAATATGTAAACTGCTGACTGACCTTGATTGACTTAGGATGGTCTTCAACCAGGTTGAATGAAGCATGAGAATCATTTAACGTGCTCTTTATATTATTATCAGCCATTGCTGGAGATGAATATGGATCTTTGAGGAAATCAACCAGTTTTTCCTCAGGAGCTTCATTTGATGCTGAAAAAAGTTGGGTTGTTGAAGTAACAGAACGAGGATCGAACTGTGATTTTGATATCTCAGATTCTCGGCTGTCATCTGTTCTGATGAGCAGCTCGGTACTTGCAAATGGATGACCCATGTCTAAGCTACTGCCCATAAGGTTCAAACCATTCTTCCAAGGAGCTTCTTGTGATAGTGGATCTAGCTGATTTTCCAAAATATCACCAACGGAAGATATTTGAAAATCACCCACCGAATCATCAACACATCTGACCTGATTGCTGGTAACAATAACGTCTTTCACATCTTCTCCCTGCTCTGCATCACTAAAATCTGGAAAACCAATTGGGCTCACCGAGCAAGTTTTAATGCACTCTGACAATTCATCAGCACCTTGGAAATGATTGCTGGCTACAGAAATGTCTCTCACCACTTGCCCCGATTCACCAACACTTGGAAATCCAATATCGGTCTCAGAAGTGGAAATTAGAAGATTTCTTTGGGTTTCGGTCTCCAGCTGTTTTTTCTCCTGGAATTTATCCAATGTCAATGAAGTTATATCAGTTTCCTCTGTTTCGTGCATAAAATCATCCCAATCATCTGATCCAAAGGCTACTGAGGAGTTCATAACCAATGGATTTTTATTCTCATTTTTCAATTCCTGATGGTACTGAATATTCTTTTTCTGGTAATACGAATCAATCCTCTGATCTTCATCCGTAGCATAACCAAACATTGACTCTTCACCATCCGAATGCTCGTAAGTAGATAAGGTTTTGTCTCCATCTGAGCATCCTCCAGCCTCAGATATGTGTTCCACATTAGAATGCGAATGCAACTCATTTGTATCGAAATCCAACTTTTCCATAATTACCTGAGAATGGGTTTCCTCCTGAAGCTCTACATCAGAAGCCACTGAAGTATACGGATTTAAAGCAGAATTTTGCATCACTCGTGACTCACCGGGGTCTCTCCATCTCACAACACCACCACCATCATCTTCACTGAAAAGTCCATCATCAAAAGCAGTATTAAAATCCACAACCCTTCGTGATTCTGACCCACATACATCCTTCAATGGCATTGTATGATCACTATCCCCATAATTGTCCTCGTGCAACCAAGAACGAACACCGTTTTCAGAAGAATTCAATCCATCCTTCATCCCAATTGATCCTTGTCCCAACTCTAAATTATTTCTCGGCCCCGTGGATTCCAAACCCCCCGATCCACCCGATGAGGAAAGCTTCCTAACTTCAGATTTTCTATTGGACCTACCTCCCAAACTAAAATTTTCCAGCCCACTATCGAAACTCTTGACAGAACCAAACTCAGAATCAAAACATTCTTGAAATGTGCCCATGGAACTACAGAAACTCGGTGTCCCCATTACTGAATTCGCACTACAATATCTATCAAACTCTGATTCTCCACACGAAGAATACCGAGATGATACAGGCGATCCGTTGCAACTGTCTGATTTCTGACTTTGCCACGGCACATGTTCGTCAAGTGGATCCACAGAGGCGAGCTCGGAGGAGGTCTCACGACTCCCCTCTCCATTTATCATCTGATGGTCGAACAACTCATCAAATCTTTCGGCTCAAATATAACAAAATCATTTTATTATGGATTGGAATCAACAGTTTATTTAGGGCGCAATTCTTAATTTATTGGATCATAAAACTCCTGAAAAGACCAGATTGTATAAATTAATTTTCAGTAAAATTATCGAGCAGCGATTCCGAGCTAATATAACAAAATCATATAATTATGGATTGGAATCGACAGTTTATTTTAGGTCATATTCTTAATTTTATGGATCATAACACTCCTGATAAGACCCATATCGCTTTAACCAATTTTCAGTAAAATTATCGAGCAGCGATTTCGAGCTAATATAACAGAATCGAATAATTATGGATTGGAATCCACAGCTTATTCTAGGTAAAATTCTTAATTTAACAGATCACAACACTCCTGATTAGACCCAGATCGTATAAACTAATTTTCAGTAAAATTATCGAGCAGCGATTTCGAGCTAATATAAATCATATCATCCTGATTGGAATCGAAGAGTTTATTAGAGGTAAAATTCTTAAGGATCAGAACACTCTGGATAAGACCCGATTGTAGAAACTAATTTTCAGTAAAATTATCAAACAGCGATTTCAATCTAATATGACAAATAATTATTGATTGGAATCGACAGCTTAATTTTGGTAAAATTCTTAATTTAACGGATCATAAAACTCCTGATAAGACCAGATCGTATAAACTAATTTTCAATAAAACTTATCGACCAACAATTTCGAGCTAATCGATGAAGAGTTCAAAGGAATGTCTTGAAAAGCTAGGGTTTTGGCGTAGTCTCTTTGAAACCTTAATTTTCGAAGATAATACAGTTCAATTAACAAGATTAAACTCGGAGTTAATAACGCCAAATCGAACACACACACACACAGAGAGAGAGAGAGAGAGAGAGAGAGAGAGAGAGAGAGAGCAGACCTTCGAATTTGAGTTGAGTGCGCATGAGAGAGAGAGAGAGAGAGAGAGAGAGAGGATTGGACGACGCTGCGACAACTGTGAAAATGAACCACCGTCCGTCCGGCGTTTCTTTGTGGGTTTTTCAGAGTCCAATGAAATGTATATTATGTATGTTGTCTGCGTGTAATCCCAATTCCAATGCGTATGTATAATGGGCGAGTTGTTTCACAAAAATAGCAATTTAATAATTTAATTATTAAACAAGGGTGTATGGAAACTTAAGATAATTTTATGGTAAATCGTTTTTATTAAAATTGACTTTATAGAGTCGTTTTTACCAAAATCGACTCTATATTTAAAATCGGTTTTACTAAAATCGAGTTTAGTATTGAATTCCACCGAAATTTTTTTTTTCCCTAAAAAATAATTTTTTTTGTTGAGGAAAAAGAATTAATACAAAAGGTCGGTTTTAGTAAAATCGAGTCGTGCTTACTAAAAAAAAAAACGACTTTAAAATGAGAGCAAAGCCCCCAATTCAGTGCATTGATGGTGTATCATGATTACAGCCCACCCTCCATTTTTGTGTTCTCTTAGTTTTACAGGTGACTTTAGCTATTAGAGTGAGAAATGTATTGTATCTCATACACTTATCATCTCACCGGCATATATTACAGGGATAGAGTTTGGGACACACCTAAAACCCATACACCCAAGTTCATATTTTAAGGTGAACCAGTGGAAAGAGAGAAAGAGATTGTGATATCCACTGTCAGTATAGGGTCCACTAGAGTGATGTGAGTAGAGTGTGTATTTGAATATATCCATAGCATTGCCCATATTACAGTATTACACTACAATAGATATATATATATATATATCTATATATAATACTCCCTCCGTCCCATAATAAGTGTCCACATTTCCTTTTTTGGATGTCCCACAATAAGTGTCCACTTTCCTAAATTGGCATATAGCTTTTACTTACTTTCCAAAACTACCCTTATAATAAAGACAAAGAAGCATTTATTTGTGGTCCCAAAACAAGCAAAAAGTCAAACACCCATCACATCAAAGGGTAAAATTGGAAAGTGACTCTTTAATGAACCAAATAAATTAATATAATACAAATTTCTTAAACATTGTGCAAAAAAGAAGTGGACACTTATTATGGGACGGAGGGAGTATATAGTAATATAGGTACCATGTGGCACCCTTATGTAATTGGGATGCCACATGGCATCCCTACACCATGTCTATATAGATATAGGACTGTATATATATATATTTAAAATATAATATTATTCAAAAAGTTAAAAAATTTAAATAAATAAATAAATAAAACCTCACTTACTGTATTTGCCTCTCTTCCACCATATATATTTTTTCTTTTTCTTTTTATTTACTTTTTTTTTTGGTTTTTTTTTTTTAACAAACTTTGTGGGTAATATATATATAGATTAAAAAAAAAATTGAATGATACCCGTGCATAGCACGGGCAAATGCTAGTATATATATACATGTGTGTGTATGTAAATAATAATGTGAATGAGAAGGATAGGGTTAATTTACTACTTTACACAAAGGTGACTAAAGTATAAATGATTCAGATAAGTTTACAGGAGTACACTTTAAAGTCGTTTTAAAAAAAAAAAAAAAAAAAAAAAAAACGACTATAATGGACTTTATTTTAAGTCGTTTTTAGTAACTACGACTTTATAGAGTCGGTTTTAGTAAAACCGATTTTTTGTATTAATTCTTTTTCCACAACAAAAAAATTCTTTTTTAGAAGAAAAAAAAAATAAAATAAAATTCGGTGAAATTCAATATTAAACTCGGATTTAGTAAAACCGAATAAATTTAGAGTCGGTTTTGGTAAAAACGACTCTATAGAGTCAATTTTGGTAAAAACGATTTATCCTAGAATTGTCTTTAAGTTTCAATACACACTTATTTAATAATTAAGTTATTGATATGTTATTTTTGTGAAAACAACTCTATAATGGTAACTATCAAACCACGGCGTACAATGTCAATTTGTCTCGTCACAAGAGTTGAAATAAGACATTTTTATTTACTTTTTTTTAGCAAATTCTATTTTTTTAGAGAGGCAATCTGTATCTAGGATAGGAACCAAAAAAATCGAAATTCAAGCGAAAGGTTTTGGAAATAATTGTATAGAGTTTAAAGTACAATTTGATTTTTCTTTTTTTTTTTTTGGTTTCCCAAGGTATCCCCAGGCCTTCCGCCCAGGATTAATCCTCCGAGGTACAATTTGATTTTTCGTTTGTTAAAAAAAATCTTCAAAGGTCGATTTATGTGATTTTACTTAGTATTTATGTACGAGTATAGTAAATTTTAGTAAATATCAATGTATGTCAAATGAAATTTTACTTATTATTTTTGTTTCAACGATCTTATCCTAATTAAGAATCTTAATTGTCTTTAACTCTAAAAAATTTTATCATAATGTCATTCTCACTAATTGTCCCGATAAAAAAAATAATAATAATGCTATGCTACCCAAAAATATATCCCAAACATGGTTTTTAGCACATTTGGATTAGATCCACTTCAATTTTATTTTAAGGATGTTGAAGTGATACTACCATATTGTCCAATATGTTGGGAAGTCGTATGAGATACAAAATTTAAGAAGCATAGCACTACTTCCAAAAAAAAAAATTAGTTAGCTAAGAGTAATGCAATGGTTGTCAAATTTGAATTATTTCGAATATTATAGAAGTGTTAACACATGAATCGGTGAGAATTACCATGATCATTGCATAGAACGTTGTACAACTATCTAAGCACATACTGAATTTGCGATAGTGGAGAGAGACTAGAAATAGAATATTCTTTGACAATACAAATATATCCATAAGTATAGTGCATTCAAGGTATAAAATAAATAAAGGACAAGGCTTGATTACAAAAATATACTCTTAAAGTTTGGTCATTTATCTTATTTTAGTCCATGTATTTTCAATTGCATCAATTGATCAACCACGGTTACACCTAGTCACACTTTTCACATTTTCAAGGAGAAAAAATAAATGGTAATACTTGGGGCACACCCAAGGACAATTTTTAGAACACAACCTAAGAGATGTGTCTATCTGTCTCATGTGTCACTGTGAGGTCTAGTGACATCACAGGAGAGATATAAATACATCTTTTGAGTTGTGTCTTTGGGTGTGTCTCAATCGTTACTTTTGGGTGTGTCTCAATCGTTACTTAAAAATAAAACACCAATAATCTTCTCGCTCGTTTTTCAATTTAACTGTGTGTAAGATGTGGGTGATTTTCATCAATTTTGTCACACATAGTGGGATATTTGGACCACATTACTTCTATTTTGAAAGTTAAGAAATCAAATTGATGCAATCGAAATTATATGGATTAAAATGAGACAAGAATCAAACTTTAAAAGTATCTTTTGTAATTAAACCTAAAGATAAAAAGAAAATTAATTTTAAATATTTTCTCTTGTGAAAGTCAAACAATATGAAGTTATGTCTTCATTATCTTGGTGGAGAGAACCCAACATTCTATATCTGTTTTCTCAACTTCTCTCAATCTAAAATAGATTGTCAATGAAGTGGAAGACATGTTCTGCATTGCCCTTAGATACCTAAAGAATGTGAAGACAATGTCCAGAGGATTCCTTAGAGACTACTCCATAGATTTGCTTGATGGATTGAATGAGATTGAGATAATCACTCTCAAATATGACTTTGGGGAAAAGTCTTTTGTGAATGGCAATTAAGCAAAACACTTATTTCAAGACACATGCGTCATGTTGAATAGCAGGACCACTAAAGTAAGCAAAAGAGATCCTCTAACAATGAGCCTGTTTGTATGTGTGTTTATGTTTATACAATTTTGATCGTAAAGTATAACTGCTTATTATAGTTTATTTATTTGATTGATATGTTGTGGAATTAATTAAACATAGAGATAATTTTGAAAAATACCTCCCATCTGCTTATGGCTCAATTGTTTTTTGGAACGAATCTACTTATACTTTTTACTTAAACAAACTGATCAAAGCGGTTTTGACTACCAAAACAGCACAAGATAGTCAAAAGGAGTATATTATATTGAGGAAATGTTACAAGTTGTAGTAGATAGATGATCCTAAAGACTAAGAGGGTATGTCTTTAAATAGACTTACCGATGGTCCACTTTGTGGATCTCAAAATGTAATTTTTACATCCGTTACAGTTTCCATAATAAATGGACAAAGACTAAGTACAAAGACTATCTATACATTTTTGTCCTATTATATTTTTGGGTAAATTGCATTTTGTACCCTCAAATTATACCATGTTTTGCACTTTGGTCCCTAAACTATTATTTTTTGCATTTTGGTCCCTCAACTATCATTTTGTGGTAGTTTGCCCCCTCCCTAACTTTTAGCGTCACTTTTGGTGTCACTAAAAAGTGATTTTTTCGTCACTGAAAGTGAAGGAGGGGGCAAACTGCCACAAAATGATAGTTGAAGGACCAAAATGCGAAAAATGATAGTTTAGGGACCAAAGTACAAAACATGGTATAGTTTGAGGGTGCAAAATGCAATTTACCCTATATTTTTAGTTAATAGATTTGAATAGGGATAGTCCATATGTTCTCTTTCCCGCGTTTTAAAAAGTGACCCTGTCTAGATAACTTTTTCTTCCAATTGCAGAAACCTCCACGTGTCTTGGATAAGGTTAGAGTCGTCCCGGAGTCTTCTACAATAATTCACCCTTGGTTGGGTCCCACTATGCTTCTATTGCATTTACCAGATTTTAGTATGCTTCGTCATCAAAGTCGTGGATGCTTTCGTCATCTGGGTCCTGGCTGAACTGTTGTAAACAAAATTGTTCCACGTCATCTGCTATCATAGACAGATCTAGAGGAAGATCTAGTTGATCTCTCTTCTTGAGTCTTAATAGCAGTTCTTCTGCTTCATTGTCTTGTTCATCTGGCCTTATATAGGTCATAGCATGGTAAGTAACAAATAGTATTCTTCCATTTGTTACCATAAATAGGAGATGTCACGACCCATCCCCCTACGCGCAGAAATTGGACACGTGGCACGCCATCAAGGCTTATCCAGTTCCTTTAAAGTAAAATAGCAGCAGAAAATAGGAGTACAATCCCTTAAAAACCAGAGTTAGAAAAGTTTTGGCCAATTGGAACACGTCCAAAAGAAAATCATTTTGAAATACAGAGGTCCAGTCGACTGAAGACCTAAAGCGGTGAAGTTTAAAACAGAACCCCAGCCGTCTAATCAACTGTGATAGGGTTCAGTCGACTGGGGCCTTCATTTCTCAGTCGACTGGATCCTCCCCGTCGACTGTGCCTCCAAGCAGAACCAAAATCAATATTTTCGAAAAGGGTCCAGTCGACCGAAACATGGTTCAGTCGACTGGAATTGCCACAATTAGGAGCAGTGTGTAAAACTGAACAGTGGTCCAGTCGACTGATCGGGGACCCAGTCGACTGATTCCCAACAGATTGCTGAGCATTCTGCAGAACCACACCAATGGTCTTCCAATCAAAACTAAAACAACCACCACTATATTACCACGGTGTAAAACATAAATACATGAGTTTGAATACAAAATTACAGTACCACGGAGCTAAACACAAGGTTCTAGTACCACACATTACACTTCCCAAATCCTTATACAATTTTAGGATTAAAACAAAAGTATAAAAAAAGTGTGATTCCCCCGGCATTCCTCGCCCTCACTCTTCTCGCTTCTTCTTGCCCTTTTTCTTTTCACCATGGAGGAAGTCTCCACTGCTCAACTATATGCTGAGTGTACAATTCTAAACAAATGCATATGAGGCAATTCATGTTTTAAACATCTAAATCACATAAATTTTAGTCTCCGGGGAGAGAGATACGCATTGACCCAGTATATCGGTAAGTCTTAAATCTTAAACCGCGATGCCAATGGTTAGCCAAGGATCACTCAACCATTGCATCCATCTGCTCTGGTTGGCCACTTCCCACACCAAGCAAGTAGTCATCACTACTATAAACTCTTAAACATCGAGAGGTGTGCACCGGCGTGAAATTATATCACTCCCCTTTGACCCATATAAACATTTAGCATACTCACATAATTATGTCATTGTGCTTTTCTATACGTACTCGCTAAAATTTAACGGGCCTAATTTAATACATAAGTTTGCTCGGATCACAATTCATACAAAAATATCTAAAACATCCAAAATTCCCTAGATTACATAGGTTCAAAATTCATACCTCGAGCTATAACTCTCAAACTTCGAGAGAAGTACCAAGAGACCAAATAAATGCTGGATCTCCGATCTTAAACGATTCCTACAAGTATAGACATGTTTTTTCCCAAATTCTTAAAATTAACTTTTCGAAAAAACTTTACCAAACGAGGGCTAAGAGGTATCAAAATGAAGCTCTTACCTCGAGGAGTCCGAATATGAAATCTGCTAAAAAACTGACGGACGAACAGTCGCCGTTTGTCGTCGACAAAGTCGTGGCAATAAATCTCCTTTCTCTCTCTTCTCTCTAGATATTTTGTAAGTTTTGGATAGAATGAAATTCTCATCCACTACTATTTATAGACACAACTCTCGGGAATTACGTTTACCTCCCCACGAGTTCTCAAAACTTCTAATTAACTCCTGAAATGTCACGCCCCGGATCCATACATATGAATCTAGGTTACGTGGCACGCCATCAAGGCTTACCAACGATGATTAAAGTTCCCAAAATAACCTTAATAAAAGTTTTTGCTCCCAAAATAACCAACTTCCAATTAGTTTTTCAAAGGTTATATTAAACACGTGTCCAAACACGCCTTACGAGTTTCGTTTTCAAAAGTAACAGTTTCATATGTCAAAGGGTCCCCAAAAGTACCCCCATGCCTAGTTAGAAGTTGTTCCGAACATTGGGAGAATGGTTTTAAAAATTCTGGCAGAGGGTATTTTGACCGGTCGAACGACCCCCTTCGACCGGTCGAATGACCCTTTAGCAGAATCTTACCCAAAGCTGCAGAATTTGCTTAAGGCATCAAACAACCCCACTCCTTTGCAACCCTTCAAACATATTCCAAATCTTATCAAACCTTACCAATGTTATAAGGACAAGTATAACAACTTGCCTAAGTCTGGAAAACGTTAACTAATTAAGTTGAGGGTTCGTTTGGATCAAAATCTCATAAGTGCTTCAACAATTTATAAAACACGAAATTCAACTTGTTAAACATCAAGACGCGAACTCAAGATTCCAAGTCGCTTCCAACCAACTTAAAAAGGCTTTCAAAAGAATATTACATCAATCCAAAAATAATACAGAGCTTCTATAATTCGGTTACAAAAATGTTCTATACACCAATTCCTCCGATTGATCCCCAACGGCCTCATTCCTCGCATTCCATCTTTCCTTTCTTCATACCTGCAATGGAGTAAATCTCCATTGCTCAGCTATATGCTGAGTGCACAATTTCTAACATATGCATATATGACAAATCATGCTTTAATCTCATCATAACACATAACTAATGGTCTCTAGGGAATAAGTGCACCTTCACCGATCCAAAGTCTTTCGACTCAACCATGACCCATGCCCCTTCGACATGTCACGTAATGCCTTTATCGGCAAGTGACCGTCGTCACTGCTAATCCTCCCCCTTCGAGAGGACGCCTCACGGTGAATTAGCACAAATCCCCCTTTAACCCACATAGGCACATAAACATACTCATTTAACACATATACGTGCTCGCGTAAAATTTAACATGCTTTTCACATTTAAGCGCGTGCATAATTAACGGGCCTAAGATTAACACATGGATTTTGCCTGGATCACAATTTCGTCATCGAAATATAAAACATGTATTTCACCTATATAACATAGGCTAGAAATTCATACCTCGAGCTATCGTCGTATAACTTTGAGGGAACGACTAGAAGCCCGATTAAACACCAAATCTCCGATCCTACGCAAAACCTACAAGTTTACACGTGTTTTCCCCAAATTCCTAGATTTAGAAATTTATAAAAACTTAGCCAAACATGGCCTAAAGACTATCAAAACGTAGCCCTTACCTTGGGGAGTTCAAATATGAAGTTTAGTGAAATTCAGTCGGACGAAAGGTCGCCGATCGTCGTCGCAAAGCTCGGAGAACTAAATCTCCCTTTTCTCTCTCTTCTCCCAAGATATTATATGAGTTTGCAACTAATGCAAACTCACCCTCATCTATATATAGACAATCTTTTCGAAAATTGCGTTTACCTCCCCGCGGGTTTCTCAAACCTCTAATTAATTCCGGAAATGTCGCACACGTCCATTTTATGCCTTTACAAGAGAAAATTATCAATCCCAAAAGTTTTCGATTAAGTCCCGTTTGGATCCAAAATTATGTTCCGAAAACTATTTTCCGTTAAATCTCTACACAACCTACCTTTTAAGCAACGTATCACTCACGTTCTCACCACAGTGTTCAAACGATCTAAAACTAGATCAAAACTATCATAAATTATACTACACAGGTATAATTACTATTCATGAAAATACCAAATAAGTCAAACAACATTTAAATCACATAAATGTCATTTAGCTATGCCAATACAACATGAATTTCCATGTTCCCGTGTCCTCTCTTGACACCTTCCGAACTGCCTTTAAGGCCAAATACTGGGTTCTCAAAAGACACCCTCCAACAACTAGTGAGTCATCACTCACTTCACACACGTTAATTAACACAACCGTAAGCATGCTATGCATGCTAAAATGATATAAATAAATACCGCAGGAGCGGGTATGACATCCTCTCCCCCTTAAAAGAAGTTTGTCCCCAAACTTATGCCAACTCATCAAGCCACAAGACTTCCAACGTTGGTCTCATTACCAACTACAAATCTCCTCCAAGATATTACAATCTCACGAGGAAAATAAATCCTCAGGCTCTTGAGGAAAATAAATCCTCAGGCTCTTAAGGAAAATAAATCCTTGAAGCCCTCGTCTCAACCCGATTGAAGATTCTCTTCGAATACTAACAACACAAAAACATCTCGATACATAAGAACAGCAATGCTTGAGTAAAACAAAATCAATAGTCAATCTTGACATTAAATCATATCACGACATCACACGTTAACCCACACATACCTTCATTGTAATTGTCACATCTTTTTCGAACTTTAAAGTTCATCCCAATAGCCAAAACAAAATCAATAACTCACCTCATTTTCACCCATCTTTCTTTTTGACTAACTGTCGTTTCCAACACGTCTCAACTGGTTAACAACCATACACAATTCTTCATCTCAAAGTAATCAAAACTGAGTACTATCATACATTTATACACTGTCGGTAAGTCAATATCTCAATCAACTATTTCATATACCATGAATTCCATCTCTTATCCTGTTAATCGTGGAATACCCATAGAACGATAACACGTTTTCAAACAACTCTCATTCCTTATCAAATTCCATTTCGGTTTAATCCAATCTCGTATTTTAAGTCCAATCGTACATGATTTGTAAGACACCTTTCAGATTCTCAATTGAAAATTTTACAACGTTTTACTTGTTCGAAGTTAGCTACTATCCCGAACCACTCTCGGTGAGGTCAACACACTTGTCATTTATCTCTCAGTTTCTGTACTCGAACTATCATCGATTAGCATAAGAGATTACAATTTACACCTTCAATTTAAAACTTTTAACAAAGTCAAATACATATTCTCCTTTTTATTTTTAAAACAAATCATTTTAAAATTTTGCATAATACTTCCCCAACATAATAACCCCAATGTTCATCGTAACCAATAACGTGGTTAACCCAAATT
The DNA here is from genome assembly GCA_033977485.1 of Hydrangea macrophylla. Lineage (NCBI taxonomy): Eukaryota > Viridiplantae > Streptophyta > Magnoliopsida > Cornales > Hydrangeaceae > Hydrangea > Hydrangea macrophylla. The sequence continues at coordinate 106,616,870 of CM066985.1, read as the reverse complement.
GACTTAGTCAATCATACATGTACCACAAGGTCCATCATGACGCATTTCCATACTCAGACCATACCTTGTTCCTATCCCAAATCTTTGACCTTTCACAATCCATTCTATTCATATAGTGTACACACACCCTGAGTCAATTACTTTTCTGTTGAAGATCACAACCCCATAAGTCTCTGGTATACCACTTTCACCTTTACACAAGCCCATACCAATCTTACTCATGTATCTCAACTCTTACTGAATTTCTGACAGCCCTTTACACTGAACATATATTCCTTGTATAACATCTCAAGGCTTCATACTTTATTTAACGATTTAATATTTCGTAACTCCAGTCAACCTGACTTAACTCCAATTCAGATTTCTCTAATCCTTTATCCTTACTATTCTGACCCCAAATTCATTATTCTCGAAGAACCTGTTGTTCAAGTATTCATACTGTTCTCGTAACCATCTGAAGACAACTCAGTAATTTAACCTTTCCAATGAAGTACCATAGTCTCACTGTGTTCAATAAATTCCCTATCAACTCCCAATTCACATACCTCTCGTGTCCATACTCAAGATCACCCATTGATAACTATTGTCTTTAAGTGCTTCACACTTTACAAATCTCATCAAGTTTCTAAACGTTCAAAACCTCAAATCATTCATAACCTCGGGTTATTCAAGTACTTAACCCAAGATCAAGTTCCTTTTAGAAAATACTCAAGTCAACTCGATTAGTGGTACTACCTCCAGCTTACTAAGTCCAAGTGTACAACATTTACTAATCCATTACTTTAGAATTTTCAACTTTATGACCTGCTTGTGTAGAACTCATTCATCTGACCCACACTATTGTGTCCCAAGCATTAAGCATGCTATGTCTTTCCACGATACTCGTCCTCCAAAGTTTACTTGATACCTTATTACAAGTATATAATAAAATTTTCTTGCTCAAACAAAAGTTTGATTTTTTTTTTTTTTAAAACATTTTAAACACTTTAAAATTTTCCTTGGGATGAAATCTGACATTCTCAAAACTCTCCAACTTCGTTGGATCCCAGGACAACTGAGATAGCATTCCGTTGCATCCATCATTGCCCTCTAACCGATTTACAGTTCTATTATCATATCTGATAATGTACTCAACGTACTCCCAAGTCTTCATCCCACTTCCACCGTTCTTGTTCACTTACCCGTTGAAGCTTCATCTTCCCAATTTACATTTTCACTCTTGTGATCTGACTTACCCAAAGTCTCTTTACTCTATCCATTTCCACAGCTGCTCTTATTCAGTATCGTAATACTTCTCATACTCCAACCTCCTGTTGATAACCACTCACTTTAAAAACTCAACGATGCTTTACAATCATTAAAAGATCTTTCACTTTGTTTGAAATGCAATAATTAGCAAAGAGAGCATGGATTAGACCTCTTAAAAGAACTTTTCTGTGAAAAAAATAGCCCAAGGGCAAACTGGTCATTTATAAATTATGGTTAAATTTTACACCAAAAGATAGCTCTTTGAGTCTCGGTTCCAACGCAAGAAACGGCGCGCGAATCCGAATTTTCTACAAAGAGTTATGCCTGTTTTCGTAAAAGTCGACGAAAATGTTTTCGAAAACACTGTTTGGATCAGAGGGGTGTTCGACCGGTCGAACTACCCCTTTCGACCGGTCCAGTGCCCCCTGGACCATATTTTTCTTCATTTAACACCCTTAGAAGTCCCCAAACTCACAAGGCCTATTGGGGCTACTTCCCAACCACTTTAGAACCACCCGTAAGTTCTCGAAAACATCAAAATGCATCGAACCGTTGGACTCATGTTTAAGTTCATCCTTATTACAACCCCTTATAATAACAACCTCCACTACAAGATTCTCTAATAAGATCCTCTTATATCTATGATATCCAAATATCAACTCGATTCCTCTGACTCTCCTATCACGTTCAATCATTCGTACTTGCATTTTTCCCTTAGTCTCATGTTCTCCCTTCCTTTATTCTATTTCCTTGGACAACCCATCTCCACACCAAGGAATTCTTATTCCTATTCATTTCCATGCCTTTAATCTCTATCAAGAAGTTCTACTATTTCTCCTCCGACCTATGTCGTCCTTATCGTTACATTCATACGCACGTAATCATCAAGCCTAAGCAATCACTCCCGAAGTATGTCGTCCATTAAACTTCTATCAACTGTAGTTTTAAACCGTCAAAGCATACTCTATCATTCCCATTCTTAACCCCTCGTCTTAGGTTAATCCTTAAATATCACTTCCCACTTACCCAATTAATCCGGTAACTTCCGTTACTAATCCTCATACCGTGTCCAAATCCACTTATGGTACCACGACCACTCGAACCCAGGTTCAGTTGAGAGATTCCTCAACAACCATGATACTCACAATACATTGAGATATTCCTCAACCCCCAATACATACCGTAAGATAGGTTGAGAGATTCCTCAACCGTCCAACATCTCAAACTACATACCATACGTTGAAAGATTCTTCAACAATTTTAATACTTACCATTCGATAGGTTAAGAGATTCCTCAACCATCCAATCATCCCATATACCGTACTACAAGTCAAAAGATTCTTCAACTACCCAATACACACCGTATAAGAGAAAACCATAAGATAACTCGTACAATCACACCGTAGGTTAGCATCTTAGGATAACACCGTAAGAAAAGGTGAGAGATTCCTCACCTAACCCATACACAAGCAATACATTCTGCTGGACTATCTTTCTGTCACAAACCCAAACTGTCCATCTCTATTCTCTCACGTCACGATATCTAACCCATGTCTGAAGTAAAACTCTTATCAATCGATCTCAATCCCAAGACTCAACTACAAACAACCACCTTTCATTCTCTACGTGAACTATAAGGAAATCTCCCCTGACATTCACTACTCAACCTGCGTTCTCGGTTAAAGCCCTCAAAGAGCACTTATTACTATCAATTTAAATAATTACCGATTCGATCCAAAAATCATTTCATTTTCATTTGAAAATTCAATTGTTCACCACGATCAAGATATCATCTCTCCTTCATATCACCCCACAAGGTCTATGATAACCCACAGAAACTTTATTTCGCCACACGGTTCCACGTCCGCATGATTCCACCGATTCACGAGTGCATAAATACTATGCATGTATGCCAATAACATAGTCATGTATGTATAAAAACATACCATATGCATCAAACATCTCTACAATATGTGGATGCATTCTAGAATATGTGTCAATTCACTCAACACTCCACTCGACGTCGAACGTTCCCAAAGTTTTGTTACCTATTGCTCTGATACCACTAGATGTCACGCCCCGGATCCATACATATGAATCTAGGTTACGTGGCACGCCATCAAGGCTTACCAACGATGATTAAAGTTCCCAAAATAACCTTAATAAAAGTTTTTGCTCCCAAAATAACCAACTTCCAATTAGTTTTTCAAAGGTTATATTAAACACGTGTCCAAACACGCCTTACGAGTTTCGTTTTCAAAAGTAACAGTTTCATATGTCAAAGGGTCCCCAAAAGTACCCCCATGCCTAGTTAGAAGTTGTTCCGAACATTGGGAGAATGGTTTTAAAAATTCTGGCAGAGGGTATTTCGACCGGTCGAACGACCCCCTTCGACCGGTCGAATGACCCTTTAGCAGAATCTTACCCAAAGCTGCAGAATTTGCTTAAGGCATCAAACAACCCCACTCCTTTGCAACTCTTCAAACATATTCCAAATCTTATCAAACCTTACCAATGTTATAAGGACAAGTATAACAACTTGCCTAAGTCTGGAAAACGTTAACTAATTAAGTTGAGGGTTCGTTTGGATCAAAATCTCATAAGTGCTTCAACAATTTATAAAACACGAAATTCAACTTGTTAAACATCAAGACGCGAACTCAAGATTCCAAGTCGCTTCCAACCAACTTAAAAAGGCTTTCAAAAGAATATTACATCAATCCAAAAATAATACAGAGCTTCTATAATTCGGTTACAAAAATGTTCTATACACCAATTCCTCCGATTGATCCCCAACGGCCTCATTCCTCGCATTCCATCTTTCCTTTCTTCATACCTGCAATGGAGTAAATCTCCATTGCTCAGCTATATGCTGAGTGCACAATTTCTAACATATGCATATATGACAAATCATGCTTTAATCTCATCATAACACATAACTAATGGTCTCTAGGGAATAAGTGCACCTTCACCGATCCAAAGTCTTTCGACTCAACCATGACCCATGCCCCTTCGACATGTCACGTAATGCCTTTATCGGCAAGTGACCGTCGTCACTGCTAATCCTCCCCCTTCGAGAGGACGCCTCACGGTGAATTAGCACAAATCCCCCTTTAACCCACATAGGCACATAAACATACTCATTTAACACATATACGTGCTCGCGTAAAATTTAACATGCTTTTCACATTTAAGCGCGTGCATAATTAACGGGCCTAAGATTAACACATGGATTTTGCCTGGATCACAATTTCGTCATCGAAATATAAAACATGTATTTCACCTATATAACATAGGCTAGAAATTCATACCTCGAGCTATCGTCGTATAACTTTGAGGGAACGACTAGAAGCCCGATTAAACACCAAATCTCCGATCCTACGCAAAACCTACAAGTTTACACGTGTTTTCCCCAAATTCCTAGATTTAGAAATTTATAAAAACTTAGCCAAACATGGCCTAAAGACTATCAAAACGTAGCCCTTACCTTGGGGAGTTCAAATATGAAGTTTAGTGAAATTCAGTCGGACGAAAGGTCGCCGATCGTCGTCGCAAAGCTCGGAGAACTAAATCTCCCTTTTCTCTCTCTTCTCCCAAGATATTATATGAGTTTGCAACTAATGCAAACTCACCCTCATCTATATATAGACAATCTTTTCGAAAATTGCGTTTACCTCCCCGCGGGTTTCTCAAACCTCTAATTAATTCCGGAAATGTCGCACACGTCCATTTTATGCCTTTACAAGTGAAAATTATCAATCCCAAAAGTTTTCGATTAAGTCCCGTTTGGATCCAAAATTATGTTCCGAAAACTATTTTCTGTTAAATCTCTACACAACCTACCTTTTAAGCAACGTATCACTCACGTTCTCACCACAGTGTTCAAACGATCTAAAACTAGATCAAAACTATCATAAATTATACTACACAGGTATAATTACTATTCATGAAAATACCAAATAAGTCAAACAACATTTAAATCACATAAATGTCATTTAGCTATGCCAATACAACATGAATTTCCATGTTCCCGTGTCCTCTCTTGACACCTTCCGAACTGCCTTTAAGGCCAAATACTGGGTTCTCAAAAGACACCCTCCAACAACTAGTGAGTCATCACTCACTTCACACACGTTAATTAACACAACCGTAAGCATGCTATGCATGCTAAAATGATATAAATAAATACCGCAGGAGCGGGTATGACATGAAATGTCACACACGTCCATTTTATGCCTTCACAAGTGAAAGCTAAAATTTATAAAAGTTTTCGTCTAGGTTCCGTTTGGGTCCAAAGTATACGTCTGAAAACTAAATTCCGTGAAAATCTCTACACAACCTACCTTTTATATAACGTGACACTCACGTTGTGGGACCCCGACCCGCCGTGGTCGAAATATTTGCTTGTACAACTCAACTAATCAACAACATTAAATTAAACATGTGATTAACAGACTTATACAAGAACACCTTATTAGAGAGTTTAAAATATTCACACGTCCCAAGTATTATACATTAAAACTTAAAAGTTAAGTGTTTACAACATCTTACAAAAGTTACAACTAAACTGTATTTTACAAAATTTTGACAAAATACTACTCTTGTGGTCAACCCATAGCAACCAGACCTATGGCAGTGCAGTTCCTAATTCAGCTTCATAAAAGGGGTACCTGCACAGGAAATGTGTGTGGGCGTGAGCAAAACCACGGCTCACGACAACAAGATAAAACAATATGCAAGTTTAAGCATATAAACAGCCCAGCACAGCACAAATACAGCATTTATGCAATATTAAAATGCAACTTATACATGTCGTGACTCACACACCCGGGCCCATCAGCTTTAGCCTTTCGCGGCTTATTACCAAGTTTTCAGCTACTTGGTTTAACAGCTCAGCAATGCAAGTGCATAACATACAGTTCATGTCATGCCAGCTATGTATATAAACATAAATTGCAATACAGCAATATCTAGAAGACCCACCTCAAGTTCGGCAAGTCAATGAAAGTCACCTTTCTACTCGCTCCTCGGTCAAATCCTTGGGTCCGCTACTACTAACTTCGGTCCTTGAAATCTTAAAAATTAGATTTCATAGCAAATATAATTTCAATTTAGATAATAACTCACAAATCTTATAATAACAACAAAAAAATTAACAATCTAGGCTTTCCAACTGACAAAAATCCATATTTCCCAAACTTCAATTTCATAGCTAGTAAGTAAAAATAAACAACTTCTATAATAAATAAAAATGTAGAAAGAAACAATTTACTTAATAAATAAAATTAAAGAAGTTCAAGTTTTAATTTGAAACAACCCAAACTCCCAAAATCACACTCAAATAGCCCATAATTTCTAACTTTCTCTCTCTCTACCCAAATCAAGTTTGTAAACAAAAATCAACTCTTCTATGGAGGCCTTCAAGTTCTACCAACTCTTGGAGACATAAGTTTTCAATAGCATATAGCACAAAATAATATTCACAATGCATTAAAAATCCACATCTAATATTGTTCACCACAACCATCAAATAAAAATCAAGAACCCATTTTTAGCTTCTAAAGCTCAAGAACATCTTCAATGGTGTTTTACCCAAATCATACCCAATTTTTCTAAACCCACAACTAACATTCTCTATATGTTTCTCAAAAATGTTATTAGCATCTAGCAAACTTAAATATTAACTCATAATCAACAATTTTTACAAATCAAGCAAAACCCATAAGCTAGAGTTTTAAAAACATACACTACACCAAGAATACACACTACACCAAGAATACACACTAATCTCTACTATTCTTCCCAACTCTTCCCATCTCAACTCTTTCAAAACTTGTTGTAAAAGTACTCCAAAGCATTAAAAACATCATTCTTACAACAAAAATCAACCCACATATAGATTTGAAACAACAATTTTCAAGAACCCATAAGACCCAAAAGCTTCAAATTTCATCCATGGTGGTTATCACCTCAAACCCAATTCAATCCTTTCAAGACTTGAGCTAGGAGTGTTTCAAGACATTAATAACATACTCTCAATACCAAAAACATCAAAATCAAAATCCAAACAAAAACTCAATTTTCGGATTTATTAAAAACCCTTAAATTTCAACACCCCAACAATTGCAAAATCAGCAATACTCAAGCAAAACTTGCCATACATGATATACATATCACCCAAGGCATATAAAACACATATTCACTATCAAAATCAACCCCACAAATCCCCAATTTTTGGATTTCTACCAAACCCTAAAACCACATCTTGCAAACTTGCTCAAAATTCAAGTTTAACATGAAAAACTTCATACCACACCATATATAAATATCAAAGAGCATTTAAGCAAGTTCTAAAACATAAATTTACAACTTTAATCCCTTAATTTCAGATTCTAAGAAAAGAATTCAAAAACTCCAATTCACACTTTCAACCAATTTCACATACCTAGGGTGTAGAAGATGAAGTTTCCTCCCTTTCTTCTCAATTTCTATGTCTTCTTCCCCTTACTCTTCTTCTTTTTTTTCTTCTTCTTCCCCTCTTACTTTCTTTCTCTTCTCTTCCTCTTCTCTGTAATCCCAAACTGTACAGTAAAGGACTAACGTATCTCCTTTACAATTGATTTTTCAACTTTTTAAAAATTATGTTTAACACCCCAACTTTCTTTAAAACAAGCACTTGAGTTCTCAAACTTCCCCAAATTTTCCCATATCATCTTAGTACCCCCAAAAAGAGTTATTTCCTAACTCAAAATCCCAAAAATGGAATTTTCCAGTTCTAACCCAACGCATAATTATTTAATAATTAACAGCTCAGCATAAAAAAAAATTTTTAATAACAAGTCAGCTTAAATAATTAAATCACAGAAATTTAAATTTTAAACAACTCAATTCAGCTTAATAGAGTAAATGATTTATTATTTTAATATTTTTTTCGGGTTCTGGTCTCGCACACGTTCTCACCACAGTGTTCAAAATGCTCTACAGTGATATCAAAGCTACCAGAATTTACTCTACACAGGTAAATTTACTATTAATTAATGAAAATACCAGATATCACAAATAACATTTAATCACATAAATGTCATTTAAATCGTGTTGATGCCATATGATTTCTTATTAACGTGTATTCGATTGATACCTTACCGTTGACCTGAAGTCAACCTCACTATCAATTATCAACTAATAGTGATAATTCACAAAATTTCATTTATGCATTTTAAAAATCATGATTTTCTGGAACAGGCGTGACAGAAGAGTTGTTGATCCATTAATGTTTGCAGCATTTGATGAGATAGATAAAAAATTATCTACCCAATATTGTGCTGGATCAAGTTTTTAGACCACATCTGATGAATCAGTTTTTATTAAATCATTTTCAAATTCCCATTCTCCTGTGGGTTTAAGATACCAAATTTGATATGGTTGAAAGAATTTTTCTCTTTCTCTCCATCCAACGGTACTTGCTATCCAAAAAGTAAAGTATTCATTCCACATATAGGTTTGTACTATATAGGAAAGCATGCACTTAATCATAGCTGGGAAATAATCCAACTATGTGATTCAAGAATTTGAAAAATAACTTGATTAGATATTCCCTATTGAATGTCTTCATAAAATCATTATTCGTGGTTTACAAATATGGTTATTTTAGGAATCCCATCATGAAAATTAATTTTTTCATGGGATCAAAAAAGTAATGCACAAATCATTCTTGGATGATCTTCCACCATTTCTTTAATTTGAATAAAAATATCTCTTAGTAGAAGATGTCTTGCTTTTTCAAAGAGACAAATTCTCTTCATTTTTTCAAAAATTGAATCTGAAAAATCATGGCTTATGAGGTCAGATATTTGAAGAAAATTGTTTATTTTCTCAAAATTAAAATCTTCTGCCCAATTCATTTGTTTAATGATATTGAAACAAAGATTTGAAGACTAGATAATTTTGTTGTTTTCTCATCTAGTCTAGCTGGTTTTTTCAGCTACTTTATCTGCCAAAGCACTCATATACTTTCGAAATTTAGATCTTTCATTGGTACAATGGGTTTTTCATGCACCATTGAGTTCATCATAAATTTTCATGGGTAATCCAGGATTATAAAAATTGGAACTCCCAGATTCATCATTTTTTGGTGTCTGGGTATTTTCAAATCTTGGCATATGCTCAAATTGCTTGTTTGGCAATGGCATAGGAATAGTAGAATAGTAGGCTTTTCTAGCCTTTGTCATGCCTTCATAAGATTGATAGCATGCTCCATGAAACTGATTAACTTGTTGATGACATTCTGGCCATGTTTGATAAATACCTGGTTTGCGTCCAGTGAAAACAACATAGACTTTCTTTTGGAGTTCATTTGCCTTTTTGGCAAAGGTGACCCAATCTCCTTGTGAGGGTTGTTTACCCTTATTCATGCTCCTTAGCATAGCAGTTCCTACTAAACAAATCTGCAAGCAAATTGTTAGTACCTTTAAGATGTTCTACCTTAAAAGTATATTCAGAAATTTTATTATACCAAGCTAATCTTCTTCCTTGTTCAATGGATTTTTTATTTACAAGGAAATCTTTAACAACTTTATTGTCTGTTCTAACAATAACGTTTTCTGGTGCCAAGTAAATATGAAATTTTTTAATTGCTAATTTAATAGCAAGTAATTCTTTTTCAAAAAATGATATACTTCTGTTCGTTTGGTTTAAACGTACCAGAATTATATCCACAAATAAGTTCTTCTTTTTGAAGATACAAAGGAATTGGTTTCTTTCTTGGTTTTATAATATTAACCGAAAGAGGTGGTTCCTCTTCTAGCCATAAAGAAGCAGGAATAGCATTTAATACACATTCCCAGCATGTATCAGAAGCATCTATTTCTAAGATTAATTTATCTCCATTTTTTGGAAGATAAACATCTGGTAATTGTGAAATATTATCCTTAATTTGTTTGAGTAAGGTAACATCCTTATTAGTTCAATCAAAAATAACATCTTTCCTTAGTTTGGCTAACCAAGGAATTTCTATTTTTGATAAAATGTTGAATAAAATTTCGTCCGTAATTTAGAATTCCTAATAAACTTTGTAATTGAGTTTTGTTTTCCAATATATCAGGAAAATCACGAACTTTCACTAAAATATGTTCTTGTAATTATAAACTGTTTGATTTAAAATTATTCACAAAAATTCAATTGATTCTTTTTCTAGCTCAATCTTTTTTGGAGACAAAATGATTCCATGTTTTTGAAATCGTTCACAGAGAATTTTTAAATGATGTTTATGCTCTTCCCTAGTTTTGGAGAAAATGAGTATGTCATCAATGTATACAACACAAAAATCTTTTAGATCTTTGAAAATTGTATCCATCCATCTGTGATAAACTTGAGGTGCAATGTTTAATCCAAATGACATAACCTTCCATTGGTAATGACCTCTAGGGGTGCTAAATGCTGTCAAGGGTTTTAACTCTTCAGTTAATTGGATTTGCCAAAATCCACTTTTACAATCAAATTTACTAAAGTATTTTGATCCTTGGGTTAAGGAAATCAAAACATCTTTTCGAGGTATAAAATATCCGTCAAATTCTAATTGCTCATTTAGCCTTTTATAATTTACTACCATTCTAGCTTTCCCTCTCTTAATCTCTGCATGGTTTCGTACCATGAAGGTTGGACTAGAGTGAGGGCTAGTGGTTTCTTCTATAAACTTCTTGTCTAGAAGTTCTTGAGTTTGAATATCAAATTAATCTATATCCTGTCTTGTATAGATCATAGGTTTTACTCTAATGATGACATTAGGATCTCTTAACCTTAAAGTGCAAAATCTAGGACTTCGAGACCATAATTTTAATAAATCTTCACTAAAATTTTCTTCTAAGATTTTATAAATCCAATGTGATTCATCAATGTTTTTTATGATGGGTGTCATTTCACCACGTGGAACGGGGGCAAACGCTGTATCACATACATATTTATGGTGTTCAAGCAAAGGTATCTGAATCAAAGTTTTTTTAATATCAAAGCAATACCTTTGTCATAGATATGCATAGGTAAATATTTATAAATAAAATTATTTCCTAAAAGCAAATCACCATGCATATAAGAAAATCATAAAATTTTTGGTATGATGAATTTGTTTTCACCTAACCAGATTGCTAAATCTTTAGCTTTGAACTGAATTGAGGTGTGATTACCATCAATTCCTGTGACAAGGATATGGTGTTTCATTAAAGTCCATTTTTCCTTGGAAATTGCATTCCATTTACAAGAACTAATAGTAGCTCCTGTGTCTATTAGAACACAAAGGTTATATGGTTTATAACCTGAAAAATTAAATGCTTCTTGAACATAGGTATATCTCTTTTTCCTTGACTAGGAGAAAAAAATGATAAAATCATTTTTGGTCTGAAGATGATAAATAGAAGCAGATTTAATTTCATCTTCCTTTTGAAATATTATTTCGGCTAAAATTGGAACTTGAACATTTTTTTAATCCAATACTGTTCTATCTACTGGATTATGCTTTTTCTAATTGTTTATTGGAAAAATCTCTTTCAAAGATGGAGGTAGAAGTTGTTTTTCTTTGATTTTGAATATACAAGTTTTTTCCTGAAGCTGGTAGATTCAACATAGGAATTGTATTTCCCCTATTTTCTTCTTCTACGAGATCTGAAATTAACCATTGTCTAGGAATTTCTAGATCATTTCAGTTAATCAATCTGGGTTGAATAACTGTGTCAAAGGGTCTAGGTTCAAAAATTTCTACTAATTTATTTTCTGTTTGTTTGACCCTAGTTGCGGCAAACCTTGTTAATCCATGGATTGTTTTTCATTTAATTGACAAGTCATGGGAATTTGCTTTCATAGCAATTCCTTTAGTCTTGATTCTTATCCTAAATGTGTCTTCAATATTAGGATCATTTACTGAAATAAATAAATTTGGTCTATTGTTAAACCAAATTACTCCATTAGCCATATTAAACTGGATTCCTCCAATGATTACTTTCATTGGGTCTGAAAATCTTTTATAAAAAATTACTGCTAAAATTGGGATGTCTATTCCTTGCCTAAATAAAGCAGTAATGGTAACTTGAATAACACCAATATGAATATATTGGATATGGGGGTATTTTGCCTTCCATCTAGCGACTTTTCTTTTATCAAAAAGTGGAATATCAATTTTTCCTTTACTAGAAAATTGAGCTTTTGTATTTCCACTATATTGTTCAAACACTCGTGTTGAGAAAAAATTAAATCGAGAAATTTTGTAAATTTTTAGTACAGCAAGAGTTTGAAGTTTTTCAAATCGTGCTAATTCAGATTCAGTGAGAGTGACTTCCTCTCCTACAACATCTCTAAGGCGAATATTTTCTAATTCGTCTTGTGGAACTTCTTGAATTTTATCCTGCATCATGAAAATTTCTTCATATGAGGAACTGTAGTCTTCGCTAGAAATTTCATAAGGAATTTCTTCCTTATCTGAAAATTCTTCTCAGAAGAGTACTTCAAATTCTTGTTCTTCAAGAACTTTGATCATTTTCTTTGCACTCTTCCCTTTTTTAGGACAGTCAGGTGCATAATGACCTTCTTCATTACATATGAAGCACCTACAAGTTTTCTTTTTGAAAGTATCTGTATTTTTTTTGCTTTTTCATACGAACATATTTTTTCCTTTTGGAGAAATTTTTAGTTTTATTCCATGGTCTCCACTTGAACTTTCGTTTCTTAAATCCTTTCTTTTCCCTATAGGATGGAGTTGAACATCTTATCTTTAGATTTTTCCCTTAAAATTTTGTCACAACATTGTTGACCATATTTATTATTGAGAATCTGGTTTATTACCTATTTTTTTTGCTTTTAGTTCTAAACAGTGATGAGTTATCAACCGAAGAACCTATTGTATGCAAAAACCTAAGTTATCTAAATCTTCCTTTCCTTTCCTATTTTCTTAAAAAAGTCTGAGTAACCTTTAATAGCTAACTCATCCCATGGATTATGAAGCTTGTGAAAGAATTGATCAAGCCAATATGTTGTGGCTAATGGATCAAGCTGATAATAATACTTTTTAAAAGTTAACATAGTATTCATAAAGACATATATTACACAATTCTATCTTAGCGAGAATATAATTTGCATCTTCTTGCAAATTACTATCACCTACAAAGCCACATAAATTCGTTTTTAAAAGAAGGGCAAATTTGGCTAGGATTTTGTCAAATGAGTCATATTCTAACAATTCATTTTTTCTGGGCTTATCCTAACTCACATTTTTCCCATTGCTTTAACCATTGTATTGCATCACCTTGTAGGGTGGCTGCAATATAATCTAGGAACTTTGCTTTAGTCCATATAGTACCATAATTTGTAATGATGATGGACAGTGATTGTACCCAATCTTCAGTATCGGCTATTTGGTCTTTAAATGGTACATTAATAAGGCTTAAATAAGTACCATTCTGGGCTATTGGGTACTTATGGTTATCATCTCTCCTGGTTGCTACTAGTTCAGGAGTTGATTCTGAAGTAGAGGGTTTGTCTACTTTAGCTTTTCCATCCTCCCCTGCTTGAATAAATTCGTCCAAATTGAACTCATTCATTCCAAAATCACTAAAATATTCTGGATCTAAGGTTCACTAGCTTTTCTTTTTCCATTAGAAGTTGGGGTTTCTTCCTCATGGGTTTCATCTGAGGATTCTTCTGAAGAAGATGATTGAGTATCATCATCTGATAAGATATTTATGGAATATTCAAAATGCCTTAACAATTCCTCATATTGCAGAGAAGTGTCTCTTATCTGCGTTATTATCTTATCTCTTTCTTCAACAGTTAAATCTGGGTCTTTATATAGTTAACACTAGTAATCTAGGATTTCGACGATATTCTCATACTCAGTCTTATTATAGGATTTTTCTTGTAGCATCAGAATATCTTCAGATCCATAATATAATCGAGGGATTTTGTTATCACCTGGATTATTCATACCATTATTTATTTTTCTGTTAGTTGGTTTTTCCAAACTTTTGATTAAAAGACTAATATGTTGTTTTGTTTCTTTTTCCAGATCAATATTACTAGTAATAGATCCAAGATTATCTATCTTATGATCTATTGAAGTTACTACTGACTCTATATAGTTGTGGTTTATTTGTTGGGTTTTTTCTAGTTTAGAAAAATAATAACACATAATATCCGTTATACTATTTAAACTTGAACACATACTACCTATAGTAGCTGACTCTTTTTCAATATGAAGTGCATGATCATACGAGTCATTTATACATTCTACAGTATTTCTTACACACGTTACTGTCTTATACTTATCTGTCATTATGGAAATTTCTTTCTCAAGACCCAAGAGTTCACAAAAGACTTGAACAAGCCTAACTACGGCAACAAAACGGTCATGAACAGACGGGTATATGGGCTCTGACAACTAATAATAAAGAGAAATAGCAACCGTAAGAACAGAATAATATAAGTAAGATGTATATAAAGAAGATATAAACAAAGAGAATACTTACAAAGATGCTATATAGATCTTCAATATATCTTACAAATAGAATACTGATGCTCTGATACCAATTACACAACAAGAGGAGAAGAAGACGAAGTAGGAAAGTTTACACAACAAGATAGTCAAAATGAGTATATTATATTGAGGAAATGTTATAAGTTGTAGTAGATAGATGATCCTAAAGACTAAGTGGGTATGTCTTTAAATAGACTTACCGATGGTCCACTATGTGGATCTCAAAATGTAATTTTTACATCCGCTACAGTTTCCATAATAAATGGACAAAGACTAAATACAAAGACTATATATACATTTTTAGTAATAGACTTTAATAGGGATAGTCCCACAAAGTAGGGGTGTTGATAAAAGCCGAAAAATAAAAAATTGGCTAAAATCAAACCAACTATATACCATTTGGTCAGTTTTTTAAAGAAGTGCACAAGCTTAAACCGACTAAAACCAATAACCGAAAACCGTATGATCAGTTTTAAAACCACTAAGAAATCGAAAATCGACCACAAACACCCCTACCACAAGGCCAATGCAATTTACCCAGGTTTGTCTAACTCAACGTTTTGTCCTTGTAACTTGTACTCCCATCATCCCATATATTAGAATCCATTGTTAGAGCATCTCCAGCAGTGTTTAGTTGTATAGGCTAAATCTAAATTAAGTTTTTATATAGAGGGGTAAAATTCTACAATGGTGTAACCAACTAGAGGTGGCCGGCTAAGCCTCAGCCGATTAGTTACAAAAAAAAAAAAAAAAAAAATGAATACAAAGGGTGCCGGCTAAGTGAAAGGTGGCTAAAGGGTGGCTAGCTAAGTGAAAGCCGGCTTACTCTCTGCCAGTTAGTCACTTGCCGGCTATCCCTCACCCGGCTACCTAGTTTCATCGCGTGCTTTGTCACTCACCTAAATAAAATGGGGATAAAATTTAAAAGGTAGTAAAAATACTTGAATTTTCAAAGATGGATATAATTAGAACATCTCAAAAATGGAATATAGGATTTTAAACTAGGACACAAATTGTACAGTTCTTTGAGTGTGGTTGGTGTTATTCTCTTTCACATGAAAAGTAAAAATAGTTTTTTTTTTCATTTATGGGACAAAGGGAGTAATTGTACGGAAGTTTTTTCCTCTAAACTAAATGGGTAATATTTGGGACACAAGCATTTTACACAAGCACTACAACACACTTTATCTCTCTTTGAATAGTGCCATCCAGGAGAGAAATAGAGTGTGTTTATAAGTGTTTGTGGAAAGTATTTGCGAATTAACATTGTTGAATCTAAATATGGAACAAACAAAGGGAGTAAGTTTAGTAATCCAGTCCAATTGAACACGTGCCTCAATAAGATTGGTTTCAGCAGCAATCACAAAAGAGCTCGACCTCACCTGATCAAATATCCCAAAACCCTAAGCCCCAAACACCACCAATAAACCCAGAAACACAGACCACCTTCGTTTCGATAGTTCATCTATGGCGACCTCCACCGAATCAGGTGGCGTCGAAGCCCTCCGCCGCCTGAAATCCACCGAACCACCGCTCTATCTCTCTCCGGCGGCCGACCTCTCTCAGGCTGCACGCACTGCCTCCGATTACCTCTTCTCGCACCTCAGACCTTTCGCCCCCAAGTCGCCCTTCGATAACCTCCTCATCGAAGGCTTCGATGCAGAGCAAATCTGGCAGCAAATTGACCTCCAATCGCAGCCGTTGATCACCAATCTCCGCCGCGAAGTCAAGAAGTTCGAGAACAATCCTGAAGAAATCTCCAAACTGTTCGGCGGAGCCGGTGTTGCGAAGAGTGAGGAGGTAGAGAGAGAAAGTGAGGGTTTTGAGGTGTTGGAAGATGACGAATTGGAGGGGATTGATGATGAAGACGAGGAAGATGAGGAGGAGGAGGAAGACGATGAAGAGGAAGAGGAGGAGGAAGAGGAAGAGGAAGAGGGAGGTGGAGGCGGTGGAGTTGAAGATAGGTTTTTGAAGATTAAGGAATTGGAAGATTATTTGGAAGAAGGCGAGGAGAGAGAGTATGGATTGAAGAAGAAGAAAAAAGGTGATGAGAAGAAAGTTTCTAATGAAGATGAAGAAGAGGATGAGGAAGACGGTGAAGAAGATGAGGATGAGGATGAGGATGTTGACGAGGTAGTAAAAATGGGTGCTTTTTGCTTTTGTAGATTACTAAGAATCATTGGTTTAATTGTTTTGAAGAATGCAATAGTTTTGCACTATTTCTGTTTCTAACTATTTGAAATTTGGTTCTTGTAGCTTGGAATTTTTCGGGATGATGATGGTGATGAAGATGGAGAAGACAAGTTGGGAAGTGCCAGGTACTGCTTTTCGACTCTGTGGATGATAGCCTTTTTTCTTTTATTGCTTTCTCATGGAGTTTTTTCCAGCTGTCAGGATCAAGGAATTAAATTGGCTAGTGCTAATGCCAAAGCATAATGTGCTAATGCCAAAGCACAAAGTGTCACTAAAAGCTTTAGTGACACTTAGATATGTGTCACTAAAGCTTTTAGTGACACTTTATGCTTTGGCATTAGCACATTGTGCTTTGGCATTAGCATCACCCATTAAATTTCTGTTTTTTAAAAAAAAAATAAATAAATAACCTTAAGGTTGAATAATTTATAGAAGATACAAATAAGGATCAGTAATGAATGACTGTAGTCTATTTGCTGATAGTCTTAGGTAATAGATATACCGTTGAAGATATTGACTAATTGATAGATGTTTGAGCTCATGAATAGGTTAGATTTTGTATTGAAACCTCTCCATTTCAAATAATTCATTGTGATTAGAAATTCCAAGCCACCAACATAGAAAACAACACCATCTTTAAGAGCACCTTGGTGCTCAAAATGCACCTCAAAGGAAAGTCAATGTCTTATCTTCGAGAGAAGGAATTAGTCAAACTAACCAGAAAAACCTCCAAAATCATGTTTCCAGCAAGTTTGTCATCCCTTGTCCCTGTTTTCCAACTTCATTCAAGCATTGCCAACGGCTCCAAAAAATATTCTAATTTTCGGTCCTGGAAATTTCTTCTCAATCTTTAGCATTAAGTGGTACCAATCTCTTGTCGCGAACAATACTATGCTACTGATGCATATTTATCGACTAATAAACCAAAAAGAGAATGGATCCTGACCATCTTATCTATCGAGTACAGCTGAGAAGATATGATAACAATTGAGATGAAAGTGACCGCTCTAACAATTCCAGAGATCTTCTCTCTGCTGAGAGCCGCTATGTATTAATCTCGAACGAAGAGCCGCTATCCCAAACCTAGTATCGTGCTAGAATCTCACCACATTACCATCAACAATCTCAAAAGACACCGAATTTGCAGTCTTTCCTACCTCTCTTTATGCCTTTTCACAGGTTAATCCATCAGGACCTATTAACCTGCTTTGATGCTGAATAGCCTGAATCTCCCCGTGAACTCCCTCGGGCCTGTCCCTTGGTTCCTATTTACAAAACTCAAAGAGCCTCCTTTGTTGCTGAATCTACCCATGAACTCCCTTCGGGCCTGTCCCCTTAGTTCCGGTTTACAAATCTCTTCCAAAGAGCTTCCTTTTCTACAACTCCCAAATCTCTTAAATCATAGGGGCGGTAATGTTATGCCAACCAAAAAGATGAAATTTGGTTTCCTCCTCTGCATCTCCCAAAGAAAGCCCCTCCGAAGCTTTTGATGATTCTTATCCACAAACGGAAATGGGGATATAAATTTTGTTAACTGTCTTGCGAAATGGACATCATGTTTTTGACAGAGTAAGTCGACCCACTCTTATAGATAAATAAATTATTAGGATTATTAGAATTTCTTTAACCTCTAACCATCTTAATTAGTTAAATCTCTTTTTTTCTTCTTCGCCTGTGTATGTGCAATATTCAGATACGAAGACTTCTTTGTTGGTAAAAAGAAAAAGGTTCAGAAAAGAAAAGTTCAATCAGTTGATGAGTCAGATGACTCAGAAATGGGGGATGAACAAGAGGATGACGAGGTCTTTGAAAATGAGGTACTAACCGTACTATACAACAATATTCATACCTTTTCATTTTAGAGCCAGATCAAGCGTTGATTGAATTGCCTATTTCATTTGTTCTTTCTTTTACAGAAAAATGAAAATCTCTCCACCCATGAGAAGCAGCTTGAAAAGCTTCGATCTAAAATAGAACTAATGGAGCAAGCAAACATGGAACCAAAGACTTGGACTATGCAGGGCGAGGTAACATTTCACGTTAATGAAGTTTTTGGATGATATATCGACTTTTTGGATAATTGGATCACATCTACAATGTCTCTGGACGTGAAGTGAAGCAATGTTTATGATGTGAATTGGGATCTATTCAGTAATTACTATGGGTTTTGATGAAAGGTAACTGCTGCTAAAAGGCCAAAGAATAGTGCATTAGAAGTTGATCTAGATTTTGAGCACAATGTGAGGCCTGCCCCAGTAATCACAGAGGAGGTTACTGCATCTCTTGAAGATTTAATTCAGAAACGGATTCTTGAGGTAAACCCGTATTCTTATGAGTTCAGCAATTTGATATTTTGTTAGAGCATTACCAAAAAAAAAGTATTCGTCATTTCCTGACTCTAAAGTTCATTATGTTCAAAAGATTTATAGTGGAGGATTGACCTTACTGCCATTCTGCCAGTGATACCCTAAATTCTGCCTTTTGTTCTTTGCTTAGTTTTCATCTGTATATGGTAATTGGTAACATATATGATACTGATATATCTGGATGATATTTAACGAACATAGCAATCAAAGAAATGCATTGGGCTGATGGAATGTATTCATCTTGGAATTTTTTTTTTCATGGATGTATGTGGATTTTTTCTTTCTTTTTTGTTTTTTTGGTTCTGTGATTTGGTAAATCTTCTAGTTTCTTGCATGTTCTTCTTCCAGAAGATTGGAATATTGTGCGGTACTGGTGTTTAAACCTCAGCTGGTGGAAAGGTTAATTATATCCATATACTTTACTATAATTTTGGCTTGAGATGTTATTCCTCATTTGTTGGTTATGGAGCACAAAAAGCTAAATCCCGTGCATTACAACAGAATTCTGCAGTATTGCGTGTCAGTCTGTTTTTTCCACTACAGCAGTCTTAGCTTTTCACCATATCTTCCAAAGTCTGCATAAATGTATCCATGTTGTCTCGTTTATAATCCCCCTTTAGTTGTGATTCTCACTTACTGATGCTCTTTCATTAAATGTGAGATCGTTGAAATTTTGCATAACTTACGCACTCCTTTCTTTTCTCTCCGGTTTACTTATCAGTTGCAGCTATGGTATAATTTTTTTAGGGACATTTTGATGATGTTCAGAAGGCTCCTACTTTGCCATCGAAAGCACCAAGAGAACGAAAAGAATTGGTAATTGTTGTTTCCCAATCCTTTTAAATTCTTATATCCATTTTAATTTCTATGATGAATGTGGGAACTAACATAATTAAGCTGCATTTTTGTCAATATTGTGCAGGATGAGAATAAGAGCAAGAAAGGACTTGGCGAAGTTTATGAGGTCAGTATGTTGCAGACTTTATCTCCGAGTCTGCATTTACTGGAAGATGCATTTAACTGTACAGCTTAACTAGGAATTATTTAAAAATACTCTCCATTATTTCAGGAAGAATATGTTCAGAAAACTGGCCTGGTTTCTACGGCATTGGCTTTCTCGGATGAACAAAAGAAAGAGGTGCGCTTCCATGGCTTTCCTTCTATGTTCACTGCACTTATTTTTATTCCATTCAATTGGTTCTTGCAAATAGCGTGATTGAATGGTTTACCTCTATTGTCGGATATAGAGGCGCATATGTTGTTAGAGAGGCTTACAAAGCATTAACTCGTAGCAAAGTTTAACCTACCATTTTCTTGCAGATGTTAATGTACATGTACCACTCTCCCCAAACAAATTCTCCGTTTTTTCCTCTTTGATTTTAATTCTTTTATACCGGCTAATATTTTGTTTATAATAAATGAGTTTCTCTTTGGATCTAACTGCTCAGGCTAGTGTTCTGTTCAAGAAACTGTGCTTGAAGTTGGATGCTTTGTCTCATTTCCACTTCAGTCCAAAACCAGTATGCTTCTCACTTGTTATACAAACTACATATTAGCATTTGAGAATATATTCTTAACACCTCTAAGAGTTCATTCTTATCTATTTTTTATGGGGTAAACTTGGGCAGGTTATAGAAGACATGTCTATAGAAACAAATGTCCCTGCTCTTGCTATGGAAGAGGTAATGATTTCTCATTACTTTTCCTTCAGAAAATTTGAACTTTTTTTTTGGCGATTATGCAGTTATACCGTGGCTAACTTACACTCAATTAAATAACTTGTGTGATGTGTTGTTCGTGGATAGATTGCGCCTCTGGCAGTCTCAGATGCAGCTATGCTTGCTCCTGAGGAAGTTTTTGGTGGCAAAGGAGATATTAAAGAAGATGCAGAGCTAACGCAAGTCGAGAGGAAGAGGAGGAGAGCTAAGAAGAAAAGGAAATTTAAAGGTGAACTTACTAATCCGTGCTTTATGGTTGAGGAAAAGAAACGGTTTAGAAATTATTTGGGCTGGACATATTTGGAGCGCACACAAACTTTAATTGCTTCCCGGAGTTTCTTAATTGTTTATCTAGAATTGGGCCAGTTGATTACGAACCAGTCCTAGCTGGCTGCATTTTGGCCACTGGAACACATGCACTTTCAAATTTTCTGAAGAAATGTCCTTTACTTCTTACAAACTTCAAATCACTTATAAAAGCTTGGTTAATAATATATGGGTGGTCCATTTGGCGAGTCACGAACACTGCTGGATTTTCTTTTACATTTCCTTGGTAAAGTCTCTTTTACTTGGATTTTGACTTTTAGTGTCATAAGATTCGATAGTTTTACATGAATCAAAAGATGATTGCATTGATGACTTTGACAACCCTGTTTTTCTGAACTTCCCTTTATCACACTAATATTCAGTTGGGCTCGGATCTTCGGCAGCCATCTGGGTGCTGCGCAGCACCCGTGTGGAACTAGCAGGACCACACATTTTTTATTTTTTTGCCTTAAAAAAAAGATGCCCTTTTTTTTTTTTTGGGTGGTCCTGCTAGTGCCACATGGGTGCTGCCCACCCAGCAGCACCCAATGGTGCGGCTGACGATCCTTAGGCTATTCAGTTGAACTATCTAAATGGCAACGACGATTATCAAGTGCTAAAGTCTCTTGTTTTTTTTTTTTTTAAACGTTGCCAGACTAATTCAGTTATAGTTAATTGTTTGCTGAGTACTGATTCTTAGGGTTACAAGCATATGAGACTTGTGTAGAATAAACCTTTGTTTAAAATCTCATTGCCTCTCCCCTTTCAAAAACAGTTCTGGGATGTACTTGCCTGGACAAATAATTAATTTTGGCTAATGTGTTACAGCTGAATCAGCGAAAAGGGTGATAAAGAAGCCACGAGAAAACACATTGCGCAGTGAAGTTGATGGTGACTATTATATTTTGTCAAACTGATCATTAATTAAATTAATTGGGAACTAATCAAATATCTAATGATATATCTCAATCTTTCTTCGAATTTCAGGCAAGGAAGATTCATGAGTTCAGCCTTATTTGTCGATTTCTACGAGCAAATTTATGATGGCGGCAGTTTTTGGACCATGATGAGGAGTTAGTGATCCAAGGAACACCTTAAAAACCACTTTGGCTGTATTTCTTTGATCGTCCCTTGAAATTTTGATTGTTCAAAGTAGAAACAATTGGGAAAGTCAGGAAAGCTATTTCTAGACAGGAGAGTAGAGTAAAGGTGGAAGATCCCAGTTGTTCCGTTTAGTTTTCTGATGCCAATCAGTTGTTCAATACATTCATAATATAATTATATTCGTCTCGTTTTGTAAATCACATTTTTAGATTTTTTGTTTTTGTTTTTTAACAGTTTGTCGACAGTATTCTGGGCTAAAGAGTTCATGCACTGAACGTTTTTGAGAGAGAAGTGAGAAACAGTAAATCTTAATAGCAATGAAGCATCAATCTTGGTTAAAGAACTGCAGTATTTTTCATGTGTTGCACAGATCATTGTCATTACATAAATTGTACATTGTTTGAAGGGCTTGTTTGGAAAAGTCTAAATTTGGACCACGTTCAGGTCAAGTCTCACTTTTTATATGGTTCTTGTGAGAGAACCAAAGTTATGTTTGTTTGATACAGAACCATTTTTAAAAGAGTTATTAGTCCGGCCATGGAATCTTATGCAAGAAACACTTACCAAACACTAGAATTTGTAAAACGAGTTCACTTATGAACTACATAATTGGTTCTATACTTTCCAAACAGTCTCCATTCTTCTTCAATGCCCTCAAACTTACGAATTCGTGAAACATTGTTTAAAGACTTTTAGAGCTCGTGGCATCTCTCTATCAAGAGTTGCTCCCGAAAATGAGAATGGATGAAAGAGAGGTTTTTTGGGTAGAAATAGTATAATTTTATGTGATTTTTTTCATAAGTTTCATTTATATATAAGGTGTTGGAAATTTTGTGTTTGTGTGTGTGTGTGTGTGTGTGTGTTTTTAATTGTCTATCTCACCAAAAAGGAGCAAAAGGAATTTTATTTATTATTTATTTTTTTTCGCTAAACAGGAGCAAGAGGAGTTTAATGGTGGATATGGTGTCTTTGAGTCTTTTGAGGGCTTTTGCGAAACTTCAAATTTCATCTGCGTGAGAATTTTTTTTTTAGAAAATCCCTTGTGGGACACTAGGGACTCTAAGTGGTCTTTGTTTCGCTTTTTCGTCTTTTATTATCTAACATATACATATACACAATATATAATACTATAAAATTAAGAGTGAGAACAAGTTGTCAATTAAAACCGTGTCAAAGTTCTTAAATTTACAAAAGATCAATGCAATGCTTCCCAAATTTCTATTTCAAAAGTGCTGCCCAAATGACCTAGCAGTTGGGCGAGGTAAACAACTTTCAATCAAAATTCAACTAGTCCCACTGTTTTGGACCTGGCTCCACTGTCACATCATTTGGAAAGCACTTTTGGAATAGAAATTTGGGAACTGTATCATTACTCTTTACAAAAAGCCCCCAATTAAAAGATAATCTTAATAAAAGTCCACATACTAAAACTATCATATATAACCTTTTTTTTCCCCCGAAAGTTCAGTGGGGGCGACTGCACCCGCTCGCCCCCACTGTGGGCCCGCTCCTGAGTCCCCGGCTTAACAATAGTCATTAAATCCAAACACATCCATTTTCTCTGACAGAGTTTCAAACTTCAATAATACTCTACTTCTAAATTTAGTTCTGTAATGCTTTTAACAGTAGTATACCACATGGCAGTGGTTAGTAATATCACATACATTTACTTGTATGTATGTGGTACAACTAACAATGCATTTAAAAAATCAAACTTGAAATTCAATTTTGAGAAATATAATATTGTTTTAAGTTTTGATTTCTGATAAAACTCTAGAAAACCATAAACAATGAGGCACCAAGACGTACACAAATAAGTCAACTCAAAAAAGAGTTTAGAGTGTAAAAAAAACAGATGCTTAGAACCTGTTTGAGAATGTCTAAAAGAAATCATGTTCATACCAAAATTACCAAATTTTTTTTTTTTTTTTGAATGATGTTCATACCAAATCATAATCTCACCACTTTTTTTTTTTTTTTTGGACACCAATATTGTATTGGTTTAATAAAGAATCAATTTTTAGGTTATTTTTTAAGTGTAGGCACAGACTCATGTGAAACCAAAAAGGCATCGATACAAACATTAGTTTATTCTCTAAACTACAAAACCCGTTCTTGTATTACCCGAAAAACCTCTAGTACTTGCCAAATATCCCGAAATGGAACTCCACTGTAGCAAAAAATGCCAACTTAGGCCAATTTCACAATAGCAAACACAAAATAAAACTGCATATCCATAATCACTTTTATTACACAACACAATTGTCAAATTCATCTGCCAAGTATTTCTTTTATTTCTTCACACATCTTATAAACAATATATTTTATTCCTGGGCTGAGTTATTGGCTATAGCACCAGCATCAGCTAGTAGCTGAACAAGTTTACCACTCTGATGCAATTCCATGACCCCTGCCAAAAACCATAAAAAGTTTTATATATATATATATATATAAAATAATAATAATAAATAAATAAATAAACTAAGAGGAGATTATTAGAAGGGAAGTTGAAAATTTGGCCTTACTATCACATCCACCGACATGTTTCCCACCGATGAACACGTTAGGTACGGTCCTCTGTCCAGTCCACTCTGCTAGAGCAGCTTGAATTTCACTTCCATCACCTTCAAAAAAGATATCAACAGATTCTTAAAAATACATAGCAACAATAACTAGTTGAAGTAAACATAGAAAAATAGCAAGCATGACTAGACTCCAATTGAGGAGTAATTTACTAGTACTACCAGAATAGTTGAGAGATAATTTAAAGATGAGCATATAAGGTATACTAGTGATCCAGGTTATCCAAGAGCTCATGGCAATACTACCAAACATGGAGGAAACAAAGATTCCACCAACCATTTCAAAAAGAGCAATCTGTGGCCCATTGACAGGGAACGGGTAGCAGTATAGTCTCTTGCATCTAAAGATAACCCCCCTAAGCATATTCAGATTAGTTCAGAACTTTGTGTTATTGTTCTTCTCCCTTTCAACAATCACATGAAATATATTAGTATTACTATTAATTTTCTTTATGGTAAGAGACACGGTGATATGGATTTAAGTTCAATATAAGATATGATAATCGCATGAATTCATGCTCGGTTCATGATTTAATGGACTTATCAAGTGTCACATAACTGGAGTTGATGATACATACAGTTAGTCAGTATTTCAAAACTTCATGCCAGAATTTAGATAAGACCCATTCATCCCCCCACACCCCCAACACGACAATAGGAGAGAGAGAGAGAGAGAGAGAGAGAGAGAGAGAGAGAGAGAGAGAGATGGAAAAGCTTCAGAAAAGTATCACTGATAATTCCAAATACAAGAAAATGAGGATAACATGTATGATGGACAGAGAGCACATGGAACTATTGAGTATTGATAATAAAAGAAGACGAGCATACTTCTTCCTGAATAATAAAGCGAAGTGAGAATTGAAGTGCCTAGCTCAACAAGATAACAATGTACTCAGAAAATTGGAAAGATTATATAGTGAAGCAACAAAGTAACCGTTCAGATTTCTATCAGTTGTTAACAAATATACTCACTTTCCTCATCCAATTCAATGAGCTTGTAAGTTGCACCAAGCTGTGACAGCAGCTTCTTCACTTGCTTGCAATATTGACAGTAAGTTTTGCTGCAAGTTGAAAAAGTATGAAACAAATATTAAGCTCATCCAAAGCTTCCATGACAAATAATAAAGCTACTACAAAAAAATGTTACTAATTCAACCACCAAAGCATAAATCGGAGCAATCGGTATGATAGGGTGTGTTTGGAATGATATCTTCGGAATGCATTTTCACCCATTGTAATCAACATTGTTCCCTTTCATTTTCAACTTTTTAAAAGATGCATTCGAATACAATTTCTACTTTTTTTTTTCTTTTTCTTTTTTTTTTTTCCATAAAAACAAGTCATACTTATCCAACCATATAACTTTACCCAAACGCTAATTAAACACCAAAATAAAGACTTTATAACATTATCTTTAAACAGTAGAGCATAAATCCAAGCAGAAAAAGAGATTCTTTAAGAATTAGATGCAAAAAAAAGAAAAAGAAAAAGAAAATGACTATCATGCGACAAAAAGCCAAAGATGAACGCACCCAAGTCTCATGGTGATTTTATTTTTAATCTTTTTTTTTTATTTGGTGATTATTTATATACGGAATTCAAAACAAGAATAAATTGATTAGCATCAATATTTCATGGAGATCACTAAATTGGTGATTGAAATGGATATATTTGGAAAAGGTAAAACAAAAATGACATACAGATCAATGCAAACAAACATATTATTTGAAAACCATATCTTGTAATTCTTTCAAATAATCAATGGGGAAAAAAAAAAAAAAAACACTATATCAGAAGCAAATTTAGACTTTTTCATAGTCTAGTGTCTAGACTATCGAGTTGAACAAAAATCTCTAGTCTACAAATACCAGCTAGTGATGATGAGAATTGAATCAAACCCATCCCTTCTAATTACCTTTTTTTTTTTTTTTTTTTTTTTAATTTTACATTTTGCCTTTTTTAAGTTCAACCATATGTTATTTAATTCAAAGAAATTACTTCCTGAAACCCCAAATCAGCTAACTCGAATTCGTGTGCTTATCAAAGATTCAAAGTTGATGAAAAACGAATTACTGTACTATATATCAGAGTCACCAAATTTCCGAAACAAATATAAGAGTCATACGAGTGTGTGTGTGTGCGCGCTGATATATAAATATATTGTAAAGAGAGGAAGAACCTGAAGACGACGACGGGGGAGGAAGAAACGATATCTTTGACCTTG